>JASSZA010000408.1:5074064-6342580 GCA_031835075.1 Saguinus oedipus
TTTGCCTTCCCTTGCTTGGATTTGCCTTGCCTTCATTTGCTGGCATTGCCTTGCCTTGCCTGGGTTTGCCTTGCCTAAATTTGCTTGGCCTTGCCTTACCTTACCTTGCCTGGATTTGCTTTGAATTGCCTTGCATCAGCTGGATTTGCTTTGCAATGCTGTGCCTTATCAGGATTGGCCTTCTCTGGATTTCTGTTGCCTTGCCTTGTCTTGCCTGGATTTGCCTTGCATTGCCTTGTCTTGACTTGACTTGCTTGGAATTGCCTTGACTTGCCTTGCCTACATTTGCCTTTTCTAAATTTGCTTTGCTTTGACTTCCCTTGCCTTGCCTGGATTTGCCTTGCCTGGGTCTGTTTTGCCTTACATGGATTCTCCTTGCCTTGCCTTGCCTGGATTTTCTTTGTCTTGCCTTGCATTGCCTGGATTTGCCTTGCCTGAATTTCCTGTGCTTTGCCTTGCCTTGGCTGGATTTGCCTTGCCTTGCCTTGCCTGAATATTCCTTTCCTTGCCTCTCCCGGATTTGCCTTGCCTTGACTGAATTTACCTAAATTTGCCTTGCTGGATTTGCCTTTCCTTGCATTACCTGGAGTTTCCTGGATTTTTCCTTGAATAGATTTGCCTGGATTTGCCTTTCCTTTCCCAGGTTTGCCTGGATTTTTCTTGACTCGACTGGCTTTCCGTTGCCTTGTTTTGCCTTGCCTTGCATTTCCTTGCCTGAATTTGCCTTGCTTTGCCTTTCCTTGCCTAAATTTGTCTTACATTGCCTTGTATGGATTTGCATTGACTAAATTTGCCTTGCCTGATTTTTTTTTGCGTTGCCTTGCCTAAATTTCTTTTGCCTTGCCTTGGCTTGACTGGATTTGCCTTGTCTTCTTTTACCTTTGTGTGATTTGCTTTTTGTTGCCTTGCTTTGTCTTTCTTGGATTTGTCTTGCATTTCCTTGCCTTGCCTTGCTTGAATTTGCCTTTTCTTGCCTTGCCTTGTCGGGATTTGCCTTGCCTTGATTTTTCTTGCCTTGCCTTTTCTGGATTTATGTTGCCTGGATTTGCCTTAGCTTCCCTTTCCCGAATTTGCTTTGCCTGGATTGTTTTTGCCCTGCCTTGACTAAATTTGCCTTGCCAGGATTTGCTTGCTTAGATTTGCCTTGCATGGATTTACCTTTCCTGAATTTGCCTTGCCTGGATTTGCCTTGCCTTGCCTTGCCTGGATTTTCCTTTCCTTGCCTGAATTTGCCTTGCCTTGCCTTGCCTCGCTGGGATTTCTTTATCCTTGCCTTGCTTTGTTTCCCTTGCCTGTACTTTCCATGCCTGGATTTGACTTGTTTTTCCTTGTCAGAATATGCCTTACCTGGATTTGTTTTGCCTTGCCTTGCATAAATTTGCCTTGTCTGGCTTTGCCTGGCCTTGCCTTGCTTAAATTTGCCTCACCTAAATTTTTCTTTTCTTGCCTTGACTGAATTTGCCTTGTCTCAATTTGCTTTACTATGCCTTGCCTAGGATTGCATCACCTGTATGTGCCTTGTTTTACCTTCCCTGGATTTGCTGCACCTGGACTTGTTTTGCTTTCCCTTGCCTGGATGTGCCTCGTCTGGATTTGCCTTGCCTACCCTTTCCAAGATTTGCCTTGCCTAAATTTGCCTAGCCTTGCCTTTTCTGGATTTGTCTTTTCTGCATTTGCTTTAACTGGATTTGCCTTGTGTAGATATGCCTTGCCTTGCTTTGCCTTGCCTTTCCTGGTTTTGCCTTCACTTGCTTGCCTGGATTGTTTTTGCCTTGCCCTGCCTAAATTTGCCTGGCCCGGATTTGCATTGTATTGTTTTGCCTGGATTTTTCTTGCCTTGCCTTTTCTTGCCTGGATTGGCCTTGCCTGGAATTGCCTTTTCTTGCCTTGCCTGGATTTCCCTTGCGTGAATTTGCCTTGCATAGGTTGGCCTTGCCTTGCCTTGCCTGGATTTGCCTTGCCTGGATTCGCCATGCCTGGATTTGCCTTGCCTGAATTGGCCATGCCTGGATTTGCCTTGCCTGGATTTGCCTTGCTTTGCCTTGTCTGGATTTGCCTTGCCTTGCCTCACCGTGCCTTGCATTTTCTGGATTTGCCTTGCCTTGCCTTCCCTTGATTTGCTTTCCTTGCCTTGCCTTGCCTTGCCTTGCCTTGCCTTGCCTTGCCTTGCCTGGATTTCCCTTGCCTTGCCTTGCCTGGATTTGCCTTGATTGGATTTGCCTTGCCTTGTCTTGCCTTGCCTGGATTTGTCTTGTCTTTTATTGCATTGCCTGAATTTGCCTCACCTGGATTTCTTTTGCTTTGCCTTGCCTTGCCTGGAATTGTTTTGCCTTGCCTTGCCTGGAATTTTCCTTCCTGGGATTGCCTTGCCTTGCTTTTCCTGGGATTGCCTTGCCTTCTCTTGCCTTGCCTTGTCTTCCTTTGCCTTGTCTTCCCTTGCCTTGCCTGAGTTTGTTTTGCCTTGCCTTGCATTTTCTGGGATTGCCTTTCATTGACCTACCTGATATTGCCTTACCTGATATTGTATTGCCATTGCTTGCCTTTCCCTGCCTGGGATTGCCTTGCCTTGCCCTGCCTAAGATTGCCTTGCCTTGAGTTTTCTTTACTGGGATGGCCTTTTTCTTTCTACCTTAACTTGCCTTGCCTAGTCTTGCCTCTCCTTTTCTTTACTGGGATTGCCTTCCCTTGCCTGGTCTGTGATTGTCTACCCTGGGATTGCCTTGACTTGCCTTGCTTGAGATTTCCTTGCCATGCCTAACCTGATATTGTCTTGCCTTTCCTGAGATTGCCTTGCCATGCCTTACTTAATATTGCCTTGCCTTGCCTTGCCTTGCCTGGGATTGCCTTACCTTTCCTGGGATTGCCTTGCCTTCCCCTGTTTTGTTTTGCCTTGCCTCGCATTTCCAGCAATTTTCTTTTTTTTCTTTTTATTCTTTTTTTTGGTCTTTTCTGGGATTGCCTTGCCTTACCTTGCCTGTGATTGTCTTGCCTAAAATTGTATTCCTTTTCCTTGCCTGAGATTGTCTTGCCTGTGATTGCCTTGCCTTGCCTTGCCTGGGGATGACTTACCTTGCCTTGCCTTGCCTTCCCTTGATTGGGATTGCCTTGCCTTGCCTTGACAGGGAGTGCCTTGTCTTGTCTTGCCTGGGATTGGTTGCCTTGCCTCGCTTGGGATTGTCTTGCCTTGCCTGAAATTCCCTTCCCTTGGATTTCCTTGCCTTGCTGTGCCTCAGATTGCCTTTCCTGGGATAGCCTTGCCTGTAATTGCCTTGCCTTGTCTTGTCTGGGATTGCCTTGCCCATGATTGCCTTGCCAAATCTTGGCTGGGATTGCCTTGCCTGGGATTTCCTTGCCTTGCCCTGTCTGGAATTGCCTTGTCTTGCCTTGCCTTGCCTGCCTTGCCTGAGATTGCCTTTCCTTGACTTGCTTTGCCTGGGATTGCTTTGTTCTGCCTTTCCTGGGATAGCCTTGCTTGGAATCGTTTTGCCTTGCCTTGCCTGGGATTGTCTTTTCTGGAATTGTCTTGCCCTGCCTTGTCTGGGATTGCCTTGCCTTGTTTTCCCTTGCTTTTTATTGCCTTTCCTTGCCTGCCTTGCCTGAGATTGCCTTCCCTTGACTTGCCTTGCCTTGCCTGGGATTGCTTTGTATTGCCTTGCCTGGGATAGCCTTGTTTGGAATTGTTTTGCCTTGTCTTGCTTGGGATTGTCTTGCATGGGATTGCTTTGCCTTGCCTTGTCTTGGATTGTCTTGCCTTGTTTTGCCTTGCTTTGCCTGCCTTGCCTGATATTGCCTTCCATTGACTTGACTTGCCTTGCCTGGGATTGCCTTGTTCTGCCTTACCTGGGATAGCCTTGCTTGAAATTGTTTTGCCTTGCCTTGCCTGGTATTGCCTTGCCTAGGATCACCTTGCCTTGCTTGGAATGCCTAGCCTGGGATTGCCTATTTTTGCCTTCCCTGGGATTTCTTTGCCTGTATTTGCCTTGCCTTGCCTTGCCTTGCCTTGCCTTGCCTGGGATTGCCTATTTTTTCCTTTCCTGGGAATGCCTTGTTTGCCTTTCCTTGCCTGAAATGGCCTTGTGTGGAATTGTTCTGTCTTGCCTTGCCTTGCTGTGCCTCGAATTGCCTTGCCTGGAATTTCCCTGCTTTGCCTTGCCTTGCCTTGCCTTGCCTCAAAGTTATTCACCTCGAGTTATTCTGCCTTGCCTTGCCTTGCCTTGCCTCGAAATGCCTTGACTCGAATTGCCCTGCCTTGAAGTGCCTTAAGTGCCTTGCCTGGAATTAGCTTACCTTGCCTTGCTTTGCCGGTTATTGCCTTGTCGTTACTTGCATTGCCTGAAATTGCCTGGCTTTTTATTTTTCTTGCCTTGTCTAAAATTGCCATGCCTTGCCTTGCCTTGCCTTACCTGGGATTGCATTGCCTGGAATTCCTTTGCCTGCCTTACCTGGGATTGTCTTGCCTGGAATTTTCTTGTCTGGCCTTGCCTGGGATTGCATTGCCTGGAATTTCTATGCCTTGCCTTGCCTGGAATTGTCTTGCCTGAAATTGCATTGCCTTGCCTTGCCCTGCCTTGCCTGTGATTGCCTTTCCTTGCCTTGCTTTTCCTGGGATTGTCTTGCTTGCCTTGCCTGGTATTGCCTTGTCTTGCCTTGCCTGGGATTTCCTTGCATGGGATTGCCTTGCCTTGCCATTCCTGAGATTACATTTCCTTGCATTGCCTTGCCTGTGATTGCCTTTCCTGGGATTGTTTTGCCTTGCCTTGCCTGAGATTGCTTTGCCTTGCCTTGCTGTGGATTGCATTGCCTGGGATTGTCTTTCCTGGGATTGCCTTCTATTGCCTTGCCTGGGATTGGCTTGCCTTGCCTTCCCACTGATTGCTTTGTTTTGCTTTGCCTTGCCTTGCCTTGCCAGAGATTGTCTTGCCTTGATTATTCTTGCCTTGCCTAGAATTGCCTTGCCTTGAACAGGATTGCCTTGCATTGCCTTGGGTTGCTTTTTCTGGGGTTGCCTTTTTTATTGCCTTGCGTGGCATTGCCTTGCCTTTCCTTGACTTGATTTGCCTGGGATTGCCTTGCCTGGATTTGCCTTGTTTTATTTTGCCTTTAATGAATTTGCCTTGCCTATACTTGTCTTGCCTTGCCTTGCCTTATTTGCCTGGATTTGCCTTGCCTTACCATGCCTTGCTTAAATTTGCCTTGCTTTGCCTTTCCTTTCCTTGCCTCGCCTGGATTTGCCTTGCCTCAATTTTTCTTGCATTGCCTTTTATTGCCTTTTATTGCCTTGCCTAGATTTGCCCTGCTTGCCTTGCCTTTCCTGGATTTGTTTTGTCTGAATTTGACTTGCCTTACCTTGAGTTGTTTGCATATGCCTTGCCCTGTTTTGCCTTGCCTGACTTTGCATTGCCTCTATTTGACTGGCCTAGATTTGCCTTTCCTTGTCTTGCCTTGATTTTCCTTAATTTGCCTTGAATATATTTGCCTTTCCTTACCTTCCCTGGATTTGCCTTGCCTGGATTTGGCTTGCCTTGCTTCGCCTTGATTTGCCTTGTCTTGCCTTTGCTGAATTTTCCTTGCCTTGCCTGGACTGAATTTGACTTGTCTGGATTTACCTTGCCTGTTCTGGTTTTTTCTAAATTTGCCTTGTTTTTCTTTGCCTTTCCTGGATTTGCCTTGCCTTGCCTTACCTGGATTTGCCTTGCCTGGATTTTCTTTGCCTAGGTTGCCTTGCCTAAATTTGCCTTGCCCTGCCTTGCCTGGATTTGCCTTGCCTTGCCTTGCCTGGATTTGCCTTGCCTTGCCTTGCCTGGATTTGCCTTGCCTTGCCTTGCAATAACTTGCCTAGCCTGAAATTGCCTTGCCTTGACTTGCATTACCTTGCCTTGCCTGGATTTGCATAGTATTGTATTGCCTTGCCTTGCCTTGCCTGGATTTCCCTCCCTTGCTTTGACTTCCATTGCCTTGCCTTGGCTTGCGTGGATTTGCCTTACCTTGCCTTGCCTGGATTTGCCTTGTGTAGATGTGCCTTGTCTTGCCTGGCCTTATCTGGATTTACCTTGCCTAAATTTGCACTGCCTTGCTTTGACTGCATTTACCTTGCCTGAATTTGCCTTGCCATGCCTTGCCTGGATTTGTCTTCTCTTGCCTTGCCTTGCCTGGATTTGCCCTGCTTTGCCTTGCCTGGATTTGCTTTTCTTTGACTTCCCTTGCCTTGCCTGGATTTGCCTTTCCTGAATTTTCCTTGCCTTGCCTTGCATGGATTTGCCTTGCCTTGCCTTGCCTAAATTTGTCTTGCCTGGATTTGCTTTGAATTTCCTTGCTTTGAATGGAATTGTCTTGCCTATATTTGTCTTGCCTTGCCTTTCCTTGCCTTGCCTGGATTTGCCTTGCTTAAGTTTGCCTTGCTTTGCCTTGCCTTGCCTTGCCTCATCTGGATTTGCTTTGTCTCGATTTTTTTTGCCTTACCCTTCCTTGCTTGGGTTTGTCTTGCATGGATGTGCCTTGCTTGCCTTGCCTTTTCTGAATTTACTTTTGCTGGACATGACGTGCCTTAACTCAAATTGCCTGAAAGTGCCTTGACTTGTTTTGCCTTGCCTTGCCTGAATTTGCCTTACCTAGATTTTGCTTGCATTGCCTTGTTTTGCTGGATTTGCCTTGCCTTGCCTGGATTTGCCTTTTCTCAACTTGCATTGCCTTGTTTTGCCTTTCCTGGATATGCCTTGCCTTGCATTGCCTTACCTGAATTTGCCTTGCCTAGATTTGCCTTCCTTGCCTTTCCTTAACTTGCCTGAATTTGCCTTATTTTGTTTTGCCTGGATTTGCCTTGCCTAAATTTGTTTTGCCTTGTCAGGTTTTGCATTACCTGGATTTGCCTTGCTTTCCCTTGCCAGGATTTGCCTTGCATGAATTTGCCTTGCCTTTTCTTGCCAGGATTTGCCTTGCCTTGACTTGCCTGGATTTGCCTTACCTTGATTTTCCTTGAATAGATTTGCCTTGCCAGGTTTTGCCTTGACTAGATTTGCCTTGACTTTTCTTGCCAGAATTTGCCTTCTCTGGATTTGCCTTACCTTGCCTTGTCTTGCCTGGATTTGCCTTGATTTTTTTTTTTTGCCTTGCCTTGCCTGCATTTGCCTTGTCTAGATTTGCTTTCACTTGCCTTGCCTTACCTGAATTTTCCTTGCCTGGATTTTTGTTGCCTGGATTTGCCTTGTCTGGATTTGCATTGCCTTATATTGACTGGGTTTTCTTTGCCTTACCTGGACCTGCTTTTCCTTGCCCTGATTTGCCTTGTCTTGCTTTTATTTGCCTTTCCTCAATTTTCCTTGCCTTGCCTTGCCTGGATTTGCCTTCCCTTGTTTTTGCTGAATTTGCCTTGCCTGGATTAGTCTAGCCTTAATTAGCCTTGGCTGGATTTGCCTTATTTTGCCTTGCCTAGATTTGCCTTGCCTGGATTTGCCTTTCCCGAATCTAGTTTGCCTGAATTTTTATTTCCTGGATTTTCCTTGCCTTTCCTTGCCTTACCTGCATTTTCCTTACATTCTTTTGCCATGCCTAAATTTGGCTTGCGTAAATTTTGTTTTCTAGGTTGCCTTGCCTGGATATGCCTTGCCTTGCCTTCCCTGAACTTCTTTTCTGGATTTGCCTTGCATTTCCTTTCCTTGCCTGGATTTTCTTGTCTTGTTTTGCCTTGCCTTAATTAGCTTTGTCTTGCCGTGGCTTCCATGGATTTGCCATGACTACATGTGTCTTGTCTTGCCTTGTCTGGATATTCCTTGCCGGAATTTGCTTTGACTTGACTTGCCTTGCATGGATTTGGCTTTCCTGGATATGCCTTGCATAGATTTGCCTTGCCTAAATTTGTCTTTTCTGGATTTGGCTTGTTTTGCATTGCCTGAATTTACCTTGCGTTACCTTGCCTGTGTTTGCTTTGCTTTACCTGGACTTGTCTTGCATTGCCTGGATTTGCCTTGCCTTGCCTGGATTTGCCTTGCATGAATTTTCGTGGTTTTTTTTGGCTGGATTTGCTTTGCCTGAATCTGCCTTGCCTGAATTTCTCTTGCCTGGATTTTTCCTGCCTTGCCTTGTCTTGCCTGCATTTTTCCTGCCTTTACTTGCCTTGCCTCAATTTGCCTTGCCTAGATTTTCTTTGCCTAGGTTGCCTTGCCTGAATTTTGCTTTTCTTCCTTTCCTTTGCCTTGACTGGATTTGCTTTGCATTACCTTGCCTTGCCTCAATTTGCCTTGCCTGGATTAGCTTTTCCTTTCCTTGCATTGCCTGAATTTGCCATGACTGGATTTGCCTTGCCTTGCCTTGCCTGCATATTTCTTGCCTGAATTTGCCTTGACTTGCCTTTCCTTGCCTAGATTTGACTTGCCTGAATTTGCCTTGACTTGCCTTTCCTTGCCTAGATTTGACTTGCCTGAATTTGTCTTGCATAGATTCGTCTTTCCTGGATTTGTCTTGCCTGGATTTGCCTTGCCTTACCTTGCCTGGATTTGCCTTGCCTTACCTGGACTTGCCTTGAATTGCCTGGATTTCTTTTGCCTTGCTTGGATTTGCCTTGCCTGAATTTTGTTTGGTTTGCTTTGGCTGAATTTGCCTTGTCTGGATTTGCCTTGCCTTAATTTGTCTTGCCTGAATTTGTTTTGCCTTGCCACTCCTTGCCTTGATTTGCCTTGCCTGTCCTTGCCTTGCCTTGATTTGCCTTGCCTGTATTTGCCTTGAGTGGCTTTGCCTTGCCTGTATTTGCCTTGAGTGGCTTTGCCTTGCCTGTATTTGCCTTGAGTGGCTTTGCCTTGCCTGGATTTGCCTTGAGTGGCTTTGCCTTGCCTGGATTTGCCTTGAGTGGCTTTGTCTTGCGTGGATTTTTATTGCCTTGCCTTGAATTGGCTTGACTTGCCTGGATTTGCCTTCCCTTGCCTTGCCTTAATTTGCCTTTCCTGCGTTTGTTTCACCTTGTCCTGAATGGATTTGCATTGCCTGGATTTGTCTTGCCTAAATTTGGTATGACTATTCTTGCCTGAAATTGCCTTGCCTGGATTTGTTTTTCCTTGCCATGCCTTAATTTGTCTTGCCAAAATTTGCATTGCTGTGCCTTGCCTGGATTTGCTTTGACTTGCCTTGCATTGCCTGAATTTGCTTTGCATAAATTTGCCTTGCCAAGCCTTGCCTGGGTTTGCCTTGTTTTACCTTGCCGGAATTTTTCTTGCCTTACCTGTACCTGTCTTGCCTTGTCTGGCCTGGGTTTTCCTTGCCTTGCCTTTATTTGCCTTTCCTCAATTTTTCTTGCCTTGCCTTGCCTGAATTTGCCTTGGATTGTCTTGGCTGAATTTACCTTGCCTGGATTTTACTTGTCTGCCTTTCCTTGCCTTGCTTGAATTTATCTTTCCTGGACTTTCATCTCTAGATTTACCTTACCTGAATTTGTCTTGCCTGAATTTATCTTGCCTAGATTTCTGTTGCCTTGCCTTGCCTTGACTGGATTTCCCTAGCTTAAATTTGCCTTGCCATAACTTGCCTAGATTTGCCTTGTCTTTTCTTGCCTTTATTTTTTTTGTCTGGATTTGCTTTGCTTTGCCTTGTCTTCCCTTGCCTGTATTTACTTTGCCTGTATTTTCCTTGCCTTGCCTTGATTTGTCTTGCCAGGATTTGCCTTGCCTTGCCTTGTCTGGATTTGCTTTACCTTGCCTTGCCTGGATTTGCCTTGTTTGTGTATGCCTTATTTTTCTTTGCCTTAAATTGATTTGCCTTTCTTATATTTGTCTTGCCTTGCCTTGCCTTGCTTTGCCTGTATTTGCCTTGTCTGGATTTGTCTTGCCTTGCCTTGCCTGGATATTCCATACCTGAATTTCCCTTGACATACCTTGTTTTGCCTAGATTTTCCTTGACTGAATTTGCGTTGCATAGATTTGCCTTGCCTGAATTTGCTTGGCCTGGATTTGCCTTGCCCTTCCTTGCCTGGATTTGCATTGCCTTGCCTTGCCTGTATTTGCTTTGTTTTGCCTTTCCTAGATATGTTTTGCCTGGATTTGCCTTGCTTGAATCTGCCTTGCCTTGATTTACCTTGCTTGGATTTGCCTTGCCTGGATTTCCCTTGCCTTAATTTGCCTTTTCTGGTTTTGTCTTACCTAGATTTTCCTTGCCTGGATTTTTCTTGTCTGAATTTGCCTTGGCTGGGTTTGCCTTGCCTTGCCTTGCCTTAATCTGCATTGCTTGGATTCGTTTTGCCTTGCTCTGCCTGGATTTGTCTTTCCTGGATATGCCTTGTTTTGTCTTGCCTTGATTTGGCTTGCCTTGCCTTGCCTGGATTTCCCTTGTCTTGCCTTGTCAAGATTCGCCTTGCCTTATCTGAACTTGCCTTGCCTTTCCTGGATTCGTCTTGCCTTGCCTCGATTTTCCTTGCCTTGCTTTGCGTGAATTTGCCTTGCCTTGCCTGGATTTTTCTTGCCTGGTTTTGCCTTGCTTTGCTTGGATTTACCTTGCCTGAATTTGCTTTGCCTGAATTTGTCTTGCCTGTATTTACCTTGCCTGGATTTTTGTTGCCTTGCCTTGCCTTGACTGAATTTTCCTTGCCTAAATTTGCCTTGTCATGCCTTGCCTAGATTTGCCTTGCCTTGCCTTGCCTTGGCTAGATTTGCCTTACCATTTCTTGCCTGGATTTTTCTTGCCTGCATTTGCTTTGCTTTGCCTTGCCTTCCCTTGCCTGTATTTACCTTGCCTGTATTTTCCTTGCCTTGCCTTGCCTTGATTTGCCTTGCCTTGCCTTGCCTTGCCTGGATTTGCTTTACCTTGCCTTGCCTGGATTTGCCTTGCTTGTGTATGCCTTATTTTTTCTTGCCTTGAATTGATTTGCCTTTCTTATATTTGTCTTGCCTTGCCTTGCCTTGCTTTGCCTGTATTTGCCTTGTCTGGATTTGTCTTGCCTTGCCTTGCCTGAATATTCCATACCTGATTTTGCCTTGACATACCTTGTTTTGCCTAGATTTTTCTTGACTGGATTTGCCTTGCATAGATTTTCCTTGTTCGAATTTGCTTTGCCTGGATTTGCCTTGCCCTTCCTTGCCTGGATGTGCATTGCCTTGCCTTGCCTGGATTTGCCTGGTATTGCCATGCCTGGATTTGTTTTGCGTGGATTTGCTTTGCTTTGCCTTGCCTGAATTTGCCTTGTTTTGCATTGCCTGGATTTACCTTGCCTGGGTTTGTTTTATTTTGCTCTGTCTGGATTTGCCTTGCCTGGATTTGCCTAGCCTTAACTGGAATTGCCTTGCATTGCATGAATTTGCCTTGCCTTGCCTTGCCTGAATTTGCCTTGCATTGCCTTGCCTTAATTTGCCTTGCCTGGGTTTATTTTATTTTGCTCTGCCTGGATTCGCCTTGCCTGGATTTGCCTTGTCTTGCCTTGCCATGACTTGCCTTGCTATATCTGGATTTGCCTTGCCCGAATTTACTTTTCCTTGCCTAGTCTGGATTTGTTTTGCCTTGCCTTGCCTGGGTTTGCCTAGCCTAGCCTTGCCTGAATTTGTCTTACCTGGACTTCCCTTGCATTGCCTGGATTTACTTGCCTTGCCTGGATTTGCCTTGCCTTATGTGGACTTGCCTTGCATTGCCTGGATCTGTTTTGCCTTGCCTGAATCTTTCTTGCCTTGATTTGCCTTGCCTTGACTAGCCTTGGCTGGATTTGCCTTGCCTGAATTTGACTTGCCTCAATTTGTATTTACTGGATTTGCTTTTTTTTTTCTGGATTTGCCTTGCCTGAATCTTTCTTGCCTTGATTTGCCTTGCCTTGCCTTGCTTTGTCTGAATTTGCCTTACCTGGATTTGCCTTTCGGGATTTGCATTGCCTAGCCTTGCCTTAATTTGCTTTTCCTGGATTGTTTTCTCTTGCCCTGCCTGTATTTGCCTTGCTTGAGTTTGCCGTGACTTGAGTGGATTGACCTTGCCTTCTTTTGCTTTGCCTTGACTTGAAGGGATTTGTCTTACATTGTTTTGTCTGGATTTGCCTTGCATTGCCTGAATTTGCCTTGCCTTCTTTAGCCTGAATTTGCCTTTCCTTGCCTTGACAAAATTTGCCTTCCCTTGTCTTGCCTTGCCTTGCATTGCCTTGCCTTGATTTTCCTAGCCTTGCCTTGTCTTGTCTTGCTTGGATTTGCCTTGGCTCTATTTGCCGTGCCTTGCCTTACCTAAATTTGCCTTGACTGGATTTGCCTTGCCTCGACTCACCTGTATATTCCTTGTCTGAATTTGCCTTGACTAGCCTTGCCTTTCCTGAATTTGCCTTTCCTGTATTTGCCTTGCTTGAATTTGCCTTGACTTGCCTTGCCTGGATTTGTCTTGTTTTGCTTTGCCTGGATTTACCTTGCCTTGCCTTGCCTGGATTTGCCTTGTCTTACCTTGTTTTGCCTTGCCTTGCCTTGCCTGGATTTGTCTTGCCTTGACTTGCCTGGATATTCCTTGGCTGAATTTGCCTTGACTAGCCTTGCCTTTTCTGAATTTGCCTTGCCTGGATTTGCCTTGCCTCGATTTGCCTTGCCTGGATTTTCACTGCTTGGATTTGCGTTTTTTTGCCTTGCCTGTATTTGCCTTGTTTTGCATTGCCTGGATTTATTTTGACTTACCTTGCTTGAATTTGCCTTGCCTCACCTGGACTTGCCTTGCATTGCCTGGATTTGCCTTGTCTTGCCTGGATTTGCCTTGCCTGGATTTGCGGTTTTTCCTTGGCTAAATTTGCCTTGCCTGGATTGGCCTTGCCTCAATTTGCCTTGCCTGGATTTGCCTTGTTTTGTTTTTCCTGGATTTGTCTTGCCTGGATTTGCCTTGGCTGAATCTTCCTTGTGTTAATTTGCCTTGCCTTGCTTTGTCTTGTCTGGATTTGCCTTTTCTGGATTTGCATTGCCTATGTTTGCCTTGACTACATTTTTCTTGCCTTGATTTGCCTTGCCTTGCCTTACCTGGATTTGCTTTGTTTTGCCTTGCCTTGAATATATTTGTTTTACCTAAATTTGTGTTGCCTTGCCTTGACTTGATTTGCCTTGCCTAGCCTTACCTTAATTTGCCTTTCCTAGATTTGTTTTCAATTGCCCTGCCTGAATTTGCCTTGCTTGAGTTTGCTGTGACTTGAGTGGATTGACCTTGCCTTCTGTTGCCTTGCCTTGCCTTGAATGGATTTGTCTTACATTGTTTTGCCAGGATTTTCCTTGCATTGCCTGGATTGACCTTGCCTTCTTTAGCCTGAATTTGCATTTCCTTCCTTGACTGGATTTGTCTACCCTTGCCTTGCCTTGCGTTGCCTTGCCTTGATTTGCCTAGCCTTGCCTTGTCTTGTTTTGCTTGGATTTGCCTTGACTGTATTTGCCTTGCCATGCCTGGATTTGTTTTGACTGTATTTGCCTTGTCTTGACTCACTTGAAATATTCCTTGCCTAAATTTGCCTTGACTAGTTTTGCCTTTCCTGAATTTGCCTTCCCTGGATTTGCCTTGCCTGTATTTTACTTGCTTTGATTTGCCTTGACTTGCCTTGCCCAGATTTCCCTTGTTTAGCTTTGCCTGGATTTACCTTGCGTTGCCTTGCGTGGATTTGCCTGGCCTTACCTGGATTTGCCTTGCCTTACCTGGATTTGCCTTGCCTTGCCTTGCCTTGCCTGGTTTAGCCTTGGCTGGATTTGCCTTTTCTTGACTTGCCTAAATATTCCTTGCCTGAATTTGCCTTGACTAGCCTTCCCTTTCCTGAATTTGCTTTCCCTGGATTTGCCTTGCCTGGATTTTCCTTGCTTGGATTTCCTTGACTTCCCTTGCCTGGATTTGCCTTGTTTTGCTGTGGCTGGATTTACCTTGCCTTGCCTTGCCTGGATTAGCCTTTCCTTACCTGGACTTGCCTTGCATTGCCTGGATTTGCCTTGCCTTACCTGGACTTGCCTTGCATTGCCTGGATTTGATTTGCTTTGGCTTGCCTTGCCTTGTCTAGCCTGTATTTGCCTTGCCTGGATTTGCTGTTCTGTGGCTTGCCTTCCATTGCCTGGATTTGCCTTGCCTGGATTTGCCTTGCCTTGCCTTGCCTTGCCTTGCCTTGCCTGGATTTGCCTTGTTTAGCCTTGCCTGGATTTGCCTTGTTTTGCCTTGCCTTGAATGGATTTGCCTTGCCTATATTTGTCTTGCCTTGCATTGGATTGCCTTGCCTGGATTTTTCCTGCATGGATTTGCCTTGCATTGCCTTGGCTTTCCTGGATTTTCCTTGACTGGTTTTGTCTTGCCTGAATTTGCTTTGCTTTGCCTTGACTTCCCTTGCCTTACCTGGATTTGCCTTGACTGGGTTTTCCTTGCCTTGTCTTGCTTGGATATTCCTTGCCTGAATCTGCCTTGACATGTTTTGTTTTGCCTTGATTGGCCTTGCATGGATTTGCCTTGCATAGATTTGCCTTGCCTGGATTTTCCTATCCTTGCCTTGCCTGGATTTGCCTTGTTTTGAATTGCGTGGGTTTACCTTGCCTTATCTTGCCTGGATTTGCCTTGCCTTACCTGGACTTGCCTTGCATTGCCTGAATTTGTGTTGCCTTGCCTTGGTTTCATTTGCCTTGCCTGGATATGCCTTGTTTTGCCTTTCCTGGATTCGACTCCCCTGGATTTGCCTTGCCTGAATCTGGTTAGCCTTAATTTGCCTTGACTTATCTTCCCTTACCTTGTCTCGATTCATCTTGCCTGGATTTGCCTTGCCTTTCCTTGCCTGGATTTTCCTTTCCTGAATTTGCCTTGCCTTGATTTGCCTTGCCTAGATTTGTCTTGTCTGTATTTTTCTTGCCTGGATTTGCCTTGAAATGCCTTGGCTGAATTTTCCTTGCCAGAATTTGATTTGCCTTGCACTGCCTAAATGTGCCTTGACTGAATACACCTTGCCTTGATTTGACTTGCCTTGCCTTACCTGGATTTACCTTGCCTGGATTTGCCTTGAGTGGATTTGCCTTCCCTGGATTTTCCTTGCCTCGTTTTTCCTTGCCTTGATTTGCCTTACCTTGGTTAGTTTTACCTGGCCCTGCCTTGATTTGTCTTGCTGGGATTTGCCTTGCCTAGATTTACTTATTCTTTCCTAGCCTGAATTTGTTTTGCCTTGCCTTGCCTGGATTTGCCTAGCCTAGCCTTGCCTTGCCTGAATTTGTTTTTACTTGCCCTGCCTGGACTTTTTTTTGCCTGGATTTTTGTTGCCTTGCCTTGCCTGGATTTATTTTGCCTTGCCTTGCCTGGATTTGCCTTGTCTTGCCTTGCCTGTATTTACCTTGCATTGAATGGGTTTGTCTTGCCTAAATTTATGTTGGCTTGCCTTGTCTTGCCTGGATTTGCATTGCCTGGATTTGCGTTTTCTTGTTTTTCATGGATTTGCCTTGCCTTCCCTTGCCTGAATTTGCATTTCCTGGATTTGCCTTGTTTTTACTTGACTTGAATGAACTTCCCTTGCCTAAATTTGTCTTGCCTTGCCTTGCCTTGACTGGTTTTTCCTTGCCTGGATTTGCCTTGCCTGTCTTGCCTCTTTTAAATTTGCTTTGCCTGAATTTGCCTTGCTTTACCTTAACTTGCACGCATGTGCCTTGCCTTTTTTTGCCTTGACTTGCCTGGATTTGCCTTGCCTGGATTTGCCTTGCCTTGCCTAGATTTGCCTTGCCTAGATTTGTCTTGCATTGCCTAGCCTTGCCTGGATTTTCCTTGTTTGGTTTTGCATTGCCTGAATTTGCCTTCCCTGGTTTTGCCTTGCCTTGCCTTGCCTGGATTTGGTTTGAATGAATTTGCTTTGCTTTGCCTTGCCTGGATATTCCTTGCCTGAATTTGCCTTGACTTTCCTTGCCTTGCTTAAAATTTTTTTTATTGGATTTGCCTTACATAGATTTGCCTTGCCTGGATTTGCCTTGCCTTGCCTTGTCTTGCCTGAATCTAACTTGTTATGCATTGCTTGGATTTACCTTGACTTACTTTGCCTGGATTTGCCTTGCCTTGCCTGGATTTGTTTTGCCTGGAATTGCTTTGCCTTGCCTTGGCTGGATTTGCCTTGCCTGGATTTGCCTGGCCTCAATTTTCCGTTGCTGAATATGCCTTGTTTTGCCTTTCCTGAATTTGCCTTGCCTTTATTTGCCATGCCTGAATCTGTCTTGCCTTGATCTGCCTTGCATTGCCTTGCCTTACCTTGTCTGTATTTCCCTTGCCTGGATTAGCCTTCCCTGGATCTGCCTTGCCTTGATTTGCCTTGCCTAGAATTGCCTTGCCTGTATTTTTCTTGCCTGGATTCGTCTTGCCTTTCATTAAATTTTCTTGCCTGCATTTGTTTTGTTTTGCCCTTCCTGGATTTGCCTTGCCTAAATATGCCTTGCCTTGATTTGACTTGCCTTGCCTTGCTCGGATTTTTTTGCCTAGATTTCCTTTGCCTGGATTTGCCTTGAGCTGATTTGTCTTTCCTAGATTTGCCTCGCCTTGTCTTGCTTAAATTTGACAAAACTGGGTTTGTTTTACCTTGCCCTGCCTGGATTTGCCTTGCCTATATTTGCCTTGCCTTGAATTGCCTAAATTTGACTTGCCTGAATCGGCTTTGCCTTGCCTTGCCTGGATTTGTTTTGCCTTGCCTTGCCTGGATTTGCCTACCCTAGTTTTGTCTGAATTTCCCTTGCTAGGATTTGTTTTTCCTTGCCTTGTGTGGATTTTCTTTGCTGGCATTTGCGTTGCCTTGCCTTGCCGGTATTTACCTTGTTTTTTCTTGCCTTGCCTGGATATGCCTTGCCTAAATTTGCCTTGCCTTGCCTGGATTAACCTTACCGGGATTTACCTTGTTTTGCCTTGTCTTGAATAAATTTGCCTTGCCTAAATTTATCTTGCCTTGCGTTGCCTTACCTTACCTGAATTTGCCTTGTCTAGCCTTGCCTTAATTTTCCTTTTCTGGATTTGTTTTGCCTTGCCCTGACTGAATTTGCCTTGCCTTGCTTTGCTTGAATTTGCCTTGCATGAATTTGTATTGCTTTGTCTTGGATAAATTTGCCTTGCCTGGATATGCCTTGTTTCAATTTGCCTTGCATGGATTTGCCTTGTTTTGACTTTACTGGATTTGCCTTAAATTTGCCTTGCATGAATCTGCCTTGCCTTGATTTGCCTTGACTTGCCTTTTCTAAATTTTTCTTGCCTGGATTTGACTTTTCATGGTTTGCCTAGATTTTCCTTGTCTTGCCTTACTTTGCCTTGCCTGGATTTGACTTGCCTGGATTTGCTTTGCTTTGCCTTTTCTTGCCTTGCCTGGATTTTCTTGCTTGGATTTGCCTTGCCTTTCTTTGCCTTGACTTTATTTGCCTTGCATGAATTTGACTTACCTTGTCTTGCATGGATTTTCTTTGCCTTGCTTGCCTGGATTTGCCTCTTTTTTTTTTTTTTGCCTTGAATGGATTTGCTTTGCCTACATTTGTCTTGCCATGTTTTGGCTTGCCTTGCCTGGATTTTTCTTGCATGGATTTGTCTTGCATTGCCTTTCCTTGCCTGAATTTGGCTTGCCTAGTTTTCCCTTGCCAGGATTTGCTTTGCCTTTACTAGATTTGCCTTGACTGGATTTGTCTTGCCTTGCCTTACCTGAATATTGCTTGAATGAATGTGCCATGACATGCCTTGACTTGCCTGGATTTGTTTTGCCTTTCCTTGCCTGAATTTGTCTTGTGGGATGTGTTTTACCTTACCTTGCCTTGTCTGGATTTGCCTTGCCTAGATTTGTCCTGCCTTACTTTGTCTGCATTTGCCTTGCCTGGATTTCTTTTGCCTTCCCTGGATTTGCCTTGCCTGGATTTTCCTTCCTGAATTTACCTTGACTGGATTTGTCTTGCCTGAATTTGCCTTGCCTGGTCTTGTGTTGCCTTGCCTTGCCTTGACTGTATTTGCATTGTGTGGATGTTCCTTGGCTTGCCTTGCCTTGTCTGAATTTGCTTTGCCTGAATTTGCCTTGCTATGCCTTGCCTAGTTTTTCTTGCCTTGCATGGATTTGCCTTGCCTGGATTTTCTTTGCTTTGCCTTGCCTGTATTTGCCTTGCCTTGATTTGCATTGGCTGAATTTGCCTTTCTGGCCTTGCCTGAATTTGCTTTGCCTGGAATTGCCTTGACTAGATTTGCCTTGTTTTTTCTTGACTTGAATGGATTTACCTTGCCTATATTTGTCTTGCCTTGCCTTGGCTTTTCTTACTTGATTTTTTCTTTCCTGGATTTGCCTTGCATTGTCTTTCTTTGCCTGAATTTGCCTTGCCTGGTTTTCCTTGCCTGGATTTGCTTTGCCTTGACTTGCCTTGCCTTGCCTGGAATTGCCTTGACTGGATTTTTCTCGACTGGATTTGCCTTGCCTTAACTTGCCTGGATATTTCTTGCCTGAATTTGCCTTGACATGTCTTGCCTTGCCTGAATTTGACTTGTCTGGATTTTCCTTGCCTTGCCTTGCCTGGATTTGCCTTGTTTTTCATTGCCTGCATTTACCTTGCCTTATCTTGTCTAGATTGGCCTTGCCATATTTGGACTTCCCTTGCATTGCCTGGATTTGCCTTGCCTTTTCTAAATTTGTCTTCTGAATTTGTGTTGCTTTGCCTTGGTTTGATTTGCCTTGCCTGGAATTTTTTTTATTTCAATGTGCCTTGCCTGGATATGCTTTGTTTTCCCTTTCCTGAATTTTTTATTGCCTGGATTTGCCCTCCATGAATCTGCCTTGCCTTGATTTGCCTTGCCTTACCTTCCCTTACCTTGTCTGGATTTGCCTTGCATGGATTTGACATGCCTTGCCTTGCCTTGCCTAGCCTGGATTTGCCTTGCCTTGACTGGATTTGCCTTGCCTAGATTTGCATTCCGTGGATTTGCATGCCTTGATTTGCCTCACCTAGATTTGCCTTCCCTGTATTTTTCTTGCCTGGAGTAGCCTTGACTATATTTGTCTTGCCTTGTCTTGCCTTAATTTGCCTTGCATGGGTTCATTTTATTTTGCCCTGCCTGGATTTGCCTTGCCTGGATTTGTCTTGCCTTGCCTTGCCTTGATTTTCTTTGCCTTGGCATGCCTGGATTTGCCTTGCCTGGATTAGCTTTTCCTTGCATAGCCAGGATTTGTTCGCCTTGCCTTGCCTGAATTTGCCTAGCCTAGCCTTGCCTGAGTTTGTCTTGCCTAGAATTAACTTGTTTTGTCTTGCTTTGTCTGGCATTTCCCTGCCTGGAATTGTTCTGCTTTGCTTTGCCTAAAATTGCCCTGCCTTGCCTTGCCTCATCTAGCCTGGATTTGCTTGCCTGCAATTTTTTTTCCTAGCCTTACCTGAAATTTACTTGTTTGTAATTGCCTTGCATGTATTTGCTTTGCCAGGAATTTTCTTGCCTGGAATTGCCTTTCCTTGCCTTGCCTTGCCTTGCCTTGCCTTGGCTTGCTGGGAATTGCCTTGACTTTTTTGGCCTTTCCTGGAATTTCCTTTCCTGAAATTGCCTTGCCTTGCCTTGACTGGTCTTGCCTTGACTAGAATTGCCTTGTTTTACTTTGCCTGGAGTTGCCTTTCCTGGAATCGCATTGTCTTGTTTTGCCTGAATTTTCCTTTTCTGGAATTGCCTTGCCTTGCCTTGCCTTTTCTTGCCTGGCTTTGCCTAGAATTCTCTTGCCTGAAGTTCCTTGACTTTCCTTGCCTTGACTCTCTTCACCTTGCCTTTCCTTGCCTTGCCTGGAATTGCCTGACCTTGCCTGAAATTTTTTGTATTGCCTTTTTTTTTCAGCCTGGAATTGCCCTGCCGGGAATTGTTTTACCTTGGCTTGCCCTGCCTTTCCTGAAATTGCCTTGCCTTCTCTTGCTTGGAACTGAGTTTGCTTGCATTACATTGCCTGAAGTTTCTCTGCCTGGAATTGCACTGCCTTGCCTTGCCTTGCCTTGCCTTGTCTCGAATTGCCTTGCCATTCCTTGACTGAAATTGACTTTCCAAAAATTGCCTTGCATTGCCTTGCCTTTCCTTGCATGGGATTGCCCTGACTGGAATTATCTTGCCTGGAATTGTCATGCCTGGAATTGCCTTGCCTTGCTTTGAATTGCCTTGCATTGCCTGAAATAGCCTAGCTGGAAATTGCCTTGCCTTGCCTCAAATTGCCTTGCCTGAAATTGACTCTCCTTCCCTTTCTTTGCCTTGTTTCTCCGTACCTAAAATTGACTTTTCTGAAATTTCCTTGACTTGCCTTCCTTTGCCTTGCCTTGCCTGACCTTACCTTGCCTAAAAGAGCCTTGCTTTAAATTTCCCTGCCTTGCCTTTCCTAGAATAACCTTGAGTGGACTTGCCTTGTTTTACCTTGCATTGACTGTAGTTGCCTTGTTTTGAATTTTCTTGCCTTGCCTTTCTTTGCCGAAAATTGCCTTTCCTAGAATTGCCTTACCTTGCATTGCCTTACCTTGCCTTGACTGGAATTGCCTTGCCTTAGACTGCCTTGCCTTGCCTGGAATTGCCTTGCCTCGAATTCCATTGTCTAGCCTTGCCTTGACTTCCCTGGGATTGCCTTGCCTCGAATTAATTTTTCTTGTCTTACCTGGATTTACCTTGTCTAGAGGTCCCTTGCCTTGTCTTGCCTTACCTTGCCTGAAATTGCTGTGTCTTGCCTGGAATTTTCTTTCAAGGAATTGCCTCTCATTGCATTGCCTTGTCTTGTGTTGTTTCTCTTGCCTGGAATTTCCCTGTCTTGCCTTCCCTGGAATAGCCTTGTGTGGAATTACTTTGTCTTGCCCTGCCTTGGCTGGAGTTGCCTTGTTTTGAATTGCCTTGCCTTGTCTTTCCTCGCCTGGAATTGCCTTGCCTTGCATTGTCTTACATTGCCTTCACTAAACTTGCCTTGCCTTGCCTTATTTGGAATTACCTTTCCTGAAATTGTCTTTCTCTGCCTTGTCTTCTCTTGCCTTCCCTGGAATTGCCTTTCCAGCAATTTTCTTGCCTGGAATTTCCCTGCCTCACATTGCCAAAAATTGCCTTGCCTGGTATTGCCTTACCTTGCCTGGATTGCTTTGCCTATAATTGCATTGCCTTGCCTTAACTTGCCTTGACTGGAATTGCCTTGCCTCGAATTTCCTTATCCTGCCTTGCCTGGTTATACCTTGTCTGGAATTGCCTTGCTTTGCCTTGCCTGAAATTGCCTTGCTTGAAATTTTTATGCGTTGCTGGAATTTTTTTTGCATTGTCTTGCCTTGCCTAGCCTGGAATTACCTTGTCTAGAATTGCTTTGCCTTGCCTGGATTTGTCTTGACTAGGATTGCCTTGCCTTGCCTTTCCTTGTCTGAAATTGCCATACCCGGAATTGCCCTGCCTCATTTTGCCTTTTCTGGAATTGCCATGCCTTGCCTTGCCTTGCTGTGCCTAAAATTGACTTTCCTGAAACCGCCTTGCTTTGCTTGCCTTGCCTAAAATTTTCTTTCCTGATTTTTTTTTTGCCTTGCCTTGCCTTGCAATACGTGGAATTGCCTTGCCTTGAATAGATTTGCCTTGCCTTGTCTTGATTGGATTTTTCTTTCCCTGCATTGTCTTGCCTTGCCTGGAATTGCCTTGACTAGAATTGACTTGTCTTGACTTGTCTGGAGTTGCCTTCTTTGGAATAACCTTGCCTTGACTTACCTAAAATTGCCTTGCCTGAAATTGCCATTTCCTGCCTTCTCTTGCCTTAATTTTCCTGAAATTGCCTTTCTGGTAATTGCCTTGCCTGGAATTGCCCTGCTTTGCATTGCCTGGAGTTGCCTTCCCTGACATTTCCTTACCTGGAATTGCCTTTCTCTGCCTTGTCTTGCCTTTCCTTGCCTAAAGTTGCCTTTCCTGCTATTGCCTTGCCTAGAATTGCATTGCGTTGCCTTGACATTTCTTCCCTTGCCTTGCCTGGAATTGCCTTGCATGGCATTGCCTTGTCTCGCCTTGCCTTGCCTTGCCTTGCCTTGCTTGCCTAGAATTGCCTTGCCTGAAATTGCCTTTTCTTGTCTTGCCTTGCCTTGCCTGGAATTGCCTCGAGAAGAATTGTCTTGCCTTGCCTTTTCTGGAATTGCCTTTTCTTGCCCTGCCTAAAATTACATTGTCTGTAATTGCCTTGTCTTGTCTTGCCTTGCCTTGGCTTTCCTAGAATCGCCTTGCCTTGCATTGCCTTGCCGTGCATAAAAGAACCTTGCCTGGAATTGCCTGACATACTTTTGCCCTGCCTTGCCTGGAATTTTCTTGCTTAGAATTGCCCTGCCTTGCCTTGCCTTTCCTGGCATTGCCTTGTCTTGCTTTACCTTGACTAGCCTTGCCTTAACTTACTTTGCCTTGCCTTATCTTGCCTTGCCTTGCCTTGCCTTACCTTGCCTTGCCTAGAATTGCGTTTTCTGGAATTTTTTTGTCTTGCACTGTTTTGACTGGAATTGCCTTGCTTCGAATTGCCTTGTCTTGCCTTTCCTTGCCTAGAATTGCCTTGCCTAAAATTGCCTTGCCTTGCATTGCGTTGCCTTGCTTTGACTGGAATTGCCTTCTGTGGAATTGTCTTGCTTTGCCTTAGCTGGAATTGTCTTGCCTGAAAATACTTTTTCTTGCCTTGCCTTGCCTTGCCTTACATGAAATTGCCTTTCTGGCAATTGCCTTGTCTTGCCTTGCATGGTCAAGTATTGCTTTGCCTAAAATTGCCTTGCCTTGCATTGTTCTGCCTTGCCTGAAATTGCCTTGCCTTAAATTGCATTGTCTTGTCATACTTTGCCTTGCCTGGAATTGGCTTTCCTTGCCTGGCAATTGCCTTGTCTTGTTTTGTCTTGCCTTTTTTTGACTTGCCTTGCGTTACCTTGCCTTGACTTGCCCAGGATTGCCTTGCTAGAATTTTCTTGTCTAAAATTGTCTTGCCTTGCCTTCCCTGGAAATGCTTTGCATTGCCTTGCTTTTTGTTGCCTGGAATTTTCCTGCCTTGCCTTCCTTGGAATGGCCTTGCATGAAATTGCCTCATCTTTTCTTGCCTTGACTGGAATTCCCTGGTTTCAAATTGCCTTGCTTGCCTTTCCTCGACTAAAATTGCCTTGCCTTTCACTGCCTTGTCTTGCCTTGACTGGAATTGCCTTGCCTCGAATTGTCGTTTTTATGCCTTAGCTGGAGTTGCCTTGCCTGGAAATTCCTTTCCCTGTCTTGTCTTGCCTTGCCTTGACTGGAAATGCCTTGTGTTACATTTCCAGGAATTTTCTTGCCTGAAATTGCCTTTCCTTGCATTGCCTTGGCTTACCTTGCCTTCCCTGGAATTGCCTTGCCTGAAATTGCCTTTTCTTGCCTTGCCTAAAGTTTTCTTGTCTGGAATTGCGTTGCCTTGTCTTGTCTTCCCTTGACTTGCCTGGAATTGCCTTGTCTTGCCTTTCCTGAAATCGTCTTGCCTGAAATTGCCCTTTTTTGCTTTGCCTTGCCTTGCCTCTAATTCCTTTGCCTGGAATTGTTCTGCTTTGCCTTGTTTTTCATTACCTCTAGTTCCCTTGCCTGGAATTGGCCTGAATTGCCCTGTTTTGTTTTGCCTGGAATTTTTTTGTCTTCCTGGGAATTTTCTTGCATTGCTTTTCCTTGCCTAGCCTGGAATAGCCCTGTATGAAATTGCCTGGCTTTGGCTTTACTTACCTTTCCTGGAATTGCCTTGCCTAGAATTCTCTTGTCTGGAATTGCCTTAGCATGCCTTGCATTGTGTTGTGTTGCCTTGCCTGAAATTGCCTAGCCTGAAATTTCCTTGCCTTGCCTTGCCTGGAATTGCCTTGCCTAAAATTGGCTCTCCTTGTTTTGCCTTGCCTTGTTCTTCCTAAAATTGACTTTTCTGACATTTCCTTGCCTTTCCTTGCCTAAAAGAGCCTTGCCTGGAATTGCCTGACATTGCTTTGCCCTGCCTTGCCTGCAATTGCCTTGCCTAGATTTGCACTCCCTTCCCCTGCCTTGCCATGCCTAGCCTAGAATTGCTTTTGCTGATATTGACTTTCCTTGCCTTGCCTGGAATTTTCTTGCATTGCATTGCCTTGCCTTGACTTGCTTTTTCTTGCCTGGAATTGCCTTTCCTTTTCTTTTCTGGAATAGCCCTGTGTGGAGTGGCTTTGTCTTGCCTCGGCTTGAGTTGCCTTGTTTCAAATTGCCTTGCATTGCCTTTCCTCACCTGCAATTGCCTTACCTAGAATTGCGTTGCCTTGCATTGTTTTATGTTGCCTTGACTGGAATTGCCTTGTCTTACATTTCCTTTTCTTGCCTGGAGTTGCCTTGCCTAGAATTGCATTGCCTTCTCTGAAATTGCTTTGCCTTGTCTTGACTTTCCTTGCCTTGTGTTGCATTGCCTGAAAATGCCTTGCCTCAAATTTTCTTTTCTTCAATTGTCTTGTTTTGCCTTGTCTTGCCTTGCCCATATATTCCTTGCCTTTCTTTGCCTGGAATTGGCTTCCCTGCAATTGTCTTGCATTGTCTTGCCTTTTCTTGCATGAGATTGCCCTTTTTAAAATTGCCTTGCCTATAATTGCCTTGCCTTGCCTTGCCTGGTATTGCCTACCCTGGAATTGCCTTGCCTTGCTTTGTCTAACATTGTCTTGCCTGGAATTGCCTCTTTTTGCCTTGCCTTGCCTTCCTTTGCCTTGCTGTGTCTAAAATTGTCTTTCCTGATTTTGCCTTGTGTAGCCTTGTTTGCCTAATAGAGTCTTGCCTAAAATTGTCTTACATTGCCTTGTCCTGCCTTGCCTGGAATTGCCTTGCCTAGAACTTCATTGCCTTCCTTTGCCTTGCCTTGCCTTGCCTAGACTAGAATTGCCTTGAATGGTTAGCCTTGCCTTGCCTTGCCTCAAATTTTCTTGCTTGGAATTGCCTTGCATTGCATTGCCTTTCCTTGCCTTGCTTTTACTTGCCTGGAATTGCCCTGCCTTGTCTTCCCTGGAGTAGCCTTGCGTGGAATTGCCTTGTCTTGCTTTTCCTTGACTGTAGTTGCCTTGTTTCATATTCACTTGCCTTGCCTTATCTCGCCTGGAATTGCCTTGCCTTGAATTACCTTGCCTTGCATTGCCTTACCGTGCCTTGCATTGCCTTACCTTGCCTTGACTGGAATTCTTTTCCCTGGAGTTGTTTGTCCTTGCCTTGCCTTGCCTTAGCTAGAATTGACTTGCCTGGAATTGTCTTTCCCTACCTTTTCTTGCCTTGCCTTGCCTAGAATTGCTTTCCAGCATTTGTTTTGCCTAAAATTTCCCTGCCTTACATTGCCAAAAATTGACTTGCCTGGAATTCCCTTGCCTTGCTTTGCCTTGACTTGCCTTGCCTGGAATTGTTTGCCTAGAATTGCATTGCCTTGCCTTACCTTGCATTGACTGAAATTGCCTTACCTCAAATTATCTTTCTTTGCCTTGCCTGGAAACATTTTTTTTGGAATTGCCTTGCCTTGCCTTGCCTTGCCTTGCCTGAAATTTTGTTGCCTGAAATTATTCCTTCTTGCTTTGCTTTTTCTTGCTTCGAATTGCCTTGCCTGGAATTGGCCTGCCTTGCCTTCTTTTGTTTTGCCTAGAATTTTCTTGCCTGAATTTTTTTTTTGCCTCGCTGGGAACTTTCTTGCATTGCCATTCCTTGCCTAGCTTGGAATAGCCCTGTCTGAAATTGCCTTGCTTTGGCTTGACTTACCTTGCATGAAATTGGTTCGCCTAGAATTTTTTTGTCTTGCCTTTCATTTTCTGGAATTGCCTGGCCTGGAATTGCCCTGCCTTGCCTTGCCTTTTCTAAAACTTCTCTGATTGCAATTGCCCTCTCTTGCCTTGTCTTTCCTGGATTTGCCTTGTCTGCCATTTTTTTCCTAGCCTTGCCTGTAATTTACTTGACTCTAATTGCCTTGCATTGACTTGCCTCGCCAGGAGTTTTCTTGCTGGAATTGCCTTGCATTGTTTTGCCTTGAATTGCATTGCCTTTCCTTGCCTTGCCTTGCTTTTTCTTGCCTGGAATTGCGCTGTCTGGCCTTCCCCAGAATAGCCTTGCCTGAAATTGGCTTCTCTTGCCTTGTCTTGACTAGAGTTGGCTTATTTTCCCTTGCCTTGCCAAGCCTAGAATTGCCTTGCTTAGATTTGCCTTGTCTTTCCTTGCCTGGAATTGACTTTCCCGCAATTGCCTTGCCTTTTTTTTTTTTGTTGTTGCATGGGATTATGTTGCCTGGAATTGTTTTGCCTGGAATTGCCTTGTCTTGCCTTGGGTTTCCTTGCATTTCCTGGCCTAGTATTCTCTATCTTGAAAGTTTTGTCTTGCCTTGCCTAAAATTGAATTGCCTGGAATTGCATCATTTTGCCTTGCCTTGCCTTGCATTCCCTTGCTGTGCCTAAAACTGACTTTTCTGAAATTGCCTTGCATTGCATTGCCTTGCCTAAAAGAGCCTTGACTAGAATTGCTGTACCTTGCCTTGCCCTGCCTTGCCTGGAATTGCCTTCCCTAGAATTGCACTGCCTATTCTTGCCTTGTCTTTCCTAGCCTAGAATTCCCTTGCCTTGCCTTGCCTTGGCTGGAATATTCTTGATTGGAATTACCTTGCATTGCATTGCCTTGCCTTGCCTTGCTTTTCCTTGCCTGGAATTGTCCTGCCTTGCTTTTCGTGAAGTAGCCCTGACGGGAATTGTTTTGTCTTGCCTTTCCTTGACTGGAGTTACCTTGTTTCAAATTGCCTTGCCTTTATTTTCCTCACCTGGAATTGCCTTGTATAGAATTGCCTTGCCTTGTGTTGTCTTACCTTGCCTTGACTGAAATTGCCTTAAATTACATTGCTTTTTCTTGCCTGGAATTGCCTTGCCTAGAATTGCATTGCCTTGCCTTACCTTGCTTTCTCTGGAATTGCCTTGCCTCGAATTGTCATTTTTTGCCTTGCCTGGAATTACCATGTATGGAATTGCCTTGCCCTGCCCTGCCCTGCCCTGCCCTGCCCTGCCCATTTCCTTGCCTTTCCTTGCTTGGATTTGCATTGCCTTTCCTTGCCTGGAATTGATGTTTCCACAATTGCCTTGCATTGCCTTGCCTTTTCTTGCATGAGATTGCCTTGCCTGGAATTGTCTTTTCTGGAATTGTTTTGCCTTGCCTGGAATTGTCTTTTCTGGAATTGTTTTGCCTTGCCTTGCCTTGTTTGGTATTGCCTAGCCTGGAATTGCCTTGCCTTGCTTTGCGTGTATCATTCAGTGAAGCTCTGAATTAGTGGCCATATGAAGGAGAATCCTCACTTATACACCGGTGTGCATTACTTCATTAGACTTAATTAGTGGCCATATGAGTATTACACAAGTGTGCATTATTCAGTAAGGCTCTGAGTGGCCATATTAAAGAGATTCCTGAATATCTGCAAGGAGCTTATTACTCAGAGAGGCATTGAATGAATGGCTATATCTATTAGGCTGCTGACGACTCCATAGGAGTCCATTATTCAGTGAAGGTCAGCATGAGAGGCCAGATAAAATTGTCTTCTGATAATTCTCCTGGTGTGTATTATTCACCGAGCTTCTGAAAGTGTGGCCAATTGAAATACATTCCTGAGTATTCCCCAGGTGTGTGTTATTCACTGAGGTTCTGTACAAGTTGCCATGTAAAATAGACTCTGGACAATTTCCTGGGTGTACACTACTCCCTGAGGCTCTCACTGAGTGGCCTTATGAAATAGACTCTGGACTCTACCATATGTGTGTTTTATTCAGAGAGACTCTAAAAGAATGCCCATATGAAATATACTCCTGTCTACTCCCCATGGGTGCATTCCTCACTCAGGCTCTGAATGAGTTTCAATATGAAATAAATACACTCCTGACTATTCTCCAGGTGTGTTTTATTCACATGGGCATTGAGAGAGGTGCCATATGAAATAGAATCCTGACTATTCTACCGGTGTGTATTATTCACTGATGTTCTGAATGTGTCACCAAAGAAAATAGACACATGGCTATTCCACAGTGTGCATTCTTCAATGTGGCTCTCAATGAATTGCCATGTGAAAGAGACTCCAAGATTTTTCCAAGTATGCATTATTCAATGAGGCTCTGAATGAGAGGACACTGTAAATAAACTCCTGACAATTCCCCAAACTTGCACTATTCGGAGGGCTCTGAATGAGTGGCAATATGAAATAAACTAGTCCATATTCCCCTAGTGTATATTATACACTGAGGCTCTAAAGAGTGTTCATATGAAAGAGAATCCTAACTATTCCTAACGTGTGCATTATTCAGTTTGGCTCTGAATCACAGGTCATATGAAATAACATACTGATTATTCCCCAGGCGTGTATCACTCACTAAGACTGTGAATGAGTGGCCATATAATATGGAGCCTTGAATATTCCCCTTGTGTGTATTATTCACTGAGGCTCTGAATGAGGGGTCATTTAAAACAGAATTCTCTGTTCTCCCCAGGCATGCATTATTCACTGCAGCTCTGAATGAGAGGAAATATAAAATAGACTCCTGACTATTCTACAGGTGTGTACCATTTGTTAAGGCTCTGAATGAGTGGCCATATGAAACACAATCCTAACTATTCCAAACGTGTGCATTATGCACTGAAAGTCTAAATGAGTGACCATGAGAAATAGAATCCTGACTACTCCCCCACGTGTGCATTATTCACTGGGGTGCTGAATGAGAGGCCATATAAAATAGGTTGCTGAGTACTCCACAGGTATGCATTATTTAGGGATGATGTGAAGCAGCGGCCATGCAAAATAGACTTCTGAATATCCCCCATGTGTGCGTTATTAAGGGAGGATCTGAAAAAGTATGCTTTTGTAATAGATTGCTGACTATTTCCCAGGTGGATTATTCACTGAGGCTATGAATGGGAGGCAATGTAAAACAGACTCCTGATTATTTTCCAGGTGGGTTTTATTCACACGAACTCTGAATGATGGGCCATGTGAAATAGATTCCTGTCTATTCCACAGGTGTGTATGATTCGCTGAGGTTCTCAATGTGTGGCCAAAGTAAATAGTCACCTGGCTACTCCACATGTGTACATTATACACTGACGCTCTGAATGAATGGCCATATGAAACAGACTTCAAATTTTTCTCCAGGTATGCATTATTCAATGACGCTCTGAATGCAGGCTATATGATATAGACTCCAGAAAATTCCCCAGGGGTGTGTTACTCAGTGAAACTCAGAATGAGAGGCGATATGAAATAGACTCCTCACTATTCTACAGGTATATTATTCAGTGATTCTCAAAATGGGTGTCCATGTTAAATAGAATCCCGACTATTCTCCACGTGTGTATCATTCAGTGAGGTGCTGAATGAGTGGCCATATGACATATATTCCTGAGAACTCAACAGGTGTTCATTGTTCACTTAGGCTTTGAATGAGGGGCAATATGAAGTAGACTCCTGACTATTTCCCAGGTGTGTATGCATCACTGACCATCTGAATGATTGGCCTGAAGAAATAAAATCCTGGCTACTACCCAGGTGTATATTATTCAGTAAGGCTCAAAATGAGTGGCCATATAAAATAGACCTTTTAGTACCACACAGGGGTGAGTTATTCAGTGAGACTCTGAAAGAATGGGCATAATAAATAGACTCCTGACCATTCCTCAGGTGTGCCTTGTTCACTGAGGATCTGAATGTGTGGAAGTTGGAAATAGAATCCTCACTATTCATTAGGTGTGTATTTTTCAGAGTCTCTGTAGGAGTGGCCATGTAAATAAACTCCTGACAATTCCCGAAATGTGCACTACTTTGAGAGTCTGTGAATGAGGGGCAATATGAAAAAGACTCCTCAGTATTCCCCTGGTGTGTATGATTCACTGAGGCCCTGAAAGAGAGTTCCTATCAGACTCCTCATTATTCCCAAGGTGTGCATTCTTCAGTTTGGCTCTCAATACTGGTCATATAAAATAGAATCCTGATTATTCCCCAAGTGTATACCATTCACTGAGGCTCTGAATGAGTAGCCATATGAAATACATACTTGACTATTCCCCAGGCGTGCATTATTCACTGAGGCTTTGAATGAAGGGTCATTTGAAATAAAATCCTCAGTACTCCACAAGCATGAAAGATTAACTGAGGCTCTGAATGAGTGGCTATATAAAATAGCCTCCTGACTATTTCACAGGTGTGTATCATTCAGTGAGGCTCTAAATGAGTGGCCATATGAAACAGAATCCTCACGATTCTAAATGTGTGCATTATTCAGTGAAGGTCTGAATGACTGTCCATAATAAATAGGATCCTGACTATTCCCCTGGTGTGCATTATTCACTGAAGTGAGGAATGAGTGGCCATATGAAATAGATTGCTGAGTACTCCCCAGGTATCGTATGCATTATTTAGTAATCCGTTAAATCAGTGGTAATATGAAATAGACACCTAAATATTCCTGAGGTTCACATTATTCAGAGGCTCTGAATGAGTAGCTCTATCAATTAGGCTCCTGACTATTCCACAGGAGTGTATTATTCAACGAAGGTATGAGTGAGAGGCCACATGAAATTGACTCCTGATCCTTTTCCAGTTGTGTATAATTCACTGAGACTCTTAGTGTGTTCTGAATTGAAATACACTCCAGACTATTCCCAAGATGTGTCTTATTCACTGGGCTTCTGTATGAGTTTCCATATAAAATAGATACCTGACAATTCCCCAAATGTCCATTATTCACTGGCAGTCTCAGGGAGTGGCCATAAGAAACAGATTTCTGACTCTTCCCAATATATGTATTATTCAGGGAGGATCTGAAGGAGTGTCCATATGAAATAGACTCCTGACTCTTTCCCAGGTGTGCATAATTCACTGAGGCTCTGAATAAGTGGCAATATATGATAGATTCCTGACTATTCCCCCGGTGTGTATTATTCACCTAGCTGCTGAATAAGGGAGCTTATGAAATAGGCTCTGGACTATACAACAGGTGTGTATTATTCACTGATGTTCTGAATGTGTGGCCAAAGCAAATAGACACCTGGCCACTCTACAGGTGAGCATTCTTTACTGATGCCCTGAATAAATGACCATATGAAAGAGACTCCTAATTTTTCTTCAGGTATACATTATTCAATGAGGATCTGAAGGAGGGGCCATACAAAATTTACTCCTTAAAATTCCGCATGTGTTAATTTTTCTGTTAGACTCAGAAAGGGGGTTGATAGAAAGTAGACTCCTCAGGATTCCAAGGCATATATAGATCAGCGAGGCTCATAATCGCTGTTCATATTAAATAGAATCCTGACTATTCCCCACGTGTGTATCATTCAGTGAGGTGTTGAATGAGTGGCCATATAAAATCAACTCCTGAGTACCCAACAGCTCTGCATTGTTCAGTGAGGCTTTGAATGAGAGGGTCTATGTAATAGACTCCTGAGTATTTCCAAGGTGTGTATTATCTACAGAGGCTCTGAAGGAGTGTTCATATGACATAGCCTCCTGATTAATGTCCGGGTGTGCATTCTTCAATGAGGCTCTCAATTAGTCGTCATATAAAATAGAATCCTGACTATTTCCCAGGTGTGCATCATTCAGTAATGCTCTGATTGTGTGGCCATATGTCATGGACTCTGACTATTCCCCAGGTGTGCATTATTCAGTGGGTTTCTGAATGAGTGACCATATAAAATATACTTCTGACTATAGCCTTTTGACTATTCCTCAGGTGTGCATTATCCACTGAGCCACTGGGTGAACGGTCATATAAAATAGACTCCAGACTATTCCCCAGGTGTTCATTATTCAGTGATTCTCTCAATAACTGTATATGTGAAATAGACTTTTGAGTATTCCTCAGGTATATATGATTCTTCACTGAGGCTCTGAATAAGTAGCCATGTAAAATACACTCCTGACTTTTACACAGGTGTGTATTATTCAGTGCAGTTTTGAATGAGTGGCCATAGAAATGAGACTCCTGAATACTCCCCAGGTGTGCAATTTTAGGATGAGCTCTTAATGCATGGCCATACGAAATAGAATTCTGACTTTCCCACAGGAGTATATTATTCAGTGAGGCTCTGAATGTGTGGTTATATGAAACAGACTCTGACTACTCTACAGGTGTTCCTTATTCAGTGAGGCTCTGAATGTGTGGTTATATAAAATAGACTTCTGACTACTCTACAGGTGTTCCTTATTCAGTGAAGCTCTGAATGAGAGGCCATATGGAATAGCATCTTGACTATTCCCCAGGTATGCATTATTCACTGAAGCTCTGAAAGTTTGGCCATATGAAATAGTCTTCTGGCTAGTCCACAAGTGTGTATTATTTAATGAGGCCTTGAGTTATGACCATATAAAATAGACTCCTGACAATTCCCCAGGTGTGTGTTATTGACTGAGACTCTGAATAAATAAATGTGCATATGGAATAGACTACTGACTATTCCACAGTTGTGCATTGCTCACTCAGACTTTGATTTTGTGGCCATATAAAATAGACTAGTGTCTATTCACCAGGTGTGCATTATTTACTGAGGCTGAAAATGATTGGCTACATAAAGTACACTCCTAACTCTTCCCCAGGAGTGTATTACTCAGTGAGGCTCTGCATGAGTGGTCATATGAAATAGGATGCTCACTATCCCCCATGTTGGTATTATTCAGTGAATCCCGAATGAGTGGCTATATGAAATACACTGCTGAGTACTGTACATTTGTGCATTACTCACTGAGACTATGAGCAATTGGCCATATGAAAGGGAATTCTGACTATTGCACAACTGTGCATTATTCACTGAGGCACTGAATGAGTGTTCATATCACATAGCCTCCTGATTATTGCCCAGGTGTGCATTATTCAATGAGGCTCTTAATCAATGGTCATATGAAATAGAATCCTGACTATTTCCCAGGTGTGCATCATTTAGTAATGCTCTGAGTGGCCATATGACATAGATTCTGACTATTCCCCAGATGTGTATTATTCAGTCAGTTTTTGAATAAATGGTCACATGAAATAGACTCCTGACTATTTCCCAGGTGTGTATTACTTACTAAGGGTATAGATGAGTGGCTACCTAAGTGAGTCTCCTGACTATTATTCATGTGTCCATTTTCCACTGAGGCACTGAATGAACCATCACCTCAAATAGACTCCAGACTATTTCGCAGGTGTGCATTATTCCATGTCTCTGAATGAGTGGCTATGTGAAATAGACTCCTGAGTATTCCCCAGGTATGTATGATTCACTGAGGCTCCGAATGAATGTCCATATGAAATACACTCCTGACTTCACTATAGATGTGTATTACTCAATGAGGCTCTTAATGAATGGCCATAGGAAAGAGACTCTTGAACACACGCAGGAGTGCATTTTTAAGTTGGGCTCTGAAAGAGTAGCTTTATGAAATATAATCCTGACTTTCCCCCAGGTGTGTATTATTCCATGAGGGTTTGAATGTGTAGCTATATAAAATAGATTTCTGACTATTCTACAGGTGTCCTTTATTCAGTGAAGCTCTGATTTAAAGGCCTATGTAATAGTGTTCTGAGTATTCCCCTGTATGCATTATACACTGAAGCTCTGAACGTTTGGCCATACCAAACAGCCTCCCTACTATTCCACAGGTGTGTATTATTTAATGAGGCTTTGAGTTAGGGACAACATGAAATAGATTTCTGACTATTTCTCAGGTGTGTATTATTGACTGAGACTCTGATTAAGTGGGTGTATGGAATAGACTCCTCACTGTTCCAAAGTTGTGCATTACTCACTCAGGCATTGATTTTTGTGGCCATATAAAATAGACTAGTGTCTATTTCCCAGAAGTGCATTATTCACTGAGGCTCTAAATGAGTGGCTATATGAAGTAGACTCTTAACTGTACCCCAGGTGTGTATTACTGAATGAGACTCTAAATAGGTGGGCATAAGAAAGAGACTCCTGACTATTCCCCAGGTGTGCATTATTTACAGAGACTCTGAATGTGTAACCATTTGAAGTAGACTCTTGACTATTTCCTAGGGTTGTATTATTCACTGAGGCCTTGAATGAGTGGCCATATAAAAGAGATTCCTGACTATTCCAGATATAAATATATTATTCACTGAAACACTGAAAGGGTGGCCATATGAAATAGACTCTATTTTACTGCACAGGTGTGCGTTATTCATTGATACCCTAAATGAATCACCATATGAAATAGACTAGTGATTATTCCCCACATGTGCATTATTCAGAGAGGTTCTGTATGAGTGTCCATATCAGTCTCCTGACTGTCACCCAGGTGTGTATCATTCAGAAAGATGCTTAATTTGTGGCAATTTTAAATAGGGTACTGACTACTCCACAGGTGTTCATTATTCACTGAAGCTCTGATAGGCCATATGAAATAGACTCTTGACTATTGCCCCATTGTGCATTTTTTAGTAAGATTCTGAATAAGTTACCATATGAAATAGAATCCTGACGATTCCCCAGGTATGTATCATTCAGTCAGATACTTAATCAGTGGTCATATGAAAGAGGCTTCTGATTATTACCATGGTGTGCATTATTCACTGAGGCTCTGAGTGGCCATATAAAATAGACTTCTAATATTTACTAAGTATTCCCCATGTGTGCAATATTCACTGATTTTATGAGTGGCCGTATGAAAGAGACTCCTGACTATTTTTCAGTTTTTTATTACTTATTGGGGGCCCTAGTGAGTGACCATATAAAATAGACTTCTAATTATTCCAAAGGCGTTTATTATTCAGAAAATCTCAGAATGGGGGCGATAAGAATCAGTCTTCACAGTACTCCACAGACATGCGTTATTCACTGAGGCTCATAATGAGTGGTCATATCAAACAGAATCCTGACTATTTCCAAGGTGTCTATCATTCAGTGAGGCTCTGAATAATTTGCCATATGAAAAAGACACCTGAGTACTGAACAGGTGTGAATTATTCACTCAGCCTCTGAATGAGTGGCCACGTGAAATACATTCTTGACTTTTTCCCAGGTGTGTACTACTCAGTGAGGCTCTAAATGAGTGGATGTATGAAACAGACCCTGCAGTACTCGACAGACATGCATTATTTACTGAGGGGCTGAATGAGTGGGCATAAGCAACAGAATCCTGATTATTCCCCAGGTATACATTATTCACGGAGGTTCTGTATATGTGGCCATTTGGAATAGATTCCTCACCATTTCCTAGGTCTGTGTTATTCACAGAGTCTCTGAATGCATTGCCATTCAAAATCCACTCTTGATAATTCTCCATCTGTGCACAATTCCGTGAGGCTGGGAATGAGTGGCCACATGAAATAGACTCCTCACTCTTCCCCATGTGTGCTTTATTCTCTGAGGCTCTGAAAGAGTGAGCAAATGAAATAGATTCCTGACTATTCCACAGGTGTAAATTATTCACTGAGGCTGTCAGTGAGTGTTAATATAAAACTGTCCTGAGTATTCCCCAGGTGTGTGTCACTCAGTGAGGCACTGAGTGTCCATATAAAATAGACTCTTGAATATTCCCTGAGTGTGCATTATTCACTGAAGTTCTGAATGAGCAGCCATATGAAATAGACTCCTGACTATTCCACAGATACATATTATCCACTGAGGCTATGAATGAGTGTCCCAATGAAATAGACTCCTGGCTACTCCAAAGGTGTGCATTATTTATTGAGGCTCTGAATGAATGTCCATTGAAAATAGTCTCCAAAGTATTCTCCCTGTGTGTATTATTCAGTGAGGCTCAGAATAATTGGCCATATTAATTAGATTCCTCACTGTCCTACAGGTGTGTATTATTCAGTGTGGCTCTGAATATGGCTATATGAAATAGACTTCTGACTACTCCACATTATTCAGTGACACTCTGAATTAGGGGTCACATGAAAAGGACACCTGACTCTTCTAGAGGTGTGCATTATGCAGTGAGACACTCTGATTGAGGGGATAAAACAGAATCCTGACTATTTCCCCAGGTGTGCACATTTAGTGAGGCTCTCAATGAGTGGCCATATGAAAGAGACTTCTGACTATTCCACAGGTGTTCATTATTCCGTGAGGCTGGGAAAGAGTGGCTATATGAAATAGACTACTGACAATTTTTCAGGTATGTAATATTCAGTGAGATTCTGAATGAGTTTCCATATGAAATAGTCTCCTATTACCTGGTGTGCATTGTTTAGTGAGGCTCTGAATGAGTGGCCATAAGAAATAGACTCCAGAATATATCACGTGTGTAATATTCAGTGAGGCTGTGAAAAAGTAGCCATATGAAATGGACTCCTTATTACTCCACATGTGTGTGTTATTCACTGATTGTCTGAATGTGTAGCCATATGACATAGACTTCTAATTATTCTCCATGTGTGCATTATTCAAAGACGTTCTGTATGAGTGTCCATACCAAATATACTTCTGACACTCCCCCAGGTGTGTATTATTCAGTAACGCCCAAAATGAGATATCATATAACACAGACACATCATTCAAGGAGGCACATAATTTGTGTCTATCTTAAACAGCATCCTGACTACTCCAAACGGGTTCATTATTCACTGAATATCTAAATGAGAGGCCATATAAAATAGACTTTTGACTATTGCCCCGTTGAGAATTATTAAATAAGGCTCTGAATGTGTGGTAGTATGGAATAGAATCCTGACGATTCCCCAGGTGTGTATCATTCAGTGAGGGCCATATGAAAGAGGCTCCTGACTATTACCCTGGTGTTCATTATTCACTGTGGCTCTGAGTTATTTGCCATGTGAAATAGACTGTTGAATATTCCCCAAGTCTGCATTATTCACTGATTCTCTGAGTGGCCATATAAAATAGACTCCTAACAATTCCTGAATTGTGTATTATTCCGTGGGGGTCCTACTGAGTGACCATATGAAATAGACTTCTGGCTGTTCCCCATGTGTGCATTATTCAGGGAGTCTCAGAATCGAGGGTGACATAAATTTTTCTCCTCAGTACTCCACAGACGTGCATTATTCACTGAGGCTCCTAATGAGTGGTTATGTTAAACAGACTCCTGATTATTTCCCAGGTGTGCATTATTCATTGAGGCTCTGAAACAGTGTTCCTAGGAAAGAGACACCTGACTATTCCCAAGGTGTGCATTATTGAGCTTGGCTCACAATGCCTGGTCATATGAAATAGAATCTTGACTATTCCCCAGGTGTGTATTATTCAGTGAGGCTCTGAATGAGGGACCATATAAAATAGACCATTGACTATTTTCCAAGTGTCTATTATTTACAATACAATCCTCAGTACTCCCCAGGTGTGCACTATTCACTGAGGCTCCGGATGAATGCAACATGAAATAGACTCTTGACAATTTCACAGGTGTTTATCATTCATTGAGGCTCTGAATGAGTGGCCATATGAAAGAGAATTTTCACTTATCCAGCGGTGTGCATTACTCCATGAATTTCTGAATTAGTGACCATATGACTATTCCACAGGTGTGTACCATTCAGTGAGAAACTGAGTGGCCATATTAAAGAGATTCCTGAATATCTGCAAGGAGCATATTACTCAGAGAGGCTCTGAATGAATGGCTGTATCAATTAGCCTACTGACTACTCCACATGACTGCATTATTCAATGAAGCTTTGCAAGAGAGGCCAGATAAAATTGTCTCCTGACAATCCTCTAGGTGTGTATAATTCACTGAGCTTCTAAATATGTGACCTATTAAAATGCACTCCTGACTATTCCCCAGGTGTGTGTTATTCACTGAGTTTTTGTATGAGTTGCTATATGAAATAGACTCCTGACAATTCCCCCGGTATGCACTACTCCCTGAGGCTCTCACTGAGTGGCCATATAAAATAGACACCTGACTCTACCTCATGTGTGTATTATTCACAGAGGCTCTGAAAGACTGTCCATATAAAGTACACTCCTGTCTATTTCCCAGGTGTGCATTATTCAAGGAGGCTCTGAATGAGTTTCAATATGAAATACACTACTGATTATTCTCCAAGTGTGCTTTATTCACACTGGATCTGAATGAAGGGCTGTATGAAATAGACTTCTGACTATTCCACAGGTGCATATTATCCAATGAGTATGAATGAGTGTCCAAATGAAATAGACTCATGGCTACTCTACAGGTGCGCATTATTCACTGAGGCTCTGAATGAATGTCCATCCGAAATAGACTCTAAATTATTCTCCAAGTGTGTATTACTCAGTGTGCTTCAGAGTAAGTCACCTTATTAATTAGATTCCTTAATATCCCACAGGTGTGTATTATTAATTGAGGCTCTGAATATGTGGCTACATGAAAAAGACTCCTGACTATTCAACATTATTCAGTGACACTTCGAATGAGAGACCACAGGAAAAAGACTTCTAACTATTCCACGTGTGTGTATTATTCAGTGAGACTCTGAATGATGGAATTAAACAAAATTTTGACTATTTCCCCAGGTGTGTACATTCAGTGAGGCTCTCAATGAGTGGCCATATAAAAGAGATTTATGACTATTACACAAGTGTGCACTATTCCATGAGACTGTGAAAGAATGACCATATGAAATAGACACCTTACCATTCCCCAGGTATGTAATATTCAGTGCGGTTCTGAATGAATTTCCACAAAGAAATAGTCTCCTTTTACCTGGTGTGCATTATTCAGTGAGGATTTGAATGAGTGGCCATAAGAAATAGACTCCAGACTATATCACAAGTGTGTAATATTCAGTTAGGCTGTGAAAGAGTGGTCATATGAAACAAACTCCTTATTACTCCACATGTGTGCCTTATTCACTGACTGTCTAAATGAGTAGCCATATGACATAGACTCCTAATTATTCTCCATGTGTGCATTATTCAAAGAGGTTCTGTATGAGTGTCCATGCCAAATAGACTCCTGACACTCCCCCAGGTGTGTATTATTCAGTGAGGCCCAGAATGAGAGGTCATATGAAAGAGACTCCTGACTATAACCCAGGTGTGTATCATACAGGGAGGCACTTAATACATGGCTATCTCAAACAGCATCCTGACTACTCCATACGGGTTCTTTATTCACCGAAGCTCTGAATAAGAGGCCATATAAATCAGACTCCTGACTATTGCCCCATTGCGAATTAATCAATAAGACTTTGAATGAATGGTCGTATGGGATAGAATTCTGACGATTCCCCAGGTGTGTACCATTCAGTGAGGCACTTAATGAGTGGCCATATTAAAGAGACTCCTGACTATTACCCTGGTGTGCATTATTCCCTGTGCCTCTGAATTATTGGCCATGTAAAATAGACCCCTGAGTATTCCCGAAATCTACATAATTTATGGATTCTCAGAGTGGCCATAGACTCCTGATTATTCCCCAGTTGTGTATTATTCCGTGGGGTCCTACTGAGTGACCATATGGAATAGAATTCTGACTGTTCCCCATTTGTGCATTATTCAGAGAGTCTCAGAATCGGGGGTGAGATGAATTAGTCTCCTCAGCACTGCAAAGACCTTCATTATTCACTGAGGCTCGTAATGACTGGTCAGTTAAACAAACTCCTGGCTATTCCCCAGGTGTGCATCATTCACTGAGGTGATGGATGAGTGGCCATATGAAATAGATTGCTGAGTACTCCCCATTTATGCATTATTCACGGAGGCTGTGAATAAGTGGAAATGTGAAATAGACTTCTGAATACCACCGTGTGTAGTATTAAGGGAGGTTCTTAAAAAAGTATTTCTATGAAATAGATTGCTGCTTATTCCCCAGGTGTGGATTACTCACTGAGGCTATAAATGGGAGGCAAGGTGAAATAGACTCGTGATTATTTTCCAGGTGGGTTTTATTCACAATGGCACTCAGTGAGGAGCCATGTGAAATAGACTCCTGTCTATTCCACAGGTGTGTATGATTCGCTGAGGTTCTCAATGTTTGGCCAAAAAAATAGACCCCTGGTTACTTTACATGTGTACATTATTCATCGATGCTCTGAATGAATGGCTATATAAAAGAGACTCCAAATTTGTCTCCAGGTATGCATTATCCAATGAGGCTCTCAATACAGGCCATATGAAATAGACTCCTGACAATTCCCTAGGTGTGTATTGTTCAGTGAGACTCAGAAGAAGGGGTGATATAAAATAGACTCCTCACTATTCTACAGGTATAAATTATTCAGTGAGTCTCAAAATGGGTGTCCATATTAAATAGAATCCCGGCTATTCACCACATGTGTATAATTCAGTGATGTGCTGAATGAGTGGCCATATGACATAGATTCCTAAGGACTCAACAGATGTTCATTGTTCACTTAGGCTTTGAATGAAGAGCAATATGAAGCAGACTCCTGGCTGTTTTCCAGGTGTGTATAATTCACTGAGCCTCTGAATGATTGGCATGAAAAAATAAACTCCTGGCTATTACCCAGGTGTGTATTATTCAGTGAGGCTGAAAATGAGTGACCATATTAAATAGACCTCTCAGTACTTTACATGGGTGAGTTATTCAGTGAGACTCTGAAAGAGTGGGCATATCAAATAGATTCCTGACTATTCCTAAGGTGTGCATTATTCACTGAGGCTCTGAATGTGTAGCCATTGGAAATTGAATACTCACTGTTCCCTAGGTGTGTATATTTCACTGAGTCTCTGAATGAGTGGCTTTTCTTTTTTTTTAATTATAATTGTGTTATAACTTTTGGGGTACATGTGCAGAACGTGCAAGATAGTTGCATAGGTACACACATGGCAGTGTGTTTTGCTGCATTCTCCCCTTCACCCACACTTGGCATTTATCCCAAGGCTATCACTCCCAAGCCCCCCACTGTCCCTCCCCCATTCCCCCCAATAGACCCCAGTGTGTAGTAGACCCCCTCTCTGTGTCCATGTGTTCTCATTTTTCTCAACCAACTATGAGTGAGTATATGCGGTATTTCTTTTTCTGTCCTTGTGACAGTTTGCTGAGAATGATGTTCTCAAGATTCATCCATGTCCTTACAAAGGACACAAACTCATCATTTTTGATTGCTGCATAATATTCCATGGTGTATATGTGCCACATTTTCCCAGTCCAGTCTATCATCGTTGGGCATTTGGGTTGGTTCCAGTTCTTTGCTATGAACAGTGCTGCAATGAACATTCCTGTGCATGGGTCCTTATAGTAGAACGATTTATAGTTCTTTGGATATATACCCAGTAATGGGATTGCTGGGTCAAATGGAATTTCTATCTCTAGGTCCTTGAGGAATCGCCACACTGTCTTCCACAATGGTTGAACTAATTTACACTCCCACCAACAGTGTGAGAGTGTTCCTATTTCTCCACATCCTCTCCAGCATCTGCTGTCTCCAGATTTTTTAATTATCGCCATTCTAACTGGCATGAGATGGTATCTCAATGTGGTTTTGATTTGCATCTCTCTAATGACCAGTGATGATGAGCATTTTTTCATGTGTTTGTTGACCTCATGTATGTCTTCTTTTGTAAAGTGTCTGTTCATATCCTTTGCCCATTTTTTAATGGGCTTGTTTGTTGTTTTCCTGTAAATCTGTTTGAGTTCTTTGTAAATTCTGGATATCAGCCCTTTGTCAGATGCGTAAATTTCAAAGAATTTCTCCCATTCTGATGGTTGCCGATTCACTCTAGTGACTGTTTCTTTTGCTGTGCAGAAGCTGTGGAGTTTTATTAGGTCCTATGTGTCTATTTTGGATTTTGTTGCCAATGCTTTTGGTGTTTTGGTCATGAAGTCCTTGCCTACTCCCATGTCCTGAACGGTTTTGCCTAGATTTTCTTCTAGGGTTTTTATGCTGTCAGGTTTTATGTTTAAGTCTTTAATCCATCTGAAGTTAATTTTAGTGTAAGGTGTCAGGAAGGGGTCCAGTTTCTGCTTTCTACACATGGCTAGCCAGTTTTCCAAACAACATTTATTAAATAGGGAATCCTTTCCCCATTGCCTGTTTTTGTCTGGTTTATCAAAGATTGTATGGTTGTAGATATGTTGTGTTGCCTACGATGCTTCTGTTCCATTCCATTGCTCTTTATCTCTGTTTTGGTACCAGTACCATGCTGTTTTGATTACTGTAGCCTTTTAGTATAGTTTGAAGTCTGTTAGTGTGATGCCTCCCACTGTGTTCTTTTTGCTTAGAATTGACTTGGCTATGCGGGCTCTTTTTGGTTCTATATAAAATTCATGGTGTTTTTTTCCAGTTCTGTGAAGAAATTCAATGGAAGTTTGATGGGGATAGCATTGATTGTGTAAATTACTTTGGGCAGTAGAGCCATTTTCACAATATTGATTCTTCCTAACCACGAACATGGAATGTTTCTCCATCTCTGTTTGTGTCCTCTCTTATTTCGTTGAGCAGTGGTTTGTAGTTTTCCTTAAAGAGGTCCCTTACGTTCTTTGTGAGTTGCATTCCTAGGTATGTTATTTTCTTTGTAGCAATTGTGAATGGCAGTTCGTTCCTGATTTGGTTCTCTTTAAGTCTGTTATTGGTGTATAGGAATGCTTGTAATTTTTGCACATTGATTTTATATCCTGAGACGTTGCTGAAGTTGCTTATCAATTTCAGGAGCTTTTGGGCTAAGGTGATGGGGTCCTCTAGGTATACTATCTTATCATCTGCAAATAGAGACATTTTGGCTTCCACCTTTCCTATTCGAATACCCTTTATTTCTTTTTCTTGCCTGATTGCTCTGGCTAGAACTTCCAGTACTCTGTTGAATAGGAGTGGTGAGAGAGGGCATCCTTGTCTAGTACCGGATTTCAAAGGGAATGCTTCCAGTTTTTGCCCATTCAGTATGATATTGGCTGTTGGTTTGTCATAAATAGCTTTTATTACTTTGAGATATGTTCCATCAATACCAAGTTTATTGAGGGTTTTTAGCATAAAGGGCTGTTGAATTTTGTCAAATGTCTTCTCTGTGTCAATTGAGATAATCATGTGGTTTTTGTTTTTGCTTCTGTTTATGTGGTGAATTAAATTTATAGACTTGTGTATGTTGAACCAGCCTTGCATCCCCAGGATGAATCCTACTTGATCATGATGGATAAGTTTTTTAATGTGCTGTTGCAATCGGTTTGCCAGTATTTTATTGAAGATTTTTGCATCTATGTTCATCATGGATATTGGACTGAAGTTTTCTTTTCTTGTTGAGTCTCTGCCAGGTTTTGGTATCAGGATGATGTTGGTCTCCTAAAATGATTTGGGAAGGGTTCTTTCTTTTTGAATTATTTGGAATAGTTTCAGAAGGAATGGTGCCAGATCCTCTTTGTGCGTCTGGTAGAATTCAGCTGTGAACACATCTGGACATGGGCTTTTTTTTGTGTGGTAAGCTCTTAATTGCTGCCTCAACTTCTGACCTTGTTATTGGGCTATTCATAGTTTTGGCTTCCTCCTGGTTTAGGCTTGGGAGGACACAGGCGTCCAGGAATTTATCCATTTCTTCCTGGTTTACTAGTTTATGTGCATAGAGTTGTTTGTAGTATTCTCTGATTATGGTTTGAATATCTGTGGAATCTGTAATAATTTCCCCACTATCGTTTTTTATTGCATCTATTTGGTTGTTCTGTCTTTTCTTTTTTTATCAGTCTGGCTAGTCTTCTGTCTATTTTGTTGATCTTTTCGAAAAACCAGCTCTTAGATTTATTGATTTTTTGAAGGGGTTTTCTTGTCTCTATCTCCTTCAGTTCTGCTCCGATCTTATTTATCTCTTGTCTTTGGCTAGGTTTTGGGTTTTTTGATCTTGCTCCTCTAGTTCTTTCAATTTTGATGATAGGGTGTCTGTTTTGGATTTCTCCACTCTTCTCATGTGGGCACTTATTGCTATATATTTTCCTCTACAGACTGCTTTAAACGTGTCCTAGAAATTCTAGTACGTTGTGTCTTCATTCTCCTTGGTTTCAAAGAACTTCTTTATTTCTGCTTTCATTTCATTGTTTATCCAATCAACATTCAAGAGCCAGTTGTTCAGTTTCCATGAAGCTGTGCGGTTCTGAGTTATTTTCTGAATTCTGAGTTCCAACTTGATTGCACTATGGTCTGAGAGACTGTTTGTTATGATTTCAGTTGTTTTGCATTTGCTGAGGAGTGCTTTACTTCCAGTTATGTGGTCAATTTTATAGTAGGTGTGATGTGGTGCTGAGAAGAATGTATATTCTGTGGATTTGGGTGGAGCATTCTGTAAATGTCTATCAGGTTTGCTTGTTCCAGGTCTGAGTTCAAGTCTTGGATATCCTTGTTAATTTTCTGTCTGGTTGATCTCTCTGATATTGACAGTGGAGTGTTGAAGTCTCCCACTATTATTCTGTGGGAGTCTAAGTCTCTTTATAAGTCATTAAGAACTTGCCTTATATATCTGGATGCTCCTGCATTTGGTCCATATATGTTTAGAATTATTAGCTCTTCTTGTTGTATCGATCCTTTTACAATTATGTAATGACCTTCTTTGTCCCATTTGATCTTTGTTGCTTTAAAGTCTATTTTATCAGAGACGAGAATTGCAACTCCTGCTTTTTTCTGCTCTCCATTTTCTTGGTAAATCTTCCTCCATCCCTTTATTTTCAGCCTTTGTGTATCCTTGCGTGTGAGGTGGGTTTCCTGGATACAGCACACTGATGGATTTTGTTTTTTTATCCAATTTGCCCTTCTGTGTCTTTTGATTGGTGCATTTGGCCCATTTACATTTAGGGCTAATATTGTTATGTGTGAATTTGATACTGCCATTTTGATGCTAGCTGGCTGTTTTGCCCGTTGGTTCATGTACCTTCTTCATTTTGTTGATGCTCTTTAGCATTTGGTATGCTTTAGGATGGCTGGTACTGGTTATTTCTTTCTATGTGTCGTGCCTCTTTCAGGAGCTCTTGTAACACAGGCCTAGGGGTGACAAAATCTCCAAGTACTTGCTTGTTCATAAAGGATTTTATTTTACCTTCAATTATGAAGTTCAGTTTGGCTGGATATGAAATTCTGGGTAGAAAGTTCTTTTCTTTAAGGATGTTGAATATTGGCCCCCACTCTCTTCTGGCTTGTAGAGTCTCTGCCGAGATATCTGCTGTGAGTCTTATGGGCTTCCCTTTGTGGGTTACCCGATCTTTCTCTCTAGCTGCCCTTAGTATTTTCTCCTTCATTTCAACCCTGGTGAATCTGATGATTATGTGCCTTGGGGTTGCTCTTCTTGCGGAGTATCTTTGTGGTGTTCTCTGTATTTCCTGGAGTTGAGTATTGATCTGTCTTGCTAGGTTGGGGAAATTTTCCTGGGTAATATCCTGAAGAGTATTTTCCAGCTTGGATTCATTCTCTTCATCACATTCTGGTACACCTATCAAACGTAGGTTGGGTCTCTTCACATAGTCCCACATTTCTTGGAGATTTTTTTCATTCCTTTTTGTGCTTTTTTCTCTAATCTTGGATTCTCGTTTTATTTCATTGAGTTGGTCTTCAACTTCTGATATTCTTTCTTCTGCTTGGTCAATTCGGCTGTTTAAACTTGTGCATGCTTCGCGAAGTTCTCATGTTGTGTTTTTCAGCTGCTTCAATTCATTCACATTCCTCTCTAAGTTGTCCATTCTTTTTATCAATTCCTCGAATACTTTTTCAAATGTTTTTTCAAGGTTCTTAGTTTCTTTGCACTGATTTAGAACATGTTCTTTTAGCTCACAGAACTTTCTCATTATCCACATTCTGAAGTCTGATTCCGTCATTTCATCACACTCATTCTTTGTCCAGCTTTGTTTTCTTGCTGGTGAGGAGTTTTGGTTCTTTGTAGGAGGTGAGGTGTTTTGGTTTCTGGTGTTTTTTTTCCTTTTTGTGCTGTTTTCTTCCCATCTTTATGGATTTATCTGCCTGTCGTCTTAGTAGTTGCTGATTTTTCAATTGGGTCTCTGTGTGGATGCTGAGATTGTTGATGATGAAGTATTTCTGTTACTTAGTTTTCCTTCTAATGGTCTATCCCCTCTGCTGTATGAGTGCTGAGGTCCACTCCAGGGCCTGCTTGTCTGGGGTATACCTGTCACAGCTGCGGAACAGTGAGGGATGATACCAGTTTCTTCTTCTGCTCTCTTTGTTCCAGAATGATGCCCGCCAAATGTCAGTCTGATTAGTCCTTTTTTGGGGTGACTCTTTGGATATACAGGGGTCAGGGAGCTGATTGAGAATACGGTCTGTGCTTTATAGAAGCTCCAGTGCTGAGCTGTGAGCACCGTTGTTCATTCAGGGTTGTTGGGAGGTTGTTTATGTCTGCTGCAACAGAACTCAGAAAACACCATCCTTTTTTCCCCCCTTAGATGCTCTGTCTCAGGGAGTTGGGGCTTTCTTTATGAGTATCTGTTGCACTCTCCTGCCCCACTAGAAGGCAGTCTATTCACTGTTTGCCTGCCAGGGTTCTGCCCTGCTAGTGTGGGTTCGCCCTGTTACTGCTGGGCTCCATTCTTCTGTGGAGCACTCACCATCCTGGCGGAGTCTCTCTGTTATTGCAGGTTGCCTCGGCAATGGCAGGCTGCGTCAGCCCTGGGTGGTACTTCAGTAGGGGTGGATTGCATCAGTAGTGGTGGACGCCCCTTTCTCACTGGGCTGCACAGTCCTAGATGCCAGCAGCAAAACTCTCAGCCCCGAGCACCTCCAATTGCGGTTCTGCTTGTCCCCGTGAAGGTGGGACCCTCTGAGACTGATCACCCAGCTCCCTGCCTCAGAGTCCGTCCTCTCTCTCTCTCTCTCTTCCTTTCCCCTAGCTGAAAGGTCGACTTTCTCACTGGCACCCCAGTAGCCTGCCAATAGGGCACTGGGATCCGTGAGATCTCCCATTCCGCTGCCCACTGCACTGGCTCAGATCATGCTTCCCAGGAAACTCCTGGTCTGGCTCATTGTCCAAGTCCCATTCAATCAGATGGCCATGCCAATGTGCCCTTCCAAATCTCAGATTGCCTGTTTAACAGGGCACACAGACCAGTGAGTTCCATGCTGGGTCCTGCTGCGGCGCCAGCCAAAGTGGCTGCGTGAGCCAGCTGCGCTAGCTGGCTGTACTAGTGTGCGGTGTTTCTCCCACACCTGGGACTTCAACGCTCTGTGGGCCAAAAAGGTCCATCCGAGAATGCGTCTAGGACTCACCCTCTGTGCCTTCAGTGACAGCTGCAATCCTGAGTTGCTTCTACGACGCCATCTTGTGAGGAATGTCAGCTTTTCTAACTAAACTTCTGACAATTCCCCAAACTTGCCCTACTTCGAGAGACTGTGAATGAGAGGCAAAATTAAAAAGACTCCTTAGTATTCCCCTGGTGTGTATTATTCACTGAGGCACTGAAAGAGTGTTTCTATCAGACTTCTCACTATTCACAAGGTGTGCATTGTTCACTTTGGCTCTCAATATTGGTCATATGAAATACAGTCCTGATTAATTTTTAAGTGCATTCATTCACTGAGGCACTGAATGAGTGGTCATATGAAATAGAGCCTTGACTATTCCCCTGGTGTGTATTGTTCACTCATGCTTTGAAGAAAGGGTCATTTGAAATAAAATCCTCTGTACTTCTCAGGATTGCATGATTCACTGGGGCTCTGGATAACTGGCTGCATAAAATAGTCTCCTGACTATTCCACAGGTGGGTACCATTCAATGAGGCTCTGAATGAGTGGCCATTTGAAACAGAATCCTCACTATTCCCAATGTGTGCATTATTCAGTGAAGGTCTGAATGAGTGTTCATAAGAAATAAAATCCTGACTATTTTCCTGGTGTGCATTATTCACTGCGGTGAGGAATAATGGCCATGTGAAATAGATTGCTTAGTACTCCCTAGGTATGTTATGCATTATTTACTAAGGCGTTGAATCAGTGGTAATATGAAATAGACTCCTAAATATCAATGAGATGCATATTATACAGAGAGGCTCTGAATGAGTGGCTATATCAATTAGGCTCCTGACTATTCCACAGGAGTGCATTATTCAATGAAGCTCTGAGTGAGAGGCCAGAAGAAATTGACTCCTGATTCTTCCCCAGTTTTGTATAATTCACTGAGCCTCTTAGTGTGTGCTTAATTGAAATACACTCCTGACAATTTTTCAGGTATGTGTTATTCACTGAGATTCTGTATGAGTTGCCATATGAAATAGATACCTGACAATGCCACAAGTGTGCACTATTCCATGGGAGTCTCACTGAGTGGCCATAGAAAACAGATTTTTGATTCTCCCCAATGTGTGTATTATTCAGGGAGACTCTGAAAGAGTGTCCATATGAAATAGACTCCTGACTATTTCCCAGGTGTGCATTATTCACTGAGGCTCTGAATAAGTGACAATATATGATAGATTCCTGACTATTCCCCTGGTGTGTATTATTCACTCAGCCTCTGAATGAGGGGGCCTTATAAAATAGACTCCTGAATATACCACAGGTTTGTATTATTCACTGATGTTCTGAATGTGTGGTCAAAGCAAATAGACTCCTGGCCACTCCACAGGTGTGCATTCTTTACTGATGCTCTGAATGAATGGTTATATGAAAGAGATTTTAATTTTTTCCAGGTATACATTATTCAATGATTCTCTGAAAAAGAAGCCATGCGAAATTTAGTCCTTACAATTCCAAATGTGATAATTTTTGTGTTAGACTCGGAAAGGGGGTCGATAAGAAATAGATTCCTCAGAATTCAAAGGCATGCATAATTCAGCGAGGCTCATAATGGGCGTTTATATTAAATGGAATCCTGACTATTCTGAACATGTGTATCATTCAGTGAGGTGCTGAATGTGTGGCCATATGAAATAGACTCCTGAGTACCCAACAGGTGTGCATTGTTCAGTGAGTCTTTAAATGAGAGGGCCTATTACTCCTGAGTATTCCCTAGGTGTGTATTATTTACTGAGGCTCTGAAGGAGTATTCATATGACATAGCCTGCTGATTATTTCACAGTTGTGCACAATTCAATGAGGCTCTTAAACAATGGTCATATGAAATAGAATACTGACTATTTCCCAGGTGTGCATCTTTCAGTAATGGCTGATTGAGTGGCCATATGACATAGGCTCTTACTATTTCCCATGTGTGTATCATTCACTGAGTTTCTGAATAAGTGGCCACATGAAATATACTCCTGAATATTCCCCATGTGTGTATTACTTACTAAGGGTATGGATGAGTGGCTAAATAAAATAGCCTCCTTACTATTCCTCACATGTGCATTTTACACTGAGGAACTCAGTGAACCATCTTATCAAATAGACTCCTGAATATTTTGCATGTGTGATTTACTCCATTAGTCTCTGAATGAGTGGCTATATGAAATAAACTCCTGAGTATTCCCCAGTTATGTATGATTCACTGAGGCTCTGAATGAGTGGCCATGTGAAATACACTCCTCACATTTCTATAGATGTGTATTATTCAATGAGGCTATGAATGAGTGGCCCTAGAAAAAAGATTCCTAAATACTCCCTGGAGTGCATTTCTAGGTTGGGCTCTGAAAGAGTGTCTTTACGAAATAGAATGCTGACTTTCCCACAGGTGTGTATTATTCAGTGAGGCTCATTGTATGTAGCTATTTAAAATAGAATTTTGCGTACTCTACTGGTGTTCATTATTCAGTGATTCTCTGAATGAGTGGCCATAAGAAATAGACTCCAGACTATATCACAAGTGTGTAATATTCAGTGAGGCTGTGAAAGAGTGGCCATATGAAACAGAATTCTTATTACTCCACACATGTCTGTTATTCACTGATTGTCAGAATGAGTAGTCATATGACATAGACTCCTAAGTATTCTCCATGTGTGCATTACTCAAACAGGCTCTGTGTGAGTGTCCATGCCAAATAGACTCTGGACACTCCCCACGTGTGTATTATTCAGTGATTCCCAGAATGAGAGGTCATATGAAATAGATTTCTATCACCCAGGTGTGTGTCATTAAAGGAGGCACTTAATTCGTGGTTATCTTAAACAGTGTCCTGACTACTCCATGGCAGTACTACTCCATGGCAGTACTCACTGAAGCTCTGAATGAGAGGCCATATAAAATAGACACCTGAATATTGCCCAGTTGTGAGTTATTCAATAAGGCTCTGAATGAGTGGTAGTATGGAATAGAATCCTGATGATTTTCTAGGTGTGTATCATTCAGTAAGGCACTGAATGAGTGGCTATATGAAAGAGGCTCCAGACTATTACCCTGGTGTGCAGTATTTATGGAGGCTCTAAATAAGTGGCTATATGAGGTAGATGCTTAACTCTTCTTCAGGTGTGTATTACTGAATGAGACTCTGAATAACTGGGTATAAAAAAAGACTCCTATCTATTGCCCAGGTGTGCATTATATACAGAAACTTTAAATGTGTAGCCATTTGAAGTAGACTTTTGACTATTTTCCAGGGGTGTATTATCCACTGAGGCCTTGAAGAAGTGGCCATATGAACGAGATTCCTGAATATTTAGAAACACATATTGTTCAGTGAAACACTGAAAGCATTGCCATATAAAATAGACCACATTTTACTTCACAGGTGTATGTTATTTCTTGATTCTCCAACTGAATCACCATATGAAATAAACGAGTGATTTTTACCCACATGTGCAGTATACGAAGAGGTTCTGAATGAATCTTCATATCAAATAGTCTCCTGACTATAATTCATGTGTGGATTATTCAGGTAGGTGCTTAATTTGGGGCCACCTTAAATAGGATCCTGACTACTCCACAGCTGTTCATTATGCACTGAAGCTCTGAATGAGAGGCCATATGAAATAGTCTTCTGACTATTGTCCCATTGGGCATTATTCAATAATGCTGTGATTGAGTGGCCATATGGCATGGACTCTGACTATTCCCCAGGTGTGTATGACTCAGTGAGTTTCTGAACGAGTGGCCATATAAAATATACTCCTGACTATATCCTCTTGACTATTTCTCCACTGTGCATTTTCCACTGAGGAACTGGGTGAACAGTCATATCAAATAGACTTCAGACTATTCCCCAGGTGTGAATTATTCAGTGAGTCTGAATAAGTGGCTATATGAAATAGAATGCTGAGTATTCCCCAGGTGTACATAATTCTTCACTAAGGTTCTTAATGAGTGGCCATGTGAAAAACACTACTGACTTTTCAAGTGGTCTGTATTATTCAGTGAGGCTCCTAATGAGTTGCCATAGGAAAAAGACTACTGAATACTCCTAAGGCATGCATTTTTATATTTGCCTCTAATGAGTGGCTATACGAAATAGAATTCTGACTTTTCCCAAGGTGTATGTTATTCAGTGAAGCTCTGAATATGTGGCTATATGAAAAAAATTCTGAATAAATACAGGTGTTTATTATTCAGTGAAGCGCTGAATGAAAGGCCATATGTAATAGCGTCCTGAGTATTCCCCAGGTGCGCATTATTCACTGAGGCTCTGATACTTTGGCCATATGAGTCTCCTGACTAGTCCACAGTTGTGTATTATTTAATGAATCTTTTAGTTAGTTACCATATGAAATAGACCTCTGACTATTCCCCATGTGTGTATTATGACTCAGACTCTGAATATGTGGGCATATGAAATAGACTACTATTCCAAAGTTGTGCATTACTCACTCATGCTTTGATTTCTGTGGCTATATAGAAAAGACTACTGTCTATTTCACACGTGTGCATTATTCACTGAGGCTGTAAATGAGTGGCTCTATATAGAAGACTGCTAAAACTTCCACAGGAGTGTATATCTCAGTGAGGCTCTCCTTGTGTGATCATATGAAACAGGGTGCTGTCTACCCCAAATATTTGTATTATTCAGTGAATCGCTGAATGAGTGGCTATATGAAATAGACTGCTGAATACTGTACATTTGTGAATTATTTATTGAGTCTATGAGTCAGTTCCCATACGAACTGGAATTCTGACTATTGCACAGGTGTGTATTATTCACGGAGGCTCTGAATGAGTGGCTGTGTGAAATACACTCCTGGATACTCCACAGGTGTGCATTATTCACTGAGGCTCTGAGTGAGGGTTCATATGACATAGACTCCTGATTACTGACCAGATGTGCATTACTCAATGAGGCTCTTAGACAATGAATATATGAAATGGAATTCTGACTATTTCCCAGGAGTGCATCATTCAGTAATGCTCTGATTGAGTGGCCATATGTCATAGACTCTAACTAGTCCACAGGTGTGTATCATTCACTGAGTTTCTGAATAAGTGACCACATGAAATAAACTCCTGAATATTCCCCAGGTGTGTATTACTTACTAACGGTATGGATGATTGGCTACATAAAGTAGCCTCTTGACTATTCCTCACGTGTGCATTTTCCACTGAGGCACTGGATGAACCATCATATCAAATAGACTCCAGACTATTACACAGGTGTGCATTATTCTATGTCTCTGAATGAGTTGCCATATGAAAGAGACTCCTGAGTATTCCCTAGGAATGTATGATTCAATGAGGCTCTGAATAAGCGGCCATGTGAAATACACTTCTGACATTTTCATAGATATGTATTAGTCAATGAGGCTCTGAATCAGTGGCCATAGGAAGGAGACTCATGAATACTCACAGGAGTGCCCTTTTAGGTTGGGTTCTGAAAGAGTGTCTTTATGTACTAGAATCTTGACTTTCCCCCAGGTGTTCATTATTCAGTGAAGCTCTGAATGAGAGACCATATGTAATAGTTTCCTGAGTATTCCCCATTATGCATTAGTCACTGAGGCTCTGAATGTTGGGCCATATGAAATAGCCTCCTGACTATTACACAGGTGTGTATTATTTAATGTGGCTTTGAGTTAGTGATTGGATGAAGTAGACTGTTTACTATTCCTAAGGTTTGTATTATTGACAGGGTCACTGATTAAGTTGGCATATGGAATAGACCCCTCACTATTCCAAAGCTGTGCATTACTCACCCAGGCTTTGATTTTGTGGCCATACAAAATAGACCAGTGTCTGTTCCAAAGGTGTGCATTATTCACTGAGGCTCTAAATGAGTGGCTATATGAAGTAGACACTTAACTCTTCCCCAGGTGTGCATTGTTCAATGAGACTGAATAAGTGGGCATAAGAAAGACTCCTGACTATTCCCCAGGTGTGCATTATAAACAGAGACTCAATGTGTGACCATTTGAAGTAGACTCTTGACTATTTTTCCCTATTCACTGAGACCCTGAACGAGTGGCCATATAAAAGCGATTCCTGGATATTCCAGATACATATATTATTCACTGAAACACTGAAAGGGTGGCCATATAAAATAGACTCAATTTTACTCCACAGGTGTGTATTATTCATTGATTCTCTAAAGCAATCACCACATAAAATAGACTAGTGATTATTCTTCACATGTGCATTATTCAAAGAGGTTCTGTTTGAGTGTCCATTTCAAATAGTCTCCTGACTGTCACCCAGGTGTGGATCATTCAGGGAAGTGCTTAATTTGTGCCTATCTTAAATAGGGTTCTGACTACTCCACAGGTGTTCATTATTCACTGAAGCTCTGAATGAGAGGCCATATGAAATAAACTCCTGACTATTGCCCCATTGTTCCGTATTCAGCAAGGCTCTGAATTAGTGGTCCTATGGAATAGAATCCTGAGGATTCCCTGATGTGTATCATTCAGTGAGATACTGAATCAGTGGTCATATGAAACAGAATCCTGATTATTACCATAGTGTGCATTATTCACTGAGGCTCTGAGTGGCCATATGAAATAGAATTCTAATATTCACTGAGTATTTCTCATGTGTACATTATTCACTGATTCTCTGAGTGGCCATATGAAATAGACTCCTGACTACTTCACAGGTGCATATTATCCACTGAGGCTATGAATGAGTTTCCAAATGTTATAGACTTTTGGCTACTACACAGCTGTGCATTATTCACTGAGGCTCTGAATGAATGTCCATCAAAAATAGACCCCAAATTATTCTCCAGGTGTGTATTATTCAATGAGTCTTAGAATATGTGGCCATTTTAATTAGATTTCTTACTATCCCACAGGTGTGTATTATTCACTGAGGCTCTGAGTATGTGTCTACAAGAAATAGAATCCTGACTACTCCACATTATTCAGTGACACTCCGAATGAGAGGCGACATAAAAAAGCGTGCTGACTATTCCACAGGTGTGCATTATTTAGTGAGACTCTGAAAGAGGGAATAAAACAGAATCCTGACTATTTCCCCAGGTGTGTACATTTAGTGAGGCTCTCAATGTGTAGCCATAGGAAAGAGATGTCTGACTATTCCTCAAGTGTGCATTATTCAGTAATTCTCTAAATGAGTGGCCATAAGAGATAGACTCCAGACTATATCACAAGTGTGTAATATTCAGTGAGGCTGTGAAAGAGTGGCCATATAAAACAGACTTCTTATTACTGCACACATGTTCATTATTAACTGATTGTCAGAATGAGTAGCTATATGACATAGACTCCTAATTATTCTCCATGTGTGCATTATTCAAACAGGCTCTGTGTGAGTGTCCATGCCAAATAGACTCCGGACACTCCCCACGTGTGTATTATTCAGTGATTCCCAGAATGAGAGGTCATATGAAATAGACTCCTGACTATCACCCAGGTGTGTATCATTCAGGGAGGCACTTAATTCGTGGCAACCTTAAACAGCATGTTGACTACTCCATAGAAGTTTATCATTCACTGAAACTCTGAATGAGAGGCCATATAAAATAGACACCTGACTATTGCCTTGTTGTGAATTATTTAATAAGGCTCTGAATGAGTGGTGGTATGGAATAGAATCCTGATGATTCCCCAGGAGCATATCATTCAGTGAAGCACTGAACAAGTGGCCATATGAAAGAGGCTCCAGACTATTACCCTGCTGTGCAGTATTTACTGAGGCTCTAAATGAGTGGCTATATGAAGTAGATGCTTAACTCTTCCCGAGGAGTGTATTATTGAATGAGACTCTGAATAAGTGGGTATAAAAAAGAGACTCTTGTCTATTGCCCAGGTGTCCATTATTTACAGAGACTCTGAATGTGCATCCATTTGAAGTAGACTGTTGACTATTTCCCAGGGGTGTATTATTCACTGAGGCCCTGAATGATTGGCCATATGAAAGAGATTCCTGACTATTCAGATATACATATTATTCACTGAAACACAGAAAGAGTGGCCATATGAAATAGACCCCATTTTACTTCACAGGTGTGCGTTATTTCTTGATTCTCCAAATGAATCACCATATGAAATAGACTAGTGATTATTCCCCATATGTGCAGTATTCGAAGAGGTTCTGTATGGCTGTAAATATCAAATTTTCTCCTGACTATCACTCATGTGTGTATCATTCATGTAGGTGATTAATTTGGGGCCACTTTAAATAGGATACTGACTACACGGCTGTTTATTATGCACTGAATCTCTGAATGAGAGGTCATATAAAATAGACTCCTGACTATTGCCCCATTGTGCATTATTCGGTAATGCTGTGATTGAGTGGCCATATGGCATAAACTCTGACAATTCCCAAGGTGTGTATCATTCATTGAGTTTCTAAACGTGTGTCCATATAAAATATACTCCTGACTGTCTTCTCTTGACTATTTCTCCACTGTGCATTTTCCACTGAGTCACTAGGTGAACCATCATATCATATAGACTCCAGATTATTCCACAGGTGTGCATTATTCAGTGAGTCTCTGAATAAGTAGCTATATGAAATAGAATCCTGAGTATTCCCCATGTATATATGACCCTTCACTGAGGTTATCAATGAGTGGCCATGTGAAATACATTCCTGACTTTTCCAGATGTCTGTATTATTCAGTGAGGCTCTGAATGTGTGGCCATAGAAAAGAGACTCCTGAATACTCCTAAGGTGTGCATTTTTAGGTTTGCCTCTAAATGAGTGGCTATACAAAATAGAATCCTGACTTTCCCCCAGGTGTATCTTATTCAGTGAGGCTCTGAATATGTGGCTATATGAAATAGAATTTTGACTACAATACAAGTGTTTCTTATTCAGTGAAGCTCTGAACGAAAGGCCATATGAAATAGCCTCCTAAATATTCCAAAGGTTTGAATTATTCACTGAGGCTCTGAAACTTTGGCCATATGAAAGAGTCTCCTGACTAGTCCACAGTTGTGTATTATTTAATGAGGCTTTGAGTTAGCGACCATGTGAAATAGACCTCTGACTATTCCCTAGGTGTGTATTGTTGACTCAGACTCTGAATATGTGGGCATATGGAATAGACTACTGACTATTCCAAAGTTGTGCATTACTCACTCAAGCTTTGATTTCTGTGACTATATAGAAAAGACTACTGTCTATTACACATGTGTGCATTATACACTGAGGCTGTAAATGAGTGGCTCTATAGAGAAGACTGCTAAATCTTCCACAGGAGTGTATATCTCAGTGAGGCTCTCCTTGTGTGATCATATGAAACAGGGTGCTGTCTATCCCAAATATTTGTATTATTCAGTGAATCTCTGAATGAGTGGCTATATGAAATAGACTGTTGAGTACTGTACATTTGTGCATTATTCACTGAGTCTATGAGTCAATTGACATATGAAATGAAATCCTGACTATTGCACAGGTGTGTATAATTCACTGAGGCTCTGAATGAGGGGCTGTGTGAAATACACGCCTGGCTACTGAACAGGTGTGCATTATTCATTGAGGCTCTGAATGAGTGCTCATGTGACATAGACTCCTGATTACTGACCAGATGTGCATTACTCAATGAGGCTCTTAAACAATGAATATATGAAATAGAATTCTGACTATTTCCCAGGTGTGCATCATTCAGTAATGCTCTGATTGAGTGGCCATATGTCATAGACTCTAACTAGTCCACAGGTGTGTATCATTCACTGAGTTTCTGAATAAGTGACCACATGAAATAAACTCCTGAATATTCCCCAGGTGTGTATTACTTACTAACAGTATGAATGAGTGGCTACATAAAGTAGCCTCTTGACTATTCCTCACGTGTGCATTTTCCACTGAGGCACTGGATGAACCATCATATCAAATAGACTCCAGACTATTTCACAGGTGTGCATTATTCCACGAGTCTCTGAATGAGTGGCCATATGAAATAGACTCCTGAGTATTCCCCAGGTATGTGTGGTAAAATGAGGCTCTGAATGAGCGGCCATGTGAAATACACTTCTGACATTTTCATAGATTTGTATTATTCAATGAGGCTCTGAATCAGTGGTCATAGGAAGGAGACTCGTGAATACTCGCAGGAGTGCCTTTTTAGGTTGGGCTCTGAAAGAGTGTCTTTATGAATTAGAATCCTGACTTTCCCCCAGGTGTTCATTATTCAGTGAAGTTCTGAATGAGAGCCCATATGTAATTGTATCCTGAGTATTTCCCAGTATGCATTAGTCACTGAGGCTCTGAATGTTGGGCCATATGAAATAGCCTCCTGACCATTACACAGGTGTGTATTATTTAATGTGGCTTTGAGTTAGTGATTAAATGAAGTAGACTCTTTACTACTCCTAAGGTGTGTATTATTGACAGAGACACTGATAAAGTGGGCATATGGAATATTCCCCTCGCTATTACAAAGCTGTGCATTACTCACCCAGGCTTTGATTTTGTGGCCATACAAAATAGACCAGTGTCTGTTCCCTGCCCCTTCTTTCGAGTCTCACTGAGTAATACACACCTGGGAAATTGTCAGGAGTCTATTCTGTATGGCCTGCATTTAGAGCCTCACTGAGTAATGCATAGCTGGAGAAAAATTTGGAGTCTCTTTTATATGGCCACTCATTCAGAGCGTCGGAGAATAATGTACACATGTGGCATAGCCAGGTGTCTATTTCCTTGGCCACACTTTGAGAACCGCAGCGAATCACACACACCTGTGGAATAGACAGGAGTCTATTTCACACGGCCCCTCATTCAGAGACCGTGTGAGTAAAACCCACCTGGAAAATAATCAGGTGTCTATTTCACACTGCCTCCCATTCATAGCCTCAGCAAATAATCCACACATGGGGAATAGTTAGCAATCTATTTCATAGGGATACTTTTTCAGAACCTCCCTTAATAATGCACACAGGGGGAGTATTCAGAACTCTATTTCACATGGTCACTGATTCACAACCTCCAGGAATAATGCATAACTGGAAAGTACTCAGCAATCTACTTCATATGGCCACTCATTCAGCACCTCAGTGAATAACGTACAACTGGGGAATATTCAGGATTTTATTTCTAATGGTCACTCATTTAGAACTTCACTGAATAATGCACATGTTTGGAATAGTCAGGATTCTTTTTCATATGGCCACTCACTGAGAGCCTCACTGAATGGTACACACTTGTAAAATAGTCAGGAGTCGATTTCATATTTCCACTCATTCAAAGCCGCAGTGAATAATGCACGACTAGGGAGTACTGAGAATTCTATTTCAAATGACCCCTCATTCAGACCCTCAGTGAATAAAAATCACGTGGGGAATATTCAAGGCTCTATATCATATGGCCACTCATTCAGAGCCTCAGTGAATAATACACACCTGGGGAATAATCAGTATCTTATTCCATATGACCTGTGATTCAGAGCCATACTGAATAATACACACCTTGGGAATAGACAAGTTTATCTTTCATATGGACACTCTTCTAGAGCCTCAGTGAATAATACACACCAGGGGAATATTGATTAGGTTATTTCATATTGCCAGTCATTCAGAGCCCTCTGAATAGTGCAAGTTTGGGGAATTGTCAGGAGTTTATTAACAGTGTCCTCTCATTCAGAGGCTCATTAAACAATGCATACATGGAAAAATCTTGGAGTCTCTTTCACATGGACATTAATTCAGAGCATCAGTGAAGAATGCACACTTGTGGAATAGCCATGTGTCTATTTTATTTGGTGACACATTCAGAACATCAGTGAATAATACACACCTGTGGAATAGTGAGGAGCGTCTTTCATATGGCCCATGTGAATAAAACACACCTGGAGAATAGTCAGGAGTATATTTCATATTGAAACTCATTCAGAGTCTCAGTGAATAATGCACACCTGGAAGATAGACAGGAGTGTATTTCATATGGATACACTTTCACAAACTCTCTTAATAATACACACACGGGGTAGAGTCAGGAGTCTATTTCACATGGCCACTCAGTGAGAGCCTCAGGAAGTAGGGCACACCTGGGTAATTTTCAGGAGTCTATTTTGTATGGAAACTCATATAGAACCTCAGTAAATAACACACACCTGGGGAATAGTCAGGAGTGTATTTCAATTGGCCACACATTCAGCACAGTGAATAATACACACGTAAAGAATTGTCAGGACACAATTTCATCTGGCCTCTCATGCAGAGCTCCACTAAATAATGCACTCCTGTGGAGTAGTTGGCAGCCTAAGTGATATAGCCATTCATTCTGAGCCTCTCTGACAAATAAGCTCCGTGCGGATATTCAGAAATTTTTTTAATATGGCCACTCAGAACCTCACTGAATGGTACACACCTGTGGAATAGTCATATGGTCACTAATTCAGAATATTATAGAGTAATGCACACCGGCGGATAAGTGAGGATTCTCTTTTAAATTGCCACTCATTTAGAGCCTCAGAGAATAATACAAACCTGGGGAATTGTCAAGAGTCTCTTTCATATTGCCACTCATTGAGAGACTCAGTGAATAATGCACACCTGGGGAGTACTGAGAATTCTATTGTAAATAATAGACACTTGGGAAATAATCAATGGTCTATTTTATATGGTCACTCATTCAGACATTCACTGAATGATACACACCTGGGGAATAGTCAGAAGATTGTTTAACACGACCACTCATTATGAGCCTCAGTGAATAATGCACATCTGTGGAGTACTGAGGAGACTAATTCATATCACCCCCGATTCTCCAACTCCGTGAATAATGTGCACATGGAAAACAGTCAGAGGTTTATTTCATATGGTCACTCAGTAGGACCTCCAGAGAATAATACACAACTGGGGAATAGAGGGGAGTCTATTTTATTTGGCCACTTAAAGAATCAGTAAATAAAACAGACTTAGGGAATACTCAGGATTCTATTTCTCATGGGCAATAATTCAGAGCCCCGGTGAATAATGCACACCAGGGTAATAGTCAGGAGCCTCTTTCATATGGCCACTCATTCAGTGCCTCACTGAATGATACACACCTGGGAAATCATCAGGAATCTATTCCATACTATGACTTATTTAGAGCCTTATTAAATAATACACAATGGGGAAATAGTAAAGAATCTATTTTATATGTCCTCTCATTCAGAGCTTCAGTGAATAATAAACTCCTTTGGAGTAGTTAGAACGCTGTTTAAGATAGCCAGGAATTAAGTGCCTCCCTAAAATATATGCACGTGGATGATAGTCAGGAGTCTATTTCATATGACCTCTCATTCTGGGACTCACTGAATAATACACACCTATGGGAGTGTCAGGAGTCTATTTGGTATGGACATGCATACAGAACCTCTTTGAATAATGCACACATGGAGAATAATTAGGAGTCTATATCATATGGCTATTCATTCAAATAATCAGTGAATAACACACACATGTGCAGTAATACAGAGTCTGTTTCATATGGTCACTCTTTCACAGCCTCACTAAATATTACACACTTGTGTTATAGTCTGGAGTCTATTTCTTATGGCCACTCATTCAGAGCCTCACTGAATAATGCACACCAGGTAAAAGGAAACTATTTCATATGAAAACTCCTCCAGAACCTCAGTTAATATTACATACCTGGGGAATTTTCAGGAGTCTATTTCATATGGCCACTCTTTCACAGCCTCACGGAATAATGCACACCTGCGGAGTAGTCAGAAGTCTCTTTTATATGGCAACTCATTGAGAACCTCACTAAATGTACACACCTGTGGAAATAGGCAGGATTCTGTTTTTTCCCCTCATTCAGAGTCTCACGGAATAATGCACACCTGTGGAATACTCAAGAGTGTTTTTCTTGTGGATTCTCATTCGGGGTGTCCCTTAATAATGTGGAGTAGTCAGGAGTCTATTTCATGTAGCCAAATGTTCAGAGCCTCATTGAATAATACACACCTGTGGGATAGTAAGGAATCTAATTAATATGGCCACTTATTCTCAGCCTCACTGAATAATAAACACCTGGAGAATAATTTGGAGTCTATTTCCAATGGACATTCATTCAGAGCCTCAGAGAATAATGCACAACTGTGGAGTAGCCAGGAGTCTATTTCATTTGGACACTCATTCATAGCCTCATTGGATAATATGCACCTGTGGAATAGTCAGGAGTCTATTTCATATGGCCACTCATCCAGAGCCTCAGTGAATAATAGACACTTGGGGAACAGGCAAGAGTCCATTATATATGGCCACTCCTTCAGCACCTCACTGAGTGATACACACCTGGGGAATAGTCAGGACAGTTTCATATGAACATTCATTGAGAGCCTCACTAAATAATGCACACGTTTGGAAGAGTCAGGAATCTATTTCATTTGGCCACTCTTTCGGAGCCTCAGTGAATGATGCATACCTGGGGAACAGTGAGGAGTCTATTTTATGTGGCCACTCATTCAGAGCCTCATGGAATAGTGCAAACATGGAGAATTCTCAAGAGTCTATTTGGAATGGCAATGCCTTTGGAGAGTCTGCAAATAAAACACACCTAGGGAATTGTGAGGAATCTATTTCAAATGGCCAAATATTCAGAGTCTCATTGAATGATGCACACCTGGGGATTTGTCAGGAGTCTATTTCTTATGCCCCATCATTCAGCCCCTCAGTGAATAATGCACGTCTGTCGAGTACTGAGGGGTGTGTTTGATGTGGCCACTCATTTTGAGCCTCATTGAATAGTGCACTCCTGGGAAAAAGTCAGGAGTGTATTTCACATGGCCAATCGTTCAGAGGCTCAGGGAATAATTCACACCTGTTGTGTGTACTCAGGAGTCCTTTTCATATGGCAAGTCATTCAGAGCCTCACTGAATGATACACACTGGGGGAATCTTCAGGATTCTATTCCACATGACCACTCATTCAGAGTTTTACTGAATAATGCACAATGGGCAATAGTCAGGAGTCTATTTCATATGGCCTCTCACTCAGAGTTTCAGTGAATAATAAACACCTGTGGAGTAGTCAGGAACCAATTTCAGAGAGCCACAAATTAAGCACCTTCCTGAATGATACCCACCTGGGTGATAGGAGTCTATTTGATATGAACACTCATACAGAACCTCTTTGAATAATGCCCATGTTATGAATAATCACTAGTCTATTTCATATAGTGATTCATTTAGAGAATCAATGAATAACACACACCTGTGGATTAAAATGGAGTCTATTTTATATGGCCACTTGTTCAGTGTTTCAGTGAATAACATATATATCTGGATTAGTCAGAAATATTTTTCATATGGCCACTTGTTCAGGCCCTCAGTGAATAATACACCCCAAGGAAATATTCAAGAATCTACTTCAAATGGCTACACATTCAGAGTCTCTGTACATAATGCAAACCTGGGGAAGAGTCAGAGGTCTCTTTCTCATGCCCACTTATTCAGAGTCTCATTTAATAACACACATGGGGAAGAGTAAAGGGTCTACTTCCAGTAGCCACTCATTTAGAGCCTCAGTGAATAATGCCTACCTGGGGAATAGACACTACCCTATTTTATATGGCCACAAAATCAAGGCCTGAGTGAGTAATGCACAACTTTGGAACACTGAGGAATCTATTCCATATGCCCACTTAATCAGAGGCTCAGTCAATAATACACACCTGAGGAATAGTCACGAGTCTATTTCATATGGTCATTAACTTAAAGACTCATTAAATAATACATACCTATGGAAGAGTAAGGAGGCTATTCCATATGGCCAAATTTTTAGAACCTCAGTGAATAATGCATACCGGGGAATATTCAGTACACTATTACATATGGCCTCTCATTCAGAGATTCACTGAATAATGAACACCTGTAGAGTACTCAGAAGTGTACTTCATATAGCTACACATTCAAAGCCTCACTGAATAATACACACCTGGAGAAAAGTCAGGATTCTATTTCATGAAACCACTCTTTCGGAGTCCAACCTAAAAATGCACTCCTGGGAGTATTCAGGAGTTTCTATCCAATGGAAACTCATTCAGACCCTCATTGAATAATACACATCTATAGTAACGTCAGGAGTATATTTTACATGGCCACTCATTCAGAGCCTCAGTGAATCATACATACCTGGGGCATACTCAGGAGTCTATTTCATATAGCCACTCATTCAGAGACTCATGGAATAATGCACACCTGCGAAATAATCTGGGGTCTATTTAATATGACAGTTCACCCAGTGCCTCAGTGGAAAATGCACACCTGAAAAATAGTCAAGAGGCTATAGTCAGAAGTCTCTTTCATATGGACACTCATTTAGTTACTCACTGAATGATACACACCTGGTGAATAGTCAGAGTTCATGTCATATGGCCACTCAATCAGAGCATTACTGAATGATTCACACCTGGGAACTCATCAGGATTCTATTTTATATGACCACTCATTGAGAGCCTCATTGAATAATACACACGCAAACATAAATCAGGAGGCTTTGTCATAAGAACCCTCCTTCAGAGCCTCAGTGAATAATACACACCTAGGGAATACTCAGGAGTCTATTACATAGGCCCTCTCATTTAAATCCTCACTGAACAATGCACATCTGTTGGGTACTCAGAAGTCTATTTAATATGACCACTCATTCAGCAGCTCACTGAATGATACACACGTGGGGAATAGTCAGGATTCTATTTAATATGAACACCCATTATAAGCCTCACTGAATTATGTATGCTTGGAATCCTGAGGAGTTTATTTCCTATTGACTTTTTTTCAGAGTCTAACAAAAAAATTAACACATGCATAACTGTCAAGAGTAAATTTCCTATGGTCCCGCCTTCAGAGCCTCATTGAATAATGTACACCTGGAGTAAAATTAGGAGTCTCTTTCATATGGCCATTCATTCAGAGCATCAGTAAGAAATGCACACCTGTGGAGTGTCCAGGTGTCTATTTCCTTTGGCCACACATTCAGAACATCAGTGAATAATACACACCTGTGGTATAGTCAAGAGTCTATTTCATAGGGCCCCTCATTCAGAGGCTGAGTGAATAATGCACAAATGAGAAATAGGATTCTATTTTTTATGGTCACTCATTTAGACTTTCACTGAATAATACACACGTTTAGAATAGTCAGGGTTCTCTTTCATATGGCCACTCATTCAGAGCCTCACTGAATGGTACACACCTGTGGAATAGTAAGGGGTCTACTTCGTATTTCCACTCATTCAGAGCTGCAGTGAATAATATACACATAAAAAGTAATGAGGATTCTATTTCAAATTACTCCTCATTCAGACCCTCAGTGAATAAAAATCACATGGGGAATATTCAAGGCTCCATATCACATGGCTACTCATTCTGAGCCTCAGTAAATGATACACACCTGGGGAATAATCAGTATCTTATTCCTTGTGACCTGTGATTCAGAGCAATACTGAATAATGTAAACCTTGGGAATAGACTGGTTTCTCTTTCATATGGATACTCTTTTCGAGCCTCAGTGGATAATACACACCAGGAGAATATTGATTAGGTTATTTCATATTGCCACTCATTTAGAGCCCTCTGAATCGTGCAAGATTGGAGAATTGCCAGCAATTTACTTACAGTGTCCTCTCATTCAGAGCCACACTAAATAATGCATACCTGGAATAAACTTGGAGTCTCTTTCACATGGCCATTCATTCAGAGCATCAGTGAAGGAAGCACACTTGTGGAGTAGCCATGTGTCTATTTTTTTGGCAACACATTCAGAACATCAGTGAATAATACAAACCTGTGGAATAGTCAGGAGTCTATTTCATATGGCCCCTCATTCAGAGCCACTGTGAATAAAACACACCTGAAGAATTGTCAGGAGTGCATTTTATATTGAAACTCACTCATATTCTCAGTGAATAATGCACACCTGGAAATAAGACAGGAGTATATTTCACATGGACACTCTTTCAGAGCCTCTCTGAATAATACACACATGTGATAGAGTCAGGATTCTGTTTCATATGGCCACGCAGTGAGAGCAACAGAGAGTAGTGCACACCTGGCGAATTGTCAGGAGTCTATTTTGTATGGCAACTCATACAGAACCTCAGTGAATAACACACACCTGGGGAATAGTCAAGAGTGTATTTCAATTGGCCACACATTCAGAATCTCAGTTAATAATATGCACATACGGAATTCTCACGAGACAATTTCATCTGGCCTCTCATGTAGAGCTTAACTGAATAATGCAATCCTGTGAAGAAGTCAGCAGTTTAATTAATATAGCCACTCATTTAGAGCATCTCTGAGTAATAAGCTCCTTGAAAATATTCAGAAATCTCTTTTATAGGGCCTCTCAGAGCCTCACTGAATAGTACACAACTATGGAAATGTTATATTTCTACTAATTCAGAATCTCATAAAGTAATGCACACCAGTAAATAAGTGAGGATTCTCTTTCATATGGCCACTCATTCAGAGACTAACGGAATGATACACACCTGTGAAATTGTCAGGAGTCTATTGCATATTGCCACTTATTCAGACCCTCAGTGGAAAATGCAGCTTTGCAGAGTGCTGAAGATTCTATTGAACACAATAGAGACTTGGGGAGTAGTCAATAGTCTATTTTATATGGTCGCTCATTCAGAGCGTCACTGAATGATATGCACCTGGGGAATAGTCAGGATTGTATTTCATATGACCATTCATTGATAGCCAAGCTGAATAATGCACAACTTGGGAATAGTCAGGTGTCTCCTTCATAGGGACATTGTTTCACAGCCTCACTGAATAATTCACACCTGGGGAATAGTCAGGAGTCTGTTTAACATGACTAGTCATTATGATCCTCAGTGAACAATGCATGTCTGTGGAGTACTGAGGAGAATAATTCATATCACCCCCGATTCTGAGACTCCCTGAGCAATGCACACATGGGGAACAGTCACAAGTCTATTTCATATGGTCACTCAGTAGGACCCCCACGGAATAATACACAACTGTGGAATCATCAGGAGGCTATTTTATATGGTTTAACTTTCAGAGCCTCAGTAAATAATGCATATCATGGAACACTTAGGACACTATTCCATATGGCCTCTCATTTAGAGCTTCACTGAATAATGAACACCTGTAGAGTATTCAGAAGTCTATTTTGTATATCTACACATTCAGAGTCCCACTGAATAATACACACCTGGGGGAAAGTAACGATTCTGTTTTATAAAGCCACTCTTTCACATGCCAACCTACAAATGCACTCCTGGGAATATTCAGGTGTCTCTTTCTTATGGCCACTCATTCAGAGCCTCATTGAGTAAAACACATCTATGGAAAAGTCAGGAGTGCATTTCACATGGCCACATTCAGAGCCTTAGTGAATCTTCCATAACTGGGGAATACTCAAAGTCTATTTTATGTAGCCACTCATTCAGACTCATGGAATAATGCACACCTGCGAAATAGTCTGGAGTCTATTTGATATGATGGTTCATTCAGTGCCTCAGGGGAAAATGCACACCTGGGGAATAGTTAGGATTCTATTTCATGTAGCCACTTATTCAGAAACTCACTGAATGATACACAAGTGGAGTATAGTCAGAGTCTATAGCCACACAATTAGAGCATTACTGAATGATGCACACCGGGGAAATTGTTGGGATTCTATTTCATATGACCATTGATTAGGAACCTCATTGAATAATGCACCCCTTAGCAATAATCAGGAGGCTATGTCATATGAACACTCATTCAGAGCCTCAGTGAATAATGCACACCTGTGGAGTATCCAGGAGTGTATTGCACAGAGCCACTCATTCAGAGCCTCCAAGAATAATACACAAATTTGAAGTAGTCAGGATTCCGTTTTATATGGTCACTAACTCATAGCCTCAGTTAATAATACAGAAATGTACAGTACTCAGCAGTCTATTTTATATAGCCACTCATTCAGAGATTCACTGAATAATACACACCTGGAGGATAGTATCTTATTTCATATGACCACTCATGAGGAGCCTCACTGAGTAATACACACCTGGGGAAGAGTTAGTAGTTTACTTTATATAGCCACTTATATACAGCCTCTGTGAATAATGCACGCCTGGGGTATAGACACTATTTCATTTTATATGGCCACAAAATCAAGCCTGAATGAGTAATGCAAACCTTTGGACTAGTCAGCAGTCTATTCCATATGCCCACTTATTCAGAGTCTCTGTCGATAATACACACCTGAGGAATTTTCAAAAGTCTATGTCATATAGTCACTAACTTAAAGCCTCATTAAATAATACACACCTGTGGACTAGTAAGGCGACTATTTTATATTGCCAAACTTTCAGAACCTCAGTGAATAATACAGACTTGGGTTATACTCAGGACACTATTACATATGGCCCCACATTTAGAGCTTCACTGAATAAGGAACACCTGTAGAGTAGTCAGAAGTCTATTACATATAGCCACACATTCAAAGCCTCACTGAATAATATACACCTGTGGGAAAGTCAAGATTCTATCTCCTATGGCAACTCATTCACAGCCCAACATAAAAATGCACGCCTGGGGAGTATTCAGGAGTCTCTTTCCCTTTGCCACTCATTCAAAAAGTCAATGAATAATACACGCCTATGGAAAAGTCAGGAGTGTATTTCACATGGCCACCCTTTCAGAGCCTCAGTGAAGAATCATATATACCTGGGGAACACTAAGGAGTCTAATTCTATAGCCACTTATTAAGAGACTCACTGAATAATGCACACCAGGAAAATACTCTGGATGTTGTTTTATATGACAGTTCACCAAGTGCCTCAGTAAAAAATGCACACCAGAGGAATAGTCAAGAGGCTATAGTCAGGCATCTATTTTATATGGTCACTCGTTTAGTAACTCGCAGAATGATACAAACCTGGGGAATTGTCAGTGTCCATGTTATGTGGCCACTCAATCAGAGCATTACTGAATGATTCACACCTGGGAACTCATCAGGATTCTATTTTATATGACCACTGATTGAGAGCCTCATTGAATAATGCACAAGCGGACATTAATTTGGAAAATATGTCATAAGAACACTCCTTCAGAGCCTCAGTGAATAATTCACACCTAGGGAATACTTAGGAGTCTATTACATAGACCCTCTAATTCAACACCTCACTGAACAACGCACACCTGTTGGGTACTCAGGAGTCTATTTCATATGACCACTCATTCAGCACCTCACTGAATGATACACACGTGGGGAATAGTCAGGATCCTATTTAATATGAACACCCATTATGAGCCTCGCTGAATTACATATGCCTTGGAATTTTGAGAAGTCTATTTCCTATCGACGCTCTTTCTGAGTCTAACAGAAAAATTAACACATGTGGAATTGTAAGGAGTAAATTTCGTATGGCCCCTCCTTCAGAGCCTCATTGAATAATGAACACCTGAAGAAAAATTAGGAGTCTATTTCATGTGGCCATTCATTCAGAGCATAAGTAAAGAATGAACACCTGTCTCGTGGCCAGGTGTCTATTGGCTTTGGCCTTACATTCAGAACATCAGTAAATAATACACAACTGTGGTATAGTCAGGAGTCTATTTCATAGGGACCCTCATTCAGAGGCTGAGTGAATAATGCAAAAATGGGGAATAGTCAGTATTCTATGTCTTATGGTCACTCATTTAGACCTTCACTGAATAATGCACACATTTAAAATAGTTAGGGCTCTCTTTCATATGGCCACTCATTCAGAGCCTCACTGAATGGTACACACGTGTGAAATAGTCAGGGGTCTATTTCGTATTTCCACTCATTGATAGCTGCAGTGAATAATAAACACATGGAGAGTACTGGGGATTCTATTTCAAATGACTCCTCATTCAGACCCTCAGTGAATAAAAATCACATGGGGAATATTCAAGTCTCTATATCATATGTCCACTCATTCTGAGCCTCAGTGAATGATACACACCTGGGGAATAATCAGTATCTTATTCCATATAACCTGTGATTCAGAGCCATACTGAATAATGCACACCTTGGGAATAGACTGGTTTCTCTTTCATATGGACACTCTTTTAGAGCTTCAGTGAATAATACACACCAGGAAAATATTGATTAGGTTATTTCATGTTGCCACTCATTCAGAGCCCTAGGAATAGTGAAAGTTTGGAGAATGGCCAGCAGCTTATTTACAGTGTCCTCTCATTCAGAGCCACACTAAATAATGCATACCTAGAATAATTTTGGAGTCTCTTTCACATGGCCATTCATTCAGAGCATTAGTGAAGGAAGCACACTTGTGGAGTAGCCATGTGTCTATTTTATTTGGTGACACATTCAGAACATCAGTGAATAATACAAATCTGGAAAATAGTCAGAAGTCTATTTTATATGTCCCCACATTCAGAGCCACTGTGAATAAAACACACCTGAAGAATTGTCAGGAGTGTATTTTATATTGAAACTCACTCATATTCTCAGTGAATAATGCACACCTGGAAAAGAGACCCCCATCATATAGACCCTTTTTCAGAGCCTCTCTGAATAATACACACGTGGGGTAGAGTCAGGATTCTGTTTCATATGGACACTCAGTGAGAGCCACAGAGAGTAGTGCACACCTGGAGAATTGTCAAGACTCTATTTTGTATGGCAACTCATACAGAACCTCAGTGAATGACACACACCTGGGGAATAGTCAGGAGTGTATTTCGATTGGCCACACATTCAGAAGCTCAGTTTATAGTACACACATACGAAATTCTCACGAGACAATTTCATCTGGCCTCTCATGCAGAGCTTAACTGAATAATGCAATCCTGTGAGGAAGTCAGCAGTTTAATTAATATAGCCACTCATTTAGAGCATCTCTGAGTAATAAGCTCCTTGAAAATATTCAGAAATCTCTTTTATAGGGCCTCTCAGAGCCTCACTGAATAGTACACAACTATGGAAATGTTATATTTCTACTAATTCAGAATCTCATAAAGTAATGCACACCGGTAAATAAGTGAGGATTCTCTTTCATATGGCCACTCATTCAGAGACTAACGGAATGATACACACCTGTGAAATTGTCAGGAGTCTATTGCATATTGCCACTCATTCAGACCCTCAGTGGAAAATGCAGCTTTGCAGAGTGCTGAAGATTCTATTGCACATAATAGAGGCTTGGGGAGTAGTCAATAGTCTATTTTATATGGTCGCTCATTCAGAGCGTCACTGAATGATATGCACCTGGGGAATAGTCAGGATTGTATTTCATATGACCATTCATTGATAGCCAAGCTGAATAATGCACAACCTGGGAATAGTCAGGTGTCTCCTTCATAGGGACATTGTTTCACAGCCTCACTGAATAATTCACACCTGGGGAATAGTCAGGAGTCTGTTTAACATGACTAGTCATTATGATCCTCAGTGAACAATGCATGTCTGTGGAGTACTGAGGAGAATAATTCATATCACCCCCGATTCTGAGACTCCCTGAGCAATGCACACATGGGGAACAGTCACAAGTCTATTTCATATGGTCACTCAGTAGGACCCCCACGGAATAATACACAACTGTGGAATCATCAGGAGGCTATTTTATATGGTCTAACTTTCAGAGCCTCAGTAAATAATGCATATCATGGAACACTTAGGACACTATTCCATATGGCCTCTCATTTAGAGCTTCACTGAATAATGAACACCTGTAGAGTATTCAGAAGTCTATTTTGTATATCTACACATTCAGAGTCCCACTGAATAATACACACCTGGGGGAAAGTAACGATTCTATTTTATAAAGCCACTCTTTCACATGCCAACCTACAAATGCACTCCTGGGAATATTCAGGTGTCTCTTTCTTATGGCCACTCATTCAGAGCCTCATTGAATAAAACACATCTATGGAAAAGTCAGGAGTGCATTTCACATGGCCACTGATTCAGAGCCTTAGTGAATCATCCATAACTGGGGAATACTCAAGAGTCTATTTTATGGAGCCACTCATTCAGAGACTCATGGAATAATTCACACATGCGAAATAGTCTGGAGTCTATTTGATATGATGGTTCATTCAGTGCCTGAGGGGAAAATGCACTCCTGGGGAATAGTCAGGAGTCTATTTCATGTAGCCACTTATTCAGAAACTCACTGAATGATATACACGTGGGGTATAGTCAGAGTCTATGTCATATGGCCCCTCAATCAGAGCATTACTGAATAATGCACACCGGGGAAGTAGTCAGGATTCTATTTCACATGACCACTGATTAGGAGTCTCATTGAATAATGCAACCCTTGGCAATAATCAGAAGGCTATGTCATATGAACACTCATTCAGAGCCTCAGGGAATAATTCACATTTGTGGAGTATCCAGGAGTGTATTGCACAGAGCCCATCATTCAGAGCCTCAGGAAATAATACAGAAGTGTTGAATAGTCAGGATTTCATTTCTTGTGGTCACTAACTCATAAACTCAGTTAATAATACAGAAATGTACAGTTCTCAGCAGTCTGTTTCATATAGGCACATATTTAAAGAATCATTGCATAATACGCACATGGAGGATAGTCAGCATTCTATTTTTTTTTTTGCTTTTGATTTACTATTGTATTTATTTATTTATGTTGCATTTTAGGTTTTGGGGTACATGTGCAGAACGTGCAACATAGTTGCATAGGTAAAGACATGGCAGTGTGTTTTGCTTCCTTTCTCCCTTCACCCCCATTTGGCACTTCTCCCCAGGCTATATGCCCCCAGCTCTCCTCCTGCTGTCTCTCTCCTATTCCCTCCAATAGACCCCAGTGTGTAGTACCTCCATCCCTGTGTCCGTGTGTTCTCGTGTTTCTTACCCACCTATGAGTGAATATATGCGGTATTTCTTTTACTGTTCTTGTGTCAGTTCGCTGAGAATGATGTTTTCCAGATTCATCTATGTCCTCACAAAGGACAGAAACTCATCATTTTTGATTGTTGCATAATATTCCATGGTGTATATGTGCCACATTTTCCCAGTCCAGTCTATCATCGCTGAGAATTTGTGTTGTTTCCAGGTCTTTGCTATTGTAAACAGTGCTGCAATGAACATTCGTGTGCATGTGTCCTTATAGTAGAATGATTTATAGACTTTTGGATATGTACCCAGTAATGGGATTGCTGGGTCAAATGGAATTTTTATTTCTAAGTTTTTGAGGAATCACCGCACTTTCTTCCACAATGGTTGAACTAATTTACACTTTCACCAAAAGTGTAAGAGTGTTCCTATTTCTCCGTATCCTCTCCAGCATCTGAGGTCTCCAAACTTTTTAATGATCACCATTCTAACTGGCGCGAGATGGTATCTCAATGTGGTTTTGATTTGCATCTCTCTAATGAACAGTGATGATAATGATTTTTTCATGTGTTTGTTGGCCTCATTTATGTCTTCTTTTGCAAAATGTCTGTTCATATCCTTTGCCCATTTTTGAATGGGCTTGTTTGTTTTTTTTTCTGTAAATCTGTTTGAGTTCTTTGTAAATTCTGGATATCAGCCCTTTGTCAGGTGGGTAAACTGCAGAGAATTTTTTCCCATTCTGTTGGTTGCTGATTCACTCTAGTGACTGTTTCTTTTGCTGTGCAAAAGCTGTGGAGTTTTCTTAGGTTCCATTTGTCTATTTTGGCTTTTGTTGCCCATGCTTTTAATGTTTGGTCATGAAGTTTTGCCTACTCCTGGGTTCTAAATGGCTTTGCCTAGATTTTCTTCTAGGGTTTTTATGGTGCCAGGTCTTAAGTTTAAGTCTTCAGTCCATGTAAAGTTAATTTTAGTGTAAGGTGTCAGGAAGGGGTCCAGTCTCTGCTTTCCACACATGGCTAACCAGTTTTCCCAACACCATTTATTAAACAGGGAATCGTTTCTCCATTGCTTGTTTTTGTCTGGTTTATCAAATATTATATGGTTGTAGATATGTTGTGTTGCCTCCGATGCTTCTGTTCTGTTTTAGTGGTCTATATCTCTGCTTTGGTATCAGTACCATGCCGTTTTGATTACTGTAGCCTTGTAGTATAGTTTGAAGTCTGGTAGTGTGATGTCTCACGCTGTGTTCTTTGTGTTTACATTTGACTTGGCTATGCGGGCTCTCTTTTAGTTCCATATGAAGTTCATGGTGATTTATTCTAGTTCTGTGAAGAAATTCACTGGTAGCTTGATGGGAATAGCGTTCATCCTATAAATTTCTTTAAGCAGTATAGCCATTTTCACAATATTGATTCTTCCTAACCATGAACATGGAATGTTTCTCCATCTGTTTGTGTCCTCTCTTATTTTGTTGAGCAGTCGTTTGTAGTTTTCCTTGAAGAGATCAATTACGTTCCTTGTAAGTTGTATTTTTTGTATTTTATTCCCTTTGTAGCAATTGTGGATGGCAGTTTGTTCTTGATTTGGTTCTCTTTGAGTCTGTTATTGTTGTATAGGAATGCTTGTGATTTTTGCACATTGATTTAATATCCTGAGACTTTACTGAAGTTGCTTATCAGTTTCAGAAGTTTTTGGGCTGAGGTGATGGGGTCTTCTAGGTATACTATCATGTCGTCTACAAATAGAGACAATTTGGCTTCCTTTTTTTCTATTTGAATTTCCTTTATTTCTTTTTCTTGCCTGATTGTTCTGGCTAGAACTTCCAGTACTATGTTGAATAGGAGTAGTTAGAGACGGCATCCTTTTCTAGTGCTGGATTTCAAAAAGAATGCTTCCAGTTTTGCCCATTCAGTATGATATTGGCTGATGGTTTGTCGTAAATAGCTTTTATTACTTTGAGATATGATCCATCAATACCGTGTTTATTGAGGGTTATTAGCATAAAGCACTGTTGAATTTTGTCAAATGCCTTCTCTGTGTCAATTGAGATAATCATGTGGTTTTTGTTTTTGGTTCTGTTTATGTGGTGAATTACATTGATAGACTTGTGTATGTTGAACCAGCCTTGCATTCCCGGGATGAATCCTACTTGATAATGATGGATAAGTTTTCTTAATATGCTGTTGCAATAGGTTTGCCTGTATTTTATTGAATACGTTTGCATCTATGTTCATCATGGATATTGGCCTGAAGTTTCCTTTTCTTGCTGAATCTCTGCCTTGTTTTGGCAACAGGATGATATTGGTCACATAAAATGATTTGGGAAGGTTGCCCTCTGTTTGAATTATTTGAAAAAGTTTCAGAAGAAATGGTACCAGATCCTCTTTGTGTGTCTGGTAGAATTCGGCTGTGAACCCATCTGGACCTGGGCTTTTTTTGTGTGGTAGGCTCTTAATTGCTCCCTCAGTTCAGACCTTGTTATTGGTCTATTCATAGTTTCTGCTTCCTACTTGTTCAGGCTTGGGAGGACACAGGCGTCCAGGAATTTATCTATTTCTTCCTGATTTACTAGTTTATGTGCATAGAATTGTTTTTAGTATTCTCTGATGATGGTTGGAATTTCTGTGGAATCTGTGGTGATTTCCCCTTTATCGTTTTTTATTGCATCTATTTGGTTGTTCTCTCTTTTCTTTTTTATCAGTCTGGCTAGTGGTCTATTTTGTTGGTCTTTTCGAAAAACCAGCTTTTGGATTTATTGATTTTTTGAAGGGATTTTCTTGTCTCTATCTCCTTCAGTTCTGCTCTGATCTTAGTTTTTTCTTGTCTTCGGCTAGGTTAATGCAGATTCTTCATTTTGCTGATGCTCTTTAGCATCTAGTATGTTTTTAGAATGGCTGGTACTGGTTGTTCCTTTCTATGTGTAGTGCCTCTTTCAGGAGCTTTTGTAAACCAGGCCTCGTTGTGACAAAATCTCTGAGTACTTGCTTGTTGGCAAAAGATTTTATTCTTCCTTCACTTATGATACTCAGTTTGTCTGGGTATAAAATTCTTGGTTGCAAGTTTTTTTCTTTTAGGATGTTGAATATTGGCCCCACTCTCTTTTGGCTTGTATAGTTTCTGCCAAGAGATCTTTTCTGAGTCTGTTGGGCTTCCCCTTGTTGGTGACCCGCCATTTCTCTCTGGCTGCCCTTAGTATTTTCTCCTTTATTTCAACCCTGGTGAATCTGACGATTATGTGCCTTGGGGTTGCTCTTCTTCCAGAGTATCTTTGTGTTTTTTTCTGTATTTCCTGGAGCTGAGTATTGACCTGCCTTGCTAGGTTGGGGAAATTTTCCTGGATAATATTCTGAAGAGTATTTTCCAGCTTGAATTCATTCTCTTCATCACATTCTGATACACCTATGAAACATAGCTTGGGTCTCTTCACACAGTGCCACATTTCTTGGAGATTTTGTTCATTCCTTTTTGTGCTTTTTTCTCTAGTCTTGGTTTCTCGTTTTATTTCATTGGGTTGATCTTCGACTTCTGATATTCTTTCTTCTGCTTGGTCAATTCAGCTGTTGAAACTTGTGCATGCTTCATGAAGTTCTCGTGTTGTGATTTTCAGGTCCTTCAATTCATTCATATTCCTCTCTAAGTTGTCCATTTTTGTTATCATTTCCTCGAATCTTTTTTCAAATCTTTTTTCAAGGTTCTTAGTTTCTTTGCATTGATTTAGTACATGTTCTTTTAGCTCACTGACGTTTCTCATTATTCACTTTCTGAAGTCTGATTCTGTCATTTTTTCACACTCATTCTCCGTCCAGCTTTGTTCCCTTGCTAGTGAGGAGTTTTGGTCTTTTGTAGGAGGTGAGGTGTTTTGGTTTTGGGTGTTTTCCTTTCTGTGCTGATTTACTCCCATCTTTGTGGATTTATCCACCTGTCGTCTTAGTAGTTGCTGATTTCTCAATTGAGTCTCTGAGTGGATGCCCAGATTGTTGATGATGAATTATTTTTGTTGCTTTGTTTTCCTTCTAATTGTCTAGCCCCTCTGCTGTATGAGTGCAGAGATCCACTCCAGGCCCTGCATGTCTGGGGTACACCTGTAGCAGCTGTGGAACAGTGAGGGCCTCCTCTCTCTCTCTTTTTTCCCCAATTTTAACACTTGACTCTCTCACTGGCACCCCAGTAGCCTGCTGATAGGGCACTGGGATTCGTGTGATCTCCCATGCTGCTACCCATTTCACTGGCTCAAATCACACTTCTCAGGAATATCCTGGTCTGACTCATTGTCCAAGTCCCGTTTAATCAGATGGACATGTTAATCTGCCCTTCCAAATCTCAGATTGCCAGTTTAACAGGGCACCCAGACCAGTGAGTTTTTGCTGGGTGCCACTGCGCTGTGGCAGCGGCTGAACCATCAGCGTGAGCCAAAACACCAGCACTGGCATCCCGTGTCTCTCCTACCCCTGGGACTTTCCCTGTTCTGTGGGCAACAAAGGTCCGTCTGAGAATGTGGCTAGGACTCACCCTCTGCACCTTCACTGAGAGTGCAATCCTGAGTTGTTTCTATGGCACCATCTTGGATAATCTATTTAGGATAGCCACAAATTAAGCACCTCCTTGAATGATACACACCTGGGTGATAGTCAGAAATCTATTTAATATGGACACTCATTCGGAACCTTCTTGAATAATGCACATGTGGGGAATAATCACTAGTCTATTTCATTTGGTGATTCATTTAGAGAATCAATTAGTAACGCACATCTGTAAAGTAAAATGGAGTCTGTTTCATATGGCCACTATTTCTGTGTTTTGGTGAAAAATTTATATATCTGAAATAGTCAGTAATCTCTTTCATATAGCCACTCATTCAGGGCCTCAGGGAATAATACACCGCTGGGAAATAGTCAAGAGTCTACTTCAAATGGATACACATTTAGAGACTCTGTTAATAATGCAAACCCAGGGAATAGTCAGGAGTCTCTTTCTTATTCCCACTTATTCTGAGTCTCTTTCAATAATACACACCTGAGGAAGAGTTAAGAGTGTACTTCATAGAGCCACTCATTTACAGCCTCAGTGAATAATGCACACCTGAGAAATAGACACTAGTCTCTTTTATATGGCCACAAAAATCAAAGCTTGTGTGAGTAATGCACAACTTTGAAATAGTGGGGAGTCCATTCCATATGCCCACTTATTCACAGTCTCAGTCAGTAATACACACCTGGGGAACTGTCAGGAGTCTATTTCTTATGGCCTGCATTCAGAGCCTCACTGAGTAATACACACCTGGGGAATTGTCAGGAGGCTATTTTGTATGGCCTGCATTTAGAGCCTCATTGAATAATGCATACCTGGAGAAAACTTTGGAGTCTCTTTTATATGGAGTCACTTTCATACAGAGCATTGGTGAATAATGTACACAGGTGGAGTAGCCAGTTGTCTTTTTCCTTTGGCCACACATTGAGAAACTCAGAGAATCACACACACCTGTGGAATAGACAAAAGTGTATTTTACATGGCCCCTCATTCAGTGCCCGTGTGAATAAAACATACCTGAAAAATAATTAGGAGTATATTTCACATTGCCTTCCATTCATAGCCTCAGTTAATAATCCACACTTGGGAAATAGTCAGCAATCTATTTCATAGGGATACTTTTTCAGAACCTCCCTTAACAGTACACACATGGGAGATATTCAGAAGTCAGGTAATTCTAAGAAAGGCAAAGCAAGACAATACAAAAAAGGCAATTCCAGGCAAAGCAATTTTAGGTAAAGCAAGGCAAGGCACTTACAGGGAAGGCAACACCAGGCAATGCAAGTTAGGGCAATTCCAGGCGAGGCAATTGCTGAAAAGGCAATTCCAGAAAATTTAAGGCAAGAGACACAGGTAAAAGCAATCCCAGGCAAGACAATTCCAGGTAAGGCAAGGCAAGGCAAGGCAAGGCAAGGCAATTTCAGAGATGGCAAGTCTAGACAAAACAAAACAAAGCAATTCTAGGCAAGGCAATTCCAGGCAATGCAAGGCAAGCAAGGCAAAGGAATACCAAGGAAGGAAATTTGAAGCTAGTCAAGAAAATGCAAGTCAAGGGAAAAACATTTCAGGCAAGGCAATTTCAGTCAAGGCAAGTCAGTGTGATGAAGGCAATTCCAAGCAAGAAAATTTTAGGCAAGGTAAATCAAGGCAAAGCAGGGCAATTCTAAGCAAGGCAATTTTAGGCAAGGCATCGCGAAGATGTCTTGGGCAATTCTGGGCAAGACTCTATTAGTCAAGGCAAGGCAATGCAAGACAATTTCAGCAACGTCAATTTTAGGCATGGCAAGGCAAGACAATTCAAGGCAATTCTATTCAAGGCAATTCCAGAAAGACAAGGCAAGCCAAGGCAAGGCAATTACAGACAGGGCAATTCCAGGCTACATGAGGCAAGGCAATGCAAAAAAAATTTTTCAACAACACATGGAAATTCCAAGCAAGAAAATTTCAGACAAAGCAAGCCAAGGCAATTCCAACCAACGTATTTCCAGGCAAGGCAGAAAAAGGCAATTCGAGGCAAGGCAATTCCAGTCAAGGCAAGATAGGGCAAGGCAATGCAATTCCAGGCAAAGAAATTTCAGGCAAGTCAAGGCAATGTAAGGCAAGGCAATATCAGGAAAAGCAATTTTTGGCAATGCAAGGCAGGGAAATTCCAGGCAAGGCTATTGCCAGAAAGGCAATTGCATGCAAGGCAAGGGAAGACAAGGCAGGGAAAATTAATTCCACTTAAGGGAATTCCAGCTAAGGCAAGGCAAGGCAACCCCAGGAAAGGCAATTCCAGTCGAGGAAGAAAAGACAACACAAGGCAAAGCAATTCTAGGCAAGGCAATTTCAGGCAATGCAATACTATGCAAGGCAAGGCAAGACAAGACAATGCCAGGCAAGGCAAGGGAAAGCAAGGCAAGACAATGCAATTCTAGGCAAAGCAACGCAAGGCAAGACAAGGCAGAAAAAGGCAATTCCAAGCAAGGCAATTTTAGGTAAGGCAAGGCTAGACAATTCCAGGGAAGACAATCCCAGGCAATGCAAGGCAGGGCAATTTCAAGCAAGGCAGTTTCCAGAAAGGCAATTCCAGAAAAATTAAGGCAAGAGAAAGCAAGAAAAGCCATCTCAGGAAAGGCAATTCCAGGTAAAACAAGGCAAGGAAATTTTAGGGAAGGCAAATCCAGACAAGTTAAGGCAAGAAAATTGGAGTCAAGGAATTCCAGGCAAGGCAAGACAATGCAGGGCAAGGCAATTCCAATCAAGGCAAGGCAGGGCAAGGCTATTCCAGGCAAGGCAATTCCAGGCAATGCAATGCAATGCAAGGCAAGGCAAGGCAAAAAGTTCTAGGTAAGAAAATTCCAGGCAAGGCAAGACAAAAAAGGAAAGGTAAAAACATTCCAGGCCAGCCAATTTAACACAAGGCAATGCAATGAAATGCAAGGCAATTTTAAGCAAGAAAATTTCAGTCAAGGCAAAGCAAGACAAGGCAAATCAAGTCAAAGGAGAACAATTCTAAGCAAGGCAATTCCAAATAAATCAGGGCAAGGGTATGTAGGGCAATTCCAAGCAAGGCTCTTTTAGTCAAGGCAAGGAAACTCAAGGCAATTTCAGGAAAGTAAATTTTTGAAATGGCCAGGCAAGGCAATGCAAGGCAATTCCAGGCTAGGCAATTCCATGCAACAAAAGGCAAGGCAAACAAGGCAATTTCGGGAAAGTCAATTCCAGGCAAGTAAAGGCAAGGCAATTTTAGTCATGGCAAGGCAAGACAGTGCAATTCCAGGCAGAAAAAATTCAGGCAAAGTAATGCAAGGAAGGTCAGTTTTGGGCAAGACAAGGCAAGGCAATTTTATGCAAGGCAATTTTAGGCAAGGCAAGCCAAGGCAAAACAATTTTACCCAGGACAATGCCAGGCTAGGCAAAACAAGGCAACGCAAAAAATATTCCAGGCAAGGCAAGGCAATTTCCGGCAAGGTAATTCCAGGGAAGGCAAAGAAAATCAAGGAAAGGCAACGAAAGGCAATTCCAAAAAAGGCAATTTTAGGCTAGACAATTCTAGTCAGGACAAGGCAAGGCAAGACAAGACAATGCCAGGCAAGGCAAATCCAGGCAAGACACTTCCAGACAAGGCGAGGAAAGGCAAGACAAGGCAATTCGAGGCTATGCAATTCCAGGAAAGGCAATTTCAGGCAAGGTAAGGCAAGACAAGGCAATTCCACATAAGGCAAAAGAGGGCAACTTCAGGAAAGGCAAATTCAGGCAAGACAATGACAGGCTAGAAAATTCCATGCAAGGCAAGGCAAGGCAATTCCAGGAAAAGCAATTCCAGGCCAGGCCAGGAAATTCAAGGCAATTACAGGCAATGCAAGACGAGACAGGGCAAGGGAAGGCATCAAATCTCCAGGAAAGGAAACACAAGGCAAGGCAAGGCATGGTAATTCCAAGCAAAACAATTCCAGGTAAGGCAAAGAATGTCAAGGCAAGAAAAGTCAAAACAATTGCAGGCAAGGCAAATTTAGGAAAGGCAAGGCAGTTAAAGGCAAGGCAAGGCAAGACAAGGGAAGACTATGCAAATCCAGGCAAGGCAGTTGCAGACAAGGCAAGGAAATGCAAATACAGGCTAGGCATTGCAGGAAAGGCAATTCCAGGCAACACAAAGCAAAACAAGGCAATTTCAGGCAAGGCAATTTCACATAGGGAAAAGGAGGGGAATTCCAGGAAAGGCAAATCCAGACAAGGCAAGGAAAGGCTATTCCAGGCTAGGCATATCCAGGCAAGGCAAGGCAAGGCAAGAAAATTTTAGACAAGACAAGATAAGGCAAGGAAAGGCATGGGAATTCCAGCAAAGGCAACTCAAGTCAAGGCCAGGAAAGTGAAGGCAATTCCAGGCAAGGTAAGACAAGGCAAGGCAAGGCAAGGCAAGACAAGGCAAGGCAAAACAAGGCAATTCCAGGTGAGGCAAGTTAAGGCAAGGCAATTCTAGGCAGGGCAATTTAAGGCAAGGCAAGTCAAGTCAAGACAGGGCAATTTCAGCAAAAGAAATTTCAGACAAGGAAAAGCAAAGCAATTCTAGGCAAAGCAATTCAAGGCAAGACAAGGCAAGACAAGGCAAGGCAATTTTAGACAGGGCAATTTCAGGCTAAACAAGGCAAGGCAATGCAAGAAAACTCCCGGCAATGCAAGAAAATTTCAGGCAAGACAATTTCAAGCAAGGCAAGACATAGCAATTCACAAAGAGGGCATTCCAGGTAAGGCAAAACAAGGTAAGGCAGGCCAATTCCAGGCAAGGCAATTCGAGGTAAAGGAAAACAAGGCAAAGCAGGGTAACTTCAGACAAGGCAAATCGAGCCAAGGCAAGGCAAGAATATGGAAAACAAGGCAATTCGAGGAAAGGTAAGGCAAGGTAATAAAGAGAAATTCCAGGCAAGTCTATTTGGGCAAGGCAAGGCGAGGCAAGGCAAGGCAATTCCAGGCAAGGAAAGGGAAGACAAGGCAAGGCAATTCCAGACAAGCTAATTCCAGGTAAGGCAATTCGAGGAAACTCGAGGCAAGGGAATGCCAGGTAATGCAAGGTAAGGCAAAGCAATGTAATTCTGGAGAAGGCAATTTCAGGCAAGGCAAGGCAATGTAAGGAAAGAAAATTCTAGTCAAGGCAAGGTAAGACAATGTAAAACAAGGCAATTCTAGGCAAGGCAATTGCAGACAAAAAAGGCAAGGCAAGGCAACTTGAAACAAAGCAACTCCAGTCAAGTCGAGACAAGATAAGGCAATTCCAGGCAACGCTATTTCAAGGAAGGCAAGGCATGGCAATTCCAGGCAAGAAAAAGCAAGGTAAGGCAAGTCAATGCAGTGTAAGGCAATTCCAAGCAAGAAAATTCCAGGCAAGGCAAGGAGATTACAGAAAAGGCAGGGCAATTACCAGCAGGGCAATTTCAGGCAAGGCAAGGCAAGGCAAGGCAGTTCAATTTTAGTCAGTGAAATTCCATACAAGGCAAGGCAAGGCTAGGCAATTCTAGGCAAAGCAATCCCAGGCAAGGCAAGGCAATCCAAAACAAGGCAATTCCAGACAGGGTGATTCCAGGCTGGGCAAAACAAGGCAGGACAATTTTAGGCAGCGCAATTTTATGCAAGGCAAGGCAAGGCAGGGCAATTCCAGGCAAAGCAATTCCAGAGAAGGAAAGGCAAGCCAAGCCAAGTCAAGGCAATTCCAAACAGGGCAATTCCAGGCTAAAGAAGGAAAGGCAATGCAAGGGAATTTCCAGCAAGTCATGGAAATTTCGGTCAAGGCAAGGAAGGCAAGGCAATTCCAGGCAAAGCAATTCCAGAGAAGGAAAGGCAAGCCAAGCCAAGTCAAGGCAATTCCAAACAGGGCAATTCCAGGCTAAAGAAGGAAAGGCAATGCAAGGGAATTTCCAGCAAGTCATGGAAATTTCGGTCAAGGCAAGGAAGGCAAGGCAATTCCAGGCAAGGCAATTTCAGGCTAGGCAAAGCCAGGCAAAGCAGGCCAATTCTATACAAGGCAATTTCAGTCAAGGCAAAGAATGGCAATTCAGGCAAGGCAAAACAAGGCAAGGCAGAACAATTCCAGTCAAAGTAATTCGAGGTAAGGAAAGGCAAGGCACAGCAGGGCAATTACAGGCAAAGCATTTTGACGCAAGGCAAGGCAGGGAAACTCCAAGTGAGGCAAGAGAATAAAGAGCGAAAAGGGCAATTTCAGCCAAGGCGATTTCAGGCAAGGCAAGTCAAGGCATTTAAAAGCAAAACAACTCCAGACAAAATAATTCCAGGAAAGGCAATTCCAGGCAAGGCAAGGTAAGTTAAAACAACTAAGTTCTAGGTAAGGCAATTCCAGGCAATGCAAGGCAAGGCAGGCCAATTTCAGGCAGAACAATTTTAGACAAGGAAAGGAAAGGCAATTCTAGGCAAGGCAATTCCAGGCAAAGCAAGGCAAGCCAAGGCAAGGCAACTACAGACAGGGCAATTCCAGGCTAGGCAAGGCAAGGCAATGCAAGAAGACTGCCAGCAAGGCAAGAAATTTTCAGGTAAGGCAAGGCATGACAATTTCAGGCAAAGGCACTCCAGGCAAGGCAAAACAAGGGAAGGCAGGCCAATTCCAGACAAGGCAATTCTTGGTAAGAAAAAGCAAGGCAAAGCAGGGAAACTCCAGACAAGGCAATTTGAGGCAAGGCAAGGCAAGGCAGAAATATTCCAAACAAGGCCACTCGAGGCAAGGCAAGTCAAGGCAATAAAGGGCAATTCCAGGCAAGACTATTTCAGGTAAGGCAAGGCAAGACAATTTCAGGGAAGGCAAGGAAAGGAAAGGCAAGGCAATTCCAAACAAGGTAATTTAAGGCAAAACAATGAAAGGCAATTCGAGACAAGAGAATTTCAGGCAAGGCAATGCAATTCTAGGCAAGGGAATTCCAGGCAGGGCAAGGAAATATAACGCAAGGTAATTCCTGGCAAGGCAATTTCTTGCAATTAGAGACAGGGCTATTTCAGGCAAGGTAATTGCCAGAAAGGCAATTTCAGGCAAAGCAAGCAGGACAAGGCAGGGAAAGGTATTTCCAGGCAAGGCAATCACAGCTAACATAAGGCAAGGCAATTCCAGATAGTTCAAGGCAAGGTCACACAAGGCAAGGCAATTACAGAAAAGGCAGGGCAAGGCAATGTAGAGCAATTCCAGGCAAGGCTCTTTTAGGCAAGGCAAGGCAATGGAAGGCAATTTCAGGAAAGTCAATTTTAGGCACGGCAAGGCAAGGCAAGGGAAGGCAAGGTAAGAAGAGTCAATTCCAGGAAAGACAATTCCAGGCAAGGCAATTTCAGGCAAGGCAATACCAGGCAAATCAATTTTAGGCGAGGCAAGCTAAGGCAAAGCAAGACAAGGCAAGGCAATAAGAAGCAAAGCAATTCCAGGAAAGGCAAGATAAAGGAAGGTAAGGCAAGGCAATGCAATCCTAAGCAAGGCAATTGCAGGAGAGGCAATTACAGGCAAGGCAAGGCAAGACAGGGCAGAGAAAGGCAATTCCAGGTAAGGCAATTTTAGGATAGGCAAGACAAGGCTATTCCAGGGAAGGCAACACCAGGAAAGGCCAGGCAGGGTACTCTAGATAAGGCAATTACTGGAAAGGCCATTCCAGAAAAATTAAGACAAGAGAAGGCAGAGGAAAGAAATATCGGGAAAGGCAATTACAGGTAGGGCAGCGCGAGGCAACTCCAGGGAAGGCAACTCCAGACAAAACAAGGCAAGGCAATCCCAGGCAAGGCAATTCCAGACAAGAAAAGACAAGGCAAAGCAAAGAAACTCCAATCAAAACAAAGCAATGCAAGTCTATTTCAGGCCATGCAATTTTAGGCAATGCAACGCAAGGCAAAAACATTTCAGGTAAAAAAAATTCCAGGCAAGGCAAGAAAGATCAAGGCAAGGAAAAAGCATTTCAGGCAAGGCAATTTCAGGCAAGGCAATGCAATGCAATGCAAGGCAATTCCAAGGAAGGCAATTTTAGGCAAGACAAGGCAAGGCAAGGCAAGGCCAGGAAATTCTAAGCAAGGCAGTTTCAGGCAAGGCAGGGCAAGTGTATGTAAATAAATTTCATAAAAGCCTTTTTTATGCAAGGAAAGGCAAAGCAAGGCAATTTCAGGAAAGTCAATTTTAGGCATGGCAAGAAAAGAAAAGAAAAGGCAATTTCAGGAAAGGCAAGGCAAGCCAGGGAAATTTGAGGCAGGGCATTTTCAAACAAGATAAGGCAAGGCAAAGCAATTCTAGTCAAAGCAACTTCAGGCAAATCAAGGCAAGTCAAGGCAAGGCAATTCCTGAAAAGGGAAGGCAAGGCAAGGCAGCGCAATTGCAGGCAGAACAATTTCAGGCAATGCAATTTCAGACAATGCAAGGCAAGGCAAGGCAATTCTAGGCAAGGTAATTCAAGCTAAGGAAAGGCAACCCAAAGCAGGGAAATTCCAGAAAAGGCAATGCGAGCCAAGGCAAGGCAATTCCAGGCAGGGCAATTCCAGTCTAGGAAAGGCAAGGCAATGCAAAAAAATTTTTAACAAGGCAAAAAAATTTCAAGCAAGACAACTTCAGTCAACGCAAGGCAAGGCAATTCCAAGAAAAACAAATCCAGGCAAGGAAAAGCAATTCTATGCAAGGCAATTTCAGGCAAGGGAAGGCATGGCAATTCCAGGTAAGGCAATTCCAGACACGACAAAACAAGGAAGAAAAAAACCAATTCCAGGCAAGGTAATTCGAGGTAAGGAAAGGCAAGACAAAGCAGGGCAATTTCAGGCAAAGTAATTAGAGGCAAGAAAGGCAGAAAAATTTCAAGAAAGGCAATTCAAGTCAAGGCAAGAAAAGGCAAAATAAAGTAATTCCAGGCAAGGTGATTTCAGGCAAGGCAAGTCAAGGCAATTAAAGGCCACACAACTCCAGACAAGGTAATTCCAGGCAAGGCCAGAAAAACAATTCCAGGCAAGGCAAGGCGAGGCAGAGCAATTTCAGGCAGGGCAATTTCAGGAAAGGCAAGAAGAGACAGAGAAATTTCAGGCAAGGCAATTTTAGACAAAAAAAGGTAAGGAAATTCCAGGCAAGGCGATTGCAGGCAAGGCAAGGCAGGGAAATTCCACACAATGCAATGCATGGAAAGGCACTTCTATGCAAGGCAAGGCAAGGCAAGAAAAGACAAATCCAGGCAATGCAGTTCCAAGCAAGGAAAGACAAGGCAAGGTAAGGCAATTGCAGAAAAGGCAATTCCAGGCAAGGCAAGGCAAGACAAGGCAATTTGAGTCAAGGCAATTTCATGCAAGGAAAGGCAGGAAAGTTCCAGGCAAAGAAAATACAGGCAAGGCAAGGCAATTCCAAGCAAGACAACTCCAGGCAAGGCAAGGCAATGTAATTCTAGGCTAGAAAATTCCAGGCAAGGCAAGGTAAGGCAATTCCAGGAAAGGCAATTACAGGCAAGGCCAGGAAAGGCAATTACAGGCAAGGCCAGGAAAGGCAATTACAGGCAAGGCCAGGAAAGGCAAGGCAAATCCAGGCAAGACAAGGCAAGGCAAGTCAAGGCAAGACAATTTTAGGCAAGCAAGGCAAGGCAGGGCAGTTGCAGGCAGGGCAATTTCAGGCATGGTAAGGCAAGGCATGGCAATTCCAGGCAGGGCAATTTCAAAAAACACAAGGCAAGCCAAAGCAAGACAACTACAGATAGGGCAATTCCAGGCTAGGCAAGGAAAGCCAATGCAAGAATATTCCCAGCAAGGCAAAAATTTTCTGGGCAAGGGAATTCAAGTTAAGGCAAAACAAGGCAAGGCAGGCCAATACTAGACAAGGCAATTCAATGTCAGGAAAGGCAAGTCAAAGCAGGGCAATTCCAGGCAAGACAATTCAAGGCAAGGCAATGCAAGGCAAAAAAGGGAAATTCCAGGCAAGGCGATTTGAGGCAAGGCAAGGCAAGGCAAGGCAATTCCAGGCAAGGAAAGACAAGACAAGGCAAGGCAATTGCAGACAAGAAAATTCCAGGCAAGGCAAGGAAAGGCAATTCAAGGCAAGGCAAGGCAAAGCAAGGCAATTGTCAGCAAGGCAATTCTAGGCAAGGCAAGGCAAGACAAGACAGGGAAAGGTATTTCCAGGCAAGACAATTCCAGCTAAGGCAAAGCAAGGCAACTCAAGGCAAGGAAATTCCATGCAATGCAATTCCAGGTGAAGAAAGGCAAGGCAAGCAGTTCGAATCAAGGCAATTCCATTCAAGGCAAGGCAATACAAGGCAATTTTACACAAGGCTATACCAGGGAAGGCAAGGCAGGAGAACTTGTGGCAGAAAGAACAACGCAATGTAAGACAATTCCGGGCAAGGCAATTCCAAATAAGGCATGGCAAGACAATACTAGGCAAGATAATTTCATTTAAAGCAATTCTAGGCAAGGCAAGACAAGGTAAGGCTAGGCAAGGCAGAACAATTCTGCATAAGGCAATACCAGGCAAAGCAGGAAAATGGTATGTAGGGCAATTCCTGGCAAGTCTCTTTTAGGCAATGCATAGCAATGCAAGACAATATCAGAAAAGTCAATTTTAGGTCCAGCAAGGCAATGCAAGGTAAAGAAATTCCAGGAAAGTCAAGGCAAAGTAAGGTAGGGCAATTCCAGGAAGGGCAATTTCAGGGAAGGCAAGGCAAGGCAGGAAAATTCCAGGCAGGGCAATTCCAGACAATTCAAGGCAAGGCAAGAAAATTCTAGGCAAGGCTATTCCAGGCAAGTCAAGGCAAGCCAAGGCAAGGCAATTCCAGGAAGGGCAATTTCAGGCTAGGCAAGGAAAGACAATGCAAGAAAATGTCCAACAAGGCATGGAAATTCCAAGCAAGGCAATTTGAGGCAATGCAAGGCAAGGCAATGTCAGGCCAGGCAAAGCCAGACAAGGCAGGCCAATTCTAGGCAAGGCAATTCCAGGCAAGGCAAGGCATGGCAATTCCGGGCAAGGCAATACTAGACAAGGCAAAACAACACAAGGCAGGCCAATTCAAGGCAAGATAATTCGAAGTAAGAAAAAACAAGGCAAAGCAGGGCAATTCCAGGCAAAGCAAATAGAGCCAAGGCAAGGCAGGGAATTCCAAGAAAGGCAATTCTAGACAAGGCAGGTAAAATCAAAATAGGGCAATTCCAGGAAAGGCGATTTCAGGCAAGGCAAGTCAAGACAATTAAAGACGACAACTCCAGACAAGGTAATTCCACGCAAGGCCAGAAAAGGAAATTCCACACAAGGCAAGGAAAGGTAAGTCTACACAATTCTAGGCAAGACAATTCCAGGCAAGGCAAGGCAAGGGAAAACAATACAATTTCAGGCAAGGCAAGGCAAGGCAGAGCAATCCTTGCAGTGCCACTTCCGGCAAGGCAAGGCAATTCTAGGCAAGGCAAGGTGAGAAAAGGCAAGAAAAGGCAAGTCAAAAAATGACAAGGCAAATTTAGACAAGGCAGTTCTATGCAAGGCAAGGAAGGGAAAGGCAAGGCAATTCCAGGCTAGGGAATTGCAGAAAAGGCAATTTCAGGTAAGTCAAGGCAAGACAAGAAAATTTGAGGCAAGGAAATTCCACGCAAGGCAAGGCAGGGCAACTTCAGGCAATTCCAGGCAAGGTAACTCCAAACAAGGCAAGGTAAGGTAATTCCAGTCTAGGCAATTCCAGGCAATGCAAGACAAGGCAAGGCAATTCCAGGAAAGGCAATTCCGGGCAAGGCCAGGAAAAGCAAGGCAATTGCAGAAAAGGCAAGGCAAGGCAAGGCAACACAAGGCAATTCCAGGCAAGAAAATTTCTGCTAAGGCAAGTCAATGAAAGGCAACTCCATGCACGTAAATTCCAGGCAAGGATTGGCAAGGAAATTGCAGGCAAGGCACATCTAGGCAAGACAAGACAAATCAATTCCAGGCAAGGCAAGGCAAGGCAGGGCAATTGCAGGCAGGACAATTTCAGGCAAGGAAAGGCAAGGCAGGGCAATTGCAGTCAGGGCAATTTGAGACAACGCAAGGCAAAGCAAGACTATTCTAGGAAAGGCAATTCCAGGCAAGGCAAAGCAAGGCAAGGCAATTCGAGGCAAGGCAATTCCAGGCAAATCAAATCCAGGCAAGGCAAGGCAATTCTAGGCAAGAAAACTCCAGACAAGGCAAGACAAGGAAATTCAAGGCTAGGAAATTTCAGGCAAAGCAAGGCAAGGCAAGGCAATTCCAGGAAAGGCAAGGCAAGGCAATTCCAGGAAAGAAAATTCCTGGCAAAGCAAGTCAATACAAGGCAACTTTAGACAAGTAAATTTCAGGCAACACTAGGCAAGGAATTTGCAGGCAAGGCAATTCCAGGGAAGGCAAGGCAAGGCAAGGCAATTCCAGGCAAGAAAATTCCTGGCAAAGCAAGTCAATTCCAGGCAACTTTAGGCAGGTACATTCCAGGCAAGACTAGAAAAAAAATTGCAGGCAAGGCAAATCCAGGGAAGGCAAGGCAAGTCAATTTTAGGCAAGGCAAGGCAAGGCAGTACAATTGCAGGCAGGGATATTTCAGGCAAGGCAAGGCAAGGCAAGGCAGGGTAATACCAGGCAGGGCAATTTCAGGAAATGCAAGGCAAGCCAAAGCAAGGCAATTCCAGGCAGGGCCATTCCAGGCTAGGCAAGGAAAGGCAATGCAAGAATATTCCCAGCAAGGCAAAAAATTTTGGGGCAAGGGAATTCAAGGCAAGGCAAAACAAGCCAAGCCAGGCCTATATGAGGCAAGGCAATTTGAGGTAAGGAAAGGGAAGTCAAAGCAGGGCAATTCCAGGCAAGACAATTCGAGGGAAGGCCATGCAAAACACAAAAGGGAAATTCCAGGCAAGAAAAGACAAGACAAGGAAAGGCAATTGCAGACAAAAAAATTCCAGGCAAGGCAATGAAAGGCAATTCCAGGAAAGGCCAGGCAAAGCAAATTAAGGCAACGCAATTGCCAGTAAGGCAACTTCAAGCAAGTCATGGCAAAACAAAGCAGGGAAAGGTATTTCCAGGCAAGGCAATTTCAGCTAAGGCAAGGCAAGAAAATTCCAGGCAAGGCAATTCCAGTCAAGATAAGGCAAAGCAACTCTATGCAACACAATTCAAGGCGAGGAAAGGGAAAGAAAGGCAATTTGAAGCAAGGCAATTCCAGGCAAGGCTATACCAGGGAAGGCAAGGCAGGAGAATTTGTGGCAGAAAGAACAAGGCAATGCAAGGCAATTCCAGGCAAGGCAATTCCAAATAAGGCAAGGCAAGAAAATAACACGCAAGACAATTTTATGCAAAGCAATTCTAGGCAAGGCAAGAAAAGGTAAGGCAAGGCAAGGCAAGGCAGGGATATTCTGCATAAGGCAATTCCAGACAAAGCAGGAAAAGGGTATGTTGGGCAATTCCCAGCAAGGCTCTTATAGGCAAAACAAAGCAATGCAAGGCAATATCAGGAAAGTCAATTTTAGGCCCAGCAAGGCAATGCAAGGCAAGGAAATTCCAGGAAAGGCAAGGCAAAGTAAGGTAGAAAAATTCCAGGAAGGGCAATTTCAGGCAAGGCAAAGCAAGTCAGGGCAATTCCAGACAACGCAAGGAAAGGCAAAGAAATTCTAGGCAAAACAATTACAGCCAATTCAAGGAAGCCAAAGCAAGGCAATTCCAGGAAGGGCAATTTCAGGCTAGGCAAGGCAAGGCAATGCAAGAAAATTTCCAACAATACATGAAAATTTCAAGCAAGGCAATTTCGGGCAACACAAGGCAAGGCAATTCCAGTCAAGGCAAATCCAGGCAAGGCAGAATAATTCTAGGCAACGCAATTTTAGGCAAGGCAACGCATGGCAATTTCAGGCAAGGCAATACCAGACAATGCAAAACAAGGCCAATTTCAGGCAAGCAAATTCGAGATAAAAAGAAAAGGCAAGAAAATGAAGGGCAATTCCAGGCAAAGCAATTCGAGCCAAGGCAAGGCAGGAAAATTTCAAGAAAGGCAATTTGAGGCAAGGCAAGTAAAAGCAAAATAGGGCAATTTCAGGCAAGGCAAGTCAAGGCAATTAAAGACAAGACAACTTCAGACAAGGTAATTCCAGGAAAGGCCAGGAAGGGAAATTCCAGACAAGGCAAGAAAAGATACGTCTATGCAATTCTAGGCATGGCAATTTCAGGCAAAGCAAGGCAAGGCAAGGCAAAACAAGGCAATTACAGGCAAGGCAAGGCAAAACAGAGCAATCTCAAGCAGGGCCATTTCAGGCAAGGCAAGGCATGGCAATTCTAGGAAAGACAAAGTAAGAAAAGGCAATACAAGGGACGACAAGGCAAATTAAGGCAAGGAAGTTCTACGCAAGGCAAGGCAGGGCAAGGCAAGGCAGGGCAAGGCAAGGCAATTCTAGGCTAGGGAATTGCAGGAAAGGCAATTCCAGGTAAGTCAAGGCAAGACAAGGCAATTCAAGGCAAGGCAATTCAACGCAAGGCAAGGCAGGGCAACTTCAGGCAAAGCAAATCCAAGCAAGGCAAGGCAAGGCAAGGCAAGAAAATTCTAGGCAAGGCAATTACAGGCAATGCAAGACAAGGCAAAGCAATTCCAGGAAAGGCAATTTCAGGCAAGGCCAGGAAAGGAAAGGCAATTTCAGGAAAGGCAAAACAAGGCAAGGCAAGGCAAGGCAATTCTGGCCAAGAAAATTTCTGGCAAGTCTAGTCAAAACAAGGCAACTCCATGTAAATAAATTCCAGGCTAGGTTAGGCAAGGAAATTGCACTCAAGACAAATTCAGGCAAGACAAGGCAAGGCAATTTCAGGCAAGGCAGGGCAATTGCAAGCAGGACAATTTTAGGCAAGGCAAGGCAAGGCAGGGCAAATGCAGACAGGGCAATTACAGACAACAAGAAAATTTCAGGCAAAGAAATTATAGGAAAGGTAAGGAAAGGCAAAACAAGGCAAAGCCAAACAAGGCAATTCCAGGCAAGGCAAGGCAAAAAAAGGCAAGGCAAGGCAAGGTAGGGCAATACTAAGTAAGGCAATTTCATGCAAGGAAGGGAAAGTGTATGTCGGGCAATTTCCAGCAAGACTCTTTTAGGCAAAGCAAGGCAATGCAAGGAAATTTCAGAAAACTCTATTTAGGCATGGCAAGGAAAGGCAAGGAAAGGCAAGGCAGGGCAAATCCAGGCATGGCAATTTCAGGCAAGGCAAAGCAAGGTAGGGTAATTTCAGGCAGGACAATTCTAGACCACGTAATGCAAGGTAAGAAAATTCTAATCAAGGCAATTTCAGGCAAGACAAGGCAAGACAAGGCAAGACAATTCCAAGTAGGTCAATTCCAGGCAAGGCAAGGCAAGGCAAGGTAATACAAGAAAATTTCTAACAAGGCATGGAAATTCCAAACAAGGCAATTTCAGGCAATTTCAGGCAAGGCAATTCCAGGCAAGGCAAAGCCAGGCAAGGCAGGGCCATTATAGGCAAGGCAATTCTAGACAAGGCAAGGCATGGCAATTCCAGGCACAGCAACACCAGGCAAGGCAAAACAAGGCAAAACAGGCCAATTCCAGGCAGGGTAATTTGAGCTAAGGAAAGGCAAGTCAAAGCAGAAAAATTCCAGGCAAAGAAATTCGAGGCAAGGTAAGCCAGGAAAATTTCAAGAAAGGCAATTCGAGGCAAGGGAAGAAAAGGTAAGATAGGACAATTTTAGGCAAGGCAAGTGAAGGCAATTAAAGGCAAGACAACTGCAGACAAGGAAATTTTAGGCAAGGCCAGGAAAGAAAATTCCAGACAAGGCAAACTAAGGGAAGTAAGTGCAATTCTAGTCAAGGCAATTCCAGGCAAGGCAAGGCAAAACAAGGCAATTTCAGGCACCAAAAGGCAAGGTAGAGCAATTCCTTGCAGGAAAATTTCAGTGAAGGCGATTTCAGGCAAGGCTATTTCAGGCAAGGGAAAACAAGGCAAGGCAAGGCAAGGCAAGGCAAGGCAAGGCAAGACATGGCAAGGCAATTCCATACAAGATAATCACAGGCAAGGAAAGGAAAGGCAACTCGAGGCAAGGAAATTCCAGGGAAGGCAAGGTAAGACAAGGCAATGCAATTCCTGACAAAGAAATTCCAGGCAAAGCTAGGCAGTTATAGAAAATGCAATTCCAGGCAAAGCAAGCCAAGCAAAACAATTCCAGGCAGCGCAATTTCAGGCTAAGCAATGCAAGGCAACACACAAAATTCAAGGCAAGGCAAGGCAATACAGGAAAGTCAAGGAAAAGAAAGTCAAGGCAAGAAAAGGCAAGGCAATTTCATGCAAGACAATTCCAGGCAAGGCAAGTCAAGGAAATGGAAGGCAAGGCAAGACAAGGGAAGACAAGGCAAATCCAGTAAAGGCAGTTCTAAAAAAGGCAAGGCAGGGCAATGCAATTTCAGGCTAGACAATTGCAGGAAAGGAAATCACAGGCAAGGAAATTCCCCGTAAAACAAGGCAGGAAAATTCCAGAAAAGGCAAATCCAGGCAAGGCAAGGCAAGCCAATTCCAGGAATGGCAACTCCAGGCAAGGCAAAGCAGGGCAATTTCAGGCTAGACAATTCCGGGAAAGTCAAAGCAAGGCAAGGCAAGGCAAGGAAATTTCAGGAAAGGCAACTTCAGGCAAGGCCAGAAACGTCAAGGCAATTACAGGAAATGCAAGACAAGGCAATTTCAGGCAAGGCAATTCAAGTCAAGGCAAGGCAAGGCAATTCTAGGTAAGGCAATTTTAGATGAAAAAGACAAGGCAAGGTAATTCGACTCAAGACCACTTCAGTCAAGGCAAGGCAAAAAAAGACAATTCCAGGCAAGGTTATTCTAGGGAAGGCAAGGAAGGCAATTCCAGGCAAAAAAAAATGCAAGGCAAGAAAAGAAAATGCAATGCAAGGAAATACCAAGCAAAGAAACTTTTACCAATGCAAGGCAAGACAACACAAGGCAAGGCAATCCTAGGCTAGGGAAGGCAAAGGAAGGGAATGCAGTGCAATTCTAAGCAAGGCAATTTCAGGCAAGGCAGGGCAAGAAAATTTCGGGCAATTCTAGGCAAGGCTCTTTTAGGCATGGCAAGGCAATGCAAGGCAAGGTCATTTCAGGAAAGTCAATTTTAAGCACAGCAAGGCAAGGGAAAAAATGGTCATTCCAGGAAAGTCAAGGCAAGGCAATTCCAGGCTAGGCAATTCAAGGCAAGGCAATGCAAGGAAACCCAAGGTAAGGCAAAGGAATTCCAGGCAAGAAAATTCCAGGCAAGGCAATCCCATGCTAGAAAAGGCAAGGCAATGTGAGGCAATTGTGGGAAAGTCAATTCCAGGCAAGGGAAGGCAAGGCAAATCCAGGCAAGGCAAAGCAATTTAACTTTAGGCAAAGCAATTGTAGGAAAGGGAATTCCAGGCAAGGTGATGTCAGGCAAGGCAAGGCAAGGCAATTCCAGGCAAGTCAAATAAAGACAAGGCAAGGAAATTGCAGACAAAAATTTACAGGCAAGGCAAGAAAAGGCAATTTCAGGCAAGGCAATTTTAGGCAAGGCAATGCAATTCTAGGCAAGGCAACTTCAGGCAAGGCAATTTCAGGAAAAGCAATTTCTGGCAATGCAACGCAAGGCAATTCCAGGCGAGAAAATTGCCAGAAAGTCAGTTCCAGGGATGGCAAGGCAAGACAAAATAGGGAAAGGTATTTTAAGGCAAGGCAATTCCAGCTAAAAAAAGGCAAGACTATTCTAGGCAAGGCAATTCGAGTCAATACAAGGCAAGAAAACGCATTGCAAGGAAATTCTAGGCAAGGGAATTCCAGGGGAGGAATGGTTAGGCAAGGCAATTCCAGTCAAGGCAAGGCAAGATAAGGCAACTCCACACAAGGCTATTCCAGGGAAGGCAAGGCTGGGCAATTTTAGGCAAGGAAAAGCAAGGCAATGCAAGGCAATTTCAGGCAAGACAATTCCAGGCAAGGCAATTCCATGCAAGGAAATTCTAGGCAAGGCAAGGCAAGACAAGGTAATGCCAGGCAAGGCAATTTTAGGGCAAAGCAAGGCACTAGAAATAAAGGTAATGCAATGCAATTCTAGGCAAGGAAATTGCAGGTAAGGCAATTTCAGGCAAGGCTAGGCAAGACAAAACAGAGAAAGGCAATTCAAGGCAAGGGAATTTTAGGTACTGCAAAGCAAGGCGATTCCAGGGAAGGCAATTCCAGGCAATACAAGCCAGGGCAATTTCAGGCAAAGAAATTGCCAAGAAAGCAATTCCCAAAATATTAAGGCAAGGGAACGCAGGAAAAGGCAATCCCAGGCAAGGCAAATCCAGGTTAGGCAACAAGGCAATTCAAGAAAAGGCAACTTCAGACAAGGCAAGGCAAGGCAATTCCAGGCAAGGCAAGACAGTGCAGGATAAGGCAATTTTAATCAAGGCAAGGCAAGGTAAGGCTATTCCAGGCAAGGCAATCTTCGGCATTGAAAGGCAAGGCAAAGAAATTTCAGGTAAGAAAATGTCAGGCAAGGAAAGGCAAGGCAAGGACATTTCAAGTAAAGCAATTTCAGGCGAGGCAATACATTGTAATTGAAGGAAATTCAAATGAAGTAAATTCCATGCAAGGCAAGGCAAATCAAGGCAATACATTGTAATGAAAGGCAATTCAAACGAAGTAAATTCCATGCAAGGCAAGACAAGGCAAGGCAAGGCAGGGCAATTTTAAGCAAGGCAATTCCAGGCAAGGCAGGGCAAGTGTATGTAGGGCAATTTCAGGCAAGGCAATGAAAGGCAATTTCAGAAAAGTCAATTTTAGGTACAAAAAGGCAAGGCAAGGCAATTTCAGGAAAGGCAAGGCAGAGAAATTCCAGGAAAGGCAACTTCAGGCAAGGCAAGACAAGGCAGGGCAATGCCGGCAGGGAAATCCCAGACAATGCAAAAAAAAGGCAAGGCAATTCTAGGCAAGGCAATTCCAGGCAAGGCAAGCCAAGCCAAGGCAAGGCAACTTCAGACAAGGCAATGAAAGGCAATTCCAGGCAAGGTAATACAGCACAGGGTAAGGCAATTAAAATCAAGGCAAGGAAAGGGAAGGCTATTCCAGGCAAGGCAATTCCCAGCAATGAAAGCCAAGGGAAGGCAAAAAAAAATTCCAGGTAAGAAAATTTCAGGCAAGGCAGGGAAATTTCAGGAAAAGCAATTTTAGGCAAGGCAAAACAAGGCAGGGCAAAGCCAGCAGAGAAATCCCAGAGAAGACAAAGTAAGGCAAGGCAATTCTAGGCAAGGCAATTCCAGTCAAGGCAAGGCAAGCCAAGGCAAGGCAACTTTAGACAAGTAAATGCAATTCAATTTCAGGCAAAGCAATTCCAGGCAAGGCAATGCAAGGTAAGGCTATTCCAGGCAAGGCAATTCCAGGCAATGAAAGGCAAGGAAGGCAAAAAAAAATTCAGGTAAGGAAATTGCAGGCAAGGCAAGAAAAAGCAAGGCAAGGCAAGACATTACAATGCAAGGCAATTTTAAGGAAGGCAAGGAAAGGCAATGCAATGCAATGCAAGGCAAGGCAGGGAAATTCTAAGCAAGGCAATTCCAGGCAAGGCAGAGCAAGGGTATGTAGGGCAAATTTCAAGCAAGGCTTTTCTAGGCAAGGCAAGGCAATGCAAGGAAATTTTAGGAAAGTTAATTTTAGGCACAGAAAGGCAAGGCAAGGCACTTCCAGGAAAGGCAAGACAAGGCAGGGCAATTTCAGGCAAGGCAAGGCAAAGCAGGGTAATTCCAGGCAGGGAAATTCCAAACAAGGCAAGGAAAGGCAAGGCAATTTTAGGCAAGAAAATTCCAGGCTAGGCAAGGCAAGGCAATGTAAAAAAATTTCCAACATGGCGTGGAAATTAAAAGAAAGGCTATTTTAGACAAGGGAAAACAAGGCAATTTCATACAGGGTATTTCCAGGCAAGGCAAGGAAGGGAAATTTGAGGCAAGGCAATTGCGGTCAAGTCAAGGTTAGGCAAGGCAATGCAATTCTAGGCAAAGCAATTTTAGGCAAAAAGGGCAATGTGGGGCAAGAAAACTCCAGGAAAGGCAATTCTTAACAATGCAAGGCAGGGCGATTCCAGGCAAGGCAATTACTGGAAAGACAATTCCAGGGAAGGCAAGGCAAGACAAGTCAGGGAAAGGCAACGCCAAGCAAGGCAATTTTAGCTAAGGCAAGGCAAGACAATTCCAGGCAAGGCAATTTCAGTTAAGGTAAGCCAAGGCAATGCAAGGGAAGGCAATTCTAGGCAAGGTAATTCCAGGTGAGAAAAGGCAAGGGAAGGCAATTCAAAACAAGGAAATTCCAGTCAAGGCAAGGCAAGACAAAATAATTTTAGGCAGGGCGATTCCAGGGAAGGCATGGCAGGCCAATTCTAGGCAAGGAAAAGCAAGGCAAGGCAAGGCAAGCAAGGCAATGCAATTCAACGTAATTTTAAGCAACACAATTCTAGAAAAGGCAAGGCAATGCAATTCCAGGCAAGGCAATTCTAGGCTAGGCAATGCAAGGCAAGGGAAGGCAGTGCAATTGTAGGCAAGGCAATTCCAAGCAAGGCAGGGCAAGGCATTGTAAAACACTTCTAGGCAAGGCTCATTTACACAAGGCAAGGCAATGCAAGGCAATTTCAAGAAAGTCAATTTTAGGCAATGCAAGACACGGTAAGGCAAGGCAAAGAGTCAATTCCAGGCATGGCGATTTCAGGCAAGGCAAGGTAAGGCAATTTTAGGCTAGGCAATTCCAGGCAATGCAAGACAAGGCAATGCAAGGCAAGGCAAGGCAATTGCAGGCAAGACAATTCCAGGGAAGGCAATTACATGCAAGAAAAGGCAAGACAATGCTAGGCAATTCCGGGAAAGTCAATACCAGACAAGGAAAGGCAAGGCAATTCCAGGCAAGGCAAGGCAGTGCAATTTTAGGCAGAAAAATTTCAGGCAAGGGAATTCAAGGTAGGTCTTTTCCAGACAAGACAAGGCAAGGCAATTATAGGCAAGACAATTACAGGCAAAACAAGGCTAGTGAAGACAAGACAATTCCAGGCAGGACAATTCCAGGCTAGACAAAGCAAATCAACGCAAAAAAAAAAAATCCAGGCAAGGCAAGAAAATGCAAGGCAAAGAAAGTCAAAACAAAGAAAAGCAAGGCAATTTCAGGCAAGGGAATTCCAATTAAGGCAATTCCAGGCAAGGCAGTTCTAGACAAGGCAAGGCAAGACAAGGTAAGATCAGGAAAATCCAGGCAAGTCAGTTCCAGGCAAGGCAAGGCAAAACAAGGCAAGGCAATGCCAGGCTAGACAATTGCAGAAAAGTAAATTCCAGGCAAGGCAAGGCAAGACAAGGCAATTCCCTGAAATGGAATTCCATGTAAGGCAAGGCAAGGCATCTTTAGAAAAGGCAAATATAGGCAAGGCAAGGCAAGGCAAGGCAAGTCCAGGCAAGGCAAGACAAAGCAATTTTAGCAAAGGGAATTCCACATAAGGCAAGGCAGGGCAATTCCAGGAAAGACAAATCCAGGCAAGGCAAAGCAAGCCAATTCCAGGTAAGGCAACTCCAATCAAAACAAGGCAAGGCAATTTCAGGCTAGACAATTGCAGGCAAGGCAAGGCAGGGCAAAGCAAGGCAATATCAGAAAAAACATCCAAGAAATGAAATTCCATGTAAGGCAAGGCAGGACAATTCCAGCAAAGGTAAATACAGGCAAGGCAAGGCAAATCCAGGCAAGACAAGACAAGGCAATTTCAGGCAAGGCAATTTTATGTAAAACAAGGCAGGGCAATTCCAGGAAAGGCAAATCCAGGCAAAGGAAGGCAAGAAAATTTCGGGTAAGGCATCTCCAAACAAAGCAAGTAACAACAATGTCATGCTAGACAATTGCAGACAAGGCAAGTCAAAGAAAAGCAAGACAATGCCATAAAAGGCAATTTTAGGCAAGGGAAAAGAAGGCAATTCCAGGCAAAAAATTCTGTCAAGGCAAGTCACTGCAAGGCAATTCCAGGCAAGTAAATTCCAAGCAAGGCTAGACAAGGCAAATCCAAGCAAGGCAAGGAAAAAGAAGGCAATTCCAGGCAAGGCAAGGAAAATCAAGTCAATTGCAGGTAGGGCAATTGCAGGCCAGGCAGGGCCATTTCAGGCCAGGCAAGGCAAGGCAGGGCAATTCTAGATAATGCAAGGCAAGGCAAGACAATTCTAGGCAAGGCAAACCGAGGCAAAGCAAGGCAAGGCAAAGCAAGGCAATTCCACATAGGGCAATTCAAAGCTAGGCAAGGAAAGGCAATGCAAGAAAATTCTCAGCAAGGCAAAAAAATATCCAGGCAAGGGAATCCAGGGCAAGGCAAAACAAGGCAAGATAGGCCAATTTCAGTCAAGGCAATTTCAACTAAGGCAAGCCAAGAAAAATCCAGGCAAGGCAATTTAAGTCAAGACAAACAAGGCAATGCAAGGCAAGGCAATTCCAGGCGAGGAAAGGCAAGGCAAAGCAATTTGTAGCAAGGCAATTCCAGTCAATGCAAAGCAAGACAAGGCAATTCCACACAAGACTATTTTAGGGAAGGCAAGGCAGGGCAATTCCAGGCAAAAAAAAAAAAAGCAAGGCAATGCAAGGCAATTTCAGGCAAAACAATTCCAGGTAAGGCAAAACAAGACAATTCCAGGCAAAGCAATTCCAGGCACGTCAAGGCAAGGCAAGGCAAGGCAAGGCAATGCAAGTCAATGTAATGCCTGGCAAGACAATGTGAGGAAAGGGAATGCAAGGCAATGCAATTCTAGGCAAGGCAATTGCAGGAAAGGCAATTCCAAACAATGCAAGTAAAGAAAAAACAGAGAGAGGGCCGGGCGCGGTGGCTCAAGCCTGTAATCCCTGCACTTTGGGAGGCTGAGGCGGGTGGATCACGAGGTCAAGAGATCAAGACCATCCTGGTCAACATGGTGAAACCCCGTCTGTGCTAAAAATACAAAAATTAGCTGGGCATGGTGGTGCGTGCCTGTAATCCCAGCTACTCAGGAGGCTGAGGCAGAAGAATTGCCTGAACCCAGGAGGCGGAGGTTGTGGTGAGCCGAGATCGTGCCATTGCACTCCAGCCTGGGTAACGAGTGAAACTCCGTCTCAAAAAAAAAAAAAAAGAAAAAAAAACAAAAAATAGAGAAAGGCAATTTCAGGCAAGACAATTTTAGGTAAGGCAAGGAAAGGCAATTCCAGAAAAGGCAACTTAAGAAAATAAAAGGCAGGGCAATTCCTGACAAGGTAATTGCTGGAAAGGCAATTCCACGAAAATTAAGGCAAGAGAAGGCAGTGAAAGGCAATTTCAGACAAGGCAACTCCAGGTAAGGCAAGGCAAGACAATTCCAGGCAAGGCAATTTTTGGCAAGGCAAGACAATGCAGGGCAAGGCAATTCCAATCAAGGCAAGGCAAAGCTATTCCAGGCAATGCAAGGCAAGGCAAGGCAAGGCAAAAAAAAAATTAGGTAAGGAAATTCCAGGCAAGGCAAGGCAAGGACATTCCACACAAGGCAATTTCCAGCAAGGCAAGGCAATGCGATGGAAGGCAGTTCCAAGCTAGAAAATTCCAGGCAGGGAAATAAAAGGCAAGAAAAAACAAGGCAAGGCAAGCCAAGGCCAGTCAATTCTAAGCAAGGCAATTCCAGGCCAGGCAGGGCAAGGGTGTGTAGGGCAATTCCAGGCAAGGCTCTATTAGGCAAGACAAAGCAATGCAAGGAAAATTCAGGAAAGTCAATTTTAGGCACGACAAGCAAGGCAAGACAAGGCAATTTCAGTAAAGGCAAGGCAGGAAAATTCCAGGAAAAGCAATTTTAGGCAAAGAAAGGCAAGGAAGGGCAATTTTAGAAAATGCAAGGCAAGACAGGCAATTCTAGGCAAGGCAATTCCAGGCAACACAAGGCCAGCCAAAGCAAGGCAATTCCAGACAGAGTAATTCTAGGCTAGGCAATGCAAGAAAATTTCCTGCAAGGCAATTTCAGGCAAGGCAAGGCAAGGCAATTCCAGGCAAGAAAATTCCAGGCAACGCAAAGACAGGCAAGGCAGGGCAATTTTAGACAAGGCAATTCCAGGCAAGGCACGGCAATTACAGGCAAGGCAATTTCAAGCAAGGCAAGGCAGGCCAATTCCAGGCTAAGTAATTTGAGGCAAGGTAAGGCAAGGCAGAACAGGCAATTCGAGGCAACGCAATTTGAGCCAAGGCAAGGCAGGGAAATTTCAAGCATGGCAATTCGAGGCAAGGCAAGTAAAGACAAAAAAGGGCAATTCCAGGCAAGGCGATTTTAGGGAAGGCAAGTCAAGGGAATTCAAGTCAAGACAACACCAGACAAGGTAATTCGAGGCAAGGCAAGGCAGTGCAATCCCAGGCAGAAAAATTTTAGGCAAGGTAATGCAAGGCAGATTAGTTACGGGCAAGAAAAGGCAAGGTAATTATAGGCAAGACAATATCAGGCAAGACAAGGCAAGCCACAGAAAGGCAATTCCAGGAAGGGCAACTTCAGTCTAGGCAAAGAAAGGCAATGCAAAAAATTTCCAGGCGAGGCAAGACAATACCAAACAAGGCAAGGAAAGAGAAAGCAAAAAAAGTCAAGACAAGGAAAGGCAATAAAATTCCAGGCAAGAAAATTTTAATCAAGGCAATTCCAGCAAGGCAATTATAGGCAAGGCAAGGTAAGACAAGGCAAATTCAGGCAAGGTAGCTTCAGGCAAGGCAAGGAAAGGCAATTCCAGGCTAGGCAATTGCAGGAAAGGCAATTTCAGTCAAGGCAAGGTAAAATGAGGCAATGCAATTCTAGGCATGGCAATTCCAGGCAAGGAAACTCAAGGCAAATCAAGGCAATTGAGGCAAGGAAGGGTTACTTCAAGCTGGGCAATTTTAGGCAAGGCAAGGCAAAGCAGGTCAATTCCAGTCAGGGCAATTTCAGACAAGAAAAAAACAAGACAATTATAGGCAAGGCAATTCCACTCAGGGCAATTTCAGACAAGAAAAAACAAGGCTATTCTAGGCAAGGCAATTCCAGGCAAGGTAAGGCAAGCCAGGGTAAGGCGATTTGAGACAGGGCAATTCCAGGCTAGGCAAGGCAAGGCAATGCAAAAAGACTGCCAGCAAAGCAAGATAATTTCAGGCACAGCAATTTCAAACAAGGCAAAGCATGGCAATTCCAGGCAAGGGCATTCTAGGCAAGGAAAAATAAGGCAAGGCAGGCCAATTACAGGCAAGGTAATTCAAGGTAAGGAAAGGGAAAGAAAAGCGGGCCAACTCCAGACAAGGCAAATTGAGGAAAGGCAAGGCAGAGAAATTCCAAACAAGGCAATTCGAGAAAAGGTAAGGAAAGGCAAAAAAAAAAAAAAATTTCAGGCAAGGCTATTTCAGAAAGGCAAGGCAAGGCAATTTCAGACAAGGTAATTTTGGCAAGGCAAGAAAAGGCAATTTGAGCAAGGGAATTCCAAGCAAGGCAATGTAAGACAAGGCAATTCCAGGCAAAGCAAGGCAATGTAAGACAAGGCAATTCCTAGCAATGCAAGACACAGCAATTTCAGAAAAGTTATTTGCCATAAAGGAAATTCCACGCAAGGCAAGGCAGAAAAAGCAAAGAAAGGCAATTCCAGACAAATCAATTGCAGCTAAGGGAAGGCAAAGCAGTTCCAGGCAATGCAATTCTAGGCAAGACAAGGCAATTCCAGACGAGGAAAGGAAAGGAAAGGGAATTCGAAGCAAGGCAATTCCAGTCAAGGCAAGGCAAAACAAAACAATTCCAGGCAAGGTTATTTCAGGGAAGGCAAGCCAGGACAATTCCAAGCAAGAAAGAGCAAAGCAATGCAGAAGAATTCTAGGCAAGGCAATTCCAGGTAAGGCAAAGCAAGACAATTCCAGGCAAGGCAATTTTATGCAAGGCAATTCCAGGCAAGACAATTCTAGGTAAGGCAAGGCAAGGCAAGGCAAGGCAATTGCAGAAAAAGCAATTCCAATAAAGACGAGGCAATAAAAGGCAGAGAAAGGCAATTCCGTGCAAGAAAATTTCAGGTAAGGCAAGGCAAGGAAATTCTAGGGAAGGCCACTCCAGGCAATGCAAGACAGGGCAGTTCCTGGCAAGGCAATTGCCAGAGAGGCAATTTCAGAAAAATTAAGGCAAGAGAAGGCAGGGAAAAGCAATGCCAGGCAAGGTAATTTCAGGTGAGGCAAGGCAAGACAATTCCAGGGAAAACAACTTTAGACAAGGCAAAGCAAGGCAATTCCAGGCAAGGCAAGAAAATGCAGGGCAAGGCAATTCCAATCAAGGCAAGGCAAGGAGAGGCAATGCAAGGCAAGCAAGGCAGAAAAATTCAGGTAAGAAAATTCCAGGAAATGCAACATAAGGCAAGGACATTTCTCGGAAAACAATTTTAGGCAAGGCAAGGCAATGCAAGGAAAGGCAATTCCAAGCAACAAAATTCCAGGCAAGGCAGGGCAGGGCAATTCTAAGTAAGGCAATTACAGGCAAGGCAGGGCAAGTGTATGTAGGGCAATTCCAAGCAAGGCTCTTTTAGGCAAGACAACACAATGTAAGGAAATTTTAGGAAAGTCAAGTTTAGGCACGGCAAGGCTAGGCAGGGCAATTCCAACTAGGGCAATTTTCAAAGTCAAGGAAAAGCAACAAAATTCTAGAAAAGACAATTCCAGGAAAGGCAAGGCAAGCCAAACCAAGGCAAGGCAACTTCAGACAAGGCAAGGCAAGGCAATTTCAGGCAAGACAATTCCAGGCAAGGTGACACAGTGCAGGGTAAAGCAATTCCAATCAAGGCAAGGCAATGTAAGGCTATTCCAAGCAAGACAATTCCAGAAAATGCAAGGCAAGGCAAGGCAATTCAAGGCAAGCAATTCCATGCAACACAAGGCAAGCCAAAGCATAGAAATTTTAGGGCAATTTCAGGCTAGGTAAGGCACGGCAATGCAAGATAATTTCCAAAAAGTCATGGAAATTTTAAGCAAGAGAATTGCAGGCAAGGCAAGGCAAGGCGATTTCCAGAAAAGCCAAGGCAAGCCAAGGCAAGACAATTTCAGGAAGGGCAACTCCAAGCTAGGCAAATAAAAGCAACGCAAAAAAATTTTAGGCAAGGCAAGACAATACCAGGAAAGGCAAGAAAAGACAAGACAAAGAAATTCAATACAAGGATAGGCAAAAAAATTTCAGGCAAGGCATTATCAATCAAGGCAATTCCATGCAAGGCAATTATAGGCAAGGCAAGGCAAGGTAAGACAAGGCAAACCCAGGCAAGGTAGTTTTAGGCGAGGCAAGAAAAGGCAAGGCAAAAAAAGAAATTCCAGGCTAGGCAATTGCAGGAAAGGCAATTCCAGGCAAGGCAAGGTAAAATGAGGCAATGCAATTTTGGCAAGGCAATTTTAGGCAAGGCAACTCAAGTCAAAGCAAGGCAATTCGAGACAAGGCAAGGCAAGGCAGGGTAATTTCAAGCTTTGCAATTTCAGGCAAGTCAAATCAGGGAAATTTCAGGCAGGGCAATTTTAGATAAGGAAAACAAAGCAAATCTAGGCAAGGCAATCCCAGGCGAGGCAAGGCAAGCCAAGGTAAGGCAATTTGAGACAGGGCAATTCCAGGCTAGGCAAGGCAAGGAAATGCAAGAAGACTGCTGGTAAGACAAGAAAATTTCAGGCACAGCAATTTCAGGCAAGACAAGACATGGCAATTTCAGGCAACAAAAAGCAAGGCAATCCAAGGCAATTCCAGGTACGGGAAGGCAAGTCAATTTCAAACAAGGCAATTCCAAGCAAGGCAATTCTTAGCAAGGCAAATCAAGGCAAGACAAGACAACGCCAGGCAAGGCAATTTTAGGCAAGGCAGGTAGTGCAAGGCAACCCCAGGTAATGCAAGGCAGGGCATCTCCAGGCAAGGCAATTGCCAGAAAGGCAATTTCAGAAAAATTAAGGCAAGAGAAGACAGGGAAAGGCCATTCCAGATGAGGCAATTCCAGGTAAGACAAGGCAAGACAATTTTAGGGAAGGCAAATCCAGACAAGGCAAGCAAGGCAATTAGAGTAAAGGAAATTCCAGGAAAGGCAGAATGACGCAGGGCAAGGCAATTCCAATCAAGGCAAGGCAATTCTTTTCCAAGGCAAGGCAAATCCACACAATGCAAGTCAAGGCAAGGCAAAAAATTCCAGGTAAGAAAATTTTAGGCAAGGCAAGGAAAGGCAAAACAAGGCAACGACATTTTAGGCAAGGCAATTTCACACAAGGCAATGCAATGCAATGCAAGTCAACTGCAGGCAAGGAAATTCCAGTCAAAGCAAGGGAAGGCAAGGAGAGGCAAGGCAAAGGAAGGCAAGGCAGTGCAATTCTAAGCAAGGCAATTCCAGGCAAGTCAGGGCAAGCGTATGTGGGGCAATTCCAGGCAAGGCTCTTTTAGGCAAGGCAAGGCAATGCAAAGCAATTATAAAAAAGTCAATTTTAGGCACGGCAAGGAAAGGCAAGGTGAGGCAGTTCCAGGAAAAGCAAGGCAAGGCAGAAAAATTCCAGGCTGTGCAATTACAAGCAAGGCAAGGCAAGGCAGGGAAATTTCAGGCAGGGCAATTCCAGAGAGGGAAAGGCAAGGCAAGGCAATTCTAGGCAAGGCAATTCCAAACAAGGTAAGGCAATCCAAGACACGAGAATTCCAGACAGGGAAATTCCAGGCTAGGCAAGGCAAGGCAATGCAAGAAAATCTTCAGCAAGGCATGAAAATTTTAAGCAAGGCAATTTCACGCAATGCAAGGCAAGGCAATTTTATCAAGGTAATTCAAGGCAAGGCAAAGGCATTCAAGGCAGAGTAATGCTAAACAATATAATTCCAGGCAAGCCAAGGCATAACAATTTTAGGCAAGGCAGTTAAAGGCTAGCAAAACAAACAAGGCAGGCTAATTCCAGGCAAGGTAATTTGAAGAAAGAAAAGAAAAGGCAAAGCAGGCAGGATAATTCCAGGAAAAGCAATTCGAGGCAAGGCAGGGAAATTCCAAGCAAGGCAATTCTAGGCAAGAAAAGAAAATGCAAGATGGGGATATTCTGGGCAAGGCGATTTCAGGCAAGTCAAGTTAAAACAATTAAAGGCAAGAGAACTGAAGAGAAAGTCATTCCAGGCAACGCAAGAAAAGGCAATTCTTGGCAGGGTGAGATAAAGTAAGGCAATGCAATTCTTGGCAAGAAAATTGCAGGCAAGGCAAGGCAAGGCAAAACAAGGCAATTCCAGGCGAGGCAAGACAAGGCAGGAAAATTTCAGGCAGGGCAATTTCAGTCAAAACATGGCAAGACAGGGCAATTCCAGGCAAAACAAGGCAAAAAAATTTTAGATAGGGCAACTCCAGGCTAGTCAAGTCAAGGCAATGCAAGAAAACTTCTGGCAAGGAAAGAAAATTTCAGGCATGGCAATTTCAGGCAAGGCAAGGCATGGCAATACCAGCAAGGGCATTCCAGGCAAGGCAAAATAAGGCAAGGCAGGCAAACTCCAGGCAAGTCTCTTTGAGATAAGAAAAGGCAAGGAAAAGCAGAAAAACTCCATAAAAGGCAATTCGAGCAAAGGCAAGGCAGAAAAATTCCAAACAAGGCAATTCGAGGCAAGGCAAGTCAAGGCAAAAAAGGCAATTTCAGGCAAGTCTATATGGGGAAAGACAAGGCAAGGCAATTCCAGGCAAGGCAAGGCAAAACAAGGCAAGGCAATTCCAGACAAGGTAATTCCAGGCAAGGCAAAATAATGCAATTCGAGGAAAGGGAATTCTAGGCAAGGTAAGCTAAGGCAAGGCAATGCAATTCGAGGCAAGGTAATTCCAGGCAAGGAAAGCTAAGGCAAGGCAAGCTAAGGCAAGACAATGCAATTCTAGGCAAGGCAATTCCAGGCAAGGCAATTCCAGTCAAGGCAAGGTAAGGCAATGCAAAACGAAGCAATGCTAGGCAAGGCAATTCCAGGGGAGGAAAGGCAAAGCAAGGCAATTCAAAACAAGGTAACTCCAGTCAAGGAAAGGCAAGACAAGGCAATTCCAGGCAAGGCTATTCCAGAAAAGGCAAGGCAGGGCAATTCCACGCAAGAAAAAGAAAGGCAAGGCAAGGCAATGCAATGAAAGGCAATTCCAAGCAAGGCAATTCCAGGCAAGGCAATTTCTGGCAATGCAAGGCAGGGTAATTTTAGGCATGGCAATTCCAGGCAAGGCACGGCAGATGTATGTAGGGCAATTCCAGCCATGGCTCTTTTAGGCAAGGGAAGTCAATTCAAGGCAATTTTAGGAAAGTCAATTATAGGCACAGCAAGGCAAGGCAAGTCAAGGAAATTTCAGGAAAGGCAAGGCAAGAAAATGCAAGGCAAGGCAATTTCTGACAATGCAAGGCAGAGCAATTCCAGGGAAGGCAATTGTTGGAATGGCAATTCTAGGCAAGGCAAGGCAAGACAAGGCAGGGAAATGCAACGCCAGGCAAGGCAATTCCAGTCAAGGCAAGGCAAGGCAAGACAAGGCAATTTCTGGCGAGGAAAGGCAAGGCAATTCCAATCAAGGCAAGGCAAGACAAGGCAATTCCAGGGAAGACAAGGCAAGGCAATTTTAGGCAAGGAAAAGCAAGGCAAAACAATGCAATGCAAAACAATTTCAAGCAAGAAAATTTCAGGCAAGGCAAGGAAAGGCAATTCCAGTCAAGGCAATTCTAGGCAAAGCAAGGCAAGGCAAGGCAAGGCAGCAGAATTCTATGCAAGGCAAATACAGGCAAGGCACGGCAAGGCAATGTAAGGCAATTTCAAACAAGAATCTTTTAGGCAAGGCAAGGCAACCCAAGGCAATTTCAGGAAGGTCAATTTTAGGCCCGGCAATGCAAGACAAGGCAAAGAGAGGTAATTCCAGGCAAGGCAAGGTAAGGAAATTCCAGGCTAGGGAATTCAAGGCAATGCAAGTCAAGACAAGGCAAGGCAAGGCAAAAAAATTTCAGGCTAGGGAACTCAAGGCAATGCAAGTCAAGACAAGGCAAGTCAAGACAATTCCAGGCAACACAATTCCACATAAGGCAATTTTATGCCAGGAAAGGCAATACAAATCAAGGCAATAACGGGAAAGTCAACTCCAGGCAAGGCAAGGCAAAGCAGTGAAATTCCATGCAGAAAAATTTCAGGCAGTGTAATGCAAGGCAGGTCTGTTCCAGGCAAGACAAGGCAAGGCAATTATATGAAAGGCAATTTTAGGCAAGGCAAGGCAAGCCAAGGCATAACAATTTCACCCAGGACAATTTCAGGCTAGACAAAGAAGGCAATGCAAAAATATTTCAGGCAAGGAAAGGCAATTCCAGGCAAGGCAATTATAGGCAAGACAAGGCAAGACAAGACAAGACAATGCCAGCAAAGGCAAATTCAGGCAAGGTAGTTTCAGACAAGGTAACGTGAAGCTACACAATTGTAGGAAAGGTAATTCCAGGCAAGGCAATTTTACATGAGGCAAGACAGGACAACTCCAGAAAAGGCAAATCCAGGCAAGGCAAAGCAAGGCAATTCCAGGCTAGGCAATTCCAGGAATGGCATGGCAAGGCATGGAAATTCCAGGAAAGGCAATTTCAGGCAAGGCCAGAAAAGTCAAGGCAATTTTAGGCAAGGCATAAAAATTTCAGGAAAGGCAAGGCAAGGCAAGGCATGGAAATTCCATGAAAGGCAAAGAAAGTCAAGGCAAGGAAAGGCAAGGCAATTCCAGGCAAGAAAATTTTAGGCAAGAAAAGAAAAATAAAGCCAAGGCAAGGCAATGCAAGACAAGGGAAGACAAGGCAAATCCAGGCAAGGCAGTTCCAGACAAGACAAGGCAAAAATAGGAAATGAAAATCCAGGCTAGGCAATTGTAGTAAAGGCAATTCCAAGCACGGCAAGGCAAGACAAGGCAATTCCAGGCAATTCAATTCACTTTTAACCTATTTGTATCTTTGGTTATAAAGAGAGTTTTTCCTATGAAGTACAGCTATTTATCTTTTTTTAAAAAAATCCATCTGCTAATTTCTAGATTTTAATCAGAGAGTTAATTTACATTCAAAGTAATTACCAATAAGGAAGGACTTTTGTCATTTTGCTATTACTTTCTATATGTCTTATGTGTTTTTTTTTTACTGAATTCCTCCACAACTGCATTCTTATATGTTTAGTTGACTTATTATAGTATACAATTTTGATTTCATTCCATTAGCTTTATGTATATAGGTGTTACTTATTTTATTGCAGCTAACTTAAAAATTACAATTAACATTTTAATCATATAAAAACCCCATTTGAATTAATACAAACTTAGCTTCAATAGTTTTTGAAATTTCTACTTCTATACATCTCACTCTTATGTTTTCATTGTCATAATATTAAATTACATCTTAATACATTGTGTGGCCATTATTATAGATTTATAATTAGTTTTCAATTTATTTTTCTTTTATATAACATAGAACAGATAGCAGAACAAAACATAAATACAATAATACTAGCGCCTACATTTATCTAAATCATAGTTCTCTTTCTTCATATGACTTACATTTCTGTCTGACATCTTTTTGTTTCAGCTTGAAGGACTTCCTTTAAGCATTTCTTGTAGAACATGCAAAGCAGAGCAATTCCAGGAAAGGCAAATCCAGGCAAGGAAAGGCTATGCCAGAATAGGCAATTCCAGGCAAGGCAAGGCAAGACATTTCCAAGCAAGGCAAGATAAAACAAGGGAAGGCATGGAAATTTCAGAAAAGGCAATTCCAGGCAAGGCAAGGCAAGGCAGGGAATTCAAGGAAAGGCAATTTCAGGTAAGGCCAGAAGAGTCAAGGAAATTCCAGGTGAGGCAAGGCAAGGCAAGGCAAGAAAATTTTAGGCAGGGTAATTTTAGACAAGAAAAGGAAAGGCAATTTCAGACAGGGCAATTCCAGGCTAGGCAAGGCAAGGCAAGGTAATGCAATAAAACTCCCAGCAAAGAAAGAAAATTTTAGGCATGGCAATTTCAGGCAAGGCAAGGCATGGCAACACCAGGCGAGGCAAAACAAGGCAAGGCAGACCAACTCCAGGCAAGGCAATTTGAGATAAGTAAAGGCAAGAAAAATCAGAAAAACTCCATAAAAGGCAATTCGAGCAAAGGCAAGGCAAAAAAGGGCAATTTCAGGCAAGTCTATATGAGGCAAGGCAAGGCAAGGCAATTCCAGGCAAGGCAAGGCAAAACAAGGCAAGGTAATTCCAGACAAGGCAAAATAATGCAATTCGAGGCAAGGGAATTCCAGGGAAGGCAAGCTAAGGCAAGGCAATTCCAGGCAAGGCAAAGTAAGGCAACGCAAAACAAAGCAATGCTTGGCAAGGCAATTCCAGGCGAAGAAAAGCAAGGCAAGGCAATTCGAAACAAGGCAACTCCAGACAAGGAAAAGCAAGACAAGGCAATTCCAGGCAAGGCTATTCCATGGAAGGCAAGGCAGGTCAATTCCAGGCAAGAAAAATAAAAACAAGTCAAGGCAATGCAAAGCAAGGCAATTCCACGCAAGAAAATTCTAAGCAAGGCAAAGCAAGGCAATTCCAGGCAAGGGAATTTCTGGCAATGCAAGGCAGGGCAATTCCAGGCAAGACAAGGCAGGGAAAAGCAATTCCAGGAAAGGCAATTTTAGGTAAGAAAAGGCAATGCAAGGCAAGGCAAGGCAGGGCAATTCTAAGCAAGGCAATTCCAAGCAAGGCAGGGCAAACATATGTAGGGCAATTCCAGGCAAGGCCCTTTTAGGCAAGATAAGTCAATGCAAGGCAATTTTAGGAAATTCAATTATATGCACGGCAAGGCAAGGCAAGGCAATTCCAAGAAAGGCAAGGCAAGGAAATGCAAGGCAATGCAATTTCTGGCAATGCAAGGCAGAGCAATTTCAGGGAAGGCAATTGTTGGAAAGGCAATTCTAGGCAAGACAAGGCAAGACAAGGTAGGGAAACGCAATGCCAGGCAAGGCAATTCCAGTCAAGGCAAGGCATGGCAAGGTAAGAAAAGGAAATTCTAGGCAAGGTAATTTCTGGCAAAAAAAGACAAGGCAAGGCATTTGAAGCAAGGCAATTCCAATCAAGGCAAGGCAAGACAAGGTAATTCCAGGGAAAACAAGGCAGGGCAATTTCAGGCAAAGAAAAGCAAGGCAATGCAATGCAATGCAAAACAATTTCAAGCAAGAAAATTTCAAACCAGGCAAGAAAAGGCAATTCCAGTCAAGGAGATTCTATGCAAGGCAAGGCAAGGCAAGGAAAGGCAGCACAATTCTAGGCGAGGCAAATACAGGCAAAACATGGCAAGGCAATGTAGGGAAATTTCAGGCAAGGATCTTTTAGGCAAGGCAAGGCAATCCAAAGCAATTTCAGGAAGGTCAATTTTAGGCCCGGCAATGCAAGGCAAGGCAAGGAGAGGCAATTCCAGGCAAGGCAAGGCAAGACAGCGCAATTCCAGGCAATTTAATTTCATGTAAGACAAAGCAGGGCAATTCCAGGCAAGGCAAATACAGGCAAGGCAATGCTATGCCAGGCTAGGAAATTCCAGGCAAGCCAAGGCAAGGCAAAGCAATTCCAAACAAGGCAAGTTAAGGCAATGGAAGGCATGGGAATTTCAGAAAAGACAATTCCAAGCAAGGCCAGGAAATTCGAGGCAATTCCAGGCGAGGCAAGGCAAGGCAAGGCAATTCCAGGCAGGGAAATTTCAGGGAAGGCAAGGAAATTTCAGGCAGTGCAATTTCAGACAAGAAAAGGCAAGGCAATTCAAGGCAAGGCAAGGCAAGACAAGGCGAGGCAATTCCAGACAGGGTAATTCCAGGCTAGGCAAGGCAAAGCAAAGCAAGGTAAAGTAAGAAAACTGCCGGCAAGAAAAGAAAATTTCAGGCACGGCAATTTCAGACAAGGCAAGCCATGGCAATGCCAGGCAAGGGGATTCCAAAGAAGGCAAAATGAGGCAAGGCAGGTCAATTTCAGACAAGGCAATTTTCGGTAAGGAAAGGCAAGACAAACCAGGGCAACTCCAGACAAGGAAATTTGAACAAAGGCAAGGCAGGAAAATAAAAAACAAGGCAATTCGAGGCAAGGTAAGGCAAGGCAATAAAGGGCAATTTGAGTCAAGGCTATTTGAGGCAAGGCATGCAAGGCAATTCCAGGCAAGGCATGGCAAGACAAGGCAAGGCAATTCCTGACAAGGTAATTCCAGGCAAGAAAAGGACAGGCAATTCGAGGCAAGGGAATGCCAGGCAAGGCAAGGTAAGGCAAGGCAAGGCAAGGCAATGTAATTCTTGGCAAGGCAATTCCAGGCAAGGTAAGGCAAGGCAATGGAAGGTAAGGCAATTCCAGTCAAGGCAATGGAAGGTAAGGCAATTCCAGTCAAGGCAAAGAAAGGAAAAGCAAAACAAGGCAATTCTAGGCAAGGCTATTGCAGGCGAGGAAAGGCAAGGCAAGGCAATTCAAAACAAGGCAACTCCAGTCAAGGCAAGGCAAGAGAAGGCAATTCCAGGCAAGCCTATTTCAGAGAAAGCAAGGCAGAGCAATTACAGAAAAGGAAAAGCAAGTCAAGGAAAGACAATGCAATGAAAGGTAACACCAAATAAGGAAATTACAGGCAAGGCAAGGCAAGGCAATTCCAAGCAAGGCTATTTCTGTTGATGCAAGGCAGGGTAATCCAGGCAAGGTAATTTCTGGAAAGGCAAATCCAGGCAAGGCAACGCAAGACAAGGCAGGGAAAGGCAATTCCAGGCAAGGCAATTTTAGGTTAGGCAAGGCATGGCAAGGAAAGGAAAGGCAATGCAAGGCAAGGCAGGGCAATTCTAAGCAAGGCAATTATAGGCAAGGCAAGGCAAGGGTATGTAGGGCAATTCTAGGGAAAGCTCTTTTAGGCAAGGCAAGGAAATGCAAGGCAATGTTAGGAAAGTCAATTTTAGGCATGGCAAGGCAAGACAAGTCAAGGAAATTCCAGGAAAGGCAAGAAAAAGCAGGCTAATTCCAGGTAGGGCAATTTCAAACAAGGCAAGGCAAGGAAAGGAAAGTCAAGGCAAGGAAATTCCAAACAGGGCAATTCTAGGCTACCCAAGGAAAGGCAATGCAAGGAAATTTTCAGCAAGGCATAAAAATTTTAATTAAGGCAATTTCAGGAAAGAAAGGCAAGGCAATTTCAGGCTAGGCAAAGCCAGGAAAGGCAGGAAAATTATAGGCAAGGCAATTTCAGCAAGGCAATTCCAGGGAAGGCAAAACAAGGCAAAGGAGAACAATTTCAGTCAAGATAATTCGAGGTAAGAAAAGGCAAGGCACAGCAGGGCAATTGCAGGCAAAGCAATTCAAGTCAAGGCAAGGCAGGAAAAAAATCGAAGCGATGCAACTGGAGGCAAAGAAAGGAAAGAAAAAAAGGGCAGTTCCAGGCAAGGCGATTTCAGGCAAGGCAAGTCAAGGCAATTAAAGGCAAGACAACTCAAGACAAGAAAATTTCAGGCAAGGCAAGGAAAGGCAATTCCAGGCAAGTCAAGATAAGGTAAGGCAATGCAATTCTAGGCAAGGCAATTCAAGGCAAGGGAAGGCAAGGCAAAATAAGGCAACTCCAGGCAAGGCAAGGCAAAGCAAGGCAATTCCAGGCAGAGCAACTTCAGGAAAGCAAGGCAAGTCAGGGAAATGTGAGGCAGGGCAAATTCAGACAAGAAAAAGCCAGGCAATTTAGGCAAAGCAATTCCAGGGAAGCCAAGGAGAGGCAATACCAGACAAGACAATTTTAGAATAGGCAAAGCAAGGCAATGCAAACAAACTCAGGACAAGGCAAGAAAATTTCAGGCACGGCAATTTTAGGTAAGGCAAGGCATGGCAATTCCAGGCATGGGCATTTCACAAAAGGCAAAACAAGGCAAAGCAGGCCAATTCCAGGAAAGGCAATTCTTGGTAAGTAAAGGCAAGGCAAAGCAGATCAAGTCCCGACAAGGCAATTCGAGGCAAGGCAATGTAGGGAAATTTTGAACAAGGCAATTCGAGGTAAGGCAAGGCAAGGCAAGGTAAAAAAAGAACAATTTCAGGCAAGGCTATATCAGGCTATGCAAGGCAAGGCAAAAATTATAGGAAAGGCAATTCCAGACAAGGTAATTTCAGGCAAGACAAGAAAAGGTAATCGAGGCAAGATAACCTCAGGCAAGGCAGCAAAAGGCAAGGCAATGCAGTTCTAGGTCGGGGAAAGCAAGGCCACGCAAGGCAAGGCAATTCAAGGCAAGGCAATTTAAGGTGAGGAAAGGCAAGGCAAGGCAATTTGAAACAAGGCAATTATAGTCAAGACAAGCCAAGACAAGGAAATTCCAGGCAAGGCTATTCCAGGGAATGCAAGGCAGGGCAATTCCAGGCAAAAAAAAACAACAACAAGGCAATGCAAGGCAATGCAATACAAGGCTATTCAAAGCAAGGAAATTCCACGCAAGGCAAGGATAGACAAGGCAATTTCAGGCAAGGTAAGGCAAGACAAGGCAGGGAAAGGCAGTTCTAGAAAAGGCAATTCCAGCTACGGCGAGGCGAGTCAATTCCAGGCAAGACAATTTCAGTCAAGGCAAGGCAAAACAAGGCAATGCAAAACAATGCAAGGCATGACTATTTCAGGCAAGGCAATTCTAGGCTAGGCAAGGCAAGGCAAGGCAAGGCAAGGCAATGCAATTCTAGGCAAGGCAATTGCAGAAAAGGCAACTACAGGCAAGGCAACGCAAGACAAGGCACAGAAAGGCAATTCCATAAAAGTAAATTTTAGATTAGGCAAGACAGGAAAATTTTAGGAAAGGCAACTCGAGGAAATGCAAGGCATGGCAATTCCAGACAAGGCTATTGCTGCAAAGGCAATTCCAGGAAAATTAAGGCAAGAGAAGGCAGGGAAATGCAATCCCTGGCAAGGCAATTCCAGGAAAGACAAGTCAAGGCAATTCCAGGGATGGCAACTCCAGGCAAGGCAAGACAAGGCAATTGCAGGCAAGGCAAGACAACACAGGGTAAGGCAATTCCAATGAAGACAAAAAAAAGGCAAGATTATTCCAGGCAATGCAATTCTATGCAAGGCAAGGCAAGGCAAAACAAAAAAGTCCAGGTAAGAAAATTCCAGGCAAGGCTAGGAAAGGCAAGGCAAGGGAAGGACATTCCAGGCAAGTCAATTCCAGGCAAGGCAAGGCAATGCAATTTAAGGCAATTTCAAGCAAGGCAATTCTAGACAAAACAAGGCAAGACAAGAAAAGGCGGTGGAATTCTAAGCAAGGTAATTCCAGGCAAGGAACGGCAACTGTATGCAGGTAAATTCCAGGCAATTCTCTTTTATGCAAGGCAAAGCAAAGCAAGGCAATTTCAAGAATGTCCATTTTAGGCATGGCAAGAAAAGGCAAGAAAAAGCAATTTCAGGAAAGGCAAGGCAAGGCAGGAAAATTTCAGGAAAGATAAGGCAAGGCAAGGCAATTCCAGGCAGGGCAATTTCAGGCAAGGCAAGTCTAGGCAGGGTATGTCTGAACAAGGTAAGGCAAGGCAAGGCAATTCTAGGAAAAGCAATTACAGGCAAGGCAAGCCAGGCAAGGCAATTCCAGACAATTGCAATTCTAGGCAAGGCAAGAAAAAGCAATGCAACTTCAGTAAAGTCAAAGTAAAAAAATTCAAGGCAAGGCAAGGCAAAAGAAGGCAGGAAAAAATTCCATGCAAGGCAATTTCAACTAAGGCAAGGTAAGGCAATTCCAGACAAGGCAATTCCAGTCAAGGCAAGGCAAGGCAATTCTAGGCAACGCAATTACAGGGAGGAAATGAAAGGCAAATCAATTCTAAACCAGGAAACTCCATTTAAAAGAAGACAAGATGAGAGAAGTACAGGCAAGGCTGTACCAGGGAAGGCAAGACAGGGTATTTTCAGGCAAGGAAAAGCAAGGCAAGGTAATGCAATGCAATGCAAGGCAAATCTAAGGAAGGAAATTTCAGGCAAGGGAAGGCAAGGCAATTCCAGGCAAGGCAATTCTAGGTTAGGCAAGGCAAGTCAAGATAAGGCAGAGCAATTTAAGTCAAGGCCATTCCAGGAAAGACAGGGCAAGGTAATGTAGGACAATTCCAGGCAAAACTCTTTTACATAACACAAGGCAAGGCAAGGAAATTTTAGAGAAGTCCATTTTAGGCATGGCAAGGCAAGGCAAGGGGAGTCAATTCCAGGCAAGGCAACTCCAGGCAAGACAAGGAAAGGCAAGTGCAGACTAGGCAATTCTAGGCAATGCTTGGCAATGCAAGGCAATGCAAGGCAAAGCAAGGAAATTTAAGGCAAGACAATTCCAGGCAAGGCAATCTCATGCAACGAAATGCAAGGAAATGCAATAGAATTTTGGGAAAGTCAATTCCAGGCGAGGAAAGGCAAGGCAGTTCCAAGCAAGGCAAAAATAAGGCAGTACAATTTCAGGCAGAAAAATTTTAGGTAAGGTAATGCCAGGCAGTTCAGTTCTGGGCAAGAAAAAGCAAGGCAATTATAGGCAAATCAACTCCAGGCAAGGCAAGGCAAGCCAAGGCAAAACAACTCCAGGCAGGGCAATTCCAGGCTAGGCAAAGAAAGGCAAAGCAAAAATGTTCCAGGCAAAAAAAGGCAATACCAGGCAAGGCAAGAAAAGGCAAGACAAAAAAAGTCAATGCAAAGAAAGGCAAGGTAAATTGAGGCAAGGCAATTCCAGGCAAAATAATTATAGGCAAGGCAAGGAAAGGAAAGAAAAGGAAAGACAACGAAAAATAAGGCAAATCCAAGCAAGGCAGTTCCAGAAAAAGCAAGGCAATTTTAGGCTAGGCAATTTCAGGAAAGGCAACTCCAGGCAAGCCAAGGCAATGCAAGGCAATTTCAGAAAAGTTAATTTTAGGCACTGCAAGGCAAGGCAAGGCAATTCCAAGAAAGGCAAAACAAGGCAGGGCAATTCCACACATGGCAATTTTAGGCAAGGCAAGGCAGGGCAATTTCAGAGAGAGCAAGGCAAGACAAGGTAACTCTAGGCAAGGAAATTCCAGGCAAGTCAAAGAAAGACAAGGCAAGGCAATTTCAGACAGGGATACTCCGGGTTAGGCAAGGAAAGGCAATGCTAGAAAATTTTCAACAAGGCATGGAAATTCCAAGAAACGCAATTTCAGTCAAGGCAAGCCAAGGCAATTTCAGACAAGGTATTTCCAGGCAAGGGAGGAAATGTCAATTAGAGGTAAGGTCATTCTAGTCAAGGCAAAGTAAGTCAACACAAGGCAAGGCAATTCTAGGCAAGGAAATTCCAGGCAAATAAAGGCAAGGCAAGGCAATTTGAAACAAGGCAACTCCAGTCAAGGCAAGGCAAGACAAAGCAATTACATGCAAGGTTATTTCAGAGAAGGCAAGGCAGAGCAATTGCAGGCAAGGAAAAACAAGTCAAGGCAAGGCAATGCAATGTAAGGCAATTCTAAGCAAGAAAATTTCAGGCAAGGCAAGGGAAAGCAATTCCAGGCAAGGGAATTCTAGGCTAGGCAAGGCAAGGCAAGGCAAGTAAATGCAGCAGAATTATTGGCAACGCAATTCCAGGCAAGGCAGGGCAAGGCAATGTTGGGCAATTCCAGGCAAGGCTCTTTTAGGCAAGGCAAGGCAACTTCAGGACAGTCAATTTTAGGCACGGCAAGGCACGCAAGGCAAGGTAAGGCAAAAAGATGCAATTCCAGGCAAGGCAATTTTAGGCAAGGCAAGGAAAGGCAAGGCAATTCCAGGCTAGGCAGTACCAGGCAAGGCAAGGCTACCAATAACAGACAAGGCAAAGCAAGGCAATTCAAGGCAAGGAAAGGCAAGGCAATTTCAGGCAAAACAATTTTAGACAACGCAATCCCATGCCAAAAAAAACCCAAGGCGGGGAGTGGTTCCAAGATGGCATCATAGAAACAGCTCGGGATTGCAGCTCTCAGTGAAGGCGCAGAGGGTGAGTCCTAGCTGCATTTTCAGACGGACTTTTGTAGCCCACAGAACTGGCAAATTCCCAGGTGTAGGAGAGACAGAGGAGAGCAGCACAGCCCGCTTGCATCGCTGTTTTGGCCGGCGCTGCGCTGGGGCACAGCAACAGCCCACACAGAGCTCACTGGTCTGGGTGCCCTGTTAAACTAGCAATCTGAGTTTTGGGAGGGCAGATTGACATGTCCATTTGATGGAACAGGACTTGGATGGTGAGCCAGACCAGGAGATTCCTGGAAAGAACGATTTGTGCCGGTGCAGTGGGCCACCACAGAAGAGATCGCACTGATACCGGTGCCCAATCAGCAGGTGACTGGGGCGCCCCTGAGAGAGTCAACCATTCAATTTGGAAGGAAAAAGAGAGAGAAAAAGAGGAGGGACTCTGAGGCAGGGAGCCAGGTGATCGGGCTCCATGGGCCCCACCCTCATGTGGACAAGCAATGTGGCGATTTGAGGTGCTCAGGGTTGAAATTTCTGCTGCGGGGTCAGCTGAATTCCAATGGTGCAGCTCAGTGGGGGAGGGGCGTCCACCACAACGGACACAATCCGCCCCTACTGAGGTACTGCCCACTGCTGACACAGCCTGCTGTTGCTGAGGCAACCAGCCATAACAGAGAGATGCCTCCAACAGGACAGTATGCACCACAGTACAATCCCTCAGCAGCAGAGCGAACCCATGCTACCAGGGCAGAGCCCCATAAGACAAATAGTGAATAGACTGCCTCCTAGCTGGGCACGACAGTGCAACAGATACTATAAAAAATCCTTAACTCCCTGAGATAGAGCATCTGAGGGAAAAAAGGGAGGGTGCCTTTTATAAGTTCTGCAGCAGACACTTTCGCCCAGCAAACCTGAATGAACAATGGAGCTCACAGATCAGCACTGGAGCTCCTATAAAGTACAGACCACCTCCTCAAGCAGCTCCCTGACCCCTGTATAACCAAAGAGCCAACTCAAAAAAGGACTAATCAGACTGATATTTGACAGGCATTATTCTGGGACAAAGATAGCAGAAGAAGAAACTGGTAGCATCCCTCACTCTTCTGGAGCTGCTACACGTTTACCCCAGAAAAGCAGGGACTGGAGTGGAAATCAGCACTCGTACAGCAGAGAAGCTAAAAAAGTTAGAAGAAAAACTAAGTAACAGAAATACTTCATCATCAACAATCTGGGCGTCCACTCAGAGACCCAATCGAAAAGTCAGCAACTATTAAGACGACAGGTGGATAAATTCACAAAGATAGGAAGAAACCAGCGCAAAAAAGGAATAAACACCCGAAACCAAAACACCTCACCTCCTACAAAGGACCAAAACTCCTCACCAGCAGGGGAACAAAGCTGGACGAAGAATGAGAGTGACAAAATGACAGAATCAGACTTCAGAAGGTGGATAATGAGAAACTTCAGTGAGCTAAAAGAACATGCTCTAAATCAATGCAAAGAAAGTAAGAACCTTGAAAAGATTTGAAAAAAGATTTGAGGAAATGATAAGAAGAATGGACAACTTAGAGAGAAATATGAATGAATGGAAAGAGCTGAAAAACACAACATGAGAACTTCGTGAAGCATGCACAAGTTTCAACAGCCGAATTGACCAGGCAGAAGAAAGAATATCAGAAGTCGAAGGTCAAATTAATGAAATGAAAAGAGAAACCAAAATTAGAGAAAAAAGCGCAAGGAGGTATGAACAAAATCTCCAAGAAATGTGGGACTATGTGAAGAGACCTAACCTACGTTTGATAGGCATACCAGAATGTAATGAAGAGAATGAATCCAAGCTGGAAAACACTCTTCAGGATATTATCCAAGAAAATTTCCCCAACCTAGCAAGGCAGGCCAATACTCAACTCCAGGAAATACAGAGAACACCACAAAGATATTCTGCAAGAAGAGCAACCCCAAGGTACATAATCGTCAGATTCACCAGGGTTTAAATGAAGGAGAAAATACTAAGGGCAGCCAGAGAGAAAGGTCGGGTCACCCACAAAGGGAAGCCCATCAGACTCACAGCAGATCTCTTGGCAGACATTCTACAAGCCAGAAGAGAGTGGGGGCCAATATTCAACATCCTTAAAGAAAAGAACTTTCAACCCAGAATTTCATATTCAGCCAAACTGAGCTTCATAAGTGAAGGAAGAATAAAACTCTTGCCAACAAGCAAGAACTCATAGATTTTGTCCCCACCAGGCCTGCTTTACAAGAGCTCCTGAAAGAGGCACTACACATAGAAAGGAAAAACCAGTACCAGCCATTCTAAAAACATACCAAATGCTAAAGAGCATCAATAAAATGAAGAATCTGCATCAACCAACAAACTAAACAGCCAGATAGTATCAAAATGGCAGTATCAAATTCACACATAACAATATTAACCCTAAATATAAATGGGCTAAATGCACCAATCAAAAGACACAGACTAGCAAATTGGATAAAAAAAACCCATCGCTGTGCTGTATCCAGGAAACCCATCTCACATGCAAAGATTCACAAAGGTTCAAAATAAAGGGATGGAGGAAGATTTACCAAGCAAATGGACAGCAAAAAAAGCAGGAGTTGCAATTCTCATCGCTGATAAAATATACTTTAAAGCAACAAAGATCAAAAAAGACAAAGTAGCTCATTACATAATGTTAAAAGGATCGATACAACAAAAAGAGCTAATGATCCTAAATATATATGGACCAAATACAGGAGCACCCAGATATTTAAGGCAAGTTCTTAACGACTTACAAAAGACTTAGGCTCCCACACAATAATTGTGGAAGACTTTAACACTCCACTGTCAGTATCAGACAAATCAACCAGACAGAAAATTAACAAGGATATCCAGGGCTTAAACTCAGACCTGGAACAAGCAAACCTAAGAGACATTTACAGAACTCTCCATCGCAAATCCACAGAATATAGATTTTTCTCAGAACCACATCACACCTACTCCAAAATTGACCACATAATTGGAAGAAAAGCACTCCTCAGCAAATGCAAAACAACTGAAATCATTACAAACAGTCTCTCAGACCATAGTGCAATCAAGTTAGAACTCAGAATTAAGAAACAAACTCAGAACTGCACAGCTTCTTGGAAACTGAACAACTGGCTCTTGGATGTTGATTGGATAAACAATGAAATGAAGGCAGAAATAAAGAAGTTCTTCGAAACCAACGAGAATGAAGACACAACATACCAGAATCTCTGGGACACATTTAAAGCAGTCTGTAGAGGAGAATATGTAGCAATAAGTACCCACATGAGAAGAGTGGAGAGATCCAAAATTGACACCCTATCGTCAAAATTGAAAGATCTAGAGGAGCAAGATCAAAAAAGCTCAAAACCTAGCTGAAGACAAGAAATAACTAAGATCAGAGCAGAACTGAAGGAGATAGAGACGCGAAAAATCCTTCAAAAAATCAATAAATCCAAGAGCTGGTTTTTCAAGACAATCAACAAAATAGACAGACCACTAGCCAGACTAATAAAAAAGAAGAGAGAGAACAACCAAGTAGATGCAATAAAAAACGATAAAGGGGAAATCACCACAGATTCCACAGAAATTCAAACGATCATCAGAGAATACTACAAACAACTCTATGCACATAAACTAGTAAACCAGGAAGAAATGGATAAATTCCTGTACACCTGTGTCCTCCCAAGCCTAAACCACGAGGAAGCTGAAACTATGAATTGACCAATAACAAGGTCTGAAGTCGAGGGATCAATTAAGATCCTACCACACAAAAAAAAATCCCAGGTCCAGATGGGTTCACAGCCAAATTTTACCAGAAACACAAAGAGGATCTGGTATCATTTCTTCTGAAACTATTCCAAATAATCCAAAAAGAGGGAACCCTTCCCAAATCATTTTATGAGATCAACATCATCCTGATACCAAAACCCGGCAGAGACTCAACAAGAAAAGAAAACTTCAGGCCAATATCCATGATGAACATAGATGCAAAAATCTTCAATAAAATACTGGCAAACCGATTGCAACAGCACATTAAAAACCTTATCCATCATGATCAATTATGATTCATCCCTGGGTTGCAAGCCTGGTTCAACCTATGCAAATCTATAAACGTCATTCACCACATTAACAGAATCAAAAACAAAAACCACATGATTATCTCAATTGACACAGAGAAGGCATTGGACAAAATTCAACAGCACTTTATGCTAAAAACACTCAATAAACTTGGTATTGATGGAACATATCTCAAAGTAATAAAAGCTATTTATGACAAACCAACAGCCAATATCATACTTAATGGGCAAAAACTGGAAGCATTCCCTTTGAAATCCGGCACTAGACAAGGATTCCCTCTCTCACCATCCTATTCAACATAGTACTGGAAGTTCTAGCCAGAGCAATCAGGCAAGAAAAAGAAATAAAGGGTATTTGAATAGAAAGGGAGGAAGCCAAATTGTCTCTATTTGCAGACGACATGATAGTATACCTAGAAGACCCCATCACCTCAGCACAAAAGCTCCTGCAACTGATAAGCAACTTCAGCAAAGTCTCAGGATATAAAATCAATTTGCAAAAATCACAAGCATTCTTATACACCAATACAGACTTAATGAAAACCAAATCAAGAATGAACTGCCATTCACAATTGCTACAAAGAGAATAAAATACCTAGGAATACAACTTACAAGGAAAATAAGGGACCTCTTCAAGAAAAACTGCAAACCACTGCTCAACGAAATAAGAGAGGACACAAACAGATGGAGAAACATTCCATGTTCATGGTTAGGAAGAATCAGTATTGTAAAAATGGCTATACTGCCCAAAGTAATTTACAGAATCAACACTATCCCCATCAAGCTCCCATTGAGTTTCCTCACAGAACTGGAAAAAACCACCATGAACTTCATATGGAACTAAAAGAGAGCCCGCATAGCCTAGTCAATTCTAAGCAGAAAGAACACAGCGGGAGGCATCACACTACCAGACTTCAAACTATACTACAAGGCTACAGTAATCAAAACAGCATGGTACTGGTACCAAAACAGAGATATAGACCAATAAAACAGAACAGAGGCATCAGAGGCAACACAACATATCTACAACCATATAGTCTTTGATAAACCAGACAAAAACAGCCAATGGGGAAAGGATTCCCTGTTTAACAAATGGTGTTGGGTAAACTGGTTAGCCATGTGCAGAAAACAAAACTGGACCCCTTCCTGACACCTTACACTAAAATTAACTTCAGATGGATTAAAGACTTAAACATAAGACCTGGCACCATAAAAACCCTAGAGGAAAATCTAGGCAAAACCATTCAGGACATAGGAGTAGGCAAGGACTTCATGACCAAAACACCAAAAGCATTGGCAACAAAAGCCAACTAGACAAATGTGACCTAGTCAGACTCCACAGCTTTAGCACAGCAAAAGAAACAGTCACTAGAGTGAATCGGCAACCAATAGATTGGGAAAAAATCTTTGCAGTTTACCCAACTGACAAAGGGCTGATATCCAGAATTTACAAGAACTCAAACAGATTTACAGGAAAAAAATCAAACAAGCCCATTCAAAAATGGGCAAAGAATATGAACAGACACTTTACAAAAGAAGACATACGTGAGGCCAACAAACGCATAAAAAAATGCTCGTCATCACTGGTCATTAGAGAGATGCAAATCAAAACCACATTGAGATACCATCTAACGCCGGTTAGAATGGCAATCATTAAAAAATCTGTAAACAACAGATGTTGGCGAGGTTGTGGAGAAAGAGGAACACTCTTACACTGTTGGTGTGAGTGTAAATTAGTTTAACCATTGTGGAAAAGAGTGTGGCAATTCCTCAAGGACCTAGAAATAGAAATTACATTTGATCCAGCAATCCCATTACTGGGGATATATCCAAAGGAATATAAATTGTTCTACTATAAGGACACATGCACACGAATGTTCATTGCAGCACTGTTTACAATAGCAAATACCTGGAACTAACCCAAATGCCCATCGATGATAGAATGGACTGGGAAAATGTGGCACACATATACCATTGAATATTATGCAGCAATCAAAAATGATGAGTTTGTGTCCTTTGTAAGGACATGGATGAATCTGGAGAACATCATTCTCAGCAAACTGACACAAGAACAGAAAAAGAAACACCGCATATTCTCACTCATAGGCGGGTGAGAATAATGGGAACACATGGACACATGGAGGGGGTCTACTACACACTGGGATCTATTGTGGGGAATGGGGGAGGGACAGCGGGGTGGGCTGGGGAGGGATAACCTGGGGATAAATATCAAGTGTGGGTGAAGGGGAGGAAGGCAGCAAAACACACTGCCATGTGTGTACCTATGCAACTATCTTGCACGTTCTGCACATGTACCCCAAAACCTATAATGCAATATAAATTTCAAAAGTTAAAAACATAATAAAATAAAATAGAAAAAAGAATAAAAATAAAGAAAGAGGAAAATTAAGAAGCACAAAACAGAAAATTATCTGGTCGCCTGTGCACAGCTCACTCACTGAAACAGTGACCTGCGTTTAAGCATTCCTCCTGCCTCAGCTTCCTGCGTTTTTGAGAAAATAGGCATGTTCCCCAATGCTTGGCAATTTTTTAAGTAGTGCTAATCTCTCTCGTTGTGTTTCCCAGGTTAGTCTTAGACTCCTGGCCTCTAGCCATTCTTCCACCTTGGTGTGTAGAAGTGCTAGAATTACAGGCATAAGCCACTGTGCCCATTCCTGTAATTTGATATTTTTTACAATACTTTCTAGTGAAATCCATCACGAAGTCATTTAGCAAAAGAAAGTTCACTATCATGATACATAGTTGTATATATATGGTGTGCTCATGTGAGTGTACCTCTGTGTCTGCTTTCTGAGAAATGGTATTTTTTTTTACCTGGGGCATTGGTTGAAGAGCTGTGGGGACTGTGTGAGAGGGTGCTCTTGGCTAGTAACATAATCAAACAGAAATCAGAAGACTGGCGACCACATCTGCCTTCATATCCTTCCCCTTCATCGCTCACTCCTAAACCAGGGATCCCAATTCCTGGCTGACATGTCGTTTGCTTGTCATCTGGCGTCACCTACCGGTCACTTTTATTAAAATCGTAGATGTTAAATTTGTAGGCAAAACTTCTGGCTGCCTGAGAGCAACCAGGTAAAGCGGTGATTTCTCTGGAGCCCCACCCACCCTGAACTCAGAGGCACTCCTATCCTCCCTTCCCACAAGGCCTTGTTGTCTAGAAAACCTCCTCCAACTTGGCTGGGCCCCATTGTTCTATTATTATATATTTGTCTTTTGTTTCTTTTTCATTTTTTTATTTTCTTTTCTATTTTTTCTTTTTTTTTTTTGAAACTGGGTTTTGCTTTTGTTGCAAAAGTTTGGAGTGCAATGTCACCATCTGGGCTCACTCCAACATTCACCTCCTGGGTTCAAGCGATTCTCCTACCTCGGCAAAATAAATTTTCTAAAATAACTGGAATCTGTCTCAGGTTTTCAAGGTTCACAATGATAAGTGCATTGTAGCTCCACACTTGGAGTTATCATGAACAAGAACGACCCTAAATCTCTACAGATGCAGCGAAGCTGGGATGTTTAAACTATTTGAAACTAAATGGCACTTCCTAGAAGTAAATGAGTGCACGTTGGGAAAAACAATGAACCTCCTACCTCTTAAGAAAGTGATAACACTGAATTATTTTATTTCCAGAGTCAGCTTTTTCTCTGAGTCATCCCCACCAAGGTTGGAAACATTCCAGAGTGAGCTAAGGTGCCTCCAGCCTTTGCTCCTAGCCGCCTTGTTCCCTGAACCTTCCTTTCAACCTTTGCCCCAATCACATTTCTGATCCTGCAAAAGCCGATTGGAGCCCTGGAGAGAGTTCTCTTTTTTTTTCTTTCTTAAGTACAATGGCACTACCTTGGCTCACTGCAACCTCCACCTTCTGGGTTCCAGGGATTCTCCTTCCTCAGCCTTCTGAGTAGCTGGAATTATGGGCCCCCACCACCGCGCCTGGCTAATTTTTGTACTTTTAGTAATGTGGGGTTTTGTCGTGTTTTCCAGGCTGGGATTACAGGCTTGAGCCACCGCACCTGGTGAGTTATTTTTTCTTTTTGAAGGCAAGGCAGACTGGAATGGATTCACCCCAGAGCAGTGCAAATGCTTGGAAATCATCATGGTTAGACCTGTGAGACAGGTTGGTTTTACTGTATCTGTGCCCCATGTGTTGTTGCCGATGTGTTGCCACAGTACACTAGAAACTGCAGGTTCAGAGGTTTGGTGTATGTGCTCTTGGCTGAGTAGTCAATGGGGCAAAGCTACCCTCTGTGAGATTATTATTGACACCTCTAAGTCAGAATCCCACCTAGGCAGAACTATAGGGGAGCTGCAGAGCCTTGATTGGCCTCAGATAGAGGGTCTCCTTCATCTCCTCAGCAAGCCGGTCCACCACAGGCATCACTGGGACCGGGGTCCATTTTGGAGAGCCCCTCTTCCTGGGAAATAAGGTGTGAGTAGAAAGACGGCATTCCCCTGGGCCATCACATGAAATTGTGGGAAGCCTGATGTTAAACTATTTTTGGATGCCCTGCTTCAGGGGTCAGCGTTTTCTTTTTTTATTTTTATTTTTTGAGATGAGGTCTCATTCTCACTGAGACTGGAATGCAGTGGCATGATTTTAGCTCATTACAACCACCACTTCCCGGGTTTAAGCAATTCTCCTGCCTCAGCCACATGAGTAAATGGGATTACACGGATGCATTACCATGCCTGACTAATTTATTTACTTATTTATTTTGATACGGAGTCTTCCTCTGTCACCCAGGCTGGAGTTCAGTAGGGTGAACTCAGTACATTGTAACCTCCGCCTCCCGGATTCAAGTGATTCTTCTGCCACAGCCCACTAAGTAGCTGAGATTACAGGTGCTTACCACACCTGGCTAATTTATGTATTGTTAGTTTCCTCATGTTTTTCAGGCTGCCTGGCTCTTGTGACTGCTGGTGATCTATCTGCCTCGGCCTCACAAAGTGCTGGGATTACAGGGCTGAGTCACCACGATGGGCTCTGAGTCAGAATTTTGTGTGGAGCAGAGCAGCTCCCTCACTGCAATCTATTGAAACTCAGCCTGAACCTGGAGATATGGCATAATCAGTGTAAGTTAGCTGTGCTGCTCTACCTTTCATGCTTCCTCCTTTTGCCCCTGGAGACATCCCTCCAAACTTGTTTATGTCCACTGGCCCTGGAGCCCCAGAACATGCAGTCTGTCTCTTTTCAGAGTCCATCTGGGGATTTCGGGTCATTAAGAGGCTCCCATGCCCATTCTCCGGCATTCCAAAGTGCCTTGCCGATGGTTGCTGAAGTAAAGATGGCATCTTTACTTGGCTTTTGCCGCTTTGATTCTGCCTTTTTCCTCCACTGCACTGGAAACTACTGCATGGGCTGGGACCAGATTTATCCAGCCTGGTGGCAATGACTGAGGTGCACATGTCAGACGTCATACCCTTAATAAAATCTCTAACTGACACCTCTGGAATTATTAAAAATGGTGGGTGCAAGTTTTTCTTTCTTGTTGAATAAAATGTGTTCATTGTTCTTTTACTTTGGTACTCTGTTGACGGTCGAAATTTGGGGGGAGAACAGAGAAAGGACTCTGACTTTGGTAGGTCTTACGAGAGACAGGGGAGACCTAGGAACGTAAGATGAATGCTTTGCTGAATGCCCCGCTTGTTCTGCCGACCTGGCTCTAAAGAGTACAAACATGATTGGTGGGTTGGGATACAGCTATGTGGTCGTGACTCTGCTGTTATACTTGACGATAGTGGCAATGGCTCGAAAACGTGTGCTCTTTTGGTGCCAATTTGGCAGGGTGACGACAGATTCCAAACGGCCTGTGTCTGTACCTGATGGTACCGTGTATCTGCTCTGGTGTTTAAAAAAAGGTGGAGCTTCCCCATGCTGCACCCTTTCCTTGCGTTTTCCTTTTGAAGTTAATTTATTCACTTATGTATTTGTTTATTTGAGATGAAGTCTCAGCTCGGGCTGTCGGCGTGCGCCTATAAAATGAATGAATGAATGGACAAATGAGTCGGTTTTCGGAAATATTTACAGGTGAGGTCGGGTGCCGCAGATAAGGGCAGGGCCTTGTTCTGAAATCCTCGAGGCCTCCGCTGTAATTTGGAATGGTGGCTAGCTCAAGCGGATGGTTCTGTTTATCTGCTCTGGTCTTTAGAAGCGAGTGGAGCCTTCCCGTGCTCCGCCACCTCCTCGTATGTCTTCTACGACTGTCCATCCATCCATCCTTCCATGCATCCATGTATTTCTTAAAGATGGGGTCTCCCTGTGTCGCCCAGGCTGATCATAGGTCACTGTGACCTTGAACAGACTAGTGGGCTTAGAGGGATTCTCCCCTGCCTCAGCCTCCTGAGGAACTGGGCCTACAGGCTTGGGCGGGTGCAAGGACGCAACACGACACAAAACGCCTGGCTGATTATCTTTCTTCTTTTTAATTGTTTTCTTCAGAGGCAACGGTCCTGCTCGCTTGTTCTGTGGCCTGGGCTGGAGTGAAATTGCTCCCGGAACAAACGGGAGGGTCGGGCTGCTTATTCTTGCAGCCTGAGGATGAGAGGAAGACGAATTGGGAAAGGAGGAAGTTTTTTGTTTGGTTGGTTTTTTTAGTGGTTTTTTTTTTAAGAAGGAAAGAAAAAGAGAGGAAGAAAAAGAGGAAGAGAGAACAGGAATATTGCTTTATACTATGAATGGGTATTAATAATGGCCAATCATTATTTTGTGTATTTAAAGTGGAGAATGTATATTTTATGTATCTAAAGTGGAGAGCTCTACAAGTACTTATTAAGTTTACTTGTTCCAGATCGGAGTTCAGATTCTGGATATCCTTATTAATTTTCTGTCTCGTTGAGTCTAAATCTCTTAATGAGTCTTATGTATCTGGGTGTTAGGATGCATTGATACTTATACCACTCTATCTTTGTTGCTTGAAATCTGTTTTATCAAATGCATGAATTGCAAATCCTTTTTGTTTATTTATTTATTTTTGTTCTCCATTTGGTTGGTAAATTTTTCTCCAACCCTTTGTTTTTAGTCTTTGTGTAACTTTGGATATAAAATGGGTCCAGATGTAGTATACCATTAGGTTTCGGCTGTATCTTTTGATTGGGGGATTTAGTCTATTTAAATTTAGGATTACTGCCATTTGATGTTAACTGGCTATTTTATCCATTCGTTAATGTAAATTCTTCTTTATGTTGATGCTCTTGACTTTTTTGTATATTTTTAGAAAGGCTAATACTGGTTGTTCCTTTTTGTGTGTAATGCTTCTTTCAGAAGTTTTTGTAAAGCAGGCCTGGTGGTAATAAAATCTCTGAGTACTTGCTTGTTCATAAAAGATTTTATTTTTCCTTCAATTGTGAAGCTTAGTTTGGCAGGATATAAAATTCTGGGCTGAAAGTTCTGTTCTTTAAGGATGTTAAATATTGGCCCCCACTCTCTTCTGCCTTGTAGGGTTTCTGCTGAGAGATCTTATGTAAGTCTGATAGGCTTCCCTTTGTGGGTAACCAGATCTTTCTCTCTGGCTGCCCTTAGTATTTTCTCCTTCATTTCAACCCTGGTGAATCTAACGATTATGTGCCTGGGGTTGCTCTTCTTAAGGAATATCTTTGTGGTGTTCTCTGTATTACCTGAGGTTGAATAGTGTCCTGCTTTGCTAGATTGGGAGAATTCTCCTGGATAGTATACTGAAGAGTATTTTCCAGCTGGGATTCATTCTCTCCATCACATTCAGGTACACCTATCAAACGTAAATTAGGTCTTTTCACACAGTCCCATAATTCCCGGAGACTTTGCTCATTCCTTTTTATCCTTTTTTCTCTATTCTTGTCTTCTCGTTCCATTTCATTAAATTGGTCTTCGACCTCTGATATCCTTTCTTCTGCTTGATCAATTCGGCTATTCAAACTTGTGCATATTTCACTAAGTTCTTGTGTTGTATTTTTCAACTCCATTAGTTCATTTATATTCCTCTCTATATTGTCCATTCTTTTTAACATTTCGTCAAACCTTTTTTCACAGTTCTTAGTTTCTTTACATCGGGTTAGAACAAGTTCTTTCAACTCCCCAAAACTTTTTATCATCCACCTTCTGAAGCCTACTTCAGATAATGGAACACAGTCCTCTTCCATTAGGGCTTGTTCCGTTGCTGATGAGGAATTGCTATCCCCTGTAAAGGAAGAGGGGTTCTGACTTTCGGTATTCTCGTCCTTTTTAGGCTGTTTTCTTTCCCTTTATTGTGATTTTATCCATCTCTTGTCTTTACAATTAGTGCCTTTCTGATTAGGTTCTTGAGAGGATGTCCAATTTATTGATTCCTAGTGCTGGAATCCGAGCAACCCTCTGCACCAGCCAAAACAGCAGCGATAAGACTGATGGTGCTCTTCAGTCTGGCTTCCTTCTTGAGTCCGCAACAAGCGGCTCTGCCTTCCTGGAGCTCCAAACACCAGTCAGTAGGGGAACCAGTCCTGTTTACTCTGCACAAAGAGCTGCCGTGCCGAGGCAATGACAAAACCCCTGTGCTGGCCACAGAAGTCGTGCTGGTGACCCGTGGGGCTCCTCCACTGGAAATCTTCTGGTCCGTGTGCGATGAAAATTCCTCTGAAAGTGTGGCATCCTCACGTTTTCTGAGCTTTCACTGGGAGCTACAATCCCGAGCTGTTAGCAATCAGCCATCTTGGATTCCTGCTCAGGAGGAAGTTTTTATTTCTGTGACCACTTACGGGGAAACTAAAGGCCTGGAAAATATCGCCAGACCGACTCAAAATTACAGAGGGTGTCAGAGCCTGTACACTTTCCAAGCTATCCGTGTATGCGTAATGGTGCATGGTCACCTAGAGAGGGAAGCGAATTTTATTTTTTTCCCCCGGAGACTTGCTCTGTCACCCAGGCTGAAGTACAGTCAGTGGTGAGATCTCGGCTCACTGGGACCTCCACCTCCCGAGTTCCAGCGATTCTCCTGCCTCAGCCTTTTGAGGTCCTAGAGACAGGTGTTTCACCATGTTGACTGGGCTGGTTTGAAACTCCTGACCTCTGGTGACCCGCCCACCTCTGCCTTTGCCTACCGGAGTGCTGCCCTGGCCTGCTTTTTCTTTTGTTACTAGGAAAGAAAATATTGAGGGCCCTCTCACTATCACGGTATAAACTCTGCTATACTGCGGGATATGGCACGCGTGTGAATGCATGTGTGGGTACATTTGTGCGTGCATGCATATGTATGTACGTTCCTACACACATACGTAGGTGCATATGTTTCTTCGTGTATTGCTGAGTCACAGTGCTTTTTTTCCCCTCAGGGGCTCTGCTCCATTAATTGTGAAGAAATGCCTGGGAGGATGTTGGGCTGACACTTGCATATGTTGTCATCGAACGTCACCTAGTGGTCACCGGTTCTTGGAAGTCTCAGCGGCGTATGGGACGCTTTGGCCACCCGCCCACAGTCAGGAGCGATTGTGGCTTCTCTCTGCTACCCGCCTTTTTCCCCATTCCCCAAGCCTCACCTCCCCCCCACCTGACCCCTCCTCAGAGCTTTGCCCTCCCTTGGTTCATCCATCCCCCCTGACTTCCTCATTGCCCAGACAACCCCTGGAGACCCCGGCTGGGCCCCATTGTTCTTCTCTTTGATCCGTTGTTTTCCTTTCTTTCTTTGTGTCTTTCTTAAACCATATGGACCCTTCTGCCTGTGTTTTAGGGATGACAGTTCCACTTTAGGCCTTGTCGTTAGTGGGGACTTTCCTAATTCTCCCAAGATGTAGTGAAAGCAGGTAGATGTCAAGAGTGTGCTAGTAAATGGCGTTTCCCAGAAATCATCGAATGAGTGTGGAAGAAGAAACATGCAGTGCCCCCCTTTCAAGGCACTGATGCCAGCAATAAGGAATTAGGTGTCATTGCTGGAGTCGGCCTGTTTCCTGAGTTGCCCTCCGTGCCCACCCGCACCCCAGGCTTGAAAACATTCTCGAATAACCTACTGTGCCTCCGTCCCTTCCCCTTCCTCTTTATGTCCCCTCTGTTTCTCTCCTTCCACTCAAACATATCCCCACCGCTTTCTCTCTGTCTCTCTCTCTCTCCCCCAACCTGCCACCCCTCCCTCCCTCCCTATGTAAACTCACTCAGCCATTTTGGCCCAGGCCCTCATAGTCATTTTTTTTGTGACAGAGTCTCACTGTGTCACCCAGGCTGGAGTGCAATGGCGAGATCTCGGCTCACTGCAACCTCCACCTTCTGGGTTCAAGCAATTCTCCTGCCTCAGCCTTCTGAGTGGCTGGGGTTACAGGCATGTGCCACCACGCCTGGAGATTTTTTTTTACATTAAAATTAAAGAATTTTTTTTGTCTTTTTAGTAGAGATGGGGTTTCACCATGTTGGCCAGCCTCTTCTTGGACTCCTGACCTCAAGTGGTTCACACGCCTCAGCCCCTGAGAGTGCTGGGATTACAGGCATGAGCCACCATGCTCGGCTCATAGTCACTTTTAATGGTTACGTTACGTGTGTAATTTTATTTTCCTGGCCAACATATTCGTAAGCTGGAAGGTGTGTTGTAGCCCCTCCCTGGGCCTTACTATGCTTTTAGAGGAGTTTTATTTAAAAATCTTTCTATTTTTTCTCCTTTCATTTCTCTCTTCCTAATTGCTTTTTCCAGTTGTTTCTTTCTTTGTTTGATTCTTTTGTTGTTACTGTGTTTCGTGTGTGTGTGTGTGTGTGTGTGTGTGTGTGTATGTGTGTGTGCATGTTTTCTTTTTTCTTTTGAGACATAATCTCACTCTGTCACCCAGACTGGAGTGCAATGGCGCGATCTTGGCTCACAACCACCTCTACCTTCCGGGTTCCAGCGATTCTCCTGCCTCAGTCTCCTGAGTGGCTGGGATTAGAGGCATGTGCCACCATGTCCAGAGCATTTATGTTTTTTTAACATTAAAATTAAAGAAGGTGTAGTTTTTGTATTTTTAGCAGAGACAGGGTTTCACCATGTTGGCCAGCCTGATCTTGGACCCTTGACATTAGGTAGCCCACAAGCCTGATCCCCCGAGAGCGCTGTGATTACAGGCATGAGCCACCACGCCTGGCTCATAGTCACTTTTAACAGTTACATTACGTGTGGTATTTTTATGTTCCTGGCCAACATATTCGTAAGGTTGAAGGTGTGTCATAGCCCCTCCCTGGGCCTTACTATACTTTTAGAGGATTTTTTAAAAAGAAAGCTTTCAATAATTTCTCCTTTTGTTTCTCTATTCCTATTTGCCTTTTCCAGTTCTGCCTTTCTTATTTCTTTCATTGTTCCTGTGTTTCTTTTGTTGCTTCTGTGTTTCTTGTGTGTGTGTGTGTGTGTGTGTGTGTGAGTGTGTGTGTGTGTTTTCCTTTTTTTTTGAGACAGAGTCTCACTCTGTCACCCAGGCTGGAGTGCAATGGCACAATCTCGGCTCACTGCAACTTCCACCTCCCGGGTTCAATCAATTTTCCTGCCTCAGTCTTCTAAGTGGCTGGAATTACAGGCATGTGCCACCGCACCCAGCTAATTTTTGTATTTTTAGTAGAGATAGAGATGGGGTTTCAACATTTTGGCCAGGCTGGTTTCAAACTCCTGACCCTAAAATCCACCTGACTCAGCTTCCCAAAGTGCTGGGATGACAGGCATGAGACACTTTGCCTGAACTCTCTCTTTCTTTCTTTTCTTTCTTTCTTTTTCTTTCTTTCTTTCTTTCTTTCTTTCTTTCTTTCTTTCTTTCTTTCTTTCTTTCTTTCTTTCTTCCTTCCTTCCTTCCTTCCTTCCTTCCTTCCTTCCTTTCTTTCTTTCTTTCTTCCCTCCCTCCCTCCCTTTCTCCTTCCTTCCTTCCTTCCTTCCTTCCTTCCTTCCTTCCTTCTTTTTTCTTCTTTCTTTCTCTCTCTCGCTCTTTTTTTAAAATTTTTATTGCATTTTAGGTTTTGGGGTACATGTGCAGAAAGTGCAAGATAGTTGCATAGGTACACACATGGCAGTGTGTTTTGCTGCCTTCCTCCCCTTCACCCACACTTGGCATTTCTCCCCAGGCTATCCCTCCCCAGCTCCTCCCCACTGTCCCTCCCATATTTCCCCCAATAGATGCCAGTGTGTAGTACCCCCACCCTGTGTCCATGGGTTCTCATTTTTCTCACCCGCCTATGAGTAAGAATATGTGGTATTTCCATTTCTGTTCTTGTGTCACTTTGCTGAGAATGATGTTCTCCAGATTAATCCATGTCCTTACAAAGGACATAAACTCGTCATTTTTTATTGCTGCATAATATTCCTTGGTGTATATGTGCCACATATTCCCAGTCCAGTCTTTCATCAATGGGCATTTGGGTTGGTTCCAGGTCTTTGCTATTGTAAACAGTGCTGCAATGAACATTTGTGTGCATGTGTCCTTGTAGTAGAAAGATTTATATTCCTTTGGATATATACCCAGTAATGGGATTGCTGGGTCAAATGGAATTTCTATTTCTAGGTCCTTGAAGAATCGGCACACTGTCTTCCACAATGGTTGAACTAATTTACACTCCCACAAACAGTGTAAGAGTGTTCTTATTTCTCCACATCCTCTCCATCATCTGTTGTCTCCAGATTTTTTAATGATCACCATTCTAACTGGCATGACATGGCATCTCAAGGTGGTTTTACTTGCATCTCTCTAATGACCAGTGATGATGAGCATTTTTTCATGTGTTTGTTGGCCTCATGTATGTCTTCTTTTGTAAAGTGTCTGTTCATATCCTTTGCCCATTTTTGAATGGGCTTGTTTGTTTTTTTCCTGTAAATCTGTTTGAGTTCTTTGTAAATTCTGGATATCAGCCCTTTGTCAGAAGGGTAAACCGCAAAGATTTTTTCCCAATCCGTTGGTTGCCAATTCACTCTAGTGACTGTTTCTTTTGCCATACAAAAGCTGTGGCATATGATTAGGTTCCATTTGTCTATTTTGGCTTTTGTTGCCAATGCTTTTGGTGTTTTGGTCATGAAGTCCTTGCCTACTCCTATGTCCTGAATGGTTTTGCCTAGATTTTCTTCTAGGGTTTTTATGGTGTCAGGTCTTATGTTTAAGGCTTTAAACCATACGGAGTTAATTTAAGTGTAAGGTATCAGGAAGGGTTCCAGTTTCTGCTGTCTGCACATGGCTAACCAGTTTTCCCAACACCATTTGTTAAACAGGGAATCCTTTCTCCATTGCTTGTTTTTGTCTGGTTTATCAAAGAGTATATGGTTGTAGATACGTTGATTGCCTCCAATGCTTCTGTTCTGTTCCATTGGTCTATATCTCTGTTTTGGTACCAGTACCATGCTGTTTTGATTACTGTAGCCTTGTAGTATAGTTTGAAGTCTGGTAGTGTGATGCCTCCCGCTGTGTTCTTTTTGCTTAGAATTGATGTGGGTATTCGGGTTCTCTTTTGGTTCCATATGAAGTTCATGGTGGTTTTTTCCAGTTCTGTGAGGAAACTCAATGGGAGCTTCATGGAGATAGCGTTGATTCTGTAAATTATTTTGGGCAGTATAGGCATTTTCACGATATTGATTCTTCCTAACCATGAACATGGAATGTTTCTCTATCTGTTTGTGTCCTCTCTTATTTCGTTGAGCAGTGGCTTTTAGTTTTCCTTGAAGAGGTACCTTACGTTCATTGTAAGTTGTATTCCTAGGTATTTTCTTATCTTTGTAGCAATTGTGAATGGCAGTTCATTTTTGATTTGGTTCTTTAAGTCTGTTATTGGTGTATAGGAATGCTTGTGATTTTTGCACATTGTTTTTATAATCTGAGACTTTGCTGAAGTTGCTTATCAGTTTCAGTTTTTGTGCTGAGGTGATGGGGTCTTCTAGGTATACTATCATGTCTTCTGCGAATAGAGACAATTTTGTTTCCTCCCTTTCTATTCGAATATTCTTTATTTCTTTTTCTGGCCTGATTTCTATGGCTAGAACTTCCAGTACTATGTTGAATAGGTGTGGTGAGAGAGAGAATCCTTGTCTGGTGCTGGATTTCAAAGGGAATGCTTCCAGTTTTTGCCCACTAAGTATGATATTGGCTGTCGGTTTGTTGTAAAGAGCTTTTATTACTTTAAGATATGTTCCATCAATACCGAGTTAATTGAGAGTTTTTAGCATAAAGTGCTGTTGAATTTTGTCAAATGCCTTCTCTGTGTCAATTGAGATAATCATGTGGTTTTTGTTTTTGGTTCTGTTAATGTGGTGAATGACGTTTATGGATTTGTGTATGTTGAACCAGGCTTGCATCCCTGGGATGAATCCTAGTTGATCATGATGGATAAGTTTTTCAATGTGCTGTTGCAATCGGTTTGCCAGTATTTTATTGAAGATTTTTGGATCTATGTTCATCATGGATATTGGCCTGAAGTTTTCTTTTCTTGTTGAGACTCTGCCGGATTTTGGTATCAGAATGATGTTGGTCTCATAAAATGATTTGGGAAGGGTTCCCTCTTTTTAGATTATTTGGAATAATTTCAGAAGGAATGGTACCAGCTCCTCTTTGTGGGTCTGGTAGAATTCAGCTGTGAACCCGTCTGGACCAGTGCTTTTTTGTGTGTGGTAGGCTCTTAATTGCTCCCTCGACTTCAGACCTTGTTATTGGTCTATTCATAGTTTCGGCTTCCTCGTGGTTTAGGCTTGGGAGGACACAGGTGTCCAGGAATTTATCCATTTTTTTCCAGTTTACTAGTTTATGTGCATAGAGTTGTTTGTTATATTCTCTGATGATGGTTTGAATTTCTGTGGAATCTGTGGTGATTTCTTCTTTATAGCTTTTTATTGCATCTATTTGGTTTTTATCTCTCTTCTTTTTTATCAGTCTGGCTAGTGGTCTATTTTGTTGATCTTTTCGAAAAATCAGCTCTTGGATTTATTGACTTTTTGAAGGGTTTTTCGTGTCTCTATCTCATTCAGTTCTGCTCTAATCTTAGTTAGTTCTTGTCTTCGCCTAGGTTTTGAGTTTTGTTGATCTTGCTCCTGTAGATCTTTCAATTTTGATGATAGGGTGTCAATTTTGGATCTCTCCACTCTTCTCATGTGGGCACTTATTGCAATATATTTTCATCTACAGACTGCTTTAAATGTGTCCCAGAGATTCTGGTATGTTGTGTCTTCATTCTCGTTGGTTTTGAAGAACTTCTTTATTTCTGCCTTCATTTCATTGTTTATCCAATCAACATTCAAGAGCCAGTTGTTCAGTTTCCATGAAGCTGTGCGGTTCTGAGTTAGTTTCTGAATTCTGATTTCTAACTTGATTGCACTATGGTCTGAGAGACTGTTTCTTATGATTTCAGTTGTTTTCCATTTGCTGAGGAGTTCTTTACTTCCAATTATATGGTCAATTTTAGAGTAGGTGTGATGTGGTGCTGAGAAGAATGTATATTCTGTGGATTTGGGATGGAGAGTTCTGTAAATGTCTATCAGGTTTGCTTGTTCCAGGTCTGAGTTCAAGCCCTGGATATCCTTGTTAATTTTCTGTCTGGTTGATCTGTCTGATATTGACAGTGGAGTGTTAAAGTCTCCCTCTATTATTGTGTGGGAGTGTAAGTCTCTTTGTAAGTCATTAAGAACTTGCCTTATATATCTGGGTGCTCCTGTATTGGGTCCATATATATTTAGTATTGTTAGCCCTTCTTGTTGTATCGATCCTTTTACCATTATGTAATGACCTTCTTTGTCCCTTTTGATCTTTGTTGCTTTAACGTCTATTTTATCAGAGATGGGAATTGAACTCCTCATTTTTTTTGCTGTCCATTTCCTTGGAAAATCTTCCTCCATCCCTTTATTTTGAGCCTTTGTGAATCTTTGCATGTGAGATGGGTTTTCTGGATACAGCACACCGATGATTTTTTATTTTAATCCAATTTGCCAGTCTGTGTCTTTTGATTGGTGCACTTAGCCCATTTATATTTAGAGTTGATATTGTTATGTGTGAGTTTGATATTGCCATTTTGATGCTATCTGACTGTTTCGTCCCTTGGTGCTGCAGATTCTTCATTTGGTTGATGCTCTTTAGCATTTGGTATGTTTCTAGAATGGCTACTAATGGTTGTTCCTTTCTTTTTTTCTTTTCTTTTCTTTTGTACTTTTTATTGCATTATAGGTTTTGGGGTACATGTGCAGAACGTGCAAGATAGTTTCATAGGTACACACATGGCAGTGTGTTTTGCTGCCGTCCTCCCCTTCACCCACACTTGGCATTCATCCCCAGGCTATCCCTCCCCACCCCCCCGCTGTCCCTCCCCCATTCCCCCCAATAAACCCCAGTGTATCATAGACCGACTCTCTGTGTCCATGTGTTCTCATTTTTCTCACCCACCTATGAGTGAGTATATGCGGTATTTCTTTTTCTGTTCTTGTGTCAGTTTGCTGAGAATGATGTTCTCCAGATTCATCCATGTCCTTACAAAGGACGTAAACTCATCATTTTTGATTGCTGCATAATATTCCATGGTGTATATGTGCCACATCGTCCCAGTCCAGTCTATCATCGATGGGCATTTGGGTTGGTTCCAGATCTTTGCTATTGTAAACAGTGCTGCAATGAACATTCATGTGCATGTATCCTTATAGTAGAACCATTTATAGTCCTTTGGATATATACCCAGTAATGGGATTGCTGGTCAAATGAAATTTCTATTTCTAGGTCCCTGAGGAATCACCACACTGTCTTCCACAATAGTTGAACTAATTTACACTCCCACCAACAGTGTGAGAGTGTTCCTATTTCTCCACATCCTCTCCAGCATCTGTTGTCTCCAGAATTTTTAATGATCACCATTCTAACTGGCGTGAGATGGTATCTCAATGTGGTTTTGATTTGCATCTCTCCAATGACCAGTGATGATGAGGACTTTTTCATATGTTTGTTGGCCTCATATATGTCTTCTTTTGTAAAGTGTCTGTTCATATCCTTTGCCCATTTTTGAATGGGCTTGGTTGTTTTTTTCCTGTAAATCTGTTTGAGTTCTTTATAAATTCTGGATATCGGGCCTTTGTCAGATTTGTAAACTGCAAAGATTTTTTCCCATTCTGATGGTTGCCGATTCACTCTAGTGACTGTTTCTTTTGCCATGCAGAACCTGCAGAGTTTGATTAGGTCCCATTTGTCTATTCTGGCTTTTGTTGCCAATGCTTTTGGTGTTTTATTCATGAAGTTCTTGCCTACTCCTATGTCCTGAATGGTTTTGCCTAGATTTTCTTCTAGGGTTTTTATGGTGTCGGGTCTTACGTTTAAGTCTTTAATCCATCTGGAGTTAATTTTAGTTTAAGGTGTCAGGAAGGGGTCCAGTTTTTGCTTTCTGCACATGGCTAGCCAGTTATCCCAAAACCATTTATTAAATAGGGAATCCTTTCCCCATTGCTTGTTTTTGTCTGGTTTATCAAAGATAATATGGTTCTAGATATGTAGTGTTGCCTCCGATGCTTCTGTTCTGTTCCATTGGTCTATATCTCTGTTTTGGTACCAGTACCATGCTGTTTTATTACTGTAGCTTTGTAGTATAGTTTGAAGTCTGGTAGTGTGATTCCTCCCACTGTGTTCTTTTTGCTTAGAATTGACTTGGCTATGCGGGCTCTTTTTTGGTTCTATATGAAATTCTTGGTGTTTTTTTCCAGTTCTGTGAAGAAATTCAATGATAGTTTGATTGGGATAGCACTGATTCTGTAAATTACTTTCGGCAGTATAGCCATTTTCATGATATTGATTCTTCCTAACCACGAACATGGAATGTTTCTCCATCTGTTTGTGTCCTCTCTTATTTCGTTGAGCAGTGGTTTGTAGTTTTTTTAAAGAGGTCCCTTACATTCCTTGTTAGTTGTATTCCTAGGTATTTTATTTTCTTTGTAGCAATTGTGAATGGCAGTTCGTTCTTGATTTGGTCCTCTTTAAGTCTGTTATTGGTGTAAATAAATGCTTGTGATTTTTGAACATTGATTTTATATCCTGAGACTTTGCTGAAGTTGCTTATCAGTTGCAGGAGCTTTTGGCCTGAGGTGATGGGGTCTTCTGGGTATACTATCATATTGTCTGCAAATAGAGACAATTTGGCTTCCACCTTTTCCATTTGAATACCCTTCATTTCTTTTTCTTGCCTGATTGCTTTGGCTAGAACTTCCAGTACTATGTTGAATAGGAGTGGTGAGAGAGGGCATCCTTGTCTAGTGACAGATTTCAAAGGGAATGCTTCCAGTTTTTGCCCATTAAGTATGATATTGGCTGTTGGTTTGTCATAAATAGCTTTTATTACTTTAAGATATGTTCCATCAATACCAAGTTTATTGAGGGTTTTTAGCATGAAGGGCTGTTGAATTTTGTCAAATGCCTTCTCTGCATCAATTGAGATAATCATGTGGTTTTTGTTTTTGCTTCTGTTTATGTGGTGAATTACATTTATAGACTTGCGTATGTTGAACCAGCCTTGCATCCCCGGTATGAATCCTACTTGATCATGATGGATAAGTTTTTTAATGTGCTGTTGCAATCGGTTTGCCAGTATTTTATTGAAGATTTTTGCATCTATGTTCATCATGGATATTGGCCTGAAGTTTTCTTTTCTTGTTGAGTCTCTGTCAGGTTTTGGTATCAGGATGATGTTGGTCTCATAAAATGATGTGGGAAGGGTTCCCTCTTTTTGGATTATTTGGAATTGTTTCAGAAGGAATGGTACCAGATCCTCTTGTTGTGTCTGATAGAATTCAGCTGTGAACCCCTCCGGACCTGGGCTTTTTTTGTGTGGTAGGCTCTTAATTGCTGCCTCAACTTCAGACCTTTTTATTGGTCTATTCATAGTTTCGGCTTCCTCCTGGTTTAGTCTTCGGAAGACACAGGCATCCAGGAATTTATCCATTTCTTCCTCTTTTACTAGTTTATGTGCATAGAGTTGTTTGTAGTATTCTCTGATGATGGTTTGAATTTCTGTGGAATCTGTGGTCATTTCCCCATTATCTTTTTTTATTGCATCTATTTGGTTGTTCTCTCTTTTCTTTTTTATCAGTCTGGCTAGTGGTCTGTCTACTTTGTTGATGTTTACGTAAAACCAGCTCTTAGATTTATTGATTCTTTGAAGGGATTTTCTTGTCTCTATCTCCTTCAGTTCTGCTCTGATCTTAGTTATTTCTTGTCTTCGGCTAGGTTTTGAGCTTTTTTGATCTTGCTCCTCTAGCTCTTTCAATTTTGACGATAGGGTGTCAATTTTGGATCTCTCCACTCTTCTCATGTGGGCACTTATTGCTATATATTTTCCTCTACAGACTGCTTTAAATGTGTCCCAGAGATTGTGGTACATTGTGTCTTCATTTTCGTTGGTTTCAAAGAACTTCTTTATTTCTGCCTTCATTTCATTGTTTATCCAATCAACATTCAAGAGCCAGTTGTTCAGTTTCCATGAAGCTGTGCAGTTCTGAGTTAGTTTCTGAATTCTGAGTTCCAACTTGATTGCACTATGGTCTGAGAGACTGTTTGTTATGATTTCAGTTGTTTTGCATTTGCTGAGGAGTGCTTTACTTCCAATTATGTGGTCAATTTTGGAGTCGGTGTGATGTGGTGCTGAGAAGAATGTATATTCTGTGGATTTGGGGTGGAGAGTTTTGTAAATGTCTATCAGCTTTGCTTGTTCCAGGTCTGAGTTCACGTCCTGGATATTCTTGTTAGTTTTCTGTCTGGTTGATCTGTCTGCTATTGACAGTGGAGTGTTAAAGTCTCCCACTATTATTGTGTGGGAGTCTAGGTCTCTTTGTAAGTCATTAAAAACTTGCCTTATATATCTGGGTGCTCCTACATTGGGTCCATATATATTTGGAATCCTTAACTTTTCTTGTTGTATCGACCCTTTTACCATTATGTAATGACCTTCTTTGTCCTTTTTGATCTTTGTTGCTTTAAAGTCTGTTTTATCAGAGATGGGAATTGCAACTCCTGCTTTTTTTGCTCTCAATTTCCTTGGAAAATCTTCCTCCATCCCTTTATTTTGAACCTTTTTGTATCCTTCCATGTGAGGTGGGTTTCCGGGTTACAGCACACCGATGGGTTTTGTTTTTTTATCCAATTTGCCAGTCTGTGTCTTTTGATTGGTGCGTTTCACCCATTTACATTTAGGGTTAATATTGTTATGTGTGAATTTGATACTGCCATTTTGATGCTAGCTGGCTGTTTTGCCCTTTGGTTCATGTAGATTCTTCATTTTGTTGATGCTCTTTAGCATTTGGTATGCTTTTAGGATGGCTGGTACTGGTTGTTTCTTTCTATGTGTAGTGCCTCTTTCAGGAGCTCCTGTAAATCAGGCCTAGTGGTGACAAAATCTCTGAGTACTTGCTTGTTCGTGAAGGATTTTATTTTTCCTTCACTTATGAAGCTCTGTTTGACTGGATATGAAATTCTGGGTTGAAAGTTCTTTTCTTTAAGGATGTTGAATATTGGCCCCCAATCTCTTCTGGCTTGTAGAGTCTCTGCTGAGAGATCTGCTGTGAGTCTGATGGGCTTCCCTTTGTGGGTGACCCGACCCTTCTCTCTGGCTGCCCTTAGTATTTTCTTTTTCTTTTCAACCCTGGTGGATCTGACGATTATGTGCCTTGGGGTTGCTCTTCTTGCAGAATATCTTTGTGGTGTTCTCTGTATTTCCTGGAGTTGAGTATTGTTCTGCTTTGCTAGGTTGGGGAAATTTTCGTGGATAATATCCTGAAGAGTGTTTTCCAGCTTGGATTTATTCTCTTCATCACATTCTGGTACACCTATCAAACGTAGGTTAGGTCTCTTCACATAGTCCCCACATTTCTTAAACATTTTGTTCAATCCTCTGAGCTCTTTTTTCTAATTTTGGTTTCTCGTTTTATTTCATTGAGTTGATCTTTGACTTCTGATATTCTTTTTTCTGCTTGGTCAATTCGGCTGTTCAAACTTGTGCATGCTTCACGAAGTTCTCGTGTTGTGTTTTTCAGCTCCTTCAATTCATTCATATTCCTCTCTAAGTTGTCCATTCTTGTTATCATTTCCTCGAATCTTATTTCAAGTCTTTTTTCAAGGTTCATAGCTTCTTTGCATTGATTTAGAACATGTTCTTTTAGCTCACTGAAGTTTCTCATTATCCACCTTCTTAAGTCTGATTCCGTTATTTCGTCACTCTAATTCTCCATCCAGCTTTGTTCCCTTAGTGGTGAGGAGTTTTGTCCTATGTAGAAGGTGTGGTGTTTTGGTTTCGGGTGTTTTCCTCCTTTTTGTGCTGGTTTCTTTACATCTTTGTGGATTTATCCATCTATCGTCTTACTAGTTGCTGCCTTTTCGATTGGGTCTCTGAGTGGATGCCCAGATTGTTGATAATGACGTATTTCTGTTACTTAGTTTTTTTTTCTATGGTTTAGCCCCCCTGCTGTAAGAGTGCTGAGGTCCTCTCCAGGCCCTGCTTGTCTGGGGTATACCTGTAGCAGCTGCGGAAAAGTGAGGGATGCTACCAGTTTTTTCTTCTGCTATCTTTGTCCCAGAATGATACCCACCAAATGTCAGTCTGATGAGTCTTTTTTTGAGGTGGCTCTTTGTATATAGAGGGTTCAGGGAGCTGCTTGAGGAGATGGTCTGTACATTATAGGAGCTCCAGTGCTAAGCTGTAAGCTCCGTTGTTCATTTAGGCTTGTTGGGTGAATCTGTTTGTGTCTGCTGCAGCAGAACTTATAAAACCCCCCTTTTTTTCTCAGATGCTCTGTCTCAGGGAGTTGGGGCTTTCTTTATGAGTATCTGTTGCACTGTCCTTCCCAGCTAGGAGGCCATCTATTCACTATTTGCCTGCTGGAGCTCCGCTCTGCTAGCGTGGGTCCACCCTGCTGCCACGGGGCTTCGTTCTACTGTGGTCCACCCCGCCCTGTTGGGGGCATCTCTCTGTTATGGTTGGTTGCCTCAGCAATGGCAGGCTGTGTCAGCAGTAGGCAGTACCTCAGTAGTGGTGGATTGCATCCGTAGTGGTGTATGCCCCTCCTCCACCGAGCTGCACTGTCCTGGATTCAGCTGACCCTGAAGCAAAACTCTCAACCCCAATCGCCTTGAATCGCTGCACTGCTTGTTTTTGTGAGGGTGATACCCGCCGAGCCTGTTCACCTTGCTCCCTGCCTCAGAGTTTCTCCTCTCTCTCTCTCTTTTTCTTTTAAATTGAATGGGTGACTTTCTCACAGGCGCCCCAGTCGCCTGCTGATTGGCCACTGGGATCTGTGTGATCTCTCCTGTGACGGCCCACTGCACCGGCACAGATCACTCTTCCCAGGAATCTCCTGGTCTGGCTCACCATCCAAGTCCCGTTCAATCAAATGGACATGTCAATCTGCCCTCCCAAAACTCAGATTGCCAGTTTAACAGGGCACCTAGACAAGTGAACTTTGTGCGGGCTGCTGCTGCCCCACGGCGCAGCGCCAGCGAAATGGCCACGCAAGCGGGCTGAGCTGCTCTCCTGTGTGTCTTTTACACCTGGGATTTTGCCAGTTCTGTGGGCAACAAAAGTCCGTCTGAAAATGCAGCTAGGACTCACCCTCTGCGCCTTCACTGAGAGCTGCAATCCTGAGTTGTTTCTATGGAGCCATCTTGGGACCCCTCCCCTCTCCCTTTCTTTCTTTATTTCTGTCTGTCTGTCTTTTTTCTTTCTCTCTTGCTCTTTCTTTCTCTCTTTCTGTCTTTCTAGATAGAGACTTTCTCTGTCGCCAGGCAAGATTATGTTGAGTACAGTTTTATTTTCTCTATTTTCTGTCTTTTTATTTCTTTCTTCCTTTCTTTCTTTTCTTTTTTTTCACCTGGATGCAGGTGGGATAAAGCCAAATAGGGCATTAGCCTCTTCTTTCTTTCTTCTTTGTTTGTTTTTTCATTTTCTTTTCTTTCTTCCTCACTTCCTTCTTTCCTTTTTTCTGTTCCTTTCCTTTCTCTTTCTTTCTTTGTCTTTTATACTTTCTTTATTTCTCTTTTGCCCTTCTTTCCTTCATATCTTTTCTCATTTTTTTATCTTTCTTCATTTTCCACCTCTCTTTCATTATATATATTCTTAGATTTTTAAAATTCTGTCTCTCTGTTTTCTCTATCCCCTTCCTCCACCCTCCCTGCTTTTTTTCTTTCCTCCCTCATTCCTCCATGTCTCTTTTATCTATCTTCTCTCTCACTTCCCCCTACCGTGTGGATTGTGAAAGTGTCTTCATTCTGTGTCTCTCTGTCACCTGAACGACTTGCGACCGAGTCCTGTGTGTTCTTTCCAGCTCCAAGATGCGTCTCCAAACACCCACACGTCATGGCCTTGTCTTTTGAGTCTATTTCAGTCTACACAGAGACACGTTTGGAAGACGGTTTTTTTTGAGCTGGGGTGGAGGGTCTGTGTTTCCAGCCATGGGAAGACTTTCGGTTTTGCAGTCCGCCAGCCACCCTGCCATCCGGATCTGTCTTTGTGACAGGTTTGGAAATAGTTGTCACCCATTGTCGGGCTCCAACTGGCGGCCACTTTTGTATAGTTCTATTGGCTTCTGGAGCACCAGTGGCAGCTGCCGAGGGAGGGGACCACTTCTGCTGTGAGCTAGGCAGTGCTGTGGAAAGCCTGCGGCCATCGGCGGGGCTGTCCCTGTGGAACCAGGGCTCTGGAGAGTCACTTGAGTCAGAACTCGGGTGTGCAGGGCTATACAGGGGCAGGCTGTTGCTGAGTTTCAAGGCCTGAGAGTGGTGTGAGGGCTGCCTGGGATGGTCGACCAGCATGCAGTAGCTCCCGAGGCTCGACCCGTGACCTGCAGCGACCCTCCATGCATGGCACATTTAACCGGGGATGCCCTTCCCCGGCACTGTTGTGGGGTTGCATGGGCCCTGGCCAACTGAGGCATCCACAGAATTTCTTTTCCAAGTCCCCATGGGGAGTCAGTGGCCATCCTGAGCCATCCTTTCAGGGTGCTGCACCCGGACGCAGTCCATCTGCTGTGACACTTTTCTTCCAAGTCTGCGTTTGTAGTCAGAGTGGTCCCTGAGCACCTTCAGCCTTTCTTGTGCCCCTCACGTGAGAGTGGACGGCCAAAGGAGTCTTGATCTGGATGCACGGGCCAGTTTCTGTGTGGCACTGGTGTCCTGGAGGGCATCCCTGGCCCCACTGCTGCTCCTGTCTTGGGGTCGACCAGACAGCCCTGGATGCTCCGTGTCTGGCTGCAATGGTGACCTTTTGGGGACAGATGTCCATGTCGCACATTTCTGAGTCAGCGATGTGGCCATTGACTCGACCCCTGCCCCCTGGGCGGGGTATATCTTGCACTCTGAGTTGGCATTTTGGGCCACCAGGTTATTGCTGACACACTGTTTTCTGGCGACCTTTCGCTGGAGAAGTTGGGCGTCTAAATGCATGCGGGGGTTCTCTGGTCTACCGGTGACCTTGCTAGCCTGGCCTGCTCTGCTTGAGCTGCCAGCTGGGGCCCCTGTGCCTCACCTCCTGTGCATCTGCCTGAGTGTCCCAACTCCCTGGGGCCGCCCTGGGCTGGAGTCTCCTCTGACCCACCTGGGTTTGGTGGGGAAAGGCCGATGTGTGGAGGCTCCCCTCTGCCTGTGTGTGTGCTCCCAGCTGTGGGCACCCAGGGCGGTCACGACAACCCCACCCTGTTGGCACCATGCCATGTGTGTCAGGCATCCTCCTCTCCCCTGGGGTTGTCCACCATCTCTTCCCCAGAGCGGGGCTGGCCAACTGCAGGCTGGTCAGCTTGGTGGTTTTAATAAGGCTGACCCCCATTGCTCTTCTCTGGGTCTTTTTCCAATCAATGTGGTGATGTCACACTCTCCTGGGCTGCAAACAATTTGCAGTGGGTGAGTGACAGATATTCACAGGGGATGGTACCATTCTTCTCTTCCCACCCATGGGGGCTCCTTGCCTTTTCTCTCCCCTCCTGTGGGGATTGTGTTAGGAGGTGTAGGGGTACAGGATCTTGCCCAACCTCACTGTGCTTCCTCGCTCAAGGCCTGGTGAAGGTGGCAAAGTTCTCTGATGCAGGAGGCATCCCTTGCTGTCACTTCCTGTGGTCGTTGCCCTGCATCAGTGGCCCCTCTCCACGGCAATGGGGGCTTACCTGCTGGCATGTCGTGCTGCCCTTTGTTGGAATGGTGCAAGCGTTGGCTCCTCTTTGGCCTCTGTGGTGCTTCTGGAGTGCTCTGGGTTGTCCCTCAGGTGTCTGAGGCTGAGCGGGATTGTCATTTCCACCACTTCAGCCCCATACTCTGGTTGCTGCCTCGGGGTCTGTGTGTGGGTACTGACGAAAAGCTCAGCTTGTCTGGGGGTATCACTGAAATGGTTGAGGGAGGTGCACCCCTCCCATGTGGGGTTAGGGGTGCTTTGGGTTTTCCTCCTCTCACCATAGACTGCATCCCACCCTTCCCCAGGTGTCCCTGAGCGCTTTCGTGGGTGGCCCAATAAATGGCAACTGATGGGTAGCGGAATCTGACCTGCACCTGTTGAGAAAGTCTTCTAGCAATCTGAGAGGTGTGCCCTGGGATACCAAGCTCCCCCGGCCTGCTGCTTCTCTGTATTGTGGTAGCAATTGGATTCGTTCACGTGTAAGCAGAGTTCCCTCTTGGTGATGGGGAGTAGAAGGGTCTGCTGGTCCGCATGCTGGGGATCTTGTGCTTCTTGTCTCCTACTGTGCCAAGTGCCTTTCCCTTCTGAGTTGGGGAGGGTCCCAACAGGCTGGGCCCTGTGTCCTAGCTGTTGAGGAGGTCCTTGCTTGAATGCTGGGTGCACGTGGTGTTCCATCTGGTGCGTGACCCACTTCTGCTGAAAGCTGGCTTTCTGCTCTCTCCCGTGCCTAGCTGTGGCAGATACCAATGACCATGCTGTGTGCAGGGCAATGGGCCAGGCCACCTGAGCCCAGAAATGTGTCCCCATAATGGGGAGTGTCAGTCACCCAGAGTGAGACTGGGTTAGGGATGGATGAGATTCTGGGCATATTGCCCTGGTGTTGGGCTTGTGGCTGGGGTTTCTTCAGGGCCACCAGTGGTGGGGCCCAGGTCCCACAAGGGGTCTCTGCAGCAGTGCAAAGGGCCAGCTCGGATCCCAGGTAGGAGAACCATGGGACCACCATTGTGTCTGTTGCTTTGGCGTGATGCAGTCGTATTTCCCAGGTGGCCCAGCTGTGCCCGAGGTTTCTTCCTGAGCTCCTGGCTTGCTCTCTTGCCCCTGCCCTCATGAGCACAGGCACTGCGTGTGTGCTCCTTTGCCATAGTCACCTGCTGATACTTCCTCTTTGAAAGACATTTTGGCCCCGCTGGGGTGGACCAGTATGAAAATCAAGCAGGCTCTGCCTTGTAAGGTGTTACCCAGCCACTGTGGGCCAGTGTCTGCATCCCACTGGTGTGTGCCTTGGCTTTGTTACCCGATGGTGGTCTGCCCCACGTGGGACTGGTGGATGTCAGAGGGGTAGGGTCTACCTTCCGTGTGGGCAAGAAGAGTGTTCTGGGGTGATGGCTGCAGATATAGGTGGAGCCCTGAGACCCCAAGAGGCATGAAAGAGTTGCTGGAGAACAGGCGGCCCCTCTGGGTGACATATGGGAAATGAAGATAGTCTTGATCTCCTAAATTTGTGATAAAACAACCTTGGCCTCCAAAAGTGCTAGGATTGCTGGCGTGAGTCACAACACCCGGCCCAGTCTCTCTGATTTTTTTAACAATAAAGTTGACCGGCTGTGGATGGTGGCTCATGGAAGCCTGTCATCCATGTGCTTTGAAGACCAAGGTGGGTAGATCACACAAGATTGCGGGTTCGAGACTGGCCTGACCAAAATGGTAAAACCCCATCATCAAAACGAAAAAACAACCTGAATTGGGCTCAGTGCCTGTAATCCCAACACTTTGGAAGTCCAAGGCGAGTGGATCCTGAGGTTGCAGGTTAGAGACAGGCCTAGAACAACACAGCATAACCCAATTCCTATAAAAAACATAAAAACAGGAAAAAAAAGCTGAGATGTGCATGACATGTTTTCGCTTCGGCAGAAACTACACTAAAATTGAGATGCCACACAGAAGTCGGGCATGGCCGCCACACAAAAATGACATGCAAACGTGTGCAGTGCTACTCCAACCTGAGTGACAAGTGGCAAACAGTACGTCATAAAGAAATACGGGATGAATACCAAGTGTGGGTGAGGGGGAGGAAGGCAGCAAAACACACTGCCATGTGTGTACCTATGCAACTATCTTGCACGTTCTGCACATGTACCCCAAAACCTATAATGCAATAAAAATTTAAAAAAAAAAAAAAAAAAAAAAAGAAATACGGGGTAGGAAATGGAGTCATCCGGCATTTTATTTTTTTATAATTGTACACACTGATCTGTCTCACTTTTTTCTTTTTCTCCTTTATTATTATTTTTTTAATTTTAAATTTTTATTGCATTTTAGGTTTTGGGGTACAAGTGCAGAATGTGCAAGTTAGTTGCATAGGTACACACATGGCAGTGTGTTTTGCTGCCTTCCTCCCCTTCACCCACACTTGGCATTTCTCCCCAGGCTATCCCTCCCCAGCTCCCCTCCTCTGACCTTCCCCCATTCCCCCCAATAGACCTCAGTGTGTAGTAGACCCCCTCCCTGTGTCCATGTGTTCTCACTTTTCTCACCCGCCTATGAGTGAGAATATGTGCTATTACCTTTTCTGTTCTTGTGTTAGTTTGCTGAGAATGATGTTCTCCAGATTCATCCATGTCCTTACAAAGGACACAAACTGATCATTTCTGATTGCTGCATAATAATCCATGGTGTATATGTGTCACATTTTCCCAGTCCAGTCTATCATCGATGGGCATTTTGGTTGGTTCCAGGTCTTTGCTATTGTAAACAGTGCTGCAATGAACATTCGTATGCATGTGTCCTTATAGTAGAAAGATTTATATTTCTTTGGATATATACCCAGTAAAGGGATTGCTGGGTAAAATGGAATTTCTATTTCTAGGTCCTGTAGGAATTGCCACACTGTCTTCCACAATGATTGAGCTAATTTACACTCCCACCAACAGTGTAAGAGTGTTCCTATTTCTCCACATCCTCTCCAGCATCTGTTGTATCCAGATTTTTTAATGATCGCCATTCTAACTGGCAGGAGATGGTATCTCAATGTGGTTTTCATTTGCATGTCTCTAATGACCAGTGACAATGAGAATTTTTTCATGTGTTTGTTGGCCTCATGTATGTCTTCTTTTGTAAAGTGTCTGTTCATATCCTTTGCCCATTTTTGAGTGGGCTTGTTTGTTTATTTCCTGTAAATCTGTTTGAGTTCTTTGTAAATTCTGGATATCAGCCCTTTGTCAGATGCGTAAACTGCAAAGATGTTTTCCAATTCTGATGGTTGCTGATTCACTCTAGTGACTGTTTCTTTTGCCGTGCAAAACCTGTTGTGTTTGATTAGGTCCCATTTGTCTATTTTGGCTTTTGTTGCCAATGCTTTTGGTGTTTTGGTCATGAAGTCCTTGCCTACTCCTATGTCCTGAATGGTTTTGCCTATATTTTCTTCTAGGGTTTTTATGATACCAGGTCTTATGTATAAGTCTTTAATTCATCTAAAGGTAATTGTAGTGTAAGATGTCAGGAAGGGGTCCAGTTTTTGCTTTCTGCACATGGCTAGCCAGTTTTTCCAATACCATTTATTAAACAGAGAATTTTTTTTCCATTGCTTGTTTTTGTCTGGTTTATCAAAGATTATATGGTTGTAGATAAGTTGTGTTGCCTCCGATGCCTCTGTTCTGTTCCATTAGTCTATATCTCTGTTTTGATACCAGTACCATGTTGGTTTGATTACTGTAGCATTGCAGTATAGTTTGAATTCTGGTAGTGTGATGCTTTTTTCTTAGAATTGACTTGGCTATGCGGGCTCTCTTTTAGTTCCATATGAAGTTCATGGTATTTTTCTTCCAATTCTGTGAAGAAATTCAATGGTAGTTGGATGGGGATAGCATTGATTGTGTAAATTACTTTGGGCATTATAGCCATTTTCACGATATTGATTTTTTCTAACCACGAACATGGAATATTTCTCCATCTGTTTGTGTCCTCTCTTATTTCGTTGAACAGAGGTTTGTAGTTTTCCTTAAAGAGATCCCTCACATTCCTTGTGAGTTGTATTCCTAGGTGTTTTATTTTTTTTTTGTAGCAATTGTGAATGTCAGGTCGTTCTTGATACGGTTTTGTTTTAGTCTGTTATTGGTGTATAGGAATGATTGTGACTTTTGCACATGAATTTTGTATCCTGAGACTTTGCTGAATTTACTTATCAGTTTAAGGAGTTTTTGGGCTGAGTCGATGGGGTCTTCTAGGTATACTATCATATCGTCTGCAAATAGAGACAATTTGGCTTCCACCTTTAATATTTGAATACACTTTATTTCTTTTTCTTGCCGATTGCTCTGACTAGAACTTCCAGTACTATGTTGAATAGAAGTGGTGAGAGAGGGCATCCTTGTCTAGTGCCAGATTTCAAAGGAAATGCTTCCAGTTTTTGCCCATTAAGTATGATATTGGCTGTTGGTTTGTCATAAATAGCTTTTATTACTTTGAGATGTGTTCCATCCATACCAAGTTTATTGGTGGTTTTTAGCATAAAGTGCTGTTAAATTTTGTCAAATGCCTTCTCTGCATCAATTGAGATAATCATGTGGTTTTTGTTTTTGGTTCTATATATGTGGTGAATTACATTTATAGACTTGCATATGTTGAACCAGCCTTGCATCCCCGGGATGAATCCTACTTGATCATGATGCATAAGATTTTTAATGTGCTGTTTCAATCGGTTTGCCGGTATTTTATTGAAGATTTTTTCTTCTCTGTTCATCATTTATATTGACCTGAAGTATTCTTTTCTTGTTGAGTTTCTGCTGGGTTTTGGTATCAGGATGATGTTGGTATCATAAAATGATTTGGGAAGGGTTCCCTCTTTTTGAATTATTTTGAATAGTTTCAGAAGGAATGGTACCAGATCCTTTTTGTGTGTCTGGTAGAATTCGGCTGTGAACCCATCTCGACCTGGGCTTTATTTGTGTGGCAGGCTCTTAATTGCTGCATCAACTTTAGACCTTGTTTTTGGTCTATTCATAGTTTCGGTTTCCTCCTGGTTTAGGCATCGGAGGACACAGATGTCCAGAAATTTATCCATTTCTTCCTGGTTTACTAGTTTATGTGCATAGAGTTGTTTGTAGTATTCTCTGATGATGGTTTGAATTTCTGTGGAATCTGTGGTGATTTCCCCATTATCGTTTTTTATTGCATTTATTTGGTTGTTCTCCCTTTTCTTTTTTATCAGGCTGGCTAGTGGTCTGTCTATCTTGTTGATCCGGCTCTTGGATTTATTGATTTTTTCAAGGGTTTTTTGTGTCTCTATCTTTTTCAGTTCTGCTCTGATATTAGTTATTTCTTGTCTTCAGGTAGGTTTTGAGCTTTTTTGATCTTGCTCCTCTAGCTCTTTCAATTTTAACGGTAGGGTGTCAACATTGGATCTCTCCATTCTTCTCATGTGGGCACTTACTGCTATATATTTTCCTCTACAGACTGCGTTAAATTTGTCCCAGAAATTCTGGAATGTTGTGTCTTCATTCTCGTTGGTTTCGAAGAACTTCTTTATTTCTGCCTTCATTTCATTGTTTATCTAATCAACATTCAAAGCCAGTTGTTCAGTTTCCATGAAGCTGTGCGGTTCTGAATTAGTTTCTAAATTATGAGTTCTATCTTGTTTGCACTATTGTCTGAGAGACTGTTTGTTGTGATTTCAGTTGTTTTGCATTTGCTGAGGAGTGCTTTTTTTTTCCAATTATGTGGTCAATTTTGGAGTAGGTGTGATGTGGTGCTGAGAAAAATGTATATTCTGTGGATTTTCAGTGGAGAGTTCTGTAAATGTCTTTCAGGTTTGCTTGTTTCAGGTCTGAGTTTAAGTCCTGGATATTCTTGTTAATTTTCTGTCTGGTTGATCTGTCTGATATTGACAGTGGAGTGTTAAAGTCTCCCACTATTATTCTGTGGGAGTCTAAGTCTCTATGTTAGTCATTAAAAACTTGCCTTGTACATCTGGTGCTCCTGCGTTGGGTTCATATATATTTAGGACCGTTAGCTTTTCTTGTTGTATCGATCCCTTTACCATTATGTAATGACCTTGTTTGTCTCTTTTGATCTTTGTTGCTTTAAAGTCTATTTTATCAGAGACGAGAATTGCAACTTCTGCTTTTTTTTTTTTGCTCTCCATTTGCTTGGTAAATCTTCCTCCATTCCTTTATTTTGAGCCTTTTTATATCCTTGCGTGTGAGATGGGTTTCCTGGAAAGAGCACACCGATGGGTTTTGGTTTTTTATTCAATTTGCCAGTCTGTGTCTTTAGATTGGTGCATTTATTCCATTTACATTTAGGATTAATATTGCTATGTGTGAATTTTATACTGCTATTTTGATGCCAGCTGGCTGTTTTGCCCATAGGTTCATGTAGATTCTTTATTTTGCTGATGCTCTTTAGCATTTGGTATGCTATTAGGATGGCTGGTACTTGTTGTTTCTTTCTATGTGTAGTGCCTCTTTCAGGAGCTCTTGTACAGCAGGCCTAATGGTGACAAAATCTCTAACTACTTGCTTGTTCGTGAAGGATGTTATTTTTCCTTCACTTAGGAAGCTCAGTTTGGCTGGATATGAAATTCTCGGTTGAAAATTTTTTTCTTTAAGGATGTTGAATATAGGCCCCCACTCTCTTCTGGCTTGTAGAGTCTCTGCCGAGAGATCTACTGTGAGTCTGATGGGCTTCCCTTTGTGGGTGACCCGATTTTACTCTCTGGCTGCCCTTAGTATTTTCTCCTTCATTTCACCCCTGGTGAATCTGGCGATTATGTGCCTTGGCGTTGCTCTTCTTGCAGGGTATCTTTGTGGTTTTCTCTGTATATCCTGGAGTTGAGTATTGGTCTGCCTTGCTATGTTGGGGAAATTTTCCTGTATAATATCCTGAAGAGTATTTTACAGCTTCGATTCATTCTCTTCATCACATTCTGGTACACCTATAAAACGTAAGTTGGGTCTCTTCACATAGTCTCATCTTACTTGGAAATTTTGTTCATTTCTTTTTCTGCTTTTTTCTCTAATCTTGGTTTCTCATTTTATTTATTTATTTATTTATTTTTTTAAATTTCTATTGCATTATAGGTTTGGGGGTACATGTGCAGAACGAGCAAGATAGTTGCATTGGTACACACATGGCAGTGTGCTTTGCTGCTTTCCTCCCTTTCACCCACACTTGGTATTCATCCCCAGGCTATTCCCCCTAACAGTCCCCAGTGTATAGTAGACCGCCTCTCTGTGTCCACGTGTTCTCATTTTTCTCACCCACCTATGAGTGAGTATATGCGGTATTTCTTTTTCTGTTCTTGTGTCAGTTTGCTGAGAATGATGTTCTCCAGATTCATCCATGTCCCTACAAAGGACACAAACTCATCATTTTTGATTGCTGCATAATATTCCATGGTGTATATGTGCCACATTTTCCCAGTCCAGTCTATCATCATTGGGCATTTGGGTTGGTTCCAGGTCTTTGCTATGGTAAACAATGCTGCAACGAACATTCGTGTGCATGTGTCCTTATAGTAGAACGATTTATAGTCCTTTGGATAGATACCCAGTAATGGGATTGCTGGGTCAAATGGAATTTCTATTTCTAGGTCCCTGAGGAATCGCCACACTGTCTTCCACAATGGTTGAACTAATTTACACTCCCACCAACAGTGTAAGTGTTCCTATTTCTCCACATCCTCTCCAGCATCTGCTGTCTCCAGCTTTTTTAATGATCGCCATTGTAACTGGTGTGAGATGGTATCTCAATGTGGTTTTGATTTGCATCTCTCTAATGACCAATGACAATGAGCACTTTTTCATATGTTTGCTGGCCTCATGTATGTCTGCTTTCGTAAAGTTTCTGTTCGTATCCTTTGCCCATTTTTGAATGGGCTTGTTTGTTTTTTTCCTGTAAATCTGTTTGAGTTCTTTGTAAATTCTGGATATCAGCCCTTTGTCAGATGCGTAAACTGCAAAGATTTTTTCCCATTCTGATGGTTGCCGATTCACTCCAGTGACTGTTTGTTTTGCCGTGCAGAAGCTGTGGAGTTTGATTAGGTCCCATTTGTCTATTTTGGCTTTTGTTGCCAATGCTTTTGGTGTTTTGTTCATGAAGTCCTTGCCTACTCCTATGTCCTGAATGGTTTTGCCTAGATTTTCTTCTAGGGTGTTTATGGTGTCAGGTCTTACGTTTAAGTCTTTAATCCATCTGGAGTTAATTTTAGTGTAAGGTGTCAGGAAGGGGTCCAGTTTCTGCTTTCTGCACATGGCTAGCCAGTTTTCCCAACACCATTTATTAAATAGGGAATCCTTTACCCATTGCCTGTTTTTGTCTGGTTTATCAAAGATAATATGGTTGTAGATGTGTTGTGTTGCCTCCGATGCCTCTGTTCTGTTCCATTGTTCTATATCTCTGTTTTGGTACCAGTACCATGCTGTTTTGATTACTGTAGCCTTGTAGTATAGTTTGAAGTCTGGTAGCGTGATGCCTCCTGCTGTGTTCTTTTTGCTTAGAATTGACTTGGCTATGCGGGCTCTTTTTTGGTTCCATATGAAATTCATGGTGGTTTTTTCCAGTTCTGTGAAGAAATTCAATGGTAGTTTGATGGGGATAGCATTGAATCTGTAAATTACTTTGGGCAGTATAGCCATTTTCACGATATTGATTCTTCCTAACCACGAACATGGAATGTTTCTCCATCTGTTCGTGTCCTCTCTTATTTCGTTGAGCAGTTGTTTGTAGTTTTCCTTAAAGAGGTCCCTTACATTCCTAGTGAGTTGTATTCCTAGGTATTTTATTTTCTTTGTAGCAATTGTGAATGGCAGTTCGTTCTTGATTTGGTTCTCTTTAAGTCTGTTATTGGTGTATAGGAATGCTTGTGATTTTTGAACATTGATTTTATATCCTGAGACTTTGCTGAAGTTGCTTATCAGTTGCAGGAGCTTTTGGGCTGAGGTGATGGGGTCTTCTAGGTATACTATCATGTCGTCTGCAAATAGAGACAATTTGGCTTCCACCTTTCCTATTTGAATACCCTTTATTTCTTTTTCTTGCCTGATTGCTCTGGCTAGAACTTCCAGTACTATGTTGAATAGAAGTGGTGAGAGAGGGCGTCCTTGTCTAGTGCCAGATTTCAAAGGGAATGCTTCCAGTTTTTGCCCATTAAGTATGATATTGGCTGTTGGTTTGTCATAAATAGCTTTTATTACTTTGAGATATGTTCCATCAATACCAAGTTTATTGAGGGTTTTTAGCATAAAGGGCTGTTGAATTTTGTCAAATGCCTTCTCTGCATCAATTGAGATAATCATGTAGTTTTTGTTTTTGCTTCTGTTTATGTGGTGAATTACATTTTATAGACTTGCATATGTTGAACCAGCCTTGCCTCCCTGGGATGAATCCTACTTGATCATGATGGATAAGTTTTTTAATCTGCTGTTGCAATCGGTTTGCCAGTATTTTATTGAAGATTTTTGCATCTATGCTCATCATGGATATTGGCCTGAAGTTTTCTTTTCTTGTTGAGTCTCTGCCAGGTTTTGGTATCAGGATGATGTTGGTCTCATAAGATGATTTGGGAAGGGTACCCTCTTTTTGGATTATTTGGAATAGTTTCAGAAGGAATGCTACCTGATGCTCTTTGTGTGTCTGGTAGAATTCGGCTGTGAACCCATCTGGACCTGGGCTTCTTTTGTGTGGTAGGCTCTTAATTGCTGCCTCAACTTCAGACCTTGTTATTGGTCTATTCATAGTTTCGGCTTCCTCCTGGTTTAGGCTTGGGAGGATACAGGCATCCAGGAATTTATCCATTTCTTCCTGATTTACTGGTTTATGTGCATAGAGTTGTTTGTAGTATTCTCTGATGATGGTTTGAATTTCTGTGGAATCTGTGGTGATTTAACCTTTATCGTTTTTTATTGCATCTATTTGGTTTTTCTCTCTCTTCTTTTTTATCAGTCTGGCTAGTGGTCTGTCTATTTTGTTGATCTTTTCGAAAAACCAGCTCTTAGATTTATTGATTTTTTGAAGGGTTTTTCTTGTCTCTATCTCCTTCAGTTCTTCTCTGATCTTAGTTATTTCTTGTCTTCATCTAGGTTTTGAGCTTTTTTGATCTTGCTCCTCTAGCTCTTTCAATTTTGATGATAGGGTGTCAATTTTGGGTCTCTCCACTCTTCTCATGTGGTCACTTATTGCTATATATTTTCCTCTACAGACTGCTTTAAATGTGTCCCAGAGATTCTGGTACGTTGTGTCTTCATTCTCGTTGGTTTCAAAGAACTTCTTTATTTCTGCCTTCATTTCATTGTTTATCCAATCAACATTCAAGAGCCAATTGTTCAGTTTCCATGAAGCTGTGCGGTTCTGAGTTATTTTCTGAATTCTGAGTTCCAACTTGATTGCACTATGGTCTGAGAGACTGTTTGTTATGATTTCAGTTGTTTTGCATTGGCTGAGGAGTGCTTTACTTCCAATTATGTGGTCAATTTTGGAGTAGGTGTGATGTGGTGCTGAGAAGAATGTATATTCTGTGGATTTTGGGTGGAGAGTTCTGTGAAGGTCTATAAGGTTTGCTTGTTCCAGGTCTGAGTTCAAGTCCTGGATGTCCTTGTTAATTTTCTGTCTGGTTGATCTGTCTGCTATTGACAGTGGAGTGTTGAAGTCTCCCACTATTATTGTGTGGGAGTCTAAGTCCCTTTGTAAGTCATTAAGAACTTGCCTTATATATCTGGGTGCTCCTACATTGGGTCCATATATATTTAGAATCGTTATCTCTTCTTGTTGTATCGATCCTTTTACCATTATGTAATGACCTTCTTTGTCCCTTTTGATCTTTGTTACTTTAAAGACTATTTTATCAGAGATGAGAATTGCAACTCCTGCTTTTTTTTGCTCTCCATTTGCTTGGTAAATCTTCCTCCATCCCTTTATTTTGAGCCTTTGTGTATCTTTGCATGTGGGGTGGGTTTCCTGGATACAGCACACCGATGGGTTTTGGTTTTTTATCCAATTTTCCAGTCTGTGTCTTTTGATTGGTGCATTTAGCCCATTTACATTCAGGGTTAATATTGTTATGTGTGAATTTGATACTGCCATTTTGATGCTAGCTGGCTGTTTTTCCCGTTGGTTCATGTACATTTTTCATTTTGTTGATGGTCTTTAGCATTTGGTATGCTTTTAGGATGGCTGGAACTGGTTGTTTCTTTCTATGTGTAGTGCCTCTTTCAGGAGCTCTTGTAAAGCAGGCCTAGTGGTGACAAAATCTCTGAGTACTTGCTTGTTCATGAAGGATTTTATTTTTCCTTCACTTATGAAGCTCAGTTTGGCTGGATAGGAAATTCTGCGTTGAAAGCTCTTTTCTTTAAGGATGTTGAATATTGGCCCCCACTCTCTTCTGGCTTCTAGAGTCTCTGCCGAGAGATCTGCTGTGAGTCTGGTGGGCTTCCCTTTGTGGGTGACCCGTCCTTTCTCTCTGGCTGCCCTTAGTATTTTCTCCTTCGTTTCAACCCTGGTGAATCTGACGATTATGTGCCTTGGGGTTGCTCTTCTTGCAGAGTATCTTTGTGGTGTTCTTTGTATTTCCTGGAGTTGAGTATTGACCTGTCTTGCTAGGTTGGGGCAATTTTCCTGGATAATATCCTGAAGAGTGTTTTCCAGCTTGGATTCATTCTCTTCTTCACATTCTGGTACACCTATCAAAAGTAGGTTGGGTCTCTTCACATAGTCCCACATTTCTTGGAGATTTTGTTCATTCCTTTTTGTGCTTTTTTCTTTAATCTTGGTTTCTCGTTTTATTTCATTGAGTTGATCTTCAACTTCTGATATTCTTTCTTCTGCTTGGTCAATTCGGCTGTTGAAACTTGTGCATGCTTCGTGAAGTTCTCATGTTGTGTTTTTCAGCTCCTTGAATTCATTCATATTCCTCTCTAAATTGTCCATTCTCGTTATCAGTCCCTCGAATCTTTTTTCAAATCTTTTTTCAAGGTTCTTAGTTTCTTTGCACTGGTTTAGAACATGCTCCTTTAGCTCACTGAATTTTCTCATTATCCACTTTCTGAAGTCTGATTCCGTCATTTCGTCACATTCATTCTCCGTCCAGCTTTGTTCCCTTGCTGGTGAGGAGTTTTGGTCCTTTTTTGGAGGTGAGGTGTTTTGGTTTCGGGTGCTTTCCTCCTTTTTGCGCTGGTTTCTTCCCATCTTTATGGATTTATCCGCCTGTCGTCTTAGTAGTGGCTGATTTTTCAATTGGGTCTCTGTGTGGACACTGAGATTGTTGATGATGAAGTATTTCTGTTACTTAGTTTTCCCTCTAATGATCTATCCTCTCTGCTGTATGAGTGCTGAGGTCCACTCCAGGCCCTTCTTGTCTGGGGTATACCTGCAGCAGCTGCAGAACAGTGAGGGATGATATCAGTTTCTTTTTCTGCTGCCCTTGTTCCAGAATGATGCCAGCCAAATGTCAGTCTGATTAGTCCTTTTCTGGGGTGACTCTTTGGATATACAGGGGTCAGGGAGCTGCTTGAGGAGACAGTCTGTGCTTTATAGGAGCTCCAGTGCTGAGCTGTGAGCTCCGTTGTTCATTCAGTGTTGTTGGGAGGTTATGTCTGCTGCAATAGAACTCATAAAACACCACTCTTTTTTTTTCACCCTTAGATGCTCTGTCTCAGGGAGTTGGGGCTTTCTTTATGAGTATCTGTTGCACTGTCCTGCCCCACTCGGTGGCAGTCTATTCACTATTTGCCTGCCGGGGCTCTGACCTGCTAACGCGGGTCCGCCCTGTTGCTTCCTGGTGGACTCTCTCTGTTACGGCAGGTTACCTTGGCAACAGCAGGCTGCGTCAGTCCTGGGCGGTACTTAAGTGGGGGTGCACTTTGTCAGGAATGGTGGACGCCCCTCCCTGACCGGGCTGCACCGTTCTAAATGCCGGCGACAAAACTCAGCCCCAAGCACCTCCAGTCACTGCCCTGCTTGTCCCCATGAGCGTGGGACCCGCCGAGCCTGATCACCCAGCTCCCTGCCTCAGAGTCCGTCCTCTCTCTCTCTCTCTTTCTCTCCCCTAGCTGAAAGGTCGACTCTCTCACTTGCGCCCCAGGAGCCTGCCGATAGGGCACTGGGATCTGTGCAATCTCCCGTGCCGCTGCCCACTACCCCAGCTCAGATCACGCTTCCCAGGAAACTCCTGGTCTGGCTTATTGTCCAAGTCCCGTTCAATCAGATGGACATGCCAATCTGCCCTTCCAAATCTCAGATTGCCGGTTTAACAGGGCACCCAGACCAGTGAGTTCCGCGCCAGGTCCCGCTGCGGCGCCGGCTGAAGAGGCGGCGGGAGCCGGTTGCGTTAGCCGGCTGCTAGCGTCCCGTGTCTCTCCCACACCTGGGACTTTCAACGCTCTGTGGGCATAAAAGGAACATCCGAGAATGCGGCTAGGACTCACCCTCTGTGCCTTCACCGAGAGCTGCAATCCTGAGTCACCTCTATGACGCCATGTTGCCTCCTCCCGGTTTCTCATTTTATTTCATTGAGTTGATCTTCGACTTCTGATATTCTTTCTTCTGCTTGGTCAATTCGGCTGTCGAAACTTGTGCATGCTTCACGAAGTTCCCATGTTGTGTTTTTCAGCTCCTTCAATTCATTCATATTCCTCTCTAAGTTGTCCATTCTTGTTATCATTTCCTCGAATTCTTTTTCAAATCTTTTTTCAAGGTCCTTAGTTTCTTTGCATTGATTTAAAACATGTTCTTTCAGCTCACTGAAATTTCTCATTATCCACCTTCTGAAGTCTGATTTTATCATTTTGTCACACTCATTCTCCATCCAGCTTTGTTCCCTTGCTGGTGAGGAGTTTTGGTCTTTTGTAGGAGGTGAGGTGTTTTGGTTTCAGGTGTTTTTCTCCGTTTTGCGCTGGTTTCTTTCCATCTTTGTGGATTTATCCACCTGTCGTCTTAGTAGTTGCTGATTTTTCAATTGAGTCTCTGAGTGGATGCCCAGATTGTTGATGATGAAGTATTTCTGTTACTTAGTTTTCCTTCTAATAGTCTATCCCCTCTGCTGTTCGAGTGCTGAGGTTCACTCCAGGCCTTGCTTGTTGGCGGTACACCTGTAGCAGCTGTGAAACAGTGAGGGATGCTACCAGTTTCTTCTTCTGCTATCTTTATCTCAGAATGATGCCCGCCAAATGTCAGTCTGATTAGTCTTTTTCTGAGGTGACTCTTTAGATATACTGTGGTCAGGGAGCTGCTTGATGAGAAGGTCTGTACTTTATAGGAGCTCCAGTGCTGAGTTTTGAGTTTCAGTCTTCATTCATGGTTGTTGGACACGTGTGTTTTGGTCTTCTGCAGCAGAACTTATGAAACCCCTTTTTTCCCCCTCAGATGCTCTTTCTTAGGGAGAGAGGTTTTCTTTATGAGTATCTTTTTCACTGTCCTACCTGGCTAGAAGGTATTCTATTCACTATTTGCCTGCCGAGGCTCTGCCCTGCTAGCGCGGGTCTGCACTGCTGCCACGGGGCTCCATTCTACTGTGATGGGCTCTGCACTGCTGGTGGAGTCTCTTTGTTATGGCGGGTTGCCTCGGCAATGGGAGGCTGCATCAGCACTGGGCGTGTACCTCAGTAGGTGTGGATTGCGTCCGCAGTGGCAGACGCCCCTCCCCCACCGGGTTGCGTGTACCTCAGTAGGAGTGGATTGAGTCCGTAGCGGCAGATGCCCCTCCCCCACCGGGTTGCCTTGCCCTGGATTCAGCTGAGCCCACAGCAAAACTCTCAACACTGAGCACCTCCAATCGCCGACCTGCTTGTCCCCGTGAGGGTGGAACCCTGATCACCTGGCTCCCTGCCTCAGAGTCCATCCTCTATCTCTCTCATTTTCTCCCCAATTTGAATGGTTGACTCTCTCTCTGGCGCCCTAGTAGCCTGCTGATAGGACACTGGGATCTGTGCAATCTCCTGTTCTGCTGTCCACTGCACCAGCTCAAATCACACTTCCCAGGAATCTCCTGGTCTGGCTCACTGTCCAAGTCCCGTTTAATCAGATGGACATGTCAATCTGCCCTTCCAAATCTCAAATTGCCAGTTTAACACAGCACCCAGACCAGTGAATTTTGTGCCAGATGCCGCTGCTTTGCAGTGCCGACCGAATCAGCCACGTGAGCATAAACTCTAGCTGCACTGGCATCCCGTGTCTCTCCTACACCTGGGAATTTCTCTGTTCTGTGGGCAACAAAGGACCGTTTGAGAATGCAGCTAGGAATCATCCTCTGTGCCTTCACTGAGAGCTGCAATCCTGAGTTTTTTCTATGGCACCATCTTGGAAATCCCAATCCAGAGCCATTCTTAATAATACAAACATGAGGTAGAGTCAGGAGTCTAATTCATATGGCCACTCAGTGAAAGCCTCAGGAAGTAGTGCACACCTGGGGAATTGTCAGTAGTCTATTTTCTGTGGCAACTGATACAGAACCTCAGTGAATAACAGATACCTGAAGAATAGTCAGGAGTGTATTTCAATTAGCCACATATTCAGAAGCTCAGTGAATTGTACACACCTAGGGAATTGTCAGGAGACTATTTCATCTGGCCTCTCATGAAGAGCTTCACTGAATAATGCACTCCTGTAGAGTAGTCAGCATCCTTATTGATATAGCCATTCATTCAGAGCCTCTCTAAGTAATAATCTCCTTGCAGATTTTCAGAAATCTCTTGAATATGGCCACTAAGAGCCTAAACTGAATGGCACACACCTGTGGAATAGTCATCTGGCCACTAATTCAGAATCTCATGGAGTAATGCACACTAGTGGATAAGTGAGAATTGTCTTTCATATGGCCACTCATTCAGAGCCTCACTGAATGATACACACCTGTGGAATTCCCAGGCGTCTATTTCATATTTCCACTGATTCAGAGCCTCAGTGAATAATACACACCTGTAAAGTACTGAGGATTCTATTGTAAATAATAGACACCTGGAAAATATCCGGTGGTCTATTTTATATAGTCACTCATTCAGAGCCTCATTGAATAATAAACACCTCGGGCATAGTTAGGATTCTATTTCATATGATGAGTCATTGAGAAGCAAGCTGAATAATGCACACCTTATGAATAGTCAGGTGTCTCTTTCATAGGAACACTGTTTCAGAGCCTCAGTGAATAATGAACACCTGGGAGATAGTCAGGAGTCTGTTTAACATGACCACTAATTATGAGCCTCAGTGAATAATGCACGACTCCGGAGTACTGAGAGGACTAATTCATATCAACCCCGATTCTGAGATTCCCTTAATAATGCACACATGAGATACAGTCAGAAGCCTATTTCATGTGGTCACTCAGTAGGACCCCCACGGAATAATACACAACTAGGGAATAGTCAGGAGTCTATTTTATATGGCCTCTCATTTAGAGGTTTAGTGAATAATGTACCTCTATGAAGTAGTCAGGACACTGTTTAAGATAGCCACGAATTAAGTGCCTCCCTGAAAGATACACACCTGGGTGATAGTCAGGAGTCTATTTTATATGATATTTCATTCTGGACCTCACTGAATAATACGCACCTGTGAGAGTGTTGGGAGTCCATTTGGTATGGACACTCATATGGAACCTTTGAGAATAGTGCACACATGGAGAATAATTAGGGGTCTGTGTCATAAGGGTACTCATTCAGGCGATCAGTGAATAACACACACGTGGAGTAATTAAGAGTCTCTTTCATGTGGCCACTCTTTCACAGCCTCATGAATATTACACACTTTTGATATAGTCTGGAGTCTATTTTTTATGGCCACTCATTCAGAGCCTCACTGTATAATGCACACCAGGTGAGATGAGACTATTTCATATAAAAAGTTATTCAGAACCTCACTGAATATTACATACCTGGGGAACTGTCAGGAGTCTATTTCATATGGCCACTCTTTTACACACTCACGGAATAATGCACACCTGTGGAATAGTCAGAAGTCTCTTTCATATGGCCACTCATTGAGAGCCTCAGTAAATGTGCACACCTGAGGAAATAGTCAGAATTCTGTTTTATCTCCTCATTTGGAGTCTCACTGAATAATGCACACCTGTGAAGCAGTCAGGAGTCTTTTTCATTTGGCCTCTCATCTGGAGTGTCACTGAATACTGTGGAGTAGTCAGAAGTATGTTTCATGTAGCCACATATTCAGAACCTTAGTGAATTATACACACCCATAAGATAGTAAGGAGTCTAGTTAATATGGCCACTTAGTTAGAGCCTCACTGAGTAACACACACCTGGAGAATAATTAGGAGTCTATTTTCGATGGACATTCAATCAGAACCTCAGTGAGAAATGCACACCTGTGGAGTAGCCAGGAGTCTATTTCATTTGGACACTCATTCATAGCCTCAGTGGATAATATGCACCTGTGGAATAGTCAGGAGCCTATTTCATATGGCCACTCATTCAGAGCCTCAGTGAATAATACACACTTTAAGAATAGTCAATAGTATATTTTATATGGCCACTCTCTCAGGGCCTCACTGAGTGATACATAGCTGGGAGGTGGTCAGGACATTTTTATATGAACACACATTGAGAGCCTCCCTGAATAATGCACACCTGTGGAATAGTCAGGGCAATATTTTATTTGGTCAATCTTTCAAAATAATACACAACAGGGGAGTAGTCAGGAGTCTATTTTATATGGCCTCTTATTCAGAGCTTCAGTGAATAATGAACCTCTATGTAGTAGTCAGGACGTTGTTTAAGATAGCCACGTATTAAGTGCCTCCTGAAAGATACACACCTGGGTGATTGTCAGGAATCTATTTTATATGACGTTTTACTCTGGACCTCACTGAATAATACACACCTGGGAGAATGTCGGGAGTCTATTTGATATGGACATTTATATAGAACCTTTGTGAATAGTGCACACATGGAGAATAATTAGGAGTCTATATCATAAGGCTACTCATTCAGACAGTCAGTGAATAACGCACACGTGGAGAAATAAGGAGTCTGTTTCATGTGGCCACTTTTTCACAGCCTCACTGAATACTACACACTTGTGATATAGTCTGGAGTCTATTTCTTATGGTCACTCATTCAAAGCCTCACTGTATTATGCACACAAGGTAAAAGGAGACTATTTCTTATGGAAACTCATTCAGAACCTCACTGAATATTACCTACCTGAAGAACTGTCAGGAGTCTATTTCATATGGCCACTCTTTCACACCGTCATGGTATAATGCACAACTGTGGAATAGTCAGAAGTCTCTTTCATATGGCCACGCATTGAGAGCCTCACTAAATGTACACACCTGGGGAAATAGAATTCTGTTTTATCTCCTCATTCAGAGTCTCACTGAATAATGCACACCTGTGTGATAGTCAGGAGTCTTTTTCATGTGGCCTCTCATTCGGTGTGTCAATGAATAATGTGGAGTAGTCAGAAGTCTATTTCATGTAGCCACGTATTTAGAGACTCAGTGAATAATACACACCCGTGGGATAGTAAGAAATCAAATTAATATGGCCATTCATTCAAAGCCTCACTGAATAATACACACCTGTGTAATAGCCAGGAATTTATTTCTTCAGGTCAATCATTCAGAGGCTCAATGATATACACACACCTGGAAAATAGTCAGGAGTCTACTTCATATTGTTTCTCATTCAAAGCCAAAGTGAACAATGAACAGCTGTTGAGTTCTCAGAAATGTATGTCATATGGCCACTCATTCAGCACCTCACTGAATGATACACAAGCGGTTAGTAGTCGGGATTCTATTTAATATGGACAACCATGTTGAGACTCACTGAATATCCTATACCTGTCATATCGTGAAGAGTCTATTTAATATCGCCCCTGCTTCCGTGTTTCACTGAGTAATACACACCTGAAAAATTGTCAGGTGTCTATTCCGTATGGCCTGCATTCAGAGCCTCATTGAATAATGCATACGTGGAGAGAAATTTGGAGTCTCTTTCATATGGCAATTCATTCAGAGCATCAGGGAATAATGTACACATGTGGAGTAGCCAGGTGTCTGTTTCCTTTGGCCACACGTTGAGAACCTCAGCGAATCATACACTCCTGTGCAATAGACAGGAATCTATTTCACCTGGCCCATCATTCAGTGCCCGTGTGAATAAAAGCCACCTGGAAATAATCAGGAGTCTATTTCACATTGCCTCCCATTCATAGCCTCACTGAATAATCCACACCTGAAAAAGAGTCAGCAATCAATTTTATAGAGATACATTTTTGGAACCTCCCTTAATAATGCACACATGGGAGATATTCAGAAGTCTATTTCACATGGCAACTGATTCACAGCCTCCGTGAATAATGCATACATGAAGAGTACTCAGCAACCTATTTCATATGGCCACTCATTCAGCACCTAAGTGAATAAAGCACACCTGGGGAATAGTCAGGATTCTATTTCTTATGGTCACTCATTTAGAACTTCACTGAATAATGCACACGCTTGGAATAGTAAGGATTCTCTTTCATATGGCCACTCATTCAGAGCCTCACTGAATGGTACACACCTGTGGAATAGTCAAGAGTCGATTTCATATTTCCACTCATTCAGAGCCACAGTGAAAAATACACACACAGGGAATATTCAAGGCTCTATATCACATGGCCACTCATTCAGAGCCTCAGTGAATAATGCATGCCTGGGGAGTACTGAGGATTCTATTTCAAATGACCCCTCATTCAGAGCCTCAGTAAATAATACACATATGTGAAATATTCAATGCTCTATATCATATGGCCACTCATCCAGAGCCTCAGTGAATGTTACATGCCTGGGGAATAATCAGTATCTTATTCCATATGACCTGTGATTTAGAACCATACTTAATAATGCACACCTTGGAAATAGAAAGTTTTCTTTTTCATATGGACACTTTTTTAGAGCCTCAGTGAATAATACACACTAGGGGAATATTGATTATATTATTTCATATTGCCTCTCATTCAGAGCCCTCAAAATAGTTCAAGTCTGGGGACTTGTCAGGAGTTCATTTACAGTGTTCTCTCATTCAGAGCCTCATTGAACAATGCATACTTGAAAAAATCCTGGAGTCTGTTTTACATGACCATTTATTCAGAGCATCAGTGAAGAATGCACACTTGTGGAGAAGCCATGTGTCTAATTTCTTGGTGCCACATTCAGAACATCAGTGAATAATACATAACCTGTGGAATACTCAGAAATTCATTTCACATTTATACACCATGGAATATTATGCAGCAATCAAAAATGATGAGTTTGTGTCCTTTGTAGGGACATGGATGAATCTGGAGAACATCATTCTCAGCAAACTGACACAAGAACAGAAAAAGAAATACCGCATATACTCGCTCATAGGTGGGTGAGAAAAATGAGAACATGTGGACACAGAGAGGCAGTCTACTATACACTGGGGACTGTTGGGGGGAATGGGGGAGGGACAGCAGGGGGGGGCTGGGGGGGATAGCCTGGGGATGAATACCAAGTGTGGGTGAAGGGGAGGAAAGCAGCAAAGCACACTGCCATGTGTGTACCTATGCAACTATCTTGCTCGTTCTGCACATGTACCCCCAAACCTATAATGCAATAAAAATAAATAAATAAATAAATAAAGAAAGAAAGAAAAAAAAAAAAAAAGAAATTCATTTCATGCGGCTCCTCATTCAGAGGTCGTGTAAATTAAACACATCAGGAGAATAGTCAGGAGTGTATTTCATACTGAATCTCTTTCAGAACCTCAGTGAATAATGCACACCTGGGGAATAGACAGGAGCTTACTTCATATGAGCACTCTTTCAGAGCCACTCTTAATAATACAAACATGAGGTAGAGTCAGGAGTCTATTTCATATGGCCACTCAGTGAAAGCCTCAGAAAGTAGTGCACACCTGGGAAATTGTCAGTAGTCTATTTTGTATGGCAACTGATACAGAACCTCAGTGAATAACACACACCTGAAGAATAGTCAGGAGTGTATTTCAATTGGCCAAAAATTCAGAAGCTCAGTGAATAATACACACCTAGGGAATTGTCAGGAGACTATTTCATCTGGCCTCTCATGAAGAGCTTCACTCCTGCAGAGTAGTCAGCATCCTTATTGATATAGCCATTCATTCAGAGCATCTCTGTGTAATAATCTCCTTGTGGATATTCAGAAATCTCTTGAATATGGCCACTAAGAGCCTCAACTGAATGGTACACACCTGTGGAATAGTCATATGGCCACTAATTCAGAATCTCATGGAGTAATGCACACTGGTAAATAAGTGAGAATTCTCTTTCATATGGTCACTCATTCAGAGCCTCACTGAATAATACACGCCTGTGTAATTCTCAGGAGTCCATTTCATATTTCCACTTATTCAGAGCCTCAGTGAATAGTGCACACTTGGAAAGTACTGAGGATTCTATTGTAAATAATAGACACCTGGGAAATAGTCGGTGGTCTATTTTATATAGTCACTCATTCAAATCCTCATTGAATAATTAAACACCTGTGTAATAGTCAGGAATCTATTTCATATGATGAGTCATTGAGAGGCAAGCTGGATAATGCACACCTCATAAATAGTCAGGTGTCTCTTTCATAGGAACATTATTTCAGAGCCTCAGCGAATAATGCACACCTGGGAAATAGTCAGGAGTCTGTTTAACATGACCACTCATTACGAGCCTCAGTGAATAATGCACGACTCTGGAGTACTGAGAAGATTAATTCATATCAAATCCGATTTTGAGACTCCCTGCATAATACACACATGTGGAAGTGTCAGAAGTCTATTTTATATGGTCACTCAGTAGGACCCCCACGGAATAATACACAACTGGGGAGTAGTCAGGAGTCTATTTTATATGGCCTCTCATTCAGAGCTTCAGTGAATAGTGTACTTTTATGGAGTAGTCAGGACGCTGTTTAAGATAGCTACGAATTAAATTTCTCCCTGAAAGATACACACCTGGGTGATAGTCAGGAGTCTATTTTATATAATATTTCATTCTGGACCTCACTGAATAATACACACCTGAGAGAGTGTCGGGAGTCTATTTGGTATGGACACTCATATGGAACCCTTGTAAATACTGCACACATGGAGAATAATTAGGAGTCTATGTCATAAGGCTACTCATTCAGACAATCAGTGAATAAGGCACACATGTGGAGTAATAAGGTGTCTGTTTTATTTGGCCACACTTTCACAGGCTCACTAAATATTACAGACTTGTGATATAGTCTGGAGTCTATTTCTTATGGCCACTCATTCAGAGCCTCACTGTATAATGCACACCAGGTAAAAGAAAAGTATTTCATATGAAAACTCATTCAGAACCTTACTGAATATTATATACCTAAAAAATTGTCAGGAGTCTATTTCATATGGCCACTCTTTCACACACTCACGAAATAATGCACACCTGTGGAATAGTCGAGTCTTCCATGTGGCCTCTCATTTAGAGTGTCACTGATTAATGTGGAGTAGTCAGAGTCTATTTCATGTAGCCACATATTTGGAGCCTCAGTGAATAATGCACACGCATGCTATAGTAAGGAATCTAATTAATATGGCCACTCATTCGGATACTCACTGTATAATACACACCTGGAGAATAATTTGGAGTCTATTTTAGATTGACATTCATTCAGATTCTCAGTGAATAATGCACACCTGTGGAGTAGGCAGGAGTCTATTTCATTTGGACACTCATTCATAGCCTCAGTGCATATTATGTACCTTTGGAATATTCAGAAGTCTATTTTATATGGCTACTCATTCAAAGCCTCAGTGAATAATACACACTTGGGGAATTGTCAAGAGTCTATTCTATATGGCCACTCTTTCAGCGCCTCACTGAGTGATACACGCCTGGGAAATAGTCAGGACATTTTTATATAAACACTCATTGAGAGAGTTTCTGAATAATGCACACCTGTGAAATAGTCAGAAATCTATTCCATTTGGTCACTCTTTCAGAGTCTCAGTGAATAGTAAACACCCAGAAAAGAGTGAGAAGTCTATTTTATGTGGCCACTCATTCAGAGGCTTATGGAATAGTGCACATCTGGAGAATTCTCAGGAGTCTATTTGGAATGGCAATGCATTCAGTGACACTGTGAATAACACACACCTAGGGAATAGTGAGAATTTTTTTTAATGGCCACACATTCAGAGCCTCAGTGAGTGATGCACATCTGTGAAGTAGGTAGCAGTCCGTTTTATATGCCCACTCTTTCAGAGTCTCACTGAATATCTCACCCCTGTGGAGTACAGAGAGGTCTATTTCATATGGCCACTTATTCTGAGCCTCACTGAATAATACACACCTGGGTAATAGCCAGGAGTTTATTTCTTCAGGCCAATCATTCAGAGGCTCAGTGAAATATACACACCTGGGAAATAGTCAAAAATTTACTTCATATTGCTCCTCATTTATAGCATAAGTGAACAATGAACAGCTATTGAGTTCTCAGGAACGTATGTGATATGGCCACTCATTCCACACCTCACTGAATGATACACAAGTGGGGAATAATCTGGATTCTATGTAATATGAACACCATGTTGAGACCCACTGAATAACATATACCTGTAGAATAGTGAAGAGTGAAGGGTCTATTTCATATCACCCCTTTTTCTGAGTTTCACTGAGTAATACACACCTGGGGAATTGCTAGGAGTGTATTTTGTATGGCCTGCATTCAAAGCCTTATTGAATAATTCATACCTGGAGAGAAATTTGGAGTCTATTTTATATGGCCATTCATTCAGAGCATCGGTGAATTATGTACACATGTGACGTAGCCAGGTGTCTATTTCCTTTGGCCACACACTGAGAACCTCAGCGAATCATACACACCTGTGGAATAGACAGGAGTCTATTTCACACGGCCTCTCATTCAGTGCCCATGTGAATAAAACCCACCTGGAAAATAAAAAGGAGTCTATTTTACATTGCCTCCCATTCATAGTCTCAGTGAATAATCTACACCTGGAAAAGAGTCAGCAATCAATTTCATAGAAATACTTTTTCAGAACCTCCTGTAATAATGCACACATGGGGAATATTCTGAAGTCTATTTCACGTGGCCACTGATTCACAGCCTCCGTGAATAATGCATACATGAAGAATACTCAGCAATCTATTTCATATGGCCACTCATTCAGCACCTCAGTGAATAATGCACACCTAGGGAATAGTCAGGATTCTATTTCTTATGGTCACTCATTTAGAACTTCACTGAATAATGCACATGCTTTGAATAGTCAGAATTCTCTTTCATATGGCCACTCATTCAGCGCCTCACTGCATGGTACACACCTCTGGAATTGTCAAGAGTTGATTTCATATTTTCACTCATTCAGAGTCACAGTGAATAATGCACGGCTGGGAGTACTAAGGATTCTATTTCAAATGACCCCTCATTCAGAGCCTCAGTGAATAATACACACATGGGGATTATTCAAGGCTCTATATCATATGGCCACTCATTCAGAGCCTCAGTGAATGTTACACACCTGGGGAATAATCAGTATCTTATTCTATATGACCTGTGATTTAGAGCCAAACTGTATAATGCACACCTTGGGAATAGACAAGTTTCTTTTTTATATGGACACTCATTTTAGAGCCTCAGTGAATAATAAACACCAGGAAAATATTGATTAGGTTATTTTATATTGCCACTCATTCAGAGCCCTCCAAATAGTGCAAGTTTGGGGAATTGTTAGGAGTTCATTTACAGTGTTCTCTCAATCAGAGCCTCATTGTATAATGCATAGCCAGAAAAATCTTGGAGTCTCTTTCACATGGCCATTCATTCAGAGTATCAGTCAAGAATGCACACTTGTGGATTAGCCATGTGTCTAATTTATTGGCGACACATTCAGAACATCAGTGAATAATACACACCTGTAGAATAGTCAGGATTCTATTTCATATGGCCCCTCATTCAATGCCCATGTGAATAACTCACACCTGTAAAATAGTCAGGAGTGTATTTCATATTGAAACTAATTCAGAGCCTCAGTGAATGGTGCACACCTGTGGAATAGTCTGAAGTGTATTTCATATGGACACTTTTTTAGAACCTCTTTGTATAATACACACATGGGGTAGAGTCAGGGGTCTATTTTATATGGCCACTCAGTGAGAGCCTCAGAGTGTAGTGCACACCTGGGAACTTGTCAGGAGGCCATTTTGTATGGCAACTGATACAGAACCTCAGTGAATAACACACACCTGAGGAATAGTCGGGAGTGTCTTTCAATTGGCCACACATTTAGGGAATTGTCATGTGACAATTTCATCTGACCTCTCATGCAGAGCTTCACTGAATAATGCACTCCTGTGGAGTATTCAGCAGCCTAATTGATATAGCCATTTATTCAGAGCATCTCTGAGTAATAAGCTCCTTGCCAATATTCGGGCATCTCTTTACTATGACCACTCAGAGCCTCAGTGAATGGTACACACCTGTGGAATTGTCATATGGCCACTAATTCAGAATCTCATGGAGTAATGCACATCAGTGGATAATTGAGGATTCTCCTTCCCATGGCCATTTATTTCTAGCCTCACTGAATGATACACACCTGTGTAATTGTCACTAGTTTATTTCATATTTTCACTCATTCAAAGTCTCAGTGAATAAAGCACACCTGGAAAGTTCTGAGGATTCTATTGTACATAATAGGCACTTGGGGAATAGTCAATGGTCTATTTTATATGGTCACTCATTCATAGCCTCACTGAATGACACGCACCCTGGGAATAGTCAGGATTCTATTTCATATGACCAGTCATTGAGAGTCATTCAGGTATACTGAATAACATACACCTTGGAAATAGTCAGGTGTCTCTTTCTTAGGGACAGTATTTCAGAGCCTCAGTGAATAATGCACATTTGTGGAGTACTGAGGAGACTAATTCATATATTCTGAGACTTCCTGAATAATGCACACATGGGGTACACTCAGAAGTCTGTTTTATATGGTCACTCAGTGGGACCCCTACGGAATAATACACAACTGGGGAATAGTCAGAAGTGTATTTTATATGGCCACTCAGAGAATTAGTGAATCATGTTGACTTGGGGAATTCTCAGGAGTCTATTTCACATGGCCAATAATTCAGAGCCACAGTGAATAATGCACACCAGGATAACAGTCAGGAGCCTCTTTCATATGGCCACTCATTCAGTGCCTCACTGAATGAAACACACCTGGGGAATCTTCAGAATTCTATTCTGTACTACCACTCATTCAGAGCATTATTGAATAATTCACAACGGGGCAGTAGGCAGAAGTCAATTTTATATGGCCTCTCATTCAAAGTTTCCGTGAATAAAGAACCCCTATGGAGTAGTAAGGACGCTGTTTAAGACAGCCACGAATTAAGTGCCTCCCTTAATGATAGACACCTGGGTGATAGTCTGGTGTCTATTTCATATGACCTCTCATTCTTGGCCTCACTGAATAATACACACCTGGAGGAGTGTCAGGTTCCTCTTTGGTATGGACACTCATACAGAACCTTTTTGAATAATGCACACATGAAGAATAATTAGGAGTTTACGTCATATGGCTACTCATTCAGACCATCAGTGTATGACGGACAAATGTGGAATAATAAGGAGTCTGTTTCCTATGACCACTCTTTCACAGCCTCACTGAATATTACACACTTATGATACAGTCTGGAGTCTATTTCTTATGTACACTCATTCAGAGCCTCACGGAATAATGCACACCAGGTAAAAGGAGACTATTTCATATGGAAACTCATTCAGAACCTCACTGAATATTACATACCTGGGTAATTGTCAAAAGTCTATTTTATATGGCCACTCTTTTACAGCCTCACGAAATAATGCACACCTGCAGAATAATCAGAAGTCTCTTTCATATGGCCACTCATTGAGAGTCTTACTAAGTGTACACACCTGGGGAAATAGTTGGGATTCTGTTTTAACCCCACATTCAGAGTCTCACTGAATGATGCACACCTGTAAAATAGACAGGAGTCTTTTTCATATGGCCTCTTATTTGGAGTGTCACTGAATAATGTGGAGTAGTCAGGAGTTTATTTTCTGAAGTCACATATTCAGAGCCTCAGTGAATAATACACACCTGTGGGATAGTTAGGAACCTAATTATCATGAACTGTTATTCTGACCTCACTGAATAATACACAGCTGGGGAATAATTTGGAGTCTATTTCCGGTGGACATTCATTCAAAGCCTCAGTGAATAATGCACATCTGTGGAGTAGCCTGGAGTCTATTTCATTTGGACACTCATTCATAGCCTTAATGGACAATATGCACCTGTATAATAGTGAGAAGTCTATTTCATATGGCCACTCATTCAGAGTCTCAGTGAATAATACACACTTGGGGAATAGTCAAGAGTCTACTTTATATTGCCAAACTTTCAGCGCATCACTGAGTGATACACACCTGGTGAGTAGTCAGGACAGCTTCAGATGAAGATTCATTGAGAGCCTCACTTAATAACGCATGCCTGTGGAATACTCAAGAATGTATTTCATTTTGTCTCTCTTTCAGAACCTCAGTGAATAATATATTCCTGGGGAACAGTGAGTAGTGTGTTTTATGTGGCCACTCATTCAGAGCCTCATGAATCAGTACACACCTGGAGAATTCTCAAGAGTCTATTTGGAATGGCAATGCATTCAGAGACTCTGTAAAGAAGACACACCTACGGAATATTGAAGAATCTATTCCACATGACCACATATTCAGAGCCTCAGTGAATAATGCACACCTGAGTTATAAACAGGGGTCTATTGCTTATGCCCACTCATTCAGGCCCTCAGTGAATAATCCACCTCTATCGAGTACTGAGGGGTCTGTTTCATATGGCCACTCATTTGGAGTCTCACTGAATAGTACATACCTGGGAAAAAGTCAGGAGTGTATTTCACATGACCACTTATTCAGAGGCTCAGTGAATAATTCAAACCCGTTGAGTACTGAGGGGTGCTTTTTATATAGTGCATCATTCAGAGCCTCACTGAATAATACACACCTTGGGAATAGTCAGGATTCTGTTTAATATGACCACTAATTATGAGCCTCAGTGAATAACACATGTCTGTGGAGTACTGAGAAGACTAATTTATATCATCCCCCATTCTGAGATTCCCTGAATAATACACACCTGTGGAATAATCAGAAGTCTATTTCATGTTGCCACTCATTAGGACACCCAAGAAACAATACACAACTCAGGAATACTCAGCAGTCTATTTATATGGCCACTGAGAGAATCAGTGAATAATGCACACAGGAGGAATACTCAGTGAATATTAGGAGTCTATTTCATATGGCCACTCAGGACCTTAGTGAATAATGCACACCATGGTAATAGTCAGGATCTTGTTTCATATGACCACTGATTCAGTATCTCACTGAATGATACATATTTGGGGAATCGTCAGAATTCTATTCAATATGATCACTCATCCAGAGTTTTACTGAATAATGCACAATGGGGCAATAGTCAGGAGCCTATTTCATATGGCCTCTCATTCAGAACTTCAGTGAATAATGAACACCTGTGGAGTAGTCAGGACCCTATTTAAGATAGCCACAAATTAAGCACCTCCCTGAATGATAAGCACCTGGGTGATAGTCAGGATTCTATTTGATATGCACACTCATACAGAACCTGTGTGAATAATGCACATGTGGACAATAATCACTGATCTATTTCATATGGTGATTCCTGAGAATCAGTAAATAATGCGCATCTGTGGAGTAAAATGGAGTCTATTTCATATGGCCACTCTTTCAGTGTTTCAGTGAATACATATATATTTCATTATGAGCCTCAGTGAATAACGCACGTCTGTGTAGTACTGAGAAGACTAATATTATATATATATTCCATATATATATATATATATATATATATATATAGCTGAAATAGTCAGAAATCTCTTTCATATGGCCACTTGTTCAGGGCCACTGTGAATTATACACCCCTTGGAAATAGTTAAGAGTCTACTTCAAATGGCAACACATTCAGAGTCTCTGTAAATAATGCACACCTGTGGAATAGCAAAGAGTCTCTTTCTTATGCCCACTTATTCAGAGTCTCATTAATAATACACACCTGGGGAAGAGTTTAGAGTCTACTTCATATAGCCACTCATTTAGAGCCTCAGTGAGTAATGCACACCTGAGAAATAGACACTAGTCTATTTTGCATGGCCACAAAATCAAAGCCTTGGTGTGTAATGCAGAACTTTGAAATAGTGAGGAGTCTATTCCATATGCCCACTTAATTAGAGTCTCAGTCAATGATACACAGCTGAGGAATATTTGGGAATCTTTTTTATATGGTCACTAACTCAAAGCCTCATTAAATAATACACACCTGTGGAGTAGTCAGTAGTCTATTTCATTTGGCCAAACTGAATAAAACACACCAGGGGAATATTGATTAGGTTATTTCATATTGCCCCTCATTGAGAGCCCTCTAAATAGTGCAAGTTTGGGTAATTTTCAGGAGTTCATTTACAGTGTCCTCTCATTTAGAACCTCTTTGAATAATGCATACCTGGAAAAATCTTGGAGTCTCTTTCACATGGCTGTTCATTCAGAGCATCAGTGAAGAATGCACACCTGTGGAGTAGCCATGATTCTATTTCATTTGGACATTTTTCCATAGCCTCAGTGGATAATATGCACCTATGGAATAGTCAGGAGTCTATTTTATACGGCTCCGCATTCAGAGCCCGTGTGAATAAAACACACCTGAAGAATAGTCAGGGGTGTATTTCCTATTGAAATTCATTCAGAGCCTCAGTTAATAATGTACACCTGAGGAATAGACAGGAGTGTATTTCATATGGACACTCGTTTAGAGCCTCTCAGAATAATACACACATGAGATAGAGTGAAGAGTCTATTTCATATGGCCACTCAGTTAGGGCCTCAGGGAGTAGTGCACACCTGGGGAACTGTCAAGAGTCTATTTTGTATGCCAACTGATACAGAACCTCAGTGAATAACACACAGCTGGTGAATAGTAAGGACTGCATTTCACTTGGCCACACATTCAGAAGCTCAGTGAGTAAAACACACCAGGGGAATTGTCAGGATACAATTTCATCGGGCCTCTCATGCATAGCTTCACTGAATAATGCACTCCTGTGAAGTAGTCAGCAGCCTAAAATATAGCTATTTATTTAGAGCCTCTCTGTGCAATAAGCTCCTTAGAGACATTCAGGAATCTCTTTAGTATGGTTACTCAGAGTCTCACTGAATGGTACACACCCGTGGAATAGTCATACGGCCACTTATTCAGAATCTCATGGAGTAATGCACACCGTTGGATAAGTGAGAATTCTCTTTAATTTGGCCACTCTTTCAGAGCAACAGTGAATACTGCAGGCAAGGCATGGCAAGACAAGGCAATTCCAGGCTAGACAATACCAGGCAAGGCAAGAAAAGGCAACCCAAGTCAAGGCAAGGCAATTTTAGGAAAGATAACTTCAGGCAAGGCAATCCCATGCAAGAAAAGGCAAGGCAATGCAAGGCAATTGCTGGAAAGTTAATTCAAGGCAAGGCAAGGCAAGGCAAGGCAAGGCAATTCTAGGCAAGGCAATTTCAGAAATGGTAACTCCAGGCAAGGCGACTTCAACCAAGGGAAGGCAAATCAACTCCACGCAAAGCAAGGGAAGAGAAGGCAAGGCATTTCCAGAAATGGTGATTCCAGGCAAGGCAAGGAAATGCAATTCGAGGCAAGAGAATTCCATGGAAAGCAAAGAAGGGCAAGGCAATAAAATTCTAGGTAAGGCAATTCCAGGAAAGGCAAGACAATGTAAGGCAATGCAATTCCACTCAAGGCAAGGTAAGGCAACACAAAAAAGGCAATTCTAGGCAAGGCAATACAGGCGAGGAAAATCAAGGCAAGGCAATTTAAAACAAGGCAACTACAGTCAAGGCAAGGCAAGACAAGTTAACTCAAGGCAAGGCTATTCCAGAAAAAGCAAGGCAGGGCACTTCCAGGCAAAAAAAAAAAAAAAAAAGCATGGCATGGCAAGGCAATGTAACGCAGGGCAATTCCAAGCAAGGCAATTCCAGGCAAGGCAAGACAAGGCAATTCCAGGAAAGGCAATTCTAGGCTAGGCAAGGCAAGGAAATGGAAGGCAGTGCAATTCTACTCAAGGCAATTTCAGGCAAATCAGGGCAAGGCATTGTAGTTTAATTTCAGGCAAGGCTCTTTTAGGCAAGGCAAAGCAAAGAAAGGCAATTTTATGAAAGTCAATTTTAGGCATGACAAGGCAAGGCAAGGCAATTCCAGGAAAGGCAGAGCAAGGCAGGGAAATTTCAGACAGGGCTATTTTAGACAAGGCAAGGCAAGGCATGGCAATTCAAGGCAAGGCAATTCCAGGCAAAGCAACGGAAGCCAAAGCAAGGCAATTTCAGGCAGGGCAATTTTAGGCAAACAAGGCAAGGAAGTTCAGTTACAGGCAGGGCAATTTCGTACAAGTCAAGGCAAGTCAAGGCAAGGCAATTCCAAAAAGGGCAATTGAAGGCTAGGCTATGAAAGGCAGTGCAATGGAATTTCCAGCAAGGCATGGAAATTCTAATCAAGGCAATTCCAGGCAAGGCAAGGCAAGGCTATTTTAGGCAAGGCAATTTTAGGCTAGGCAAGGCAAAGAAGGCAGCGCAATTCTAGACCAGGCCATTCCAGGGAAGGCAAGACATGCCATTGTAGGGCAACTTCAGGCAAGGCTCTATTAGAAAAGGTAAGGCAATGCAAGGCAATTTCAGGAAAGTCAATTTTAGGCACAGAAAGGCAAGGAAAGGAAAGGCAACGGGAGTCAATTCCAGGCAAGGCAAGGAATGCAATTTCAGTCTAGGCAATTTCAGACAACGCAAGGCAAGGCAACACAATTTTAGGCAAGGCAATTTTGGCAATGTAAAACAAGACAATTCCAGGGAAGGCAATTGACAGGGAGGCAGTTCCAGGCAAGGCAAGGCAAGACAAAACAGAAAAAGATATTTTCAGGCAAGACAATTCCAGCTAAGGCAAAGAAAGTGAATCCCAGGCAAGGCAATTCCAGTTAAGGCAAGGCAATGTAAGACAAGTCAATTTCAGGCGAGAAAAGGCAAGGCAAGAAAATTCGAAGCAAGGCAATTCCAGTCAAGACAAGGCAAGACAAGGCAATTCCACAAAAAGCTATTCCAGGGAAGGCAGCACAGGACAATTCCAGGGAAGAATAAGCAAGGCAATGCAAGGCAATTCCAGTCAAGGCAATTCCAGAAGAGGCAACGCAAGACAATTATAAGAAAGACAATTTCAGGCAAGGCAAGGGAAGGCAAAGCAAGGCAATAACAGGCAAGACAAGGCAAAGCAAGGCAATGACAGGCAAGGCAATTCAAGACAAGAAAATTCCTGGCATGGCAAGTCAATGCAAGGCAATTACAGGCAAATAAATTCCAGGCAAGGATAAGCAAGGCAATGCGAGGCAAGGCAATTCTTGGCAAGGGAATTCCAGGCAAGAAACGGCAAGGCAAGACAATGCAAATCAAAGCAAGGAAATTCCAGTCAAGGAAAAACAAGACAAGGAAATTACATACAAGACCACTTCAGGGAAGGCAAGGCAGGGCAATTCCAAGCAAGAAAAAGCAAGACAACACAAGGCAATTCCAGGTAAGGCAAGTCAAGACAATTTCAGGCAAGGCAATTCCAGACAAGGCAAATCTAGTCAAGGTAAGGCAAGGCAAAACAAGGCAATGCCAGGCAAGGCAATTCCAGGCAAGGCAAGGAAGAAAAGGCAGAGAAAGGCAATTCCAGGCAAGACAATTTTAGGTGAGGCAAGGCAAGAAAATTTCAGGAAAGGCTACTCCAGGCAAGGCAAAACAGGCAAGGTAAGGCGAGTCAATTTCAGAAAAGACAATTTCAGGCAAGGCAGTCCTATGCAAGAAGAAGCAAGACAAAGCAAGGCAATTTCGGAAAAGAAAATTACAGGCAAGAAAAGGCAAGGCAATTCTATGCAAGGCAAGGCAAGGGAGTGCAATTTCAGGCAGGGAAATTTCATATAAGGTCCTGCAAGTTAGGTCAGTTCCAGGCAAGACAAGACAAAAAATTATACGCAAGTCAAATGAAGGCAAGGAAAGACAAGACAAAGCAAGGCAATTTCAGTCAAGGCAATCCTAGGCAAAGCAAGGCAAGGGAAGGCCTCACAATTCTAGGCAAGGCAATTTGAGGCAAAGGCAGGGCAAGGCAATGTAGGGCAATTCCAGACATGGCTCCTTTAGGCAAGGCAAGACAATGCAAGGCAATTTCAGGAAAGTCAATTTTAGGCATGGCAAGGTCAGGCAAGGAGAGGCAACTCCAGGCAAAGCAATTTTAGGCAAGGCAAGGCAAGGCAAAAAGGGAAAACAACTCCAGGCAAGGCAAACCCATGCAATGAAAGGTAAGGCAATGCAAGGCAATTCCAGTTAAGTTAATTCCAGGCAAGGAAAGGCAAAGCAATGCAAGGCAATTCCGGGAAAGTCAATTCCAGGCAAGGAAAGGCAAGGTAATTCCAGACAAGGCAAGGCAAGGCAGTGCAATTCCAGGCGGGGGAATGTTAAGCAAGGTAATGAAAAGCCGGTTAGTTTCTGGCAAGACAAGGCAAGGCAATTATAGGCAAGGGAATTCCAGGCAAGACAAGACAAGCCAAGGCAAAACATTTCCAGGCAGGGCAAGTCCAGGCTAGGCAAAGGAAGGCAACGCAAAATATTCCAGGCAAGGCAAGGCAATTCCAGGCAAGGCATGGCAAGGAAAGGCAAAGAAACTCAAGGCAATTTCAGGCAAGGCAATTTTAGACAAGGCAATTATAGGCAAGGCAAGGCAAGGAAAGGAAAGGCAATGCAAGAAGAGCAAGACAAGGCAAATCTAGGCAATGCAGTTCCAGACAAGGCAAGGCAAGGCAAGGCAAAGCAAAACAGGGCAAGGCAAGGGAATTCGAGGCTACACAATTGCAGGAAAGTCAATTCCAGGTAAGGCAAGGCAAGGCAAGGCAAGACAAGGCAATTCCCAATAAGGCAACTTTACGTAAGGCAAGGCAGGGAAATTCCAGAAAAAGCAAAACCAGGCAAGGCAAGGCAAAGCAATTCCATGCTAGACAATTCCAAGCTATTCAAGGCAAGGCAAGACAATTCCAAGAAAGGCAATTCCAGGCAAGACAAGGAAAGTCAAGGCAATTATAGAAAAGGCAAGACAAGGCAAGGCAAGGAATGGGAATGCCAGGCAAGGCAATTCCAGGCAAGGGAAAGAAAGTCAAGGCACGAAAAGGCAAGGCAATTCCAGGCAAGACAATTCCAGGCAAGAAAAGGCAAGGAAAGTCAAGGCAAGACAAGTCAAATTCAGGCAAGGCCGTTCCAGGCAAGGTAAGGCAAGGTAAGGCAATTTCGGGCTTGGCAACTGCAGGAAAGGCAATTCCCCGTAAGGCAAGTGAAGACAATGCAATTGAAGGCAAGGCAATTACACGTAAGACAAGGAAGAATAATTTCAGGAAAGGAAAATCCAGGCAAGGCAAGGAAAGGCAAGGCAAATCCGGGCAAGTCAAGACAAGGCAATTTCAGGCAAGGCAATTCCATGTAAGAGGCAAGGCAGGGCAATTACAGAAAAGGCAAATCCAGGCAAAGCAAGGCAAGGCAATTCCAGGCTAAAAATTCCAGGCAAGGAAAGGTAAGGAAATTCCAGGAAAGGCAGTTCCAGGAAAAGCCAGGAACGTCAAGGCAATTTCAGGCAAGGCAAGACAAGGCAATTCCAGGCAAGAAAATTCCTGGCAAGGCAAGTCAATGCAAGGCAATTTCAGGCAAGTAAATTCCAGGCAAGGCTAGGCAAGGCAAATCCAGAAAAGGCAAGGCAGGGAAATGCAAATTCAGGCAAGGCAGTTCCAGGCAAGGCAATACAAGGCAAGGCAATTTCAGACTAGGCAATTCCACTTAAGCAAGGCAGTGCAATTTCAGGAAAGGCAAATTCAGGCAAGGCAAGTAAAGGCAATTCCAGGAAAGACAACTCCAGGCAAGGCAAGAAAAAGCAATTCCTGGCTTCACAATTCCAGGCAAGGTAAGGCAAATCAAGGAAATTCCAAGAAAGGCAATTCCAGTCAAGGCCAGGAAATCCAAGTCAACTCCAGGCAAGGCAAGACAAAGCAAGGCAAAGCAAGGAAACTCCAGGCAAGAAAATTCCTGGAAAGGCAAGTCAATGCAAGGGAATTCCAGGCAAGTGAACACCAAAAAAGGCTATGCAAGAAAATTGCAGGCAAGGCAAATCCAGGCAAGGAAAGGCAAGGCAAGTCAGGGCAATTCCAGGCCAGGCTATTTGAGGCAAGGCAAGGCAAGAAAATTTTAACGAAGGCAATTTGAGGCAAGACAAGGCAAGGTAAAAACGGGTAATTACAGGCAAGGTAATTTAAAACAAGTCAAGGCAAGGCAATTCCGGACAAGTCACAGAAATACAAGGCAAGGCACTTTCAGACAGGAAAATTTCAGGCAAGGCAAAAAAAAAGGCAATAACAGGCAAGGCAAAGTAAGGCAAGGCAAGGTAAGGCAAGGCAATGCAATTATAGGCAGGGAAATTACAAGCAAGGCAGTGCAATGCAAGAAAAGGCAATTTCAGGCAAGACAATTTTTGGTAATGCAAGGCAAGTCAATTTTAGGCAAGGCAATTGCTGGAAAGGCAATTCCAGCCAAGGCATGGCAAAATAAATTAATTAATTAATTAATTAATTTAAAAAAAAACAGGAAAAGATATTTCCAGGCAAGGCAATTCCAGCTAAGGCAAGTCAAGACAATACCCGGGAAGGCAATTCCAGTCAAGAAAAGGCAAGGCAATGCAAGGCAAGGCAATTCTATGCAAGGCAATTTTATACAAGAAAAGGCAAGGCAACTCCATTCAAAGCAAGGCAGTTTCAGTCAAGGCAAGTCAAGACAAGGCAATTCCACTCAAGAATATCCCAGGGAAGGCAATGCAGGGCAATTCCATGCAAAAAGAAACAAGGAAATGCAAGGAATTTCCAAGCAAGGCAATTTCAGGTAAGGTAATAAAAGACAATTCCAGGCAAGGCAATTCCACGCAACGCAATTCTAGGCATGGCAAGGCAAGACAAGGCAATTCCAGGCAAGGCAATTTCAGGCAAAGCAAGGTAAAAAAAGGCAATGCAACTCTAGGCAAGGCAATTGAAAGAAAGGCAATTTCAGGCAAGGCAAGGCAAGGCAAACAAGGCAGGAAAAGCTTTTTCAGGCAAGGAAATCCCAGATAAAACAAGGCAGGGCAACGCAATGCAAGGCAATTTTAAAAGAGGCAATTCCAGGCGAGGAAAGAAAATGGAAGGAAATTCGAAGCAAGGCAATTGCAGTCAAGGCAAGGCAAGACAAGGCAAGTTCAGGCAATGCTATTCCAGGCAAGCAAGGCAAAACAATTCCAGGCTAGGCAATTCCACGTAAGGCAAGGCAGGAAAATCTCAGGAAAGGCAAACCTAGGCAAGGCAAGACAAGGGAATTCCAGGCAAGGCAACTCGAGGAGAGGCAAGGCAAGAAAATTCCAGGCAAGACAACTCCAGGCAAAGCAAGGCAAGGAAAGAAAATTTCAGGCAAAAAAATTACTGGCAAGACACCTCAATGCATGGCAAATTACAGGCAATTAAATTCCAGGCAAGGCTAGGCAAGGCAAATCCAGGAAAGGAAAGGCAAAAGAAGGCAAATCCAGGCAAGGCAGTTTCAGGCAAGGTAAGGCAAGGCAAGGCAATTCCAGGCAAGGCAACTCCAGGAAAGGAAAGGCAAGACTATTCCAGGCTTGGCAATTCTAGGAAAGGCCAGGAAGGTCAAGGCAATTCCAGCAAGGCAAGACAACGCAAGGAAAACCAAGGCAACTCCAGGCAAGAAAATGCCTTGCAAGGCAAGTGATTGCAACCCAATTCCAGGCAAGTAAGTTCCAGGAAACGCTACACAAGGAAATTGCAGGCAAGGCAAGGCAAAGCAAGGAAATTGCAGGCAAGGCAAGGCAAGGCAAGGCAAGGCAAGGCAGGGCAATTCCAGGCAGGGCAATTTCAGACAATGCAAGGCAAGGCAAGACAATTCTAGGTAAGACAATTCCAGAAAAGGCAAGGCAAACCAAAGCAAGGCAATTCCAGACAGGGAAATTCCAGGCTAGGCAAGGAGAGGCAACACAGGAAACTTCCCAGCAAGGCAAAAAAATTTCCAGGCAAGAAAATTCCAGGCAAAGGAAAACAAGGTAACGCAGGCCAATTCCAGGCAAGGCAATTCGAAGTAAGGAAAAGCAAGGCAAAGCAGGGAAATTTCAAACAAGGCAATTCAAGGCAAGACAATGCAAGGCAGAAAAGGGCAAACATAGGCAAGGCGATTTCAGGCAAGGAAAGGCAAGGCAATTACAGGAAAGGCAAGACAAGACAAAGACCAGGCAAGGCTAGACAAAGAAATTGCAGGAAAGGCAAGGAAAGACAATTACAGACAAAGCAAGGTAAGGCAAGGCAACGCAATTCTAGGCAAGGCAATTTTAGGCAAGGCAAGACAATTCCAGCCAAGGCAATTTCTGGCAATGCAAGGCTAGGCAATTCCAGAAAAGGCAATTGCTGGAAAGGCAACTCCAGGAAAAGCAAGGCAAGAAAAGGCAGGGAAAGCTATTTGCAGGCAAGGCAATTCCAGCTAAGGCAAGGCAAGACAATTTTAGGCAAGGCAATTCCAGTCAAGGCAAGGCACGGCAATGCAAGGCAAGGCAATTCAATGCAAAACAATTTTGGGCAAGGAAAGGCAAGGCAAGGCAATTCGAAGCAAGGAAATTCCAGTCAAGGCAAGGCAAGACAAGGCAATTCCACCAAGGCTATTTTAGGGAAGGCAATGCAGGACAATTCCAGTCAAGGAAAAGCAAGGCAATGCAAAGCAATTCCAGGAAAGGCAATTCTAGATAAGGTAAGGCAAGACAATTTCAGGCAAGGCAATTCCAGGGAAAAAAAATCTAGGCAAGGTAAGGCAAGATAAGGCAAGTTGAGGCATGGCAAGGCAAAACAAGGCAATGCCAGGCACGGCAATTCCAGGCAGGGTAAGGCAAGAAACAGCAGGGCAATTCTAAGCAAGGCAATTCCAGAAAAGGCAATTCAACGCTAGTCAAGGCAAAGCAAGGGAAGGCAGCGCAATTTTAGGCCAGGAAATTCCAGGCAAAACAGGGCAATGCAATGTAGAGCAATTCTAGGCAAGGCTCTTTCAGGCAAGGCAAGGCAATGCAAGGCAATTTTAGCAAAGTCATTTGTAGGCACGGAAATGCAATGAAAGGCAAGGCAAGGCAAGGTAAGGCAAAAAGCAATTTCAAGCAAGGCAAGGCAAGTTAACCCAAGCCTAGACAAGGCAATTCCAGGCAAGAAAATTCCAGGAAATGGCAATTCCATGCAAGAATAGGCAAGGCAATGAAAGTCAATTGCAGAAAATTCAGTTCCAGGCAAGGCAAGGCAAAGTAAATCCAGGCAAGACAAGGAAATTCCAGGCAAGGTAATCCCAGGCAACCCCCAAAAAAAGGCAGTTTGAGGCACGGCAATTCCAGGAAAGGCAAAAGAAGGCAAGACAATGCAATTCTAGGCAAGGCAAGGCAATGTAAGGGAAGGCAATTCCAGTCAAGGCAAGGTAAGGCAAGGCAAGGCAATTCTAGGCAAGGCAATTCCAGGCGAGTAAAAACAAGGCATGGCAATTCGAAACAAGGCAACTCCCATCAAGGAGAGAAAAGACAAGAAAATTCCCAGCAAGTATATTCCAGGCAAAGCAAGGCTAAGCAATTCCTGGCAAGGAAAAACAAGGCAAGGCAAGGCAATGCAGTGCAAGGAAATTTGATTCAAGAAAATTCCTGCCAAGAAAATGGAAGGCAATTTTAGGCAAGGCAAGTTTAGGATAGGCAAGGAAAAGCAAGAAAAGGCAGCACAATTGTAGGCAAGGAAATTCCAGGCAAGGCAAGGCAAGGCAATGTAGGGAAATTTCAGGCAAGCCAAGACAATGCAAGGCAATTTCAGGAAAGTCCATTCTAAGCACGACATGGCAAGGCAAGGAAAGGGAAGGCAAGGCAAGGAAAGGAAACTCAATTCCAGGCAAAGCAATTCCAGGAAAGGCAAGGAAAGGCTAAGCAAATTTAGGCTAGGCAATTTCAGAAAACGCAAGGCAACACAAGACAAGGCAAGGCAATTCCAGGTAAGACAATTCCAGTCAAGGCAATACCATGCAAAAAAAGGCAAGGCAATGCAACGCAATTACAGGAAAGTCAATTTCTGGGAAAAAAAGGAAAGGCAATTCCAGGCCAGGCAAGACAAGGCAGTGCAATTCAAGGCATGGAAATTTCAGGCAAGGTAATGAAAGGCAGGTCAGTTTTGGGCATGTCAAGGCAAGGAAATTATAAGCCAGGCAATTCCAGTCAGAAAGAGGAAAGCCAAGGCAAGGCTATTCCAGGCAGGGAAGTAGGCAAAGCAAGGAAACGTAAAAAATTCCAGGCAAGGCAAGGCAATGCCAGGCAAGGCAAGGAAAGACAAGGAAAAGAAAGTCAAGACAAGAAAAGGCAAGGCATTTCCAGGCAAGTCAATTTCAGGCAAAAAATTCTAGGCAAAGCAAAGCAAGGAAAGGCAAGAGAAAGCATGACAAGGTAAGGCAAGGCAAATCCAGGCAAGGTAGTTCCAGGCAAGGCAAGGCAAGGCAATTCCAGGCTAGGCAAGGCAAGGCAAGGCAATTCCAGGCTAGGCAATTGCAGGTAAAATAATTGCAGGCAAGGCAAGGCAAGGCAAGACAAGGCTATTCCCGGCAAGGCAATTCCGCATAAGGCAAGGCAGGGCAATTATATGCAAGGAAATTCCAGGTGAGTAAAGGCAAGGCAAGGCAATTAGAAGCAAGGCAATTCCAGTCAAGGCCAGGGAAGACAAGAAAATTCCAAGCAAAGCTATTCCAAGAAAGGTAAGACAGGCAATTTCAGGCAAGAAAAAGAAAAGCAATGCAAGGAAATTCCAAGAAAAGCAATTCCAGGTAAGACAAGACAAGACAATTCCAGGCAAAACAATTCTAGGAAATGCAATTCTAGGGAAGGCACAACAAAGTAAGGCAAGAAAAGGTAAAACAAGGCAATGTCAGGCAAGGCAAGACAAGACAAGGCAAGGGATCCCAATGCAAGGCAAAACAATTTCAGACAAGACAATTCCAAGCAAAACTATTCCATGCAAGGAAAGACAAGGCAATGCAAGGCAATTGCAAAAAATTTAATTCCAGGCAAGAAAAGGGAAGGCAAATCCAGGCAAGGCAAGGCAAGGCAATTCCAGGTAAGGCAAGGCAAGGCAAAACAAGATAAGGCAATTCCAGGCAAGGCAAGAAAAGGGAACTCGAGGCAAGGCAATTCCAGAGAAGGCAATAGAAGGCAAGGCAGTGCAATTCTAGGCAAGGCAATGTAAGGCAAGGCACGGCAATGTAAGGCAAGGCAATTTCACTCAAGGCAAGGTAAGGCAACGCAAGGCAAGGCAATTCTAGGCAAGGCAAACTCACGTGAGTAAAGGAAAGTCAAGGTAATTCAAAACAAGGCAAATCTAGTCACAGCAAGGTACGACAAGGCAATTCCAGGAAAGTCTATTCCAGGGAAGGCAAGACAGGGCAATTCCAGGCAAGGAAAAGCAAGGGAAGGCAAAGCAATGCAATGCCAGACAATTTCAAGCAAGGAAATTTCAGGCAAGGCAAGGCAAGGCTATTTTATTCAAGGTAATTTTAGGCTAGGCAAGGAAGGCAAGGGAAGGCAGCACTATTCTAGGCAAGAAAATTCCAGGCAAGGCAGGGCAAGGCAATGTAGGGCACTTCCAGGTAAAGCAATTTTTGGCAAGGGAAGGCAAAGCAAGACAATTTCAGAAAAGTCAATTTTAGGCATGGCACAGCAAGGAAACGCAAGGGAAAAAGAGTCAATTCCAGGCAAAGCAATTTTAGGCAAGACAAGGCAAAGCAGTTTCAGGCCAGGCAATTCCAGACAATGCAAGGCAATGCAATGCAAGGCAAGGCAAGGGAAAAAGAGTCAATTCCAGGCAAAACAATTCCAGGCAAGGCAAGGTAATGCAGATTCAGGCTAGGCAATTCCAGACAACGCAAGGCAAGGCAATTCCAGGCAAAACAATTTCAGACGAGACAATTCCAGGCAACACAACTTCAGGCAAGCAAAGAAAAGGCAATGTAAGGCAATTTTGGGAAAGTCAATTTTAGGGAAGGACAGGCAAGAAAATTCCAGGCAAGGCAAGGCAAGGCAAGACAGTGTAATTTCAGGATAAAAAAATTTCAGTCAAGGTAATGTCAGGCAGGTCAGTTCTGAGAAGACAAGGCAAGGCAATTATATGTAAGGCAATTCCAATGAAGGCAAGGCAAGGCTATTCCAGGCAAGGCAACTCCAGGCAATGAAAGGCAAGGCAAGGCAAAAAAATTCCAGGTAAGAATATTCTGGGCAAGGCAAAGACATTCTAGGCAAGGCAAGTCAATGCAATGAAAGGCAATTCAAATCAAGAAAATTTCAAGCAAGACAAGGCAAGGTAAAGAAAGGCAAGGCCAGGAAAACTAGAAAAATTCTAATCAAGGCAATTCCAGGCAAGGCAGGACAAGCATGTGTAGAGTAATTTCAGTCAACGCTCTTTTAGGCAAGCAAGACAATGCAAAGCAATTTAAGAAAAGTCAATTTAAGGCACAGCAAGTCAAGGCAGGGCTATAAAGGCAGGGCAATTTTAGGCATAACAAGCTAAGGCAAGGCAATTCCAGGCAAGGCAAGGCAAGCCGAGGCAAGGCAATGCAAGAAAATTTAAAACAAGGCATAAAAATTTCATGCAAGGCAATATCAGGCAAGGCAATTCCAGACAAGGCATTTCCAGGCAAGGCAATTAAATGCAATTCCAGTCAAGGCAAGGTAAGGCAAGACAATGAAACTCTAGGCAAAGCAATTACAGGCAAGTCAAGGCAATGTAAGGCAAAACAATTTTTGGCAATGAAAGGCAAAACAAATCCACGCAAGGCAATTGCCAGAAAGGCAATTCCAGGCAAGGCAAAGCAAGACAAAGCAGGAAAAGGAAATTCCATGCAAGGCAATTTCAGCTAAGGCAAGGCAAGGCAATTCCAGCCAAGAAAATTCCAGTCAAGGCAAGGAAAGGCAATGCAAGGCAAGGCAATTCAAGGCAAGGCAATTCCAGGAGAGGAAAGGCAATGCAAGGCAATTTCAAACAAGGCAACTCCAGTCAAGGCAAGGCAAGAAAAGACAATTCCAGGCAAGCCTCTTCCAGGGAAGGCAAGGCAGGAAAATTCCAGGCAAGGCAATTGCCAGAAAGGCAATTCCAGGCAAGACAAGGCAGGGAAAGGCAATTCCAGGCAAGGCAAGGCAAGAAAAGGCAGGGAAAGGCAATTCCAGGCAAGGCAAGGCAATTCCAGGCAAGACAATTTCGGTCAAGGCAAGGAAAGGCAATGTAAGGCAAGGCAACTCTAGGCAAGGCAATTCCAGGCGTGGAAAGGCATTGCAAGGCAATTCGAAACAAGGCAACACCAGTCAAGGTAGGCAAGACAAGAAAATTCCAGGCAAGAATAATTCAAGGAAGGCAAGGCAGGGCAATTCCAGGCAAGGCAATTGCTGGAAAGGCAATTTCAGAAAAATTAATGCAAGAGAATGCAGAAAAAGGCAATCCCAGACAAGGCAACTCCAGGTAAGATAAGGCCAGGCAATTCCAGGGAAGGCAACTCCAGACAAGGCAAGGCAAGGCAAGGCAATTTAGGCAAGTCAATTTTATGCAAGGCAAGAAAACACAGGGCTAGTCAATTCCAATCAAGTCAAGGCAAGGCAAGGCTATTCCAAGCAAGGCAACTCCAGGAAATGCAAGGCAAGGCAAAGCAAAAAAAATCCAGGTAAGAAAATTCCAGGAAAGGCAAGGCAAGGCAAGGACATTCAAGGCAAGGCAATTTCAGGTAAGGCAAGGCAATGCAAGGCATGGCAATTTGATGAAAGGAAATTCCAGGCGAGACAAGGCAATACAAGCAAGGCAAGGCAGGGCAATTCTAAGCAAGGTAATTTTAGGCAAGGTACAGCAAGAGTATGTAGGGCAATTTGAGGCAAGTCTTTTCTAGTCAAGGCAAGGCAATGCAAGGCAACTTCAGGAAAGTCAATTTTAGGCACAGCAAGGCAAGACAAAGCAAGGCAAGGCAATTCCAGGAAAGGCAAGGCAGGACAATTCCAGGCAGGGAAGTTTCAGACAAGGCAAGGCAAAACAGGGCCATTCCAGGCAGGGTGATTCGAGACAAGACAAGAGAAGGCAAGGCAATTCTAGGCAAGGCAATTTTAGGCAAGGCAAGGCAAGCCAAGCAAAACAACTTAAGACAGAACAATTCATAGTTAGGCAAGGGAAGGCAAGAAAATTACCAACAAGGCAGGGAAATTGAAAGCAAGGCAATTTCAGGCAAGGCATGTCAAGGCAATTCCAGACAAGGTATTTCTAGGCAAGGCAAGGAAAGGCAATTCCGGTCTAAACAAGGTAAGGCAAGGCAATGCAATTTTAGGCAAGGCAAGGTAAGTCACGGCAATGCAATTCTAGGCAAAGTAATGTAAGGCAAGGAAATTTCAGGCAAGGCAATTTTCAGCAATGCAAGGCAGGGCAATCCCAGGCAAAAAAAAAAAGCAAGGTAGGGCAAGGCAATGCAATGCAAGGCAATTTCAAGCAAGGCAATTTCAGGCAAGGCAAGGTAAGACAATTCCAGACAAGGCAATTCTATGCTAGGCAAGGAAAGGCAAGGGAAGGCAGCATAATTCTATGTGAGACCATTCCAGGTAAGGCAGGGAAATACAATGTAGGGCAATTCCAGGCTAAGCTCTTTTAGGCAAGGCAGGGCAAAGCAAGGCAATTTCAGCAAAGTCAATTTTAGGCACAACAAGGCAACGCAAGGAAAGGCGAGTCAAGGGAATTCCAGGCTAGGCAATTTCAGGCAAGGCAAGGTAAGGCAATTCCAGGCAAGACAATTCCAGGCCATGGAATCCCGTGCAAGAAAAGGCAAGGAAATACAAGGCAATTGCGGGAAAGTTAATTCCAGGAAAGGAAAGGAAAGGCAAATCCAGGCAAGGCAAGGAAAGGCAATATTAGGCAAGGCAACTGCAGGAAACGTAACTCCAAGCAAGTAGATTTCAGGCAAGGCAAGGCAACTTCAGGCAAGGCAAGACAAGGCAATTTGAGGCAAGACAATTCCAGGGAAGGCAAGGTAAGGCAAGGCAATGCAATTCTAGACAAAGCAATTCCAGAAAAGGCAAGGCAATGAAAGGCAAGACCATTCCAGTCAACGGAAACTAAGTCAACAAAAGGCAAGGCAATTCTAGGCAAGGAAATTCCAGGCAAGGAAAGGCCAGGGATGGCACTTCAAAACAAGGCAACTTCAGTCAAGGCAAGGCAAGACGAGGCAACTCCAGGCAAGGCTATTCCAGAAAAGGCAAGGCAGAGCAATTTTAGGTTAAAAAAATCAAGGAAAGGCAATGCAATGCAATGCAAAGCAATTTTAAGGAAGAAAATTCTGGGCAAGACAAGGCAAGGCAAGGCAATTCCAGGAAAGAAAATATAGGCTAGGCAAGGCCAGGCAAAAGAAGGCAGCACAATTCTAGGCAAGGAAATTCCAGGTACAGTAAGGCAAGGCAATATAGGGCAATTCTAGGCAAGGCTCATTTAGGCAAGGCAAGACAACGCAAAGCTATTTTATAAAAGTCAATCTGAAGCATGGCAAGGCAAGTCAAGGCAAAGAGAATGAATTCCAGAGAAGGCAATTCCAGGCATGGCAAGGCAAGGCAATTTTAGGCTAGGCAATTTCAGGCAACACAAGAAAATGCAAGGCAAGGCAAGTCAACTACAGGCAAGGGAAAGCAATGCAGTGCAATTCCAGGCAGAGAAATTTCAGGCAATGTAATGCAAGGCAGTGCAATTCCAGGCAGGAAAATTTTAGGCAAGGTAATGCAAGGTAGGTCAGTTCCAGGCAAGACAAAACAAGGCAATTATATGCAAGGCAATTCCAGGCAAGGCAAAGCAATTTCAGGCAGGGCAATTCCAGGCTAGGCAAAGTAAGGCAAAGTAAAAAAAATTTGAAGCAAGGCAAGGCAACACCAGCCAAGACAAGGAAAGGCACGGCAAAAAAAGTGAACACAAGGAAAAGCAAGGCAATTCCAAGAAAGGCAATTCTAGGTGAAAACAAGGCAAGGCAAGACGGGGCAAATCCAGGAAACGTATTTCCAGGCAAGCCAAAGCAAGGCAATTACAGGCTAGGCAATTGCAGGAAAGGCAATTCCAGGCAAGGAAAGGCAAGACAAGGCAATTCCAGGAAAGGCAAGTTTACATAAGGTAAGGCAGGGCAATTCCAGGAAAGGCAAATTCAGGCAAGAAAAGGCAAGGCAATTCCAGACAAGGCAACTCCAGTCAAGGCAAGGCAATCCAGGCAAAACAATTCCTGGCAATGCAAGGCAGGGCAATTCTAGGCAAGGCAAGAAAAGACAAAGCACAGAAAGGCAATTCCACACAAGGCAATTCCAGATAAGACAAGGCAAGGCAAGGTAAGACAAGGCAGGGAAATTCCAGGAAAGAAAAAGCAAGGAAATGCAAGGCAATTCAAGGCAACACAATTTCAGGTAAAGCAAGGCAAGGCAATTTTAGGCAAAACAATTTTAGGCAATGTAATTCTAGGCAAGGTAAGGCAAGGCAAGACAAAGCAATGCCACGCAACACAACCGAGGTAAGGCCAGGCAAGGCAATGCAATTCTAGGCAAGACAATTGCAGGAAAGGCAATTCCAGTCAAGGCAAGGCAAGAAAAGGCAGAGAAAGGCAATTCCAGACAAGGTAATTTTAGGTAAGGCAAGGCAATTCCAGAAAAGACAACTTCAGGAAATCCAAGGCAGGGCAATTCCAGGCAAGGTAATTGCCAGAAAGGTAATTTTAGAAAAAATAATACAAGAGAAGGAAGGGAAAGGCAATCCTAGGCAATGCAATTTCAGGTAAGGCAAGGCAAGGTAATTCAAGGGAAGGCCCATCCAGACAAGGCAGGGTAACACAATTCTAAGCAAGGCAATTCCAAAAAAAGCAAGAAGACACAGGGCACTGCAATTCCAATCAAGGCAAAACAAGGCAAGGCTATTTGAGGCAAGGCAATTCCAGGCAATGCAAGGCAAGGCAAGGCAAAAATAATTTAAGTAAGGAAATTCCAGGCAAGGCAAGAAAAAACAGACAAGGCAGGGAGGTTCATTCCACGAAAGAAAAATTTAGGCAATGCAATGCAAGGCAATTCCAAGCCAGAAAATTTTAGTCAAGGCAAGGCAAGCAACGTCAAGACAATTTCAGACAGGGCTATTTTGGGCTAGGCAAGTTAAGGCAATGCAAGAAAATGTCCAAACAGGCATGGAAATTCCAAGCAAGTCAATTTCAGGCAAAACAAGGCAAGGCAAGGCAATTTCAAACAATGTATTTCCAGACAAGGTAAGAAAAGGTAATTCGAGGCAAAGCAATTACAGTCAAGGCAAGGTAAGGCAAGTCAATGTAATTATAGGCAAGACAATTTCAGGCAATGCAAGACAATTCCAGGCAAGTCAATACCAGGCAAGGCAAATCTAGACAAGGCAAGACAAGGCAATACCAGGCAAGGCAATTCCAGGCAAGTCAAGGCAAGGCGAGGCAATGCAATTCTAGGCAAGGCAAATGCAGGAAAGGCAATTCCAGGCAAGGCAAGCAAGACAAGGCAGAGAAGGGCAATTCCAGGCAAGGCAAGCAAGACAAGGCAGAGAAAGGCAATTCCAGGCAAGGAAATTTTAGGTAAGACAAGGCAATTCCAGAAAAATTAACACCAGAAAATGCAATGCAGGGTAATTCCAGGCAAATCAATTGCTGGAAAGGCAATTTCAGTAAAATTAAGTGAAGAGAAGGCAGAGAAAGGCAACCCAAGGCAAGGGAATTCCAGGTAAGGCAAGAGAGGGCAAGGCAAGACAATTCCAGAAAATGCAACTCCAGACAAGGTAAGGTAAGGCAACTTCAGGCAAGGCATTTCCAAGTACAGCAAGGTAAAACAATTTCAGGCAAATTAATTTTAGGCAAGGCAATTCTAAGTAAGGCAAGACAAGGCAAAGCAATTTCAGGCAAGAAAATTTTTGGCAAGTCAATGCAAGGCAAATCCAGGCAAGTAAATTCCAGGCAAGGCTAGGGAAGAAAATTGCAGGCAGGCCACTTCCAGGCAAGAATATTCGAGGTCAGAAAAGGCAACACAAAGCAGAGTAATCCCAGGCAAGGAAATTCGAGGCAAGGCAAGGCAGGGAAATTTCCAGCAGGGCAATTCGAGGAAAGGCGAGACAAGACAAAAAAGGGCAATTCCAGGCAAGGCGATATCAGGCAAGGTAAGGCAAGGCAAGGCAATTCCCGGGAAGGCAAGGCAATTCCCGGGAAGGCAAGGCAAGACAAGGTAAGGCAATTTCAGAAAAGAAAATTTTAGGCATGGCATGGAATTGCAGTTCCAGACGAGGTATGGTAAGGCAAGGCAAGGCAAGGCAAGGCAAGGCAAGGCAAGGCAAGGCAAGGCAAGGCAAGGCAATGCGATTTTAGGCAAGGCAATTCCAGTCGAGGCAAGTCAATTTTAGGCAAGGCAATTGCCAGACAGGCAATTACAGGCAAGGCAAGCCAAGGCAAGGCAATTTCAGACAGGGCAAGTTCAGGCTAGACAAAAAAAAAAGGCAATGCAAGAAAATTTCTAGCAGAGCATGGAAATTCTAATCAAAGTAATTTCAGGCAAGGCAAAGAAAGGCAATTACAGGCAAGACAATTCCAGGCAAAAAAAAGCCAGGTAAAGCCAGGCAATTCTAGGCAAGAGAATTTTTGGCAAGGCAAGACATGGCAATTCCACGCAAGGCAATCCCAAGCAAAGTAAAACAAGTCAAGACAGGCCAATTTCATGCAAGGTAATTCGAGATAAGGAACGACAAGGCAAAGCAGGGTAATTCCAGGTAAAGCAATTCGAGGCAAGGTAAGGCAGAAAAATTTCAAGCAAGACAATTCGAGGCAAGGCAAAGAAAGGCAAAAAGGGCAATTTCAGGCAAGGTGATTTCTGGCATGACAAGTCAAGGCAATGAAAGGCAAGACAACTCCAGACAAGATAATTCCAGGCAAGGCAAGGAAAGGCAATTCCAGGTAAGGCAAGGTAAGGTAAGACAATGCAATTCTAGGCAAGGCAATTCCAGGCAATTCAAGGCAAGGCAAAACAAGGCAATTCCAGGCAAGGGAAGGCAAGAAAAATAAAGGCAATGCTAGGCAAGGCAAGGCAAGGCAATTCCAGGAAAGGCAACTCCAGACGAGATAAGGTAAGGCAATTTCAGGCAAGGCATTTTCAAGTAAGGCAAGCTAAAACGATTTCAGACAAAGCAATTCTAGGCAAGGCAATTCCAGGCAATTCAGGGCAAGGCAAAACAAGGCAATTCTATGCAAGGGAAGACAAGAATAATAAAAGCAATGCTAGGCAAGGCAGAAAAATTCCAGGCAGGGCAATTTCAGACAAGGCACGGAAAAACAATTCTAGACAAGGCTATTCCAGGCAAGGCGAGGCAAGACAAGGCAACACAACTTCAGACAGGGCCATTACAGGCTAGGCATAGCAAGGCAATGCAAGAAAATTCCCAGCAAGGCAAGAAAATTTCAGTTATGGCAATTTCAGGAAAGGCAAGGGATGGCAATTTCAGGCAAGGTCATTTCAAGCAAGACAAAACAAGACAAGGCAGGCCAATTTCAGACAAGGCAATTTAAAATAAGAAAAGGCAAGGCAACGCACAGCACCTCTAGACAAGGCAATTAGAGGCAAGGCAAAGCAGGAAAATTCCAAACAGGGCAATTAGAGGCAAGGCAAAGCAAGGCAAAAAGGGGCAATTTCAGGCAAGGCAATTTCAAGCAATGAAAGGCAAGACAAGGCAAGGCAATCCCAGACAAGGTAACTTCAGGCAAGGCAAGGAAAGGCAATTCTAGGCAAGGGAATTTCAAGCAAGGCAAGGCAAGGCAAGGCAAGACAATGCAATTTTAGCCAAGGCAATTTCAGTCATGGCAAGGTAATGTAAGGCAAGGCAGGCGCAAGCAAGGCAATTCCTGGCAATGCAAGTCAAGACAAGGCAGAGAAAGGCAATTCCAGAAAAGACAATTCCAGCTAAGGCAAGTGAAGGCAATACCATGCAAGGCAATTCCAGTCAAGGCAACGCAAGGCCACACAAGGTAATTCTAGGCAACGCAATTTCAGGCGAAAAAAAGGCAAGACATGGCAATTTGAAATAAAGCAATTCCAGTCAAGGCAATGCAAGACAAAGAAATTCCACACAAGGCTGTTCCAGGAAAGGCAAGGCAGGGCAATGCCAAGCAAGAAAATTTCAGGCAAGGCAATGCAGGGCAATTTTAGGCAAGGCAATTCTAGGAAAGACAAGGCAAAAGATGGCAGCACAATTCTAGGCAAGGCAATTCCAGGCAAGGCAGAGCAAGGCAATGTAGGGTAATTCCAGGCAAGGCTCTTTTAGGCAAGGCAAGACAACGCAAGGCAATTTCAGGAAACTCAATTTTAGACATGGCAAAGCAAAGCAAGGCAAGGCAAGGCAATTCTAGGCAACACAACTACAGGCAAGGCAATCCCATGCAATAAAAGGCAAGGCAGTGCAAGACCATTTCAGGAACGTCAATTTCAGACAAGAAAAGACAAGGCAATACCAGGCAATGCAAAGCAAGGCAAGACAATTCCAGGGAACGTAAAGCAAGGCAATTCCAGGCAGGGAAATTTTAGAAAAGGCAATGCAAGGAACGTCAGGTCCAATCAATACAGGGCAAGGCAATTATGGGCAAGGCAATTCCGGGCAAGGCATTTCCAGGAAAGGAAAGGCAAGCCAAGGCAAAACAATTTGAGGCAGGACCATTACAGTCTAGGAAAAGCAAGGCATTACAAAATAATTCCAGTCAAGGAAAGGCAATTTGAGGCAAGGCAAGGCAAGGCAAAAATTCAAGGCAAGGAAAGGCAAAGAAATTCCAAAACAGGCAATTTCAGGCAAAGCAATTATAGGCAAGGCAAGGAAAGAAAAGAAAAGGAAAGGCAAGACGAGGTAAATCCAGGCAAGGCAGTTCCAGGCAAGGCAAGGCAATTCCAGGCTAGGCAATTTCAGGAAAAGCAATTTCAAGCAAGGCAAGGCAACACCAGACAATTCCAGGCAAGGCAATTCAACATAAGGGAAGGCACGAAAATTCCAGGAAAGACAAATCCAGACAAGTCAAGAAAAGGCAATTTCAGGCAATGCAATTCGACTTAAGGCAAGGCAGGACAATTTCAGGAAAGGCAAATCCAGGTAAGGCAAGGCAAGTCGATTCCAGGCAAGGCAACTCCAGGCAAACCAAGGCAAGGCGATTCCAGGCAAGGCAAGACAAGGCAAAAACTTCTAGGAAAGGCAATTCCAAACAAAGCCAGGAAAGTCAAGGCAATCTCAGGCAAGGCAAAACAAGGCAATTTCAGGGAAGAAAATTTCTGGCAAGGCAAATCAATGCAAGGCTATTCCAAGCAAGTAAATTCCATGCAAGGCTAGGCTGGGCAAATCCAGGAAAAAAAAGCAAGGAAAGACAAATTCAGGCAAGGCAGTTTTAGGCAAGCCAATTCCAGGCAAGGCAATTCCAGGCCAGGCAATTCCACATAAGGCAAGGCAGAACAATTCCAGGAAAGGCTAATTCAGGTTAGGCAAGACAAGGCAATTTCAGGCATGGCAACTCGAGGCAAGGCAAGGCAAGAAAATTCCAAAAAAAAATTAAAATTCCTGGCAAGGCTTGGAAAGTCAAGGCAATTTCAGTAAAGGCAATACAAGGCAAGGCAAAGCAATGCAAATTCAGGCAAGAAAATTCCTAACAAGACAAGTCAATGCAAGGTAATTTTAGGCAAGTAAATTCCAGGAAAGGATACGCAAAGATATTGCAGGCAAGGCAAACCTAGGCAAGCCAATTCCAGGCAAGGCAAGGCAAGTAATGTAAATCCAGGCAAGGCAATTCGAGGCAAGGCAAGACAAAAAAATTCCAAGCAAGGGAATTTGAGGCAAGGCAAGGCAAAAAAGGGCAATTGTAGGCAAGGCGATTTCAGGCAAGGCAAGACAATTCCAGGCAAGGCAAATCCAGACAAGAAAATTCTTGCAATGCAAGGAAAGGCGATTCCACGTAAATCAAGTAGGGCAAGGAATGCAATTCTAGGCAAGGCAATGCAATTTTAGGCAAGGGAATTCCAAGCAAGGTAATGCAATGCAAGGCAAGGATATTTCAGGCAAGGCAATTCCAGGCAAGGCAATTGCAAAAAAGGCAATTCCAGGCAATGCAACACAAGGCAAGGCAGGAAAGGGTATTTCTAGGCAAGGCAATTTCAGCGAAGGCAAGGAAAGACAATTCCAGACAAGGCAATTTCAGTGAAGGCAAGGCAAGGCAACACAAGGCAAGAAAATTTCATACAAGGCAAGGCAAGGCAAGGCAAGGCAAGGCAATTTGAAGCAAGGCAATTCCAAGCAAGGAAATTCTAAGCAAAGCAATGCAAGGCAATTCCAGGCAAAGCAGGGCAAGGCAATGTAGGATTATTCCAGGCAAGGCTCCTTTAGACAAGGCAAGGCAACGCAAGGCAATTTCAGGAAAGTCAATTTTAGGCACGGCAAGACAAAGCAAGGCAATTTCAGGCAAGGCAAACAAGGCAATTTTAGTCTAAAAATTTTCAAAAAACTAAAGGCAAGGCAAGGCAAGGAAAGGCATTTCCAGGCAAGGCAACTTCAGGCAAGGTAATTCCATGCAAGAAAAGGAAAGACAATGCAAGGCTATTCTGGGAAAGTCAATTCCAGGCAAGGTTAGGCAAGACAAATTCAGGCAGGGCAAGGCAAGGCAGTGCAATTCCAGGCAAGAAAATTTTAGGCAAGATAATGTAACGCAGGTCAGTTCCTACCATGACAAGGCAAGGAAATTATAGGCAAGGCAATTCCAGGCAAGGCAAGGCAAGACAATTCTAGGTAAGGCAATTCCAGGCAAGGCAAGACAAAGCAAAGCAAGGCTATTTCAGATAGAGCAATTTCAGGCTAGGCAAGAAAAGGCAATGCAAGAAAATTCCCAGCAAGTCAAAAAAATTCCAGGCAAGGGAATTCAAGGCAAGGCAAAATAAGGCAAGGCAGACCAATTCCAGGCAAGGTAATTCGAGGTAAGGAAAGGTAAGGCAAAGCAGCGCAATTCCAGGCAAGGCAATTTGAGGCAAGGCAAAGCAGGGAAATTACAAGCAAGGCAATTTGAGGCAAGGCAAGGCAAGGCAACAAAGGGCAATTCCAGGCAAGGTGATTTCAAGCAAGGCAAGGCAATTCCAAGCAAGGCAAGACAAGACAAGGCAAGGCAAGTCCAGACAAAAAAATTCCATGCAAGGCAAGGAAAGGCAATTCCAGGCATGGCAAGGTAAGGCAAGGCAATGCAATTTTAGGCAAGGCAATTCCAGTCAAGTCAATTTTAGGCAAGGGAAGGCAGTAAAATTTCAAGTGAGGCAATTTGAGGCAAGGCAAGCCAAGCCAAGACAAAAAGGGGAAATTTTAGACAAGATGATTTCAGGCAAGGCAAGGCAAGGCAAGGCAATTCCAGGCAATGGAAGACAAGGCAAGGCAAGGCAATTTCAGGCAAGGCAATTGCTTCCAATACAAGGCAAGGCAATTCCAGGCAAGGCAATTAACGTAATGGCAATTTCAGGCAAGGTAAAAAAAGACAAGGCAAAGGAAGTTATTTCCAGGCAAGGTAATTTCAGCTAAGGCAAGGCAAGACAATTTTAAGCAAAGCAATTGTAGGCAAGGCAAGGCAAGGCAAGGCAATGCAAAGCAAGGAAATTCCAGGAAAGAAAATTTCTGGCAAGGCAAGTCAATGCAAGGCAACTCCAAGCAAGTCAATTACAGAAAAATATAGGCAAGAAAATTGCAGGTAAGGCAAATTCAGGCAAGACAAGGCAAGACAACTCCAGGCAAGGCAAGGCAAGGCAGGGAAATCGCAGGCAGGACAATTTCAGGCAAGGCAAGGCAAGGCAGGGCAATTGCAGGCAGGGCAATTTCAGACAACACAAGGCAAGGCAAGACAATTCTAGGCAAGGCAATTCTGAAAAAGTCAAGGAAAAGCAAGGCAATGCAAGGCAAGACAATTCCAGGTAAGGCAAGGCAAGAAAATTTCAGGCAAGGCAATTGTAGACAAGGTAAGGCAATGCAAGGCAAAGCAATGCAATGCAAGGCAAGGTAAGACAAGGCAATGCCAGGCAAGGCAATTCCAGGCAAGGCTAGGCAAGGGTAACAAGGCAATTAAATGAAATTCTAGGCAAGGCAATTCCAGACAAGAAAATTTCAGGCAAGAAAAGAAAAGTCAATTCCAGGTAAGGCAAGGTAAGACAAGGCAATTCAATTCTAGGCAGGGCAATTCCAGACAAAAAAATTCAGGCAAGGCAAGGAAAGGAAATTCCAGGCAAGGCAAAATAAGGAAAGGAAATGCAATTCTAGGCAAGGCAATTTCAGTCAAGGCAAGGAAAGGCAAGGCAAGGCAAGGCAATTTCAGGCAAGGCAATTTCTGGCAATGGAAGGCAAAACAATTCCAGGCAAGGCAGTTGCCAGAAAGGCCATTTCAGGCAAGGCAAGGCAATATCAGACAGGGCAATTCCAGGCTAGACAAGGAAAGGCAATGCAAGAAAATTTTCAGCAAGGCATGGAAAGTCTAAGCAAGGAAATTCCAGGCAAGGCAAAATAAGGAAAGGAAATGCAATTCTAGGCAAGGCAATTCCAGGCAAGGCAGCGCATGATAATACCAGGTAAGGCAAAACAAGGCAATGCAGGCCAATTCCAGGCAAGGTAATTTGAGGTAAGGATAGGCAAGGCAAATCAGGGAAATTCCAGCCAAAAAAATTATAGGCAAGGCAAGACAGGAACATTCCAAGAAAGAAAATTCGAGGCAAGGCAAGAAAATTCCAAAACGTGCAATTCCAGGCAAGGTGATTTCAGGCAAGGCAAGTCAAGGCAATTAAAGTCAAGAAAACTCCAGAGAAGGTAATTCCAGGCAAGGCAAGAAAAGGCAATTTCAGGCAATGCAAGGTAAGTTAAGGCAATGCAATTCTAGGCATGGCAATTTTAGGCAAGGCAAAGCAAGGCAAAACAAGGCAAATCCAGGCAAGGCAAGGCAAGGCAAGGCAGGGTAATTCCAGGCATGGTAATTTCAGGCAAGGCAATGCAAAACAGGGCAATTTCAGGCAAGGCAATTTGAGATAAGAAAAAGCAAGTCAAAGCAGAGCAACTCAAGACAAGGCAATTCGAGGCAAGGCAAGGCAAGACAAAAAAGGGCAATTTCAGGGAAGGTGATTTCAGGCAAGGCAAAACAAGGCAATTCAAGGTAACACAAGGCAAGAAAAGGCAAGGCAAATCAATACAAGGTAATTCCAGCCAAGTCAAAGAAAGGCAATTCGTGGCAAGGGAATTCTAAGCAAGCCAAGGTAAGGCAAAGAAATGTAATTCTAGGCAAGGCAACTCCAGGCAAGGCAAGGGAATTACAGGCAAGGCAACTACAGGCAAGAAAATCCCTGGCAATGCAAGGCAGGGTAATTCTAGGCAAGGTAAGGCAAGACAAGATAGGTAAAGGCAATTCTAGACAAGGCAATTCCAGCTAAGGCAAGGCAAGGCAATTTCAGGCAAGGCAAGGCAATTTTATTCAAGGCAAGGCAATTCCTGGCAAGGCAGGGCAAGGCAATGTAGGACAATTTCAGGCAAGGCAAGACAAGTCAAGGCAAGGCAGGAATAGGCAATACAAGGCAAATCCAGGCAAGGCAGTTCCAGACAAGGCAAGGCAAAACAAGGCAAGGCAATTCCAGGCAAGGCAAGACAAGACAAGGCAATTCCAGGCATGGCAATTCCACGTAAGGCAAGGCATCTCAATTCCAGGAAAGGCAACTCCAGGCAAGGCAAGGCAAGGCAATTTCAGGCAAGAAAATTTCTGGCAGGGCAAGTCAATGCGAGGCAATTCCAGGCAAGTAAATTCCAGGCAAGGCTAGGCAAGAAAATTGCAGGCAAGACAATTGCAGGCAAGGCAAGAAAATTTCAGGCAAGTCAGGGCAACTGCAGGCAGGGCAATTTCAGGCAAGGCAAGGCAAGGCAGAAAAATTCCAGGCAGGGCAATTCCAGAAAAGGCAAGGCAACGCAAGACAATTCTAGGCAACACAATTCCAAGCAAACAAGGCAAGGCAAGCCAAAGCAAGGCAATTTTATACAGGGCAATTTTAGGCTAGGCAAGGAAAGGCAATAGAAAAAAGTTTTTAACAAGGCAAAAATCTTCCAGGCAAGGGAATTCGAGGCAAGGCAAAACAAGGCAAGGCAGGCCAATTCCAGGCAAGGCAATTAGAGGTAAGGCAAGGAAAATAAATTCCAAGCAAAGTAATTCCAGTCAAGGCAAAGCAAGACAATGCAATTCCATGCAAGGCTATTTCAGGGACAGCAATGCAGGGCAATTTCAGAAAAGGGAAAGTAAGTCAATGCAAGGAGATTTCTGGCAAGACCATTCCAGGTAAGGCCAGGCAAGACAATTTCAGACAAGCAATTTCAGGCAATTCAATTCTAGGCAAGGCATGGCAAGTCACAGCAAGGCAAGACAAGGCAATGACCGGCAAGGCAATTCCAGGCAAGACAATGCAAGAGAAGGCAAGGCAATGTTATTCTGGGCAAGGCAATTGCAGAAAAGGCAATTCCAAGCAAGGCTAGGCAAGACAAGACAGAGAAAGGCAATTTCAGGCAAGGCAATTTTAGGTGAGGCAAGGAAAGGCTATTCCAGGGAAGGCAACTCCAAGAAATGCAAGTCAGGGCCATTTCAGGCAAGGCAATTGCCACAAAGGCAATTCCAGGAAAATTAAAACAAGAGAAAACAGAAAAAGGCAATCTCAGGTAAGGCAAGGCACAACAATTCCAGGGAAGGCAACACCTGACGAGGCAAGGCAAGGCAATTTTAGGTAAGACAAGGCAAAACAATTTCAGGCAAGGCAATTCTAGGCAAGGTAAGGGAAGGCAATTCCAAGCAAGAAAATTCCTGGCAAGGCAAGTCAATGCAAGACAATTTCAGACTAGTAAATTCCATGCAAGGCTATGCAAGAAAATTGCAGGCAGGACAAATCCAGGAAATTCAAGTCAAGGCAAGGCAAGACAGGGCAACTGCTGGCAGAAAAATTTCAGGCAAGGCAAGGCAGAGAAATCCCAGGCAGGGCAATTTCAAAAAAGGCAAGGCAAGGCAAGACAATTCTAGGCAAGGAAATTACAGGCAAGGTAAGGCAAGCCAAAGAAAAACAATTCCATATAGGGCATTTCCATGCTAGGCAAGGGGAGGCAATGTCAGAAAATTCCCAGCAAGGCAAAATAAAAATTTCAGGCAAGGAAAGTCAAGGTAAGGCAATACAAGGCAAAGGAGGCCAATTACAGGCAAGGTAATTCGAGGTAAAAAAGAAAACGCCAAAGCAGGGATATTCCAGGCAAGGCAATTCGAGAAAAGGCATGGCAGGGAAATTCCAAACAAGACACTTTGAGGAAAGGCAAGGGAAGGCAAAAAAGAGCAATTCCAGGCAAGGCGATTTCAGGCAAGGCAAGACAAGAGAAGGCAAGGCAATTCCAGGCAAGAAAATTCCAGGCAAAACAAGGAGATGCAATTCCAGGCAAAGCAAGGTAAGAAAAGGCAATGCAATTCTATGCAAGGAAATTCTAGGCAAGGCAATGCAAGGCAAGGCAAGGCAAGGCAATTTCAGGTAAGGCAATTCCTGGCAATGCAAGGCAAGGCAATTTCAGGCAAGACAATTGCCAGAAAGGCAAGTCCAGGCAAGGCAAGGCAAGAAAAGGCAGGGAAGGCTATTTCTAGGCAATGCAATTTCAGCTAAGGTAAGCCAAGACAATTCTGGGAAATTCCAGTCAAGGCAAGGCAAGGCGATGCAAGGCAAGCCAATTCTAGGCAATGCAATTTCAGGCAAAGAAAACAAGGCAAGGCAATTCGAAGCAAGGCAATTGCTGTCAAGGCAAGCCAAGCCAAGGCAATTCCACGCAAGGCTATTCCATGGAAGGCAAGGCAGGACAGGAAAAGAAAGGCAATGCAAAGAAATTCCAGGCAAGGCAATTACAGTTAAGGCAAGGCAAGACAGTTTCAGGCACAGCAATTCCAGGCAAGGCAATTCCAGGGAAGGCAATAGAAGGGAAGGCAAGGCAATTGCAGAAAAAACAAATTTAGGAAAGACAAGGCAAGACAAGGCAGAGAAAGGCAATTTAAGGTAAGGCAATTTTTGGTAAGGCAAGGCAAGGCAAGGCAATTCAAGGGAAGGAAACTTTAGGCAATGCAAGGCAGGGCAATTCCAGGCAAGGGAATTGCTGGAAAGGCAATTCCGGGAGACATAAGCAATAGGAGGCAGGGAAAAGCAATCCCAGGCAAGGAAATTCCAGGGAAGGCAAGGCAATTCTAGGTAAGACAAGGGAAGGCTATTCCAATGAAGGCAACTTTAGACAAGGCAAGGCAATGCAATTCCAGGCAAGACAAGACAACACAGGGCAAGGCAACCCTAATCAAAGCAAGGCAAAGCAAGGCTATTCCAGGCAAGGCAATCCCAGGCAATGCAAGGCAAGGCAAGGCAAAATAATTACAGTTATAGAAATTCCAGGCAAAACAAGGAAAGGGCAAGGCAGAAACATTTCACACAAGGAAATTTCAAGCAAGGCAAGGAAAGGCAAAGAAAGGCAGGGCAATTGTAAGCAAGGCAATTCCAGGCAATGCTGGGCAAGGGTATGTAGGGCAAGTCCAGGCAAGGCTCTTTTAGGCAAGTCAAGGCAATGCAAGGCAATTTCAAAAAAATCCATTTTAGGCACAGCAATGCAAGGTAAGGCAAGAAAATTTCAGAAACAGCAAGGCAAGGCAGGGCAATTTTAGGCAGGGCCATTTCCAGCAAGGCAAGTTAAGGCAGGGCAATTTCAGGCAGGGCAATTTCAGACAAGGCGAGGCAAGGCAAGGCAAGGAAATTCTAGGCAAAGCAATTTCAGCCAAGGGAAAGCAAGTGAAGGCAAGACAATTTTAGACAGGGCAATTCCAGGCTAGTTTAGGCAAGGCAATGCAAGAAAATTGCCTTTCAAGGCAAGGTAAGGCAATTCAATGCAATTATACACAAAGCAATTCCAGGCTAGGCAAAGCATTTCCAGACAAGGCAAGGCAATGTAAGACAAAAAAAATTCAGGCCAGGCAAGTTTTGGCAACTTAAGGCAAGAAAATTCCAGGCAAGGCTATTACCAGAAATGCAATTCCAGGCAAGGCAATTCCAGGCAAGACCATTCTAGGCTAGGCAAGGCAAGGGAAGGCAGTGAAATTCCAGGCAAGGAAATTCCAGGCAAGGTATGGCAAGAAAATTTAGAAAAATTTCAGCAAGGCTATTTTAGGTAAGACAACACAAGGCTATTTTAGAAAAGTAAATTTTAGGCACAAGAAGGCAAGGCAAGGTAAGTAGAGTCAATTCCAGGCAAGGCAAGGCAAAGCAAGTTCAGGCTAGGCAATTCCAGGCAATGCAAAGCAAAGCAAAACAAGGCAAGGTAATTCCAGGCAAGGCAATACCATACAAAAAAAAGGCAACTCAATGCAAGGCAATTCTGGGAAAGTCAATTCCAGGCAAGGAAAGAAAGGCAATTCCAGGCAAGGCAAGGCAATTCCAGTCAAAAAAATTTCTGGCAAGGCAAGCCAATGCAAGGCAATTTTAGACAAGTAAATTCCTGGCAATGCTAGGCAAAAATTTGCAGGCAGGGCAAATCCAGGCAAGGCAAGGCAAGACAGGGCAATTTAAGGCAAAGGAAAGCATGGCAAGGCCATACAAGACAATTTCTAGCAACTAAATTCCAGGCAAGGCAAGGCAAGGCAAGGAAAACTAGGCAAGGCAATTCTAGACTAAGCAAGGCAAGACAAAGGAATGCAGTGAAATTCTAGGCAAAGGAATTTCAGGCAATGCAGGGCAGAGCAGTGTAGGACCATGCTAGGCAAGACCCCTTTAGGGAAGGCAAGGCAACCCAAGACAATTTCAGAAAAGTCAATTTTAGGCATTGCAAGGCAACTCAAAGGCAAGGTAAGGCAAAGAGAAAAGATGCAATTCCCGGTAAGGCAATTCTAGGCAAGGCAAGGCAAGGCAATTCCAGGCAAGGCAATACCAGGCAAGGCAAGGCAATTCCAGGCAAGACAATTCCATGCAATGCAATCCCATGCAAAAAAGGCAAGGCAATGCAAAATAATTGCAGGAAAGCCAATGCCAGGCAAGGAAAGGCAAGGCAAATTTAGGCAAGGCAAGGCAAGGCAATTCCAGACAAGGTAATCCCAGGCATGGCAAGGAAAGGTAAATCAAGGAAAGGCAATTCCAGGGAAGGCAAGGTAAGGCAAGGCAATGCAATTTTAGGCAAGGAAATTTCAGGCAAGGCAAGGCAATATAAGGCAAGGCAATTCCAGTCAAGGCAACTTTTGACAATACAAAGCAGGGCAATTCCAGGCAAGGGAATTCTAAGCTAGGCAAGTCAAGGCAAGGCAAGGCGAGGCACCTCCAGGCAAAGCAAGGCAAGACAAGACAATTACAGGGAAGGATATTCCAGGGAAGGCAAGGCAGGAAAATTCTAGGCAAGGCAAAGCAAGGTAATTCAATGCAATTCAATTCCAAGCAAAAAAATTTCAGGCAAAGCAAGGCAAGGCAATTCCAGGCAATGCAATTCTAGGCTAGGCAAGGCAAGGCAGTGTAAAGCAAATCCAGGCAAGGCTTTCTTAGGCAAGGCAAGACAAAGCAAGGCAATTTCAGGAAAGTCAAATTTAGTGACAGCAAGGCAAGGCATAGCAAGGCAAGGAGAGTCAATTTCAGGCAAGGCAATTCCAGGAAAGGCAAGGAAAGGCAAATTTAGGCCAGGCAATTGCAGGCAACAAAAGGCAAAGCAAGGTAATTTCAGGCAAGACAATTCCAGGCTGGGCAATCACATGCAAAGAAAAGCAAGGCAATGCAAGGTCTTTCTGAAAAAGTCAATTCCAGGCAAGCCAAGACAAGTCAATTCTAGACAAGGCAAGGCAAGGAGGTGCCATTTCAGGCAGGGAAAGTTTAGGCAAGATAATGCAAAACAAGTCAATTTTGGGCAAGAGAAGGCAAAGAAATTATAGGAAACGCAATTCCAGGCAATGCAAGGCTAACCAAGGCAAAACAATTTCAGGAAGGGCAAATCCAGGCTAGGCAAATAAAGGCAAAGCAAAATTATTCCAGTCAAGGCAAGGCAATACCAGGCAAGGCAAAAAAGGGCAAGGCAAAAAAAGGCAAGGCAAGGAAATGCAAGGCCTTTTAGCCAAAGCAATTCCAGGCAAGGCAAGACAAGTCAAGACAAAGCAAATCCAAGCAAGGCAGTTCCTGGCAAGGCAAGGCAAGCCAAGCAAGGCAATTCCAGACGGGGCAATTCCAGGCTAGGCAAGGCAAGGCAATGCAAGAAAATTTCTTGCAAGACATAAAAATTCCAAACAAGGCAATTTCAGGCAACTGAAAGCAAGGCAATTTCAGACAAGGCCATAACAGGCAAGGCAAAGCCAGGCAAGGCAGGGCAATTTTAGGCAAGGCAATTCCAGGAAAGGAAAAATGAGGCAACACAGGCCAATTACAGTCAGTGTAACTCGAGGTATGAAAAGGAAAGGCAAAACAGGGCAATTCCAGTCAGTGTAACTCGAGGTATGAAAAGGAAAGGCAAAACAGGGCAATTCCAGGCAAAGAATTTCGAGGCAAGGCAAGACAAGACAGGGAAATTCCAAGCAAGACAATCTGAAGCAAGGGAAGAAAAAGCAAAAAAAACGGCAATTCCACGCAAGGTGATTTTAGACAAGGCAAGTAAAGGTAATTAAAGGCAAGACAACTCCAGACAAGGTAATTCCAGGCAAGGCAGAAAAGGCAATTCCAGGCAAGGCAAGGTAAAATAAAGAAATGCAATTCTAGGCAAGGCAAGGCAAGGCAAAACAAGGCAATCCCAGGCAAAGCAAGGCAGGGCAATTCCAGGCAGGGCAATTTGAGGCAAGGCAAGGAAATGCAGGGCAATTCCAGGCAGAGCAATTTTAGGCAAGAAAAGGCAAAGCAATTCTAGGCAAGGCGATAGCCTGAAAGGCAATTCCAGGAAAGGCAAGACAAGACAATGCAGGAAAAGGTTTTCCCAGGCAAGGCAAATTTAGTCATGGCAAGATAAGACAAAACAAGGCAAGGCAATTCTAGACAAGTCAATTTCAGGCGAGGAAAGGCAACGCAAGGAAATTTGGAGCAAGGCAATTCCAGTCAAGCTAAGGCAAGACAAAGTATTCTGTGAAAGGCTATTCCAGGCAAGGCAAGGCAAGAATATTTCAGGCAAGGAAAAGCAAGGTAATGCAAGGCAATTTCAGACAAAGCAATTCCATCTAAGACAAGGAAAACAAATTCCAGGCAAGGCAATTCCAGACCAGGTAATTCTAGCCTAGTCAAGGCAAGGCAAGGCAAGGCAAAGCAACACAAGACAAGACAAGGCAATGTCACGCAAGGTAACTTTAGGCAAGGCAAGAGAAGGGAAGACAAGGCAAGACAATGCAATTCTAGGCAAGGCAATTGAAGGAAAGGCAATTCTGGGCAACACAAGGCAAGACAAGGCAGAGAAGGGCAATTCCAGGCAAAGCAATTGTAAGTAAGGCAAGGCAAGGCAATTCAAGGGAAGGTAACTCCAGGAAATTCAAGGAAGGGAAATTCCAGGCAAGGCAATTGCCAGAAAGGGAATTTCAGGAAAATTAAGGCAAGAGAAGGCACAGAAAGGCAATCCCAGGCAAGGCAATTCCGGGTAGGACAAGCCAAGGCAATTCCAAAAAGGGTAACTCCACACAAGGCTAGAAAAGTCAACTTTTGGCAAGGCAATTCCAGGCAAGAAAAGACAATGCAAGGGAAGGCAATTCCAACAAATGCATGGCTATTTCAGGCCAGACAATTCCAGGCAATGCAAGGCAAGGCAATGCAAAACAATTCCAGGTATGAAAATTGCAGGCAAGGCAAGGCAAGGCAGAAAAAGACAAGACAGGGCAACTCTAACCAAGGCAATTCCAGGCAAGGCAGGGCAAGGGTATATAGGGCGATTCCAGGCATGGCTAATTTAGGCAAGGAAAGTCAATGCAAGGCAATTTCAGGACAGTTAATTTTATGCACGGCAAAGCAAGGCAAGACAAGGCAATTCCAGGAAGGGCAAAACAAGTCCAGGCAGGGCAATTTCAAGTAAGGCAAGGAAAGGAAGGGCAATTCCAGGCAGGGCAATTTCAGAGAAGGCAAGTCAAGTCAAGGCAATTCTAGGCACGGCAATTCCAGGCAAGGCAAGGCAAGCCAAGGCAAGCCAATTCCAAATAGGGCAATTCCAGGCTAGTCAAGGCAAGTCAATGCAAGAAAATTTCAAACAAGGCATGGGAATTTCAAGCAAGGCAATTTCAGACAAGGAAAGGCAAGGCAAGAAAAAGCAGTTCCAGACAAGGTATTTCCAGGCAAGGCAAGAATAGGCCATTCGAGGTAAGGCAATTCCAGTCAAGGCAAGGTAAGGCAAGGCAATGCAATTCTAGGCAAAGCAATTTTAGGCAAAGGCAGGCAATGCAAGGCAAAGCAATTCCAAGCAAGATAATTTTTGGCAATGCAAGGCAGGGCAATTTCAGGCAAAGCAAGGGAAGACAAGACAGAGAAAGGCAATTCAAGGCAAGGCAATTCTAGATAAGGCAAGGCAACTACAGGCAAGGCAATTCCAGTCAAAACAAGGTAAGGCAATGCAAAACAAGACAATTCAAGGCAAGGCAATTCCAAGCAAGTAAATTTTAGGCAAGCAAGGCAAAGCAAACCAGGCAAGGCAATTCTAGGCTAGGAAAAGCAAGGCAAGAGAAGGAAGCGGAATTCTAGGCAAGGCAATTTCAGGCAAGGCAGGGAAAGGCAATGTAAGGCAATACTAAACAAGGCTCTATTAGGAACGAAAAGGCAATGCAAGGCAATTTCAGGAAACACAATTTTAGGTACAGCAAGGCAATGGAAGGCAAGGCAAAAAAAGGCAATTCCAGGCAAGGCAATTTCAGGCGAAGCAAGAAAAGGCAATTCCAGGGTAGGCAGTACCAGGCAAGGCAAGGCAAGGCAGCCCAAGGCAAGGCAAGGTAATTCCAGGCAGACAATTCCAGGCAAGGCAATTGCAGGAAAGACAATTCCAGGCAGGAAAAGACAAGGCAAATCTAGGCAAGGCAAGGCAATTCCAGGGAAGGCCACTGCAAGAAAGGCAATTCCAGGCAAGGCGACTTCAAGCAAGGCAATTCCAGGCAAGGTAAAGCAAGACAAGGCAAAACAATTACAGACAAGGTAATTCCAGACAAGGCAAAGAAAGGCAATTGGAGCCAAGGCAAATCCAGAAAAGGCAAGGTAAGGCAAGGCAATGCAATGCAATTTCAGGCAAGGCAATTCCAGGCAAGGAAAGGCAATGTAATGCAAGGCAATTTTAGTTAAGGCAAGATAAGGCAACGCAAAACAAGGCATTTCTAGGCAAGGCAATTCCAGGCGAGGAAAGGCAAGGCAAGGCAATTTGGAACAAGACAACTCCATTCAAGGCAAGGAAAGACAAGGCAAGACAAGGCAAGTACAGGCAAGACTATTCCACAGAAGGCAAGGCAAATAAATTTTAGGTAAGGAAAAGCAAGGCAATGCAATGAAAGGCAACTTCAAGCAATAAAATTTTAGGCATGGAAAAAAAGGCAATTCCAGGAAAGGCAATTTTAGGCTATGCAAGGCAAGACACGGGAAGGCAGCACAATTCTAGGCAAGGCAGGGCCAAACAATTTAGTGCAATGTCAGGCAAGACTTTTTTAGGCAAGGCAAGGCAACGCAACGCAATGCAAGGCAAGGCAATTTCAGAAAAGTAAATTTTAGGCACGACAAGGCAAGGCATGGCAAGGAGAGTCAATTCCAGGTAAGGCAATTCTGGGTAAGGTGAGGCAAGGCAATTTCAGGATAGGCAATTCCAGGCAACACAAGGCAAAGGAAGGAAATCTAAGGCAACTCTAGGAAAGACAATTCCAGGCGAGACAATTTCAGGCAAGGCAATCCCATGCAAGGAAAGGCAAGGCAATGCAAGGCAATTATGGGAAAGTCAATTCAAGACAAGGCAAGAAAAGGTAATTCCAGGCAAGGCAAGGCAAGGCCATGCAATTACAGGCAGGAAAATTTCAGGCAAGGTAATGCAAGGCAGGTCAGTTCTGGGCAAGACAAGGCAAGGCAATTCCAGGCAAGGCAATTCCAGGTAAGGCAAGGCAATCCAAAGCAAAACAGACCCAGGCAGGGAAATTCCCGTCTAGAAAAAGCAAGGCAATGCAAGGCAAGGCAAGACAATGCAATTCCAGGTAAGGCAATTTTACATAAGACAAGGAATGGCAATTCCAGGAAAGGCAAATTCAGGCAAGGCAAGCCAAAAACTTCCAGGCAAGGCAACTCAAGTAAGGCAAGGCAAGACAATTCTAGGCAAGGCAATTTCAGAAAAGATAAGGCAAGGCAATTCCAGGAAAGACAATTTCAGGCAAGGCAAGACAAAACAAGGCAAGGCAAGGCAATTCCAGACAAAAAAAATTCTGGTCAGGCAAGTGAAGGCAAGGCAACTCCAGGCAAGTAAATTCCAGGCAAGACGAGGCAAAAAAAATGCAGGCAAGGTAAGATAAGGCAATTCCATGCATGGCAAGGCAAGGCAAGGCAAGGGATTTGCATGCAGGGCACTTTCAGGCAAGGCAAGGCAAGGCAGGGTAATTCCAGGCAGGGCAATTAAAGACAATGCAAGGAAATGCAAGTCAATTGTAGGCAAAGCAATTCCAGGCCAGGCCAGGCAAGCCAAAGCAAGGCAATTCCAGAGAGGGCAATTCCAGGCTATGCAAGGAAAGACAATGCAAAAGAATTTCCAGCAAGAAAAAAAAAATCCATGCAAGGAAATTCAAGGCAAGGCAAAACAAGGAAAGGCAGGCCAATTTCAGGAAAGACAATTTGAGGTAAAGAAAGGCCAGGCAAAGCAGGGCAATTTCAGGCAAGGCAATTCGAGGCAAGGCAAGGCAAGGAAATTCCAAGCAATGCAATTCAAGGCAAAGCAAGGAACAGGTAAAAAGGACAATTCTAGGCAAGGCAAGACAAAAAAATGCAAATCCAGATAAGGAAATTCCAAGCAAGGAAAGAAAAAGCAATTACAGGAAAGGCAATTCTAGGCAAGGCAATTCACGGCAAGGCAAGGCAAGGCAAGGCAAGGCAATCCAACGCAATTTCAGGCCAGGCAATTTCTGGCAATGCAAGCCAAGGCAATTCCAGGCAAGGCAACACAACAAAAGGCAGAGAAAGGTATTTCCGAGCAAGGCAATTCCAGCTAAGGCAAGGCAATTGCAGAAAAGTCAATTTGAAGTAGACTTTTGACTATTTTCCAGGTGTGTATTATTCACTAAGGCCTTGAACGAGTGACCACATGAAATAAACTCACTGAGTAATACACACCTGAGGAAAAGTCAGAGTCCATGTCATATGGCCACTCAATCGGAGAATTACTGAATGATACACACCTGGGAAATAGTCAGGATTCTATTTTATATGAACAGTGATTGAGAGCCTCATTGAATAATGCACACCTGGACATTAATCAGGAGTCTATGTCATATGAACATTCCTTCAGAGCCTCAGTGAATAATACAGACCTAGGGAATACTCAGGAGTCTATTACATAGGCACTCTCATTCAAAGCATCACTGAACAATGCACACCTGTTGGGTACTCAGGAGTCTATTTCATATGGCCACCCATTCATCACCTCACTGAATAATACACACGTGGGGAATAGTCAGGATTCTATTTAATATGAACACCCATTATGAGCCTCGCTGAATTATGTATGCCTTGGAATCCTGAGGAGTCTATTTTCTATCAAGCCCCTTTCCGAGTCTAACAAAAAAATTAACACATGCGGAACTGTAAAGAGTAAATTTTGTATAGCCCCTCCTTCAGAGCCTCATTGAATAATGTATACCTGGAGAAAAATTTGGAGTCTTTTTTTTTTTTTAGACGGAGTTTTGCTCTTGTTACCCAGGCTGGAGTGCAATGGCGTGATCTCAGTTCACCACAACCTCCACCTCCTGGGTACAAGCAATTCTCCTGCCTCAGCCTCCTGAGTAGCTGGAATTACAGGCACGTGCCACCGTGCCCAGCTAATTTTTTGCATTTTTAGAAGAGATGGGGTTTCACCATGTTGATCAGGATGGTCTCAATCTCTTGACCTCGTGATCCACCCATCTCGGCCTCCCAAAGTGCTGGGATTACAGGCTTGAGCTGGAGTCTTTTTAATATGGCCATTCATTCAGAGCATCAGTAAAGAATGCACACTTTTGGAGTGGCCAGGTGTCTATTTGCTTTGGCCACACATTCAGAACTTCAGTGAAAAATACACATAAATGGGATAGTCAGGAGTCTATTAAATAAGTCCACTCATTCAGAGGCTGAGTGAATAATACAAACCTGGAAAATATTCAGCAATTTATTATATATTGCCACTTATTCAGAGCCTCAGTAAATAATTCACACCTGGGAAACAGTCAGGAGTCTATTTCATATGGACACTCTTTCAGAGACTCCCTGAATAATACACACATTAAGGAGAGTCAGGAATCTGTTTCTTATGGCCACTCACTGAGACTCCCAGGGAATAGTACACACTTGGGGAATTGTCAAGAGTCTGTTTTGTATGGCAACTCATACAGAAACTCAGTGAATAAGACACACCTGGGGAATAGTCAGAAGTGTATTTCAATTAAGCACACACTAAGAGGCTCAGTGAATTATACACAACTGGGGAAGAATAAGGAGTCAATTTCATCTGGCCTCTCACTCAAAGCTTCATTGAATAATTCACTTCTGTGAAATAGACAGGAGCCAAACTGCTATAGCTACTCATTCAGAGCCTCTCTGAATAATATGCACCTCATAGATATTTAGGTGTCTATTACATATGACCACTGATTGAATGCCTTAGTAAATAATGCATACCTGGGGAGAACTCACGAATCTATTTTATATGGCCACTCATCCCTCACCTCAGTGAATAATGCACACTGGGGGATTATTCAAGATTCTATTTCTTATGAACACTCATTCAGACCTTCACTGAATAAAGCACACATTTGGAATAGCGAAGATTCTGTTTTATATGGCCACTCATTCAGAGCCTCACTGAATGGTACACACCTGTGGAATACTCAGGAGACTATTTTATATAGCCTCTCATTCAAAGCCTCAGTGAATCTTGCATTCCTGAAAAGTACTGAGGATTTTATTTCAAATGACCCTTCATTCAAACCTCAGTGAATAACACACACCTGGGGAATAGTCAGGGGTCTATTTCATATGGCCACTAGTTCAGAGCCTCAGTGAATGACACACACTTGAGAAATAATCAGGATTCTATTTTATACAACCAGTATTGAGAGCCAAACTGAATAATGCACACCTTGGGAGTAGTGATGAGTCTCATAGAAACACACTTTCAGTGCCTCAGTGTATAATACACACCAGAGGAATACTCAGAAGTCGTTTTGATATTGCCCCTCATTCACAGCATTTCGAAGTAGTGCAAGTTTGGGGAATTGGCAGGACTTTATTTAGAATGGCCACTCATTCAGAGACTCAGTAAAAAATACACACCTTGGGAATAGTGAGGATTCTATTTCCAATGGACACCCATACAGAGCCTCAGTGAATAATGCACACCTGAGGAATAGTCAGGAGTCTATTTCATATGCCCACTCTTTCAGAGTCTCACTGAATAACTCACCCCTGTGGAGTACTGAGAGGTCTATTTCATATGGCCACTCATTTTGAGCCTCATGGAATAATACACACCTGGTTAATATCCAGGAGTTTATTTCTTCAGGCCAAGCATTCAGAGGCACAGTGAATTATACACACCTGGGACATAGTCAGGAGTTTACTTTATATTGCTCCTCATTCAAAGCCTAAGTGAACAATGAACAGCTGTTGAGTCCTCAGAAATATATATCACATGGCCACTTATTCAGCACCGCACTCAATGATACACACGTGGTGAACCGTTGGGATTCTATTTCATATGGACACACATTTTGAGACTCACTGAATAAGGTATACCTATAGAATAGTGAAATTTTATTTTATATCCCTCCATCTTTCGAGTCTCACTGAGTAATACACACCTGGGTAATAGTTAAAAGTCTATTTTGTATGGCCTACATTCAGAGCCTCATTGAAAAAAATGCATACTGGGAAAGAAATATGGAGTCTCTTTTTTGGCCATCCATTCAGAGCGTCGGTGAATAATGTACACATGTGGAGTAGCTAGGTGTTGATTTCCTTTGGCCACACATTGAGAACCTCAGGGAATCATACATACCTGTGGAATAAAGAGGAGTCTATTTCACACAGCCCCTCATTTAGTGTCCATGTGAATAAATCCCACCTGGAAAATAATCAGGAGTCTCTTTCACATTGCCTCCCATCTATATACTTAGTGAATAATCCACACCTGGGGAATAGTCAGCAATCTATTTTATAGGAATACATTTTCAGAACCTCCCTTAATAATGAACACATGAGGGATATTCAGAAGTCTATTCCACATCACCACTGATTCACAGCTTCCGTGAATAATGCATACCTCGGGTTACTCAGAAATCTATTTCATATGGCCACTCATTCAGCACCTCAGTGAATAATGCACACCTGGGAAATAGTCAAAATTCTGTTTCTTATGGTCATTCATTTAGACCTTCACTGAATAATGCACACGTTTAGAATAGTCAGGACTCTCTTTCATATGGCCACTCATTCAGAGCCTCACTGAATGGTACACACCTGTGGAATAGTCAAGAGTCAATTTCGTATTTCCACTCATTCAGAGTCGCAATGAATAATGCGCGCCTGGGGAGTACTGAGAATTCTACTTCAAATGACCCCTCATTCAGAGCCTCAGTGAATAATACAAACATAGGGAATATTCAAGGCTATATGTCATATAGAACCTCAGTTAATGATACACACCTTGGGAATAACCAGCATCTTATTCCATATGACCTGTAATTCAGAGCCAAACTGAATAATGCACACCTTGGGAATAGACAGGTTTCTCTTTCATATGGACATTCTTTTAGAGCTTCAGCAAATAATACACACCAGGAGAATCTTGATCAGGTTATTTCATATTGCCACTCATTCAGAGCCCTCCGAATAGTGCAAGTTTGGGGAATTGTCAGAAGTTTATTTACAGTGTCCTCTCATTCAGAGCCTCATCGAATAATGCATACCTGGAATAATCTTGGAGTCTCTTTCACATGGCCATTCATTCAAAGCATTAGTGAAGAACACACACTTGTGGAGTAGCCATGTGTCTATTTTCTTTGACGACATATTCAGAACACCAGTGAATAATACACACTTGTGGAATAGTCAGGAGTCTATTTCATACGGCCCCTCACTCAGAGCCCGTGGAATAAAACACACCTGGAGAATAGTCAGGAGTGTACTTTATATTGAAACTCATTCACAGCCTCAATGAATAATGCACACCTGGGGAATAGATGGGAGTGCATTTCATATGGACACTCTTTCAGAGACACGGAATAATACATAAATGGGCTAGAGACAGGAGTTTATTTATATGGCCACTCAGTGAGAGCCTCAGGGAGTAGTGCACATCTGGGAAATTGTTAATAGTCTATTTTGTCTGGCAACTCATACAGAAACTCAATAAATAAAAGACACCTGGAAATAGGAGTGTATTTCAATTGGCCACACATTCAGAAGCTCAGTGAATAATACACACCAGGGGAATAGTCTGGAGACAACTTCATCTGACATCTCATGAAGTGTTTCACTGAATAATGCACTCCTGTGGAGTAATCAGCAGCCTAATTGATATAGCCATTCATTCAAAGCCTCTCTGAGTAATATGCTTTTAGCAGATATTCAAGAATTCATTTAATATGGCCACTCAGAGCCACAGTGAATGGGACACACCTGTGGAATAGTCATATGGCCACTGATTCAGAATCTCATAGAGTAAAGCACACTGGTGGATAAGTGAGGATTCTCTTTTATATGGCCACACATTGAGAGCCTCATTGAATGACACACACCTGTGGAAACTCAATTGAATGAGTTTCATATTGCCACTCATTCAGAACGTCACTGAATAATGCACACCTGGGGAGTACTGAGGATTCTCTTGTAAATAATAGACACTAGGGAAATAGTCAATGGTCTATTTTATATGGTCACTCATTCAGAGCCTCAGTGAATATTACACACTTGTGTTATAGTCTGGAGTCTATTACTTATGAACACTCTTTCAGAGCCTCAATGAATAATGCACACCAGGTAAAAGGAGACTATTTAATATGGAAAATACCTGGGGAATAGTCAGAATTCTATTCCATATGACCAGTCATTGAAAGCCAAGCTAAATAATGCACAGCTTGGGAATAGTCAGGTTTCTCTTTTATGGTGACACTGTTTCACACACTCAGTGAATAATGAACACCTGGGGAATAGTCAAAAGTTTGTTTGAAATAACTACTCATTACAAGCTGCAGTGAATATAGCACGTTTGTGGAGTACTGTGAAGACTAATTCATATCACCCCCGATTCTGAGACTCCCTGAATAATGCACACATGGGGAACAGTCAGAAGTCTATTTCACATGGTCACTCAGTAAACCCCCCACGGAATAATACACAACCAGGGAATAGTCAGGAATCTTTTTTATATGGCCACTCAGAGAATCAGGGAATCATGCAGTCTTGGGGAATACTCAGGAGTCTATTTCACATGGCCAATAATTCAGAGCCACAGTGAATAATACACACCAGGGTAATAGTCAGAAGCCTCTTTCATATGACCACTCATTCAGTGCCTCACTGAATGATACACACCCGGGAAATTGTCAGGATTCCATTCCATACTAACACTTATTCAGAGCATTTTGAATAATTCACAATGAGGCAATAGTCGGGAGTCTATTTTATATGGCCTCTCATTCAGAGTTTCAGTGAATAATAAACCCCTATGGAGTAGTCAGGACGCAGTTTAAGATAGCCACGAATTAAGTGCCTCCCTGAATAATGCACACCTGGGTGATAGTCAAGAGTCTATTCTATATGACCTTTCATTCTGGGCCTCATTGAATAATACACACCTGGAAAAATGTCAGGAGTCTATGTGGTATGGACACTCATACAGAACCTGTTTGAATAATGCACACATGGAGAATAATTAGGAGTCTATGTCATATGGCTACTCATTCAGACAATCAGTAAGTAATGCACACAGGTGGGGTAATAAGAAGTCTGTTTCATATGGCCACTCTTTCACAGCCTTAGTAATATTACACACTTGTGTTTTAGTCTGGAGTCTATTACATATGAAAACTCATTCAGAGCCTCACTGAAAAATGCACACCAGGTAAAAGGAGACTATTTAATATGGAAACTCATTGAGAACCTCACTGAATATTACATACCTGGGGAATTGTCAGGAGTCTATTTCATATGGCCACTCTTTCACAGCCTCACAGAATAATGCACACCTGTGCAAGAATCTGAAGTCTCTTTCATATGGCCACTCATTGAGAGTCTCTCAAAATGTACACACCTGGAAAAATAGAATTCTGTTTTTCCCCTCATTCTGAGTCTCTCTGAATAATGCACACATGGGAAATAGTCAGGAGTCTTTTTCATATGGCCTCTCATTCAGAGTGTCATTGAATAATGTGGAGTAGTTAGAAGTCTATTTCCTGTAGCCACATATTCAGAGCATCGGTGAATGATACACATCTGTGGTATAGTAAGGAATTTAATTAATATGGCCACTGATTCTGCAACTCACTAAATAATACACACCTGGATAATAATTTGGAGTCTCTTTCCGATGGATATTCATTCAAACCCTCAGTGAGTAATGCACACCTGAGGAGTAGCCAGAAGGCTATTTTATTTGGACACTCATTCATAGCCTCTGTGGATAATATGCACCTGTATTATAGTCAGGAGTCTATTTCATATGGCCACTAATTCAGAGTCTCAGTGAATAATACACACTTGGGAAATAGTCAAGAGTCTATCTTATATGGCCAGTTTTTCATCGCCTCACTGAGTAATACACGCCTGGGGATTAGTCAGTACAGTTTCATATGAACACGCATTGAGTGCCTCACTAAAAAATGCACACCTGTGGAATAGGCAAGAATCTATTTTATTTAATCACTCTTTCAGATCCTCAGTGAGTAATACACACCTGGGGAACACTGAGGAGCCTATTTGATGTGGGCACTCATTCAGAGCCTTACGGAATAATGCACACCTGGAGAATTCTCAAGAGTCTATTTGGAATGCAATGCATTCAGAGACTCTGTGAATAACACACACCTAGGTAAAAGTGAGGAATCTATTCCAAATGGCCACATATTCAGAACTTCAGTGAATAATGCACACCTGGGGAATAATCAGGAGTCTATTGCTTATGCCCACTTTTTCAGCCCCTCAGTGAATAATGCACATCTGTCAAGAACTGTGGGGTCTTTCTCATATCGCCACTCATTTCTAGCCTCACTGAATAGTTCACGCCTGGGAAAAAGTCAGGAGTGTATTTCACATGGCCACTCATTCAGAGGCTAAGGGGAATAATTCACACCTGTTGAGTAATCAGGAGTCTCTTTCATATGGCAAATAATTCAGAGCCTCACTGAATGATACACACCTTTGGTATAGTCAGGATTCTTTTTAATGTGACCACTCATTAGGAGCCTTAGGAAATACGCATGTCTGTGGAGTACTGAGGAGACTAATTCATATCACCACCCATTATGAGATTCCCAGAATAATACACACCTGTGGAATAATCAGAAGTCGATTACATATGGCCACTCATTAGGACCCCCAGAAAATAATACAAAACTGGGAAATAGTCAGGTGTCTATTTCATATGGCCACTCAGAGCCTCAGTGAATAATGCACACCACAGTACTAGCCAGGAGCCTCTTTCATATGACCACTGATTCAGTATCTCACTGAATGATACACACCTGGGGAATTGTCAGTATTCTATTCCATATAAACACTCATTCAGAGCCTTACTGAATAATGCCCAATGGGGCAGTAGTCAGGAGTCTATTTCATATGGCCTCTCATTCAGAGATTCAGTGAATAATGAACACCTGTGGTGTAGTCAGGACCCTATTTGAGATAGCCACAAAGTAAGCACCTCCCTGAATAATACACACTTGGGTGATAGGAGTCTATTTGATAGGGACACTCATACAGAACCTTTTGGAATAATGCACAAGTGGGGAATAATCACTAGTCTATTTCATATGGTGATTCATTTAGAGAATCAGTGAATAACGCACACCTGTGGAGTAAAATGGAGTCTATTTTATACGGCCACTCTTTCAGTGTTTCAGTGAAAATATATATATATATATATATATATATATATATTTCGTTAAGGGCCTCAGTGAATAATACACCCCTGGGAAATAGTCAAGAGTCTACTTCAAATGGCTACACATTCAGAGTCTCTGTAAATAATGCACACATGGGGAGTAGTCAGAAGTCTCTCTTATGCCCAGTGATTCAGAGTATCATTCAATAATACAAACCTGGGGAAGAGTTAAGAGTCTACTTCATATAGCCACTCATTTAGAACCTAAGTGAATAATGCACACCTGGGGAATAGAGGCTAGTCTGTTTTATATGGCCACAAAATTAACATCTGAGTGAGTAATGCACAACTTTGGAATAGTGAGAAGTCTATTCCATATGTCTACTTAATCAGAGTCTCGGTGAATAATACACACCTAGGGAATTGTCAGGAATCTATTTTATATGGTGACTAACTCAAAGCCTCATTAAATAATACACACCTGTGGAATATTCAGGAGGCTATTTCACATGACTAAACTGTCAGAGCCTCAGTGAACAATGCATATTTGGGAATACTCAGGACACTATTACACATGGTCTCTCATTCAGAGCTTCACTGAATAATGAACACCTGTAGAGTAGTCTGAAGTATTGCATGCGAGATTGGAATAATCAATCAATACAAAAGTATGCCAAATTTCACGGTCTTTATTGTCGGCGACCACGGAGGACTCACTTATCTCCCACCCGTGGCCCCGAACAAAGGGGGATCAGGGTATTTAAGCTGAAAAACCACATAGTGGATGCAGGGCAAGCAGCGTTATAATAACTACTTATAAGCAAAGGCCAGAAAGTTACTGATAAGAAAAAGGCAAGCAGTGTACGTTCTTTAGAGCAAGCTAGCAGTTTTGTTTACAGAAGCCGAGGTCAGCAGTTATTGCAAGGAGAATGGGACAGTACAACTTATTTTTGAAAAAACAGCTTTGTCTTATATAATGATGTTGCTCAGGCTCTAACTCTAGGGCCCGCTATAGCACGTTTCCCCCATTCTCTTAACATGTATTAAATTTTTAATAGTTTTTTTCTTTTTGGATCCATATTCAATTAAGGAACTAACATACCCTCCAGTGGATCTTTTAGTAAGAACCCACTGGTAATAGATGGGAGTCAAGGGGGGTCCTTTCCTAGGGACTACACTAGGAATCAGGGGGAAAAGGAAGGTTACTGTGAGGAGCACAAAATTCTTAGCTTTAGGTAGTCTGCTGAAGCTGAGGTCACTCTCCATTTTGCGTCCTGGGGGGCAGTCTTGACATCTGAGTGGTGGATCCAGGCAGTCAGTCCTTCCACCTTTATTGCTGTGGGGGTGACCAGGATTACGGTGTAGGGTCCTTTATAGCGAGGAGTTAGGCCAGAGGCGGGGAATCTCTTTACCAGGACTTTGTCCCCAGGCTGGAAAGGGTGGAGCAGCTGGTCAGTGAGGTCCACTGGGGTAAGTTGAATTCCCCTGATGAGCGGGTGCACCTGGGACTGAACATACTGGAGTGCCTGCAAGGACTTAAGGAGTGTATGGTTGTGGACTTCCGCACATATGGTGTCTGCAAGTTTGGGGAGTAATGGAGGGGGCCTTCCAAACATAATTTCAAAAGGAGTGAAGCCTTTCTTATACGGAGTACATGGGGTATGAAGCAGAACAAAAGGAAGCAGGTTGACCCAGTTTTCACCGGTCTCTAGAATGAATTTTGTTAAAGTCTCCTTTATGGTCCAGTTCATTCTTTCAACCTGCCCTGAACTCTGGGGGCGATAGGCACAATGGAGTTTTCAGGATATGCCCAGGGCTTTGGCCAGGCCCTGAAAAACCTGTACTGTAAATGCAGGGCCACTATCTAATCCTAGTGTCAAGGGCAAGCTGAACCGAGGAACAAGGTTCTGTAACAGTCTTTTTGTTACTACCAGTGCAGTTTTTGACCTAGTAGAAAAGACCTCGGCCCACCCAGAGAAAGAGTCTACAAACACAAGGGGGTATTTTTAGCCATATGGTGGGGTCTTTGTTTCAGTAAAATCTAATTCCCAGTGTTCCCCTGGGCTAGTACCCCTGAGTCTTATCACTGCCTGACTAGACCTGCCTCCTGGATTTACCCTGGCACACACATCACATCGAGTAGTAGTTTCCCTAACAATTTCATGTAAATGTGGAATGCAGTACCTGGCTCTCAGTAGCTCAGTGAGCTTTATTTGTCCTAAGTGCGTGGCCTGGTGTGTGTCTTTAACTAGAGTCCATCCTAGAGCCTCAGGGAGCACAATCCTTGTGTCTGATAGGGTCCACCATCCTGTGGAATCTTGTTCTTTTCCCTGTTCTTTAGCAAAGTTTTCTTCATCAGGTGAGTACATAGGGGTAGGGGGCAGGATTGGGACCAGCAGAGTCACAAGAAGAGTCAGCGGTTTCACTGGCACCAAGGCTGCCTGTTTGGCTTGCAGGTCAGCTGTCCTATTTCCCCTTGCCTCTGGTGTATCTCCCTTTTGGTGTCCTTTGCAGTGTATTAATGCCACTGCCTTGGGCTTCCATATAGCCTCTAGTAGGGCTAGGGTTTCCTCTTTGTTTTAGATGACATTTTCCTCTGAGGTAAGCAGCCATCTTTCTTTATAAATGGCTCCGTGTACAAGTGCCATAGCAAAGGCATATTGGCTATCAGTGTAGATGTTGACAGTTTTTTCTTCCACCCAGTCCAAGGCCTTTATTAGAGCTAGGAGTTCTGGTTTTTGGGCTGAGGTTTTGTGTAGAAAAGCCTGGGCTCAGATAACCCGCCCTAGGGTGACCACAGCTGATACAGCATACCTGACTCTGTCGACCATAAAACTGCTGCCATCTGTATACAGTACCTCCTCTGGGTTCTGAAGGGTGACGTCAGTGAGATCGCGTCACACAACGTGGAAGACATCTATTGTCTGTTGGCAGTCATGTATGGGCTCTTCTGGCTCGCTGTAAGGCAACAATGTGGAGGGTGTAAAACTGGTTTTTGGAGATTGCTTGGATGAGTGTCAGCACCCGGCAGAGTCTCTCTGATTTCTTATTTAACCATACATTATAACAGCCCTGCATGGTGGCTCACCACAGCCTCTCATTCAGACGCCTCAAATATCAAGGAGGGTGGATCATGAGAATTTGCGGTTTTGAGACCCACCCGACCAAAATGCTGAAACTGCATCTTTAAAACAAAAAGACAGAAGATGGCGCCGTACAAACAACTCAAGATTGCAGCTCTCAGTGAAGGCACAGAGGGTGAGTCCTAGCAGCATTCTCAGACGGACCTTTGTTGCCTACAGAACAGGGAAAGTCCCAAGTGTAGGAGAGACACGAGACGCCAGCAGAGCCAGCGTTTTGGCTCACGCAGCTGGTTCGGCCAGCGCCACGGCACAACGGCACCTGGCACAAAAATCACTGGTCTGAGTGCCCTGTTAAACAGGCAATCTGAGATTTGGAAGGGCAGATTGACATGTCCATCTGATTAAACGGGACTTGAACAATGAGCAAGACCAGGAGATTCCTGGGAAGCATGATTTGAGCCAGTGAAGTAGGCAGTGGCATGGGAGATTGCATGCATCCCAGTGTCCTGTCAGCAGGCTACTGGGGCGCCAGTGAGAGAGCCAACCATTCAAATTGGGGAGAAAGAGAGAGAGAGAGAGAGGACGGACTCTGAGGCAGGGAGCAAGCCATTTGGGCTCGGCAGGTCCCACCCTCACGAGGACAAGCAGGGCAGCGATTGGAAGCACTCAGGGTTCAGAGTTTTGCTGCAAACACAGCAGAATCTAGGACGGTGCAGCCCAGTGAGGGTGAGGCGTCCACCACTACGGAGGCAATCCACTCCTACTGAAGTACCACCCAGTGCTGATGCAGCCTGCCATTGCGGAGCCAAACCGCCATAATGGAGAGACTCCGCCAGCAGGGAAGAGCGCACCACAGCAGAACAGAGTCCCGCGGCAGCAGGGCAGACCCTTGCTAGCAGGGCAGAAACGCGCTAGCAGGGCAGAGCCTCGGCAGGCTAATAGCGAAGAGACTACCTCCTAGCCGGGAAGGACAGTGCAACAGATACTCATAAAGAAAGCCTGAACTCCCTAAGACAGAGCATCTGAGGGAAAAAAGGGGGGGGTTTTATAGGTTCTGATACAGAAGATTGAAACACAGGTGCCCAACAAATCTGAATGAACAACGGAGCTCACAGCTCAGCACTGGAGCTCCTATAAAGTACAGACTGGCTTCTCAAGAGGCTCCCTGACTCCTGTATATCCAAGGAGCCACCTCAAAAAAGGAATAATCAGACTGACATTTGGCTGGCAACATTCTGGGACAAAGATAGCAGAAGAAGAAACTGGTAGCATCCCTCACTGTTCCACAGCTGTCACAGGTGTACCTCAGATAAACAGGGCCTGGAGTGGACCTCAGCACTCGTACAGCAGAGGGGCTAGATCATTAGAAGAAAAACTAAGTAACAGAAATATTTCATCATCAACAATCTGGGCGTCCATTCAGAGACTCAATTGAAAAATCAATAACTACTAAGACGACAGGTGGATAAATCCACAAAGATGGAAAGAAACCAGCTCAAAAAAAGGAAAACACCCAAAAACAAAACACCTCACTCCTACAAAAAACCAAAACTCCTCACCAGTAAGGGAACAAAGCTGGACAGAGAATGAGTGTGACAAAATGACAGAATCAGACTTCAGAAAGCGAATAATGAGAAACTTCAGTGAGCTAAAAGAACATGTTCTAAATAAATGCAAAGAAACTAAGAACCTTGAAAAAAGATTTGAAAAAAGATTCGAGAAAATAATAGCAAGAATGGACAACATAGAGAGGAATATAAATAAATTGAAGAAGCTAAAATACACAACATGAGAACTTCACAAAGCATGGACAAGTTTCAAAAGCCGAATTGACCAAGCAAAAGAAAGAATATCAGAGGTCGAATATCAACTCAATAAAATAACACGAGAAACCAAGATTAGAAAAAAAGCACAAAAAGAAATGAATAATATCTCCAAGAAATGTGAGACTATGTGAAGATACCAAACCTACGTTTGATAGGTGTACCAGAATGTGATTAAGAGAATGAATCCAAGCTGGAAAATACTCTTCAGGATATTATCCAGGAAAACTTCCCCAACCTAGCATGGCAGGTCAATACTCAAGTCCAGGAAATAAAGAGAACACCCCAAAGATACACCACAAGAAGAGCAACCCCAAGGCACATAATCGTCAGATTAACCAGGGTTGAAATGAAGGAGAAAATAATAAGGGCAGCCAGAGAGAAGGGTCGGGTCACCCACAAAAAAAAGCCCATCAGACTCACAGCAGATCTATCGGCAGAGACTCTACAAGCTAGAAGAGAGTGGGGACCAATATTCACCATACGTTAAAAAAATACTTTCAACCCAGAATTTCATATCCAACCAAACTGATCTTCATACGTGAAGGAAAAATAAAATCCTTTGTGAACAAGCAAGTACTCAGAAATTTTGTCACCACTAGGCCTGCTTTAAAAAAGCTCCTGAAAGAGGCTCTAAACATAGAGTAACAACCAGTACCAGCCATCCTAAAAGCATACCAAATGCTAAAGAGCATAAACAAAATGAGGACTCTACATAAACCAATGGGAAAAACAGCCAGCTAGCATTAAAATGGCAGGATCAAATTCACAAATAACAATATGAACCCTAAATGTAAATGGGCTAAATGCACCAATCAAAAGACGCAGACTGGCAAATTGGATAAAAAACTAAAACCCATCGGTGTGCTGTATCCAGGAAACCCATCTCACACGCAAGTATACACAAAGGCTCAAAATACAGGATTGGAGGAAGATTTACCAAGCAAATGGAGAGCAAAATAAAAGCAGAAGTTCCAATTCTCATCTCTGACAAAATAGACTTTAAAGCAACAAAGATCAAAAGAGACAAAGAAGGTCATTACATAATGGTAAAAGGATCAATAGAGCAAAAAGAACTAAAGATTCTAAATATATATGGACCCAATGAAGGAGCAGGCAGATATATAAGGAAAGCTCTTAATGACTTACAAAGCGACTTAGACTCCCACACAATAATAGTGGGAGACTTTAACACTCCACTGTCAATAGCAGACAGAACAACCAGACAGAAAATTAACAAGGATATCCAGCACTTGAACTCAGACCTGGAACAAGCAAACCTGATAGACATTTACAGAACTCTCAATCCAAAATCCACAGAACATACATTTTTCTCAGCACCACATCACACCTACTCCAAAATTGACCACGTAATTGGAAGTAAAGCATGCCTCAGAAAATGCAAAACAACTGAAATCATAACAAACAGTCTCTCAGACCACAGTGCAATCAAGTTAGAACTCAGAATTCAGAAACTAACTCAGAACCACAAAGCTTCATGGAAACTGAACAACTGGCTATTGAATGTTGATTGGATAAACAATGAAATGAAGGCAAAAATAAAGAAGTTCTACAAAACCAAGGAGAATGAAGACAAAACATACCAGAATTTCTGGGACACATTTAAAGCAGTCTGTAGAGGAAAATATATAGAAATAAGTGCCCATATGAGAAGAGTGGAGAGATCCAAAATTGACACCCTATCGTCAAAATTGAAAGAGCTAGAGGAGCAAGATCAAAAAAGCTCAAAACCTACCTGAAGACAAGAAATAACTAAGATTAGAGCAGAACAGAAGGAGATAGAGACACGAAAAACCCTTCAAAAAATCCACAAATCCAAGAGCTGGTTTTTCGAAAGATCAACACAATAGACAGACCACTAGCCAGACTGATTAAAAAAAAAAAAAGAGAGAACAACCAAATAGATGCAATAAAAAATGATTAAGGGGAAATCGCCACAGATTCCACAGAAATTTACACCATCATCAGAGAATACTACAAACAGCTCTATGCACATAAACTAGTAAACCAGGAAGAAATTGATAAATTCCTGGACACCTGTGTCCTCCAAAGCCTAAACCAGGAGGAAGCTGAAACTATGAATATGCCAATAACAAGGTCTTAAGTTGGGGCAGCAATTAAGAGCCTACCACACGATAAAAGCCCAGGTCCAGATGGGTTCACAGAAAAATTTTAACAGACACACAAATAGAATCTGGTACCATTTCTTCTGAAACTACTCCAAATAGCTCAAAAAGAGTGAACCTTTCCCAAATCATTTTATGAGACCAACATCATCCTGATACCAAAACCTGGTAGAGACTCAACAAGAAAAGAAAACTTCAGGCCAATATCAATGATGAACATAGATGCAAAAATCTTCAATAAAATACTGGCAAACTGATTGCAACAGCACAATAAAAAGATTATCCATCATGATCAAGTAGGATTCATCCCGGGGATGCAAGGCTGGTTCAACATACACAAGTCTATAAATGTAATTCACCACAAAAACAGAACCAAAAACAAAACCACATGATATCTGAATTGACGGAGAGAAGGCATTGACAAAATTCAACAGCCCTTTATGCTAAATAACCTCAATAAATTTGGTATTGATGGAACATATCTCAAAGTAATAAAAGCTATTTATGAAAAACCAACAGCCCATATCATACTTAATGGGCAAAAACTGGAAGCATTCCCTTTGAAATCTGGCACTAGACAAGGATGCCCTCTCTCAGCGTTCCTATTCAACATAGTACTGAAAGTTCTAGCCAGAGCAATCAGGCAAGAAAAAGAAATAAAGTGTATTCAAATATGAAAGGTGGAAGCCAAATTGTCTCTATTTGCAGACGACATAATAGTATACCTAGAAGACCCCATCACCTCAGCCCCAAAACTCCTGAAACTGATAAGCAACTTCAGCAAAGTCTCAGGATATAAAATCAATGTGCAAAAATCACAAGCATTTCTATACACCAATAACAGACTTAAAGAGAACCAAATCAGGAACGAACTGCCATTCACAATTGCTACAAAGAAAATAAAATACCTAGGAAGACAACTCACAAGGAACGTAAGGGACTTCTTTAAGGAAAACTACAAACCACTGCTCAACGAAATAAGAGAGGACACAAACAGATGGAGAAACATTCCATGTTTGTGGTTAGGAAGAATCAATATCCTGAAAATGGCTATACTGCCCAAAGTAATTTACACAATCAATGCTATCCCCATCGAAATACCATTGAATTTCTTCACAGAACTGGAAAAAACCACCATGAACTTCATATGAATCAAAAAGAGAGCCCGCATAGCCAAGTCAATTCTAAGCAAAAGGAACACAGCAGGAGGCATCACACTACAAGACTTCAAACTATACTACAAGGCTACAGTAATCAAAACAGCATAGTACTGGTACCAAAACAGAGATATAGACCAATGGAACAGAACAGCAGCATCAGAGGCAACACAACATATCTACAACCATATAATCTTTGATAAACCAGACAAAAAACAAGCAATGGGGAAAGGATTTCCTGTTTATTAAATGGTGTTTGCAAAACTGGCTAGCCATGTGCAGAAAGCAGAAACTGGACCCCTTCCTGAAACGTTACACTAAAGTTAACTCCAGATGGATTAAAGACTTAAACATAAGACGTGACACCATAAAAACCCTAAAAGAAAATCTAGGCAAAACCATTCAGGACATAGGAGTAGGCAAGGACTTCATGACCAAAACGCCAAAAGCATTGGCAGCAAAAGCCAAAGTAGACAAATGGAACTTAATCAAACTCCACAGCTTTTGCACGGCAAAAGAAACAGTCACTAGACTGAATCGGCAACCATCAGAATGGGAAAAATCTTTGCAGTTTACGCATCTGACAAAGTGCTGATATCCAGAATTTACAAAGAGCTCAAACAGATTTAGTAGAAAAAAACTAACAATCCCATTCAAAAATGGGCAAAGGATATGAACAGACACTTTACAAAAGAAGACATACATGAGGCCAACAAACACATAAAAAAATGCTCATCATCACTGGTCATTAGAGAGATGCAAATTAAAACCATATTGAGATACCATCTCATGCCAGTTAGAATGGCGATCATTAAAAAATCTGGAGACAGCCGATGCTGGAGAGGATGTGGAGAAATAGGAACACTCTTACACTGTTGGTGAGAGTGTAAATTAGTTCAAACATTGTGGAAGACAGTGTGGTGATTCCTCAAGGGCTGAGAAATAGAAATTCCATTTGACCCAGCAATCCCATTACTGGGTATATATCCAAAGGACTATAAATCGTTCTACTATAAGGACACATGCACACGAATGTTCATTGCAGCACTGTTTACAATAGCAAAGACCTGGAACCAACCCAAATGTTCATTGATGATAGACTGGACTGGGAAAATGTGGCACATATACAGCATGGATTATTATGCAGCAATCAAAAATGATGAGTTTGTGTCCTTTGTAAGGACATGGATGAATCTGGAGAACATTCTCAGCAAACTGACACAAGAACAGAAAAGGAAATACCACAGATTCTCACTCATATGTGGTTGAGAGAAATGAGAACACATGGACACAGGGAGAGGGTCTACTACACATTGGAATCTGTTGGAGGGAATGGGGGAGGGACAGCGGGCGTGAAGCTGGGGAGGGATAGCCTGGGGAGAAATGCCAAGCGTGATTGAAGGGGAGGAAGGCAGCTAAAAACACTGCCATGTATGTACCTATGCAACTCTCTTGCATGTTCTGCACATGTACCCCCAAACCTAAAATGCAATAAAAATTTAAAAAAAAACAACTTTGGTTTTTGAAAATTTTATTTGGGGCTGGTCCAAAAGTAAGGCCTGGTATTAGACTATGTGGACATTAGACATCTACTTTCCCAGAGCTCCTTGGAGTAGCGACTTCACAGTGTGGAGTCCTACTAAGTTTAACTCTTGCCCCAAGTTTAGTTTATCTGCCTCCTTGACTAACAGGGCCATAGCTGCCACCGACCTCAAACAAGCTGGCCACCAAGAGGCTATGGGATCAGAACTTTTTGAAAGATAGGCAACTGGATGGGGCCATGGTTTCAATGTCTGGGTGAGCACTCCCTTAGCGACTCCCTTTTTTTCATGCACAAACAACTGTAAATGTTTAGAAATGTCTGGCAAGGCCAAGGCTGGGGCTGCAGTTAGGGCAGTCTTAAAATTGTCAAAAGCCCAATTCTCTACTTCTATCCATGTCATGGGCTAATTTCCTACAGTGCAGGCAAAAAAGGGCTGGGCTATATCAGCAAATCCAAAAATCCATAGCCTGCAGTACCCTACTGCCCCAATAAATTCTTGAACTTGGCGTTTCATGGTGGGGGTGGGTATTTGCAGCACTACTTGGACTCAGCTGGCTGCCAGTGCCCAGTTGTCCTTCTCTGTAATATATCCCAGAAAAGTGACCCTTGACTAGCATATTTGGGACTTTTTAGCTGAGACCCGGTAGTCCAAAATATGTAGGGTCTTTAGTAGGGACAAGGTGGTCTCCTCACAGTTCTCCTGAGCCTCTCTGCTGGATTTCTCGTTTCCCTGTGATAACTTGAGTTTGCACTTCCTGGAGTGCTGTTATCACAGCCTTAGTAACTCTCTTATCTTGTTTGGCTTCTAAGGTGTCTTTATTGTTAAAAACTTTTTGGGCAATCTCCAACAACTGTGCTAAATTTATTTCCTGGAACCCCTCTAAGTTTTGCAATTTTCTTTTTGTGTCTGGAGCAGACAGGGAAACAAAAGCCAGATTTATGTCCTGCTGATTCTCTAGAGCCTCATTGTCAATAGGAATGTAGGTATGGTAGGCGTCCTGTAGGCGCTCAAGGAAAGTGGCTGCGGACTTCTGTGGACCCTCGGTCATGGTTCCTACCTTGGAGAGGTTGGTGGGTTTTCAGGCTGCCCCCTTAACCTTCTCTAACAAGTACCAGTGAAAATTGTTCAAAGCCTGCATGCCCCCTGGGGTGTTTGGGTCCCATTGGGGCCTGGTGGAAGAGAAAATTACATTAATTTGTTCCTGGTGATCTTCTACTGATCTCCTCCCCGTCCCAATTATTGCTTTATGGGCTTCTTGTCTAATTCTGCTTCTCTCCTCTGTGGTGAATAACACTAGAAGTAGCTGCTGGCAATCATCCCAGTTTGAATGGTGGGATTGTAAAACCGACTCCAGGAGCCCTGTGAGTTCCTGGGGCTTTTCAGAAAATGAGAAATGTTGAGCCTTTCAGTTATAAAAATCACTAGAGGAAAAAGGGACATGAACAAAAAAAAAGGTGGCCCTGGCTGTCTCCATCTGCAAGAAGTGCCTTCTGGAGGGGCAGCAGCTTTGCGGGTGTGGGGCCCTGCTTTGAGTGTGGAGGGGGGCAAGGGCTGATTATGAGTACTGTTTGGAGTGGGGTGTTGGGACCCCGTTCACAAGGTCCAAGAATACAGTGGGGGCCACTCTTGGTCCTCAGCAGTGGCTGGAATAACAGCCGGAACAGAGGAGCTTTTCTTTGGGACTGCCAGCATAACCTGAAGTCCAGCCTGCTTTATGCATTTCTCCAGCAAAGGAGGAGGGCGCTGGATTAATTTCAGCCGTTGACCAATGTATGGAAATTGATCGGCGTGGTCTGAGAAACCTGACACCTTGTTCAAGACAGACTGAGTGGTCTTTGGGTCGTATGTCTTTGTATCTGCCTAGCCGACTCCAAAGGTTGGGCACTCTAACTTATAGAGGGTCTGAAGCCTCTGTTGGGTTAGTTTAACACCATACTGACCAGAGAACCCTGTTTTCAAATTTGTCATGCATCGAAAGGGGGTGCATGGTCGGGACTATGACGAACACATTTGGTTTTTTCTTCAGCTTTTGAATTTTTCCAAGAGATTTCACTAATTAAGACTGGCTTCACTGAGGATTTGTACCAACAATCTTGCAGTCGTGGGCCCCACCCCTTAACTACTGTTCTAACAAGTAACTTGCACTACAAAGAGTTAGAAAGCTGTTCTTAAAGTCAGATTTTAGATGCAAATACTTCACCCTGATGCAGTGTGACTTGCCTGAAAGCCAGTCACAGGAAAAAAAAAAAAACCTTTTTCTGTGTCAGTTTAAAAAGTCAGCTCTAAGCTGCTGGGCCGGCTGCCAGGTCCCAGTTCCCTGCCCCTGCATCTTTTGGTCACCTTGACACAGGGACTCTGAAAAACATTAAATTCCTGTCTCTCTATTTCTCTCTCCTTGTTCCTCTTTTCTGTCTCCTCTCTTCTTCCCCTCTCTCCTCTTTTCTTCCCTGTTTACTTTCTCTCTCTCTCTCCTTCCCCTACTTTCTCTCTCCTTCCCCTACTTTCTGGTCCTCTCTTCTCTTTTCTTCCCCTACTTTCTTGTCCTCTGTCCTCTTTCCTTTTGTCTACTTTCTCTTTTCCTCTTCTACTTTCTTGTTCTCTCTCCTCTCTTTCCTCCAATTTATGCTGGGCCCCTTGCTTGCTACTCGTGTCTTCCTCTTTCTATGGTATAGCCAATTTTGGAAAGTCTCAAATTTGAATTTTGCCCTCTCTAAATCAGGTTTTAGCAGGGTTTCTGCAGCCAGGTCTTGCAAGGACAAGACAGTTAAATTGTTGGGTCTGTCTCTAGTCCTAGTCAAAGAAACAGGGGGTAAGGGCCAGGGTAAGGTAGTGGCTTCTCCCCCCATACATCACAATTTGTAGAGTGTGCAAAAAAGTTGCCAATCTGTCTTTAATGGTTTATGGCACCTGAATTAGGAGAATAAAACAACTAGAGTTAAGACTATCTGCCACATAGAAAAGGAAGAAAAAGTGAGACCACTGTGATAGAAGAAGAAGATGAGGAAGAAAGAGAAGAGAGTGATTTCTTCAGGGGTGTAATCAATAAAATTTTCCTGCATCCAGTGGCCTGTCAACCACTGCAAGATATCCCCTACCTCAAAAGAGGATGGCCTGAGCCAGTGTATGTCTGCTAGGAGAAGTCTAATAAAACTGACAAATTTACAGACGAGACAGAACCACATAGAAGAGTGACAAACAAAGGGTGGGAGTCCCTCAGAAGGGGGGTCAATCAGTTGCCTGCCTGGCCACATTCCCAGAGGAATGTTTCAGGGGCGTCTTGGCTAAGGCATACAAGTATAATACCTGGGCCTGGTCACCTCAGGGTGGAAGTTCGAGTAGGACAGCTCTGAGGTGAATCACCATTATGCCTTATGCCACTCCTGTGGAACTGCAGGTGAAGGCTCACTCAAGCCCTGTAGCTTTTCAGCCATGGGACTACATATATACACATTCACTCTCACTCACACAGAGGTTATAAAAAAAACTGAATGCTGACATTCACTATGCCAGCTACCCGATGCTGATACCCACTATGCCACCTACCAGAAGGCTGCTACCCACTGCAACAGCCACCAGAAGGCTGCCACCCACTATGACAGCCACCAGAAGGCTGGAACCCACTATACCAGCCACCAGAAGCCTCAAGTGATGTCTCGGTGAGACTTGCCAGGTCAGAGTTGCAATGACTCATCAGTCACCTGACCCAGGCCCTTCCTTTGAACTAGTTCTCAGATTCCAGACCAAACTTACATCCGGAGGCATTTTTAGGACCCTGAAGAATTTTGAATGAACGTAGGCCGTGTGGTCACTTATCCTCCATTGTGACACTCTGGTTTCCTCAGGCAACTCAGGAGGCACCTTCCCCAGACGCCCCTGAGGTGAAAGCGGCTGCCCGGATGAGACTCTGAGATGGCTTTTGTCTAGTTGATGGAGGAATATAAACAAAATATCTCTGGGGCATCCAAATAAAGTATTGGATGCGAGATTGGAATAAATAACCAAGACAAAAGTATGCCAAATTGCAGGGTCTTTATTGTCAGCAATCATGGAGGACTCACGTATCTCCAACTCATGGCTCTGAACTCAAGGGGATAAGGGTATTTAAGCTGAAAAACCACATAGTGGATGCAGGGCAAGCAGCTTTACAGTAACTACTGATAAGCAAAGGCCAGACAGTTACTGATTTAAAAAAAAGGCAAGCAGTGTACGTTCTTTAAAGAAAGCTTGCAGTTTTGTTTACAGAAGCCAAAGTTAGCAGTTATTGCAAGGAGAATGGCACAGTACAGCTTATTTTGGGGAAAAACAGCTTTGTCTTATAAAATGACGTTGCTCAGGCTCTAACTCTAGCCCCACTATAGCACAGTCAGAAGTCTATCTCATATAGATACACATTCAGAGCCTCACTTAATAACACACACTTGGAGGAAAGTCAGGATTCTATTTCATAAAAACACTTTTTAAGAGCCCAACCTAAAAATGCACTCCTGGGAGCATTCAGGAGTCTCTTTCTTGTGGCCACTCATTCACAGCCTCACTGAATTATACACACCTATGGAAAAGTCAGGAGTGTATTGCACATGGCCACTCATTCAGAGCCTCAGTGAAGAATCATATATACCTAAGGAATACTCATAAGTCTATTTCATATAGCCACTTATTCAGAGACTCACTGAAAAAAGGAACACCTGGGAAATAGTCTGAAGTATATTTGATATGACCGTTCACCCAGTGCCTCAGTGGAAATTGCACACCTGAAAAATAGTCAAGAGGCTATAGTTAGAGATCTATTTCATATGGTCACTCGTTAAGAAACTCACTGAGTAACACACACCTGGGGAAGAGTCAGAGTCCATGCCATGTGGCCACTCAATCCGAGCTTTAATGAAGGATGCACACCTGGAAATAGTTAGGATTCTATTTCATATGACCACTAATTGAGACCCTCATTAAACAATGCACACCAGGACATTAATCAGGAGGATATGTCGTATGAACACTCCTTCAGAGCCTTAGTGAATGAACGCACACTTGGGGAAATGTCAGAAGTCTATTTCATATGGCAAATCAGACAGAACCTCAATGAATAAGACACACCTGGGGAATAGTCAGGAGTGTATTTCAATTAAGCACACACTAAGAGGCTCAGTAAATTATAGCAACTGGGGAAGAATCAGGAGTCAATTTTATCTGACTTCTCACTCAGAGCTTCATTGAATAATACAGTCCAGTGGAATAGTCAGAAGCCTAATGATATAGCTACTCATTCAGAGCCTTTCTGCATAATAAGCACCTTGGGGATATTTAGCTGTATATATATATTTTTTTGGTAGTAGGTATCATTCTTTCATTTCTTTTTTTTTTAATTTTTATTGCATTATAGGTTTTGGGGTACAAGTGCAGAACGTGCAAGATAGTTGCATAGGTACACACATGGCAGTGTGTTTTGCTGCCTTCCTCCCCTTCACCCACACTTGGTATTCATCCCCAGGCTATCCCCCCCAGCCCCCCCCCCCGCTGTCCCTCCCCCATTTCCCCCAACAGTCCCCAGTGTATAGTAGACCGCCTCTCTGTGTCCATGTGTTCTCATTTTTCTCACCCACTTATGAGTGAGTATATGCGGTATTACTTTTTCTGTTCTTGTGTCAGTTTGCTGAGAATGATGTTCTCCAGATTCATCCATGTCCTTACAAAGGACACAAACTCATCATTTTTGATTGCTGCATAATATTCCATGGTGAATATGTGCCACATTTTCCCAGTCCAGTCTATCATCGATGGGCATTTGGGTTGGTTCCAGGTCTTTGCTATTGTAAACAGTGCTGCAATCAACATTCGTGTGCATGTGTCCTTATAGTAGAACGATTTATAGTCTTTCGGATAGATACCCAGTAATGGGATTACTGGGTCAAATGGAATTTCTATTTCTAGGTCCCTGAGGAATCGCCACACTGTCTTCCACAATGGTTGAACTAATTTACATTCCCACCAACAGTGTAAGAGTGTTCCTATTTCTCCACATCCTCTCCAGCATCGGCTGTCTCCAGATTTTTTAATGATCGCCATTCTAACTGGTGTGATTTACTAGTTTGTGTGCATAGAATTGTTTGCAGTATTCTCTGATGATGGTTTGAATTTCTGTGGAATCTGTGGTGATTTCCCCTTTATAGTTTTTTATTGCATCTATTTGGTTGTTCTCTCTTTTCTTTTTTATCAGTCTGGCTAGTGGTCTGTCTATTTTGTTGATCTTTTTAAAAAACCAGCTCTTAGATTTATTGATTTTTTGAAGGGTTTTTCTTGTCTCTATCTCCTTCTGTTCTGTTCTGATCTTAGTTATTTCTTGTCTTTGGCTAGGTTTTGAGCTTTTTTGATCTTGCTCCTCTAGCTCTTTCTATTTTGACGATAGGGTGTCAATTTTGGATCTCTCCACTCTTCTCATGTGGGCACTTATTGCTATATATTTTCCTCTACAGACTGCTTTAAATGTGTCCCAGAGATTGTGGTACATTGTGTCTTCATTCTCGTTGGTTTCAAAGAACTTCTTTATTTCTGCCTTCATTTCATTGTTTATCCAATCAACATTCAAGAGCCAGTTGTTCAGTTTCCATGAAGCTGTGCGGTTCTGAGTTATTTTCTGAATTCTGAGTTCCAACTTGATTGCACTATGGTCTGAGAGACTGTTTGTTATGATTTCCGTTGTTTTGCATTTGCTGAGGAGTGCTTTACTTCCAATTATGTGGTCAATTTTGGAGTAGGTGTGATGTGGTGCTGAGAAGAATGTATATTCTGTGGATTTGGGGTGGAGAGTTCTGTAAATGTCTATCAGGTTTGCTTGTTACAGGTCTGAGTTCAAGTCCTGGATATCCTTGTTAATTTTCTGTCTGGTGGATCTGTCTGCTATTGACAGTGGAGTGTTAAAGTCTCTCACTATTATTGTGTGGGAGTCTAAGTCTCTTTGTAAGTCATTAAGAACTTTCCTTATATATCTGGGTGCTCCTACATTGGGTCCATATATATTTAGAATCGTTAGCTCTTCTTATTGTATCAATCCTTTTACCATTATGTAATGACCTTCTTTGTCCCTTTTGATCTTTGTTGCTTTAAAGTCTATTTTATCAGAGATGAGAATTGCAACTCCTGCTTTTCTTTGCTCTCCATTTGCTTGGTAAATGTTCCTCCATCCTTTTATTTTGGGCTTTTTTGTATCTTTGCGTGTGAGGTGGGTTTCCTGGATACAGCATACTGATGGGTTTTGTTTTTTTATCCAATTTGCCAGTCTGTGTCTTTGATTGGTGCATTTTCCCCATTTACATTCAGTGTTAATATTGTTATGTGTGAATTTGATACTGCCATTTTGATGCTAGCTGGCTATTTTGCCCGTTGGTTCATGTACATTCTTCATTTTGTTTATGGTCTTTAGCATTTGGTATGCTTTTAGGATGTCTGGAACTGGTTGTTTCTTTCTATGTGTAGTGCCTCTTTCAGGAGCTCTTGTAAAGCAGGCCTAGTGGTGACAAAATCTGAGTACTTGCTTCTTCGTGAATGATTTTATTTTTCCTTCACTTATGAAGCTCAGTTTGGCTGGATATGAAATTCTGGGTTGAAAGCTCTTTTCTTTGAGGATGTTGACTATTGGCCCCCACTCTCTTCTTGCTTGTAGAGTCTCTGCCGGGAGATCTGCTGTGAGTCTGATGGGCTTCCCTTTGTGGGTGACCCGACCTTTCTCTCTGGCTGCCCTTAGTATTTTCTCCTTTGTTTCAACCCTGGTGAATCTGACGATTATGTGCCTTGGGGTTGCTCTTCTTGTGGAGTATCTTTGTGGTGTTCTCTGTATTTCCTGGAGTTGAGTATTGACCTGTCTTGCTAGGTTGGGGAAATTTTCCTGGATAATATCCTGAAGAGTGATTTCCAGCTTGGATTCATTCTCTTCGTCACATTCTGTTACACCTATCAAACGTAGGTTGGGTCTCTTCACATAGTCCCACATTTCTTGGAGATTTTGTTCATTCCTTTTTGTACTTTTTTCTTTAATCTTGGTTTATCGTTTTATTTCATTGAGTTGATCTGCAACTTCTGATATTCTTTCTTCTGCTTGGTCAATTCGGCTGTTGAAAGTTGTGCATGCTTCGCGAAGTTCTCGTGTTGTGTTTTTCAGCTCCTTCAATTCATTCATATTCCTCTCTAAGTTGTCCATTCTTGTTATCAATTCCTCGAATCTTTTTTCAAATCTTTTTTCAAGGTTCGTAGTTTCTTTGCACTGGTTTAGTACATGTTCCTTTAGCTCACTGAAGTTTCTCATTATCCACTTTCTGAAGTCTGATTCCGTCATTTCGTCACATTCATTCTCCGTCCAGCTTTGTTCCCTTGCTGGTGAGGAGTTTTGGTCCTTTTTTTGGAGGTGAGGTGTTTTGGTTTCGGGTGCTTTCCTCCTTTATGCGCTGGTTTCTTCCCATCTTTATGGATTTATCCGCCTGTCGTCTTAGTAGTTGCTGATTTTTCAATTGGTCTCTGTGTGGACGCTGAGATTGTTGATGATGAAGTATTTCTGTTACTTAGTTTTCCCTCTAATGATCTATCCCCTCTGCTGTATGAGTGCTGAGGTCCACTCCACTCCCTGCTTGTCTTGGGTATACCTGCAGCAGCTGCGGAACAGTGAGGGATGATACCAGTTTCTTCTTCTGCTGTCCTTGTTCCAGAATAATGCCAGCCAAATGTCAGTCTGATTAGTCCTTTTCTGGGGTGACTCCTTGGATATACAGGGGTCAGGAAGCTGCTTGAGGAGACTGTCTGTGCTTTATAGGAGCTCCAGTGCTGAGCTGTGAGTTCCGTTGTTCATTCAGCGTTGTTGGGAGGTTGTTTATGTCTGCTGCAATAGAACTCATAAAACACCACCCCTTCCCCCCCCTTAGATGCTCTGTCTCAGGGAGTTGGGGCTTTCTTTATGAGTATCTGTTGCACTGTCCTGCCCCACTAGGCGGCAGTCTATTCACCATTTGCCTGCCGGGGCTCTGACCTGCTAGCACGGGTCTGCCCTTTTGCTGCTGGGCTCCCTTCTGCTGTGGAGTGTGGAGTCTCTCTGTTATGGCAGGTTGCCTTGGCAACGGCAGGCTGCATCAGTCCTGGGTGGTACTTCAGTGGGGGTGGACTGCGTCAGCAATGGTAGACGCCCCTCCCTCACCGGGCTGCAACGTCCTAGATGCCAGCAGCAAAACTCTCAGCCCCAAGCATCTCCAGTCGCTGCCCTGCTTGTCCCCGTGAGCGTGGGACCCGCCGAGCCCGATCACCCAACTCCCTGCCTTAGAGTCCGTCCTCTCTCTCTCTCTCTCTTCCTCTCACCAAGCTGAAAGGTCGACTCTCTCACTGGCGCCCCAGTAGCCTGCCGATAGGGCACTGGGATCCGTGTGATCTCCCATGCTGCTGCCCACTACCCCGGCTCAGATCACTCTTCCAAGGAAACTCCTGGTCTGGCTCATTGTCCAAGTCCCGTTCAATCAGATGAACATGCCAATCTGCCCTTCCAAATCTCAGATTGCCGGTTTAAGAGGGCACCCAGACCAGTGAGTTCCACGCCAGGTCCCACTGTGGCGCCAGCCGAAGAGGCGGCGGGAGCTGGCTGTGTTAGCCGGATGCGCTAGCGTCCCATGTCTCTCCCACACCTGGGGCTTTCAACGCTCTGTGGGCATAAAAGGAACATCCGAGAATGCGACTAGGACTCACCCTCTGTGCCTTCACTGAGAGCTGCAATCCTGAGTCACCTCTATGACGCCGTCTTGCCTCCTCCCCCTTAGCTGTCTATTTTATATTACCACTGATTCAACGCCTTAGTAAATAATGCATACCATACCTGGGGAGTACTCAGCGTTCTATTTTATATGGCCACTCATTCCTCACCTCAGTGAATAATGCACACTAGGGGAATAGTCAGGATTCTATTTCATATGGAGATTCATTCAGACCTTCACTGAACAATGCACACATTTGGAACAGGATGAATTCTGTTTCCTATGGCTACTCATTCAAGTCCTCACTGAATGGCACACACCTGTGGAATAGTCAGGAGACTATTTTATATAGCCACTCATTCAGAGCCTCGGTGAATCATGCACGCCTTAGGAGTACTGAGGATTTTATTTCAAATAACACTTTATTCAAAGCCTCAGTGTATAATACACACCTGGGGAATAGTCAAGGGTCTATTTTATATGGCCACTCATTCAGAGCCTCAGTGAATGACACACACTTGGAAAATAATCAGGATTCTATTTCATACGAGCAGTATTGAGAGCCAAAGTGAATAATGCACACCTTGGGAATAATGAGGAGTCTGATAGGAACACTATTTCAGTGCCTCAGTGAATAATACACACCAGGGAAATCCTGAGGAGTCTTTTTAATATTTCCCTTCATTCACAGCCTCTAGAAGTAGTGAAAGTTTGGGGAATTGTTAGGAGTTTATTTAGAATGGCAACTCATTCAGAGACTTAGTGAAAAATACACACATGGGAAATATTCAAGGCTCTATATCATATGGCCACTCATTCAGCGCCTCAGTTAATGATACAAACCTGGAGAATAACCAGTATCTTATTCCATGTGACCTGTGATTCACAGCCAAACTGAATAATGCACACCTTGAGAGTAAACAGGTTTCTTTTTCATATGGATGCTCTTTTAGAGCCTCAGTGAATAATACACACCAGGGGAATATACATTAGGTTATTTCATATTGCCACCCTTTCAGAGCCCTCCGAATAGTGCAAGTTTGGGGAATTGTCAGGAGTTTACTTACAGTGGCCTCTCATTCAGAGCGTCATTGAATAATGCATACCTGGAAAAATCTTGGAGTCTGTTTCACATGGCCATTCATTCAGAGCATCAGTAAATAATGCAAACTTGTGGAGTAGCCATGTGTATATTTTCTTTGGTGACACGTTCAGAACATCAGTGAATAATACACACCTGTGGAATAGTCAGTAGTCTATTTCATAGGGGCCCTCATTCAGAGCCCATGTGAATAAAACACACCTAAAGAAGTCAGGAGCGTATTTCATATTGAAACTCATTCAGAGCCACAGTGAATAATGCACAGCTAAGGAATAGACAGGAGGCTATCTCATATGGCCACTCAGTGAAAAACTCAAGGAGTAGTGCACACCTGGGGAATAGTCAGGAGTCTACTGGGTATGGCAACTCATACATAACCTCAGTGAATAACACACACCTGGAGAATAGTCAGGAGTCTATTTCAATTTGCCACACATTCAGAAGCTCAGTGAATAATACACACTACAGGAATTGTCAGGAGACTATTTTCTCTGGACCGTCAGGCAGAGCTTCACTGTATAACGCATTTTTGTGGAGGAGTCAGCAGCCTTATTAATACAGCCATTTATTCAGAGCCTCTCTGAGTAATAAGCTCATTGCAAATATTCAGGAAACTCTTTAAATTGGCCACTCAGAGCCTCACTGAATGGTACACCTCTGTGGAATAGTCATATGGCCACTAATTCAGAATCTCATGGAGTAATGCACACGAGTGGATAAGTGAGGATTATCTTTAATATGGCCACTCATTCAGAACCTCAGTGAATAATACACACTTGTGTAGTAGACAAGAGTCTATTTTATATGACCACTCTTTCAGCGCCTCACTGAGTGATACACACCTGAAAAATAGTTCAGAACAGTTTCATATAAACACTCATTGAGAGCCTCACTGAATAGTGCACACCTGTGGAATAGTCAGGAATCTATTTCATTTGGTCACTCTTTCAGAGCCTCAGTAAATAATCCACACCTGGGGAACAGTGAGGAGTCTATTTCATGTGGCCACTCATTCAGAGCCTCAGGAATAGTGCACACCTGGGGAATTCTCAAGTCTGTTTGGAATTGCAATGCATTCAGAGACTCTGTGAATAACACACACCTAGAAAATAGTGAGGAATCTTCCAAATGGACAAATATTCAGAGCCTTAGTGAATAATGCACACCTGGGAAATAATCAGGAGTGTATTGCTTATGCCCACTCAATCAGCCCCTCAGTGAATAATTTACATCGGATGAGTACCGAGGGTTCTGTTTCATGTGGCCTCTCATTTCCAGCCTCACTGGGTAGTACAATCCTGGGAACATGTCAGGAGTGTATTTCCCTTGGCCACTCATTCAGAGGCTCAGTGAATAATTCACACCTGTTGAGTACTCAGAAGTCTTTTTCATATGGCAAATCATTCAGAGCCTCACTAAATAATACACACCTTGGGAATAGTCAGGATTCTATTTAATATGACCACTCATTATGAGCCACAGTGAATAACGTATGTCTGTGGAGTACTGAGGAGACTAATTCATATCACCCTCGATTCTGAGACTCCGTGAATACTGCACACATGGGGAACAGTCGGAAGTCTGTTTCATATGGTCACTCAGTAGGATTCCCACGGAATATTACAAAACTAGTGAATAGTCAGGTATCTATTTTATATGGCCACTCAGAGAATCAGTGAATAATGCAGAGTTGGGGAATATTCAGGAGTCTATTTCACATGGCCAATAATTCAGAGCCACAGTGAATAATGCACATCAGGGTAATAGTCAGGAGCCTCTTTCATATGGCCACTCATTCTTTGCCTCACTGAATCATACACACCTGGGGAATCGTCAGGATTTTATTCCATACTACCACTCATTCAGAGCCTTATTGAATAATTCAAAACGGGCAATAGTCAGGAGTTTATTTCATATGGCATCTCATTCAGAGCTTCAGTGAATAATGAACACCTGTAGAGTAGTCAGAAGTATATTTCACATAGATACACATTCACAGCCTCACTGAATAATACACACCTGGAAAAATGTCAGGATTCTATTTTATAAAGACACTCTTTCAGAGCCCAAAGTAAAAATGCACTCCTGGGAATATTTAGGAGTCTCTTTTCTATGGCCACACATTCATAGCCTCATTGAATAATACTCACCTATGGAAAAGTCAGGAGTGTATTTGACATGGCCACTCATTCAGAGAGTCAGTGAATCATACATACCTGGCGAATACTCAGGAGTCTAATTCATATAGCTACTCATTCAGAGACTCATGGAATAATGCACAACTGTGAAATAGTCTGGAGTCTATTTGGGTTGATGGTTCATTCAGTGCCTCAGTTCAAAATGCACACCTGAGGAATAGTCGGGAGGCTATATAATGTAGCCACTTATCAATATCCTTAGTAAGTAACACAAACCTGGGTAATAGTCAGGAGTCTATTTCATCTGGATGCTTATTCAGAAACTCACGGAATGATAAACACCTGGGGAATAGTCAGAGTCTACATCATGTGGCCACTCAATCAGAGCATTACTGAATGATGCACACCTGGAAAATAGGATTATATTTTATATGACCATTAATTGAGAGCCTCATTGAATAATGCACACCTGGGCAATAATCAGGAGGCTATGTCATATGAACACTCATTCAGAGCATCGGTAAATAATAGACATTTGTGAAGTAGCCAGGATTCCATTTCATATGGCCACTCACTCATAGCCCCAGTGAATAATGCACAAATGTACAGTACTCAGCAGTCTATTTTATATAGCCACTCATTCAGAGATTCACTGAATAATACAAACATGGGGGATATTCAGCATCCTATTTCATATGACCACTCAGGCAGAGCCTCACTGAGCAATACACACCTGGGGAAGAGTTAGGAGTCTACATTATATAGCCACTAATTTACAGCCTCAGTGAAAAATGCACACCTGTGTAACAGACGCTAGTCTATCTCACAAAATGAAAGCCTGAGTGAGTAATGAACAACTTTGGAATAGTCAGTAGTCTATTTCATATGCCCACTTATTCAGAGTCTCAGTCAATAATACACACCTGGGGAATAGTCACGAGTCTATTTCGTATGGCCACTAACTCAATGCCTCATTAAATAATACACGGCTGTGAATTTGTCAGAAGACTATTTTATATTTTCCAACTTTCAGAGCCCCAGTGAATAATGCATACCTGTGGAATACTCAGGACACTATTACATATGGCCTCTCATTCACAGCTCCACTAAATAAGGAACACCTGTAGAGTAGTCAGAAGTCTATTTCATATGGCCACACATTCAGAGCCTCACTGAATAATATACACCTGGGGGAAAGTCAGGATTCTATTTCTTATGGCCATTCAGAGCCCAATCTAAAAATGCACTCCTAGCGAGTATTCAGGAGTCTCTTTCCTGAGGCTACTCTTTCAGAGCCTCACTGAATAATACACACCTATGGAAAAGTCACGAGTATATTGCACATGGCCACTCATTCAGAGCCTCAGTGAAGAAACATACATACCTGAGAATGCTCTATTTCATATAGCCACTTTATTGGAGACTCACTGAATAATGCACACCTGGGGAATAGTCTGGAGTCTATTTGATCAGAGTCCATGCCATATGGCCACTCAATCAGAGTATTACTGAATGTTGCACACCTGGGAAATACTCAGGATTCTATTTCATATGACCACTGATTGAAAGTCTCATTGAATAATGCACACCTAGACATTAATTAGGAGGCTATGTCATATGAACACTCCTTCAGAGCCTCAGTGAATAATACACAACTAGGGACTCAGAAGACTATTACATAGGTCCTCTCATTCAAAGCTTCACTGAAGAATGCACACCTGTTGGGTACTCAGGAGTGTATTTTGTCTGACCATTCATTCAGCACCTCACTGAATGATACACACGTGGGCAATAGTCAGGATTCTATTTAATATATACACACATTATAAGCCTCAGTGAATTATGTTTGCCTTGGAATCCTAAGGAGTCTATTTTCTATCGACCCCCTTTGCGAGTCTAACAGAAAAATTAACACATATGCGGAATTGTAAGGAGTAAATTTCGGATGGCCCCTCCTTCAGAGCCTCATTGAATAATGTATACCTGAAGAAAAATTTGGAGTTTCTTTCATATGGCCATTCATTCAGAGCATCATTAAAGAATGCACACTGTGGAGTGGCCAGGTGTCTATCTCCTTTGGCCACACATTCAGAACATCAGTGAGTAATACAAACCTTTGGTATAGTCATCAGTCTATTTCATAAGGCCCCTCATTCAGAGACTGAGTGAGTAATACCAACCTGCGGAATAGTCAGGAATCTACTATATGTTCCCACTTATTCAGAGCCTCAGTGAAAAATGCACACCTGGGAAACAGTAAGGAGTCTATTTCATATGGACACTCTTTCAGAGCCTCCCTGAATAATACACATATTGCAGAGAGTCAGAAATCTGTTTTTTTTAAATTTTTATTGCATTATAGGTTTTAGGGTACATGTGCAGAACGTGCAAGATAGTTGCATAGGTACACACACGGCAGTGTGTTTTGCTGCCTTCCTCCCCCTCACCCACACTTGGTATTCATCACCAGGCTATCCCCCCCAGCCCCCCCCGCTGTCCCTCCCCCATTTCCCCCAACAGTCCCCAGTGTATAGTAGACCGCCTCTCTGTGTCCATGTGTTCTCATTTTTCTCACCCGCCTATGAGTGAGTATATGCGGTATTTCTTTTTCTGTTCTTGTGTCAGTTTGCTGAGAATGATGTTCTCCAGATTCATCCATGTCCCTACAAAGGACACAAACTCATCATTTCTGATTGCTGCATAATATTCCATGGTGTATATGTGCCACATTTTCCCAGTCCAGTCTATCATCAATGGGCATTTGGGTTGGTTCCAGGTCTTTGCTATTGTAAACAGTGCTGCAATGAACATTCGTGTGCATGTGTCCTTATAGTAGAACGATTCACAGTCTTTTGGATAGATACCCAGTAATGGGATTGCTGGGTCAAATGGAATTTCTATTTCTAGGTCCCTGAGGAATTGCCACACTGTCTTCCACAATGGTTGAACTAATTTACACTCCCACCAACAGTGTAACAGTGTTCCTATTTCTCCACATCCTCTCCAGCATCTGCTGTCTCCAGATTTTTTAATGATCGCCATTCTAACTGGTGTGAGATGATATCTCAATGTGGTTTTGACTTGCATCTCTCTAATGACCAATGATGATGAGCACTTTTTCATATGTTTAATACCTAGGAATACAACTCACTAGGAATGTAAGGGACCTCTTTAAGGAAAACTACAAACACCTGCTCAACGAAATAAGAGAGGACACAAACAGATGGAGAAACATTCCATGTTCGTGGTTAGGAAGAATTAATATTGTGAAAATGGCTATACTGCCCAAAGTAATTTACACATTCAATGCTATCCCCATCAAACTACCATTGAATTTCTTCATAGAACTGGAAAAAACCACCATGAATTTCATATGGAACCAAAAAAGAGCCCGCATAGCCAAGTCAATTCTAAGCAAAAAGAACACAGCGGGAGGCATCACGCTACCAGACTTCAAACTATACTACAAGGCTACAGTAATCAAAACAGCATGGTACTGGTACCAAAACAGAGATATAGACCAATGGAACAGAACAGAAACATCGGAGGCAACACAACATATCTACAACCATATCATCTTTGATAAACCAGATAAAAACAGGCAATGGGGAAAGGATTCCCTATTTAATAAATGGTGTTGGGAAAACTGGCTAGCCATGTGCAGAAAGCAGAAGCTGGACCCCTTCCTGACACCTTACACTAAAATTAACTCCAGATGGATTAAAGACTTAAATGTAAGACCTGACACCATAAAAACCCTAGAAGAAAATCTAGGCAAAACCGTTCAGGACATAGGAGTAGGCAAGGACTTCATGAACAAAACACCAAAAGCATTGGCAACAAAAGCCAAAATAGACAAATGGGACCTAATCAAACTCCACAGCTTCTGCACGGCAAAAGAAACAGTCACTAGAGTGAATCGACAACCATCAGAATGGGAAAAAAATCTTTGCAGTTTACGCATCAGACAAAGGGCTGATGTCCAGAATTTACAAAGAACTCAAACAGATTTACAGAAAAAAAACAAACAAGCCCATTCAAAAATGGGCAAAGGATATCAATAGACACTTTACAAAAGAAATCTGTTTTTTATGGCCACTCACTGACAATCCCAGAGAATAGTGCACACTTGGGGAATTGTCAGGAGTCTATTTCATATGGCAACTCAGACAAAACCTCAGTGAATAAGGCACACCTGGGGAATAGTCAGGAGTGTATTTCAATTAAGCACACATTAAGAGGCTCAGTGAATTATACAGAACTGGGGAAAGATCAAGAGTCAATTTTTTTCTGGCCTCTCACTCAGAGGTTCATTGAATAATGTACTCCTGTGGAATACTCAGGAGCCTAATTGACATAGCTACTAATTCAGAGACTCTCTGAATAATATGCATCTCAGGGATATTTAGGTGTCTATTTGATATTACCACTGATTCAATGCCTTAGTAAATAATGCATACCATACCTGCAGAGTAAGCAGCATTCTATTTTATATGGCCACTCATTCCTCAACTCAGTGAATAATGCACACCAGGGGAATAGTCGGAATTTTATTTCTTATGGACACTCATTCAGACCTTCACCAAATAATGCACACGTTGGGAATACTGAGGATTCTGTTTCCTATGGCCACTCATTCAGAGCCTCACTGAATGGTACACACCTGTGGAATAGTCAGGAGACTATTTTATATAGCCACTCATTCAGAATCTCAGTGAATCATGCATGCCTGAAAAGTACTGAGGATTTTATTTCAAATGACCCTTTATTCAAAGCCTCAGTGAATAGTCAAGGGTTTATTTCATATGGCCACTCATTCAGAGCCTCAGTAACTGACACACACTTGGAGAATAATCAGGCTTCTATTTCATACGACCAGTATTGTGAGCCAAACTGAATAATGCACACCTCGGGAATAGTGAAGATTCTGATAGGAACACTCTTTTAGTGCCTAAGCGAATAACACACACCAGGGAAATCCTGAGGAGTCTTTTAAATATTGCCCCTCATTCACAGCCTCTTGAAGTAGTGCAAGTTTGGAGAATTGTCAGGAGTTTATTTAGAATGACCACTCATTCAGAGACTCAGTGAAAAATAAACACCTAGGGAATAGTGAAAATTCTATTTCCAATGGACACACATTCAGAACCTCAATGAATAATGCACACCTGAGGAATAGTCAGGAGTCTATTTTATATGTCCACTCTTTCAGAGTCTCACTGAATAACTCACGCCTGTGGAGTACTGAGAGGTATGTTTTATATGGCCACTCATTTTGAGCCTCACTGTATAATGCACACCTGGGTAATGGCCAGGAGTTTATTTCTTCTGGCCAAATCATTAAGAGGCTCAGTGAATTATACACACGTGGGACACAGTCAGGAGTTTACTTCGCATTACTCCTCATTCAAAGCCTAAGTGAGCAATAAACACCTGTTGAATCCTCAGGAATGTATGTCATATGGCCACTCATTCACTACCTCACTGAATGATACACACGTGGGGAATAGTCGGGATTCTATTTAATAGGGACACCCATTTTGAGACTCACTGAGTAACCTATACCTGTGGAATAGGAGTCTATTTTATATCGCCTCTCCTTAAAAGTCTTTCTGGGTAATACACACCTGGGAAGTTGTCAGGAGTTTATTTCATATATTCTGCATTCAGAGCCTCATGGAATAATGCATACCTGGGGAAAGATTTGAAGTTTCTTTCATATGATCATTTATTCAAACCATCGGTGAATAATGCACACATGTGGCATAGCCAGGTTTCTATAGTACACACATTGAGAACCTCAGTGAATGATACACACCTGTGGAATAGACAGAAGTCTATTTCACATGGCCTCTCATTCAGTGCCCCTGTAAGTAAAACCCACCTGAAAAATAATCAGGAGTCTATTTCATATTGCTTTCCATTTATAGCCTCAGTGAATAATTCACACCTGGGGAATAGTCAGCAATCTATTTCATAGGGATACATTTTCAGAACCTCCCTTAATAATGCTCACATGGGGGATATTCAGAAGTCTCTTTCACATGGCCACTGATTCACAGCGTTCGTGAATAATGCATACCTGGTGAGTACTCAGCAATTTATTTCATATGGCTACTCATTCAGCACCTCATTGAATAATGCACACCTGGAAAATAGTCAGGATTCTATTTCTTATGGTCCCTCATTTAGACCTTCACTGAAAAATGCACACGTTTGGAAGTCAGGATTCTCTTTCATATGGCCACTCATTCAGAGCCTCACTGAATGGTACACACCTGTGGAATAGTCAGGAGACTATTTCATATTTCCACTCATTCAGAGCCACAGTGAATATTGCACGCCTGGGGAGTACTGAAGATTACATTTCAAATTTCCCCTTATTCAGAGCCTCAGTGAATTATACACACATGGGGAATATTCAAGGCTCTATATTATTTGGTCAGTCATTCAGAGCCTGTGAATGATCCATGCCTGGGGAATAAACAGTATCTTTTATATATGACTTATGATTTATAGCCAAACTGAATAATGCATGCTTTGGGAATAGACAGGTTTGTCTTTCATATGGACACTCTTTTAGAGCCTCAGTGAATAATACACAGCAGTGTAATGTTGATTAGGTTATTTTATATTGCCACTCATTTAGAGTTCTCTGAATAGTGCAAGCTTGAGGAATTGTCAGAATTTTATTTACAGTGTCCTCTCATTCAGAGCCTCATTGAATAATGAATACCTGGAAAAATCTTAGAGTCTCTTTCACATGGCCATTCATTCAGAGCATCAGTGAAGAATGCACACTTGTGGAATAGCCATGTGTCTATTTTATTTAATGACACATTCAGAACATCAGAGAATAATACACACCTGTGGAATAGTCAGGAATCTATTTCATAGGGCCCCTCATTCAGAGCCCATGTGAATAAAACACACCTGGAGAATAGTCAGGAGTGTGTTCCATATTGAACCTCATTCAGAGCCTCAGTGATTAATGCACACCTGGTGAGTAAAGTGTATTTTGTATGGACATCTGGTGGTAGGTGTCGGATAGCAAGAGAGTTCCAAACCTGAGTGGGGGCATGCACGGGAAATTCAAGGAGACAGTAAAGCGTAGTCAGAAGAAATGTGGAGTTTTTATTCCACATTAAATGTATTTTTCAAAAGCTCAGTATATATACATTTTTTCAGGCTCTGGTTTACGTAATTGCAAGAGAAAATGCAGATCACTAGATGACGTACTCTATACAAGAAATATGGCAGATACACAATCAATGTTTGTAAAAGGTGATAGTCATTCCTGGTGCTCATAAAAATCATTTACATGGAGACATTGTTTCTCGTGACTGCAAGAGTTTTTGGTTTCGAACATCTGATTATCTTTTAAATAGATTCCCTTTGTCTGTTCCTGATTTTTATATCTCGACTCCACTCCTTTAGGCGACCCTGTGTCTGGGTTCAAACCACCCGTATTGTAAAACTCGCTTTGCAAGCATTTACACAGGCAGGCTCCCCACAGTTCCTCTTTTCTTTATTTTTTAGCTGCAACTCAAATAATTTAAGCTGCAACTGTTGGAGGAAGGAGAACAGGAATCAAAGAATAACAGGCAAAAGAAGAATCAGGAGGAGAGTTAACACTCCTAAGCCAATTAGAGAAGAAAAAGTTGGTATCTTAGACCAATGCAGCCCGGAGTACAATGTATTCACAATATCTTTGGCTACAGTGTTATCTACAGGGAGCTGTTTCCTGAAAGCATCAATTGCATATATTTGTTTCTGTAATTTTCTTTATCTAAAGACAAAGTATTATGTGACCATATCCTTTGCAAATGGATCTTAACTAAAGGCCATTGCCATTCAGAAGCATTATATTCCGTATTAGTAACACAAATGGAAGTAAATTTGGCATGGCACCAAAGAGCAAGGCAATTTTGAATGTTATATGCTTTATCTCCAAGAAGAGTAACGGTTTCTTCCAAAGCATTTAACTTTGCTTCTAATTTTCTATCTATATTCATCTGAGTTTCTAAAGACATAGAGATATTCTTTGCTAAGTAGTTAACATAAGCAGCAGTTTGTATATTATAAGATAGACTGACTGCAGCAATAGCAGCAGTAGCAATAACAGTAACAGTTGCAATATTACTGGCAATAAGCAATCCTAAAAACTTTTTTGGATGCACCATTAAATTCCTAACTTGTTGTAAAACTTGTAATCCTCTATCATCATACCAAGGCCTAGAGATATTAACAGGAAGCATAATATAAGGAGGTTGATGTACAATCATAATAATTGGAGTTGGAAAAACAGTTGAATCAATACAATTAGTAAGAACACAATTAGGGCAAGTTATAGAATAATGTCCACTTATTTCATTTATAGATACATTTCCATGAAGAATAGCATAAAGGGAGGTTACACAAGCTTGTACAAAAATCTTTTGTATTAGTGGAGAATAGTTGCTTCTTCCACCAGCTGTCATAATGCTAGGAGTTAAGGCTAAAATAATCTCCAAATAGAAGAGTGTCTGTCCAGAAGGAGTTGTCAAAAAAAGGAGTAGGCCATCCCCAGGGCTTTCATAATGATCAAATCCTGAAGAATAAGAAACAGCAACAGACCAATCATAAAAGATAAGACCAGTGGGCAAAGGAGAGGTTGCAGCTTGTCTATGATCACAGTGTTTCCAAGGAGGAATATCAAGGAAAGATTGCTTAAAAGTAACACAGGACTTTCTCAAAGGAAGGGAAGATACAGAAGTTACATTTTCAGACTCTTTGATTCCTAAATAATATATTCCTCAATCTCTACTAGCACGAGTTTCTTCCCCAGGTCTGAGATCAGACTCTCCCTCAAATGTGTATTGTAGTTGACTCCCTAAATCTAAACAATTAGGTCCTGAGGAAGAATGATTATTCAACTGTTGTCTTGAAAGAGCCCCACCCCAAATATGAGAGGCATGAAAGCACATAGGAGGTGCAGAAGCTTGTGCAGTGAATGCATATGCTGCCTTCTGGGGCGTAATATGTGAAGAAAAAGGGAGTCCAAAAACAAAAGTGTCATTTAAGTACACTGCAACCGGAGGATCATTCCAAGTAACAGAACGCAGCAGGGGAGGATCTGGTACATAAGCCCACAAAGTTTGTTTTTCCGCTCTTCCCCCTGGAACTTGGCAAGATAAGATAGTTAACATAGCAATAAACATTACAGCCGGAGTTCTTTGTATACTCTGTGAGTCCACAAGTTGAGCTGCTTCAGTACAAAGTCGTTTCAGTTGACCCCAAGTCGGCACAGGAAGGCGCTGAGTATTCTGTGTCAGGGAACGCCTCCTTCAGTGACGACGGAGCAGTGGGGGTGGTGTCAGATGCAATCGTCTCAGTCGCATGATCAAGGTCCCAGGATTTTCCATCTGCAGGAGTTCCTCGAAGGGCATGTTTCACCAACCGTTCTGGGATCAACAATGGGCTTTCAGAAGATCTAGGAAAAACACAATCATGTTCTCGTCCCCATATGAGGACTGGATCAGGTCCATTCCACTTGTTAGTTAATACATCCTTCCACAGCACCTCAGCTGGTGCTCTGGGACTAGGGTGCCAGAAACGCTCAGCAGCAGAGTGTCCTTCTGCATCAAAAGTCAAAAAATTTAAAATATAAAGAGCATGTCTGAGCCAAGTATGAGGAGTCTTATGTAGATTAGCTCTTGACTCATCCTTTTGTGTTTTTTTCAAAGTTATTTTTAGAATTGCATGAGCATGTTCAACAATTCCTTGTCCTTGTGGATTATAGAAAATACCAGTACGATGTTGGATATAAAACTGAGAACAAAAGCGATTGAATCTTTTGCTGGTATAAGCAGGAGCTTTATAGAATTTTAGGAAGGCCTAAAATAGGAAATTTCCTAAAATATAGAATTTTAGGAAAGCAGGAGCATTTTAAGAATTTTAGGAAGGCCTAAAATAGGAAACATCAACAAACAGTGGGCTATAACGTCCTTAACGGCTTCTCCTGTATGAGCTGAGGCTATCAGAAAATGAGAAAAAGTATCAATAGTTACATGTATATATTGAAATTTGCCAAAAGGTGCAAAATGAGTAACATCCATTTGATATATGTGACCAATTTGCAGTCCTCGAGGATTAACTCTATAGTGAAAAGGAGCTGGTAAGTGGGGAAGACATGCAGAGCATTGTTTAACAACCTGTTGAGCTTGTTCTCGAGTAATTTTAAATTGTAAATGAAGACTACGGGCATTTTGGTGATGTAAAGCATGGGATGCTTGTGCCTGTTGAAGAGGAGTTAGAACTGATAAAAAAAGATTGAGTAAGAAAGTCGGCTTCCTTATTCCCTTCACTGAGAGGTCCTGGCAGGTTAGAATGAGCTCGAATGTGACCTATGAAAATAGGATTAGAACACTGCCAAAGAGAGTCCTGTAAGGGAATTAAAAGATGAATGATTGAGGAAGAATCCGTAGAACGTAAGGGAGGAGTCTCCAGGTTTTGAACAAGTTGAACAACATATTGGCTATCAGAATAAATGTTGAGAGGAATATCCCAATGAGATAAAACATATTTTACTGCAAGGAGTTCAACTCGTTGAGCTGAGGTTTCCTGAGTTTGAAAGAAAAAACGTTGTTTATTAACAGAACCAGTTGCAATACCAGATGAGGATCCGTCTGTGAAAGCCAGGTGTGCTTGTTTTAAAGGTGTCTTAACACATTTTAGAGAAAAAATAAGAGAATTAAGAGTATAGAATTGTAAAATCTTATCAGCTGGAAGGTGACAGCCGATATTACCTGGAAACCCAGTGAAAGCAATTTTCCAAGTTTCTGAGAATTTCCAAAGCCAAGTTTGTTGAGGACCTGTATAAGGAACAATAATTTCTGGAGGCTCATATCCAAAAAATGCAAGGGCATGAGTCCTGCCTTTAGCAACCAGGGCAGAAATTAAACTATAATAAGGAGTGACCACCTTTCCACGACTAGCAGGAAGGTGCAACAATTCTAATATGCCTTGTTGCCAGAAGACATCTGTAGGAGTATACTCTGTGCATAACACATAAAAGCTCCAGGGTGCTTTGTCTTGTATTCTGGTTAATTTTTGTTCTGACAAAGCCTTCTGGACAATCTGGAGTGTTTTCACAGCTCAGGAGTGAGCTGGCATAGTAAATTAGGATTAGAAGGTCGCTTTAATATGTCAAATAAAGGTTTTAAATCTCCTGTAGTAAGTCTGAGACTAGGTCTTATCCAATTTAAATCACCTAAAAATTTTTGGAAATTATTAAGAGTTTTCAATTGAGAAGTATTTCGTTTTGGAATTTTATAGGATATCTTTTGTGACTCAATTATACATCCTAAATAATGATAAGGAGCAGAAAATTGGATTTTCTCAGGAGTAACTACTAATCCAGCATTAGTTAAGCGCTCCTGCAATTGCACAAAAGCAGACTGTAAAAGAACATTAGATGAAGCAGAAATTAAAACATCATCCATATAATGGATAAGCATAATGTTAGGTTGTTGTTGCCTGACAGGAAGAATAGTCTTTGCAACGAAAGTTTGACAAAGAGTAGGACTATTGGCCATGACTTGAGGTAAAACCACCCATTCATACCTGTCCCAAGGTTGCTCATAATTGGTATATAGAATACTGAAAGCAAACCTTTTACAATCTTGTGGAGCAAGAGGTATAGTAGAAAAGCAATCTTTTAAATTAATAACAATTAATTTTCATTCTTGAGGTATTATTACAGGAGATGGCAGGCCAGGTTGAAGGGATCCCGTTATTTTCATGGTTTCATTAACTTTCATTAAATCCTGTAAAAGTCTCCATTTGCCATATTTTTTCTTAATAAAAAATTGTAGAATTCCAAGTGCTTTGAGTGGGTTGGATATGTCCTGCCTCGAGTTGTTCCCAAACCAGCTCTTGAGCAGCAGAAATCTTTTGTTTAGATAAAGGCCACTTCTCTACCCACACTGGAGAATCAGATTTCCAGAAAATAGCATCAGCATGGGCATCAAGAGAATTAGTGTCCCCTAGAGAAACTACCCTAAACCTTGTCTGTCATACTTTGGTGAAGGATTTACAGGCTCCAATATTCCCTGTAAATTTATACCTAAGCCCTTTCCTTCTTGATAACCTTGTTTTTTTATTATTTGCCACTGAGAAATGCACTCCTGTGGAGTAGTCAGCAGCCTAAATGATAAAGTCATTCATTCATTGCCTTCCTGGGTAATAAGCTCCTTGTGTATATTCAGGAATCTCTTTAATATGGCCACTCAAAGCCTCACTGAATGGCACACACCTGAGGAATAGTCATATGGCCACTAATTCAGAATCTAATGGAGTAAAGCATATGGGTGGATAAGTGAGAATTCTCTTTTATATGGCCACTCATTCAGAACGTCACTGAATGATACACACCTGTGGAATTATCAAGTGTCTATTTCATATTGCCGCTCATTCAGAGCCTCAGTGAATAATGCACACCTGAAGAGTACTAAAGATTTTATTGTAAATAATAGACACTTGGGGAAAAGTCAATGGTCTATTTTATATGGTCACTCATTCTGAGCCTCACTGAATGATACACACCTGGGGAATAGTCAGAATTCTATTTCATATGACCAGTCATTGAGAGCGAAGCTGAGTAATGCACACCTTGGGAATAGTCACGTGTCTCTTTCATAAGGACAGTGAATAATGCAAATCTGGGAAATAGTCAGGAGTCTCTTTAACATGACCAGTGACTACAAGCCTCAGTGAATAATGCATGCTTGTGGAGTACTGAGAAGACTAATTTATATCACCCCCCAATTCCGAGACTCCCTGAAAAATGCACACATGAGAAACAGTCAGAAGTCTATTTCATATGGTCAATAATTAGGACCCCCACAAAATAATACAAAACTGGAAAATAGCCAGGAGTCTATTTTATAGGGCCACTCAGAGAATCAGTAAATAATGCAGACTTGGGGAATACCCAGGAGTCTATTTCACATGGCCAATAATTCAGAGTCACAGTGAATAATGCACACCAGGGTAATAGCCTCTTTCATATGGTCACTCATTCTTTGCCTCACTGAATGACACACACCTGGGGAATCGTCAGGATTCTATTCAGTACTACCATTCATTTAGAGTCTTATTAAAAAAATTATAACAGGGCAACAGTCAGGAATCTATTTTATATGGCCTCTCATTCAAAGCTTCAGTGAATAATGAACCCATATGGAGTAGTCAGGATGCTGTTTAAGACAGCCACAAACTAAGTGCCTCCCTGAAAGACACACACTTCGGTGATAGGATTCTATTTTATATGACCTCTCATTCTGGGCCTCACTGAATAATACACACCTGGAGAATAATTTGGAGTCTGTTTCCGATAGACATTTATTCTGAGCTTCAGTGAATTATGCACACCTGTGGAGTAACCAGGAGTCTATTTCATTTGGACACTCATTCATAGCCTCAGTGGATAATATGCACCTGTGGAATAGTCAGGAGTCTATTTCATGGGGCCACTCATTCAGAGCCTCAGTGAAAAATACACACTTGGGAAATAGTCAAGGGTCTATTTTATGTGGCCACTCTTTAAGCGCCTCACTGAGTGATATGCACCTGGGGAATATTCAGGCAAGTTTCATATAAACACTAATTGATAGCCTCACTGAATAATGCACACCTGTGGAGTAGTCAGGAATATATTTCCTTTGGTCACTCTTTCAGCGCCTCAGTGAATAATATACACCTGGGGAACAGTGAGAAGTCTATTTCATGTGGCCACTCATTCAGAGCCTCACAAAATAGTGCACACCTGGAGAATTCTGAAGCGTGCGTTTGGAAAGGTAATGCATTCGGAGACTCTGTGAATAAACACACCCAGGAAATAGTGAGGAATCTCTTCCAAATGGCCACATATTCAGAGCCTCAGTGAATAATGCACACCAGGGAAATAATCAGGAGTCTATTTCTTATGCCCATTCATTTAGCCCCTCAGTGAATAATGCACGTCTGTCGAGTACTGAGGGTTCTGTTTCATATGGCCACTCATGTTGATCCTCTCTGGATAGTATACAATGGAAAAAAGTCAGGAGTGTATTTCACATGTCCACTCATTCAGAGGCTCAGTGAATAATTCACACCTGTTGTGTAGTCAGGAGTTTTTTTCATATGGCAAATCATTCAGAGACTCACTGAATGATACACACATTGAGAATAGTCATGATTCTATTTAATATGACCACTCATTATGAGCCTCAGTGAATAACGCATGTCTGTGGAGTACTGAGGAGACGAGTTCATATCGTCCCCCATTCTGAGATTCCCTGAATAATACACACATGTGGATTAAACAGAAGTCTATTTCATGTGGACCCTCATTAGCAACCAGAAGAAATAATACACAACGGGAATTGTCAGGAGTCTATTTCATATGGCTACTCAGAGAATCAGTGAATAATGCACACATGAGGAATACTCAGGGGATATTAGGAGCCTATTTCACATGGCCACTTAGAGCCTCAGTGAATAATGCACACCACAGTAATAGTCAGTAGCCTCTTTCATATGACCACTGATTCAGTATTACACTGAATGATACACACGTGGGGAATCGTCAGGATTCTATTCCATATGATCACTCATTCAGAGCTTTACTGAATAATGCATAATGGGACAATAGTCAGGAGTCTATTTTATATGGCCTCTCATTCAGAGTTTCAGTGAATAATGAACCCCTGTGGAGTAGTCAGAACCCTATTTATGATAGCCACAAATTAAGCACCTCCCTGAATGATACACACCTGGATAATAGTCAGGAGTCTATGTGATATGGACACTCATACAGAACCTCTTTGAATAATGCACATGTGGGGAATAATCACTAATCTATTTCACATGGTGATTCATTTAGAGAATCAATGAATAACGCACACCTGTGGAGTAAAATGAAGTCTACGTGATATGGCCACTCTTTCAGTGTTTCAGTAAAGAATATATATGTCTGGAATAGTCAGGAACCTCTTTCATATGGCCACTCATTCAGGGCTTCACTGAGTAATACACTTCAGGGAAACAGTCAAAAGCCTACTTTAAATGGATACACATTCAGAGTCTCTGTAAATAATAAACATCTGAGGAATAGTCAGGAGTCTCTTTCTTTCTTTTTTTTTTAATTTTTATTGCATTATAGGTTTTGGGGTACATGTGCAGAACGTGCAAGATAGTTGCATAGGTACACACATGGCAGTGTGTTTTGCTGCCTTCCTCCCCCTCACCCACACTTGGTGTTCATCCCCAGGCTATCCCTCCCCAGCCCCCCCAGCTGTCCCTCCCCCATTCCCCTCAAGAGATCCCAGTGTATAGTATTTGAAGTCTGGTAGTGTGATGCCTCTCGCTATGTTCTTTTGGCTTAGAATTGACTTGGCTATGCAGGCTCTTTTTTGGTTCCATACGAAATTCATGGTGGTTTTTTCCAGTTCTGTGAAGAAATACAATGGTAGCTTGATGGGGATAGCACTGATTATGTAAATTACTTTGGGCAGTATAGCCATTTTCACGATATTGATTCTTCCTAACCACAGCATAGTAGACCGCCTCTCTGTGTCCATGTGTTCTCATTTTTCTCACCCACCTATGAGTGAGTATATGCGGTATTTCTTTTTCTGTTCTTGTGTCAGTTTGCTGAGAATGATGTTCTCCAGATTCATCCATGTCCTTACAACGGACACAAACTCAACATTTTTGATTGCTGCATAATATTCCATGGTGTATATGTGCCACATTTTTCCAGTCCAGTCTATCATCGTTGGGCATTTGGGTTGGTTCCAGTTCTTTGCTATTGTAAACAGTGCTGCAATGAACATTCGTGTGCATGTGTCCTTATAGTAGAACGATTTATAGTCCTTTGGATATATACCCAGTAATGGGATTGCTGGGTCAAATGAAATTTCTATTACTAGGTCCCTGAGGAATCGCCACACTGTCTTCCACAATGGTTGAACTAATTTACACTCCCACCAACAGTGTAAGAGTGTTCCTATTTCTCCAGGTCCTCTCCAGCATCTGCTGTCTCCAGAATTTTTAATGATCGCCATTCTAACTGGTGTGAGATGGTATCATAATGTGGTTTTGATTTGCATCTCTCTAATGACCAGCGATGATGAGCATTTTCTCATATGTTTGTTGGCCTCATGTATGTCTTCTTTTGTAAAGTGTCTGTTCATATCCTTTGCCCATTTTTGAATGGGCTTGTTTGTTTTTTTCCTGTAAATCTGTTTGAGTTCTTTGTAAATTATGGATATCAGCCCTTTGTCTGATGTGTAAACTGCAAAGATTTTTTCCCATTCTGATGGTTGCCGATTCACTCTAGTGACGGTTTCTTTTGCCGCGCAGAAGCTGTGGAGTTTGATTAGGTCCCATTTGTCTATTTTGGCTTTTGTTGCCAATGCTTTTGGTGTTTTATTCATGAAGTCCTTGCCTACTCCTATGTCCCGAATGGTTTTGCCTAGATTTTCTTCTAGGGTTTTTATGGTGTCAGGTCTTACGTTTAAGTCTTTAATCCATCTGGAGTTAATTTTAGTGTAAGGTGTCAGGAAGGGTTCCAGTTTCTGCTTTCTGCACATGGCTAGCCAGTTTTCCCAACACCATTTATTAAATAGGAAATCCTTTCCCCATTGCTTGTTTTTGTCTGGTTTATCAAAGATAATATGGCCGTAGATAGGTTGTGTTGCCTCCGATGCTTCTGTTCTGTTCCATTGGTCTATATCTCTGTTTTGGTACCAGTACCATGCAGTTTTGATTACTGTAGCCTTGTAGTATAGTTTGAAGTCTGGTAGCGTGATGCCTCCCGCTGTGTTCTTTTTGCTTAGAATTGACTTGGCTATGCGGGCTCTTTTTTGGTTCCATATGAAATTCATGGTGGTTTTTTCCAGTTCTGTGAAGAAATTCAATGGTAATTTGATGGGGATAGCATCGATTCTGTCAATTACTTTGGGCAGTATAGCCATTTTCACGATATTGATTCTTCCTAACCACGAACATGGAATGTTTCTCCATCTGTTTGTGTCCTCTCTTATTTCGTAGAGCAGTGGTTTGTAGTTTTCCTTAAAGAGGTCCCTTACCTTCCTTCTGAGCTGTATTCCTAGGTATTGTATTTTCTTTCTTTTTTTTTTTTTTAATTTTTATTGCATTATAGGTTTGGGGGTACATGTGCAGAACGAGCAAGATAGTTGCATAGGTACACACACGGCAGTGTGCTTCGCTGCTTTCCTCCCCTTCACCCACACTTGGTATTCATCCCCAGGCTATCCCCCCAGCCCCCCCCTGCTGTCCCTCCCTCATTCACCCCAACAGTCCCCAGTGTATAGTAGACCGACTCTTTGTGTCCACGTGTTCTCATTTTTTCTCACCCACCTATGAGTGAGTATATGCGGTATTTCTTTTTCTGTTCTTGTGTCAGTTTGCTGAGAATGATGTTCTCCAGATTCATCCATGTCCCTACAAAGGACACAAACTCATCATGTTTGATTGCTGCATAATATTCCATGGTGTATATGTGCCACATTTTCCCAGTCCAGTCTATCATCGTTGGATATTTGGGTTGGTTCCAGGTCTTTGCTATTGTAAACAGTGCTGCAATGAACATTCGTGTGCATGGGTCCTTATAGTAGAACGATTTATAGTCCTTTGGATAGATACCCAGGATTGCTGGGTCAAATGGAATTTCTATTTCTAGGTCCCTGAGGAATCGCCACACTGTCTTCCACAATGGTTGAACTAATTGACACTCCCACCAACAGTGTAAGAGTGTTCCTATTTCTCCACACCCTCTCCAGCATCTGCTGTCTCCAGATTTTTTAATGATCGCCATTCTAACTCGTGTGAGATGGTATCTCAATGTGGTTTTGATTTGCATCTCTCTAATGACCAATGACGATGAGCACTTTTTCATATGTTTGCTGACCTTATGTATGTCTTCTTTCGTAAAGTTTCTGTTCATATCCTTTGCCCATTTTTGAATGGGCTTGTTTGTTTTTTTCCTGTAAATCTGTTTGAGTTGTCAGATGCGTAAACTGCAAAGATTTTTTCCCATTCTGATGGTTGCCGATTCACTCTAGTGACTGTTTGTTTTGCCGTGCAGAAGCTGTGGAGTTTGATTAGGTCCCATTTGTCTATTTTGGCTTTTGTTGCCAATGCTTTTGGTGTTCTGTTCATGAAGTCCTTGCCTACTCCTATGTCCTGAATGGTTTTGCCTAGATTTTCTTCTAGGGTTTTTATGGTGTCAGGTCTTACGTTTAAGTCTTTAATCCATCTGGAGTTAATTTTAGTGTAAGGTGTCAGGAAGGGGTCCAGTTTCTGCTTTCTGCACATGGCTAGCCAGTATTCCCAACACCATTTATTAAATAGGGAATCCTTTCCCCATTGCCTGTTTTTGTCTGGTTTATCAAAGATAATATGGTTGTAGATGTGTTGTGTTGCCTCCGATGCCTCTGTTCTGTTCCATTGGTCTATATCTCTGTTTTGGTACCAGTACCATGCTGTTTTGATTACTGTAGCCTTGTAGTATACTTTGAAGTCTGGTAGCGTGATGCCTCCTGCTGTGTTCTTTTTGCTTAGAATTGACTTGGCTATGCGGGCTCTTTTTTGGTTCCATATGAAATTCATGGTGGTTTTTTCCAGTTCTGTGAAGAAATTCAATGGTAGTTTGATGGGGATAGCATCGATTCTGTCAATTACTTTGGGCAGTATAGCCATTTTCACGATATTGATTCTTCCTAACCACAAACATGGAATGCTTCTCCATCTGTTTGTGTCCTCTCTTATTTCGTTGAGCAGTTGTTTGTAGTTTTCCTTAAAGAGGTCCCTTACATTCCTAGTGAGTTGTATTCCTAGGTATTTTATTTTCTTTGTACCAATTGTGAATGGCAGTTCGTTCTTGATTTGGTTCTTTTTATGTCTGTTATTGGTGTATAGGAATGCTTGTGATTTTTGAACATTGATTTTATATCCTGAGACTTTGCTGAAGTTGCTTATCAGTTGTAGGAGCTTTTGGGCTGAGGTGATGGGGTCTTCTAGGTATACTATCATGTCGTCTGCAAATAGAGACAATTTAGCTTCCACCTTTCCTATTTGAATACCCTTTATTTCTTTTTCTTGCCTGATTGCTCTGGCTAGAACTTCCAGTACTATGTTGAATAGAAGTGGTGAAAGAGGGCATCCTTGTCTAGTGCCAGATTTCAAAGGGAATGCTTCCAGTTTTTGCCCATTAAGTATGATATTGGCTGTTGGTTTGTCATAAATAGCTTTTATTACTTTGAGATATGTTCCATCAATACCAAGTTTATTGAGGGTTTTTAGCATAAAGGGCTGTTGAATTTTGTCAAATGCCTTCTCTGCATCAATTGAGATAATCATGTGGTTTTCGTTTTTGCTTCTGTTGATGTGGTGAATTACATTTATAGACTTGCGTATGTTGAACCAGCCTTGCATCCCTGGGATGAATCCTACTGGATCATGATGGATAAGTTTTTTAATGTGCTGTTGCAATCGGTTAGCCAGTATTTTATTGAAGATTTTTGCATCTATGTTCTTCATGGATATTGACCTGAAGTTTTCTTTTCTTTTTGAGTATCTGCCAGGTTTTGGTATCAGGATGATGTTGGTCTCATAGAATGATTTGGGAAGGGTTCCCTCTTTTTGGATTATTTGGAATAGTTTCAGAAGGAATGGTACCAGATCCTCTTTGTGTGTCTGGTAGAATTCGGCTGTGAACCCATATGGACCTGGGCTTTTTTTTGTGTGGTAGGCTCTTAATTGCTGCTTCAACTTCAGACCTTGTTATTGGTCTATTCATAGTTTCGGCTTCCTCCTGGTTTAGGCTTGGGAGGGCACAGGCGTCCAGGAATTTATCCATTTCTTTCTGATTTACTGGTTTATGTGCATAGAGTTGTTTGTAGTATTCTCTGATGATGGTTTGAATTTCTGTGGGATCTGTGGTGATTTCCCCTTTATCGTTTTTTATTGCATCTATTTGGTTGTTCTCTCTCTTCTTTTTTATCAGTCTGGCTAGTGGTCTGTCTACCTTGTTGATCTTTTCGAAAAACCAGCTCTTAGATTTATTGATTTTTTGAAGGGTTTTTCCTGTCTCTATCTCCTTCAGTTCTGCTCTGATCTTAGTTATTTCTTGTCTTCGGCTAGGTTTTGAGCTTTTTTGATCTTGCTCCTCTAGCTCTTTCAATTTTGACGATAGGGTGTCAATTTTGGATCTCTCCACTCTTCTCATGTGGGAACTTATTGCTATATATTTTCCTCTACAGACTGCTTTAAATGTTTCCCAGAGATTCTGGTACGTTGTGTCTTCATTCTCGTTGGTTTCAAAGAACTTCTTTATTTCTGCCTTCATTTCATTGTTTATCCAATCAACATTCAAGAGCCAGTTGGTCAGTTTCCATGAAGCTGTGCGGTTCTGAGTTATTTTCTGAATTCTGAGTTCCAACTTGATTGCACTATGGTCTGAGAGACTGTTTGTTATGATTTCAGTTATTTTGCATTTGCTGAAGAGTGCTTTACTTCCAATTATGTGGTCAGTTTTGGAGTAGGTGTGATTTGGTGCTGAGAAGAATGTATATTCTGTGGATTTGGGGTGGAGAGTTCTGTAAATGTCTATCAGGTTTGCTTGTTCCAGGTCTGAGTTCAAGTCCTGGATATCTTTGTTAATTTTCTGTCTGGTTGATCTGTCTGCTATTGACAGTGGAGTGTTAAAATCTCCTACTATTATTGTGTGGGAGTCTAAGTCCCTTTGTAAGTCATTAAGAACTTGCGTTATATATCTGGGTCCTCCTACATTGGGTCCATATATATTTAGAATCGTTATCTCTTCTTGTTGTATCGATCCTTTTACCATTATGTAATGACCTTCTTTGTCCCTTTTGATCTTTGTTACTTTAAAGTCTATTTTATCAGAGATGAGAATTGCAACTCCTGCTTTTCTCTGCTCTCCATTTACTTGGTAAATCTTCCTCCATCCCTTTATTCTGAGACTTTGTGTATCTTTGCATGTGAGGTGGGTTTCCTGGATACAGCACACCGATGGGTTTTGGTTTTTTATCCAATTTGCCAGTCTGTGTCTTTTGATTGGTGCATTTAGCCCATTTACATTCAGGGTTAATATTGTTATGTGTGAATTTGATACTGCCATTTTGATGCTAGCTGGCTGTTTTTCCCGTTGGATCATGTACATTCTTCATTTTGTTGATTGTCTTTAGCATTTGGTATGCTTTTAGGATGGCTGGAACTGGTTGTTTCTTTCTATGTGTAGTGCCTCTTTCAGGAGCTCTTGTAAGCAGGCCTAGTGGTGACAAAATCTCTGAGTACTTGCTTGTTCGTGAAGGATTTTATTTTTCCTTCACTTATGAAGCTCAGTTTGGCTGGATATGAAATTCTGGGTTGAAAGCTCTTTTCTTTAAGGATGTTGAATATTGGCCCCCACTCTCTTCTGGCTTGTAGAGTCTCTGCCGAGAGATCTGCTGTGAGTCTGATGGGCTTCCCTTTGTGGGTGACCTGACCTTTCTCTCTGGCTGCCCTTAGTATTTTCTCCTTCGTTTCAACCCTGGTGAATCTGACGATTATGTGCCTTGGGGTTGCTCTTCTTGCAGAGTATCTTTGTGGTGTTCTCTGTATTTCCTGGAGTTGAGTATTGACCTGTCTTGCTAGGTTGGGGAAATTTTCCTGGATAATATCCTGAAGAGTGTTTTCCAGCTTGGATTCATTCTCTTCGTCACATTCTGGTACACCTGTCAAACGTAGGTTGGGTCTCTTCACATAGTCCCATATTTCTTGGAGATTTTGTTCATTCCTTTTTGTGCTTTTTTCTTTAATCTTGGTTTCTCGTTTTATTTCATTGAGTTGATCTGCAACTTCTGATATTCTTTCTTCTGCTTGGTCAATTCGGCTGTTGAAACTTGTGCATGCTTCACGAAGTTCTCGTGTTGTGTTTTTCAGCTTCTTCAATTCATTCATATTCCTCTCTAAGTTGTCCATTCTCTTTATCAATTCCTCGAATCTTTTTTCAAATCTTTTTTCAAGGTTCTTAGTTTCCTTGCACTGGTTGAGAACGTGTTCCTTTAGCTCACTGAAGTTTCTCATTATCCACTTTCTGAAGTCTGATTCCGTCATTTCGTCACATTCATTCTCCGTCCAGCTTTGTTCCCTTGCTGGTGAGGAGTTTTGTTCCTTTGTAGGAGGTGAGGTGTTTTGGTTTCGGGTGCTTTCCTCCTTTTTGCGCTGGTTTCTTCCCATCTTTATGGATTTTCCGCCTGTTGTCTTAGTAGTGGCTGATTTTTCAATTGGGTCTCTGTGTGGACAGTGAGATTGTTGATGATGAAGTATTTCTGTTATTTAGTTTTCCCTCTAATGATCTATCCTCTCTGCTGTCTGAGTGCTGAGGTCCACTCCAGGCCCTGCTTGTCTGGTGTATAGCTGCAGCATCTGCAAAAAAGTGAGGGATGATATCAGTTTCTTTTTCTGCTGCCCTTGTTCCAGAATGATGCCAGCCAAATGTCAGTCTGATTAGTCCTTTTCTGGGGTGACTCCTTGGATATACAGGGGTCAGGGAGCTGCTTGAAGAGACAGTCTGTGCTTTATAGGAGCTCCAGTGCTAAGCTGTGAGCTCCGTTGTTCATTCAGGGTTGTTGGGAGGTTATGTCTTCTGCAATAGAACTCATAAAACACCACTCTTTTTTTTTCACCCTTAGATGCTCTGTCTCAGGGAATTGGGGCTTTCTTTATGAGTATCTGTTGCACTGTCCTGCCCCACTAGGTGGCAGTCTATTCACTATTTGCCTGCCGGGGCTCTGACCTGCTAACGCGGGTCCGCCCTGTTGCTGCCTGGCAGACTCTCTCTGTTGTGGCATGTTGCCTCGGCAACGGCATGCTGCGTCAGTCCTGGGCGGTACTTAAGTGGGGGTGCACTTCGTCAGGAATGGTGGACGCCCCTCCCTGACCGGGCTGCACCGTCCTAAATGCGGGCAACAAAACTCTCAGCCCCAAGCGCCTCCAGTCGCCGCCCTGCTTGTCCCCATGAGCCTGGGACCCGCCGAGCCCAATCACCCAGCTCCCTGCCTCAGAGTCCGTCCTCTCTCTCTCTCTCTTCCTCTCCCCATGCTGAAAGGTCGACTCTCTCACTGGCGCCCCAGGAGCCTGCCGATAGGGCACTGGGATCCGTGCGATCTCCCGTGCCACTGCCCACTACCCCGGCTCAGATCACGCTTCACAGGAAACTCCTGGTCTGGCTCATTGGCCAAGTCCCGTTCAATCAGATGGACATGCCAATCTGCCCTTCCAAATCTCAGATTGCCGGTTTAACAGGGCACCCAGACCAGTGAGTTCCTCGCCGGGTCCCGCTGCGGCGCCGGCCGAAGAGGCGGCGGGAGCTGGTTGCGTTAGCCGGCTGCTAGCGTCCCGTGTCTCTCCCACACCTGGGACTTTCAACGCTCTGTGGGCATAAAAGGAACATCCGAGTATGCCGCTAGGACTCACCCTCTGCGCCTTCACCGAGAGCTGCAATCCTGAGTCACTTCTATGACGCCATCTTGCCTCCTCCTGTTCCGGTATTTTATTTTCTTTGTAGCAATTGTGAATGGCAGTTCGTTCGTGATTTGGTTCTCTTTAAGTCTGTTATTGGTGTATAGGAATGCTTGTGATTTTTGTACATTGATTTTATATCCTGAGACTTTGCTGAAGTTGCTTATCAGTTGCAGGAGCTTTTGTGCTGAGGTGATGGGGTCTTCTAGGTATACTATCATGTCGTCTGCAAATAGAGACAATTGGTCTTCCACCTTTCCTATTTGAATACCCTTGATTTCTTTTTCTTGCCTGATTGCTCTGGCTAGAACTTCCAGTACTACGTTGAATAGGAGTGGTGAGAGAGGGCATCCTTGTCTAGTGCCAGATTTCAAAGGGAATGCTTCCAGTTTTTGCCAATTCAGTATAATATTGGCTGTTGGTTTGTCCTAAATAGCTTTTATTACTTTGAGATATGTTCCATCAATACCAAGTTTATTGAGGGTTTTTAGCATAAAGGGCTGTTGAATTTTGTCAAATGCCTTCTCTGCATCAATTGAGATAATCATGTGGTTTTCGTTTTTGCTTCTGTTGATGTGGTGAATTACATTTATAGACTTGTGTATGTTGAACCAGCCTTGCATCCCCGGGATGAATCCTACTTGATCATGATGGATAAGTTTTTTAATGTGCTGTTGAAATCGGTTCGCCAGTATTTTATTGAAGATTTTTGCATCTATGTTCATCATGGATATGGCCCTGAAGTTTTCTTTTCTTGTTGAGTCTCTGCCAGGTTTTGGTATCAGGATGATGTTGGTCTCATAAAATGATTTGGGAAGGGTTCCCTCTTTTTGGATTATTTGGAATAGTTTCAGAAGGAATGGTACCAGATCCTCTTTGTGTGTCTGGTAGAATCCAGCTGCGAACCCATCTGGACCTGGGCTTTATTTGTGTGGTAGGCTCTTAATTGCTGCCTCAACTTCAGACCTTGTTATTGGTCTATTCATAGTTTCGGCTTCCTCCTGGTTTAGGATTGGGGAAACACAGGCGTCCTGGAATTTATCCATTTCTTCCTGATTTACTAGTTTATGTGCATAGAGTTCTTTGTAGTATTCTCTGATGATGGTTTGAATTTCTGTGGAATCTGTGGTGATTTCCCCATTATCGTTTTTTATTGCATCTATTTGGTTGTTCTCTCTTTTCTTTTTTATCAGTCTGGCTAGTAGTCTGTCTATTTTGTTGATCTTTTCGAAAAACCAGCTCTTAGATTTATTGATTTTTTGAAGGGTTTTTCTTGTCTCTATCTCCTTCAGTTCTGCTCTGATCTTAGTTATTTTTTGTCTTTGGCTAGGTTTTGAGCTTTTTTGATCTTGCTCCTCTAGCTCTTTCAATTTTGACGATAGGGTGTCCATTTTGGATCTCTCCACTCTTCTCATGTGGGCACTTATTGCTATATATTTTCCTCTAGAGACTGCTTTAAATGTGTCCCAGTGATTCTGGTACGTTGTGTCTTCATTCTCGTTGGTTTCAAAAAACTTCTTTATTTCTGCCTTCATTTCATTGTTTATCCGATCAACATTCAAGAGCCAGTTGTTCAGCTTCCATGAAGCTGTGTGGTTCTGAGTTATTTTCTGAATTCTGAGTTCCAACTTGATTGCACTATGGTCTGAGAGACTGTTTGTTATGATTTCCGTTGTTTTACATTTGCTGAGGAGTGCTTTACTTCCAATTATGTGGTCAATTTTGGAGTAGGTGTGATGTGGTGCTGAGAGGAATGTATATTCTGTGAATTTGGGGTGGAGAGTTCTGTAAATGTCTATCAGGTTTGCTTGTTCCAGGTCTGAGTTCAAGTCCTGGATATCCTTGTTAAATTTCTGTCTGGTGGATCTGTCTGCTATTGACAGTGGAGTGTTAAAGTCTCCCACTATTATTGTGTGGGAGTCCAAGTCTCTTTGTAAGTCATTAAGAACTTGCCTTATATATCTGGGGGCTCCTGCATTGCGTCCATATATATTTATAATCTTTAGGTCTTCTTGTTGAATCGATCCTTTTACCATTATGTAATGACCCTCCTTGTCTCTTTTTATCTTTGTTGCTTTAAAGTTTACCTTATCAGAGACGAGAATTGCAACTCCTGCTTCTTTTTGCTCTCCGTTTGCTTGGTAAATCTTTCTCCATCCTTTTATTTTGAGCCTTTGTGTATCTTTGCCCGTGAGATGTGTTTCCTGGATACAGGACACCGATGGGTTTTGGTTTTTTATCCAATTTGCCAGTCTGTGTCTTTTGATTGGTGCATTTAGCCCATTTTCATTTAGGGTTAATATTGTTATGTGTGAATTTGATACTGCCATTTTGATGCTAGCTGGCTGTTTTGCCCGTTGGTTCATGTAGATTCTTCATTTTGTTGATGATCTTTAGCATTTGGTATGCTTTTAGGATGGCTGGTACTGGTTGTTACTTTCTGTGTGTAGTGCCTCTTTCAGGAGCTCTTGTAAAGCAGGCCTAGTGGGGACAAAATCTCTGAGTACTTGCTTGTTCATGAAGGATTTTATTTTTCTTTCACGTATGAAGCTCAGTTTTGCTGGATATGAAATTCTGGGTTGAAAGTTCTTTTCTTTGAGGATGTTGAATATTGGCCCCCACTCTCTTCTGGCTTGTAGAGTCTCTGCCGAGAAATCTGCTGTGAATCTGATGGTCTTCCCTTTGTGGGTGACCCGACGTTTCTCTCTGGCTGCCCTTATTATTTTCTTTTTCATTTCAACCCTGGTGAATCTGACGATTATGTGCCTTGGGGTTGCTCATCTTGCAGAGTATTTTTGTGGTGTTCTCTGTATTTCCTGGAGTTGAGTATTGACCTGTCTTGATAGGTTGGGGAAATTTTCCTGGATAATATCCTGAAGAGTGTTTTTCAGCTTGGATTCATTCTCTTCATCACATTCTGGTTCACCTATCAAACGTAGGTTGGGTCTCTTCACATAGTCCCACATTTCTTGGAGATTTTATTCCTTGTTTTTGTGCTTTTTTCTTTAATCTTGGTTTCACGTTTTATTTCATTGAGTTGATCTTCAGCTTCTGATATTCTTTCTTCTGCTTGGTCAATTCGGCTGTTGAAACTTGTGCATGCTTCACGAAGTTCTCCTGTTGTGTTTTTCAGCTCCTTTAATTCATTCATATTCCTCTCTAAGTTTTCCATTCTTGTTATCAATTCCTCGAATCTTTTTTCAAATCTTTTTTCAAGGTTCTTAGTTTCTTTGCACTGATTTAGAACATATTCTTTTAGCTCAATGAAGTTTCTCATTATCCACTTTCTGAAGTCTGATTCCGTCATTTCGTCACATTCATTCTCCGTCCAGCTTTGTTCCCTTGCTGGTGAGGAGTTTTGGTCCTTTGTAGGCGGTGAGGTGTTTTGGTTTCGGGTGTTTTTCTCCTTTTTGCGCTGGTTTCTTCCCATCTTTATGGATTTATCCACCTGTCGTCTTAGTAGTTGCTGATTTTTCAATTGGGTCTCTGTGTGGTTGCTGAGATTGTTGATGATGAAGTATTTCTGTTTCTTAGTTTTTTTTCTAATGGTCTAGCCCCTCTGCTGTATGAGTGCTGAGGTCCACTCCAGGCCCTGCATGTCTGGAGTATACCTGTAGCAGCTGCGGAACAGTGAGGGATGATACCAGTTTGTTCTTCTGCTGTCTTTGTTCCAGAATGATGCCCACCAAATGTCAGTCTGATTAGTCCTTTTTCAGGGTGACTCTTTGGATTTGCAGTGTCAGGCAGCTGCTTAAGGAGACCGTCTGTGCTTTATAGGAGCTCCAGTGCTGAGCTGTGAGCTCCGTTGTTCATTCAGGGTTGTTGGGAGGTTGTTTATGTCTGCTGCAATAGAACTCATAAAACACCACACTTTTTTTTCCCCTTTGATGCTCTGTCTCAGGGAGCTGGGGCTTTCTTCATGAGTATCTGTTGCACTGTCCTGTCCCACTAGGTGGCAGTCTATTCACTATTTGCCTGCCGGGGCTTTGACCTGCTAGCGTGGGTCCACCCTGTTGCTGCTGGGAGTCTCTCTTTTATGGCAGGTTGCCTCAGCAACGGCAGGCTGTGTCAGCCCTGGGCGGTACTTCAGTAGGGGGGGAATGCGTCAGCAATGGTGGACGCCCCTCCCTCACCGGGCTGCACCGTCCTAGATGCCAGCAGCAAAACTCTCAGACCCAAGCGCCTCCAGTCACCACCCTTCTTGTCCCCGTGAGTGTTGGACCCGCCAAGCCCAATCACCCAGCTCCCTGCCTCAGAATCCGTCCTCTCTCTCTCTCTCTCTCTCTCTCTCTCCCTCTCCGCAAGCTGAAAAGTAGACTCTCTCACTGGCGCTGCAGTTGCCTGCCGATAGGGCACTGTGATCCGTGCGATCTCCTGTGCCGCTGCCCACTGCACCGGCTCAGATCACACTTCCCAGGAAACTCCTGGTCTGGCTCACTGTCCAAGTCCTGTTCAATCAGATGGACATGCCAATCTGCCCTTCCAAATCTCTGATTGCCGGTTTAACAGGGCACCCAGACCAGTGAGTTCCGTGCTGGGTCCTGCTGCGGCCCCGGGCCAAGTGGCTGCGTTAGCTGGCTGCATTAGCTGGCTTTTCTAAAGTACTGTGTCTCTCCCACACCTGGGACTTTCAACGCTCTGTGGGCAAAAAAGGTCCATCCGAGAGTGCGGCTAGGACTCATCCTCTGCACCTTCACTGAGAGCTGCAATCCTGAGTTGCTTCTACGACGCCATCTTGCGAGTCTCCCCCAGGAGTCTCTTTCTTATGCTGACTTATTAATACACACCTGGTGAAGAGTTAAGAGTCTACTTCACATAGACACTCATTTAGAGCCATAGTGAATAGTACACACCTGGAAAATAGATACAAGTCTATTTTATGTGGCCACAGAATTAAAGCCTGAGTGAGTAATGCACAACTTTGAAAGAGCAAGGAGTCTATTCCATGTTCCCACTTAATCAGTCTCAGTCAATAATACACACCTTAGGAGTAGTAAAAAATCTACTTCATCTAATCACTAACTCAAATCCTCATTAAATAATACACACCTGTGGAATAGTCGGGAGGCTATTTCATATGGCCAAACTTTCAGAGCCTCAGTGAATAATGCATACCTGGGAACACTCAGGTTACTATTACATATGGCCTCCCATTCAGAGCTTCGCTGAATAATGAACACCTCTAGAGTAGTCAGAAATCCATTTTATATAGCTACACATTCAGAGCCTCTCTGAATAATACACACCTGCGGGAAAGTCAGGATTCTATTTCATAAAGCCACTTTTTCAGAGCCCAACCTAAAAATGCATGCCTAGGGAGTATTCAGGAATCTCTTTCCTATGGCCACTCATTCAGTGCCTCATTTAATAATACACATTTATGGAAAAGTCAGGAGGGTATTTCACCTGGCTCCTCATTCAGAGCCTCAGTGAATCATACATACCTGGGTGATACTCAGGAGTCTATTTCATATAGCCACTCCTTCAGAGACTCATGGAATAATGCATATATGCGAAATAGTCTGCAGTCTATTTGAGATGATGGTTCATTCAGTGCCTCAGTTCAAAATGCACACCTGAGGAATAGTCAGCAGGCTACTTTATGTAGACACTAATTCATACTCAGTAAGTAATACACACCTGGGGAATAGTCAGGATTCTATTTCATGTGGCCACTTATTCAGAAACTCACTGAATAATACACACCTGGGGAATAGTCAGAGGCTATGACATATGGTCAATCAATCAGATCATTACTGAATGATGCACACCTGGAAAATTGTCAGGATACTATTTTTATGAACATTGATTAAGAGCCTCATTGAATAATGCAATAATCAGGAGGCTATGTTATATGAACACTCATTCAGAGCGTCAGGGAATAATGTACACCTGTGGAGTAGTCAGGAGTGTATTTCATACAGCCACTCATTTAGAGCCTCAGTGAATAATACACACCTGTGGAATAGTCAGAATTCCATTTCATATGGCCACTCACTCATAGCCCCAGTGAATAATTCACAAATGTACAGTACTCAGCAGTCTATTTCATATAACCACTCATTCAGAAATTCGCTGAATAATACAAATATGGGGAATAGTCAGCATCCAATTTCATATGACCCCTCAGGTAGAGCCTCACTGATTAATACACACCTGGGGAAGAGTTAGGAGTCTACTGTATATAGCCACTCATTTACAGCCTTAGTAAACAATGCAAACATGGGGAATAGACAAGAGTCTCTTTTATATGGCCACAAAATCAAAACTTGATTGAGTAATGCACAACTTTGGATTAGTCAGTAGTCCATTCCATATGCCCACTTATTCAGAGTCTCAGTCAATAATACACACCTGGGGAATAGTCAGGATTCTATTTCATCTGGTGACTAACTGAAAGCATAATTAAGTAATACACAGCTGTGGACTAGTCAGGAGACTATTTCATATGGCCAAACTTTCAGAGCCTCAGTTAATATTGCATACCTGGGGAATACTCAGGACACTATTACATATGCCCTCCCATTCAGAGCTTCGCTGAATAAGGAACAACTGGAAAACACTCTTGAGTTTATTTGATATGACTGTTCACCCAGTGCTTCAATGGAAAATGAACACCTGAGGAATAGTCAAGAGGCTACCATCTGGAGTCTATTTCATACGGTCAGTCATTCAGAAACTCACTGAATGATTCACACCTGGGAAATTGTCAGATTACATGCCATATGGCCACTCAATCAGAGCATTACTGAATGATTCACACCTGGGAAATAGGATTCTATTCCATATGACCACTGATTGAGAGCCTCATTGAATAATGCACACCCGGACATTAATCAGGAGGCTATGTCATATAAACTCTCCTTCGGAGCCTCAGTGAATAATACACATGTATGGAATACGCAGGAGTCTATTACATAGGCCCTCTCATTCAAAGTCTCACTAAACAATGCACACCTGTTGGGTACTCAAGAGTCTATTTGGTATGGCTACTCATTCAGCACCTCACTGAATGATACACACGTGGAGAATAGTCAGGGTGCTATTTAATATGAACACCTATTATGAGCCTTGCTGAATTATGTATGCCTTGGTATCATGAGGAGTCTATTTTCTATTGACCCCTTTTCCGAGTCTAACAGAAAAATTAACACAGGAGTAATTGAAAGGTGTAAATTTCGTATGGCCTCTCCTTTGGAGCCTCATTGAATAATGTATACCTGGAGAAAAATTTGGAGGCTCTTTCATATGGTTATTTATTCAGATCATTAATAAAAATTGCACACCTGTGGAGTGGCCAGGTGTCTATTTGCTTTGGCCACACATTTAGAACATCAGTGAATAATACATACCTGTGTCATAGTCAGGAGTCTATTTTATAAATCCCCTCATTCAGAGGCTTAGTGAATAATACACACGTGGGGAACAGTCAGGAATCTATTATATATTGCCATTTATTCAGATCCTCATTGAATAATGCACACCTGGGAAATAGTCAGGAGTCTATTTCATATGGCCTCTCTTTCAGACCCTCCCTGAATAATACACACATTGGGGAAAGTCAGGAATCTGTTTCTTATGGCCACTGACTGAGACTCCCAGGGAATAGTGCACACTTGAGGAATTGTCAGGAGTCTATTTTATATGGAAACTCATAGAAAACTTCAGTGAATAAGAGGCACCTGAAAAACAGTCAGGAGTGTATTTCAATTAAGCACACACTAAGATGCTCAGTGAATTATACACAACTGGGGAAGAAACAGGAGTCAATTTCATCTGGCCTCTCACTCAGAGCTTCATTGAATAATGCACTCCTGTGGAATAGTCAGGAGCCTAATTGATGTAGCTACTCATTCAGAGCCTCTCTGAATAATGTTCACCTTGGGCATATTTAGGTGTCTATTTTATATTAGCACTGATTCAACGCCTTAGTAAATAATGCATACCTGGAGACTACTCAGCAATCTATTTCATATGGCCACTCATTTCTCACCTCAGTGAATAATGCACACCAGGGGAATAGTCAGAATTCTATTTCTTATGGACACTCATTCAGAACTTTACTGAATAATGCACACAATTTGAATAGTGAGAACTCTGTTTCATATGGCCACTCATTCAGAGCCTCACTGAATAGTACACACCTGTGGAATAGTCAGGAGACTATTTTATATAGCCACTCACTTAAAGCCTCAGTTAATCATGCACGCCTGAGGAGTACTAAGGATTTTATTTCAAATGACCCTTCATTCAAAGCCTCAGTGAATAATACACACCAGGGGAGTATTGATTAGGTTATTTCATATTGCCACTCATTCAGAGTTCTCCAAATAGTGCAAATTTAGGGAATTGTCAGGAGTTTATTTACAGTGTCCTCTCATTCAGAGCCTCATTGAATAATGCATACTTGAAAAAATCTTGGAGTCTCTTTTACATGGCCATTCATTCAGTGCATCAGTGAAGAGTGCACATTTTCCCGGTAGCCATGTGTCTATTTTCTTTGGCGATACATTCAGAACATCAGTGAATAAAAAACCCCTGTGGAATAGTCAGGAGTCTGTTTCATACGGCCCCTTATTCAGAGCCCGTGTGAATAAAAATCACCTGGAGAATAGTCAGGAGTGTATTTTATATTGAAACTCATTCAGAGTCTCAGTAAATAACGCACACCTGGGGAATAGTCAGGAGCATATTTAATATGGTCAGTCTTTCAGAGCCTCTCTGAATAATACACAGATGGGGTAGATTCAGGAGTCTATTTCATATGGCCACTCAGTGAGAACCTCAGGGAGTAGTGCACACCTGGGAAATTGTCAGGAGTCTATTTTGTTTTTTTTTTTGTTTTTTTTTTGTTTTTTTTTGTTTTTTTTTTTTTTAATTTTTATTGCATTATAGGTTTGGGGGTACATGTGCAGAAAGAGCAAGATAGTTGCATAGGTACACACATGGCAGTGTGCTTTGCTGCTTTCCTCCCCTTCACCCACACTTGGTATTCATCCCCAGGTTATCCCCCCGAGCTCCCCCCTGCTGTCCCTCCCCCATTCCCCCCAACAGTCCCCAGTGTATAGTAGACTGCCTCTCTGTGTCCACGTGTTCTCATTTTTCTCACCCACCTATGAGTGAGTATATGCGGTATTTCTTTTTCTGTTCTTGTGTCAGTTTGCTGAGAATGATGTTCTCCAGATTCATCCATGTCCCTACAAAGGACACAAACTCATCATTTTTGATTGCTGCATAATATTCCATGGTGTATATGTGCCACATTTTCCCAGTCCAGTCTATCATCGTTGGGCATTTGGGTTGGTTCCAGGTCTTTGCTATTGTAAACAGTGCTGCAATGAACATTCGTGTGCATGTGTCCTTATAGTAGAACGATTTATAATCCTTTGGAAAGATACCCAGTAATGGGATTGCTGGGTCAAATGGAATTTCTATTTCTAGGTCCCTGAGGAATCGCCACACTGTCTTCCACAATGGTTGAACTAATTTACACTCCCACCAACAGTGTAAGAGTGTTCCTATTTCTCCACATCCTCTCCAGCATCTGCTGTCTCCAGATTTTTTAATGATCGCCATTCTAACTGGTGTGAGATGGTATCTCAATGTGGTTTTGATTTGCATCTCTCTAATGACCAATGACGATGAGCACTTTTTCATATGTTTGCTGGCCTCATGTATGTCTGCTTTCGTAAAGTTTCTGTTCATATCCTTTGCCCATTTTTGAATGGGCTTGTTTGTTTTTTTCCTGTAAATCTGTTTGAGTTCTTTGTAAATTCTGGATATCAGCCCTTTGTCAGATGCGTAAACTGCAAAGATTTTTTCCCATTCTGATGGTTGCCGATTCACTCTAGTGACTGTTTGTTTTGCTGTGCAGAAGCTGTGGAGTTTGATTAGGTCCCATTTGTCTATTTTGGCTTTTGTTGCCAATGCTTTGGGGGTTTTGTTCATGAAGTCCTTGCCTACTCCTATGTCCTGAAAGGTTTTGCCTAGATTTTCTTCTAGGGTTTTTATGGTGTCGGGTCTTACGTTTAAGTCTTTAATCCATCTGGAGTTAATTTTAGTGTAAGGTGTCAGGAAGGGGTCCAGTTTCTGCTTTCTGCACATGGCTAGCCAGTTTTCCCAACACCATTTATTAAATAGGGAATCTTTTCCCCATTGCCTGTTTTTGTCTGGTTTATCAAAGATAATATGGTTGTAGATGTGTTGTGTTGCCTCCGATGCCTCTGTTCTGTTCCATTGGTCTATATCTCTGTTTTGGTACCAGTACCATGCTGTTTTGATTACTGTAGCCTTGTAGTATAGTTTGAAGTCTGGTAGCGTGATGCCTCCTGCTGTGTTCTTTTTGCTTAGAATTGACTTGGCTATGCGGGCTCTTTTTTGGTTCCATATGAAATTCATGGTGGTTTTTTCCAGTTCTGTGAAGAAATTCAATGGTAGTTTGATGGGGATAGCATTGATTGTGTAAATTACTTTGGGCAGTATAGCCATTTTCACGATATTGATTCTTCCTACCCACGAACATGGAATGTTTCTCCATCTGTTTGTGTCCTCTCTTATTTCGTTGAGCAGTTGTTTGTAGTTTTCCTTAAAGAGGTCCCTTACATTCCTAGTGAGTTGTATTCCTAGGTATTTTATTTTCTTTGTAGCAATTGTGAATGGCAGTTCGTTCTTGATTTGGTTCTCTTTAAGTCTGTTATTGGTGTATAGGAATGCTTGTGATTTTTGCACATTGATTTTATATCCTGAGACTTTGCTGAAGTTGCTTATCAGTTGCAGGAGCTTTTGGGCTGAGGTGATGGGGTCTTCTAGGTATACTATCATGTCGTCTGCAAATAGAGACAATTTGGCTTCCACCTTTCCTATTTGAATACCCTTTATTTCTTTTTCTTGCCTTATTGCTCTGGCTAGAACTTCCAGTACTATGTTGAATAGAAGTGGTGAGAGAGGGCATCCTTGTCTAGTGCCAGATTTCAAAGGGAATGCTTCCAGTTTTTGCCCATTAAGTATGATATTGGCTGTTGGTTTGTCATAAATAGCTTTTATTACTTTGAGATATGTTCCATCAATACCAAGTTTATTGAGGGTTTTTAGCATAAAGTGCTGTTGAATTTTGTCAAATGCCTTCTCTGCATCAATTGAGATAATCATGTGGTTTTTGTTTTTGCTTCTGTTTATGTGGTGAATTACATTTATAGACTTGCGTATGTTGAACCAGCCTTGCATCCCCGGGATAAATCCTACTTGATCATGATGGATAAGTTTTTTAATGTGCTGTTGCAATCGGTTTGCCAGTATTTTATTGAAGATTTTTGCATCTATGTTCATCATGGATATTGGCCTGAAGTTTTCTTTTCTTGTTGAGTCTCTGCCAGGTTTTGGTATCAGGATGATGTTGGTCTCATAAAATGATTTGGGAAGGGTTCCCTCTTTTTGGATTATTTGGAATAGTTTCAGAAGGAATGGTACCAGATCCTCTTTGTGTGTCTGGTAGAATTCGGCTGTGAACCCATCTGGACCTGGGCTTTTTTTGTGTGGTAGGCTCTTAATTGCTGCCTCAACTTCAGACCTTGTTATTGGTCTATTCATAGTTTCGGCTTCCTCCTGGTTTAGGCTTGGGAGGACACAGGCATCCAGGAATTTATCCATTTCTTCCTGATTTACTGGTTTATGTGCATAGAGTTGTTTGTAGTATTCTCTGATGATGGTTTGAATTTCTGTGGAATCTGTGGTGATTTCCCCTTTATCGTTTTTTATTGCATCTATTTGGTTGTTCTCTCTCTTCTTTTTTATCAGTCTGGCTAGTGGTCTGTCTATTTTGTTGATCTTTTCGAAAAACCAGCTCTTAGATTTATTGATTTTTTGAAGGGTTTTTCTTGTCTCTATCTCCTTCAGTTCTGCTCTGATCTTAGTTATTTCTTGTCTTCGGCTAGGTTTTGAGCTTTTTTGATCTTGCTCCTCTAGCTCTTTCAATTTTGACAATAGGGTGTCAATTTTGGATCTCTCCACTCTTCTCATGTGGGCACTTATTGCTATATATTTTCCTCTACAGACTGCTTTAAATGTGTCCCAGAGATTCTGGTACGTTGTGTCTTCATTCTCATTGGTTTCAAAGAACTTCTTTATTTCTGCCTTCATTTCATTGTTTATCCAATCAACATTCAAGAGCCAATTGTTCAGTTTCCATGAAGCTGTGCGGTTCTGAGTTAGTTTCTGAATTCTGAGTTCCAACTTGATTGCACTATGGTCTGAGAGACTGTTTGTTATGATTTCCGTTGTTTTGCATTTGCTGAGGAGTGCTTTACTTCCAATTATGTGGTCAATTTTGGAGTAGGTGTGATGTGGTGCTGAGAAGAATGTATATTCTGCGGATTTGGGGTGGAGAGTTCTGTAAATGTCTATCAGGTTTGCTTGTTCCAGGTCTGAGTTCAAGTCCTGGATATCCTTGTTAATTTTCTGTCTGGTTGATCTGTCTGCTATTGACAGTGGAGTGTTAAAGTCTCCCACTATTATTGTGTGGGAGTCTAAGTCCCTTTGTAAGTCATTAAGAACTTGCCTTATATATCTGGGTGCTCCTACATTGGGTCCATATATATTTAGAATCGTTATCTCTTCTTGTTGTATCGATCCTTTTACCATTATGTAATGACCTTCTTTGTCCCTTTTGATCTTTGTTACTTTAAAGTCTATTTTATCAGAGATGAGAATTGCAACTCCTGCTTTTTTTTACTCTCCATTTGCTTGGTAAATCTTCCTCCATCCCTTTATTTTGAGCCTTTGTGTATCTTTGCATGTGAGGTGGGTTTCCTGGATACAGCACACCGATGGGTTTTGGTTTTTTATCCAATTTGCTTGTCTGTGTCTTTTGATTGGTGCATTTAGCCCATTTACATTCAGGGTTAATATTGTTATGTGTGAATTTGATACTGCCATTTTGATGCTAGCTGGCTGTTTTTCCCTTTGGTTCATGTACATTCTTCATTTTGTTGATGGTCTTTAGCATTTGGTATGCTTTTAGGATGGCTGGAACTGGTTGTTTCTTTCTATGTGTAGTGCCTCTTTCAGGAGCTCTTGTAAAGCAGGCCTAGTGGTGACAAAATCTCTGAGTACTTGCTTGTTCGTGAAGGATTTTATTTTTCCTTCACTTATGAAGCTCAGTTTGGCTGGATATGAAATTCTGGGTTGAAAGCTCTTTTCTTTAAGGATGTTGAATATTGGCCCCCACTCTCTTCTGGCTTGTAGAGTCTCTGCTGAGAGATCTGCTGTGAGTCTGATGGGCTTCCCTTTGTGGGTGACCCGACCTTTCTCTCTGGCTGCCCTTAGTATTTTCTCCTTCGTTTCAACCCTGGTGAATCTGACGATTATGTGCCTTGGGGTTGCTCTTCTTGCAGAGTATCTTTGTGGTGTTCTCTGTATTTCCTGGAGTTGAGTATTGACCTGTCTTGCTAGGTTGGGGAAATTTTCCTGGATAATATCCTGAAGAGTGTTTTCCAGCTTGGATTCATTCTCTTCGTCACATTCTGGTACACCTATCAAACGTAGGTTGGGTCTCTTCATATAGTCCCACATTTCTTGGAGATTTTGTTCATTCCTTTTTGTGCTTTTTTCTTTAATCTTGGTTTCTCGTTTTATTTCATTGAGTTGATCTTCAACTTCTGATATTCTTTCTTCTGCTTGGTCAATTCGGCTGTTGAAACTTGTGCATGCTTCGCGAAGTTCTCGTGTTGAGTTTTTCAGCTCCTTCAATTCATTCATATTCCTCTCTAAGTTGTCCATTCTCGTTATCAATTCCTCGAATCTTTTTTCAAATCTTTTTTCAAGGTTCTTAGTTTCTTTGCACTGGTTTAGAACATGTTCCTTTAGCTCACTGAAGTTTCTCATTATCCACTTTCTGAAGTCTGATTCCATCATTTCGTCACATTCATTCTCCGTCCAGCTTTGTTCCCTTGCTGGTGAGGAGTTTTGGTCCTTTTTTGGAGGTGAGGTGTTTTGGTTTCGGGTGCTTTCCTCCTTTTTGCGCTGGTTTCTTCCCATCTTTATGGATTTATCCGCCTGTTGTCTTAGTAGTGGCTGATTTTTCAATTGGGTCTCTGTGTGGACACTGAGATTGTTGATGATGAAGTATTTCTGTTACTTTGTTTTCCCTCTAATGATCTATCCTCTCTGCTGTATGAGTGCTGAGGTCCACTCCAGGCCCTGCTTGTCTGGGGTATACCTGCAGCAGCTGCAGAACAGTGAGGGATGATATCAGTTTCTTTTTCTGCTGCCCTTGTTCCAGAATGATGCCAGCCAAATGTCAGTCTGATTAGTCCTTTTCTGGGGTGACTCCTTGGATATACAGTGGTCAGGGAGCTGCTTGAGGAGACAGTCTGTGCTTTATAGGAGCTCCAGTGCTGAGCTGTGAGCTCCGTTGTTCATTCAGGGTTGTTGAGAGGTTATGTCTGCTGCAATAGAACTCATAAAACACCACTGTTTTTTTTTTTTTTTTCACCCTTAGATGCTCTGTCTCAGGGAGTTGGGGCTTTCTTTATGAGTATCTGTTGCACTGTCCTGCCCCACTAGGTGGCAGTCTATTCACTATTTGCCTGCCGGGGCTCTGACCTCCTAAGGCGGGTCCGCCCTGTTGCTGCCTGGCGGACTCTCTCTGTTATGGCAGGTTGCCTCGGCAACGGCAGGCTGCGTCAGTCCTGGGCGGTACTTAAGTGGGGGTGCACTTCGTCAGGAATGGTGGATGCCCCTCCCTGACCGGGCTGCACCGTCCTAAATGCCGGCAACAAAATTCTCAGCCCCAAGCGCCTCCAGTCGCCGCCCTGCTTGTCCCCGTGAGCGTGGGACCCGCCGAGCCCGATCACCCTGCTCCCTGCCTCAGAGTCCGTCCTCTCTCTCTCTCTCTTCCTCTCCCCAAGCTGAAAGGTCGACTCTCTCACTGGCGCCCCAGGAGCCTGCTGATAGGGCACTGGGATCCGTGCGATCTCCCGTGCCGCTGCCCACTACCCCGGCTCAGATCACGCTTCCCAGGAAACTCCTGGTCTGGCTCATTGTCCAAGTCCCGTTCAATCAGATAGACATGCCAATCTGCCCTTCCAAATCTCAGATTGCCGGTTTAACAGGGCACCCAGACCAGTGAGTTCCGCGCCGGGTCCCGCTGCGGCGCCGGCCGAATAGGCGGCGGGAGCCGGTTGCGTTAGCCGGCTGCTAGCGTCCCGTGTCTCTCCCACACCTGGGACTTTCAACGCTCTGTGGGCATAAAAGGAACATCCGAGAATGCGGCTAGGACTCACCCTCTGCGCCTTCACCGAGAGCTGCAATCCTGAGTCACCTCTACGACGCCATCTTGCCTCCCTCCCCGTCAGGAGTCTATTTTGTTTGGCAACTCATACAGAACCTCAGTGAATAACACACACCTGTGGAATAGTCAGGAGTGTATTTCAATTGGCCACATATTCAGAAGCTCAGTGAATAATGCACAACAGGGGAATTGTCAGGAGACACTTTCATCTGGCCTCGCATGCAGATCTTCACTGAATAATGCACTCCTCTGGAGTAGTCAGCAGTCTAACTGATATAGCTATTCATTCAGAGCCTCTCTGAGTAATAAGCTTCTTGTTAATATTCGGGAATCTCTTTAATAGGGCTACTCAGTGCCTCACTGAATAGTACACACTTGTGGAAAAGTCATATGGCCACTAATTTACAATCTCATATAGTAATGCAAACCGGTGGCTAAGTGAGTATTCTCTTTTATATGGCCACTCATTCAGAGTCTCACTTAATGATAGTGTCTGGCAAGGCAAGCAAGGCTATTCCAGGCTAGGCTATACCCAGCAAGGCAAGGCAAGGCAATTCAAGGCCAGGCAAGGCAATTTCAGGAAAGGCAATTCTAAGTAAGACAACCCAATGCAGGAGAGAACAAGGCAATGAGGGGCAATTGTGGCAAAGTCAATTCCAGGCAAGGAAAGGCAAGGCAAATCCAAGCAAGGCAGCACAATGCAATTTCAGGCAAGGCAACTGCAGGAAAGGCAATTCCAGGCAAGGTGATCTCAGGCAAGGCAAGGCAAAGAAATTCCAGGCAAGAATATACAAGTCAAGTCAAAACAATTCCAGACAAGGTAATTTTAGGCAAGATAAGAAAAGGCAATTCGAGGCAAGGAAATTTCAGAAAAGGTAAGGTAAGTCAAAGCAATGCAATTCTAGGCAAGGCAATTCCAGGAAAAGTAATTCCAGGCAAGGCGATTTCAGGGAAGGCAAAGGACGGCAATTCCAGGCAAGGGAATTTCAGGTGAGAAAAATCAAGGCAAGGCAATTAGAAGAAAAAAACTCCAGTCAACTCGAGGCAAAACAAGGCAATTCTAGGAAAGTCCATTCCACGGAATGCAAGGTAGTGCAATTCCAGGCAAGGAAAACCAAGGCAAGGCAAGGCAAGGCAATTTCAGGAAAGACAACTGTAGGCTAAGGAAGACAAGGCAAGGGAAGTCAGCTCAATTCCAGGCAAGGAAATTCCAGGCAAGGCAAGGCAAGGCAATGTAGGGCAATTCCATGCAAGGCACCTTTTGGCAAGGCAAGGCAAGGCAATTTCAGGAAAGTCAATTTTGGGCATGGCAAGAAAAGGCAAGGCAAGTAGAGTCAATTCCATGCAAGACAATTCCAGAAAAGGCAATGCAAGACAAGGCAAGGAAAGGTATTTTCAGGCAAGGCAATTTCAGCTAAGGCAAGACAAGACAGTTTCAGGCAAGTCAAGGCAACGAAAGACAAGACCATGCCAGGAAAGGCAATTTCAGGCAAGGCAAAAGAAGGGAAGTCAAGGCAAGGAAAGGCAATGCAAATTTAGGCAAGGCAATTGAAGGAAAGGCAATTCCAGGAAAGCAAGGCAGGACAAAGCAGAAAAAGGCAATTAGAGGCAAGGCAATTTTAGGTAAGGCTAGGCAAGGCAATTTCAGGGAAGGCAACTCCAGGCATTGCAAGGCAGGGCAAGGCAAGGCAAGTCAATTTCAGCAAGACAATTCCAGGCAAGGCAATGTCATGCAAAGAAAGGCAAGGCAAAGCAAGGCAATTTCGGGAAAGTCAATTCCAGCAAGAAAAAACAAGACAATTCCATGCAAGTAAAAACAAGGCAGTGCAATTCCAGGCAGAGAAATTTCAGGCAAGGTAATGCAAGGCAGGTTAGTTACAGGCAAGACAAGGCAAGGCAATTATACGCAAGGGAATTCCAGGCAAGGAACAGTAAGGCAAGGCAATTCAAAACAAGGCAATTGCAGTCAAGGCAAGGCAAAACAAAACAATTCCAGGCAGGGCTATTCCAAGAAAGGCAAGGCAGGGCAATTTGAGGCAAGAAAAAGCAATGCAAGGCAAAAAAATGCAATGCAAGAAAATTTCAAGCAAGAAAATTCCAGGCAAAACAAGGCAAGGCAATACCAGGCAAGGCAATTGTAGGCTAGGCAAGGCAAGGAAAGGAAATGTAGCGCAATTATATAAAAGGAAATTCCAGACAAGACAATCTCAGCCTAGGCAATTGCAGACAATGCAAGGAAACAAAAGGCAAGGCAATTCCAGGCGAGGCAAGCCAAGACAAGGCAAAGCAATTACAGACAAGGAAATTTCAGGCAAGGCAAAAAAAGGCAATTACAGGCAAGGCAATTCTAGGCAAGGCAAGGTAAGACAAGGCAATGCAATTCTAGGCAAGGAAATACCAGGCAAGGCAAGGCAATTTTAGGCAAGGCAATTTTAGGCAAGGCAATTCCTGCCAATGCAAGGCAAGGCAATTCCAGGCAAGGCAATTTTTAGAAAGGCAACTCCAGGCAAGACAAGGCAAGGAAATATATTTCCAGGCAACGCAATTCCAGCTAAGGCAAGCAAGAAAATTCTAGGCAAAACAATTTTAGCCAAGGCAAGGCAAGGCAACGCAAAGCAAGGCAATTCCAGGTGAGGAAAGAGAAAACAAGGCAATTCGAAGCAAGGCAATTGCAGTCAAGGCAAGGCAAGACAAAACAATTTCACGCAAGACTCTTCCAGAAAAGGTAATGCAGGGCATTTCAGGCAAGAAAAAGCAAGGCAGTGAAAGGCAATTTCAGGCAAGGCAATTCCTGGCAAGGCAAGGCAAGCAAAAGCAAGGCTATTCCAGACAGAACCATTCCAGGCTAAGCAACAAAAGGCAATGCAAGAAAATTCCCAGCAAGGCAAAAATATTTCATGCAAGGGAATTAAAGGCAAGGCAAAACAAGGCAAGGTGGGTAAATTCCAAGCATGGCAATTCAAGGTAAGGAAAGGCAAGGCAAAGCAGAGTAATTCCAGGCAAGGCAATTCAATGCAAGGCAAGACAGAAAAATTCCAGGCAAGGCAATTCGAGGCAAGAAAAAGCAAGGCAAAAAAAGGGCAATTTCAGGCAAGACGATTTCATGCAAGGCAAGGCAAGACAATTCCAGGCAAGGCAAGACAAGCCAAGGCAAGACAATTCCAGACAAGGAAATTCCACCCCAGTGAGGAAAAGGCAATTCCAGGCAACACAATCCCATGCAAAACAAGGTAAGGCAAGACAAGGCAATTCCAGGCAAGGCAAGACAATTTCAGTCAAGGCAATATCAGGAAAGGCAATTCCAGAAAATGCAAGGCAAGACAATTTCAGTCAAGGCAATATCAGGAAAGGCAATTCCAGAAAATGCAAGGCAAGGCAATTCCAGGTGAGAAAGGCAAGGCAAAACAATTCTAAGCAAGGCAATTCCAGTCAAGGCAAGCCAAGATGTGGCAATTCCAGGCATTACTATTCCAGAGAAGGCAAGACAGGGCAATTCCAGGCCAGAAAAAGCAAGGCAATGCAAGACAATTCCAGGCAAGGCAACTCCAGGTAAAAAAAGCAAAACAATTCCAGGCAAGGCATTTTCAGGGAAGACAATTCTAGGCAAGGCAAGGCAAGACAAGGCAAGGCAAAACAAGGCAAGGCACGGCATTTCTTGGCAGAAAAATTTCTGGGAAGGCAAGTCAATGCAAGGCAATTCCAGGCAAGGCGAGCAAGGCAGGGCAATTGCAGGCAGGGCAATTTTAGTCAAGGCAAGACAAGGCAGGGCAATTCCAGGCAGGAAAATTCCAGACAACGCAAGGAAAGGCAAGACAATTCTAGGCAAGGAAATTTCAGACAAGGCAATGCAAGCCAAAGCAAGGCAATTTCAGACAGGGCAATTCCAGTCTAGGCAAGGAAAGGCAACGCAAGAAAATTACCAGCAAAACAAAAAAATTCCAGGCAAGGGAATTCAAGGCAAGGAAAAACAATGCAAGGCAGGCCAACTCCAGGCAAGGCATTTCGAGGTAAGAAAAGGCAAGGCAAAGCAGAAAATCTCCAGGCAAGGCAACTTAAGGCAAAGCAAGAGAGGGAAATTCCAAGCAAGGCAATTCGAGGCAACGCAAGGCAAAGCAAAAATGGGCAACTCCAGACAAGGCGAGTTCAGGCAAAATAAGGCAAGGCAATTCCATGCGAAAAAAGAAAAGACAAGGCAAGGCAATTTCAGACAAGGAAATTCCAGACAAGGCAACGAAAGACAATTCCAGACAAGTCAATCCCAGGCAAGGAAGGGTAAGACAAGGCAAGGCAAGGCAATGCAATTTTAAGAAATTCAATTCCAGGAAAGTCAAGGCAATTCCTGGCAAGGCAGGGAAAGACAATTCCAGGCAAGGCAAGGCTAGGCTAGGCAATGCAAGGCAAGACAATTCTAGGCAAGGCAATTCCAGGCGAGGAATGGCAAACCAAGGCAATTACAGTCAAGGCAAGGCAAGAAAAGGCAATTTCACGCAAAACTATTACTGAGAAGGCAAGGTAGGACAATTACTGGCAAGAAAAATCAAGGCAATGCAAAGCAATTCCAGGTAAGGTAAGGCAAGACAATTCCAGGCAAGGCAATTATAGGCAAGTCAATGCAAGGCAATTTCAGGCAAGTAAATTTCAGGCAAGGCTAGGAAAGAAAATTGCAGGCAAGGCAAATTCAGGCAAGACAAAACAAGGCAAGGCACAGCACGGCAAGGCAGGGCAATTGTAGGCAGGGCAATTTCAGGCAAGGCAAGGCAAGGCAAGGCAGGGCGATTCCAGGAAGGGCAATTTGATACAACGCAAGGAAAGGAAAGACAATTCTAGGCAAGAAAATTCCAGGCAAGAAATGGCAAGTCAAAGCAAAGCAATTCTGGACAGGGTAACAAGAAAGGGAAAGGTATTTCCAGTGCAGGAAAATCCAGCTAAGACAATGCAAGACAATTCCAGGCAAGGCAAGGCAAGGCAAGAAAATGCAAGGCAAGACAATTCTAGGCAAGGCAATTTCAGGCAAGGAATGGCAAGGCACAGCAATTCAAAGCAAGGCAATTGCAGTCAAGGCAAGCAAGAGAAGGCAATTCCATGCAAGGATATTACAGAGAAGGGAAGACAGGAAAATTTCTGGCAAGAAAAATCAAGGCGGAGCAATGCAATGTCAGACAAGGCAAATCCAGGCAAGGCAAGACAATATAAGGCAAGGCAAGGCAATTCAATTTTAGCCAAGGCAACTACAGCAAACACAATTCCAGGCAAGGCAAGTCAAGACAAGGCAGAGAAAGGCAATTCCAGGCAAGGCAATTTTAGGTAAGGCAGGGCAAGGCAATTCCAGTGAAGGCAACCCCAGGCAGTGCAAGGCAGGGCGATTCCAGGCAATGCAATTGCCAGAAAGGCAATTCCAGAAAAAATAAGGCAAGAGAAGGCAGGTAATAGCCATCCCAAAAAACGCAATTTTAGGCAAGGCAAGGAAAGGCAAAATAGGGCAATTCTTGGCAGGCGATTTCAGGCAAGGCAAGGCAAAGCAATTTCAGGCAAGGCAACACAAGACAAGGCAAGGAAATTTCAGGCAAGGCAAGAAAAATCAATTTCAGGCAAGAAAATTACAGTCTTGGCACGATAAGTCAAGGCAATGAAATTCTATGCAAGGCAATTCCACGCAATGCAAGGCAATTTCAGGCAAGGCAATTCTTGGCAACGCAAGACAAGGCAATTCCAAGAAAGGCAATTACCAAAAAGGCAATTTCAGGCAAGGCAAGGCAAGGCAAGAAAAGGCAGGGAAAGGTATTTCCAGGCAAGGCAATTTCAGCTAAGGGAAGGCAAGACAATTCTAGGCAAGGCAATTCTAGTCAAAGCAAGGGAAGGCAATGCAAGGCAAGGCACGGCAATGCAAGGCAAGTTAATTTTATGCACGGCAATTTTAGTTGAAAATAGGAAAGGTAAGGCAATTCAAACCAAAACAATTCCAGTCAAAACAAGGCAAGGCAAGGCAATTCCAGGCTAGGCTATTCAAAGGAAGGCAAGGCAGGTCAATTCCAGGCAAGAAAAAGCAAGGCAAGGCAAGGCAATGCAATGCAAGGCAATTTCAAGCAAGAAAATTTAAGGCAAGGCAAGGCAATTCCAGGCAAGGCAAATCTAGGCTAGACAAGGCAAGGCAAGTGAATGCAGCATAATTCTAGGAAAGAAATTCCAGGCAAGGCAGGGCAAGGCAATGTAGGGCAATTCTAGGCAAGGCAAGGAACTGCAAGGCAATTTCAAGAAAGTCAAATTTAGGTATGGCAAGGCAATGCAAGTCAAGGCATGGCAAGGCAAAAAGAGGCAATACATTCAAGGCAATTCCATGCTAGGCAAGGCAAGGCAATTCCAGGCTAGGCAATTTCAGGCAAGACAAGGCAAGCAACCAAGGCAATTTCAGAAAATACAATTTCAGGCAAGGCAATCCTATGCAAGAAAAGGTAAGGCAACGCAAAAAAAATTGAGGGAATTACAATTCCAGGGAAGAAAAGGCAAGACAATCCAGGTAAAACAATGCAAGGCAAGGCAATTCCAGGCAAGACAATTGTTAAAAAAACAATTTCAAGGAACGTGATTTCAGGCAAATCAAATCAAGGCAATTCCAGGATAGGGAAGGTAAGACAAGGCAAGGCAATTCTAGACAAGGTAATTTCAGTCAAGGCAAGAAAAGGCTATTCTAGGCAAGGCAAATCCAGGGAAGGCAAGGAAAGGCAGTGTAAGGCAAGGTAATTCCAGTTAAGCATGGTAAGGCAACTCAAGACAAAGCAATTCTAGGCAAGAGAGTTCCAGGCAAGGAAAGCCAAGGAAAGGCAATTCAAAACAAGGCAACTCCAGTCAAGGCAAGGCAATACAAGGCAATTCCAGGCAAGGCTATTTCCAGGAAGGCAAGGCAGGGCAATTCCAGGCAAGGAAAAGCAAGACAAGACAAGGCAAGGCAATGTAAGGCAAATCCAAGCAAGGAATATCCAGGCAAGGCAAGGCAATTTTAGGCAAGGAAGTCCTAGGTTAGGCAAAACAATGCAAGGGAAGGCAGTGCAATTCTAGGCAAGGCAATTTCAGGCAAGGCAGTGCAAGGCAATGTAGGGCAATTCCAGGCACAGCTCTTTTAGGCAAGGCAAGGCAATGCAATGCGATTTCAGAAAAGTCAATTTTAGGTACGACAAGGCAAGGCAAGGCAAGGAGAGTCAATTCCAGGAAAGACAATTCCAGGCAGAGCAAGGCAACGGAATTTCAGGCTAGGCAATTCCAGGCAATGCAAAGCAAGGAAAGGAAAGGAAAGACAAGGCAATTTCATGGAAGACAATTCCTGGCAAGACAATTCCAGGCAAGGCAATCCCATGCAAGAAAAGGCAAGGCAATGAAAGGCAATTCTTGGGAAGTCAACTCCAGGTAAGGAAAGGCAAGGAAATTTTAGTCAATGTAAAGCAAGCCAGGGCAAGGCAATTCCAGGCAAGGCAATGAAAGGTAATTCCAGTCAAAACAATTCCAGACAAGGCAAGGTAAGGTAAGTCAATAAAATTTCAGGCAAAGCTAGACAAGGCAATTTCAGCCAAGGCAAGGCAAAACAAGGCAATTTTAGGCAGAAAAATTTCAGACAAAGAAAGGCAAGGCAATTATATGCAAGGCAAGGCAAGCAAAGGCAAGGTAATTCCAAACAAGAAAATTCCCGGCTAGGCAAGGCAAGGCTATGAAAGAAAACTCCCGGCAAGGCAAAAAAATTTCATGCATGGAAATTTCAGGCAACGAAGGCATGGCAATTCCAGTCAAAGGCATTCCAGGCAAGGCAAAATGAGGCAAAACAGGCCAATTCCAGGCAAGGTAATTCGAGGTGAGGAAAGGCAAAGCAAAGCAGGGCAATTTCATGCAAGGCAATTCGAGGCAAAGCAAGGCAGGAAAATTCCAAACAAGAAAATTTGAGGCAAGGAAAGGAAAAAAGAGCAATTAAAGGCAAGGCGTTTTAAGACAAGAAAAGGAAAGTCAATTCCCAGCAAGGCAAGACAAGACAAAGCAAGGCAATTGTAGAAAAGAAAATTTCAGGCAAGGCAGGGAGAGGCAATTCCAGGCAAGGCAAGATAAGACAAGGCAATGCAATTCTAGGCAAGGCAATTTCAGGCAAGACAATTTCTGGCAAAGCAAAGCAAGGCAATTCCAGGCAAGGCAACTGCCGGAAAGGCAATTCCAGGCAAGGCAAGGCAAGACAAGGCAAGAAAAGGTATTTCCGGGCAATGCAATTCCCACTAAGGCAAGGCAAGACAATTACAGGCAAGGCAAATTCAGGCGAGGAAAGGCAAGGCAAGGCAATTCGAAGCAAGGCAATTCCAGTCAAGGCAAGGAAAGACAAGACAATTCCACCCAAGCCTATTCCAGAGATGTCACAGTAGAGCAATTTCAGGCAAGGAACAGCAAGGCAATGCAAGGAAATTTCATTGAAGTCAATTCCAGGTAAGGCAAGACAAGACAATTTCAGGCAAGGGAATTCCAGGTAAGGCAATTTTAGGCAAGGCAAGGCAAGGCAAGGTAAGGTAAGGCAAGGCAATGCCAGGGAAGGCAATTTCAGGCAAGGCAAAGCAAGAAAAAGGAAGGCAAGGTAAGACAAGGCAAGACAATGTAGGGCAATTTTAAGGAAAAAAATTTAGGCACAACAGGGCAAGTGTATGTAGGGCAATATTAGGCAAGGCTCTTTAAGTAAGGCAAGGCAACAGAAGGCAATTTTAGAAATTTGGATTTTAGGCATGGCAAGGAAAGTCAAGGAGAGTCAATTCCAGGCAAGGCACGGCCAGAAAATTTTAGGCTATGTAATTCCAGGCAAAGCAGAAGAAAACAAAGTAAATCAAGGCAATTCCAGGCAAGACAATTCCAGGCAAGACAATTTTAGGCAAGGCAATATCATGCAAAGAAAGACAAAACAATGCAAGGCAATTCCAGGAAAGTCAATTCCAGGCAAAAAAAAGGCAAGGCAATTCCAGTAAAGAAAAGGCAAGGCAGTGCAATTCCAGGCAGAGAAATTTTGGGCATGATAATGCAAGGCAGGTCAGCTTTAGGCAAGACAAGGCAAGGCAATTATAGGAAAGGCAACTCCAGGCAAGGCAAGGCAAGGCAAGTCAAGGCCACCCAAGGTAGTTCTTGGCAAGGCAAGGAAATTTCAGGCTAGGCAATTGCAGGAAAGGCAATTCAAGGCAAGGCAATTCCACGTAAAGCAAGGCAGGGCAATTCCAAGAAAGGCAAATCAAGGCAAGGCAAGACAATTCCAGGCAAGGCAACTCCAGGCAAGGCAAGACAAGGCAATTACAGGCTAGGCAATTTTAGGCAAGGCAAAGGAAAACAAAAAAATTTCAGGAAAGGTAGTTCCAGGCATAGGAATTCTAGGCAAGGCAATGCAAGGTAAGACAAGGCAAATCCAGGCAAAGCAGTTCCAGACAAGGCAAGGCAAGGCAAGGAAAGTCAATTCCAGACTAGGAAATTGCAGGAAAGGCAATTCTAGACAAGGCAAGACATGACAAGGCAATTCCAGAAAAGGGAATTTCATGTAACGCAAAGCAGGGCAATTTCAGAAAAGGCAAATTCAGGCAAGGCAAGGCAAGGCAAGGTAATTCCAAGAAAGGCAACTCAAGTCAAGGCAAGGCAAGGCAAGGCAATTCCAGGAAATGCAATTCCAGGCAAGAAAAGAAAAGTCAAGACAATTCCAGGCAATGCAAGGAAAGAAAAAGCAAGACGAAGAAATTTCAGAAAAGAAAATTTTTGACAAGGCAAGTCAATGCAAGGCAATTCCAGGCAGAACAATTTCAGAATGTGCAAGGCAAGGCAAGACAATTCTATTCAAGGCAATTCCAGGCAAGGCAAGGCAAGCCAAATCAAGGCAATTCCAGACAGGGCAATTCCAGGCTAGGCAAGGAAAGACAATGCAAAAAGATTCCCCGGAAGGCAAAAATATTCCAGGCAAGGAAATTAATGGCAATACAGGCCAATTCAAGGCAAGGCAATTCGAAGTAAAAAAAAGGCAAGGCAAAACACGTTAATTCCAGGCAAGGCAATTCGAGGCAAGACAAGGCAGGGAAATTCTAAGCAAGGCAATTTGAGGCAAAACAAGGAAAGGCAAGGCAAGGCAAAAAATTGCAATTCCAGGCAAGGCGATTTCAGGCAAGGCCAGGCAAGGCAATTTTAGGCAAGGAAAGGCAAGACAAGGAAAGGCAAAAAACATCAAGACAAGTAAATTCCAGACAAGGCAAAGAAAGGCAATTTGAGACAAGGCAATTCCAGGCAAGGCGAGGTAAGGCAAGGCAATGCAATTTTAGGTAAGTCAATTTTAGGCAAAGCAAGGCAATTTCAGGTAAGGAAAGGAAAGGCAACTCCAGGCAAAACAAACCAAGATAAGGCAAGGCAATTTCAGACAAGAAAATTCCAGGCAAGGCAAAGAAAGGCAATTCCAGGCAAGGCGAGGTAAGGCAAGACAAGGCAATTGCAGGAAAACAAGGCAATTTCAGGCAAGGAAGGCAATTCCTGGAAATGCAAAGCAAGGCAATTTCAGGCAAGGGAATTGCCAGAAAGGCAGTTTCAGGCCAGGCAAGGCAATACAAGGCAGGGAAAGGAATTTCCAGGCAAGGCAATTACAGCTAAGGCAAGGCAAGACAATTCCAGTCAAGCAAGGCAAGGCAACACAAAGCAAGGCAATTTTAGGCAAGAAAATTCCAGGTGAGGAAAGGTAAGGCAAGGCAATTTGAAGCAAGGCAATTTCAGTCAACGCAAAGTAAGATAAGGCAATTTCACACAAGGCTATTTTAGGGAAGGCAATGCAGAGCAATTCCAGGCAAGGAAAAGCAAGGCAATGCAAGGAAATTCCAGGCAAGGCAATACCAGGTAAGGCAAGGCAAGACTATTTCAGGCAAGGAATTCCAGGCATTTAAATTCTAGGTAAAACAAGTTAAGGCAAGGCAAGGCAAAGCAAGGCAGGGCAATTCTAAGCCAGGCAAGGCAGGGCAACAAGGCAGGGCATTTCCAGACATGAAAAGGCAAGGCAAGGCAATTCCAGACAGGGCAATTCCAGGCTAGGAAAGGCAAGGGAATTTTAGACAAGGTATTTTCAGGAAAGGCAAGGAAAGGCAACTTGTGGCAAGACCATTCCAGTCAAGGCAAGAGAAGGCAATTCCTGGCAAGGCAGGGCAAGACAAGGCAGGGAAAAACTATTCCAGGCAAGGTAATTTTAGCAAAGGCAACACAAGGCAATTCCAGTCAAGAAAAGGTAAGGCAATGCAAGGCAAGGCAATTCTAGGCAAGGCAATACCAGGCGAGAAAATGCAAGGAAAGGCAATTCAAAACAGGGCGTCTTCATTCAAGGCAAGGCAACACAAGGCAAGTACAGGCAAGGCTATTCCAGGGAAGGCAAGGCAGGGCAATTCCAGGTAAGAAAAAGCAAGGCAATGGAAGGCAATGCAATGCAAGGCAATTCCAAGAAAGGAAATTCCAGGCAAGGCAAGGCAATTCCAGGCAAGGCAATACTAGGCTAGGCAAGGCAAGGCAAGGCAGCGCAATTCTAGGCAAGAAAATTTCAGGTAAGACAGGGTAAGACAATGTAGAACCATTCCAGGCAAGGCTCTTTTATGCAAGGCAAGGCAACACAAGAAAATTTCAGGAAAGTCAATTTTATTCATGGCAAAACAAAGCAAGGCAAGGAGAGTCAATTCTAGGTAAGAAAATTTCAGGCAAGGTAAGTCAAGGCAAGGCAATTTCAGCCTAGGCAATTCCAGGCAAGGAAAACGACACAAGGAAAGCTGAGGCAATTTCAGGAAAGGCAAGGCAAAAAAATTCCAGGCAAGGCAATTTCAGGGAAGGCAACTCTATGCAAAACAAGGCAAGGCAAGGCAGGTTAAGGCAAGGAAAGTCAAGACAAGGCGAAGAAACGCAATTTTAGGAAAGGCAACTTTAGGTCAGACAAGACAAGGCAATTCCAAAAAAGGCAACTCCCAGCAAGGCAAGGCAGAATATTTCCAGGCAAGACAATTGCCAGAAACTCAATTCCAGAAAAATTCTGGCAAAAAAAGGTAGGGAAAGGCAATCCCAGGCAAGGTAATTCCAGGTAAAGCAAGGCAAGGAAATTCCAGGGAAGGCAACAAGAGACAACACAAGGCAAGGCAAGACAATGCAAGGCACGGCAATTCCAATCAAGGAAAGTCAAGGCAAGTCTATTCCAGGCAAGGCAATTCAAGACAAGATAAGGCAAAATATTCCAGGTAAGGAAATTCCAGGCAAGGCAAGGAGGCAAGGCAATGGAAAAACATTCAAGGCAAGGTAATTTTAGGCAAGGCAATGCAAGACAATTTCAATCAAGGCAATTCCCGGAAAGGCAAGGCAAAAAAAGGCAAGAAAAGGCAAGGCAAGGCGAGGCAGGGAAATTCTAAGGAAAACAATTCCAGGCAAGGCAGGGCAAGTGTATGTAGGGAGATTCCAGGCAAGGCTCTTTTAGGCAAGACAAAGCAAAGCAAGGCAATATTAGAAAAGTCAATTTTAGGCATGGCAAGCCAGGGCAAGGCAAGGCAATTCCAGGAAAGGCAAGGCAAGGCAGGAAAATTCAAGGCAGGGAAAATTCAGGCAAGGCAAGGCAAGGCAAGGCAGGGCAATTCCAGGCATGGCATATTCTTTTATAGTTTATTTTATTTATTTTCATTTATTTTTTATTTTTTAAATTTTTATTGTATTATAGGATTTGGGGTATATGTGCAGAACGTGCAGCGTAGTTGTATAGGTACACATATGGCAGTGTGTTTTGCTGCCTTCCTCCCCTTCACCCACACTTGGCATTTATCCCCAGGCTATCCCTCTCCAGCCCCCCAGCTGTCCCTCCCCATTCCCCCCAATAGATCCCAGTGTGTAGTAGACCTCCTCCCTGTATCCATGTGTTCTCATTTGTCTCACCCGCCTATGAATGAGAATATGCGGTATTTCCTTTTCTGTTCTTGTGTCAGTTTGCTGACAATTATGTGATCCAGATTCATCCATGTCCTTACAAAGGACACAAACTCATCATTTTTGATTGCTGTATAATATTCCATGGTGTATATGTGCCACATTTTCCCAGTCCAGTCTATCATCGATGGGCATTTGGGTTGGTTCCAGGTCTTTGCTATTGTAAACAGTGCTGCAATGAACATTCGTGTGCATGTGTTCTTATAGTAGAACGATTTATAGTCCTTTGGATATATACCCAGTAATGGGATTGCTGGGTCAAATGGAATTTCTATTTCTAGGTCCCTGAGGAATCGCCACACTGTCTTCCACAATGGTTGTACTAATTTACACTCCCACCAACAATGTAAGAATATCCCTCTTTCTCCACATCCTCTCCAGCATCTGCTGTCTCCAGATTTTTTAATGATCGCCATTCTAACTGGCGTGAGATGGTATCCCAATATGGTTTTGATTTGCATCTCTCTAATGACCAGTGATGATGAGACTTTTTTCATATGTTTGTTAGCCTCATGTATGTCTTCTTTTGTAAAGTGTCTGTTCATATTCTTTGCCCATTGTTGAATGGGCTTGTTTGTTTTTTTCCTGTAAATGTGTTTGAGTTCTTTGTAAATTCTGGATTTCAGCCCTTTGTCAGATGCGTAAACTGCAAAGAATTTTTTCCCATTCGGATGGTTGCCTATTCACTCTAGTGACTGTTTCTTTTGCCGTGCAGAAGCTGTGGAGTTTGGTTAGGTCCCATTTGTCTATTTTGGCTTTTGTTGCCAATGCTTTTGTTGTTTTGTTCATGAAGTCCTTGCCTACTCCTATGTCCTGAATGGTTTTGCCTAGATGTTCTTCTAGGGTTTTTATGGTGTCACGTCTTATGTTTAAGTCTTTAATCCATCTGGAGTTAATTTTAGTGTAAGGTGTCAAGAAGGGATCCAGTTTCTGCTTTCTGCACATGGCTAGCCAGTTTTCCCAACACCATTTATTAAACAGGGAATTATTTCCCCATTGCTTGTTTTTGTCTGGTTTATCAAATATTATATGGTTGTAGATGTGTTGTGTTGCCTCCGATGCCTCTATTCTGTTCCCTTGGTCTATATCTCTGTTTTTGTACCAATACCATGCTGTTTTGATTACTGTAGCCTTGTAGTATTGTTTGAAGTCTGGTAGTGTGATGCCTCCCACTGTGTTCATTTGCTTAGAATTGACTTGGCTATGCGGGCTCTCTTTTGGTTCCATATGAAGGTCATGGTTGTTTTTTCCAGTTCTGTGAAAAAATTCAATGGTAGTCTGATGGGGATAGCATTGATTGTGTAAATTACTTTGGGCAGTATAGTCATTTTCACGATATTGATTCTTCCTAACCACGAACATGGAATGTTTCTCCATCTGTTTGTGTCCTCTCTTATTTAGTTGAGCAGTGGTTTGTAGTTTTCCTTAAAGAGGTCCCTTACATTCCTTGTGAGTTGTATTCCTAGGTATTTTATTTTCTTTGTAGCAATTGTGAATGGCAGTTCGTTCTTGATTTGGTTCTCTTTAAGTCTGTTATTGGTGTAAAGGAATGATTGTGATTTTTGAACATTGATTTTATATCCTGAGACTTTGCTGAAGTTGCTTATCAGTTGCAGGAACTTTTGGGCTGAGGTGATGGGGTCTTCTAGGTATACTATCATGTCGTCTGCAAATAGAGACAATTTGGCTTCCACGTTTCCTATTTGAATACCCTTTATTTCTTTTTCTTGCCTGATTGTTCTGGCTAGAACTTCCAGTACTATGTTGAATAGGAGTGGTGAGAGAGGGCATCCTTGTCTAGTGCCGGATTTCCAAAGGAATGCTTCCAGTTTTTTCCCATTAAGTATGATATTGGCTGTTGGTTTGTCGTAGATAGCTTTTATTACTTTGAGATATGTTCCATCAATACCAAGTTTATTGAGGGTTTTTAGCATAAAGGGCTGTAGAATTTTGTCAAGTGCCTTCTCTGCGTCAACTGAGATAATCATGTGGTTTGTTTTTGCTTCTGTTTATGTGGTGAATTACATTTATATACTTGCATATGTTGAAACAGGCTTGCATCCCTGAAATGAATCCTACTTGATCATGGAGAATAAGTTTTTTAATGTGCTGTTGCAATCGATTTGCCAGTATTTTATTGAAGGTTTTTGCATCCATGTTCATCATGGATATTGGCCTGAAGTTTTCTTTTCTTGGTGAGTCTCTGCCGGGTTTTGGTATCAGGATGATATTGTTCTCATAAAATGATTTGGGAAGGGTTCCCTCTTTTTGAGTTATTTGGAATAGTTTCAGAAGGAATGGTACTAGATCCTCTTTGTGTGTCTGGTAGAATTCGGCTGTGAACCCATCTGGACCTGGGCTTTTTTTGTTTGGTAGGCTCTTAATTGCTGCCTCAACTTCAGACCTTGTTATTGGTCTATTCATAGTTTCGGCTTCCTCCTGGTTTAAGCTTGGGAGGACACAGGCGTCCAGGAATTTATCCATTTCTTCCTGATTTACTAGTTTATGTGCATAGAGTTGTTTGTAGTATTCTTTGATGATGGTTTGAATTTCTGTGGAATCTGTGGTGATTTTCCCTTTATCGTTTTTTATTGCATTTATTTGGTTGTTCTCTCTTTTCTTTTTTATCAGTCTGGCTAGTGGTCTGTCGATTTTATTGATCTTTTCGAAAAACCAGCTCCTGGATTTATTGATTTTTTGAAGGGTTTTTCTTGTCTCTATCTCCTTCAGTTCTGCTCTGATCTTAGTTATTTTTTGTCTTCGGCTAGGTTTTGAGATTTTTTGATCTTGCTCCTCTAGCTCTTTCAATTTTGACGATAGGGTGTCCATTTTGGATCTCTCCACTCTTGTCATGTGGGCACTTATTGCTATATATTTTCCTCTACAGACTGCTTTTTTTTTTTTTTTGAGACAGTGTCTCACTCTTGTTACCCAGACTGGAGTGCAATGGCGCGATCTCAGCTCACCACAACCTCCGCCTCCTGGGTTCAGGCAATTCTCCTGCCTCAGCCTCCCGAGTAGCTGGGATTACAGGCATGCACCACCATGCCCAGCTAATGTTTTGTATTTTTAGTAGAGATGGGGTTTTACCATGTTGAGCAGGATGGTCTCGATCTCTTGACCTCGTGATCCACCAGCCTCGGCCTGCCAAAATGCTGGGATTACAGGTGTGAGCCACTGCGCCCGGCTTACAGACTGCTTTAAATGTGTCCCAGAGATTCTGGTACATTGTGTCTTTGTTCTCGTTGGTTTTGAAGAACTTCTTTATTTCTGCCTTCATTTCATTGTTTATCCATTCAACATTCAACAGCCAGTTTTTCAGTTTCCATGAAGCTTTGCGTTTCTTAGTTATTTTCTGAGTTGAGTTCCAACTTGATTGCACTATGGTCTGATAGACTCTTTGTTATGATTTAAGTTGTTTTGCGTTTTCTGAGGAGTGCTTTACTTTCAATTATGTGGTCGAATATGGAGTAGGTGTGATGTGGTGCTGAGAAGAATGTATATTCTGTGGATTTGGGGTGGAGAGTTCTGTAAATGTCTATCAGGTTTGCTTGTTCCAGGTCTGAGTTCAAGTCCTGGATATCCTTGTTAATTTTCTGTCTGGTTGATCTGTCTGATATTGACAGTGGAATTTTAAAGTCTTCCACTGTTATTGTGTGGGAGTCTAAGTCTCTTTGTAAGTCATTAATAATTTGCCTTATATATCTGGGTGCTCCTGTATTGGGGCCATATATACTTAGAATCATTAGCTCTTCTTGTTGTATCGGTCCTTTTTCCATTATGTAATCACCATCTTTGTCTCTTTTGATCTTTGTTGCTTTAAAGTCTATTTTATCAGAGACAAGAATTGCAACTCCTGCCTCTTTCTGCTCTTCATTTCCTTGGTAAATTTTCTCCATCCCTTTATTTTGAGCCTTTGTGTATCTTTCCATGTGAGGTGGGATTCCAGGATACAGCACACCAATGGGTTTTGGTTTTTTTATCCAATTTGCCAGTCTGTGTCTTTTGATTGGTGCATTTAACCGATTTACATTTAGGGTTAATATTGTTACGTGTGAATTTGATACTGCCATTTTGATGCTAGCTGGCTGTTTTGCCCATTGGTTCATGTATATTCTTCATTTTGTCGATGCTCTTTAGCATTTAGTATGCTTTCAGGATGGCTGGTACTGGTTGTTTCTTTCCATGTGTAGTGCCTCTTTCAGGAGCTCTTGTAAAGCTGGCCTAGTGGTGACAAAATCTCTTAGTACTTGTTTGTTCCTGAAGGATTTTATTTTTCCTTCACTTATGAAGCTCAGTTTGGCTGGATATAAAATTTTGGGTTGAAAGTTCTATTCTTTAAGAATGTTGAATATTGGCCCCCACTCTATTCTGGCTTGTACAGTCTCTGCCAAGAGATCTGCTGTGAGTCTGATGGTCTTCCCTTTGTGGGTGACCCGACCCTTCTCTCTGGCTGCCCTTAGTATTTTCTCCTTCATTTCAACCCTGGTGAATCTGACAATTATGTGCCTTGGGGTTGCTCTTCTTATGGAGTATCTCTGTGGTTTTCTCTGTATTTCCTGGAGTTGAGTATTGACCTGTCTTGCTAGGCTTGGGAAAATTTCCTGCATAATATCCTGAAGAGTGTTTTTTAGCTTGGATTCATTCTCTTCATCACATCTGGTACACCTATCAAACGTAGGTTGGGTCTCTTCACATAGTCCCACATTTCTGGGATATTTTGTTCATTCCTTCTTGTGCTTTCTTCTCTAATCTTGTTTTCTCATTTTATTTCATTGAGTTCATCTTCGACTTCTGATATTCTTTCTTCTGCTTGGTCAATTCGGCTGTTGAAGCTTGTGCATGCTTCACGAAGTTCTTGTGTTGTGTTTTTCAGTTCCTTCAATTCTTTCATATTCCTCTCTAAGTTGTCCATTGTTGTTATCATTTCCTCGAATCTTTTTTCAAATCTTTTTTCAAGGTTCTTAGTTTCTTTGCACTGATTTAGAACATGTTCTTTTAGCTCACTGAAGTTTCTCATTATCCACTTTCTGAAGTCTGATTCCATCATTTTGTCACACTCATTCTCCATCCAGCTTTGTTCCCTTGTTTGTGAGGAATTTTGTTCTTTTTAGGAAGTAAAGTGTTTTGGTTTTGGGTGTTTTCCTCATTTCTGTGGTGGTTTCTTCCCATCTTTATGCATTTATCCCCCTGTCGTCTTAGTAGTTGCTGATTTTTCAATTGGGTCTCTGTGTGGACCCACAGATTGTTGATGATGAGGTATTTCTGTTACTTAGTTTTCCTTCTAATGGTCTAGCCCCTCTGCTGTATGAGTGCTGAGGTCCACTCCATGTCCTGCTTGTCTGGGGTATACCTGTAGCAGCTGCAGAACAGTGAGGGATGCTACCAGTTTCTTCTTCTGCTATCTTTGTCCCAGAATGATGCCTGCCAAATGTCAGTTTGATTAGTCCTTTTCTGGGGTGACTCTTTGGATATTCAGGGGTCAGGGAGCTGCTTGAGGAGACATTCTGTGCTTTATAGGAGCTCCAGTGCTGTGCTGTGAGCTCCGTTGTTCATTCAGAGCTGTTGGGAGGATGTGTTTATGTCTGCTGCAACAGAACTCATAAAACCCCCTTTTTTTCCTCTTAGATGCTCTGTCTCAGGGAGTTGGGGCTTTCTTTATGAGTATCTGTTGTACTGTGCTGCCCACCTAGGAGACGATCTATTCTCTATTTGCCTGATGTGGTTCTGCTCAACTAGCGTGGGTCCACCCTGTTGCTGTGGGGCTTCCTTCTGCTGTGGCATGCTCCGCCCTGCTGGCAGCATCTCTCTGTTATGGCAGGTTGCCACGTCATCAGCAGGCTGCATCAACCCTGCGTGGTACTTCAGTAGGGGCAGATTGCATCTGTAGTAGCAGACGCCCCTCCCCCACCAAGCTGCACCATCTTAGATGCCGGCAGCAAAATTCTCAGCACTGAGCGCCTCCAGTCGCTGCCCTGCTTGTCCCTGTGAGGGTTGGACCAACCGACCCTGATCACCCAGCTCCCTGCCTCAGAGTCCATCCTCTCTCTCTCTCTCTTCCTCTCCCCAAGCTGAATGATTGACTCTCACTGGCGCCCCAGTAGCCTGCTGATAGGGCACTGGGATTCGTGCGATCTCCCATGCCGCTGCCCACTGCACCAGCTCTGATCAGGTTTCCCAGGAATCTCCTGGTTTAGCTCATTGTCAAAGTCCCATTGAATCTGATGGACATGCCAATCTACCCTTCCAAATCTCAGACTGCCGGTTTAACAGGGCACCCTGACCAGTGAGTTTTGTGCTGGGTGCCACTGCTGTGCAGTGCCAGTCAAACTGGCCCTGCAAGCCGGCTGTGCTAATGTCCCGTGTCTCTCCCACACCTGGGAGTTTCAACGTTCTGTGGGCGAAAAACATCCGTCTGAGAATGCGTCTAGGACTCACCCTCTGCGCCTTCACTGAGAGCTGCGATTCTGAGTCACCACTATGACACCATCTTGGGTGATTCTCCAGCATTTTATTACAAGGCCAGACAAGGCAAGGCAATTCTAGGCAAGGTAATTCCAGGCAAAGCAAAAGAAGCCAAGGAAGGCAATTCCAGACAGGGCAATTCCAGGCGAGGCAAAGCAAGGCAATTCCAGACGAGGTATTTCCAGGAAAGGCAAGGAAAGGCAATTCCAGTCAAGGCACGAAAAGACAATTCCAGGAAAGGCAAGGAAAGACAAAGCAGGGAAAACCAATTCCAGGCAAGGCAATTCCAGCTAAGGCAAGGCAAGGCAAGGCAATTCCAGGCAAGGCAATACCAGTCAAGGCAACGTATGACAATGCAAGGCAAGGCAATTCTAGACAAGGCAATTCTAGGCAAGGAAATACAATTCAAGACAATTTGAAACGAGACAACTCCATTCAAGGCAAGTGCATGCAAGGCTATTCCAGAAAAGGCAAGGCAGGGTAATTTTGGGCAAGGAAAACAAAGCAAACAAGGCAATGCAATGCAAGGCAATTCCATGCAAGGAAATTCCAGGCAAGGCAATTCCAGGCAAGGCAATTTTAGGTTAGGCAAGGCAAAGTAAGGGAGGGAAGCGCAATTCTAGGCAAGGCAATTTCAGGCAAGCCAGGGCAAGGCAATGTAGGGCAAATCCAGGCAAGGCTCTTTTAGGCACGACAAGGCAAGACAATGCAAGACAGTATCAGGAAGGTCAATTTTAGTCACGGTAAAACATGGCAAGACGAGAATAGTCAATTTCAGGCAAGGAAATTCCAGGCAAGGTAAGGTAAGGCAAGGCAATTTCATCCTAGACAATTCCATGCAACACAAGGCAAGGCAAGGTAATTTCAGGAAAGGCAAGTCAAGACAATTCCAAGAAGGCAACACTATGCAAAACAAGGCAAGGCTAGACAAGTTAAGCCAAGGCAAGGCAATGCAATTCTAAGCAAGGCAATTGCAGAAAAGGCAATTTCTGGCAAGGCAAGGCAAGGCAAGTCAAGTCAAGGCAAGGCAAGGCAGAGAAAAAAAATTCAGGCACGTTAATTTTAGGTAAGGCAAAACAAGGCAATTCCGTGAAAGTCAATTTCAGGCAAAGAAAGGCAAGGCAATTCCAGGCAAGGCAGTGAAATTTCAGGAAGAGAAATTTCAGGCAAGGTAAAGCAAGGAAGGTCAGTTCTGAGCAAGACAAAGCAAGGCAATTGTAGGTAAGGCAAAAGAAGCCAAGATAAAACAATCCCAGACAGGGCAATTTCAGGCTAGCAAAAGAAGGCAAAGCAAACAAAATTCCAATCAAGGCAAGGCAATTTTAGCCTAGGCAAATCCAGGCAATGCAAGACAATCCAAGGCAAGGCAAGGCAATTTCAGTAATGGTAAGGCAAGACAATTCCAGGCAAGGCAATTCCAGAAAAGGTAAGGCAAGATAATTTCAGGCAAGGCAATTACAGGCAAGGCATGTCTATGCAAAACAAGGCAAGTCAAGGAAAGGCAATAACAGGCAAGACAATTCCAGAGAAGTCAAGGTAAGAAAAGTCAAGGCAAGGCAATGCAATTTTAGGCAAGGCAATTGCAGAAAAGGCAATTTCAGGCAATACATGGTAAAGTAAGGCAATTAAAAAAAGGCAATTTTAGGTTAGGCAACACAGATAATTACAAAGAAGTCAACTCCAGGAAATGCAAGGCTGGGCAATTCCAGTCAAGGAAAGTGCTGGAAAGGCAATTCCAAAAAAAATAAGGCAAGAGAAGGCAGGGAAATGGCAATCCCAGGCAAGACAATTCCAGGTAATGCAAGGCAAGGCAATTCCAAAAAAGGTAACTCCAGAGAAGGCAAAACAAGGCAATTCCAGGCAAGGCAAGACAACGCAGAGCAAGGCAATTCCAATCAAGAAAAGGCAAGGAAAACAACTCTATTCCAGGAAAGGCAATTCCAGGCAATGCAAGGTAAATCAAGGCAAAAAATTTTCAGGTAAGAAAATTTCAGGCAAGGCAAGGAAAGGCAAGCCAAAGGAAGGACATTCCAGGCAGGGCAATTTCAGGCAAGGCAAGGAAATGCAATGAAAGGCAATTCCAAGCAAGGAAATTCCAGGCAAGGCAATGGAAGGCAAGGCAAGGCAGGGTAATTCTAAGCAAGGCAATTCCAGGCAAGGCAGGGCAAGTGTGCATAGAAAAACCCCAGGCAAGGCTCTTTTAGGCAAGACAAGGCAAAGCAAAGCAATTTCAGGAAAGTCAATTTCAGGCATGACAAGGCAAGGCAAGGCAAGGCAGGGCAATTCCAGGCATGGCATTTCCTGTCAAGGCAAGGTAATTCCAGGCAAGGCAAGGCAAGCCAAGGCAAGGCAATTCCAGACAGGGCAAGGTCAGCTTAGGCAAAACAAAGCAATTCCAGAGAATGTATTTCCAGGAAAGACAAGGAAAGGCAATTCGAGGCAAGGCAATTCCAGTCAAGGCAAGAGAAGGAAATTTCAGGCAAGACCAAGCAAGATAAGGCAGGGAAAAACAATTCCAGCCAAGGCAATTTCAGCTAATGCAAGGCAAGGCGATTCCAGGCAAGGCAATTCCAGTCAAGGCAAGGTAAGGTCACGCAAGGCAATGCAATTCTAGCAAGGCAATAGCAGGCGAGGAAATGCAAGGCAAGGCAATTTTAAACAAGGCAACTCCATTCAATGCAAGGCAAGGCAAGGCAAGTACAGGCAAGACTACTCCAGGGAAGGCAAGTCAGGGCAATTCCAAACAAGAAAAACAAGACAAGGCAAGGCAATATAATGCAAGGCAATTCCAAGCAAGGAAATTCCAGGCAAGGCAAGTCAAGGCAATTCCAGGCATGGCTTATTTAGGTAAGATAAGGCAAAGCAAGGCTATATCAGGAAAGTCAATTATACACACGGCAAGGCAAGGCAAGGAGAGTCAATTTCAAGCAAGACAATTTCAGGCAAGGCAAGGCAAGGCAAGTTCAGGCTAGGCAATTCCACGCATTGCAATGCAATGCAGGGCAAGGCAAGGCAATTCCAGGAAAGACAATTCCAGGCAAGGTAATCCCATGCAAGGCAAGGCAAGGAAAGGCCATGCAAGGCAATTCTGGGAAAGTCAATTCCAGGAAGGAAAGGAAAGGCAATTCCAAACAAGGCAAGGCAAGGCAATTCCAGTAAAAAAAATTCCCGGCAAGGCAAGTCCATGCAAGGCAATTCCTGGCAAGTAAATTCCAGGCAATGCTAGGCAAGGAAATTGCAGGAAAAGCAAATTAAGGCAAGGCAAGACAAGGTAAGGCAAATGCAGACAAGGGAAGGCAAGGCAAGGCAGGGCAATTCCAGGCAAAGGAATGCAACGCAAGGCAATGTAATGCAGGGGAATTCCAAGCAACTAAATTTTAGTCAAGGCAAGGCGAGACAAACCAGGCAAGGAAAATCTAGGCTAGGCTAGGCAAGACAAGGAAAGGGAATGCAGTGCAATTTCAAGTAAGGCAAAGCAATGCAAGGCAAGGCAAGATAATGCAAGAAAATTCTGGGAAAGTCAATTCCAGGCAAGGAAAGGCAAGGTAATTTTAGGCAACACCAGGAAAGGAAAGGCAAATCCGGGCAAGGCAAGGCAAGGCAATCCCAGGCAAGAAAATTCCTGGCAAGGCAAGTCAATACAAGAGAATTCCAGGCATGTAAATTCCAGGCAAGTCTTGGTAAGCAAATTGTGGGCAAGGCACATCCAGGCAAGGCAAGGCAAGGCAAAGAAATTCCAGGCAATGCAAGGCAAGGCAGAGAAATTGCAGGCAGGGAAGTTTCAGGCAAGGCAAGGCAAGGCAGGGCAATTCTAGGCAGGAAAATTCCATACAACGCAAGGCAAGGTAAGACAATTTTAGGCGAGGCAACTTTAGGCAAAACAAGGAATGCCAAAGCAAGGCAATTCCAGACAGGGCAATTCCAGACTAGGCAAGAAAAGGCAATGTAAGAAAATTTCCAGCGAGGCAAAAACGTTCCAGGCAAGAGAATTCAAGGCAAGGCAAAACAAGGCAAGGCAGACCAATTACAGGCAAGACAATTTGAGGTAAGCTAAGGCAAGGCAAAGCAGGGCAATTCCAGGCAATGCAATTCGAGGCAAGGCAAGGCAGGAAAATTCCAAGCAAGGCAATTCGAGTCAAGGCAAGGCAAGGCAAAAGAAGGCAAATCCAGGCAAGGCGATTACAGGCAAGGCAAGACAAGACAAGACAATTCCAGGCAAGGCAGGAAAAGGCAAGGCAAGGCAATTTCAGGCAAAGCAATACCTAGCAATGCAAGGCAATGCAATTCCAGGCAAAGCAATTGCCAGAAAGGCAATTCCAGACAGCACAAGGCAAGACAATGAAGAAAAAGGTATTTTCAGGCAAGGCTATTCCAGCTAAGGCAAGGCAAGAGAATTTCAGGCACAGCATTTCCAGTCAAGAAAAGGCAAGGCAAGGCAACGCAAGGCAAGGCAATTTTAGGCAAGGCAATTCCTGGCAAGGAAAGGCAAGGCAAAACTATTCGAAGCAAGGCAATTCCACTCAAGGCAAGGCAAGACAGGGCAATTCCAGGCAAGGAAAAGCAAGGCAATGCAATAAAATTCCAGACAAGGCAATTTTAGGTAAGGCAAGGCAAGACAGTTCCAGTCAAGGCAATTCCAGGCAAGCCAATTCTAGGCAAAGCAAGACAAGGCAATGCTAGGCAAGGCAATTTTAAGCAAGGCAAGAAAAAAAAAACGCAAGGCAAGGCAATTCAATTTTAGGCAAGGTAATTGCAGGAAAGGCAATTCCAGGCAAGGCAAGGCAAGACAAGGGAGGAATTGTTATTTCCAGGCAAGAAAATTCCAGCTAAGGCAAGGCAGAACAATTCCAGGCAAAGCAATTCCAGTCAAGGCAAGGCAAGGCAATTCTAGGCAAAACAATTCCAGGCAAGGAAAGGCAAGGCAAGGCAATTCGAAACAAGGCAATTCCAGTGAAGAGGAGGTAAGACAAGGCAATTCCAGGCAAGGCTATTTCAGGGAAGGCAAGGCAGGGCAATTCCAGGCAAGAAAAGCAAGACAATGCAAGGGAATCCCGAGCAAGACAATTTCAGGTAAAACAAGGCAAAATCATTCCAGGCAAAAAAATTCCAGAAAAGGTAAATCAAGGCAAGGCAATTAAAGGCAAAGAAAGGAAAGGAAAGGCAAAGAAAGGAAAGGAAAGGCAGGGCAATTCTAAGCAAGGCAATTCCAGACAAAGCAGGGAATGTGTACGTAGAGATATTCCAGGCAATACTCCTCTAGGCAAGGCAAGGCAATGCAAGGCAATTCCAGGAAAGGCAAGGCAAGGCAGGGCAATTCTAGTCAGGGCAATTTCTGGCAAGGCAGGGCAATTCTATTCAGGGCAATTTCTGGCAAGGCAAGGCAGGGCAGGGTAATTCCAGGCAGGGCAATTTCAGACAGGAAAAGGCAAGAAAAGAAAATTTTAGGCAAGCCAATTTCAGGCAAAGCAATACCTGGCAATTCAAGGCAAGGTAATTCTAGACAGGGCAACTCCAGGCTAGGCAAGGCAAGGCCATGGAAGAAAATTTTCAGCAAGGCATGGAAAATACAAGCAATGCAATTTTAGTCAAGGCAAGGCAAGGGAATTTCAGGCAAGGCAATTCCAGGCGAGGCAAAGCAAGGCAAGGCATGGCCATTCCAGGTAAGGCAGGCCAATTCCAGGCAAAATAATTCGAGGTAAGAAAAAACAAGGCAAAGCAGGGCATTTCCAGGCAAAGCAATTCGAGGCAAGTCAAGACAGGGAAATTTCAAGTGAGGCAATTTGAGGCAATGCAAGGCTAGGCGGAAAGGGCAATTTCAGGCAAGACAATTTCAGGCAAGGCAAGTCAAGGCAATTAAAGGCAAGACAACTTTAGACAAGGCAATTCCAGGCAAGGCAAAAAAAGGCAAATACAGACTAGGAAAGCTAAGTTAAAACAATGCAATTTTAGGCAAGACAATTCCAGACAAGGCAAGTCAAGGCAATTTCAGGCAAAGCAGTGCAAGGCTGGGCAATTCCAGGCAGGACAATTTTACACAAGAAAATGCAAGGCAATTCTAGGCAAGGCAATTCCAGGCAAAGCAAGGCAAGCCAAGGCAAGGCAATTCCAGACAGGTTAATTCAAGCCTAGGCAAGGCAAGGCAAGGCAATGCCAGAAAACTCCTGGCAATTCAAGAAAATTTTAGTCACAGCAATTTCAGGGAAGGCAAAGCATGGCAATTACAGGCAAGGGAGTTTCAGCAAGGTAAAACAAGGCAAGGGAGGCCAATTCCAGGCAAGGCAATTCGAGGTAATAAAGGGGAAGGCAAAGCAGGGCCACCCTTGACAAGGCAATTTGAAACAAGGCAAGGAAGGTAAATTACAAAGAAGGCAACTTGAGGCAATTCAAGGAAAGGCAAAAAAGGGCGATTCCAGGCAAGGCTATTTCAGACAAGGCAAGGCAAGGCAAGGCAATTCCAGGCAAGGCAAGACAAGGCAAGTCAAGGCAGGGAAAACCCAAGCAAGGCAATTCGAGACAAAACAAGCCAGGGAAGTTTCAAGAAAGGCAATTCGAGGCAAGGCAAGGCAAGACATACAAGGGCAAATCAAGTCAAGGAGATTTCAGGAAGGGCAAATCAAGGCAATTCCAGGCAAGCAAAGAAAAGACAAGGCAAGGCAATTCCCGACAAAATATTTTTAGGCAATGCAAGAGAAGGCAATTCGAGGCAATGGAATTCTGGGCAATGCAAAATAAGGCAAGGCAATGCAATTCTAGGAAAAACAATTCCAGGCAAGGCAGGTCAATGTAAGGCAAGGCAATGTCTGGCAATGCAAGGCAGGGCAATTCCAGGCAAGGCAATTGCCAAAAAAGTCAATTCCAGGCAAGGTAAGGCAAGGCAAGGCAAGGCAAAAAAATGTAGGGAAGCACAAAGCCAGGCATGGCAGTTCCAGCTAAAGAAAGACAAGGCAATTCTAGGAAAGGCAATTCCAGTCAAGGCAAGGCAAGACAAAGTAATTCCAGGCAAGGATATTCCAAGGAAGAAAAGGCAGGGCAATTCCAGGCAAGGAAAAAAAAAAAACACAAGGCAATGAAATACAAAGCAATTCCAAGCAAGGAAATTCCACACAAGGCAAGGCAAGGCAATTCTAGGCAAGACAACTGCAGGCAAGGCAGGGAAAGTCAATGTAGGGAAATTCCAGGCAAGGCTCATTTAGTCAAGGCAAGGCAACACAAGGTGATTTCAGGAAAGTCAATTTTAGACATGGCAAGGCAAGACAAGGCAAGGCGAAGCAATTCCAGGCAAGAAAATTCTAGCAATACAAGGAAAGTCGAGGTAAGAAAATTCCAGGTAAGACAACTCAAGGCAAGGCAATTCCATGAAAGGAAAGGCAAGGCAATAAAAGACAATTATGAAAAAGTCAATTCCAGGCAAGAAAAGGCAAGGCAATGCAAGACAATTCCGGGAAAGTCAATTCCAGGCAATGAATGGCAAGAAAATTCTAGGCAAGGCAAAACAAGGTAATGCATTTCCAGGTAAAGAAATTTTAGGCAAGGTAATGCAAGGCAGGTCAATTTTTTGGAAGACCAGGCAAGGCAAGGCAAAACAATTCCAGGTAGGGCAATACCAGGCTAGGAAAAGCAAGGCAATGCAAAAAAAATCCAGAAAAGAAAAGGCAAGGCAACAAAAGGCAAGGCATTGCAATTCAAGGCAATTCCAGGAAAGTCAATTTTAGGCACGGCAAGGCAAGGCAAGACAATTTCAGGAAATGCAAGGCAAGGCAGGGCAATTCTAGGCAGGACAATTTCTGCCAAGGCAAGGCAAGGCAGGACAATTCCAGACAAGGCAAGGCAAAGCAATTGCCAGAAAGGCAAGCAAGCCAAGGCAAGGCAATTTCAGACAGGGTAACTTTAGGCTAGGCAAGGCAAGGCAATGGAAGAAAATTTTCAGTAAGGCATAAAAATTCCAAGCAATACACTTTCAGGCAAGGCAAGTTAAGGGAATTTCAGGCAAGGCAATTTCAGGCAAGGCAAGACATGTCAGTCCCAGGCAAGGCAAAACCAGGCAAGGCAGGCCAATTCCAGGCAAGGTAATTTCAAGTAAGAAAAGGCAAGGCAAAGCAGGGAAATTCCAGGCAAAGCAATTCGAGGCAAGGCAAGGCAGGGAAATTCCAAGCAAGGCAATTCCAGGCAAGGCATTGCAAGGATATGTAGGGCAATTTCAGACAAGGCTCTTTTAGGCAAGGAAAGGCAATGCAATGTAATTTCAGGAAAGTCAATTTTAGGCACGGTAAGGCAAGGCAATTCCAGGAAAGCAAAACAAGGCAGGCAAATTCCAGGTAGGGCAATTTAAGGTAAGGAAAGGCAAGGCAGGGTAATTTTAGGCAGGGCAATTCCAGACAAAGCAAGGCAAGCCTAGAAAATTCTAGGCATGGCAATTCCAGGCAAGACAAGGCAAGCTAAGGCAAGACAATTCCAGATAGGGAAATTCCAGGCTAGTCATGGCAAAGGAATGCAGGAAAATTGCCAAGAAGGCATGGAAATTCCAAGCAAGGCAATTTCAGACAAGGCAAGGCAATTCCAGACAAGGTATTTTTAGGCAAGGTACGAAAAGGCAATTTGAGGTAAGGCAATTCCAGTCAAGGCAAGATAAGGCAAGGCAATGCAATTCTAGGCAAAGCAATTTCAGGCAAGGCAAAGCAATGCAAGGCAGGGCAATTATAGGCAACACAATTCCAGTCAAGGCAAGTTAAGGTAAGGCAAGGCAAGGCAATTCAAAGCAAGACAATTCCAGGAGAGGAAAAGCAAGGCAAGCAAACTCGAAACAAGGCAACTACAGTCAAGGCAAAGCAAAACAAGGCAATTCCACACAAGGCTATTTCAGGGACGGCAAAGCAGAGAAATTCCAGGCAAGGAAAAGCAAGGCAAGGAAAGGCAATGCAGTGCAAGGCAATTCCAAGCAAGGAAACGTCAGGCAAGGCAAAACAAACCAGGCAAGGCAATTCTAGGCTAGGAAAGGGAAGTCAGCGCCATTCTAAGCAAGGCAATTCCAGGCAAGGCAAGGCAACTCCAGGCAAGGGAGGGCAAGGCAATGTAGAATAATTCCTGGCAAGGCTTTTTATGCAAGGCAAGGCAAGGAAAGACAATTTCAGGAAAGTCAATTTTAGGCACAGAAAGGCAAGACAAGGCAAGGCAAGGCAAGAAGAGTCAATTTCACGTAAGGCAATTCAATGCAATGCAAGGCAAGGCAAGGCAAGGCAAAGCAATTTCAGGCAACACAAGGAAACGCAAGACAAGCTATGGCAATTTTATGCAAGACAATTTCAGGCAATCCCATGCAAGAAAAGGCAAAGTAATGCAAAGAAATTCCAAAAATGTCAATTCCAGGCAAGGCAAGGCAAGGTAATTCCAGGCAAGGCAAGGCAAGGCAGTGCAATTACAGGCAGAAAAATTTCAGGAAAGGTAATGCAAGGCAGGTCAGTTCCTGGCAAAACAAGGCAAGGCAATTATAGGCAAGGCAATTCCAGGCAGGGCAAGGCAAGCCGAGGCAAAACAATTTCAGGCAGGGCAATTCAAGGCTAGGAAAAGCAAGGCAATGCAAAAAATTCCCGGAAAGGCAAGGCAGTAGCAGGAAAGACAAGGCAAAGAAAGTCAAGGCAAAAAAAGCCAAGGCAAATCCAGGCAAGGCAATTCTAGGCAAGGCAAAGCATGGAAAGGCAAGGCAAGACAAGACAAGGCAAATTCAGGCAAGGCAGTTCCACACAAGGCAAGGCAAGGAAATTCCAGACTAGGCAATTTCAGAAAAGGCAGTTCGAGGTAAAACAAGGCAAGACAAGGCAATTCCAGGCAAGGCAATTCCACATAAGGCAAGGCAGGGCAATTCCAGGAAAGGCAAATTTAGGCAAGGCAAAACAATGCAAATCCAGAAAAGGCAACTTCAGACAAGGCAACCAAGGCAATTCCAGGCTTGGCAATTCCTGCCAAGTCAAGGCAAGTCAAGGCAAGGCAAGGAAATTTCAGGAAAGGCAATTCCATGCAAGGCCAAATAAGTCAAGGCAATTCTAGGTAAGGCAAGACAAGGCAAGGCAAGGCAAGGCAATTCCAGGCAAGAAACTTTCTGGCAAGACACGTGAATGCAAGACAACTCAAGGCAAATAAATTCCAGGTAAAACTAGGCAACAATATTGCAGGCAAGGTGAAAGCAGGCAAGGAAATTCAAGGCATAGCAATTCCAGGCATGGCAAGGCAAGTCAGGGAAATTGCAGGCAGGGCAACTTAAGGCAAGGCAAGGCAAGAATGGGCAGTTTTAGGCAGAGCAATAAAAGACAATGCAAGGCAAAACAACACAATTATAGACAAGGCAATTCCAGGCAAGGCAAGGCAAACCAAGGCAAAACAATTCCAAAAAGGGCAATTTCAGACTAGAAAAAGCAAGGCAATAAAAAAATTCCAGGCAAGACAAGACAATACCAGGCAAGACAAGGCAAAAAAAGGCAAGTCAATTTCAGGCAAGGCAATTCCAGGCAGGGCAATTCTAGGCAAGGCAAAGAAAAGAAAGGTAAGGAAAGGCAAGACAAGGCAAATCCAGGCAAGGCAGTTTCAGGCAAGGCAAGGCAAGTCAATTTCAGGCAAGGCAATTTGACATAAATCAAGGCAGGGCAATTCCAGAAACGGAAATTCCAGGCAAGGCAAGGCAATGCAATTCCAGGCAACGCAACTCAAGGCAAGGCAAGGCATAGGCAATTCCAGGCTAGGCAATTCCAGTCAAGGAAAGGCAAGGCAATTCCAGGAAAGGCAATTCCAGGCAAGGCCAAATAAGTCAAAACAATTCCAGGCAAGGCAAGGCAAGGCCATTCCAAGCAAGGCAGGGTGAGGCAATTCCAGGCAAGAAAATTCCTGACAAGAAACTCAATGCAAGGCAATTAGAGGCAAGTAAATTCCTGGCAAATCTAGGCAAGGAATATGCAGGCAAGGTAAAAGGCAAGGCAAAGCAATTCCAGGCATGTCAAGGCAAAGCAGGGCAATTGCAGGCAGGGCAATTTCAGGCAAGGCAAGGCAAGGCAGGGCAATTTCAGGCAGGGCAATTCCAGACAATGCAGGGCAAGGCAAGAATACTAGGCAAAGCAATTCCAGGCAAGGCAAGGCAAGCCAAAGCAAGGCAATTACAGACAGGGCAATTCCAGGCTAGGCAAAGAAAGGCAATGCAAGAAAGTTTTCAGCGAAACAAAAAAATTTCAGGGAAGAAAACTCAAGGCAAGGCAAAACATGGAAAGGCAGGCAAACTCAAGGCAAGGCAATTCAAGGCAGTGTAAAACAAAGAAAGGCATGACAATTCCAGGAAAGGCAAAACAAGGCAAGGCAGACCAATTCCCAGCAGGGCAATTCAAGACAAGAAAAGGCAAGGCAAAGCAGAACAATTCTAGGCAAAGCAATTGGAGGCAAGGCAAAGCAGTGAAATTTCAAGCAAGGCAATACGAGGCAAGGCAAGGCAAGGCAAAAAAGGGCAATTCCAGGGAAAGTGATTTCAGACAAAGCAAGGCAAGTCAATTCAAGGCAAGACAAGGCAAGGCAAGGCAATTTTAGACAAGGAAATTTTAGGCAAGACAAGGAAAGGCAATTCCAGGCAAGGCAAGGTAAGCAAGGCAATGCAATTCTATGCAAGGCAATTCCAAGCAAGACAAGGCAATGCAAGGCAAGGCAATTTTAGACAAGACAATTCCTGGCAATTTCAGGCAAGACAATTTCAGGCAAGGCAACTAGCAGAAAGGAAATTCCAGGCAAAGCAAGAGAAGACAATGCGGGAAAATTTATTTCCAGGAAGGGCAATTTCAGCTAAGGCAAGGCAAGACAATTTCAGCCAAGGCAATTCCAGTCAAGGCAAAGCAAGGCAATGCAAGGCAAGTCAATTCTAGGCAATGAAATTGCAGGCGAGAAAAGGCAAGACAAGGCAACTGAAAGCAAGGCAATTCCAGTCAAGTCAAGGCAAGACAAGGCAATTCTGTGCAAGGCAATTACAGGAAGGCAAGGCAGGGCAATTCCAGGCAATGAAAAGCAAGGCAATGCAGGGCAATTTTAGGCAATGCAATTCCAGGGAAGGCAAGGCAAGACAATTCCAGAAAATGCAATTTCAGGCAAGGCAATTGTAGGCAAGGGAACGCAAGGTAAGACAAGGCAAGGCAAGGTAAGACAAGACAATTCCAGGCAAGGAAACTGCAGGCAAGAAAAGGCAAAACAAGGAAAGGCAAGCAAAACAAAAAAGGCATGGCAATTCTAAGCAAAGAAATTCCAGGAAAGGCAGGGCAAGGGTATGTAGGGCAATTCCAGGCACGGCTGATTTAGGAGAGGAAAGAAAATGCAAGGCAATTTCAGGAAAGTCAATTTTAGGAGGGTAAGGCAAGGCAAGGCAAGGCAACGCAAGGCAATTCCAGAAAAGGGAAGGCAAGGCAGAGCAATTCCAGACAAGGCAATCCCAGAAAAAAAGGCAAGGCAAGGCAATTCTAGGCAGGAAAATTAGAGGCAAGGCAAGACAAGGCAAGGCAATACCAGAGAAGGTAATTCCAGACAAGGCAAGAAAATGCAATTCTAGGCAAGGCAATTCCAGGTAAGAAAAGGAAAGGCAAGGCAATTCGAAACAAGGCAACTTTAGTCAAGGAAAGACAAGACAAGGGAATTCCACGAAAAGCTATTCCAGAAAAGGCAAGGCAGGGCAATTGCAGGTAAGGAAAAGCAAGGCAATTCAATGCAAGGCAATTCCAAGCAAGAAAATTCCAGGCAAGGCAAGACAAGGTAACTCAATGATAGGCAAGGCAAGGGAAGGGAATGCAGCATAATTCTTGGCAAGGCAATTCCAGGCAAGGCAGGGCAAGGCAATGTAGGGCAATTCTAGGCAAGGTTCTTTTAGGCAACGCAAGGCAATTTTAGGAAAGTCAATTTTCAGCATGGCAAGGCAATGCAGACAAGGCAAGGCAAGACAAAAAGAGGCAATTCCAGGCAATGCAATTCCAGTGAAGGCAAGGCAAGGCAATTCCAAGCTAGAAAATACCAGTCAAGGCAAGGCAAGGCAATTTTAGGCAAGACAATTTAATTCAAGGCAATCCCATGCCAGAAAAGGCAAGACAATGCAAGGCAATTGCAGAAAAGTCAATTCCAGGCAAGGAAAGTCAAGGCAATGCAAGGCAAGGAAAGGCAAGACAAGGCAAGGCAATTCCAGACAAGGTAATTCCAAGAAAGGCAAGGAAAGGTAATTCGAGGCAAGGAAATCCCAGGAAAGGCAAGGGAAGGCAAGGTTAGGCAACGCAATGCAATTCTAGGCAAGGCAATTTCAGTCAAGGCAAGGTAAGGCAATTCTAGGCAAGGCAATTCCAGGCGAGGTAAGGCAAGGCAAGGCATTTCTAAACAAGGCAACTCCATTCAAAGCAACATAAGATAAGACAGGGGAATTTTAGGCAAGACTTTTTTAGGTAAGGCAAAACAAGACCATTTTAGAAAAGTCAATTTTAGGCACAGCAAGGTAAGGCAAAACATGGTAAGGGCTTTCAATTCCAGGCAAGACAATTTCAGGCAAGGCAATTTCAGGCTAGGTAATTCCAGGCAAGGCAATGTAACCCATGGCAAGCTAAGGCAATTTTAGGCAAGACAATTCCAGGCAAGACAATCCCATGCAAAGAAAGGCAAGGCAATGCAAGATAATTTCGGGAACATCAATTCGAGGCAAGAAAAGACAAGGCAATTCAATTCAAGACAAGGCAAGGCAGTGCAAGGCAACTTGAGGCAAGTAAATTAAAGGCAAAACCCTAGGCAGGAAAACTGCAGGCAAGGCAAACCCAGGCAAGACAAGGTAAGTCAAGGCAATTCCAGGCAATGCAAGGCAAGGCAGGGCAATTGCAGGCAGGGAAATTTCAGGCAAAGCAAGGCAAGGCAGGGCAATTATAGGCAGGCCAATTCCAGGAAATGCAAGGCAAGGCAAGACAATTCTAGGCAATGCAATTCCAGGAATGGCAAGGCAAGCAAAAACAGGGCAATTCCAGAGAGGGAAATTTCAGAGTAGGCAAGAAAAGGCAATGCAAGAAAGTTCCCAGCAAGGCAAAAAATTCCAGGCAAGGGAATTCAAGGCAAAACAAAACAAGTAAGGCACGCCAACTCCAGGCAAGGCAATTCGAGGTAAAAAAAAAAAGGCAAGGGAAAGCAAGGCAATTCCTAGCAAGGCAATTCGAGGCAAGGCAAGGCAAGGCATAAAACCACAACGGCAGGCAAGGCGATTTCAGACAAGGCAATTCCAGGCAAGGCAAGACAAGACAAGGCAAGGCAATTCCAGAGAAGGAAATTTCAGTCAAGGCAAGAAAAAGCAATTTCAGACTAATCAATTCCAGGCAAGGCAATGCAATTCTAGGCAAGGCAATTCTAGGCAAGCTAAGGCAATTCAAGGCAAGGAAATTTCAGGCAAGGCAATTCCTTGCAATGCAAGGCAAGGCAATTCCAGGTAAGGCAATTCCTGGCAATGCAAGGCAAGACACGGCAGAAAAATTTATTTGCTGGAAAGGCAATTCCAGCTAAGGCAAGGCAATTTCAGAAAAGTCAACCTGAAGTAGACACTTGACTATTTCCCAAGGGTGTATTATATACTGAGGCCCTGAATGAGTGACCATATAAAATAAACTCACTGAATAATACACATGGGAAATAGTCAGAGTCCATGCCATATGGCCACTCAATCAGAGCATTACTGAATGATGCACACCTGGGAAATAGTCAGGATTCTTTTTCGTATGATGACTGATTGAGAGACTCATTGAATAATTCACACCCAGATATTAATCAGGAGGCTATGTCATATAAACATTCCTTCAGAGCCTCAGTGAATAACACAGACCTAGGGAATACTCAGGAGTCTATTACATAGGCCCTCTCATTCAAAGCCTCACTGAACAATGCACACCTGTTGGGTAGTCAGGAGTCTATTTCATATGGCCACTCATTCAGCACCTCACTGAATGACACACACCTGGGGAATAATTAGTATTCTATTTAATATGAACACCTATTATGAGCCTCGCTGAATTATATATGCCTTGGAATCCTGAGAAGTCTATTTTCTATCGAACGCCTTTCTGAGTCTAATGAAAAAATTAACACATTAGAAATTGTAAAGTGTAAATTTCGTATGGCCCCTCCTTCAGAGCCTCATTGAATAATGTATACCTGGAGAAAAATTTGGGGTCTCTTTCATATGGCCATTCATTCAGAGCATCAGTAGAGAATGCACACCTGTAGAGTGGCCAGGTGTCTATTGGCTTTGGCCACACACTAAGAACATCAGTGAATAATACACACCTGTGGTATAGGGAGGAGTCTATTTCATAAGGTCCCTCATAAAGTGGCTGAGTGAATAATACACACCTGGGGAATAGTCCAGAAATCTATTATATATTGCCACTTATTCAGAGCTTCAGTGAATAATGCACACCTGGAAAATATTCAGGAGTCCATTTCACATGGACACTCTTTCCAAGCCTTCCTGAATAATACACACATTGGGGAGAGTCAGGAATCTGTGTCTTATGGCCACTCACTGAGACTCCCAGGGAATAGTGCACACTTGGGGAATTGTCAGAAGTCTACTTCATATGGCAACTCATACAGAACCTCAGTGAATAACACACACCTCGAAAATAGTCAAAAGCGTATTTCAATTAAGCACACACTAACAGGCTCAGTGAATTTTTCACAAGTGGGGAAGGATCAAAAGTCAATTTTATCTGACCTCTCACTTAGAGCGTCATTGAATATTGTGCTCCTGTGGAATGGTCAGGAGCCTAAATAATATAGCTACCCATTCAGAGCCTCTCTTTATAATATGCACCTCTGGGATATTTAGGTGTCTATTTCATATTACCACTGATTCAATGCCTTAGTAAATAATGCATACCTGGGGACTACTGAGCAATCTATTTCATATGGCCACTCATTGCTCACCTCAGTGAATATTGCACACCAGGGGAATATTCAGGATTCTATTTCTTATGGACTCTCATTCAGACCTTTGCTGAATAATGCACATATTTGGAATGGTGAAGATTCTGTTTCATGTGTCCACTCATTCAGAGGCTCAGTGAATGGTACACACCTGTGGAATAGTCAGGAGACTATTTTATATAGCCACTCATTCAGAGCCTCAGTGAATCATGCACGCCTAAGGAGTACTGAGGATTTTATTTCAAATGACTCTTTATTCAAAGCCTCAGTGAATAATACACACCTGGGAAATAATCAAGGGACTATTTCATATGGACTTTCATTCAGAGCCTCAGTGAATGCCACACACTTGAAAAGTAATCAGCATTCTATTTCATACGACCAGTATTGAGAGCCATACTGAATAATGCACACCTTGGGAATAGTGAGGAGTCTGATAGGAACACTCTTTCAGTGCCCCAGTGAATAATACATACCAGGGAAATACTGAAGAGTCGTTTCAATATTGCCCCTCTTTCACAGACTCTCAAAGTAGTGTAAGTTTGAAGAAATGTCAGGAATTTATTTAGAATGGCCACTCATTCAGAGACTCAGTGAAAAATACACACTAGGAAATAGTGAGGATTCTATTTCCAATGGCCACACATTCAGAACCTCAGTGAATAATGCACACCTGAGGAATAGTCAGGAGTCTATTTCATATGCCCACTCTTTCAGAGTCTCACTGAAGAACTCACCGCTGTGGAGTACTGAGAGGTCTATTTCATATGGCCACTCATTCTGAGATTTACTGAATAATACACACCTGGGTAATAGCCAGGAGTTCATTTCCTCAGGCCAATCATTAGGAGGCTCAGTGAATTATACACACCTGGGACATAGTCAGGAGTCTACTTCATATTGCTCCTCATTCAAAACCTAAGTAAACAATGAACACCTGTGAGTCCTCAGCAATCTATTTTATATGGCCACTCATTCAGCACCTCAGTGAATAATGCACACCTGTGGAATAACAGAATTCTATTTCTTATGGTCACTCATTTAGACCTTCACTGAATAATGCACACGTTTGGAGTAGTCACGATTCTCTTTCATATGGCCACTCATTCAGAGCCTCACTGAATGGTACACACCTGTAGAATAGTCAGAAGTCTATTTCATATTTCCACTCATTTAGAGGTGCAGTCAATAAGGGACGCCTAGGGAGTTCTGAGGATTCTATTTCAAATGACCCCTCATTTAGAGATTCAGTGAATAATTCACACATGGGTAATATTTAAGGCTCTATATCATATGGCCACTCATTCAAAGAGTCGGTGAATGATACATTTCTGGGGAATAATCAGCATCTTACTACATATGACATGTGATTCAGAGCCAAAATGAGTAATGCATACCTTGGGAATAGATAGGTTACCCTTTCATATGGACACTCTTTTAGAGCCTCAGTGAATAATACACACCATTGTTATATTGATTAGGATATTTTATATTGCCACTCATTCAAAGCCCTCCAAATAGTGCAAGCTAGGGGAATTGTCAAGAGTTTATTTACAGTGTCCTTTCATTCAGAGCCTCATTGAATAATGCATACCTGGAAAAATTTCAGAGTCTCTTTCACATGGCCATTCCTTCAGAGCATCAGTGAATAATTCACTCTTGTGGAGTAGCAATGTGTCTATTTTCTTTGGTGACACATTCAGAACATCAGTGAATAATACACACCTGTGGAATACTCAGGAGTCTATTTCATATGGCCACTCAGTGAGAGCCTCAGGGAGTAGTGCACACCTGGGGAATTTTCAGGAGTCTACTTTGTATGGCAACTCATATAGAACCTCAGTGAATGACACACACCTGGGGAATAATTAGGAATGTATTTCAATTGGCCACACATTCAGAAGCTCAGCGAACAATACACACCTAGGGAATTTTCAGGAGACAATTTCATCTGGCCTCTCATGCAGAGCTTCACTGAATAATGCACTGCTGTGAAGTAGTCAGCAGCTTAATTGATATAGCCATTCATTCAAAGCATCTCTGAGTAATAAGCTCCTTGCAGATATTCAGGAATCTCTTGAATATGGCCATTCAGAGCTTCACTAAATGGTACATAACTGTGGAATTGTCATATGGCCACTAATTTAAAATCTCATGGAGTAATGCACACTGGAGAATAAGTGAGGATTCTTTTTTATATGGCCACTCATTCAGAGCCTCAAGGAATGATACACACCTGTGGAATTGTCAAGAGTCTATTTCATATTGCCACTCATTAAGAGCCTCAGTGACTACTGCACACCTTGGGAGTACTGAGGATTCTATTGTAAATAATAGACACTTGGGTAATAGTCAATGGTCTATTTTATATGGTCACTCATTCAGAGCCTCACTGAATAATACACACCTGGGGAATAATCTAGATTCTATTTCATGTGACCAGTCATTAAGAACCAAGCTGAATAATGCACACCTTGGAAATAGTCACGTGTGTCTTTCATAGGGACACTCTTTCAGAGCCTCAGTTAATAATACACACCTGGGGAATAGTAGGGAGTCTGTTTAACATGACCACAAATTACGACCCATAGTGAATAATGCACAACTGTGGAGCACTGAGGTATCTAATTTATATCACCTCCGATTCTGAGACTTTCTGAATAATGCACACATGGGGAACAGTCAGAAGTCCATTTCATATGGTCACCCAGTAGAAACCGCATGAAATAATACACAAGTGCAGAAAGGTCAGAAGTCTATTTTATATGGCTACTCAGAGAATCAGGGAATCATGCAGACTTGAGGAATACTCAGGAGTCTATTTCACATGGCTCCAATAATGTAGGGCCACAGTGAATAATGCACACCAGGGTAATAGTCAGGAGCCGCTTTCATATGGCCAGTCATTCAGTGCCTCACTGAATGATAAACACCTAAAAATCGTCAGGACTCTATTTCATATTATCACTCATTCAGAGCCTTTTGAATAATTCACAACCGAGCAATAGTAAGAAGTCTATTATATAAGGCCTCTCATTCAGAACTTCAGTGAATAATGAACTCCTATGTAGTAGCCAGGACGCTGTTTAAGATAGCCACGAATTAAGTGCCTCCCTGAATGATACACATCTGTGTGATAGTCAGGAGTCCATTTCATATGACCTTTAATTCTGGGCCTCACTGAATAATACACACTTGGTGAAGTATCAGGAGTCCCATTAGTATGGACTCACATACAGATCCTCTTTGAATAATCCACACAGAACAATTAGGAGTCTATGTAATATAGCTACTCATTCAAACAATCAGTGAATAAAGCACACATGGCTACGCATTCAGATAATCAGTGAATAAAGCACAAATGTGGAGTAATAAGGAGTCTGTTTTATATGGCCACTCTTTCACAGTCTCACTGAATATTACAGAATTGTGATATAGTCTGGGGTCTATTTCTTATGGCCACTCATTAAGAGCCTCACTGAATAATGCACACCAAGTAACATGAGACTATTTCATATGGAAATTCATTTAGAACCTCACTGAATATTACATACCTGGAGAATCGTCAGCCGTCATTTTATATGGCCACTTTTTAAAAAAATCTTTATTGTATTATAGGTTTTGGGGTACATGTGCGGAACGTGCAAAATAGTTGCATAGGTACACACACGGCAGTGTGTTTTGCTGCCTTCCTCCCCTTCACCCACCCTTGGCATTCATCCCCAGGCTATCCCTTCCCAGCCCCCCCACTGTCCCTCCCCCACTCCCCCAATAGACCCCAGTGTATAGTAGACCGCCTCTCTGTGTCCATGTGTTCTCATTTTTCTCACCCACCTATGAGTGAGTATATGCGGTATTTCTTTTTCTATTCTTGTGTCAGTTTGCTGAGAATGATGTTCTCCAGATTCATCCATGTCCTTACAAAGGAAACAAACACATCATTTTTGATTGCTGCATAATATTCCATGGTGTATATGTGCCAAATTTTCCCAGTCCAGTCTATCATCGATGGGCATTTGGGTTGGTTCCAGGTCTTTGCTATTGTAAACAGTGCTGCAATGAACATTCGTGTGCATGTGTCCTTACAGTAGAACGATTTATAGTCCTTTGGATATATACCCAGTAATGGGATTGCTGGGTCAAATGGAATTTCTATTTCTAGGTCCCTGAGGAATCGCCACACTGTCTTCCACAATGGTTGAACTAATTTACCCTCCCAACAATGTAAGAGTGTCCCTCTTTCTCCACATCCTCTCCAGCATCTGCTGTCTCCAGATATTTTTTTCTTTTTTTTTTTAATTTTTACTGCATTATAGGTTTTGGGGTACATGTGAAGAACGTGCAAGATAATTGCATAGGTACACACATGGCAGTGTGTTTTGCTGCCTTCCTCCCCCTTACCCACACTTGGTATTCATCCCCAGGCTATCCCCCCCAGCCCGCCCCCGCTGTCCCTCCCCCATTTCCCCCAACAGTCCCCAGTGTATAGTAGACCGCCTCTCTGTGTCTATGTGTTCTCATTTTTCTCACCCACCTATGAGTGAGTATATGCGGTATTTCTTTTTCTGTTCTTGTGTCAGTTTGCTGAGAATGATGTTCTCCAGATTCATCCATGTCCCTACAAAGAACACAAACTCATCATTTCTGATTGCTGCATAATATTCCATGGTGTATATGTGCCACATTTTCCCAGTCCAGTCTATCATCAATGGGCATTTGGGTTGGTTCCAGGTCTTTGCTATTGTAAACAGTGCTGCAATGAACATTCGTGTGCATGTGTCCTTATAGTAGTATGATTCACAGTCTTTTGGATATATACCCAGTAATGGGATTGCTGGGTCAAATGGAATTTCTATTTCTAGGTCCCTGAGGAATCGCCACACTGTCTTCCACAATGGTTGAACTAATTTACACTCCCACCAACAGTGTAAGAGTGTTCCAATTTCTCCACATCCTCTCCAGCATCTGCTGTCTCCAGATTTTTTAATGATCGCCATTCTAACTGGCGTGAGATGGTATCCCAATGTGGTTTTCATTTGCATCTCTCTAATGACCAGTGATGATGAGCATGTTTTCATGTGTTTGTTGGCCTCATGTATGTCTTCTTTTGTAAAGTGTCTGATCATATTTTTTGCCCATTGTTGAATGGGCTTGTTTGTTTTTCTCCTGTAAATCTGTTTGAGTTCTTTGTAAATTCTGGATATCAGCCCTTTGTCAGATGCGTAAACTGTAAAGAATTTTTTCCCATTCGGATGGTTGCCTATTCACTCTAGTGACTGTTTCTTTTGCCGTGCAGAAGCTGTGGAGTTTGGTTAGGTCCCATTTGTCTATTTTGGCTTTTGTTGCCAATGCTTTTGTTGTTTTGGTCATGAAGTCCTTGCCTACTCCTATGTCCTGAATGGTTTTGCCTAGATGTTCTTCTAGGGTTTTTATGGTGTCACGTCTTATGTTTAAGTCTTTAATCCATCTGGAGTTAATTTTAGTGTAAGGTGTCAGGAAGGGGTCCAGTTTCTGCTTTCTGCACATGGCTAGCCAGTTTTCCCAACACCATTTATTAAACAGGGAATTATTTTCCCATTGCTTGTTTTTGTCTGGTTTATCAAAGATTACATGGTTGTAGATATGTTGTGTTGCCTCCGATGCCTCTATTCTGCTCCCTTGGTCTATATCTCTGTTTTTGTACCAATACCATGCTGTTTTGATTACTGTAGCCTTGTAGTATAGTTTGAAGTTTGGTAGTATGATGCCTCCCGCTGTGTTCTTTTTGCTTAGAATTGACTTGGCTATGCGGGCTCTCTTTTGGTTCCATATAAAGTTCATGGTTGTTTTTTCCAGTTCTGTGAAGAAATTCAATGGTAGTTTGATGGGGATAGCATAGATTGTGTAAATTACTTTGGGCAGTATAGCCATTTTCATGATATTGATTCTTCCTAACCATGAACACAGAATGTATCTCCATCTGTTTGTGTCCTCTCTTATTTCGTTGAGCAGTGGTTTGTAGTTTTTCTTAAAGAAGTCCCTTACATTCCTTGTGAGTTGTATTTCTACGTATTTTATTTTCTTTGTAGCAATTGTGAATGGCAGTTTGTTCTTGATTTGGTTCTCTTTAAGTCCCTTATTGGTGTATAGGAATTCTTGTGATTTTTGCACATTGATTTTATATCCTGAGACTTGGTGAAGTTGCTTATCAATTTCAGGAGCTATTGGGCTGAGGTGATGTGGTCTTCTAGGTACACTATCATGTCGTCTGCAAATAGAGACAATTTGGCTTCCACATTTCCTGTTTGAATAACCTTTATTTCTTTTCCTTGCCTGATTGCTCTGGCTAGAAATTCCAGTAGTATGTTGAATAGAAGTGGTGAGAGAGGGCATCCTTTTCTAGTGCCGGATTTCAAAAGAAATGCTTCCAGTTTTTGCGCATTAAGTATGATATTGGCTGTTGGTTTGTCGTAGATAGCTTTTATTACTTTGAGATATGTTCCATCAATTCCAAGTTTATTGAGGGTTTTTAGCATAAAGGCAGTTGAATTTTGTCAAATGCCTTCTCTGCATCAATTGAGATAATCATGTGGTTTTTGTTTTTGCTTCTGTTTAGGTGGTGAATTACATTTATAGATTTGTGTATGTTGAACCAGGCTTGCATCCCCGGGATGAATCCTACTTGATCATGATGGATAAGTTTTTTAACGTGCTGTTGCAATCGGTTTGCCAGTATTTTATTGAAGATTTTTGCATCTATGTTCATCATGGATATTGGCCTGAAGTTTTCTTTTCTTTTTGAGTCTCTGTCAGGTTTTGGTATCAGGATGATGTTGGTCTCATAAAATGATTTGGGAGGGGTTCCCTCTTTTTGAATTATTTGGAATAGTTTCAGAAGGAATGATACCAGATCCTCTTTGTGTGTCTGGTAGAATTCAGCTGTGAACCCATCTAGACCTGGGCTTTTTTTGTGTGGTAGGCTCTTAATTGCTGCCTCAGCTGCAGACCTTGTTATTGGTCTATTCATAGTTTCGGCTTCCTCCTTGTTTAGGCTTGGGAGGACACAGGCGTCCAGGAATTTATCCATTTCTTCCTGGTTTACTAGTTTATGTGCATAGAGTTGTTTGTAGTATTCTCTGATGAGGGTTTGAATTTCTGTGGAATCTGTGGTGATTTCCCCATTATCGTTTTTTATTGCATCTATTTGGTTGTTCTCTTTTTTTTTTATCAGTATGGCTAGTGGTCTGTCTATTTCGTTGATCTTTTTGAAAAACCAGCTCTTAGATTTATTGGTTTTTTGCAGGCTTTTTGTTGTCTCTATCTCCTTCACTTCTGCTCTGATCTTAGTTATTTCTTTTCCTCGGCTAGGTTTTGAGCTTTTTTGATCTTGCTCCTCTAGCTCTTTCAATTTTGACAATAGGGTGTTAATTTTGGATCTCTTCACTCTTCTCATGTGGGCACTTATTGCTATATATTTTCTTCTACAGACTGCTTTAAACGTGTTCCAGAGATTCTGGTATGTTGTTTCTTCATTTTCATTAGTTTCAAAGAACTTCTTTATTTCTGCCTTTATTTCATTGTTTATCCAATAAACATTCAAGAGCCAGTTGTTCAGTTTCCATGAAGCTGTGCGGTTCTGAGTTATTTTCTGAATTCTGAGTTCCAACCTGATTGCACTATGGTCTGAGAGACTGTTTGCTATGATTTCAGTTGTTTTGCACTTGCTGAGGAGTGCTTTACTTCCAATTCTGTGGTCAGTTTAGAAGTAGGTGTGATGTGGTTCTGAGAAGAATGTATATTGTGTGGATTTGGGTTTGAGAGTTCTGTAAATGTCTATCAGGTTTGCTTGTTCCAGGTCTGAGTTCAAGTCCTGGATATCCTTGTGAATTTTCTGTCTGATTTATCTGTCTGCTATTGACAGTGAAGTGTTAAAGTCTCCCACTATTATTGTGTGGGAGTCTAAGTCTCTTTGTAAGACATTAAGAACTTGCCTTATATATCTGGGTGCTCCTACATAGGGTCCATATATATTTAGAATCGTTAGCTTTTCTTGTTGTATCGATCCTTTTACCATTATGTAATGACCTTCTTTGTCCCTTTTGATCTTTGTTGCTTTAAAGTCTGTTTTAGCAGAGATGAGAATTGCAACTTCTGCTTTTGTTTGCTCTCCATTTGCTTGGTAAATCTTCCTCCATCCCTTTATTTTGAGCCTTTGTGTATCTTTGCGTGTGAGGTGGGTTTCCTGGATTGCAGCTCTCAGTGAAGGCGCAGAGGGTGAGTCCTAGCCACATTCTCAGAAGGACCTTTTTTTGCCCACAGAACGTTGAAAGTCCCAGGTGTAGGAGAGACACGGGATGCCAGCGCAGCCTGCTGGTGTGGCCAGTTTGGCCGGTGCCACAGCGCAGTTGCACCTGGAACAAAACTCACTGGTCTGAGTGCCCTGTTAAACTGGCAATCTGATATTTGGAAGGGCAGATTGACATGACCATCTGATTAAACGTGACTTGGTCAATGAGACAGAACAGGAGATTCCTGGGAAGCACAACTTGAGCCAGTGCAGTGGGCAGTGACACGGGAGATCACACAAATCCCAGTGCCCTATCAGAAGGCTACTGGGGCACCAGTGAGAGAGTCAACCGTTCAAATTGGGAAAAAAGAGAGAGAGAGAGAGGACAGACTCTGAGGCAGAGAGCCAGGTGATTGGGCACGGTGGGTCCCACTTTCACAGGGACAAGCAGGGCAGTGATTGGAGGCTCTCGGGGTTGAGAGTTTTGCTGCCCGCAAAGCTGAATCTAGGATGGTGCAGCCTGGTGGGGGAGGGGATTCCGCCACTACGGACGCAATCCACTCCTACTGAAGCACCGCCCAGTACTGATGCAGCCTGCCATTGCCGAGGCTACCCGCCATAACAGAGAGACTCCACCAGCAGGGCAGATTGCACCACAGCAGAATGGAGCACTGCGGCAGCAGGGCGGAGCCTCAGCAGGCAAATAGTGAATAGACTACCTCCTAGCCAGCCAGGACACTGCAACAGGTACTCATAAAGAAAGCCCCAACTCCCTGAGACAGAGCATCTAAGGGGGGAAAAAAGGGTGGGTTTATGAGTTCTGCTGCAGCAGACATAAACACATCCTTCCAACAACCCTGAATGAACGACGGAGCTCAGATCTCAGCACTGGAACTCTTATGAAGCACAGAACATCTCCTCAAGCAGCTCCCTGTATATCCAAAGAGTCACCTCAAAAAAGGAGTAATCAGACTGACATTTTGCAAGCATCATTCTGAAACAAAGATAGCAGAAGAAGAAACTGGTAGCATCCCTCACTGTCCCACAGCTGCTACAGGTGTACCCCAGACAAGCAGGGCCTGGAGTGGACCTCAGCACTCGTACAGCAGAGGGGCTAGACCATTAGAAAAAAAAACTAAGTAACAGAAATACTTCATAATCAACAATCTGGGCGTCCACTCAGAGACCAAATTGAAAAATCAGCAAATCCTAAGACGACAGGTGGATAAATACATAAAAATGGAAAGAAACCAGTGCAAAAAGGGGGAAAACACCCGAAACCAAAAAAAACTCAACTCCTACAAGGGACCAAAACTCCTCACCAGAAAGGGAACAAAGCTGGACGGAAAATGATTGTGATGAAATTACAGAATCAGACTTTAGAAAGTGGAAAATGAGAAACTTCTGTGAGCTAAAAGAACATGTTATAAATCAAGGCAAATAAACTAAGAACCTTGAAAAGAGATTTGAAAAAAGATTCTAGGAAATGATAACAAGAATGGACAACTTAGAGAGGAACATGAAAGAATTCAAGGAGCTGAAAATCACAACAAGAGAACTTCGTGAAGCATGCACAAGTTTCAACAGCCAAATTGACCAAGCAGAAGAAAGAATATCAGAAGTCAAATATCAACTCAATGAAATAAAATGAGAAACCAAGATTAGAGAAAAAAAGTGCAAAAAGTAATGAACAAAATCTCCAAGAAATGTGGGACTATGTGAAGAGATCCAACCTATGTTTGATAGGTGTACCAGAATGTGATAAAGAGAATGAATTCAAGCTGGAAAACACTCTTCAGAATATTATCCAGAAAAATTTCCCCAACCTAGCAAGGCAGGTCAATACTCAACTCCAGGAAATACAGAGAACATCATAAAGATATTCTGCAAGAAGAGCAACCACAAGGCACATAATCGTCAGATTCACCAGGGTTGAAATGAAGGAGAAAATACTAAGGGCAGCCAGAGAGAAGGGTCAGGTCACCCACAAAGGGAAGCCAATCAGACTCACAGCAGATCTCTTGGCAGAGACTCTACAAGCCAGAAGAGAGTGGGGGCCAATATTCAACATTCTTAAAGAAAAGAACTTTCAACACAGAATTTCATATCCAGCCAAACTGAGCTTCATAAGTGAAGACAAAATAAAATCCTTCACGAACAAGCAAGTACTCAGAGATTTTGTCACCACCAGGCCTGCTTTAAAGAGCTCCTGAAAGAGGCACTACACATAGAAAGAAACAACCAGTAGCAGCCATACTAAAAGCATACCAAATGCTAGAGAGCATCAACAAAATAAAGAATCTACATGAACCAATGGGCAAAACAGCCAGCTAGCATCAAAATGGCAGTATCAAATTCACACATAACAATATTACCCCTAAATGTAAATCGGTTAAACGCACCAATCAAAAGACACAAAATGGCAAATTGGATAAAAAACCAAAACCCATCGGTGTGCTGTATCCAGGAAACCCACCTCACATGCAAGGATACACAAAGGCTCAAAATAGAAAGATGGAGGAAGATTTACCAAGAAAATGGAGAGCAAAAAAAAAGCAGAATTTGCAATTCTCGTCTCTGATAAAATAGACTTTAAAGCAACAAAGATCAAAAGACACAAAGAAGGTCATTATATAATGGTAAAAAGATCGATACATAAAGAAGAGCTAACAATTCTAAATAAATATGGACCCAATGCAGGAGCACCCAGATATATAAGGCAAGTTCTTAATGATTTACAAGGAGACTTAGACTCCCAAACAATAATAGTGAGAGACTTTAACACTCCACTGTCAATATCAGACAGATCAACCAGGCAGAAAATTAACAAGAATATCCAGGACTTGAACTCTGACCAGGAACAAGCAAATATGATAGACATTTAGAGAACTCTCCATCCAAAATCCACAGAGTATACATTCTTCTCAGCACCACATCACACCTACTCCAAAATTGACCACATAATTGGAAGTAAAGCACTGCTTAGCAAATGCAAAACAACTGAAATCATAACAAACATTCTCTCATACCAGAGTGCAATCACGTTAAAGCTCAGTATTCAGAAAATAACTCAGAAGAGAACGGCTTCATCAAAACTGAACAACTGGCTCTTGAATGTCGATTAGATAAACAATGAAATGAAGGCAGAAATAAAGAAATTCTTCAAAACCAACGAGAACGAAGACACAACATACCAGAATCTCTGGGACACATTTAAAGCCGTCTGTAGAGGAAAATATATAACAATAAGTGCCCAGAAGAGAAGAGTGGAGAGATCCAAAATTGACACCCTATCGTCAAAATTGAAAGAGCCAGAAAAGCAAGATCAAAAAAGCTAAAACTATAGCGAAAGACAAGAAATAACTAAGATCAGAGCAGAACAGAAGGAGATAGAGACAAGAAAACCCCTTCAAAAAATCAATAAATCCAAGAGCTGGTTTTTCAAAAAAATCAACAAAATAGACCACTAACCAGAATGATAAAAAGAAGAGAGAGAACAATCAAATAGTTGCAATAAAAAACGATAAAGGGGAAATCACCACAGATTGCACAGAAATTCAAACCATCATCAGAGAATACTACAAACAACTCTATGCACATCAACTAGTAAACCAGGAAGAAATGGATAAATTCCTGGACGCCTGTGCCCTCCCAAGCCTAAACCAGGAGGAAGCCAAAACTATGAATACACCAATAACAAGGTCTGAAGTTGAGGCAGCAACTAAGAGCCTACCACACAAAAAAAGCCCAGATCCAGATGGGTTCACAGCTGAATTCTACCAGACACACAAAGAGGATCTGATACCATTCCTTCTGAAACTATTCCAAATAATTCAAAAAGAGGGAACCCTTACCAAATCATTTTGTGAGACCACTATCATCCTGATACCAAAACCCGGCAGAGACTCAACAAGAAAAGAAAACTTCAGGCCAATATCCATGATGAACATGGATGCAAAAATCTTCAATAAAATACTGGCAAACCGATTGCAACAGCACATTAAAAAACTTATGCATCATGATCAAGTTGGATTCATCCCAGGGATGCAAGGCTGCTTCAACATACACAAGTCTATAAACTTCATTCACCACATTAACAGAACCAAAAACAAAAACCATACGATTATCTCAATTGGTGCACATAAGGCATTTGACCATATTCAACAGCCCTTTATGCTAAAAACCCTCAATAAACTTGGTATTGAGGGCTTTTAGCATATGGAACATATCTCAAAGTAATAAAAGCTTTTTATGACAAATCAACAGCCAATATCATTTTTCATGGGCAAAAACTGGAAGCATTTCTTTTGAAATCCGGCACTAGACAAGGATTCCCTCTCTCACCACTCCTATTCAACATAGTACTGGAAGTTATAGCCAGAGCAATCAGGCAAGAAGAAGAAATAAATGTTATTCAGGGAGGAAAGTTGGAAGCCAAATTGTCTCTATTTGTAGACGACATGATAGTATACCTAGAAGACCCCATCATCTCAGCCCAAAAACTCCTGAAATTGATAAGCAACTTCAGCAAAGTCTCAGGATATAAAATCAATGTTCAAAAATCACAAGCATTCCTATACACCAATAACAGACATAAAGAGAACCAAATCAAGAACAAACTGCCATTCACAATTGCTACAAAGAAAATAAAATACCTAGGAATACAATTCACAAGGAACATAAGGGACCTCTTTAAGGAAAACTACAAACCACTGCTCAATGAAATAAGAGAGGACACAAACAGATGGAGAAACATTCCATGTTTGTTCTTAGGAAGAATCAATTTCGTGAAAATGGCCATACTGCCCAAAGTAATTTACACAATCAATGCTATCCCCATCCAACTACCATTGAATTTCTTCACAGAACTGGAAAGAAACACCATGAACTTTATATAGAACCAAAATAGAGCCCGCATATCCTAGTCAATTCTAAGAAAAAGAACACAGCGGGAGGCATCACACTACCAGACTTCAAACTATACTACAAGGCTACAGTAATCAAAACAGCATGGTACTGGTACCAAAACAGAGATATAGACCAATGGAACAGAACAGAGGCATCGGAGGCAACACAACGTATCTACAAACATATAGTCTTTGATAAAACAGACAAAAACAAGCAATGGGGAAAGGATTCCCTGTTTAATAAATGGTGTTTGGAAACCTGGCTAGCCATGTGCAGAAAGCAGAAACTGGACCCCTTCCTGACACCTTACACTAAAATTAACTCCAGATGGATTAAAGACTTAAGCATAAGGCCTGACACCATAAAAACCCTAGAAGAAAATCTAGGCAAAACCGTTCAGGACATAGGAGTAGGCAAAAATTTCATGAACAAAACACCAGAAGCATTGGAAACAAAAGCCAAAATAGAAAAATGGAAGGTAACCAACTCCACAGCTTCTGCACAGCAAAAAAACAGTCACTAGAGTGAATCGGCCACCATCAGAATGGGAAAAAATCTTTGCAGTTTACACATCTGACAAAGGGCTTATATCCAGAATTTACAAAGGACTCAAACAGATTTACAGGAGAAAAACAAACAAGCCCATTCAAAAATGGACAAAGAATATGAACAGACACTTCAAAAAAGAAGACATACATGAGGCCAACAAACATATGAAAAAATGCTCATCATCACTGGTCATTAGAGAGATGCAAATCAGAACCACATTGTGATACCATCTCACGCCAGTTAGAATGGTGATCATTAAAAAATCTGGAGACATCAGATGCTGGAGAGGATGTGGAGAAATAGGAACACTCTTACACTGTTGGTGGGAATGTTAATTAGTTCAACCATTGTGGAAGACAGTGTGACGATTCCTCAAGGACCTAGAAATAGAAATTTCATTTGACCCAGCAATCCCCTTACTGGGTATATATCCAAAGGACTATAAATCGTTCTACTATAAGGACACATGCACACGAGTGTTCATTGCAGCACTGTTTACAATAGCAAAGACCTGGAACCAACCCAAATGCCCATCGATGATGGACTGGACTGGGAAAATGTGGCACATATACACCATGGAATATTATGCAGCAATCAAAAATGATGAGTTTGTGTCCTTTGTAAGGACATGGATAAATCTGAAGAACATCATTCTCAGCAAACTGACACAAGAACAGAAAACGTAATACTGCATATTCTCACTCATCGGCAGGTGAGAAAATGAGAACACATGGACACAGGGAGGGGGTCTACTTCCCACTGGGGTCTATTGGGGGAATTGGGGAGGGACAGTGGGGAGGGCTGGGGAGGGATAGCCTGGGGATAACTGCCAAGTGTGAGTGAAGGGGAGGAAGGTAGCAAACACAGTGCCAGGTGTTTACCTATGCAACTATCTTGCACGTTCTGCACATGTACCCCAAAACCTATAATTCAATAAAAATTTAAAAAATTAAAAAAAAATTAAAAAATGTGGAGTAGTCAGGAGTCTATTTAATGCAGCCACATATTCAGAGCCTCAGTGAACAATACACACTTGGGAAATAGTCAAGTGTCTATTTTATAAGGCCAATTTTTCGGCGCCTCACTGAGTGACACACACCTGGGAAATAGTCAGGACAGTTTCATATTAATGCTCATTGAAAGCCTAACAGAATAGTGCATACCTGTAAAACACTCAGGAATCTATTTTATTTGGTCACTCTTTTAGAGCCTCAGTGAATAATACACACCTGGGGAACAGTGAGGAATCTATTTTATGTGGCCACTCATTCAAAGCTTCACTGAATAGTGCAAACCTGGAGAATTCTCCAGAGTCTATTTGGAATGGCAATGCATTCAGTGAATCTGTGATTAACACAAACCTAGGGAATAGTGAGGAATCTATTCCAAGTGGCGACACATTCAGAGCCTCAGTGAATAATAAACACCTGGAGAATAATCCGGAGTCTATTGCTTATGGCCCCTCATTCAGCCCCTCAGTAAATAATGCAAGTCTGTCGAGTACTGAGGGGTCTATTTCGTATGGCCACTCATTTCGAGCCTCACTGAATAGTACACACCTGGGAAAAAGTCAGAAGTGTATTTCACATGGCCACTCATTCCGAGGCTCAGTGAATAATTCACACCTGTTGAATACTCAGGAGTCTTTTTCATATGGTGAATCATTCAGAGCCACACTGAATAATACACACCTTAGGAATAGTCTGAATTCTGTTTTAATATGACCACTCACTATGAGCCTAAATTAATAAGGCATGTCTGTGGAGTATTGAGGATACTAATTCATATTGCTCCCCAATTCTGAGATTCCGTGAATAATAAAAACCTGTGAAATTATTAGAAATTTATTTTATATGGAAACCCTTCGGGAACCACAAGAAATAATACACAACTAGGGAATATTCAGTATTCTATTTCATATGGCCACTCAGAAAATCAGTGAATAATGCACACAGGAGGAATAATAGGTGAATATTAGGAGTCTATTTCTTATGACAATCAGAGCCTCAGTGAATAATTCACACCACGGTAATAGTAAGAAGCCTCTTTCACATGACCACTGATTCAGCATCTCACTGAATGATACACACCTGGTGAATCGTCAGGATTCTATTTCATAGGACCACTCATTCAGAGCCTTACTGAATAATTCACAATGGGGCAATAGTCAGGAGTCTATTTCATATGGCCTCTCATTCAAGGCTTCAGTGAATAATAAACTCCGGTGGAGTAGTCAGGACCCTATTTAAGATAGCCACAAATTAAGCACATCTTTGAAGGATACACACCTGGGTGATAGTTGGGAGTCTATTTGATATGGACACTCATACAGAAACTCTTTGAATAATGCACATGTGGTGAATAATCAGTAGTCTATTTCATACGGTTATTCCTTTAGAGAATCAATGAATAACACACACCTGTGGAGTAAAATGGATGCTGTTTTATATAGCCACACTTTCAGTGTTTCAGTGAATAATATATATATCTGGAATAGTCAGAAATCTTTTTCATATGGTCACCCGTTCAGTGCCACAGTGAATAACGCACCCCTGGGAAATGGTCAAGGGTCTACTTCAAACTGCTACATATTCTGAGTTTCTGTAAATAATGCACAGCTGGGGAATAGTCAGGAGTCTCTTTCTTATGCCCACTTATTCAGAGTCTCATTCCTTAATACACACCTGGGGAAGAGTTAAGAGCCTAATTTATATAGGCACTCATTTAGAGTCTCAGTGAGTAATGCACACCTTGGTATACACACAAGTCTATTTTTTCTAGCCACCAAATCAAAGCCTGAGTGAGCAGCTTTGGAATAGTGAGGAGTATATTTCATATGCCCACTTAATCAGAGTCTCAGTCAATAAAACACACCTGTGGAATAGTCAGGAGGCTATTTTTTTATGACCAAACTTTCAGAGCTTCTGTGTATAATGCACACAGGGGCAGACTAAGGACAATATTACATATGGCTCCTCATTCAGAGTTTCTCGGAATAATGAACACCTGTCGAGTACTCATAAGTCTATTTCATATAGCTACACATTCAAAGCCTCACTGAATAATAAACACTTGGGGGAAAGTCAAAATTCTATTTCATAAAGCCACTCTTTCAGAGCCCAACCTAAAAACGCACTCCTGGGAGTATTCAGGATTCTCTTTTCTATGGCCACACATTCAAAGCACATATTCAGAGGCTTAGTAAATCATGCATACCTTGGGAATACTCAGCAATCTATTTCATAGAGCCACTCATTCAGAGATTCACTAAATAATACAAATATGTAAAATAGACAGCATCCTATTTCATATGACCACACAAGCAGAGCCTCACTGAGTAATACACACCTGGGGAAGACTTACCAGTCTACTTAATATTGCCACTAATTTACAGCCTCAGTGAACAACACATACATGTGGAATAGACACAAGTCTAGTCTATTTTATTTTATTTTTGAATTTATTGCTTTATTATACAGTCATAAATGTTCTTTACTTATTATTTACATCTACTGCATAAAGGTAAAATATATGTATTGCACTATTATTGGAAGCCCATGGTCTAGTTTTCTTTTCATTTTCATTTTTTTTTTTTTGACGTGATATAATAAGAATGGCTCTTTCTCGGCTGGGCTCGGTGGCTCACGCCTGTAATCCCAGCCCTTTGGGAGGCCAAGGCGGGCAGATCAGGAGACCAAGACCATCCTGGCTGACACATTGAAACCCTGTCTCTACTAAAAAATACAAAAAATTAGCCGTGCATGGTGGCATGCCCCTGTAGTCCCAGCTACTCAGGAGGCTAAAGCAGGAGAATCACTTGAAGGGAGTGATTCCCTCCATTCCCACTGGGAGGTGGAGGCTGCACTGAGCCAAGATCGCCTCACTGCACTCCAACCTGGGTGACAGAGTAAGGTGCAAGATTCCGTCTCAAAAAAAAATGGCCTTTTCTCTCTACGATCTTCCAAAAACATATCACCCCAATCTAATCATGAGAAAAACAACAGACAGATCTTTTTTTTTTTTAAGAGAAAGAGAGGATATAGAAGGTCTTTTTTTTTTTGAAAGAAAGAGAGAGGAAGAAAAAGAGGGAGAGAGAACAGAAATATTGCTTTATTCTATAAATAGCTATTAATAATGGCCGATCATTATTTTATGTATTTAAAATGGAGAATGTATATTTTATTTATCTAAAGTGGAGAGTTTACTTATTAAGTTTACTTGTTACTGATCTGAGTTCAGATTCTGGATATCCTTATTAATTTTCTGTTTCATTGAGTCTGAATCTCTTTATGGGTCTTATGTATCTGGGTGTTAGAATGCATTGATCCTTATACCACTCTATCTTTTTTGGTTTGAAATCTGTTTTATCAAATGCATGAATTGCAACTCCTTTTTGTTTATTTATTTGTTTTTTTCTCTATTTGATTGGTAAATCTTTCTCCAAATCTTTGTTTTTAGTCTATGTATATCTTTGGATATGAAATAGGTCTGGATATAGTATACTGTTAGATTTTGGCTGTATCTTTTAATTAGAAAATTTAGTCGATTTCCATTTAAGATTACTGCCATTTGATGTTAACTGGCATTTTATTCATTTGTTGATGTAAATTCTTCTTTCTGTTGATGTTCTTTACTTTTTGGTATATTTTTAGAAAGGCTAATACTGGTTGTTCCTTTCTGTGTGTAATGCTGCTTTCAGAAGTTTTTGTAAAGCAGGCCTGATGGTAATAAAATCTCTGAGTACTTGCTTGTTCATAAAAGATTTTATTTTTTCTTCAATTGTGAAGCTTAGTTTGGCAGGATATGAAATTCTGGGCTGAAATTTCTGTTCTTTGAGGATGTTAAATATCGGCACCCACTCTCTTCTGGCTTGTAGGGTTTCTACTGAGAGATCTGCTGTAAATCTAATAGGCTTCCCTTTGTGGGTAACCTGACCTTTCTCTCTGGCTGCCCTTAGTATTTTCTCCTTTGTTTCAACCCTGGTGAATCTAATGATTATGTGTCTTGGGGTTGCTCTTCTTAAGGAATATCTTTGTGGTGTTCTCTGTATTACCTGAGGTTGAATGGTATCCTGCTTTGCTAGATTGGGAAAATTCTCCTGGATGATATCCTGAAGAATATTTTCCAGCTGGGATTCATTCTCTCCATCACATTCAGGTACACCTATTAAACGTAGATTAGGTCTTTTCACATAGTCTCATAATTCTTGGAGACTTTGCTCATTCCTTTTTATCCTTTTTTCTCTATTCTTGTCTTCTCGTTCCATTTCATTAAGTCGGTCTTCGACCTCTGATATTCTTTCTCCTGCTTGATCAATTCGGCTATTCAAACTTGTGCATATTTCACTAAGTTCTCGTGTTGTATTTTTCAACTCCATTAGTTCATTTATATTCCTTTCTATATTGTCCATTCTTTTTAACATTTCGTCTAACCTTTTTTTCAAAGTTCTTAGTTTCTTTGCATTGGTTTAGAACAATTTGTTTCAATTCCCAGAGGTTTTTTACCATCCACCTTCTAAAACCTCCTTCAGATACTGGAACACAGTCCTCTTCCATTAGGGCTTGTTCCATTGCTGATGAGGAATTACTATCCCCTGTAGAGGGAGAGGGGTTCTGACTTTCAGTTTTCTCAGCCTTTTTAGGCTGTTTTTTTCCCTTTATTGTGATTTTATCCATCTGTTGTCTTTACAATTAGCACCTTTCTCATTAAGTTCCTGAGAGGATGTTCAATTTGTTGATTCCCAGTGCTGGAATCCGAGCAACCCACTGCGCCGGCCAAAACAACAGCGATAAGACTGATGGTGCTCTTCTGCCTGGGAATCTCTGGTTGGGCTTTCTTCTTGAGTCCGCAACAAGCGGCTCTGCCTTCCCAGAGCTCCAAATGCCAGTCAGTAGGGGAACCAGTCCCGCTCACTGTGCACGAAGAGCTGCTGCGCCGAGGTGACGGCAAAAACCGCTGCACCGGCCACAGAAGTCGCGCTGGCGACCCGCGGGGCTCCTCCACTGGAAATCTTCTGGTCCGTGGGCGACGCAAAGTTCTCTGAAAATGTGGCGTCCTTACGTTTTCCGAGCTTTCACTAGGAGCTACATCGCAAGCTGTTAGCGATCAGCCATCGTGGATCTCTCTCCCCTTCTTTTCATTTTTTAAAAAGTGACTTTAAATTAGCGGATTTCCATATTTGCCAAGTCAAATTTATACAACTTTTAATGTATAGCTTCTTTTATGATGTTTTACATTTAAGAAATTTTAATCTATCCAAGGTTTGAAGATGTTCTTCCATCTTGTCTAACAAATCTATTTTTTTTTTTTTAGCATTTCACAGGATTTTTTTTTTTGGAGTTTCTTACTTTCTGCTTTTTAAAACAAATTTTAATGCACTATAGGTTTGGGGTACATGTGCAGAACGTGCAAGATAGTTGCATTGGTACACACATGGCAGTGTGTTTTGCTGCCTTCCTCCCCTTTACCCACACTTGGCATTTCTCCCCAAGCTATCCCTCCCCAGCTCCCACCCAGCTGTCCCTCCCCCATTTCCCCCAATAGACCCCAGTGTGTAGTAGACCCACTCCCTGTGTCCATGTGTTCTCATTTTCTCACCCGCCTATGAGTGAGAATATGCGGTATTTCCTTTTCTGTTTTTGTGTCAGTTTGCTGAGAATAATGTTCTGCAGATTCATCCATGTCCTTACACAGGAAACAAACTCATTATTTTTGATTGCTGCATAATATTCCATGGTGTATATGTGCCATATATACAGTCTATCATCGATGGGCATTTGGGTTGGTTCCAGGTCTTCGCTATTGCTGCAATGAATATTCGTGTGGATGTGTCCTTATAGTAGAACCATTTATATTCCTTTGGATATATACCCAGTAATGGGATTTCTGGGTCAAATGGAATTCTATTTCTAGCAATCATTTTTTATTGCTGCATAATATTCCATGGTGTATATGTGCCACATTTTCCCAGTCCAGTCTATCATCAATGGGCATTTGGGTTGGTTCCAGGTCTTTGCTATTGTAAACAGTGCTGCAATGAACATTCGTGTGCATGTGTCCTTATAGTAGAATCATTTATATTCCTTTGGATATATACCCTGTAATGGGGTTGCTGGGTCAAATGGAATTTCTATTTCTAGGCCCTTGAGGAATCGCCACACTGTCTTCCACAATGGTTGAACTAATTTACACTCCCACCAACAGTGTAAGAGTGTTCCTATTTCTCCACATCCTCTCCAGCATCTGCTGTCTCCAGATTTTTTAATGATCGCCATTCTAACTGGTGTGAGATGATATCTCAATGTGGTTTTGATTTGCATCTCTCTAATGACCAGTGATGATGAGCATTTTTTCATGTGTTTGTTGGCCTCATGTATGTCTTCTTTTGTAAAGTGTGTGTTCATATCCTTTGCCCATTTTTGAATGGGCTTGTTAGTTTTTTTCCAGTAAATCTGTTTGAGTTTTTTGTAAATTCTAGACATCAGCCCTTTGTCAGATATGTAAACTGCAAAGACATTTTTCCGATTCTGATGGTGGCTGATTCACTCTAGTGACTGTTTCTTTTGCCATGCAGAAGCTGTGGAGTTTCATTAGGTGCCATTTGTGTATTTTGGCTTTTGTTGCCAATGCTTTTGGTGTTTTGGTCATGAAATTCTTGCCTACTCCTGTGTCCTGTATGGTTTTGCCTAGATTTTCTTCTAGGGTTTTTATGGTGCCAGGTCTTAGGTTTAAGTCTTTAATCCATCTGGAGTTAATTTTAGTGTATGGTGTCAGGAAGGGGTCCAGTTTCTGCTTTCTGCACATGGCTAGCCAGTTTTCCCAACACCATTTATTAAACAGGGAATCCTTTCCCCATTGCTTGCTTTTGTCTGGTTTATCAAAGATAATGTGGTTGTAAATATGTTGTGGTGCCTTCGATGCCTCTGCTCTGTTCCATTGGTCTATATCTCTGTTTTGGTACCAGTACCATGCTGTTTCGATTACTGTAGCCTTGTAGTATAGTTTGAAGACTGGTAGTATGTTGCCTCCCACTGTATTCTCTTGGCTTAGAATTGACTTGGCTATGCGGGCTCTCTTTTGGTTTCATATAAAGTTCGTGGTGGTATTTTTCAGTTCTGTGATGAAATTCAATGGTCGTTTAATGGGGATAGCATTGATTGTGTAGATTACTTTGGGCAGTATAACCATTTTCACGATATTGATTCTTCCTAACCACGATCATGGAATGTTTCTCCATCTCTTTGTGTCCTCTCTTATTTCGTTGAGCAGTGGTTTGTAGTTTTTCTTGAAGAGGTCCCTTACGTTCCTTGTGAGTTGTATTCCTAGGCATTTTATTTTCTTTGTAGCAATTGTGAATGGCAGTTCGTTCTTGATTTGGTTCTCTTTAAGTCTGTTATTGGTGTATAGGAATGCTTGTAATTTTTGCACATTGATTTTATATCTTGAGACTATTGAAGTTGCTTATCAGTCTCAGGAGTTTTTGGGCTGAGACGATGGGGTCTTCTAGGTATACTAGCATGTCGTCTGCAAATAGAGACAATTTTGCTTCCACCTTTTCTATTTGAATACGCTTTATTTCTTTTTCTTGCCTGATTGCTCTGGCTAGACCTTCAAGTACTATGTTGAATAGGAGTGGTGAGAGAAGGCATCCTTGTCTAGAGCTGGATTTCAAAGGGAATGCTTCCAGGTTTGCTCATTAAGAATGATATTGGCTGTTGGTTTGTCATAAATAGCATTTATTACTTTGAGATATGTTCCATCAGTATCAAGTTTATTGAGGGTTTTTAGCACAAACGGCTGTTGAATTTTGTCAAGTGCCTTCTCTGCGTCTATTGAGATAAGCATGTGGTTTTTTTTTTGGTTCTGTTCATTTGGTGAATTATATTTATAGACTTGCTTATGTTGAACCAGACTTGCATCCCCGGGATTAATCCTACTTGATCATGATGGATAAGTTTTTTAATGTGCTGTTGCAGTCGGTTTGCCAGTATTTTATTGAAGATTTTTGCATCTATGTTCATCATTGATATTGGCCTGAAATTTTCTTTTCTTGTTGAGTCTCTGACGGGTTTTGGTATAAGGATGATGTTGGTCTCATTAAATGATTTGCGAAGGGTTCCCTCTTTTTGAATTATTTGAAAAAGTTTCAGAAGGAATGGTACCAGCTCCTCTTTGTGTGTCTGACAGAATTCGGCTGTGAACCCATCTGGACCAGGGCTTTTATTTTGTGGTTTGTTCTTAATAGCTGCCTCAACTTTAGACCATGTTATTGGTCTATTCATCGTTTCGGCTTCCTCCTGCTTTAGGTTTAGGAGGACACAGGTGTCGAGGAATTTATACATTTCTTCTTGGTTTACTAGTTTTTGTGCACAGAGTTTGTAGTATTCTCTGATGATGGTTTGAATTTCTGTGGAATCTGTGGTGATTTCCCCTTTATAGCTTTTTATTGCATCTATTTGGTTGTTCTCTCTTATGTTTTTTATCAGTCTGGCTAGTGATCTGTCTATTTTTGTTGATCTTTTCTAAAAACCAGCTCTTGGATTTATTGATTTGTTGAAGGGTTTTTCTTGTCTCTATCTCCTTCAGTTCTGTTCTGATCTTAGTTATTTCTTGTCTTTGGCTAGGTTTTGAGCTTTTTTGATCTTGCTCCTCTAGCTCTTTCAATTTTGATGATAGGGTGTTAATTTTGGATCTCTCCACTCTTCTCATGTGGGCACTTATTGCTACATATTATCCTCTACAGACTGCGTTAAATGTGTCCCAGAGATTCTGGTACGTTGTGTTTTCATTCTCTTTGGTTTCAAAGAACTTCTTTATTTCTGCCTTCATTTCATTGTTTATCCAATCAATATTCAAGAGCCAGTTGTTCAGTTTCCATGAAGCTGTGTGGTTCTGAGTTATTTTCTGAATTCTGATTTCCAACTTGATTGCACTATGGTCTGAGAGACTGTTTGTTATGATTTCAGTTGTTATCCATTTGCTGAGGAGTGCTTTACTTTCAATTATGTGGTCAATTTTGGGGTAGGTGTGATGTGGTGCAGAGGAGAAAGTATATTCTTTGGATTTGGGGTGCAGAGTTCTGTAAATATCTATCAGGTTTGCTTGTTCCAGGTCTGATTTCACGTCCTGGATATCCTTGTTAATTTTCTGTCTCGTTGATCTGTCTGATATTGACAGTGGAGTGTTAAATTCTCCCACTATTATTGTGCGGGAGTCTAAGTCTCTTTGTAAGTCATTAAGAAATTGCCTTATATATCTGGGTGCTCCTGCATTGGGTCCATATATATTTAGAATCTTTAGCTCTTCTTGTTGTATCGATCCATTTCCCTTTATGTAATGACCTTCTTTGTCCCTTTTGATCTTTGTTGCTTTAAGGTCTATTTTATCAGAGACAAGAATTGCAACTCCTGCTTTTGTTTGCTCTTCATTTGCTTGGTAAATCTTCCTCCATGCCTTTATTTTGAGCCTTTGTGTATCCTTGCGTGTGAGGTGGGTTTCCTGGATACAGCACATCGATGGGTTTTGGCTTTTTATCCAATTTTCCAGTCTGTGTCTTTTCATTAGTGCATTTAGCCCATTTATATTTAGGGTTAATATTGTCATGTGTGAATTTGATATGGCCATTTTGATGCTAACAAGCTGTTTTGCCCATTGGTTCACGTAGATTCTTCATTTTGTTGATGCTCTTTAACATTTGGTATTTTTTTTTAGTATGGCTGGTACTGGTTGTTTCTCTCTATGTGTAGTGCCTCTTTCAGGAGCTCTTGTAAAGCAGGGCTAGTGGTCACAAAATCTCTGAGTACTTGCTTGTTCGTGAAGGATTTTATTTTTCCTTTACTTATGAAGCTCAGTTTGGCTGGATATGAAATTCTGGGTTGAAAGTTCTTTTCTTTAAGGATGTTGAATATTGGCCCCCACTGTCTTCTGGCTTGTAGAGTCTGTGCCGAGAGATCTGCTGTGAGTCTGATGGGCTTCCCTTTGTGGGTGACCCGACCTTTCTCTCTGTCTGCCCTTAGTATTTTCTCCTTCATTTCAACCCTGGTGAATCTGACGATTATGTGCCTTGGGGTTGCTCTTCTTGCGGAGTATCTCTGCGATGTTCTCTGTATTTCCTGGAGTTAAGTATTGACCTCTCTTGCTAGGCTCGGGAAACTTTCCTGCATAATATCTTGAAGAGTGTTTTCCAGCTTGGATTCATTCTCTTCCTCACATTCTGGTACACCTATCAAACGTAGGTTGGGTCTCTTTACATAGGCCCACAATTCTTGGAGATTTTGTTCATTCCATTTTGCGCTTTTTTCTTTGATCTTTGTTTCTCGTTTTATTTCATTGAGTTGATCTTCCACTTCTGATATTCTTTCTTCTGCTTGGTCAATTCGGCTGTTGAAACTTGTGCATGCTTCACGAAGTTCTCAGGTTGTGTTTTTCAGCTCCTTCAATTCATTCTTGTTCCTCTCTAAGTTGTCCATTCTTGTTACCATTTCCTCGAATATTTTCGCAAATCTTTTTTCCAGGTTCTTAGTTTTTTTGCACTGATTTAGAACATGTTCTTTTAGCTCACTGAAATTTCTCGTTATCCAATTTCTGAAGTCTGATTCCATCATTTTGTCACACTCATTCTCCGTCCAGCTTTGTTCCCTTCCTGGTGAAGAGTTTTGGTCCTTTGTAGGAGGTGAAGTGATTTGGTTTCTGGTGTTTTCCTCCTTTTTGCACTGGTTTCTTCCCATCTTTATAGATTGATCCACCTGTCCTCTTAGTAGTTGCTGGTTTTTCAATTGGGTCTCTGTGTGGATGCCCAGATTGTTGATTATGAAGTATTTCTGTTACTTAGTTTTTCTTCTAATGGTCTAGCCCCTCTGCTGTATGAGTGCTGAGGTGCAATCCAGGCCCTGATTTTCTGGGGTACACCTGTAGCAGCAGCGGAACAATGAGGGATGCTACCAGGTTCTTTTTCTGCTATCTTTGTTCCAGAATGATGCCCACCAAATGTCAGTCTGATTAGTCCACTTTTGGGGTGATTCTTTGTTATATACAGGGGTCAGAGAGCTGCTTGAGGACACGGTCTGTGCTTTATGGGAGCTCCAGTGCTGAGCTGTGAGCTCCGTTGTTCATTCAGGGTTGTTGGGAGTATGCGTTTATGTCTGCTGCAACAGAACTCATAACCCTCCCGTTTTTTTTCTCCCTTAGATGCTCTGTCTCAGGGAGTTGGGCCTTTCTTTATGAATATCTGTTTCACTGTCCTAACCAGCTAGGAGTCAGTCTTTTCACTGTTTGCCTGCTGGGGCTCTGCCCTGCTCACATGAGTTCACCATGTTGCTGCAGGGCTCCATTCTGCTGTGGTTTGATCCGCCCTGCTGTGGCTTGCTCTGCCCTGCTGGTGGAGTCTCTCTGTTATGGCAGGTTGCCTCAGCAATAGCAGGCTGCGTCAGCCCTGGGTGGCACTTTGTTAGGGGCAAATTGCATCAGAAGTGGCGGACGCCCCTCCCCCACTGAGCTGCACCATCCTTGATGCTGGCAGCAAAACTCTCATCCCCGAGCTCCTCCAATCGCTGCCCTGCTTGTCACCATCAGGGTGGGAACCGTTTAGCCCAATCACCCAGAACCTTGCCTCAGAGTCTGTCCTCTCTCTCTCTCTCTTCCTCTCCCCAAGCTGAACGGTTGACTCTCTCACTGGCACCTCAGTAGCCTGCTGATAGAGAAGTGGGATCCGTGAGATCTCCCATGCTGCTGCCCACTGCACCAGCTTAGATCACGTTTCCCCAGAATCTCCTGGTCTGGCTCATTGTCCAAGTCCCATTCAATCAGATGGACCTGCCAATCTGCCCTTCCAAATCTCGGATTGCCGGTTTAACAGGGCACCTGGACCAGTGAGTTTTGTGCCTGGTGCCACTGCGCTGTGGAACCAGCTGAAGCAGCCATGGGAGCCGGCTGATCTAGCATCGTGTGTCTCTTCCACACCTCGGACTTTCAAAGTTCTGTGGTCAAAATAGATCTGTCCGAGAATGCAGCTAGGACTCACCCTCTGTGCCTTCACTAAGAGCTGCAATCCGGAGTCACCTCTACAACGCCATCTTGGAAGCTGGAAAAATATAATCTTTGCCAACAAGCAAGTACTCAGAGATTTTGTCACCACTAGGCCTGCTTTAAAAGAGCTCCTGTAAGAGGCACTACACATAGAAAGAAACAACCAGTACCAGCCATACTAAAAAAAATACCAAATGCTAAAAACCATCAACAAAATGAAGAATCTACATCAACTAATGAGAAAAACAGCCACCAAGCATCAAAATGACAGTATCAAATTCATACATAACAATACTAACCCTAAATGTAAATGGGCTAAATGCACCAATCAAAAGACACAGACTGGCAAATTGGATAAAAAACCAAAACCCATTGGTGTGCTGTATCCAGCAAACCCACCTCACATGCAAAGATACACAAAGGCTCAAAATAAAGGGATGGAGGAAGATTTACCAAGCAAATGAAGAGCAAAAAAAAAGGAGGAGTTGCAATTCTCGTCTCTGATAAAATAGACTTTAAAGCAACAAAGATCAAAAGGGACAAAGAAGGTCATTACATAATTGTAAAAGGATCAATACAACAAGAAGAGCTAAAGATTCTAAATATATATGGACCCAATGTAGGAGCACCCAGATATATAAGGCAAGTTATTAATGACTTACAAAGAGACTTAGACTTCCACACAATAATAGTGGAAGACTTTAACAATCCACTGTCAATAGCAGACAGTTCAACCAGACAGAAAATTAACAAGAATATACAGGACCTGAACTCAGACCTGGAACAAGCAAACCTGACAGACATTTACAGAACTCTCCACCACAAATCCACAGAATATACATTCTTCTCAGCACCAAATCACACCTACTCCAAAATTGACCACATAATTGGAAGTAAAGCACTCCTCAGCAAATGCAAAACAACTAAAATCATAACAAACAGTCTCTCAAACCATAGTGCAATCAAGTTGGAACTCAGAATTCAGAAACTAACTCAGAACCACACAGCTTCATGGAAACTGAACAACTGGCTCTTGAATGTTGATTGGATAAACAATGAAATGAAGGCAGAAATAAAGAAGTTCTTTGAAACCAACGAAAATGAAGACACAACGTACCAGAATCTCTGGAACACATTTAACGCAGTCTGTAGAGGAAAATATAAAGCAATAAGTGCCCACATGAGAAGAGTGGAGAGATCCAAAATTGACACCCTATCGTCAAAATTGAAAGAGCTAGAGGAGCAAGATCAAAAAAGCTCAAAACCTAGCCGAAGACAAAAAATAACTAAGATCAGAACAGAACTGAAGGAGATAGATACAAGGAAAACCCTTCAAAAAATCAATAAATCTAAGAGCTGGTTTTTCGAAAAGATCAACAAAATAGACAGACCACTAGCCAGACTGATAAAAAAGAAGAGAGAGAACAACCAAATAGATGCAATAAAAAACTATAAAGGGGAAATCACCACAGATTCCACAGAAATTCAAACCATCATCAGAGAATACTACAAACAACTCTATGCACATCCACTAGTAAATCAGGAAGAAATGGATAATTTTCTGGACGCCTGTGTTCTCCCAAGCCTAAACCAGGAGGAAGCCGAAACTATGAATAGACCAATAACAAGGTCTGAAGTTGAGGCAGCAATTAAGAGCCTACCACACAAATAAAGCCCAGATCCATATGGGTTCACAGCTGAATTCTACCAGACACACAAAGAGGATCTGGTACCATTCCTTCTGAAACTATTCCAAATAATCCAAAAAGAGGGACCCCTTCCCAAATCATTTTATGAGACCAACATCATCCTGATACCAAAACCCGGCAGAGACTCAAAAAAAAAAAAAAAGAAAACTTCAGGCCAATATCCATGATGAACATAGATGCAAAAATCTTCAACAAAATACTGGCAAACCGATTGCAACAGCACATTAAAAAACGTATCCATCATGATCAAGTAGGATTCATCCTGGGGATGCTAGGCTGGTTCAACATATGCAAGTCTATAAATGTAATTCACCACATAAACAGAAGCAAAAACAAAAACCACACGATTATCTCAATTGATGCAGATAAGGCATTTGAGAAAATTTAACAGCCCTATATGCTAAAAACCCTCACTAAACTTGGTATTGATGGAACATATCTCAAAGTAATAAAAGCTATTTACGACAAACCAACAGCCAATATCACACTGAATGGGCAAAAACTGGAAGCATTCCCTTTGAAATCCGGCTCTAGACAAGAATGTCCTGTATTACCACCCCTATTCAACATAGTACTGGAAGTTCTAGCCAGAGCAATCAGGCATGAAAAAGAAATAAAGGGTATTCAAATAGGAAAGTGGAAGCCAAATTGTCTCTATTTGCAGACGACATGATAGTATACCTAGAAGACCCCATCACCTAAGCTCAAAAGCTCCTGACACTGATAAGCAACTTCAGCAACGTCTCAGGATATAAAATCAATGTGCAAGAATCACAAGCATTCCTATACACCAATAACAGACTTAAAGAAAACCAAATCAAGAACAAACTGCCATTCACAGTTGCTACAAAGAAAATAAAATACCTAGGAATACAACTCACAAGGAACGTAAGGGACCTCTTTAAGGAAAACTACAAACCACTGCTCAACGAAATAAGAGAGGACACAAACGGATGGAGAAACATTCCATGTTCGTGGTTAGGAAGAATCAATATCGTGAAAATGGCTCTACTGCCCAAAGTAATTTACACAATCAATGCTATCCCCATCAAACTACCATTGAATTTCTTCACAGAACTGGAAAAAAACACCATGAATTTCATATGGAACCAAAAAAGTGCCCGCATAGCCAAGTCAATTCTAAGGGAAAAGAACACAGCGGGAGGCATCACACTACCAGACTTTAAACTATACTACAAGGCTACAGTAATCAAAACAGCATGGTACTGGTACCAAAACAGAGATATAGACCAATGAAACAGGACAGAAGCATCGGAGGCAACACAACATATCTACAACCATATAATCTTTGATAAACCAGACAAAAACAAGCAATGGTGAAAGGATTCCCTGTTTAATAAATGATGTTGGGAAAACTGGCTAGCCATGTGCAGAAAGCAGAAACTGGACCCCTTCCTGACACCTTACACTAAAATTAACTCCAGATGGATTAAAGACTTAAACGTAAGACCCGACACCATAAAAACGCTAGAAGAAAATCTACGCAAAACCCTTCAGGACATAGGAGTAGGCAAGGACTTCATGAATAAAACACCAAAAGCATTGGCAACAAGAGCCAAGATAGACAAATGGGACCTCATCAAACTCCACAGCTTTTTCATGGCAAAGGAAACAGTCACTAGAGTGAATCGGCTACCATCAGAATAGGAAAAAATCTTTGCAGTTTACACATCTGACAAAGGGCTGATATCCAGAATTTACAAAGAACTCAAACAGATTTACAGGAAAAAAACAAACAAGCCCATTCAAAAATGGTTAAAGGTTATGAACAGACACTTTACAAAAGAAGACATACATGAGGTCAACAAACATATTAAAAAATGCTCATCATCACTGGTCATTAGAGAGATGCAAATCAAAACCACATTGAGATACCATCTCACGCCAGTTAGAATGGCGATCATTAAAAAATCTGGAGACAGCAGATGCTGGAGATGATTTGGAGAAATAGGAACACTCTTACACTGTTGGTGGGAGTGTAAATTAGTTCAACCATTGGGGAAGACAGTGTGGCGATTCCTCAGGGACCTAGAAATAGAAATTCCATTTGACCCAGCAATCCCATTACTGGGTATATATCCAAAGGACTATAAATCGTTCTACTATAAGGACACATGCACACAAATGTTCCTTGCAGCACTGTTTACAATAGCAAAGACCTGGAACCAACCCAAATGCCCATCAATGATAGACTGGACTGGGAAAATATGGCACATATACACCATGCAATATTTTGCAGCAATCAAAAATGATGAGTTTGTGTCCTTTGTAAGGACATGGATGAATCTGAAGAACATCATTCTCAGCAAACTGACACAAGAACAGAAAGACAAATACCGCATATTCTCACTCATAGGCGGGTGAGAAAAATGAGAACACATGGACACAGGGAGGGGTTCTACTACACACTGGAGTGTGTTGGGGGGAAGGGGAGAGGGACCGTGGGGGTGCAGGGGAGGGATAGCCTGGGGATAAATGCCAAGTGTGGGTGAAGGGGAGGAAGGCAGCAAAGCACACTGACATATGTGTACCTATGCATCTATCTTGCACACTCTGCACATGTATTCCAAAACCTATAATGCAATAAAAATTTAAACAATTAAAAGAAAAAAGACACAGACTGGCAAAAGGGATAAACAATCAAAATCCATTGGTGTGCTGTATTTAGGAAACCCATCTCACATGCAAGAGTACACAAAGGCTCAAAATAAAGGGATGGAGGAAGATTTACCAAGCGAATGGAGAGCAAAAAAAAGCAGGAGTTGCAATTCTCGTCTCTGATAAAATAGACTTTAAAGCAACAAAGATCAAAAGAGACAAAGTAGGTCATTACATAATGGTCAAAGGATCGATACAACAAGAAGAGCTAACGATCCTAAAGATATATAAACCCAATACAGGAGCACCCAGATATATAAGGCAAGTTCTTAAAGACTTACAAAGAGATTTAGACTCTCACACAATAATAGCGTGAGACTTTAACACTCCACTGTCAATATTAGACAAATCAACCAGATAGAAAATTAACAAGAATATCCAGGACTCGGGAGAGAGATCCAAGATGGCTAATCGTTAACAGCTCGGGATTGTAGCTCCCAGTGAAAGCTCAGAGAACGTGAGGACGCCACATTTTCAGAGGAATTTTCATCGCCCACGGACCAGAAGATTTCCAGTGGAGGAGCCCCGCGGGTCCCCAGCGCGACTTCTGTGGCCGGTGCAGTGGTTTTGTCGTCACCTCCGCGCAGCAGCTCTTCCTATACAATGAGCGGGAATGGTTCCCCTACTGACTGGTGCTTGGAGCTCCTGGAAGGCAGAGCCGCTTGTTGTGGACTCAAGAAGGAAGCCAGGCCAGAGATTCCCAGGCAGAAGAGCACCATCAGTCTTATCACTGTTGTCTTGGCCGGCGCAGTGGGTTGCTCGGATTCCAGCACTGGGAATCAATAAATTGGACATCCTCTCAGGAACTTAATCAGAAAGGCGCTAATTTTAAAGATATCAGATGGATAAAATTACAATAAAGGGAAAAAAACAGCCTAAAAAGGCCGAGAAAACTGAAAGTCAGAACCCCTCTCCCTCTACAGGGGATAGTCATTCTTCATCAGCAACGGAACAAGCCCTAATGGAAGAGGACTGTGTTCCAGTATCTGAAGGAGGCATTAGAAGTTGGATGGTAAAAAAAACCTCTGGGAATTGAAACAACTTGTTCTAACCCAATGTAAAGAAACTAAGAACTTTGAAAAACGGTTAGACGAAATGTTAAAAAGAATGGACAATATAGAAAGGAATATAAATGAACTAATGGAGTTGAAAAATACAACACGAGAACTTAGTGAAATATGCACAAGTTTGAATAGCCGAATTGATCAAGCAGAAGAAAGGATATCAGAGGTCGAAGACCGACTTAATGAAATGGAACGAGAAGACAAGAATAGAGAAAAAAGGATAAAAAGGAATGAGCAAAGTCTCCAAGAATTATGGGACTATGTGAAAAGACCTAATCTACGTTTGATAAGTGTACCTGAATGTGATGGAGAGAATGAATCCCAGCTGGAAAGTACTCTTCAGGATATTATCCAGGAGAATTTTCCTAATCTAGCAAAGCAGGATACCATTCAACCTCAGGTAATACAGAGAACACCACAAAGATATTCCTTAAGAAGAGCAACCCCAAGACACATAATCATTAGATTCACCAGGGTTGAAACAAAGGAGAAAATACTAAGGGCAGCCAGAGAGAAAGGTCAGGTTACCCACAAAGGGAAGCCTATTAGACTTACAGCAGATCTCTCAGTAGAAACCCTACAAGCCAGAAGAGAGTGGGGGCCGATATTTAACATTCTCAAAGAACAGAACTTTCCACCAAGAATTTCATATCCTGCCAAACTAAGCTTCACAATTGAAGGAAAAATAAAGTCTTTTATGAACAAGTAAGTACTCAGAGATTTTATTACCACCAGGCCTGCTTTACAAAAACTTCTGAAAGCAGCATTACACACAGAAAGGAACAACCAGTATTAGCCTTTCTAAAAATATACCAAAAAGTAAAGAATATCAACAGAAAGAATAATTTACATCAACAAATGGATAAAATAGCCAGTTAACATCAAAGGCAGTAATCTTAAATTGAAATCGACTAAATTTTCTAATTAAAAGATACAGCCAAAATCTAAGGGTATACTATATCCAGACCCATTCCATATCCAAAGATATACATAGACTAAAAACAGAAGGTTGGAGAAAGATTTACCAACCAAATAGAGAAAAAACAAATAAATAAACAAAAAGGAGTTGCAATTCATGTATTTGATAAAACAGATTTCAAACCAAAAAAGATATAGTGGTATAAGAATCAATGCATCCTAACACCGAGACACATAAGACCCATAAAGAGATTCAGACTCAATGAAACAGAAAATTAATAAGGATATCCAGAATCTGAACTCAGATCAGTAACAAGTAAACTTAATAAGCAAACTCTCCACTTTAGATAAATAAAATATACATTCTCCATTTTAAATACATAAAATAATGATCAGCCATTATTAATAGCTATTTATAGAATAAAGCAATATTCCTGTCCTCTCTCTCTCTTTTTCTTCCTCTCTTTAAAAAAAAAAATGCCGGGTCAGTCATATTTTGTTCAATCAGCATTCACAAAGCATGACCTCTCTCACCCAGCACACACCTACTATCAGATACCAATAACCTCTGTCTGTAGCACCGATATCTGGAACCTCAATGTTATCATTCACATCTTGCATGTTCGTTTTAACCTCTATAACATTCCTATCTGATAGGAGTAAAAAATATTACCATTATCATTTTGACTAATCAATCAGAGAATGCTAGTCATTAAATTTACAAGAAATTTCATTTCCAAGTCTCTAGATCTGCAGTCCCCTGGCTTCCAGGACAGCTCTCTCTAACCTCACAAACCTCCTTGACAACACTGCCAGGAGAAAAACTAGGTCCCTTCCCTCTTATTCAGGTGTTTTTTCAGCTGTAATTCACATCCTTAAAAAGGAGGGAAGTTGACATGGAAATAATTTATTCTCCTTTTAAGTAAAAAAGGGAAAAAAGGAGTAGGAAAATGAAAAGACAAAACCTCTTACCACTTTAAATGCAGTAAGATGACCAGCTTCATGCCTAACAGGGCAATAGTTACCCCCAATCATGGAGCACTGTAAGAACAGAGTCTCCAAGTTCCTCCAGCTCAACCCCAGCTCCATGCACAGAATCTCTGGCATGTGATGGCATTAGTGATAATAGTCACTAAAATGTTCACTGAGCACCCTGTAAGTTGCAGGTATGTTTCTTATGAGTTTTGTATGTTTTCTTTTGTCTACTGTCTACCTCCCTAAGAAGGAACTATTATTATACCATTTTACAGGTGAGAAAAGACATTACTGCTTGGACTCAATCTTCATAAGAGTCCAAAGAGATTGCTGTTACCATGATTGCCACTTTAGAGATGATGAACTGAGCCTCAGAAAGGTCACACGGGTCTTCTGATATGGAGTCTGCAGCTCCTTCACAGAGCAATAGCTCAGCAGCCCAGAAAATGCTTTCACACCCTCCACCCATTTGACCATTCGTCACAACACATTTAAGATCAGACCCTGACGGTGACATTCTGCAAATAAGTCCAGCACTGGGTCTTGTAGAATCTCAGTGAAGAAAAGCCAGCACTGACCCCTGAGGATATCCACAGTCAATAATTCAAATGTAGGCATGATTTTGTCACTAAGCCAACTTAATCCTCAAAAACAAAAACAAAAAAAAGAAGTTTCATGAGAAGAGAATCTTTAAAAGAGAAACAGAATTGATGGCTTAGGAAAGGTAAAGTTACGAAAACGGATTGTAAATCCTGATCATAAATTAGGGCTGAAAAGAAGAGGATTTTTGATTGAGACGCTGAGTACTGTCTTATTGGATACACTAGCACCACCTTGTGGTGAGGAGCAGGAACTCACAAGGTAGCACTGTGTATACTAAAACATACCTTTGCGGGGGAGGTAAAACAATGTTGGATACAAATCACATGGCTCCAGAATTTCAGCACCAAAGTGATGACGGCTATTTTGGCTAAAATAGACTACTTTTGAAATAGCATGATTGTTTTGTCCCAGAGAGGGCAAAATGCAAAACGAGGTCAGTCCTCTGGTGCATTTCAAGAGTATCTTTATTGATGAATGCTAAAACACAATATTGAGATATGAGAGTATCTCACATTTGCGTAGCATTTTTCACATACATAATTTTATTTTATTATCAAAACAGCACTGTGAATTGGGCAGACAGTATGTTGATCCCATTTCACAGACAAGGAAAGAAGTTCATTTATATTAAGCATTAACTGTGAAGTTAATTGTGAAGCTCCCAGAGAAAGCTCAGAAATTTTTAAGCCTTCTCGGGAACTGTGGATATCATAAATATGAGAATGGTGAAAAGGTAGAAGAATTAGGATCAAGAGCCAATCAAGTAAATGGTCCATTCACTTCTAAATAGCTTCCAAGCAGTTGATATCTCAGGAAAGACATGCTAGAGTTCAAAAATGAATAGAATCATGGTAACAAATGCCCTAATGAAATAGGCAGCCACAACTGTCTGGACCACTGGGCCAGACCCATGCCATGCCCAATGTGCTGAGTCATCGCTAAGTCCTTCAAGGCCAACGTGTTTACATAGAAAACATTTTTGCCAAGCTGGCCTCATTACACCAGAGTTGAAGTAATTATATCATCCAAATCAGACTACCTCATTCTATCCCCAAGTTGTCCAAAATCTGCTTGTAATTTCTTGTGTGAGCTCCTGTCCACAAATATCAGAGATATTATTTTCATCTGTTTGTTTGGACTGAGCCAAAGTACCTCATTTAGCAAAAACTAGTTCTATATGCAATCTTCCTACAGGCCTGTGGCCTGGTTCATGCTGGAATAACATGCATTTGTCAATTTTTTTCTTTTGACTATGCTTTTAGTGAGAGCTGTGTCACGGATGGGGTGCTCACGTGTCCCATTTGAAAGAGGGCTTACTTGATGTCTTATTTTTGTGTGATACCATGAGACATTTAAAGGGTTCTCTGTTCATTAAGCATTAATATCATTGATCTCAAATGACAATTAACCAAATCTATAATAAACATACTTACTATAAAAATTCATATGTTAATCTTTTCTGCCATTTCTAATTATTTTGTATTGGACTTTTTGAAGGAAAATGTGTAGAGCTTGACAAATTATTCTAAATCTTATTTGGAAAAAGGAACAGATAAGAATCTATTTTTAAATACCTTAAAAGAAGAATGGGGAACTTTTTCTTCAGGGTATTAAATAGCTATTCCAAATATTTTTCCCTGTTTATTTTCTGCCTTTTAATTTGATGGTGAAGTTATTTGATATAAATTACTAGAACTGGAAGATTTAGAATTTTTAGCTAAAGATCAATATTCTCTTATCCTTGCTTGCTCCCAAATTAACTAATAGGGATCAATAGGCAGTGACTGAAAGGCCCAGATACTTATCAGACATATTTTTAACAAAGTTCCTTTGTTGTCTACTCAAGATAACATTAAGATGTCATCAGATATCACTTACCCTTGAACCATTTCACAGACCTAAGCCAAACTGAAGACATATGTCCACACACACACGCACACATGCACATACACACCCCACATACACCACAGGCTGGCTTAGGTGCAACTATATTCAACTGCCTAGGATGTGACCTGGTCCCTTCATCTCTTCCTTGAGAAATCATAACCCCAATTATACTCCAGATGATTTACAGTAATCACATTCAATCACTTTTTCCATTTTTCATCTAGGTCTCCATGAAGCGGGCTTCCCAATCTCTAAGCAAGATTTTACAAAGTAGCCAATATGCAAACAATATGATGATATAATACAATATAAAGCTAATGAACATCTTAAGAACTCATTCTCTTTTCCATTGTTATAACTCGTATATAGGTATACATACATATATCACACACACACGTGTGTGTGTGTGTGTGTGTGTATATATATATATATATATATATATATATAAAATAATAAATTAGACCACACTGTTCACAGATGAAGGATATGTTTTCACATAGCAAAGACTGAAAAACCTACTGACATATGGTAGCAAGACTACCTGAGAAATCCTGAGAACTCCAGGTCAAACAATATTAAGACCATTAATGAATGAAACACATCTCAAAGAATATTTTTGATGTATTTGTTTCTAGTTTATATTTCAATAAAATATTAAACCAATAATGACTATATGAAAATGCTACAAGAAAATGGATTAAAAACTTGGACAATTTCAACACACAAATAAAAGTGACTGTGAAAACCACAGGGCCCATTACTAGTACCTGCAAAAAATATGTTAAATAAAAATAATTATAATTGAGGTAATGGAAATTAGTCCGCAATGAAATATTCTTTTTTTTCTCTGTCAGGCTTGAAAATATTAAAACCATGAAAACATTATAAAAATGCCCTATGGTCCAGCAGCACTTACATATTTTATACTGCAATTGGCCCCCCACCCATTGTGGAAACACTAAGATAATATGTATTAAAAATCTTAAAATTTTCATACTCTTTGACTTAGTAATTTCTCAATTCTAGATAACTACCCTAAGGAAATCATCAGAAAGGCAGCCAAATCTATGTGCAAATATATTTATTATAGCACTATTTATTATAGTAATAAATGGAAACCATGATAGAGAACTATTTAAAAAGATTACAGGTCATACATACCTGCATATTGTGGACTGTTACATAGTCATTAAAAATTACATTTACAGGGAATTGGAATGACAGAAAAATGCTTACAAGGCACTAAGTAAAAGAAGTAGAATATAAAGCTATTTATATAGCATGATCTCATCATTTTTAAAGTGAGTTTGTAGCAGAAAAAAAAACTTAAAGTACCAAACTGTGAACAATATTAAAAAAAAAAAAAGAATATCCAGGACTCAAACTCAGACCTAAAACAAGCAAACCTGATAGACATTTACAGAACTCTGCACCCCAAATCCACGGAATATACATTCTTCTCAGCACCACATCACGCCTACTCCAAAATTGACCACATAACTGGAAGTAAAGCACTCCTCAGCAAATGCAAAACAACTGAAATCATAACAAACAGTCTCTCAGACCATAGTGCAATCAAGCTAGAACTCAGAATTCAGAACCTAATTCAGAACCGCACAGCTTCATGGAAACTGAACAACCGGCTCTTGAATGTTGATTGGATAAACAATGAAATGAAGGCAGAAATAAAGAAGTTATTTGAAACCAATGAGAACGAAGACACAACATACCAGAGTCTCTGGGACACATTTAACGCAGTCTGTAGAGAAAAATATATAGCAATAAGTGCCCACATGAGAAGAGTGGAGATATCAAAACTTGACACCCTATCATCAAAATTGAAAGAGCTAGAGAAGCAAGATAAAAAAACTCAAAACCTAGCAGAGGACAAGAAATAACTAAGATCAGGGTAGAACTGAAGGAGATAGAGAAATGAAAACGCTTCAAAAAATTTAATAAATACATGAGCTGGTTTTTAGAAAAGATCAACAAAATAGACAGACCAGTAGCTAGATTGATAAAAAAGAAAAGAGAGAACAACCAAATACATGCAATATAAAACGATAAAGGGGAAGTCACCACAGATTTTACAGAAATTCAAACCATCATCAGAGAATACTACAAACAACGCTATGCACAAAAACTAGTAAACCAGGAAGAAATGGATAAATTCCTGGACACCTGTGTCCTCCAAAGCCTAAACCAAAAGGAAGCCGAACCTAATAATAGACCAATAACAAGGTCTGAAGTCGTGACAGCAATTAAGTGCCTACCATACAAAAAAAGTTCAGGTCCAGATGGGTTTACAGCCGAATTCTACCAGACACACAAAAGAGGAGCTGGTACCATTTTTTTCTGAAACTATTCCAAAAAAATCTAAAAAGAGGGAATTTTTACGAAATCATTTTATGAGTCCAACATCACCCTGATACCAAAACCGGGGAGAGACTCAACAAGAAAAGAAAACTTCAGGCCAATATCAATGATGAATTTAGATGCAAAAATCTTCAATAAAATGCTGGCAAACCGATTGCAACAGCACATTAAAAAACTTATCCATCATGATCAAGTAGGATTCATCCCGGGAATGCAAGGCTGGCTCAACATACACAAGTCTATAAACGTAATTCACCACATAAACAGAAGCAAAATCAAAAAATCACATGATTATCTCAAATGACACAGAGAAGGCATTTGACAAAATTCAACAGTCTTTATGCTAGAAACCCTCAATAAACTCGATAATGATGGAATGTATCTCAAAGTAATAAAAGCTCTTTATGACAAACCAACAGCCAATATCATACTTAATCAGCAAAAACTGGAAGCATTCCCTTTGAAATCCAGCACTAGACAAGGATGTTCTCTCTCACCACTCCTATTCAATATGGTACTAGAAGTTCTAGGCAGAGCGATCAGGCAAGAAAAAGAAATAAAGTGTATTCAAAGAAGAAAGGTAGAAGCCAAATTGTTCCTATTTGCAAACGACATGATAGTATACCTAAAAGACCCCATCACCTCAGCCCAAAAGCTCCTGCAACTGATAAGCAACTTCAGCAAAGTCTCAGGATATAAAATTAATGTGCAAAAATCACAAGCATTACTATACACCAATAACAGACTGAAAGAGAAACAAATCAAGAATGAAGTGCCATTCACAATTGCTACAAAGACAATAAAATACTTAGGAATACAACTTACAAGGAACATAAGTTACCTCTTCAAGGAAATCTACAAACCACTGCTCAACAAATTAAGGGAGGACACAAACATATGAAAAAACATTTCATGTTTGTGGTTAGAAAGAATGAGTATCGTGAAAATGGCCATATGACCCAAATTAATATACAGAATCAACACTATTTCTTTCAAGCTACTATTGAATTTCTTTACAGAACTGAAGAAAACCATAATGAACTTTATATGGAACCAAAAGAGAGCCCGCATATCCAAGTCAATTCTAAGCAAAAAGAACACAGCGGGAGGAATCACACTACCAGACTTCAAATTATACTACGAGGCTACAGTAATTAAAACAGCATGGTACTGGTATTAAAAAAGAGATTTAGACCAATGGAACAGAACAGAAGCATCGGAGGCAACACAACATATCTACAACCATACAACCTTTGATAAACCTGACAAAAACAAGCAATGGGGAAAGAAATCCCTGTTTAATAAATGGTGTTGGAAAAACTGGCTAGCCTTGTGCAGAAAGCAGAAACTGGACCCCTTCCTGAAACCTTACACTAAAATTAACTCCAGATGGATTAAAGACTTAAACATAATACCTGGCACCATAAAAACCCTAGAAGAAAGTCTAGGCAAAACCATTCAGGAAATAGTAGTGTGCAAGGACTTCATGACCAAAACACCTTTTGGTCACTTTTGTTGCATTGGCAACAAAAGCCAAAATAGACAAATGGGACCTAATCAAACTCCTCTGCTTCTGCATGGCAAAGGAAACAGTCACTAGAGTGAATCGGCAACCATAAGTATGGGAAAAAATCTTTGCAGTTTGCCCATCTGACAAAGTGCTGATATCCAGAACTTACAATGAACTCAAACAGATTTACAGGAGAAAAACAAACAAGCCCATTCAACAATGGGCAAAGGATATGAACAGACACTTTAAAAAAGAAGACATACATGAGTCCAGCAAACATGAAAAATTGCTCATCATCACTGATCATTAGAGACATGCAAATCAAAACCACATTGAGATACCATCTCAGGCCAGTTAGAATGGCGATCGTTAAAAAATCTGGAGGCAACAGATACTGGAGAGGATGCGGAGAAATAGGAACACGCTTAAACTGTTGGTGGAGTGTAAATTAGTCCAATAATTTTGGAAGACAATGTGGCGATTTCTCAAGGACTTAGAAATAAAAATTCCATTTGACCCAGCAATCCCATTACTGGGTATATATACAAAGGACTATAAATCGTTCTACTATAAGGAACCAACCCAAATGCCCATCAATGATAGACTGGACTAAGAAAATGTGGCACATATACACCATGGAACATTATGCAGCAACCAAAACTGATGAGTTTGTGTCCTTTGAAGGGACATGGATGAATCTGGAGAACATCATTCTCAGCAAACTGATACAATAACAGAAAACGAAATACCACATATTCTCACTCATAGGCGGGTGAGAAAAAATGAGAACATATGGACACAGGGAAGGGGGTACTACACACTGTGGTCTAATGGGGGGAATAAAAAGGAACCAGAATGGAGCTAGGGAGGGATAGCCTGGGAAGAAATGCCAAATGTGTGTGAAAGGGAGGAAGGCAGCAAAACACACTGCAATGTGTGTACTTATGCACTTATCTTGCACGTTCTGCACATGTACCCCAAAACCTAAAATGCAATAATAAATAAATAAATAAATAAATAAAAAGTAAATAAAAAATAAAAAACAAACGGTAAGGCAAGGCAGTGCAGTTCTAGGCAAGGCAATTCCATACAAGGCAAGAAAAGAAAAGGCAAGGCAATTCCAGACAAGGAAATTCCAGGGAAGAAAAGGAAAGGCAATTCCAGTCAAGGCAATTCCAGGAAAGACAAGGTAAGGCACAACAGTGCAATTCTACCCAAGGTAATTTCAGGCAAGGCAATGCAATGCAAGGGAAGGAAATTTCAGGCAAGGCAATTGCTGTCAATGCAAGGCAAGGCAATTCCAGGCAAGGCAATGGCCAGAAAGGTAATTCCAGGCAAGACAACGCAAGACATGGCAGAATAAGTTATTTCCAGGAAAGGCAATTTCAGCTAAGGCACAGCAAGAGAATACCAGGCAAGGCAATTCCAGTTGAGGTAACGCAAGGCAACATAAGGCAAAACTTTTCTAGGCAAGGCAATTCCAGGCGAGGAAAGGCAAGGCAATTCCAGTCAAGGCAAGGAAAGACAATGCAATTCCATACAAAGCTATTCCAGGAATGACAATGCAGGGCAATTCCAGGAAAGGAAAAGCAAGGTAATGCAAGGCAATTTCAGGCAAGGCAATTTCAGATAAGGCAAGGCAAGACTATTCCAGGCAAGAATATACAAGACAAATACGTACATACAACGCAAAAAAAGGCAAGACAATTATAGGCAAAGGAATTCCAGGCAAGGTGAGGCAAAGCAAGCCAAAGCAAGGCAATTCCAGGCTAGGCAAGAAAAGGGAATGCAAGAAAATGCCCAGCACGACAAAAAAAATCCAGGCAATGGAATTCAAGGCAAGGCAAAACAAGGCAAGCAAGGCAATTTCATACAGGGCAATTTCAGGCTAGGCAAGAAAAGGGAATGCAAGAAAATACCCAGCAAAACAAAAAATTCCAGGCAAGGAATTCAAGGCAAGGCAAAACAAGGCAAGCAGGCCAATTCCAGGCAACGCAATTTGAGGTAAGGAAAGGCAAGGTCAAGCAGGGCAAATCCAGGCAAGGCAATTCGAGGCAAGGCAAGTCAGGAGAATTCCAAGCAATGAAATTCGAGGCAAGGCAAGGCTAGGCAAAAAGTGGCAATTCCAGACAGGGCAATTCCAGGCTAGGTAGCGCAAGGCAATGCAAGAAAATTTCCAGCAAGGCGTGGAAATTTTAAGCAAGGCAATTTCAGGCAAGGCAAGGCAAGGCAATTTCAGGCAAGTCTAAGCCAGTCAAGGCAGGAAAATTCTAGGCAAGGAAATTCCAGGAAAGGCAAGGCATGGCAATTCATGCAAGGTAATTCCAGGCAAAACAAAACAAGGCAAGGCAGGCCAATTCCAGGAAAGGTAATTCAAAGTAAATAATAAAGGCAAGACAAAGCAGGGCAATTTCAGGCAAAGCCATTCGAGGCAAGGCAAGGGAGGGAAATTTCAAGCAAGGCAATTAGAGGCAAAACAAAAAAATGATTTCAGGCAAGGCAAGTCAAGGCAATTAAAGGCAAGACAACTCCAGACAAGGTAATTCCAGGCATGGCAAGGAAAGGCAATTTCAGGCAAGGCAAGGTAAGGTAAGGCAATGCGATTCTAGCCAAGGCAATTCCAGGGAAGGCAAGGTAAGGCAAAACAAGAAAATTCCAGGCAAGGCAAGACAAGGAAGGGCAATTCCACGCAGGGCAATTTTAGACCAGGTAAGGCAAGGCAGGGTAATTTCTGACAAGTCAATTCGAGGTAAGAAAAGGCAAAGCGAAACAGGGCAACTCCAAACAAAACAATTCGAGGTAAGGCAAGGCAGAAAAATTTCAAACAATGCAATTCTAGGCAAGGCAAGGCAAGGCAAGAAAGGGCAATTTTAGGAAAGACAATTCAAGGCAATTAAAGGCAAGACAACTTCAGACAAGGTAATTCCAGGCAAGGCAAGAAAAGGCAATTTCAGGCAAGGCAATGTAAGTTAAGGCAATGCAATTCTAGGCAAGGCAAGGTAAGACAAAACAAGGCAATTCCAGGCAAGGCAAGGAAGGGCAATTCCAGGCAGGAAAATTTTAGGCAAGGCAAGGCAAGGAAGGGTAATTCCCGACAAGGCAATTTGAGGTCAGAAAAGGCAAGGTGAATCAGGGCAACTCCAGACAAGGCAATTCGAGTCAAGGCAAGGCAAGACAATTATTGACAACAAAATTCCAGGCAAGGCGAGGCAAAGCAAGTCAAAGCAAGGCAATTCCAGATAGGGCAATTCCAGGCTAGGCAAGGCAAGGGAATTTTAGACAAGGTATTTTCAAAAAAGGCAAGGAAAGGCAACTTGAGGCAAGGCCATTCCAGTCAAGGAAAGGGAAGGCAATTCCTGGCAAGGAAAGGCAAGACAAGGCAGGGTGAAACGATTCCATGCAAGGTAATTTTAGCTAAGGCAACGCAAGGCAATTCCAGTCAAAGAAAGGTAAGGCAATGCAAGACAAGGCAATTCTAGGAAAGGCAATACCAGGCGAGAAAATGCAAGGCAAGGCAATTCAAAACAAGTCATCTTCATTCAAGGCAAGGCAACACAAGGCAAGTACAGGCAAGGCTATTCCAGGGAAGGCAAGGCAGGGGAATTGCAGGTAAGAAAAAGCAAGGCAATGGAAGGCAATGCAATGAAGGCAATTTCAAGAAAGGAAATTCCAGGCAAGGCAAGGCAATTCCAGGCAAAGCAATACTAGGCTAGGCAAGGCAAGGCAAGGCAGCGCAATTCTAGGCAAGGAAATTTCAGGTAAGACAGGGTAAGACAATGTAGGACCATTCCAGGCAAGGCTCTTTTATGCAAGGCAAGACAACACAAGACAATTTCAGGAAAGTCAATTTTATTCATGGCAAAACAAGACAAGGCAAGGAGAGTCAATTCTAGGTAAGGAAATTTCAGGCAAGGTAAGTCAAGGCAAGACAATTTCAGTCTAGGCAATTCCAGGCAACGCAAAAACACAAGGAAAGCTGAGGCAATTTCAGGAAAGGCAAGGCAAGAAAATTGCAGGCAAGGCAATTTCAGAAAAGGCAACTCTATGCAAAACAAGGCAAGGCAAGGCAGGTTAAGGCAAGGCAAGTCAAGACAAGGTGAAGAAACGCAATTTCAGGGAAGGCAATTTTAGGTCAGACAAGACAAGGCAATTCCAAATAAGGCAACTCCTGGCAAGGCAAGGCAGAATATTTTCAGGCAAGGGAATTGCCAGAAACTCAATTCCAGAAAAATTCAGGCAAAAGAAGGCAGGGAAAGGCAATCCCCAGCAAGGTAATTCCAGGTAAAGCAAGGCAAGGAAATTCCAGGGAAGGTAACTAGAGACAACACAAGGCAAGGCAAGACAATGCAAGGGAAGGCAATTCCAATCAAGGCAAGTCTATTCCAGTCAAGGCAATTCAAGACAAGACAAGGCAAAATATTCCAGGTAAGAAAATTCCAGGCAAGGCAAGGAGGCAAGGCAATGGAAGAACATTCCAGGCCAGATAATTTTAGGCAAGGCAATGCAAAACAATTTCAATCAAGACAATTCCAGGAAAGGCAAAGCAAAGAAAAAGACAAGCAAAGGAAAGGCAAGGCGAGGCAGGGAAATTCTAAGAAAAACAATTCCAGGCAAGGCAGGGCAAGTGTATGGAGAGAGATTCCAGGCAAGGCTCTTTTAGGCAAGACAAAGCAAAGCAAGGCAATATTAGAAAAGTCAATTTTAGGCATGGCAAGGCAGGGCAAGGCAAGGCAATTCCAGGAAAGGCAAGGCAAGGCCGGAGAATTCAAGGCAGGGAAAATTCAGGCAAGGCAAGGCAAGGCAAGCCAAGGCAGAACAATTCCAGGCATGGCATATTCTTTTTTATTTTATTTCATTTATTTTTTATTTTTTAAATTTTTATTGCATTATAGGATTTGGGGTACATGTGCAGAACGTGCAGGGTAGTTGTATAGGTACACAAATGGCAGTGTGTTGTGCTACCTTCCTCCCCTTCACCCACACTTGGCATTTATCCCCAGGCTATCCCTCCCCAGCACCCCCGCTGCCCCTCCCCATTCCCCTCAATAGACCCCAGTGTGTAGTAGACCTCCTCCCTTTGTCCATGTTTTCTCATTTTTTTCACCCGCCTATGAGTGAGAATATGCGGTATTTCCTTTTCTGTTCTTGTGTCAGTTTGCTGAGAATGATGTTCTCCAGATTCATCCATGTCCTTACAAAGGACACAAACTCATCATTTTTGATTGCTGCATAATATTCCATGGTGTATATGTGTCACATTTTCCCAGTCCAGTCTATCATCGATGGGCATTTGGGTTGGTTCCAGGTCTTTGCTATTGTAAACAGTGCTGCAATGAACATTCATGTGCATGTGTCCTTATAGTAGAACCATTTATAGTCCTTTGGATATATACCCAGTAATGGGATTTCTGGGTCAAATTGAATTTCTATTTCTAGGTCCCTGAGGAATCCCCACACTGTCTTCCACAATGGTTGAACTAATTTACACTCCCACCAACAATGTAAGAGTGTCCCTCTTTCTCCACATCCTCTCCAGCATCTGCTGTCTCCAGATTTTTTAATGATCGCCATTCTAACTGGCGTGAGATGGTATCCCAATGTGGTTTTGATTTGCATCTCGCTAATGACCAGTGATGATGAGCATTATTTCATGTTTGTTGGCCTCATGTATATCTTCTTTTGTAAAGTGTCAGTTCATATCATTTGCCCATTGTTGAATGAGCTTGTTTGTTTTTCTCCTGTAAATCTGTTTGAGTTCTTTGTAAATTCTGGATATCAGCCCTTTGTCAGATGCATAAACTGCAAAGATTTTTTCTTATTCAGATGGTTGCCTATTCACTCTAGTGACTGTCTCTTTTGCCGTGCAAAAGCTGTAGAGTGTGATTAGGTCCTATTTGTCTATTTTGGCTTTTGTTGCCAATGCATTTGGTGTTTTGTTCATGAAGTCCTTGCCTACTCCTATGTCCTGAATGGTTTTGCCTAGATTTTCTTCTAGGGTTTCTATGTTGTCAGGGCTTATGTTTAAGTCTTTAATCCCTCTGGAGTTAATTTTAGTGTAAGTTGTCAGGAAGGGGTCCAGTTTCTGCTTTCTGCACATGGCTAGCCAGTTTTCCCAACACCATTTATTAAACAGGGAATTCTCTCCCCATTGCTTGTTTTTGTCTGGTTTATCAAAGATTATATCGTTGTAGATATGCTGTGTTGCCTCCAATGCCTCTGTTCTGTTCCATTGGTCTATATCTATTTTTTAATACCAGTACCATGCTGTTTTGATTACTGTACTTATGTAGTATAGTTTGAAGTCTGGTAGTTTGATGCCTCCCACTGTGTTCTTTCTGCTTAGAATTGACTTGGCTATGCGGACTCTCTTTTGGTTCCATATGAAGGTCATGGTTGTTTTTCCAGTTCTGTGAAGAAATTCAATGGTAGTTTGATGGGGATAGCATTGATTGTGTAAATTCCTTTGGGCAGTATAGCCATTTTCATGATATTCATTCTTCCTAACCACGAACATACAGTGTATTTCCATCTGTGTGTGTCCTCTCTTATTTCGTTGAGCAGTGGTTTGTAGTTTTCCTTAAAGAGGACTCTAACGTTCCTTTTGAGTTGTATTTCTACATATTTTAATTTCTTTGTAGCAATTGTGAATGGCAGTTCGTTCTTGATTTGGTTCTCTTTGAGTCTGTTATTGGTGTATAGGAATGCTTTTGATTTTTGCACATTCATTTGATATCCTGAGACTTTGCTGAAGTTGCTTATCAGTTTCAGGAGTTTTTGGGCTGAGGTGATGGGGTCTTCTAGGTATACTATCATGTCGTCTGCAAATAGAGACAATTTGGCTTCCACCTTTCCTGTTTGAATCCCCTTTATTTCTTTTTCTTGCCTGATTGCTCTGGCTAGAACTTCCAGTATTATGTTGAATAGGAGTGGTGAGAGAGGGCATCCTTGTCTAGTGCCAGATTTCAAAGGGAATGATTCCAATTTTTGCCCATTAAGTATGATATTGGCTGTTGGTTTGCCATAAATAGCTTTTATTACTTTGAGATATGTTTTATCAATACCAAGTTTATTGAGGGCTTTTAGCATAAAGGGCTGTTGAATTTTGTCAAATGCCTTCTCTGCATCAATTGAGATAATCATGTGGTTTTTGTTTTTGCTTCTGTTTATGTGGTGAATTACATTTATAGACTTGAATATGTTGAATCAGTCTTGCATCCCTGAAATGAATCCTACTTGATTATGAAGGATAAGTTTTTTAATGTGCTGTTGCAATCGGTTTACCAGTATTTCATTGTAGACTTTTGCATCCATGTTCATCATGGATATTGACCTGAAGTTTTCTTTTCTTGTTGAGTCTCTGCCGGGTTTTGGTATCAGGATGATGTTGTTCTCATAAAATGATGTGGGAAGAGTTTCCTCTTTTTGAATTATTTGGAATAGTTTCAGAACGAATGGTACCAGCTCTTCTTTGTGTGTCTGGTAGAATTCGGCTGTGAACCCATCTGGACCTGGGCTTTTTTTATGTGGTAGGCTCTTAATTGCTGCCTCAACTTCAGATCTTGTTATTGGTCTATTCATAGTTTCGGCTTCCTCCTGGTTTCAGCTTGGGAGGCCAGAGGCGTCCAGGAATTTATTCATTTCTTCCTGGTATACTAGTTTATGTGCATAGAGTTGTTTGTAGTATTCTCTGATGATGGTTTTTATTTCTGTGGAATCTGTAGTGATTTCCCCTTTATCGTTTTTATTGTATCTATTTGGTTGTTCTCTCTTTTCTTTTTTATCAGTCTGGCTAGTGGTCTTTCTATATTGTTGATCTTTTCAAAAAACCACCTCTTGGATTTATTGATTTTTTTGAAGGGTTTTTCTTGTCTCTGTCTTATTCAGTTCTGCTCTGATCTTAGTTATTTTTTGCCTTCCGCTAGATTTTGAGCTTTTTTGATCTTGCTCCTCTAGCTCTTTCAATTTTGATGATAGGGTGTCCATTTTGGATCTCTCCACTCTAGTCATGTGGTCACTTATTGCTATATATTTTCCTCTACAGACTGTTTTAAATTTGTCCCAGAGATTCTGGTACGTTGTGTCTTCATTCTCGTTGGTTTCAAAGAACTTCTTTATTTCTGCCTTCATTTCATTGTTTATACAATCAACATTCAAGAGCCAATTGTTCAGTTTCCATGAAGCTGTGCGGTTCTGAGTTATTTTCTGAATTCTGAGTTCCAACTTGATTGCACTATGGTCTGAGAGACTGTTTGTTATGATTTCAGTTTTTTTACATTTGCTGAGGAGTGCTTTACTTCCAATTATGTGGTCGAATTTGGAGTAGGTGTGATGTGGTGCTGAAAAGAATGTATATTCTGTGGATTTGGGGTGGAGAGTTCTGTAAATGTTTATCAGGTTTGCTTGTTCCAGGTCTGAGTTCAAGTTCTGGATATCCTTGTTAGTTTTCTGTCTGGTTGATCTGTCTGATATTGACACTGGAATTTTAAAGTCTCCCACTATTATTGTGTGGAGTCTAAGTCTCTTTGTAAGTCATTAAGAATTTGCCTTATATGTCTGGGTGCTTCTGCATTTGGTCCATATATATTTAGAATTGTTAGCTCTTGTTGTATCGATCCTTTTACCATTATGTAATTACTATTTTTGTCCCTTTTGATCTTTGTTGCTTTAAAGTCTATTTTATCAGAGACAAGAATTGCAACTCCTGCTTTTTTCTGCTCTTCGTTTGCTTGGTAAATCTTCCTCAATCCCTTTATTTTGAGCCTTTGTGAATCTTTGCATGTGAGATGGGTTTCCTGGATACAGCACTCCGATGGGGTTTGGTTTTTGATACAATTTTCCAGTCTGTGTCTTTTGATTGGTGTATTTAGCCCATTTACATTTAGGGTTAATAATGTTATGTGTGAATTTGATACTGCCATTTTGATGCTAGCTGGGTGTTTGGCCCATTGGTTCATGTATATTCTTCATTTTGTTGATGCTCTTTAGCATTTGGTATGCTTTCAGGATGGCTGGTACTTGTTGTTTCTTTCTATGTGTAGTGCCTCTTTCAGGAGCTCTTGTAAAGCAGGCCTAGTGGTGACAAAATCTCTGAGTACTTGCTTGTTCATGAAGGATTTTATTTTTTCTTCACTTATGAAGCGCAGTTTGACTGGATATGAAATTCTGGGTTGAAAGTTGTTTTCTTTAAGGATGTTGAATATTGGCCCCCACTCTCTTCTGGCTTGTAGAGTCTCTGCCGAGAGATCTGCTGTGAGTCTGATGGGCTTCCCTTTGTGGGTGACCCGACCTTTCTCTCTGGCTGCCCTTAGTATTTTCTCCTTCATTTCAACCCTGGTGATTATGATGATTATGTGCCTTGGGATTACTCTTCTTGCGGAGTATCTTTGTGGTGTTCTCTGTATTTCCTGTAGTTGAATATTGACCTGTCTTGCTAGGTTGCAGAAATTTTCCTGGATAATATCCTGAAGTGTATTTTCCAGCTTGGATTCATTCTCTTCATCACATTCTGGTACACCTATAAAACGTAGGTTGGGTCTCTTCACATAGTCCCACATTTTTTGGAGATTTTGTTTATTCCTTTTTGTGCTTTCATCTCTAATCTTGGTTTCTCATTTTATTTCATTGAGTTGATCTTCGACTTCTGATATTCTTTTTTCTGCTTGGTCAATTCGGCTGTTGAAATTTGCGCTTGCTTCGCTAAGGTCTCGTTTTGTGTTTTTCAGCTTTTTTAATTCATTCATATTCCTCTCTAAGTTGTCCGTTCTTGTTATCCTTTCCTCGAATCTTTTTTCAAATCTTTTTTCAAGTTTCTTAGTTTCTTTGCACTGATTTAGAATATGTTTTTTTAGCTCACTGATGTTTCTCATTATCTATTTTCTGAAGTCAGATTCCATCATTTCTTCACACTCATTTTCCTTCCCGCTTTGTTCCCTTGCTTCTGAGGAGTTTTGGTTTTTTTGTAGGAGGTGAGGTATTTTGGTTTCAGGTGTTTTTCTCCCTTTTGCGCTTGTTTTTTCCCATCTTTGTGCATTTATCCACCTGTTATCTTAGTAGTTGCTGACTCTTTGATTGGGTCTCTGATTGGACGCCCAGATTGTTGATGATGAAGTATTTCATTTACATACTTTTCCTTCTAATGTTCTAGCCCCTCTGCTGTATGAGTGCTTAGGTCCACTCTAAGCCCTGCTTGTCTGGGGTACACCTGTAGCAGCTGCGCAACAGTGAGGGATGCTACCAGTTTCTTCTTCTGCTATCTTTGATTCAGAACAATGCCCGCCAAATGTCAGTCTGATTAGTCATTTTTTGGGGTGACTCTTTGGATATTCAGGGATCAGGGAGCTGCTTGGTTGGACGGTCTGTTCTTTATAGGAGCTCCATTGCTGATCTGTGAGTTCCGTTGTTCATTCAGGGTTGTTGGGAGGATGTGTTTATTTCTGCTGCAACAGAACTCACAAATCCCCCCTTTCTTCCATCCCCTTAGATGCTCTGTTTTAGGGAGTTGGGGCTTTCTTTATGAGAATCTGTTGCAGTGTCCTGCCCGGCTATAAAGCAGTCTATTCACTATTTTCCTGCCGAGGTTTTACCCTGCTAGCTCGGGTCCATGCTGCTGCTGTGTGGTTTTGTTCTGCTGTGGTGCACTGTGCCCTGCTGGCAGAGTCTTGCTGTTATGGCGGGTTGCCTCGGCAACGGCAAACTGCGTCAGCCCTGGGCTGTACTTCAGTAGGGGTGGATTGCGTCCGTAGTGGCAGATGCTCCTCCTCGACCGGGCTGCACCGTGCAAGTTTCAACTGTGCCAGCAGCAAATCTCTCAGCCCCAAACGCCTCCAATCGCCACCCTGCTTGTCCCTGTGAGGGTGGCCCCGCCGAAATGATGACCCAGCTTTCTGCCTCACAGTCCATCCTCTCTCTCTCTCTCTCTTCCACTCCCCAAGCTGAACAGTCGACTCTCTCACTGGCTCCCCAGTAGCCAGTCAATAAGGCACTGGGATCCATGTGATCTCCTGTGCCACTGCCCACTCCACCGGCTAAGATCAAGCTTCTCACGAATCTTCTGGTCTGCCTCATTGTCCAAGTCCCGTTCAATAAGATGGACATGCCAATCTGCCCTTCCAAATCTCAGACAGCTGGATTAACAGGGCACCCAGACCAGTCAGTTTTGTGCCCAGTGCCGTGCGCTGTGACGCCGGCCAAACTGGCCACATGAGCCGGCTGTGCTGGGGTCCGGTATCTCTCCCACACCTGGGACATTCAATGTTCTGTGGGTAAAAAAGGATCACCCGGGAATGCAGCTAGGACTCACCCTCTGTGCCTTCACTGAGAGCTGCAATCCTTAGTCACTTCTATGATGCCATATTGGAAGATCTCCCACACAGTGCATATTATCCACTGAGGCTATGAATGTGTGTCCTAATATAACAGACTCCTGGATACTCCACGGATGTAAATTATTTACCGAGGCTCTGAATGAAAGTCCATGGAAAATAGACCCCAAATTATTCTCCAGTTGTGTATTATTCAGTGAGGCTCAGAAGATGTGGCCATATTAATTAGATTCCTCACTATAGCAAGGGCCTGTTTTATTCACCTAGGCTCTGAATATGTGTCAACATGAAATAGACTCCTGACTACACCAAATTATTCAGTGACACACCGAGTTAGCAGCCACATGGAAAAGTCTCCTGACTATTCCACAAGTGTGCATTATTTAGTGAGACTCTGAATGAGGGGATAAAAATAATTCCTGACTCTTTTCCCAGGTGTTTACACTTAGTGAGGCTCTTAACGAGTGTTCATAGGAAAGAGACTTCTGACTATTCCGCAGGTGTGCCTTATTTAGTGATTCTCTGAATGAGTGGCCATAAAAAATAGACTCGAGGCTGTATCACAAGTGTGTAATATTCAGTGAGGCTGTAAAAGAGGGGCCATAGGAAACAGACTTCTAATTACTCCACATGTGCATTATTCACTGTTTGTCTGAATGAGTAGCCGTATGACATAGACTCCTCATTTTTATCCATGTATGCATTAATACAACAGTTTCTGTTAGAGTGTCCATACCAAATAGAATCCTGACACTGCCCCAGGTGTGTATTACTCAGTGATACACAAAATTAGAGTTCATATGAAATAGACTCCTGACTGTCACCTAGTTGTGTATCATTCAGGAAGGCATTTAAATCATGGCTATCTTAAACAGCGTCCTGATTACTCCATAGAAGTTCATTCTTCATGGAAACATTGAATGATAAACCATATAAAATAGACACTTGACTATTGCTCCATTGTGAATTATTCAATAAGGTTCTCAATGAGTGGTAGTATCAAATAGAATCCTGAGGGTTCTTCAGGTGTATATCACTCAGTGAGGCACAAAATGAGTGTCAATATAAAAAATGCTCGACTATTACCCTGGTGTGCATTATTCACTGAGGTGCTAAATGAGTGGCTAAAAGAAGTAGACTCTTAAGTCTTCCCCAGTTGTATATTATTGAATGAGACTGACTAAGTGGGCATAAAAAATGAAACTCAGGTGTATTGCCCACGTGTTCATTATGTACAGAGACTCTGAATGTGTAGCCATTTGAAGTAGACCATTGACTATTATTGAGGGGAGTGTTCTTCACAGAGGCCCTGAACCACTGGCCATGTGAAAGAGATTCCTGTCTTATCAGATGTGAAGCTCTGAATGTGTGGCCATAAAATAGAGACTCCTGAATACTCCTCATGTGTGTGCTTTGACATTTGCTTCTAAATGAGTGGCTATACGAAATAGAATCCTGACTTTTCCCAAGGTGTATGATATTCAGTTTGGCTCTGAATATGTGGCTATATAAAATAGAATTCTGACTACAATGCAGGTGTTTCCTATTCAGAGAAGCTCAGAAATTGATGTCACGTGAAATAGTGTCCTGAGAATTTTCCAGGTATGTATTATTCACTGAGACTCTGAAACTTTTTGGCCATATGAAATTTTTTTTCTGAATAGTCCACAGGTGTGCATTATTTACTCATACTCTAAATATTTGGTCATATGTAGTAGACTATTCCAAAGATGTGTATTACTCACTCCTTCTTTGCTTTCTGTTGCCACATAAAATAGACTAGTGTCTATTCCACACGTGTGCATTATTCCCTGAAGCTGTAAATGAGAGGCTGTATGGAATCTTAACACTTTTCCAGGTGTGCATTACTCAGTGAGGCTCTTTTTGTGTGACCATATGAAACAGGATGCTGTCTATCTTAAATAATTTTATTATTCAGTGAATCCTTGAATGAGTGTCTATATGAAACAGACTGCTGAGTACTTTATATTTGTGCATTTTTCACTGAGGTTACGAGTCAGTGGTTATACAAAATGGAATCCTGACTAATCCACACGTGCGTATTATCCACTGAGGCTATGAATGTGTGTCTTAATATAACAGACTCCTGGCTACTCCACGGGTGTACATCATTTACCCAGGCTCTGAATGAATGTCCATGGGAAATAGACTCCAAATTATTCTCCAGGTGTGTATTATTCACTGAGGCTCAGAAGATGTGGCGATGATAATTAGATTCCTTAATATAGCAAGTGCCTGTCTTTTTCACTGAGGCTCTGAGTATGTGTCTACATAAAATAGACACCTGACTATACCACATTATTCAGTGAAACTCCGAGTTAGAGGCCACATGAAAATGTCCCTGACTATTCCACAGGTGTGCATTATTTAGGAAGACGCTGACTGAGGGGATAAAGGTAAATCCTGACTCTTTCCCGAGGTGTATACACTTAGTGAGGCTCTTAACAAGTGGCCATAGAAAAGAGACTTATGACTATTGTGCAGGTGTGCATTATTTAGTGATTCTCTGAATGAGTGGCCATAAAAAATAAACTCCAGACTATATGAAAAGTGCGTAATACTCTGTGAGGCTGTGAAGAGGGGCCATATGAAACAGACGTCTAATTACTGCACATGTGCATTATTCACTGAAACCTTGAATGATAGAACATATAAAATAGATACCTGACTATTGCTCCATTGTGAATTATTCAATAATGTTCTCAGTGAGTGGTAGTAGCAAATAAAATCCTGAGGATTCCTCAGTTGTATATCACTCAGTCAGGCACAAAATGAGTAGCCTTATAAAAAATGCTCAAATATTACCCTGGTGTGCATTATCCAAAGAGGCATTAAATGAGTGGCTACATGAAGTAGACACTTAACCCTTCCCCAGCTGTGTATTATTGAATAAAACTCTGACTAAGTGGGCATAAAAAAAGACTCAGTTGTATTGCCCAGGTGTTCATTACGTAGAGAGACTCTGAATGTGTAGCCATTTGAAATGGACCATTGACTATTTTTTGTGGGGAATGTTCTTCACAGAGGTCCTGAACCAGTGGCCATGTGAAAGAGATTCCTGACTTATCAGATATACATATTATTCACTAAAACACTTAAAGAGTGACCTTATGAAATAGAACCCATTTTACTCCACAGGTGTGCGTTATTTTTTGATTCTCCAAACAAATCACCATATGAAACAGACTAGTGATTATTCCCCACATGTGCAGTATTTGAAAAGGTTCTGTATTAGTGTCTATATCAAATAGTCTCCTGACTGACAAGTGTGTGTATCATTCACAGAGCTGCTTAATTTGGGGTACCTTAAATAGGGTCCTGACTACTCCACAGCTGTTTATTATGCACTGAAGCTCTGAATGAGAGGCCACATGAAATAGACTCCTTACTATTGCCCCATTTTGCATTATTCGGTAATGCTGTGATTGAGTGGCCATATGACCTAGACTCTGACTATTCCCAAGGTGTGTATTCTTCAGTGAGATTCTGAACGAGTGACCACATAATATAAACTACTGACTCTATCCCCATGACTATTTTTTAGTTCTGCATTGTCCACTGAGTCGCTGGGTGTAGAGTCAATTCAAATAGTCTTCAGACTATTCCTTAGGTGTGCATTATTTTGTGAGTCTCTGGATAAGTGGATATATATCATATAATCTTGAGTATCTTCCAGGTATATATGATTCTTCACTGAGGTTCTTAATAAGTGGCCATGTGAAATACACTCCTGACGTTTCCATAGGTCTGTATTATTCTGTGAAGCTCCGAATGAGTGGCCATAAAATAGAGACTCCTGAATACTTCTCAGTCCTGCGTTTTTACATTCGCCTCTTAATGAGTGGCTATACGAAATAGAATCCGGACTTTTTCCAAGGTGTATGTTTTTCAATTAGGCTCTGAATATGTGGCAATATGAAATAGAATTATGACTACAATACAGGTGTTTCCCATTCAATGAAGCTCTAAAATTGATGCCACATGTAATAGAATCCTGAGTATTTCCCAGGTATGTATTATTCACTGATGCTCTGAAACTTTTTGAACATAAAAAATTGTTTTCTGACTAGTCCACAGGCGTGTATTAATGACTCTGACTATAAATATTTGTGCATATGGAATAGACTATTGACTATTCCAGAGTTGTGTATTACTCACTCAGGCTTTGCTTATCGTGGCCATATAAAATAGACTAGTGTCTATTAAACACGTGTGCATTATTCCCTGAGGCTGTAAAAGAGAGGCTGTATAAAGTAGACTCCTAACACTTCCCCAGGTGTGCATGACTCAGTGACTCTCTTTTCGTGTGATCATATGAAACAAAACGCTGTCTATCTTTAATATTTGCATTATGCAGTAAATCTCTGAATGAGTGTCTATATGAAATAGACTGCTGAGTACTTTACATTTGTGCATTTTTCACTGAGTTTACGAGTCAGTGGCCATACAAAATGGAATCCTGACTAATCCACACGTGCATATTATCCCCTGAGGCTATGAATGTGTGTCCTAATGTAACAGACTCCTGTCTACTCCATGGGTGTACATTGTTTTCCGAGGCTCTGAATGAATGTCCATGAAAAATACAGTCCAAATTATTCCCCAGGTGTGTATTATTCAGTGAGGCTCAGAATATTTTGCCATATTAATTAGATTCCTTACTATAGCAAGGGCCTCTCTTATTCACTGAGGCGTCTGAATATGTGTCTACATAAAATAGACTCCTGACTAAACCACATTATTCAGTGACACTTTGAGGTAGAGGCCTCATGAAAAAGTCTCCTGACTCTTCCACAGGTGCGCATTATTTAGGGAGACTCGTAATTAGGGAATAAAGGGAAATCCTGACTCTTTCCCCAGGTGTTTGCACTTAGTGAGGCTCTAAACGAGTGGCCATAAGAGACTTCTGACTATTCCGCAGGTGTCATTATTTAGTGATTCTTTGAATGAGTGGCCATATGAAATAGACTCCAGACTATAACAAAGTTTGTAATATTCAGTGAGGCTGTGAAAGAGGGTCCATATAAAACACACTTCTAATTACTCCACATGTGCATTATTCACTGTTTTTCTGAATGAGTAGCCATGTGACACAGACTCCTCACTTTTATCCATGTGTGCATTAATCAAACTGGTTCTGTTTGAGTGTCCATACAAAATAGACTCCTGACACTGCCACAATTGTGTATTACTCAGCGGTGCACAAAATTAGAGTTCATAGGAAATAGACTCCTGTCTGTCACCCAGGTGTGTATCATTAAGGAAGGCACTCAATTCGTGGTTATCTTAAACAGCGTCCTGATTACTCCATAGAAGGTGGAGTAATCACTGAAACTTTGAATGATAGACCATATAAAATAGACATCTGATTATTACTCCATCGTGAATTATTCAATAAGGTTCTCAATTTGTTGTAGAATCAAATAGAATCCCGAGGATTCCTCAGTTGTATATCAGTCAGAGAGGTACAAAATGAGTGGCCATATAAAAAATGCTCGACTATTACCCTGGTGTGCATTATTCACTAGGGCTCTAAATGAGTGGCTACATGAATTAGACTCTTAACTTTTCTCCATGTGTGTATTACAGAATGAGACTCTGACTAAGTGAGCATAAAAAAGGAGACTAAGGTGTATTGCCCTGTTGTTCATTACTTACAGAGACTCTGAATGTGTAGCCATTTGAAGTAGACCCTTGACTATTTTTGAGGGGAGTGTTCTTCACAGAGGCCTGAACCAGTGGCCATGTGAAAGAGATTAATGACTTGTCAGATATACATATTAAATTCACTAAGACACTTAAAGAGTGACCTTATGAAATAGAACCCATTTTACTCCACAGGTGTGCATTACTTTTTGATTCTCCACAGGAATCACCATATGAAACAGACTAGTGATTATTCCCCACATGTGCAGCATTCCAAAAGGTTCTGTATTAGTGTCTATATCAAATAGTCTCCTGACTCTGACAAGTGTGTGTATCATTCACAGAGCTGCTTAATTTGGGGGTACCTTAAATAGGGTCCTGACTACTCCACAGCTGTTTATTATGCACTGAAGCTCTGAATGAGAGGCCACATGAAATAGACTCCTTGCTATTGCCCCATTTTGCATTATTCGATAATGCTGTGATTGAGTGGCCATATGACCTGGACTCTGACTATTCCAAAGGTGTGTATTCTTCAGTGAGATTCTGAACGAGTGACCACATAATATAAACTCCTGACTCTATCCCCTTGACTATCTTTCAGTTTTGCATTGTCCACTGAGTCGCTGGCTGTAGGGTCATATCAAATAGTCCCCAGACTATTCCTTAGGTGTGCATTATTCTGTGAGTCTCTGAATAAGTGGCTATATATAATATACTCCTAAGTATTTTCCAGGTATATATGATTCTTTACTGAGGTTCTGAATAAGTGGCCATGTGAAGTTCACTCCTTACATTTCCATAAGTCTGTATTATTCTTTGAATCCCTGAATGTGTGGCCATAAAATAGAGACTTCTGAATACTCTTCAGGCGTGTGCTTTTACATTCACCTCTAAATAAGTGGCTATACGAAATAGAATCCTGACTTTTACCAAGGTGTATGTTATTCAGTAAGGCTCTGAATATGTGCCTGTATGACACTGAATTCTTGAGGTCAGGAGATCCAGACCAGCCTGGCTAACATGGTGAAACCATGTCTCTGCTAAAAATATGAAGCATTAGCCTGGTGCGGTGGTGCACCTTTAGTCCCAGCTATTCCAAGTCTGAAACAGAAAAATCACTTGACTCCAGGAGGCAGAGGTTACAGTGATCTGAGATTCTGCCATTGCACTCCAGCCTGGGTGACAGAGCCAGATACTGTCTTGAAAAACAAAAACAAGAAGATGGCGTCGTAGAAGCAACTCAGGATTGCAGCTCTCAGTGAAGGTGCAGAGGGTGAGTCCTAGCCGCATTCTCGGATGAATCTTTTTTGCCCACAGAGCATTGAAAGTCCCAGGTGTGAAAGAGTCACTGGATGCTAATACAGCCGGCTAGCATAGCCAGATCGTGCGGCCCCTTTGGCCGGCCCTGCAGCGGGACCCGGCACGGAACTCACTGGTCTGGGTGCCCTGTTAAACCGGCAATCTGAGATTTGGAAGGGCAGGTTGGCATGTTTATCTGATTGAATGAGACTTGGACAATGAGCCACACCAGGAGTTTCCTGGGAAGCGTGATCTGAGATGGTGCAGTGGGCAGCAGCACGGGAGATCACATGGATCCCAGTGCACTATCGGCAGGCTACTGGGGCGCCAGTGAGAGAGTCGACGTTTCACCTTGGGAGAGGAAGAGAGAGAGAGAGAGGACGGACTCTGAGGCAGGGAGCTGGGTGATCGGGCTCAGCGCATCCCACCCTAATGGGGAAAAGCAGGGGAGCGATTAAAGGTGCTTGGGGATGAGAGTTTTGCTGCTGGCATCTAGGATGGTGCAGCCCGGTGAGGGAGAGGCGTCTGCTGCTATGGACGCAATCCGCCCCTACTGAAATACCGCCCAGGGCTGATGAAGCCTGATGTTGCCGAGGCAACCTGCCATAACAGAGAGACTCCGCCAGGAGGGGGGAGCGCTCCACAGCAGAAGGGAGCCCAGCAGCAACGGGGCGGACCCACGATAGCAGGTCAGAGCCCTGGCAGGCAAATAGTAAATAGACTGCCTCCTAGTGGGGCAAGACAGTGCAACAGATACTCATAAAGAAAGCCCCAACTCCCTGAGACAGAGCATCTAAGGGGGGGGGGAAAGAATGGTGTTTTATGAGTTCTATTGCAGCAGACATAAACAACCTCCCAACATCCCTGAATGAACCACGGAGCTCACAGCTCAGCACTGGAACTCCTATAAAGCACAGATCGTCTACTTAAGCAGCTCCCTGACCCCTGTATATCCAAAGAGTCACTGCAAAAAAGGACTAATCAGACACATTTGGCAGACATCATTCTGGAACAAAGACAGCAAAAGAAAAAACTGGTATCATCCCTCACTGTTCCAGTGCAGCCACAGGTATACTCCAGACAAGCAGGGTCTGGAGTGGACCTCAGCACTCATACAGCAGAGGGGCTAGACCATTAGAAGGAAAACTAAGTAGCAGAAATACTTCATCATCAACAATCTCAGCATCCACAAAAAGACCCAATCGAAAAATCAGCAACTACTAAGACGACAGGCAGATAAATTCATAAAGATGGAAAGAAACCAGCGCAAAAAGGAGGAAAACACCCGAAACCAAAACACCTCACCTCATAAAAAGGACCAAAACTCCTCACCAGCAAGAGAACAAAGCTGGATGGAGAATGAGTGTGACGAAATGACGGAATCAGACTTCAGAAAGTGGATAATGAGAGACTTCATTGAGCTAAAAGAACATGTTCTAAATCAGTGCAAAGAAAATAAGAACCTTGAAAAAAGATTTGAAAAAAGATTTGAGGAATTGATAACAAGAATGGACAACTTAGAGAGGAATATGAATGAATTGAAGGAGCTGAAAAACACAACACGAGAACTTCACGAAGCATGCACAAGTTTCAACAGCTGAATAGACCCAGCAGAAGAAAGAATATCAGAAGTTGAAGATCAACTCAATGAAATAAAACGTGAAACCAAAATTAAAGAAAAAAGCACAAAAAGAAATGAACAAAATCTCCAAAAAATGTGGGACTATGTGAAGAAGCCCAACCTACGTTTGATAGGTGTACCAGAATGTGATGAAGAGCATGAATCCAAGCTGGAAAACACTCTTCAGTATATTATCCAGGAAAATTTCCCCAACCTAGCAAGACAGGTCAATACTCAACTCCAGGAAATACAGAGAACACCACAAGGATATTCCACAAGAAGAGAAACCTCAAGGCACATAATCGTCAGATTCACCAAGGTTGAAATGAAGGAGAAAATACTAAGGGCAGCCAGAGAGAAAGGTCGGGTCACCCACAAAGGGAAGCCCATCAGACTCACAGCAGATCTCTCGGCAGAGACTCTACAAGCCAGAAGAGAGTGGGGGCCAATATTCAACATCCTTAAAGAAAAGAACGTTGATCCCAGAATTTCATATCTGGCCAAACTGAGCTTCATAAGTGAAGGAAAAGTAAAATCCTTCATGAACAAGCAAGTACTCAGAGATTTTGTCCCACCACTAGGCCAGTTTTACAAGAGCTCCTGAAAGAGGCACTACACATAGAAAGGAACAACCAGTACCAGCCATCCTAAAAGCATACCAAATGCTAAAGAGCATCAACAAAACGAAGAATCTACATGAACCAATGGGCAAAACAGCCAGCTAGCATCAAAATGGCAGTATGAAATTCACACATAACAATATGAACCCTAAATATAAATGGGCTAAATGCACCAATCAAAAGACACAGACTGGCAAATTGGATAAGAAACAAAAACCCATCGGTGTGCTGTATCCAGGAAACCCACCTCACACGCAAAGATACACAAAGGCTCAAAATAAAAGAATGGAGGAAGATTTACCAAGCAAATGGAGAGCAAAAAAAGCAGTAGTTGCAATTCTCGTCTCTGCTAAAATAGACTTTAAAGCAACAAAGATCAAAAGGGACAAAGAAGGTCATTACATAGTGGTAAAACGATCGACACAACAAGAAGAGCTAACGATTCTAAATATATATGGACCCAATGTAGGAGCACCCAGATATATAAGGCAAGTTCTTAATGACTTACAAAGAGACTTAGACTCCCACACACTAATAGTGGGAGACTTTAACACTCCACTGTCAACAGCAGACAAATCAACCAGACAGAATATTAACAAGGATATCCAGGGCTGGAACTCAGACCTGGAACAACCAATCCTGATAGACATTTACAGAACTCTCCACCCCAAATTCACAGAATATACATTCTTCTCAGCACCACATCACACCTACTCCAAAATTGACCACATAATTGGAAGGAAAGCACGCCTCAGCAAATGTAAAAGAACTGAAATCATAACAAACAGTCTCTCAGACCATAGTGCAATCAAGTTGGAACTCAGAATTCAGAAAATAACTCAGAAGTGCAAAGCTTCAAGGAAACTGAACAACTGGCTCTTGAATGTTGATTGGATGAACAATGAAATGAAGGCAGAAATCAAGAATTTCTTTGAAAACAACGAGAATGAAGACACAACGTACCAGAATCTCTGGGACACATTTAAAGCAGTCTGTAGAGGAAAATATATAGCAATAAGTGCCCACATGAGAAGAGTGGAGAGATCCAATATTGACACCCTATCATCAAAATTGAAAGAGCTAGAGGAGCAAGATCAAAAAAGCTCAAAAGCTAGCCAAAGCAAGAAATACCTAAGATCAGAGCAGAACTGAAAGAGATGGAGACAAGAAAAACCCTTCAAAAGATCAATAAATCCAAGAGCTGGGTTTTCGAAAAGATCAACAAAATAGACCACTAGCCAGACTGATAACAAAAAAAAGAGAGAACAACCAAATAGATGCAATAAAAACGTTAATGGGGAAATCACCACAGATTCCACAGAAATTCAAACCATCATCAGAGAATACTACAAACAACTCTATGCACATAAACTAGTACAGCAGGAAGAAATGGATAAATTCCTGGACGCCTGTGTCCTCCCAAGCCTAAACAAGGAGGAAGCCAAAACTATGAATAGCCCAATAACAAGGTCTGAAGTTGAGGCAGCAATTAAGAGCCTACCACACAAAAAAAAAGCCCAGGTCCAGATGGGTTCACAGATGAATTCTACCAGACACACAAAAAGGATCTGGTACCAATTCTTTTGAAACTATTCCAAATAATCAAAAAGAGGGAACCCTTCCCAAATCATTTTATGAGACCAACATCATCCTGATACCAAAACCTGACAGAGACTCAACAAGAAAAGAAAACTTCAGGCCAATATCCATGATGAACATAGATGCAAAAATCTTCAATAAAATACTGGCAAACCGATTGCAACAGCACATTAAAAAACTTATCCATCATGATCAAGTAGGATTCATACTGGGGATGCAAGGCTGGTTCAACATACGTAAGTCTATAAATGTAATTCACCACATGAACAGAAGCAAAAACAAAGACCACATGATTATCTCAATTGATGCAGAGAGGGCATTTGACAAAATTCAACAGCCCTTTATGCTAAAAATCTTCAAAAAACTTGGTATTGATGGAACATATCTCAAAGTAATAAAAGCTATTTATGACAAACCAACAGCCAATATCATACTGAATGGGCAAAAACTGGAAGCATTCCCTTTGAAATCTGGCACTAGACAAGGTTGTCCTCTCTCACCACTCCTATTCAACATCGTACTGGAAGTTCCAGCCAGAGCAATCAGGCAAGGAAAAGAAATAAAGGGTATTCAAATAGGAAAGGTGGAAACCAAATTGTCTCTATTTGCAGACGACATGATAGTATACCTAGAAGACCTCATCGCTCCTGAAACTGATAAGCAACTTCAGCAAAGTGTCAGGATATAAAATCACTGTGCAAAAATCACAAGCATTCCTATACACCAATAACAGACTTAAAGAGAACCAAATCAAGAACAAACTGCCATTCACAATTGCTACAAAGAAAATAAAATACCTAGGAATACAACTCAAAAGGAATGTAAGGGACCTCTTTAAGGAAAACTACAAACCACTGCTTAATGAAATAAGAGAGAACACAAGCAGATGGAGAAACATTCCATGTTCGTGGTTAGGAAGAATCAATATCGTGAAAATGGCTATAATGCCCAAAGTAATTTACACAATAAATGCTATCCCCATCAAACTACCATTGAATTTCTTCACAGAACTGGAAAAAACCACCATGAATTTCATATGGAACCAAAAAAGAGCCCGCATAGCCAAGTCAATTCTAAGCAAAAGAACACAGGGGGAGGCATCACACTACCAGACTTCAAAATATACTACAACGCTACAGTAATCAAAACAGCATGATACTGGTACCAAAACAGAGGTATAGACCAATGGAACAGAACAGAAGCATCGGCGGCAACACAACATATCTACAACCATATAGTCTTTGATAAACAAGACAAAAACAAGCAATGGGAAAGGATTCCCTATTTAAAAAATGGTGTTGGGAAAACTGGCTAGCCATGTGCAGAAAGCAGAAACTGGACCCCTTCCTGACACCTTACACTAAAATTAACTCCAGATGGATTAAAGACTTAGACGTAAGACCTGACACCATAAAAACCCTAGAAGAAAATCTAGGCAAAACCATTCAGGACATAGGAGTAGGCAAGGACTTCCTGAATAAAATACCAAAAGCATTGGCAACAAAAGCCAAAATAGACAAATGGGACCTAATGAAACTCCACAGCTTCTGCATGGCAAAAGACACAGTCACTATAGTGAATTGGCAACCATCAGAATGTAAAAAATCTTTGCAGTTTACACATCAGACAAAGGGCTGATATCCAGAATTTACAAAGAACTCAATCAGGTTTACAGGAAAAAAACCAAACAGGCCCATTCAAAAATGGGCAAAGTATATGAACAGACACTTTACAAAAGAAGACATACATGAGGCCAACAAACTTGTGAAAAAATGCTCATCATCACTGGTCATTAGAGAGATGCAAATCAAAACCACATTGAGATACCATCTCACGCCAGTTAATGGCGATCATTAAAAAATCTGGAGACAGCAGATGCTGGAGAGGATGTGGAGAAATAGGAACACTCTTACACTGTTGGTGGGAGTGTAAATTAGTTCAACCATTGTGGAAGACAGTGTGGCGATTCCTCAGGGACCTAGAAATAGAAATTCCATTTGACCCAGCAATCCCCTTACTGGGTATATATCCAAAGGACTATAAATCGTTCTACTACAAGGACACATGCACACGAATATTCATTGCAGCTCTGTTTACAATAGCAAAGAACTGGAACCAACCCAAATGCCCAGCGATGATAGACTGAACTGGGAAAATGTGGCACATATACACTATGGAATATTATGCGGCCATCAAAATGATGTGTTTGTTTCCTTTGTAAGGACATGGATGAATCTGGAGAACATCATTCTCAGCAAACTGACACAAGAACAGAAAAAGAAATACCGCATATACTCACTCATAGGTGGGTGAGAAAATTGAGAACACATGGACACAAAGAGGCGGTTTACTATACACTGGGGTCTATTGGGGGGAATCGGGGATGGACAGCGGTGGTGGCTGGGGAGGGATAGCCTGGGGATGAATGCCAAGTGTGGGTGAAGGGGAGGAAGGCAGCAAAACACACTGCCATGTGTGTACCCATGCATCTATCTTGCAGGTTCTGCACATGTACCCCAAAACCTATAATGCAATAAAAATTAAATAAAAAGAATAAAAATTCATAAATGTAAAAAAAAAAAGAAGTAACTTTTCAATCAATTTCAAGATGTTCACATAATCTTAATACTAAAACCTACTAGAAGAGCACAAAATAAGAAAATCAGACTCAATTTCAAGTATAATCTCGAATAATGTGTTAGGAAATATAGTATCTTGAGCTCAAATCAGGAAAAAGAAAATCATCATGAATTGCTTTTTATATCTAATTGCTTATGGCCTTACACATATTGATGAAAAGACTCCTAGAAGTTGGAGTTGCCATAACATTGTAATACATTGTTTAAGAAAACACTTTGTAGGTACATAGGTATTCTGAATACTGAAATATAATTCTGTCTGCTAACGGCTTTTCTATTTTTTATTGCTGCAGTAAATTATGGGCAACTGTATAATGAGATTTTTGATTTATTTTTTAAGATGTTAGCCTTATTATTTATTAATTCTAACAGATTTCTTCCATAAATGTTCCATAAATATTAACATATTTAATGGATGGTGAAGATCTAATGAAAGTGGACAAAATATTATCTCTGATGTATGGTGATGGTTTGACAAAATCTTCTTTTTATGTTGTTTGTTCTTTATTGCTTTTGAGAGCAGAAATTTCAATTAATTAACAGCTCATGTCAATGAAAGGAAAAGATGCGGTGCTAATGTAGTGAGCTTTGGAATTTTTTCTGCCAGGAATAAATATGTAATTATTTCTAGAAAAAAAAATAAGAAAAAAAAGAAATTCTGCGTTGAAAGTTCTTTTCTTTAAGGATGTTGAATATTGGCCCCCACTCTCTTCTGGCTTGTAGAGTCTCTTCCGAGAGACCTGCTGTGAGTCTGATGGGCTTTCATTTGTGGGAGACCCGACCTTTCTCTCTGGCTGCCCTTAGTATTTTCTCCTTCATTTCAACCCTGTTGAATCTGACGATTATGTGCCTTGAGGATGCTCTTCTTGCGGAGTCTCTCTGCGGTGTTCTCTGTATTTCCTGGAGTTGAGTATTGACCTGTCCTGCTAGGTTGGGGAAATTTTCCTGGATAATAACCTGAAGAGTGTTTTTCAGCTTGGATTCATTCTCTTCATCACTTTCTGGTACACCTATCAAACGTAGGTTGGGTCTCTTAACGTATCCCCACATTTCTTGAATATTTTGTTCATTCCTTTTTGCGCTTTTTTTTAAATCTTGGTTTCTCGTTTTATTTCATTGAGTTGATCTTCGACTTTTGATATTCTTTCTTCTGCTTGGTCAATTCGGCTGTTGAAACTTGTGCATGCTTCACGAAGTTCTCATGTTGTGTTTTTCAGCTCCTTCAACTCATTCATATTCCTCTCTAAGTTGTCCATTATTGTTATCATTTCCTCGAATCTTTTTTCAAATCTTTTTTCAAGGTTCTTAGTTTCTTTGCACTGATTTAGAACATGTTCTTTTAGCTCACTGAAGTTTCTCATCCACTTTCTGAAGTCTGATTCTGTCATTTTGTCACAGTCATTCTCCGTCCAGCTTTTTTCCCTTGCTGGTGAGGAGTTTTGGTCCTTTTCTGGAGGTGAGGTGTTTTGGTTTCGGGTGTTTTCCTCGTTTTTGCACTGGTTTCTTCCCATATTTATGGATTTATCCAGTTGTCGTCTTAGTAGTTGCTGATTTTTCAGTTGGGTCTCTGTGTGGACGCCCAGATTGTTGATGATGAGGTGGTATTTCTGTTACTTAGTTTTCCTTCTAATGGTCTAGCCCCTCTGCTGTACGAGTGCTGAGGTCCACTCCAGGTCCTGCTTGTCTGGGGTACACCTGTAGCAGCTGCGGAACAGTGAGGGATGCTACCAGTTTCTTCTGCTGCTATCTTTGTTCCAGAATGATTCCCGCCAAAAGTCAGTCTGATTAGTCCTTTTTTGGGGTGACTCTTTGGATATACCGGGGTCAGGGATCTGCTTGAGGAGAAAGTCTGTGCTTTAAAGGATCTCCAGTGCTGTGCTGTGGGCTCCATTGTTCACTCAGAGCTCTTGGGAGGATGTGTTTATGTCTGCTGCAATAGAACTCATAAAACACCACCCTTTTTTCCCCCCTTAGGCGCTCTGTCTCAGGGAGTTGGGGCTTTCTTTATGAGTATCTGTTGTACTGTCCTGCCAAGCTAGGAGGCAGTCTATTCACTATTTGCCTGCTTGAGTCTCCGCCCTGTTGCTGCGGAGCTCTGTTCTGCTGTGGCATGCTCAGCCCTGCTGGTGGAGTCTCTCTGTTATGGCAGGTTGCCTCGGCAAGAGCAGGCTGTGTCAGCCCTGAGCGGTACTTCAGTAGGGGCAGATTGCCTCTGTAGTGGTGGACGCACCTCCCCCGCCTGGCTGCACCATCCTAGATGCCAGCAGCAAAACTCTCAGCCCTGAGTGCCTCCAATCACTGCCCTGCTTGTCCCTGTGAGGTTAGGACCCGCCAAGCCCCATCACCCAGCTCCCTGCACAGAGTCCATCCTCTCTCTCTCTCTTCCTCTCCCCAAGCTGAATGGCTGACTCTCTCACTGGCCCACCAGTAGCCTGCTGATAGGGCACTGGAATCCCTGTGATCTCCCTTGCTGCTGCCCACTGCCCCAGCTCAGATCACGTTTCCCAGGAATCTTCTTGTCTGGCTCATTGTCCAAGTACCATTCAATTAGATGGACATCCCATTCTGCCCATCCAAATCTCAGATTGCCAGTTAAACAGGGCACCCGAACCAGTGAGTTTTGTGCCAGGTGCCACTGCGGAGGGGCACTGGCCAAACCTGCCCCACAAGCTGGCTGCACTAGCGTCCAGTGTCGTTCCCACACCTGAGACTTTCAACGTTCTGTGGACAAAAAACATCCATCCGAGAATGCGGTAGGACTCACCCTCTGCACCTTCACTGAAAGCTGTGATACAGAGTCGCCACTATGACGCCATCTTGGGTCTCTAACTCCAATTCTGAGTCTCTTTTTTTCTGCCCACTTAGTCAGAGTCTTATTCAATAATACACACCTGGGGAAGAGTTAAGAGTCTACTTCACGTAGCCACTCATTTAGAGCCTCTGAATAATTCACACCAGGGTAATAGTCGAGCATTTTTGATATGTCCACTCATTTTGTGCCTCACTGAATGATACACACCTGAGGAATGCTCAGGATTCTATTCGATACTACCACTCATTGAGAACATTATTGAATAACTCACAATGGAGCAATAGTCAGGTGTCTACTTTATATGGTCTATAATTAAAAATTTCAGTGAATAATGACGTTCTATGGAGTAATCAGAAAGCAATTTAAGATAACCATGAATTAAGTACATTCGTGAATGAGAAAAAACTGGGTGACAGTCAGGAGTCTATTTCATATGAACTGTAATTATGTGTACCGCTGAGTAATACACACCTGGGGTAGTGTCAGGAGCCTACTTGGTATGGACACTTAAACAGAACCTGTTTGATTAATGCACACATTTATAACAATGAGGAGTCGGTGTCATTCAGCTACTCACTCAGACAAACAGTGAATAATGCACATGTGGAGTAATTAGAAGTCTGTTTCCTATGGCCCCTCTTTCACAGCCTCACTGAATATTACAAATCTGTGATATATTCTGAAGTATATTTTTTATGACCACTCATTCAGAGACTCACTAAATAATGCACACCTGCGAAATAGTCAGAAGTCTCTTTCCTATGGTCACTCATTAAGAGACTCACTAAGTGTAAACACCTGGGGAAAGAGACAGGATTTACCTTTATCCCCTCATTCAGAGTCTCACTAAATAATGCACACCTGTGGAATAGTCAAGAGACTTTTTCATGTGGCCTCTAACTCTAAGTGTCTCTGAATAATGTGGTGTAGTCAGGAGTCTATTTCATGTAGAAACATATTCAGAGCCTCAGTGAATAAGACAGGCCCTTGCTATAGTAAGGAATCTAATTAAGATGGCCACATCTTCTGAGCCTCACTGAATAATACACACCTGGAGAATAATTTGGAGTGTACTTTCCATGGACATTCATTAAGAGACACAGTAAATAATGTACACCCGTGGAGTATGAAGGAGTCTGTTATATTAGGACACACATTCATAGCCTCAATAAATAATATGCACGTGTGGATTAGTCAGGATTCCATTTCGTATGGCCACTGACTCATAACCTCAGTGAAAAATGCACAAATTTAAAGTACTCAGCAGTCTATTTCATATAGACACTCATTCAGAGATTCACTGAATAATACAAATATTTAAGATAGACAGCATCCTGTTTCATATGGTCACACAAAAAGAGACTCACTGAGTAATGCACACCTGGGGAAGTGTTAGGAGTCTACTTTATACAGCCTCTCATTTACAGACTCAGAGAATAATGCACACGTGTGGAATAGACACTAGTCTATTTTAAATGGCAACAAAAAGCAAAGCCTGAGTAAGTAATACACAGCTTTGGAATAGTCACTAGTCTATTCCATATGCCCAAATATTTAGAGTAAGAGTCAATAATACACACCAGTGGACTAGTCAGAAAACAGATTCATGTGGCCAAAACGTTTCAGAGCCTCAGTGAAAAATACATAACTTGAATACATTCAGGACGCTATTACATGTGGCATCAATTTCAGAGCTACACTGAATAGGATACACCTGTATTGTAGTCAAAATTCTATTTCATACAGGCACATATTCAGAGATTGACTGAATAACATACACCTTGGGAAAAGTCAGGATTCTATTTCGTATAGCCACTCATTTAGAGGTGAATGTAAAAGCGCACGCCTGAGGAGAATTCAGGAGTCTCTAATTTATGGCCACACATTCAGGGATTCAAAGAATAATACAGACTTATGGAAACGTCAGGAGTGTACTTCACATGGCCACTTACTCAGAACCTCAGTGAAGAATCATATATATCTGGAAAATACTCAGGAGTATATTATATATAGCCACTTATTCAGAGACTCACGGAATAATGCACACCTAAGGAATAGTCTGGAGACTATTTGAATTGACTCTACACCCAGCAACTCAGTGGACAATGCAGAACTGAAAAATAGTCAAGAGGATAGAGTTAGGAGTGGTAGTCACTCATTCAAAATCTCACTGAAGAATACACACCTTGGGAATAGTCAGAGATTAAGTCATATGGCCACTCAATCACAGCATTACCGAATAATGCAAAATGGGGCAATAGTAAGGAGTCTATTTCATGTGGCCTCTCATTCAGAGCTTCGGTGTGTAATAAACAGCTGTGGAGTAGTCAGGACCCGGTTTAAGGTAACCCCAAATTAAGCATCTATGTGAATGATACACACACTTGACAGAGTCCGGAGACTATTGGATATAGACACTAATACAGAACCTTTTCGAATACTGCACATGTGGGGAATAATCACTAGTCTGTTTTATATGGTGATTTGTTTGGAGAATCAAAAAGTAACGCACACCGGTGGAGTAAAATGGTTTCCATTTCATAAGGTCACTCTTTAAGTGTTCTAGTGAATAATATGTATATCTGACAAGGCAGGAATCTCTTTCACATGGCCACTGGTTCAAGGCCTCTGTGAAGAACACTCCCTTCAAAAACAGACAAGGGTCTACTTCAAATGGCTACACATTCAGTGTCTCTGTACATAAGAAACAGCAGGGCAATACACCTTAGTCTCATTTTTTATGCCCACTTTGTAAGAGTCTCATTCAGTAATACACACATCGGGAAGAGTTAAGAGTCTACTTCATGTAGCCATTCATTTAGAGCCCTAGTGAATAATGCACACCAGGGAAATTGTCGAGAATTTTTTATATGGCCACTCATTTTGTGCCTCACTGAGTGATATACAACTGAGGAATCCTCGGGATTCTATTTGATACTACCACTCATTGAGAACCTTATTGAATAACTCACAATGGAGTAATAGTCAGGTGTCTATTTTATATGGTCTATCATTCAAAGTTTCAGTGAATAATGACCTCCTATGGAGTAATGAGGATGCTGTTTAAGATAACCACGAATTAAGTGCCTTCCTGAATGATACACACCTGGGTGACAGACAGGAGTCTATTTCCTATGAACTCTAATTTTGTGTATCGCCGAGTAATACAGGCCTGGGGCAGTGTCAGGAGTCTATTTTGTATGAACACTCAAACAGAACCAGTTTGATTAATGCACACATGGATAAAAATGAGGAGTCTGTGTCATATGGCTACTCATTCAGAAAAACAGCATATAATGCACGTGTGGATTAATTAGAAGTTTGATTTATATGGCCCCTCTTTCACAGCCTCACTGAATATTACACACTTCTGATATAGTCTGGAGTGTTTTTCATGGCCACTCATTCAAAGAATCACTAAATAATGCACACCTGCGGAATAGTCAGAAGTCTCTTTTTTATGGCCACTCGTTTAGAGTCTCACTAAGTGTAAACACCTGGGGAAAGAGTCAGGATTTACCTTTATCCCCTAATTCCGAGTCTCCCTAAGTAATGCGCACCTGTGGAAGATTCAGGAGACTTTATCATGAGGCCTCTACCTCGGAGTGTCACTGAATAATGTGCTGTAGGCAGGAGTCTATTTCATGTAGACACATATTCAGAGCCTCAGTGAATAAGAGAAGCCCTTGCTAGAGTAAGAAATCTAATTAATATTGCAAAGTCTTCTGAGCCTCACTGAATAATACACACCTGGGGAATAATTTGGAGTGGATTTTCCATGGACATTCATTCAGAGCCTCGGTAAATAATGTAAACCCGTGGAGTAGACAGGAGTCTGTTACATTAGGACACACATTCATAGCCTCATGGGATAATATGCACGTGAGGATTAGTCAGTATTCCATTGTGTATGGCCACTGACTCGTAACCTCAGTGAAAAATACACAAATGTAAAGTACTCAGCAGCCTATTTCATATAGATACTCATTCAGAGATTCACCGAATAATGCAAATAATTAAGATAGACAGCATTTTGTTTCATATGATCACACAAAAAGAGATTCACTGAGTAATGCACACCTGGGGAAGTGTTAGGAGTCTACTTTATACAGCCTCTCATTTACAGCCTCAGGGAATAATGCACACGTGTGGAATAGACACTAGTCTATTTTATATGGCCACGATAAGCAAAGCCTGAGTGAGTAATACACAACTTTGGAATAGTCAAGAGTCTATTCCATATAAGCAAATATTTATAGTCAGAGTCATTAATACACGCCTGTGGACTAGTCAGAAAACAATTTTTTTATGTCGAAAAAGTTTCAAAGCCTCAGTGAATAATACATACCTGGGAAATACTCAGGACGCTATTACATGTGGCATCAATTTTAGAGCTTAATTGAATGGGAAACACCTGTATTGTAGTCAGAATTCTATTTCATATTTCCACATATTCAGAGCCTAACTGAATAACATACACCTTGGAGGAAGTCCGGATTCTATTTTGGACAGCCACTCATTTAGAGGCGAATGTAAAACGGCACACCTGAGGAATATTCAGGAGTCTCTATTTTATGGCCACACATTCAGAGCTTCACAGAAGAATACAGACCTATGGAAACGTCAGAAGTGTATTTCACATGGCCACTTATTCAGAATTTAATGAAGAATCATATATACCTGGAAAATACTCAAGATTATATGATATATAGCCACTTATGCAGAGACTCACAAAATAATGCACACCTAAGGAATAGTCTGGAGACCATTTGAATTGACTCTACACCCAGCGACTCAGTGGACAATGCAGAACTGAAAAGTAGTCAAGAGGATAGAGTCAGGAGTGGTGGTCACTCGTTCAAAATCCCACTAAAGAATACACACCTTCGGAATAGTCAGAGTCTAAGTCATATGGCCAGTCAATCACAGCATTACCGAATAATGCAAAATGGGGCAATAGTAAGGAGTCTATTTCATGTGGCTTCTCATTCAGAGCTTCGGTGTGTAATAAATAGCTGTGGAGTAGTCAGGACCCGATTTAATGTACCCCCAAATAAAGCAGCTCCGTGAATGATACACACACTTGACAGAGTCAGGAGACTATTTGATATAGACACTAATACAGAACCTTTTCGAATACTGCACATGTGGGGAATAATCACTAGTCTGTTTTATATGGTGATTTGTTTGGAGAATCAAAAAGTAACGCACACCGGTGGAGTAAAATGGGTTCTATTTTATAAGTCACTCTTTAAGTGTTGTAGTGAATGATATGTATATCTAATATGTCAGGAATCTCTTTCACATGGCCACTGGTTCAGGGCCTCTGTGAAGAACACTCCCCTCAAAAACAGACAAGGGTCTACTTCAAATGGCTACACATTCAGTGTCTCTGTACATAATGAACACCAGGGCAATAGAACTTAGTCTCACTTTTTATGCCCACTTTGTCAGAGTCTCATTCAGTAATACACACATGGGAAAGAGTTAAGAGTCTACTTCATGTAGCCACTCATTTAGAGCCCTAGTGAATAATGCAAACCAGGGAAATTGTCGAGCATTTTTTATATGGCCACTCATTTTGTGCCTCACTGAGTGATATACAACTGAGGAATCCTCGGGATTCTATTTGATACTACCACTCATTGAGAACCTTATTGAATAACTCACAATGGAGTAATAGTCAGGTGTCTATTTTATATGGTCTATCATTCAAAGTTTCAGTGAATAATGACCTCTTATGGAGTAATGAGGATGCTGTTTAAGATAACCACGAATTAAGTGCCTTCCTGAATGATACACACCTGGGTGACAGACAGGAGTCTATTTCCTATGAACTCTAATTTTGTGTATCATTGAGTAATACACACCTGGGGCAGTGTCAGGAGTCTATTTTGTATGAACACTCAAACAGAACCAGTTTGATTAATGCACACATGGATAAAAATGAGGAGTCTGTGTCATATGGCTACTCATTCAGAAAAACAGTGAATAATGCACGTGTGGAGTAATTAGAAGTTTAATTTATATGGCCCCTCTTTCACAGTCTCACTGAATATTACACCCTTCTGATACAGTCTGGAGTCTATTTTTTATGACCACTCATTCAAAGAATCACTAAATAATGCACACCTGTGGAATAGTCAGAAGTCTCTTTCTTATGGCCACTCCTTTAGAGCCTCACTAAGTTTAAACACCTGGGGAAAGAGTCAGGATTTACCTTTATCCTCTAATTCTGAGTCTCCCTTAATAATGCGCACCTGTGGAAGAGTCAGGAGACTTTTTCATGAGGCCTCTACCTCGGAGTGTCACTGAATAATGTGGTGTATTCAGGAGTCTATTTCATGTAGACACATATTCAGAGCCTCAGTGAATAAGAGAGGCCCTTCCTATAGTAAGGAATCTAATTAATATGACAAAATTTTTTGAGCCTCACTGAATAATACACACATGGGGAATAATTTGGAGTGGAATATCCATGGACATTCATTCAGAGCCTCGGTAAATACTGTACACCCGTGGAGTAGACAGGAATCTATTATATTAGGACACACATTCATAGCCTCATGGGATAATATGCACGTGTGGAATAGTCAGGATTCCATTTTGTATGGCCACTGACTCGTAACCTCAGTGAAAAATGCACAAATGTAAAGTAGTCAGCAGCCTATTTCATATAGACACTCATTTAAAGATTCACTGAATAAAGCAAATATTTAAGATAGACAGCATTTTGTTTCATATGATCACACAAAAAAAGATTCACTGAGTAGTGCACACCTGGGGAAGTGTTAGGAGTCTGCTTTATACAGCCTTTCATTTACAGCCTCAGGGAATAATGCACACGTGTGGAATAGACACTAGTCTATTCTATATGGCCACGATAAGCAAAGCCTGAGTGAGTAATACACAACTTTGGAATAGTCAATAGTCTATTCCATATAAGCAAATATTTATAGTCAGAGTCATTAATACACGCCTGTGGACTAGTCAGAAAACAATTTTTTATGTGAAAAAAGTTTCAGAGCCTCAGTGAATAATACATATCTGGGAAATACTCAGGACGCTATTACATGTGGCATCAATTTTAGAGCTTAATTGAATGGGAAACACCTGTATTGTAGTCAGAACTCTATTTCATATTTCCACATATTCAGAGCCTAACTGAATAACATACACCTTGGGAGAAGTCCGGATTCTATTTTGTATAGCCACTCATTTAGAGGCGAATGTAAAATGGCATGTCTGAGGAGTATTCAGGAGTTTCTATTTTATGGCCACACATTCGGAGCTTCACAGAAGAATACAGACCTATGGAAACGTCAGGAGTGTATTTCACATGGCCACTTATTCAGAATTTCAGTGAAGAATTATATATACCTGGAAAATACTCAAGATTATATAATATATATCCACTTATCCAGAGACTCACAAAATAATGCACACCTAAGGAATAGTCTGAAGACTATTTGAATTGACTTTACACGCAGCGACTCAGTGGACAATGCAGAACTAAAAAATAGTCATGGGGATAGGGTCAGTAGTTTATATTATGTGGTCACTCGTTCAGAATGTCACTGAAGAATACACACCTTGGGAATAGTCAGAGTCTAGGTCATATGGCCACTCAATCACAGCATTATCAAATAATGCAAAATGGGGCAATAGTAAGGAGTCTATTTCATGTGGCTTCTCATTTAGAGCTTCAGTGTGTAATAAACAGCTGTGGAGTAGTCAGGACTCGATTTATGGTACCCCCAAATAAAGAAGCTCCGTGAATGATACACACACTTGACAGAGTCAGGAGACTATTTGATATAGACACTAATACAGAACCTTTCCGAATACTGCACATGTTTTATGAACTCTAATTTTGTGTATGGCTGAGTAATACACACCTGGTGCAGTGTCAGGAGTCTATTTCGTATGGACACTCAAACATAACCAGTTTGATTAATGCACTCATGGATAAAAATGAGGAGTCTGTGTCATATGGCTACTCATTCAGAAAATCAGTGAATAATGCACATGTGGAGTAATTAGAAGTGTGTTTTATATGGCCCCACTTTCACAGCCTCACTGAATATTACACACCTCTGATATAGTCTGGATTCTATTTTTTTTATGACCACTGATTCGAAGAATCACTAAATAATGCACACTTGCGGAATAGTCAGACGTCTCTTTCTTATGGCCACTGGTTTGGAGCCTCACTAAGTGTAAACACCTGGGGAAAGAGTCAGGATTTACCTTTATCCCCTAATTCCGAGTCTCCCTAAATAATGCGCACCTGTGGAAGAGTCAAAAGACTTTTTCATGAGGCCTTTAACTCGGAGTGTCACTGAAGAATGTGGTGTAGTCATGAGTCTGTTTTATGTAGACACATATCCAGAGCCTCAGTTAATAAGAAAGGCCCTGGGGCCCAAAGCAGCTCTGGCCGGATGTCGTGGCGCTTGCAAAGGTGAGGCCAAGAGTTCAAGGCCAACCAACCTCAGCAACCTTACAAGCTCTCATTGATTGGCAAAAAAAAAAAAAAAACAGCAAGGCCCTTACTATAGAAAGGAATCTAATTAATATGGCAAAATCTTCTGAGCCTCACACACATTCATAGCCTCAGGGGATAATATGCACGTGTGGATTAGTCAGGATTCCATTTTGTATGGCCACTGACTCGTAACCTCAGTGAAAAATTCACAAATGTAAAGTACTCAGCAGCCTATTTCATATAGACACTCATTCAGAGATTCACTGAATAATGCAAATATTTAAGATAGACAGCATTTTGTTTCACGTGATCACACAAAAAGAGATTCACTGAGTAGTGCACACCTGGGGAAGTGTTAGGAGTCTACTTTATACAGCCTCTCATTTACAGCCTCAGGGAATAATGCACACGTGTGGAATAGACACTATTTTATATGGCCAAGATAAGCAAAGCCTGAGTGAGTAATACACAACTTTGGAATAGTCAATAGTCTATTCTATATGAGCAAATATTTATAGTCAGAGTCATTAATACACGCCTGTGGACTAGTCAGAAAACAATTTTTTATGTCGATAAAGTTTCAGAGCCTCAGTGAATAATACATACCTGAGAAATACTCAGGACGCTATTACATGTGGCATCAATTTTAGAGCTTAATTGAATGGGAAACACCTGTATTGTAGTCAGAATTCTATTTCATATTTCCACATAGTCAGAGCCTAACTGAATAACATACACCTTGTGAAATGTCCGGATTCTATTTCGTATAGCCACTCCTTTAGAGGCGAATGTAAAAACGCACGCCTGAGGAGTATTCAGGAGTCTCTATTTTATGGCCAATCATTCGGAACTTCACAGAAGAATACAGACCTATGGAAACGTCAAGAGTGTATTTCACATGGCCACTTACTCAGAACCTCAGTGAAGAATCATATATACCTGGAAAATACTCAAGATTATATGATATATAGCCACTTATACAGAGACTCACAAAATAATGCACACCTAAGGAATAGTCTGGAGACTATTTGATTTGACTGTACACCCAGTGACTAAGTGGACAATGCGGAACTGAAAAATAGTCAAGAGGATTGAGTCAGAAGTTTAAGTTATGTGGTCACTCGTTCAGAATCTCACTGAAGAATACACAGTTTGGGAATAGTCAGAGTCTAGGTCATATGGCCACTCAATCACAGCATTACCGAATAATGCACAATTGGGCAATAGTAAGGGGTTTATTTCATGTGGCCTCTCATTCAGAGCTTCAGTGCATAATAAACAGCTGTGGAGTAGTCAGGACGGGATTTATGGTAGACCCAAATTAACCAGCTTCGTGAATGATACACACACGTGTCAGAGTCAGGAGACTATTTGATAGAGACACTCATACAGAACCTTTTCGAATACTGAACATGTGGGGAATAATCCCTAGTCTGTTTTATATGGTGATTCGTTTGGAGAATCAAAAGGTAACGCACACCTTTGGAGTAAAATGGGTTCTATTTCGTAAGGCCACTGTTTCAGTGTTTCAGTGAATAATATGTGTATCTGATAAGTCAGGAATCTCTTTCACATGGCCACTCGTTCAGGGCCTCTGTGAAGAACACTCTCCTCAAAAATTGTCAAGAGTTTACTTCAAATGTCTACACATTAAGGGTCGCTGTATGTAATGAACACCCGGGCAATAAACCTGAGTCTCCTTTTTTATGCACACTTAGTCAGAGTCTCATTCAACAATACACACATTGGGAAAAGTTGTGTCTACTTCCTGTGGCCACTCAATTAGAGCCCTAGTGAATAATGCACAACCGGGTAATACTCGAGCATTTTTTGTATGGCCACACATCTTGTGCCTCACTCAGTGGTATACACCTGATGAATCCTCAGGATTCTATTTGATACCACAACTCATTGAGAACCTTATTGAATAATTCACAATGGAGATATAGTCAGGTGTCTATTTTATATGGTCTATCATTCAACGTTTCAGTGAATAATACCTTCTATTTAGTAATCAGGATGCTGTTTAAGATAACCACGAATTAAGTGCCTTCCTGAATAATACACACCTGGGTGACAGTCAGGAGTCTATTTCATATGAAGTCTAATTTTGTGTATCGCTGAGTGATACACACCTGTGGCAATGTCAGGAGTCTATTTTGTATGGACACTCAAACAGAACCAGTTTGAGTAATGCACACATGGATAAAAATGATGAGTCTGTGTCATATGGCTACTCCTTCAGACAAACAGTGAAAAATGCACATGTGGAGTAATTAGAAGTCTGTTTTATATGGCTCCTCTTTCACAGCCTCACTGAATATTACACACCTGTGATATAGTCTGGAGTCTATTTTTATGGCCACTCATTCAGAGGATCACTAAATTATGCACACCTGCCGAATAGTCAGAAGTTTCTATCCTATGGCCACTCGTTAAGAGTCTCACTAATTTTAAACACCTGGGAAAAGAGTCAGGATTTACCTTTATCCCCTCATTCAGAGTCTCACTAAATAATGCACACCTGTGGAATAGTCAGGAGACTTTTTATGTGGCGTCTAACTCGGAGTGTCACTAATAATGTGGTGTAATCAGGAGTCTAATTTATGTAGACACATATTAAGAGCCTCAATGAATAAGACAGGATCTTGGTATTGTAAGGAATCTAATTAACATGGCCACATCTTCTGAGCCTCACTGAATAATACACACCTGGAGATTAATGTGGAAGCTATTTTCCATGGACATTAATTCAGAGACTCGGTACATAATGTACAGCCGTGGAGTAGACAGGAGTTTGTTTTATTAGGACAAACATTCATAGCCCCAGTGGATTAGTCAGGATTCCACTTTGTATGGCCACTGACTCCTAACCTCTGTGAAAAATGCACAAATGTTAACTACTCAGCGTACTATTTTGTATAGACACTCATTCAGAGATTCACTGAATAATACAAATATTTAAAATAGGCAGTATTCTGTTTCATATAGTCACACAAAAAGAGCCTCATTGTGTAATGCACACCTGGGGAAGTTTTAGGAGTCTACTTTATACAGCCTCTCATTTAAAGCCTCCGGGAATAATGCACATGTGGAATGGACTCTAGTCTATCTTATATGGCCACGAAAAGCAAGCCTGTGTGAGTAATACACAATGTTGTAATAGTCACTAGTCTATTACATATGTCCAAATATTTAGAGTCAGAATCAATAATACACACCTGTGGACTAGTCAGAAGTTTCTTTCCTATGGCCACTCATTAACAGCCTCACTAAGTGTAAACACCTGGGGAAAGTGTCAGCATTTACCTTTATCCTCTCATTCAGAGTCTCACTAAATAAAGCGCACCTGTGGAATAATCAGGAGACTTTATCATGTGGCCTGTAACTCAAAGCGTCACTGAATATTGTTTTTTAGGCAAGAGTCTATTTCCTGTAGACACATATTCAGAGCCTCAGTGAATATGTCAGGCTCTTCATATAGTAAGGAATCTAATGAATATGGCCACATCTTCTGAGCCTCACTGAATAATACAAACCTGGAGAATAATTTGGAGTCTATTTTAAATGGGTATTCATTCAGAGCATTTGTAAATAATGTACACTGGAGGAGTAGTCAGGAGTCTGTTATATTAGGACACACACATAGCCTCAGTAAATAATACGCACGTGTGGATTAGTCAGGATTCCATTTTGTATGGCCACTGACTCGTAACCTCAGTGAAAAATGCACAAATATGAAATACTCAGCAGTCTATTTCATATAGACACTCATTCAGAGATTCACTGAATAATACAAATATTTAAGATAGAGAGCATCCTGTTTAATATGGTCACACTAAAAAAGACTCACTGAGTAATGCACACCTGGGGAAGTGTTAGGAGTCTAATTTATACCGCCTCTCATTTACAGCCTCAGCGAATAATGCACACGTGTGGAATAGACACTAGTCTATTTTATATGGCTACAAAATGCAAAACCTGAGTGAGTAATGCACAACATTATTATAGTCACTAGTGTATTCCATATTCCCAAATAATTAGAGTCATAGTCAATAAAACACACCTGTGGACTAGTCAGAAAACAATTTCATATGTCCAAAAAGATTCAGAGGCTCAGTGAATAATGCATATCTGGGAAATACTCAGGACACTATTAAATGTGGCATCAATTTTAGAGCTTCATTGAATAGAAAACACCTTTATTGTATTCAGAATTCTATTTCATATAGCCATGTATACAGAGCCTAACTGAATAACATACAACTTGGGAAAAGTCAGGATTCTATTTCATGTAGCCACTCATTTAGAGGCGAATGTAGAAACGCACGTCTGAGGAGTATTCAGGAGTCTCTATTTTATGGCCACACATTCAGAGCATCACAGAATAATACAGACCTATGGAAACTTCAGGAGTGTTATGCACATGGCCACTTATTCAGAACCTCAGTAAAAAATTATATATAACTGGAAAATACTCAGGATTATATTATATGTAGCCACTTATCCAAAAACTCACAAAATAATGCACACTTAAGGAATAGTCTTGAGACTATTTGATATGACCCAACACACAGCGACTCAGTGGACAAGGCAGAACTCAAAAATAGTAAAGGGGATAGAGTCAGGAGTTTATCTTATGTGGTCACTCGTTAAGAATCTGACTGAAGAACATTGGGAATAGTCAGAGTCCAAATTATATGGCCACTCAATCACAGCATTACCGAATAATGTACAATGGAGCAATAGTAAGGAGTCTATTTCATGTGGCTTCTCATTCGGAGCTTCAGTGCATAATAAACAGCTGTGGAGTAGTCAGGACCCGATTTGAGGTAGCCCCAAATTAAGCAGCTCCGTGAATTATACACACACGTGTCAGAGTCAGGAGACTATTTGATATAGACACTCATACAGAACCTTTCCGAACACTGCACATGTGGGGAATAATCACTAGTCTGTCTCATATGGTAATTCGTTTGAAGAATCAAAAAGTAACGCACACCTGTAAAGTAAAATGGGTTTATTTTTTAAGGGCACTCTCTCAGTGTCTAAGTGAATAATATATATATCCGATAAGTCAGGAACCTCTTTCACATGGCCACTCGTTCAGGGCCCCTGTGAAGAACACTCCCTTCAAAAACAGTCAAGGGTCAGCAAACTGACACAAGAACAGAAAAAGATATACCGCATATACTCACTCATAGGTGGGTGAGAAAAATGAGAACACATGGACACAGAGAGGCGGTCTACTATACACTGGGGTCTATTGGGAGGAATGGGGGAGGGACAGCGGGGGGGGGCTGGGGAGGGATAGCCTGGGGATGAATGCCAAGTGTGGGTGAAGGGGAGGAAGGCAGCAAAACACACGGCCACATGTGTACCTATGCAACTATCTTGCACGTTCTGCACATGTACCCCAAAACCTATAATGCAATAAAAATTAAAAATAAAAAAATAAAAATATAAAAAATATAAAAAAAAACAAAAATAGTCAAGGGTCTACTTCAAATGGCTACACATTCAGAGTCTCTGTACGTAATGAACACCTGGGCAATACAACTGAGTCTCTTTTTTTTATTCTCACTTAGTCAGAGTCTCATTCAATAATACACACCTGGGGAAGAGTTAAGTGTCTACTTCATGTACCCACTCATTTAGAGCCTCTGTGAATAACGCACACCAGGGTAATAGTCGAGCATTTTTCATATGACCAATCATTTTGTGCCTGACTGAGTAATATACACCTGAGGAATCCTCAGAATTCTATTTGATACTACCACTCATTGAGAACATTATTGAATAATTCACAATGGTGCAATAGTCAGATGTCTATTTTATATGGTCTATCATTCAAGGATTCAGTGAATAATGACTTTCCATGGAGTAATCAGGACAATGTTTAAGATAGCCACGAATTAAGTGACTTCCTGAATGATACACAGCTGGGTGACAGTCAGGAGTCTATTTCATATGAACTCTAATTGTGTGTATCACTGTGTCATACACTCCTGGGGCAGTGTCAGGAGTCTATTTGGTATGGACACTCAAACAGAACCAGTTTGATTAATGCACACATGGATAACAATGAGGAGTCTGTGTCATATGGCTACTCCTTCAGACAAACAGTGAATAATGCATATGTGGAGTAATTAGATGTCTGTTTCATATGGCCCCTCTTCACAGCCTCACAGAGTATTACACACTTTTGATATAGTCTGGAGTCTATTTTTTATAGCCACTCATTCAGAGACTCACTAAATAATGCACACCTGTGAAATCGTGAGAAGTCTCTTTTCTATGGCCACTCGTTAAGAGCCTCACTAAGTGTAAACACCTGGGGAAAGAGCCAGGATTTACCTTTATCCCCTTATTCATCGTCTCACTAAATAATGCACACCTGTGGAAGAGTCAGGAGACTTTTTCATGAGGCCTCTAACTCGGAGTGTCACTGAAAAATGTAGTGTAGTCAGGAGTCTATTTCATGTAGACACATATTCAGAGCCTCAGTGAATAAGACACGTTCTTGCTGTAGTAAGGAATCTAATTAATATGGCCACCTCTTTTGAGCCTCACTGAATAATACACACTTGGAGAATAATTTGGAGTCTATTTTCCATGGACATTCATTCAGAGCCTCGGTAAACAATGTACCCCTGTGGAGTAGCTATGAGTCTGTTATATTAGGACACACATTCATAGCCTCAGTGGATAATATGCACATGTTGCTTAGTCAGGATTCCATTTTGTATGGCCACTGACTGGTAACTTCAGTGAAAAAGGCACAAATGTAAAGTACTCAGCAGTCTATTTCATATAGACACTCATTCAGAGATTTACTGAATAATACAATTATTTAAGATAGACAGCATCGTGTTTCACATGGTCACATAAAAAGAGCCTCACTGAGTAATGCACACCTGAAGAAGTGTTAGGAGTCTACTTTATACAGCCTCTCATTTACAGCCTCAGGGATTAATGCACACGTGTGGAATAGACACTCGTCTATTTTATATGGCCCCAAAAAGCAAAGCCTGAGTGAGTAATACCCAACTTTGAAATAGTCACTAGTCTATTCCATATGCCCAAATATTTATAGTCAGAGTTAATAATACAGGCCTGTGGACTAGTCAGAAAACAATTTCATATTGCCAAAAAGTTTCAGAGCCTCAGTGAATAATACATACCTCGGATATACTCAGGACGGTATTACATGTGGCATCAATTTCAGAGCTTCACTGAATAGAAAACACCTGTATTGTAGTCAGAATTCTGTTTCATATAGCCACATACTCAGAGCCTATCTGAATAATATACACCATTGGAAAAGTCAGAATTCTATTTCGTATAGCCACTCATTTAGAGGCAAATGTAAAAACGCACGCCTGAGGAGTATTCAGGAGTCTCTATTTTATGGCCACACATTCAGAGCTTCACAGAATAATACAGACCTATGGAAACGTCAGGAGTGTACTTCACATGGCCACTTATTCAGAACCTCAGTGAAGAAACATATATATCTGGAAAATACTCAGGATTATATGATATATTGCTACTTATCCAGAGAATTTTGGAGTAATGCACACATAAGAAATAGTCTGGAGACTATTTGATAAGACCCTACACCCAGCGACTCAGTGGACAATGCAGAACTGAAAAAATAGTCAAGGAGATAGAGTCAGGAGTTTATGTTATGTGGTCACTCGTTCGGAATCTCACTGAAGTATACACACCTGGGGAATAGTCAGAGTCCAAGACATATGGCCACTCAATCACAGCATTACCGAATAATGCACAATGGGGCAATAGTTAGGAGTCTATTTCATGTGGTCTCTCATTCAGAGCTTCACTGCATAATAAACAGCTGTGGAGTAGTCAGGACCTGATTTAAGGTAACCCCAAATTAAGCATCTACGTGAATGATACAAACACCTGTCAGAGTCAGGAGACTATTTGATATAGACACTCATACAGAACCTTTCCGAATACTGCACATGTGGGGAATAATCACTAGTCTGTTTCATATGGGGATTCGTTTGAAGAATCAAAAAGTAACGCACACCTGTGGAGTAAAATGGGTTGTATTTCGGAAGGCCACTCTGTCAAAGTTTTAGTGAATAATATATATATATATATATATATAAAAGTCAGGAATCTCTTTCACATGGCCACTCGTTCAGGGCCTCTGTGAAGAACACTCCCTTCAAAAATAGTCAAGGGTCTATTTCAAATGGCTACACATTCAGAGTCTCTGTACATAATGAACACCTGGGCAATACAACTGAGTCTTTTTTTTAATGCCCACTTAGTCAGAGTCTCATTCAATAATACACAACTGGGGAAGAGTTAAGTGTCTACTTCATGTAGCCACTCATTTAGTGCCTCTTTGAATAATATACACCAGGGTAATAGTCGAGCATTTTTATATGGCCACTCATTTTGTGCCTGACTGAGTGATATACACCTGAGGAATCCTCAGGATTCTATTTGATACTACCACTCATTGAGAACATTATTGAATAATTCACAATGGAGCAATAGTCAGGTGTCTATTTTATGTGGTCTATCATTCAAGGATTCAGTGAATAATGACCTTCTATGGAGTAATCAGGACGCTGTTTAAGATAGCCACGAATTAAGTGACTTCCTGAATGAGACACACCTGGGTGACAGTCGGGAGTCTATTTCATATGAACTCTAATTGTGTGTATCACTGTGTCATACACTCCTGGGGCAGTGTCAGGAATCTATTTGGTATGGACACTCAAACAGAACCAGTTTGATTAATGCACACGTGGATAACAATGAGGAGTCTGTGTCACATGGCTACTCATTCAGACAAACAGTGAATAATGCATATGTGGAGTAATTAGATGTCTGTTTCACATGGCCCCTCTTCACAGCCTCACAGAGTATTACACACGTTTGATATAGTATGGAGTCTATTTTTTATAGCCACTCATTCAGAGACTCACTAAATAATGCACACCTGTGGAATCGTGAGAAGTCTCTTTTCTATGGCCACTCGTTAAGAGCCTCACTAAGTGTAAACACCTGGGGAAAGAGCCAGGATTTACCTTTATTTCCTGATTCAGCGTCTTTCTAAATAATGCGCACCTGTGGAATAGTCAGGGACATTTTCATGTGGCCCCTAACTCGGAATGTCACTGAAAAATGTCGTATAGTCCGGTGTCTATTTTATGTAGACACATATTCAGAGCCTCAGTGAAAAAGACATGCCCTTGCTATAGTAAGGAATCTACTTAACATGGCCACATCTTCTGAGCCTCAGTGAATAATACACACCTGGAGAATAACTTGGAGTCTATTTTCCATGGACATTCATTCAGTGCTTTGGTAAATGATGTACACCCGTGGAGTAGCCAGGATTCTGTTATATTAAGACACACATTTCATAGCCTCAGTTGATAATATGCACGTGTGGATTAGTCAGGATTTTATTTTGTATGGCCACTGACTCCTAACCTCAGTGAAAAATGCACAAATGTAAAGTACTCAGCAGTCTATTTTATGTAGACACTCATTCAAGGATTCACTGAATAATAAAATTATTTAAGATAGACCGCATTCTGTTTTATATGGTCACACTAAAAGAGACTTACTGAGTAATGCACACCTGGAAAAGTGTTAAGATTTCATACAGCCTCTCATTTACAGCCTCAGGGAATAATGCACACGTGTGGAATAGACACTAGTCTATTTTATGTGGCCACAAAAAGCAAAGAAGGAGTGAGTAATACACAACTTTGGAATAGTCACTAGTCTATTCCATATGCCCAAATATTTAGAGTACAAGTAAATAATGCACACCTGTGGACTATTCAGAAAACAATTTCATATGACCGAAAAGTTTCAGGGTCTCAGTGAATAATACATACCTGGAAAATTCTCAGGACGCTATTACACCTGGCATCAATTTCTCAGATTCTCTGAGTGGAAACACCTGCATTGTAGTCAGAATTCTATTTTATATAGCCACATATTCAGAGCCAAACTGAATATCATACACCTTGGGAAAAGTTAAGATTCTATTTCGTATAGCCACTAATTTAGAGGCAAATGTAAAAGCGCACGCGTGAGGAGTATTCAGAAGTCTCTATTTAACGGCCACCCATTCAGAGCTTCACAGAATAATACAGACCTATGGAAACGTCAGGAGTGTACTTAACATGGCCACTTATTCAGAACCTCAGTGAAGAATCATATTCATCTGGAAAATACTCAGGATTATATTATATAGAGCCACTTATTCAGAGACTCATGGAATAATGCACACCTAAGGAATTTTTAGGAGAGTATTTGATATGACCCTACACTCAGCGACTCAGTGTACAATGCAGAACTGAAAACTAGTCAAGAGGATAGAGTCAGGAGTTTATGTTATGTGGTCACTCGTTCAGAATCTCACTGAAGAATACACACCTTGGGAATAGTCAGAGTCCAAGTCATATGGCCACTCAGTCACAGCATTACCGAATAATGCATAATGGGCAATAGTAAAGGGTCTATTTCATATGGCCTCTCATTCAGAGCCTCAGTGCATAATAAACAGATGTGGAGTAGTCAGGACCCGATTCAAGGTAGCCCCAAATTTAGTAGCATCTTGAATTATACGCACACGTGTCATTGTTAGGAGAAAATTTGATATAGACACTCATACGGAACCTTGTCGAATAATGCACAGGTGGGGAATAATCACGAGTCTGTTTCATATTGCGATTCGTTTGGAGAAACAGAAAGTAACGCACAGCTGTGTAGTAAAATGGGTTCTATTTCATAACGCCACTCTTTCAGTCTCTTCGTGCATAATATGTATGTCTGACAAGTCAGGAATCCTTTTCACATGGTCTCTCATTCAGGGAATCTGTGAAGAACACTCCCCTCAAAAATAATGAGGGGTCTACTTCAAATGGGAAATCATTCAGAGTCTCTGTACCTAATAAACCCCTGTGCAATACACCTGAGTCATTCTTTTTATACCCACTTAGTCAGAGTCTCATTCAATAATACACACATAGGGAAGTGTTAAGCGTCTACTTCATGTAGCCCCTCATTTAGAGCCTCAGTGAATAATGCACACCAGGGTAATCATCGAGCATTTTTAATATGGCCACTCATTTTGTGCCTCACTGAGTGATATACACATGAAGAATCCTCAGGATTCTATTTAATACTACCACTCATTGAGAAACTTATTGAATAAATCATAATGGAGCAATAGTCAGGTGTCAATTTTATATGGTCTATCATTCAAAGTTTCAGTGAATAATGAACTTTTATGGAGTAATCAGGATGCCGTTTATGATAGCCACCAATTAAGTGCATTCGTGAATGATACACACCTGGGTGACAGTCAGGAGTCTATTTCATATGAACTCTAATTCTGTGTATCGCTGAATAATACACACCTGAGGCAGTGTCAAGAGTCTATTTGGTATGGACACTCAAACAGAAGCTGTTTGATTAATGCACACATGGATAACAACGAGGAGTCTCTGTCATATGGCTACTGATTCAGACAAAGAGTGAATAATGCACATGTGGAATAATTAGAAGTCTGTTTCATATGGCCCCTCTTTTACAGCCTCACAGAATATTACACGCTTGTGATATAGTCTGGAGTCTATTTTTTATGGCCACTCATTCAGAGAATCACTAAATAATGCACACCTGAGGAATAGTTCAAAGTCTCTTTCCTATGGCCACTCGTTAAGAGCCTCACTAGGTGTAAACACCTGGGGAATGAGTCAGGATTTACCTTTATCCCCTTATTAGGAGTCTCACTAAATAAAGTGCACCTGTGGAATAGTCAGTAGACTTTTTCATGTGGCCTCTAACTCGGAGTGTCCCTGAATAATGTGTTGTAGTCAGGAGTCTATTTCATGTAGATACATATTCAGAGACTCAGTGAATAAGACAGGCACTTGTTATAGTAAGGAATCTAATTAAGATGGCCACTTCTTCTGAGCCTCACTGAATAATACATACCTGGAGAATAATTTGGAGTCTATATTCCATGGACCTTCATTCAGAGCCTCGGTAAATAATGAACACCCATGGAGTAGACAGGAGTCTGTTATATTAAGACACACATTCATAGCCTCAGTGGATGATATGCACGTGTGGATTAGTCCGGATTCCATTTTGTATGGCCACTGACTCATAACCTCATTTAAAAAGGCACAAATGTAAAGTACTCAGCAGTCTATTTCATATAGACACTCATTCAGAGAATTCACTGAATAATAAAAATATTTAATATAGACAACATCCTGTTTCATATGGTCACACCAAAAGAGCCTCAGTGAGTAATGCACACCTTGGGAAGTGTTAGGAGTCTACTCTATACAGCCTCTCATTTACAGCCTCAGGGAATAATGCACATGTGTGGAATAGACATTAGTCTATCTTATATGGCCAGAAAAAGCAAATCCTGAGTGAGTAATACACAACTTTGGAAGAGTCACTAGTCTATTCCATAAGCCCAAATATTTAGAGTCAGAGTCAATAATACACACCTGTGCTCTAGTTAAAAAACCATTTTTATGGCCAAAGTTTCAGAGCCTTAGTGAGTAATACACACATGGAAAATACTCAGGACGCTATTACATGTGGGATCAATTTCAGAAATTCCTTGAATAGGAAACACCTGTATTGTAGTCAGAATTCTATTTCATATAGTCACATATTCAGAGCCTAACTAAATAACATAGACCATGGGAAAAGTCAGGATTCTATTTCGTATAGCCACTCATTTAGAGGCAAATGTAAAAACGCACACCTGAGGAGTATTCAGGAGTCTCTATTTATGGCCCCTCATCCAGAGTTTCGCAGAATAATACAGACGTATGGAAACGTCAGGAGTGTCTTTCACATGGCCACTTATTCAGATCCTCAGTGAAGAATCATGTATATCTGGAAAATCCTCAGTATTATATTATATATAGCCACTTATTCAGAAACTCACGGAATAATGCACACCTAAGAAATAGTCTGGAGACTATTTGATATGACCTTACACCCAGCGACTCAGTGGACAATGCAAAACTGAAAAATATTCAATACGATAGAGTCAGGAGTTCATGTTATTTGGTCACTCATTCAGATTCTCACTGAAGAATACACATCTTTGGAATAGTCAGAGTCCAAGTCATATGGCCACTCAATTACAACATACTGAATAATGCACAATGGGGCAACAGTAAGGTGTCTATTTTATATGGCCTCTTATTCAGAGCTTCAGTGCTTAATAAACAGCTGTGGAGTATTCAGGACCCAATTTAAAGTAGCCCCAAGTTAAGCAGTTCCGTGAATGATACACACACGTGTCAGAGTCAGGACACTATTTGATGTAGACAATCATACAAAACCTTTTTGAATACTGCACATGTGGGGAATAATCACTAGTCTGTTTCATATGGTGATTCCTGTGGAGAATCAAAAAATAATGCACACCTGTGGAGTAAAATGGGTTCTATTTCATAAGGTCACTCTTTAAGTGTCTTAGTGAATAATATGTATATCTGACAAGTCATTAATCTCTTTCACATGGCCACTGGTTTAGGGCCTCTGTGAAGAACACTCCCCTCAATAATAGTCAAAGGTCTACTTCAAATGGCTACACATTCAGAGTCTCTGTACATAATGAACACCTGGGCAATACACCCGAGTCTCTTTTTTATGCCCACTTAGTCGGAGTCTCATTCAGTAATACACACCTGGCGAAGAGTTAAGAGTCTACTTCTTTTAGCCACTCATTTAGCACCTCAGTGAATAATGCACACAAGGGTAATAGTTGAGCATTTTTTATATGGCCACTCATTTTGTGCCTCACTGAGTGATATACACCTGAAGAACCCTCAGGATTCTATTTGATTCTACCACTCATTGAGAACCTTATTGAATAATTCACAATGGAGCAATAGTCGAGTGTCTATTTTATATAATCTATCATTCAATGTTTCCACGAAGAATGAACTTCTACGGAGTAATCAGGACGCTGTTTAAGATAGCCACGAATTAAGTGCCTTTCTGAATGATACACACCTGGGTGACAGTCAGGAGTCTATTTCATATGAACTCTAATTTTGTGTATCACTAAGTAATACACACCTGGGGCAGTGTCAGGAGTCTATTTGGTATGGACACTCTAACAGAACCTGTTGTATTAATGCACACATGGATAAAAATGAGGGGTCTATTTCATACGACTACTCATTCAGACAAACAGTGAATAATGCACATGTGGAGTCATTAGCAGTCTGTTTCCTATGGCCCCTCTTTCACAGCCTCACTGAATATGACACACTTGTGATATAGTCTTGAGTCTATTTTTTATGGCCACTCATTCAGAAAATCACTAAATATGGCACACCTGCAGAATAGTCAGAAGTCTCTTTCCTATGACCACTCGTTTAGAGCCTCACTAAGTGTAAACACCTGGGGAAAGAGTCAGGATTTATTTTTATCCCCTCATTCAGAGTCTCACTAAATCATGCACACCTGTGGAATAGTCAGGAGACTTTTCCATGTGGCTGCTAACTCGGAGTGTCACTGAATAATTTGGTGTAGTCAGGAGTCTATTTCATGTAGACACATATTCAGTGCCTAGGTGAATAAGACAGGCCCTTGATATAGTAAGGAATCTAATTAATATGGCCACATCTTCTGAGCCTCACTGAAAAATACACAACTGGAGAATAATTTGAGCTCTATTTTCCATGGACTTTCATTCAGAGCCTCATTAAATAATGTACACCCGTGGAGTAGACAGGAGTCTGTTATATTAGCACACACATTCATAGCCTCAGGGGATAATATGCACGTGTGTGGGAGATCTTCCAATATGGCATTTTAGAGGTGACTCAGGATTGCAGCTCTCAGTGAAGGCACAGAGGGTGAGTCCTAGCCGCATTCCCGGATGATCCTTTTTTGCCCACAGAACATTGAAAGTCCCAGGTGTGGGAGAGACACCAGACACCAGCGCAGCTGGCTCATGCGGCCGGTTCGGCCGGCGCCACAGCGCATGGCATCGGGCACAAAGCTGATTGGTCTGGGTGCCCTGTTAATCCGGAAGTCTGAGATATGGAAGGGTAGATTGGCATGTCCGTCTTATTGAACGGGACTTGGACAATGAGGCAGACCAGAAAATTCCTGAGAAGCGTGATCTTAGCTGGTGCAGTGGGCAGCCGCACGGGAGACCACATGGATCCCAGTGCCTTATTGGCCAACTACTGGGAACCAGTGAGAGAGTCGACTGTTCAGCTTGGGGAGTGGAAGAGAGAGAGAGAGGACAGACTGTGAGGCAGGGAACTGGGTGATCATCTCAGCGGGTCCCACCCTCACGGGGACAAGCAGGGCGGCGATTGGAGGCATTTGGGGCTGAGAGATTTGCTGCTGGCACAGTTGAAACTTACATGGTGCAGCCCAGTCAGGGACGAGCATCCGCCACTATGGACGCAATCCACCCCTACTGAAGTACAGCCCAGTGCTGATGCAGTTTGCCATTGCCGAGGCAACCCACCATAACAGCGAGACTCTGCCAGGAGGGCACAGCACTCCACAGCAGAACAAAACCGTGCAGCAGCAGCATGGACCCGAGCCAGCAGGGTAAAGCCTCGGCAGGAAAATAGTGAATAGACTGCATTCTAGCTGGGCAGGACAGTGCAACAGATTCTCATAAAGAAAGCCCCAACTCCCTAAAACAGAGCATCTAAGGGGGTGGAAAAAGGGGGGGTTTTGTGAGTTCTGTTGCAGCAGAAATAAACACATCCTCCCAACAACCCTGAATGAACAACGGAACTCAGGAACAATGGAACAGCTCAGCACTGGAGCTCCTAAAAAGAACAGACCATCCAACCAAGCAGCTCCCTAACCCCTGTATATCCAAAGAGTCACCCCATAAAAAGAACTAATCAGACTGACATTTGGTGGGCATCGTTCTGAATCAAAGATAGCAGAAGAAGAAACTGGTAGCATCTCTCACTGTTCTGCAGCTGCTACAGGTGTACCCCAGAAAAGCAGGGCCTGGAGTGGACCTCAGCACTCGTAGAGCAGAGGGGCTAGACCATTAGAAGGAAAAGTATGTAACAGAAATACTTCATCATCAACAATCTGGGCGTCCAATCAGAGACCCAATCAAAAAGTCAGCAACTACTAAGACGACAGGTGGAAAAATCCACAAAGATGGAAAAAAAACAGTGCAAAAAAAGGAAAACACCCAAAACCGAAACACCTCACCTCCTACAAAAAAACAAAACTCCTCACAAGCAAGGGGACAAAGCTAGAAGGAGAATGAGTGTGACGAAATGATGGAATCAGACTTCAGAAAATGGATAATAAGAAACTTCAGTGAGCTAAAAGAACATGTTCTAAATCAGTGCAAAGAAACTAAGAACCTTGAAAAAAGATTTGAAAAAAGATTCGAGGAAATGATAACAAGAATGGACAAACTTAGAGAGGAATATGAATGAATTAAAGGAGCTGAAAAACACAACACGAGAACTTAGTGAAGCATGCGCAAATTTCAACAGCTGAATTGACCAAGCAGAAGAAGGAATATCAGAAGTCGAAGATCAACTCAATGAAATAAAATGAGAAACCAAGATTAGAGATGAAAGCACAAAAAGGAATGAACAAAATCTCCAAGAAATGTGGGACTATGTGAAGAGACCCAACCTACGTTTGATAGGTGTACCAAAATGTGATGAGGAGAATGAATCCAAGCTGGAAAATACTCTTCAGGATATTATACAGGAAAATTTCTGCAAACTAGCAAGACAGGTCAATACTCAACTCCAGGAAATACAGAGAACACCACAAAGATACTCCACAAGAAGAGCAACCACAAGGCACATAATCGTCAGATTCACCAGGGTTGAAATGAAGGAGAAAATACTAAGGGCAGCCAGAGAGAAAGGTCGGGTCACCCACAAAGGGAAGCCCATCAGACTCACAGCAGATCTCTCGGCAGAGACTCTTCAAGCCGTGAGTCTTGGCAGAGACTCACGGAATAGTGCACACCTAAGGAATAGCCTGGAGACTCTTTGTTATGACCCTACACCCAGAGACTCAGTGGCCAATTCAGAACTGGAAAATAGTCGAGGATAGAGTCAGGAGGTTATGTTATGTGGTCCGTCGTTCAGAATCTCACTGAAGAATACACACCTGGGAAATACTCAGAGTCCAAGTCATGTGGCCACCCACTCACAGCATTAACCAATAATGCACAATGGGGCAATAGTAAGGAGTGTATTACATGTGTCCTCTCATTCAGAGCTCCAGTGCATAATAAACAGTTGTGGAGGAGTCAGGACCCGATTTAATGTAGTCCTGAATTAAGCAGCTCCGTGAATGATACACACACGTGTCAGAGTCAGGAGACTGTTTGATATAGACACTCATACAGAACCTTTTAGAGTATTGCACATGTGGGGAATAAACACTAGTCTGTTTCATATGGTGATTCGTTTGGAGAATCCAAAGGTAAGGCACACCTGTGGAGTAAAATGGGTTTTCTTTTGTAAAGCCACCCTTTCAGTGTTTTAATGAGTAGTATGTATATCTGATAAGTCAGGAATCTCTTTCACATGGCCACTCGTTCAGGGCCTCTGTGAAAAAAACTCACCTCAAGAATAGTCAAGGGTCTACTTCAAATGGCTACACTTTCAGAGTCTCTGTATTTAATTAACACCTGGGCAATAAACTTGAGTCTCTTTTTTTTTAATGCGCAGTCAGAGTCTCATTTTGTAATACACACCTGGGGATGTGTGAAGAGTCTATCTCATGTAGCCACTCTCTTAGAGCCTCAGTGAATAATGCACACCAGGGTAATAGTCGAGCAGCTTTTATACGGCCACTCATTTTGTGCCTCACTGAGTAATATACACCTGAGGAGTCCTCAGGATTCTATTTGATACTACCACTCATTTAAAACCTTGTTGAATAATTCACAAAAGAGCAATAGTCAGGTGTCTATTTTATTTGGTCTATCATTCAGTTTCAGTGAATAATGACCTTCTATGGAGTAATCAGGACACTGTTTAAGATAGCCACTAATTAAGTGCCTTCCTGAATGATACACACCTGGGTGAGGATCGGGAGTCTATTTCTTACGAACTCTAGTTTTGTGTATCTCTGGGTAATACACACCTGTGGCAGTGTCAGGAGTCTATTTTGTATGGACGCTCAAACGGAACCTGTCTGATTAATGCACACATGGATAACAATGAGGATTCTGTGTCATACTGCTACTCCTTCAGACAAAAAATTAATAATGCACATGTGTGGTAATTAAAAGTCTGTTTTCTATGGCCCCTCTTACACAGACCTACTGAGATTTATGCACATGTGATAGAGTCTGTAGTCTATTTTTTATGGCCACTCATTCATAGAATCACTAAATAATGCACACCCGTGGAATAGTCAGAAGTCTCTTTCTTATGGCCACTCATTAAGAGCCTCACTAAGTGTAAACACCTGGGGAAAGAGTCATGATTTACCTTTATACCCTCATTTATAGTCTCGCTAAATAATGCGCACCTGGATAGATCCAAGATGGCTGATCGCTAATAGCTCGGGATTGTAGCTCCCAGTGAAAGCTCGGAGAACGTGAGGACGCCACATTTTTAGAGAAATTTTCGTCACCCACAGACCAGATTTCCAGTGGAGGAGCCCCGCGGGTCGCCAGCGTGACTTCTGTGGTCGGCGCAGCGGTTTTGTCGTCACCTCGGCACAGCAGCTCTTTGTGCACAGTGAGCAGGACTGGTTCCCCTACTGACTGGTGTTTGGAGCTCTGGGAAGGCAGAGCCGCTTGTTGTGGACTCAAGAAGGAAGCCAGACTGGAGATTCCCAGGCAGAAGAGCACCATCAGTCTTATCGCTGTTGTTTTGGCCGGCGCAGTGGGTTGCTCGGATTCCAGCACTGGGAATCAATAAATTGGACATCCTCTCAGGAACTTAATCAGAAAGGCGCTAATTGTAAAGACAACAGATGGATAAAATCACAATAAAGGAAAAAAAACAGCCTAAAAAGGCCGAGAAAACAGAAAGTCAGAACCCCTCTCCCTCTACAGGGGATAGTAATTCCTCATCAGCCACAGAACAAGCCCTAATGGAAGAGGACTGTGTTCCAGTATCTGAAGGAGGTTTTAGAAGGTGGAAGGTAAAAAACCTCTGGGAATTGAAACAACTTGTTCTAACCCAATGTAAAGAAACTAAGAACTTTGAAAAAAGGTTAGACGAAATGTTAAAAATAATTGACAATATAGAAAGGAATATAAATGAACTAATGGAGTTGAAAAATACAACACGAGAACTTAGTGAAATATGCACAAGTTTGAATAGCCAAATTGATCAAGCAGAAGAAAGGATATCAGAGGTCGAAGACCGACTTAATAAAATGGAACAAGACAAGAATAGAGAAAAAAGGATAAAAAGGAATGAGCAAAGTCTCCAAGAATTGTGGGACTATGTGAAAAGACCTAATCTACGTTTGATAGGTGTACCTGAATGTGATGGAGAGAATGAATCCCAGCTGCAAAATACTCTTCAGGATATTATCCAGGAGAATTTTCCCAATTTAGCAAAGCAGGATACCATTCAACCTCAGGTAATACAGAGAACACCATAAAGATATTCCTTAAGAAGAGCAACCCCAAGACACATAATCATTAGATTCACCAGGGTTGAAACAAAGGAGAAAATACTAAGGGCAGCCAGAGAGAAAGGTCAGGTTACCCATAAAGGGAAGCCTATTAGACTTACAGCAGATCTCTCAGTAGAAACCCTACAAGCCAGAAGAGAGTGGGGGCCGATATTTAACATTCTCAAAGAACAGAACTTTCCACCAAGAATTTCATATCCTGCCAAACTAAGCTTTGCAATTGAAGGAAAAATAAAGTCTTTTATGAACAAGTAAGTACTCAGAGATTTTATTACCACCAGGCCTGCTTTACAAAAACTTCTGAAAGCAGCATTACACACATAAAGGAACAACCAGTATTAGCCTTTCTAAAAATATACCAAAAAGTAAGGAACATCAACAGAAAGAAGAATTTACATCAACGAATGGATAAAATAGTCAGTTAACATCAAATGGCAGTAAATTTTCTAATTAAAAGATACAGACAAAATCTAATGGTATATTATATTCAGACCCATTTCATATCCAAAGATATACATAGACTAAAAACCAAGGGTTGGAGAAAGATTTACCAACAAAATAAAGAAAAAATAATAATAAATAAATAAACGAAAAGGAGTTGCAATTCATGCATTTGATAAAACAGATTTCAAACCAACAAAGATAGAGTGGCATAAGGATCAATGCATCCTAACATCCAGATACATAAGACCCATAAAGAGATTCAGACTCAACAAAACAGAAAATAAATAAGGATATCCAAAATCTGAACTCAGATCAGTAACAAGTAAACTTAATAAGCACTTGTAGAACTCTCCACTTTAGATAAATAAAATATACGTTTCATTTTAAATACACAAAATAATGATCGGCCATTATTAATAGCCATTTATAGAATAAAGCAATCTTCCTATTCTCTGTCCCTCTTTTTCTTAAATATATATATATATATATATATATATATATATATATATATATATATATAATGTGTACCTGTGGAATAGTCAGGAGACTCTTTCTTGTGACCTCTAACTCGGAGAATCACTGAAAAATGTGGTGTAGTCAGAAGTCTATTTCATGGAGACACATATTCAGAGCATCATTGAATAAGACAGGACCTTGCTATAGTAAGGAATCTAATTAATATGGCCATGTCTTCTGAGCCTCACTGAATAATACACACCTGGAGAATAACTGGGAGTCTATTTTTCATGGACCTTCATTCAGAGCCTCGGAAAATAATGTACACTCGTGGAGTACCTAAGAGTCTGTTATATTAGGACACACATTCATAGCCTCAGTGGAAAATATGCAAGTGTGGATTAGTCAGGATTCCATTTTGTATGGCCGTTGACTCGTAACCTCAGTAAAAAATGCACAAATGTAAAGTACTCAGCAGTCTATTTTATATAGACACACATTCAGAGATTCACTGAATAACACAAATATTTAAGATAGACAGCATCCTGTTTCATATGGTCACACAGAAAGAGAGTCACTGAGTAATACACACCTAGGGAAGGGTTAGGAGTCTATTTTATACAGCCCTCATTTGCGGCCTCAGGGAATAATGTGCAAGTGTGGAATAGACACTAGTCTATTTATATGGCCTCAAAAAGCAAAACCTGAGTAATATGCAACTTTGGAATAGTCACTAGTCTACCCCATATGCCCAAGTATTTAGAGTCAGAGTCAATTATACACACCTGCGGTCTAGTCAGAAAACAATTTCATATGGCCAAAGCATTTCAGAGCCTCAGTGAATAATACATACCTGGGAAATACTCAGGACGCTGTTACATGTGGCAACAATTTCAGAGCTTAATTGAATAGGAAACACCTGTATTGTAGTCAGAATTCTGTTTCATACAGCCACATATTCGGAGCCTAACTGAGGAACATACGTTTTGGAAAAAGTCAGGATTCCATTTCGTATAGCCACTCATTTGGAGGCGAATGTAAAAACGCAAGCCTGAGGAGTATTCAGGAGTCTCTATTTTATGGCCACTCATTCAGGGATTCACAGAATAATTCAGACCAATGAAACGACAGGAGTGTACTTTACGTGGCCACTTATTCAGGACCTCAGTGAAGAATCATATATATCTGGAAAATACTCAGGATTCTATGATATACAGCCACTTATCCAGAGACTCACGGAATAGTGCACACCTAAGGAATAGTCTGGAGAGTCTTTGATATGACTCTTAACACAGCGAGTCAGTGGCCAATGCAGAACTGGAAAATAGTCAAGAGGATAGAGTAAGAAGATTATGTAATGTGGTCACTCGTTCATAATCTCACTGAAGAATACACACCTGAGAAATAGTCAGAGTCCATGTCATGTTGCCACCCAATCACAGCATTACCGAATAATGCACAATGGGGCAATAGTAAGGAGTCTATTTTATGTGGCCTCTCATTCAGAGCTTCAGTGCTTAATAAACAGCTGTGGAGTAGTTCAGGACCCGATTTAAGGTAGCCCCAAATTAAGCAGCTCCGTTAGTGATACACACACGTGTAAAAGTCAGGAGACTCTTTGATATAGACACTCATACAGAACCTTTTCGAGGACTGCACATGTGGGGAATAATCACTAGTCTGTTTCATATGGTGATTCGTTTAAAGAATTCAAAGGTAGCAACAAAGCACAGTGCCATGTGTGTACCTATGCAACTATCTTGCTTGTTCTGCACATGTACCCCCAAACCTATAATGCAATAAAAATTAAAAAAAAAAAAAAAAGAATTCAAAGGTAACGCTCACCTGTGGAGTAAGATGGGTTCTCTTTCATAAGGCCATTCTTTCAGTGTTTTAGTGAATAGTATGGATATCTGATAAGTCAGGAATCTCTTTCACATGGCCATTCGTTCAAGGCCTCTGTGAAGAACACTCCCCTCAAGAATAGTCAAGGGTCTATTTCAAATTGCTACACGTTCTGAGTCTCTGTACGTAATGAACACCTGAGCAATACACCTGTGTCTCTTATATTTTTAAGCCCATTTCGTCAGAGTCTCATTCAGTAATAGACACTTGGGGAAGTGTGAATAGTCCACCTCATGAAGCCACTCATTTAGAGCCTAAGTGAATACTGCACACCAGGGAAATAATCGAGCAGCTTTTATACGGCCACTCATTTTGTGCCTCACTGAGTGAAAAACACCTGAGAAAACCTCAGGATTCTATTTGATACTACCACTCGTTGAGAACCTTGTTGAATAATTCACAATGGAGCAATAGTCATGTGTCTATTTTATATGGTCTATCATTCAATGTTTCAGTGAATAATGACCTTTATGGAGTAATCAGGACGCTGTTTAATATAGCCAAGAATTAAGTGCCTTCCTGAATGATGCAAACCTGAGTCACCATCGGGAGTTTATTTCTCATGAATTCTAGTTTTGTGTATCGCTGAGTAATACACACCTGGGGCACTGTCAGGAATCTATTTGGTATGGACGCTCAACCGGAATCTGTTTGATTAATGCACACATGGATACCAATGAGGAGTCTCTGTCATGCGGCTACTCCTTCAGACAAACAGTGAATAATGCTCATGTTAGAAATCTGTTTCCTATGGCCGCTCATTCACAGCCTCACTGAGTATAACACACTAGTGATAGAGACTGAAGTCTATTTTTTATGGCCACTCATTCAGAGAATCACTAAATAATGCACACCTGCGGAATAGTCAGAAGTCTCTTTCCTATGGCCACTAAGAGCCACACTAAGTGTAAACACCTGAGGAAATTGTCAGGATTTACCTTTATCCCCTCATACAGAGTCTTGCTAAATAATGCGCACCTGTGGAATAGTCAGGAGACTCTTTCATGTGGCCTCTAAATCCGAGTGTCACTGAATAATGTGGTGTAGTCAGGAGTCTATTGCATGGAGAAACATATTCAGGGCCTCTGTGAATAAGACAGGCCCTTGCTATAGTAAGGAATCTAATTAATATGGGCACATCTTCTGAGCCTCACTGAATAATAGAAACCTGGGGAATAATTTTAAGTCTGTTTTCCATGGACCTTCATTCAGAGCCTCGGTAAATAATGTACACCCGTGGAGTAGCCAGGGGTCTGTTATATTAGGACACACATTCATAGCCTCAGTGGATAATATGCACGTGTGGATTAGTCGCGATTCCATTTTGTATGGCCAATTCCTGGTAACCTCAGTGACAAATGCACAAATGTAAAGTACTCAGCAGTCTATTTCATATAGAAACTCATTCAGAGATTCACTGAATAACACAAATATTTAAGATAGACAGGATCCTGTTTCATATGGTCACACAGAAAGAGCCTAACTGAGTAATGCACACCGGGGGAAGTGTTAGGAGTCTACTTTATACAGCCTCTTATTTACAGCCTCAGAGAATAATACACACGTGTGGTATAGACACTAGTCTATTTTATATGGCCAAAGAAAAGCAAAGCCTGAGTGAGTAATATGCAACTTTGGAATAGTCACTAGTCTACTCCATATGCCCAAGTGTTTAGTCAGAGTCAATAATACACGCCTGTGGACTAATCAAAAAACAGTTTCATATGGCGAAAGAGCTTCAGAGCCTCAGTGAATAATACATACCTGGGAAATACTCAGGACGCTATTACATCTGGCATAAATTTCAGAGCTTCATTTAATAAAAAACACCTGTATTGTTGTCAGAATTCTGTTTCATACAGCCACATATTCAGAGCCTTACTGAGTAACATACGCCTTAAGAAAAATCAGGATTCTATTTTGTATAGCCGCTCATTTGGAGGCAAATGTACAAACACACGCCTGAAAAATATTCAGGACTATATATTTTATGGCCACTCATTCAGAGCTCCAAATAATAATACAGACCTATGGAAACGTCAGCAGTGTACTTCACATGGCCACTTATTTAGGACCTCAGTGAAGAATCATGTATATCGGGAAAATACTAATGATTCTATGATATATAGCCACTTATTCGGAGACTCACGGAATAATGCACACCTAAGAAATAGTCAGCAGACTCTTTCTTTTTTTTTTTATTTTTTATTGCATTATAGGTTTGGGGGTACACGTGCAGAACGAGCAAGATAGTTGCATAGGTACACACATGGCAGTGTGCTTTGCTGCTTTTCTCCCCTTCACACACACTTGGTGTTCATTCCCAGGCTATCCCCCCCAGCCCCCCCTGCTGTCCCTCCCCCATTCCCCCCAACAGTCCCCAGTGTATAGTAGACCGCCTCTCTGTGTCCACGTATTCTCATTATTCTCACCCACCTATGAGTGAGTATATGCGGTATTTCTTTTTCTGTTCTTCTGTCAGTTTGCTGAGAATGATGTTCTCCAGATTCATCCATGTCACTACAAAGGACACAAACTCATCATTTTTGATTGCTGCATAATATTCCATGGTGTATATGTGCCACATTTTCCCAGTCCAGTCTATCATCGTTGGGCATTTGGGTTGGTTCCAGGTCTTTGCTATTGTAAACAGTGCTGCAATGAACATTCGTGTGCATGTGTCCTTATAGTAGAACGATTTATAGTCCTTTGGATAGATACCCAGTAATGGGATTGCTGGGTCAAATGGAATTTCTATTTCTAGGTCCCTGAGGAATCGCCACACTGTCTTCCACAATGGTTGAACTAATTTACACTCCCACCAACAGTGTAAGAGTGTTCCTATTTCTCCACATCCTCTCCAGCATCTGCTGTCTCCAGATTTTTTAATGATCGCCATTCTAACTGGCGTGAGATGGTATCTCAATGTGGTTTTGATTTGCATCTCTCTAATGACCAATGATGATGAGCACTTTTTCATATGTTTGCTGGCCTCATGTATGTCTGCTTTTGTAAAGTTTCTGTTCATATCCTTTGCCCAATTTTGAATGGGCTTGTTTGATTTTACCTGTAAATCTGTTTGAGTTCTTTGTAAATTCTGGATATCAGCCCTTTGTGAGATGCGTAAACTGCAAAGATTTTTTCCCATTCTGATGGTTGCCAATTCACTCTAGTGACTGTTTGTTTTGCCGTGCAGAAGCTGTGGAGTTTGATTAGGTCCCATTTGTCTATTTTCGCTTTTGTTGCCAATGCTTTTGGTGTTTTGTTCATGAAGTCCTTGCCTACTCCTATGTCCTGAATGGTTTTGCCTAGATTTTCTTCTAGGGTTTTTATGGTGTCAGGTCTTACGTTTAAGTCTTTAATCCATCTGGAGTTAATTTTAGTGTAAGGTGTCAGGAAGGGGTCCAGTTTCTGCTTTCTGCACATGGCTAGCCAGTTTTCCCAACACCATTTATTAAATAGGGAATCCTTTCCCCATTGCCTGTTTTTGTCTGGTTTATCAAAGATAATATGGTTGTAGATGTGTTGTGTTGCCTCCGATGCCTCTGTTCTGTTCCATTGGTCTATATCTCTGTTTTGGTACCAGTACCATGCTGTTTTGATTACTGTAGCCTTGTAGTATAGTTTGAAGTCTGGTAGCGTGATGCCTCCTGCTGTGTTCTTTTTGCTTAGAATTGACTTGGCTATGCGGGCTCTTTTTTGGTTCCATATGAAATTCATGGTGGTTTTTTCCAGTTCTGTGAAGAAATTCAATGGTAGTTTGATGGGGATAGCATTGATTCTGTAAATTACTTTGGGCAGTATAGCCATTTTCACGATATTGATTCTTCCTAACCACAAACATGGAATGTTTCTCCATCTGTTTGTGTCCTCTCTTATTTCGTTGAGCAGTTGTTTGTAGTTTTCCTTAAAGAGGTCCCTTACATTCCTAGTGAGTTGTATTCCTAGGTATTTTATTTTCTTTGTAGCAATTGTGAATGGCAGTTCGTTCTTGATTTGGTTCTCTTTAAGTCTGTTATTGGTGTATAGGAATGCTTGTGATTTTTGAACATTGATTTTATATCCTGAGACTTTGCTGAAGTTGCTTATCAGTTGCAGGAGCTTTTGGGCTGAGGTGATGGGGTCTTCTAGGTATACTATCATGTCGTCTGCAAATAGAGACAATTTGGCTTCCACCATTCCTATTTGAATACCCTTTATTTCTTTTTCTTGCCTGATTGCTCTGGCTAGAACTTCCAGTACTATATTGAATAGAAGTGGTGAGAGAGGGCATCCTTGTCTAGTGCCAGATTTCAAAGGGAATGCTTCCAGTTTTTGCCCATTAAGTATGATATTGGCTGTTGGTTTGTAGGAAATAGCTTTTATTACTTTGAGATATGTTCCATCAATACCAAGTTTATTGAGGGTTTTTAGCATAAAGGGCTGTTGAATTTTGTCAAATGCCTTCTCTGCATCAATTGAGATAATCATGTGGTTTTTGTTTTTTCTTCTGTTTATGTGGTGAATTACATTTATAGACTTGCGTACGTTGAGCCAGCCTTGCATCCCCGGGATGAATCCTATTTGATCATGGTTGATAAGTTTTTAATGTGCTGTTGCAATCGGTTTGCCAGTATTTTATAGAAGATTTTTGCATCTATGTTCATCATGGATATTGGCCTGAAGTTTTCTTTTCTTGTTGAGTCTCTGCCAGGTTTTGGTATCAGGATGATGTTGGTCTCATAAAAATGATTTGGGAAGGGTTCCCTCTTTTTGGATTATTTGGAATAGTTTCAGAAGGAATGGTACCAGATCCTCTTTGTGTGTCTGGTAGAATTCGGCTGTGAACCCATCTTGACCTGGGCTTTTTTTGTGTGGTAGGCTCTTAATTGCTGCCTCAACTTCAGACCTTGTTATTGGTCTATTCATAGTTTCGGCTTCCTCCTGGTTTAGGCTTGGGAGGACACAGGCGTCCAGGAATTTATCCGTTTCTTCCTGATTTACTAGTTTATTTGCATAGAGTTGTTTGTAGTATTCTCTGATGATGGTTTGAATTTCTGTGGAATCTGTGCTGCTTTTCCCTTTATCGTTTTTTATTGCATCTATTTGGTTGTTCTCTCTCTTCTTTTTTATCAGTCTGGCTAGTGGTCTGTCTATTTTGTTGATCTTTCCGAAAAACCAGCTCTTAGATTTATTGATTTTTTGAAGGGTTTTTCTTGTCTCTATCTCCTTCAGTTCTGCTCTGATCTTAGTTATTTCTTGTCTTCGGCTAGGTTTTGAGCTTTTTTGATCTTGCTCCTCTAGCTCTTTCAATTTTGACGATAGGGTGTCAATTTTGGATCTCTCCACTCTTCTCATGTGGGCACTTATTGCTACATATTTTCCTCTACAGACTGCTTTAAATGTGTCCCAGAGATTCTGGTACGTTGTGTCTTCATTCTCGTTGGTTTCAAAGAACTTCTTTATTTCTGCCTTCATTTCATTGTTTATCCAAGCAACATTCAAGAGCCAATTGTTCAGTTTCCATGAAGCTGTGCGGTTCTGAGTTATTTTCTGAATTCTGAGTTCCAACTTGATTGCACTATGGTCTGAGAGACTGTTTGTTATGATTTCAGTTGTTTTGAATTTGCTGAGGAGTGCTTTACTTCCAATTATGTGGTCAATTTTGGAGTAGGTGTGATGTGGTGCTAAGAAGAATGTATATTCTGTGGATTTGGGGTGGAGAGTTCTGTAAATGTCTATCAGGTTTGCTTGTTCCAGGTCTGAGTTCAAGTCCTGGATATCCTTGTTGATTTTCTGTCTGGTTGATCTGTCTGCTATTGACAGTGGAGTGTTAAAGTCTCCCACTATTATTGTGTGGGAGTCTAAGTCCCTTTGTAAGTCATTAAGAACTTGCCTTATATATCTGGGTGCTCCTACATTGGGTCCATATATATTTAGAATCGTTATCTCCTCTTGTTGTATCGATCCTTTTACCATTATGTAATGACCTTCTTTGTCCCTTTTGATCTTTGTTACTTTAAAGTCTATTTTATCAGAGATGAGAATTGCAACTCCTGCTTTTTTTTGCTCTCCATTTGCTTGGCAAATCTTCCTCCATCCCTTTATTTTGAGCCTTTGTGTATCTTTGCATGTGAGGTGGGTTTCCTGGATACAGCACACCGATGGGTTTTGGTTTTTTATCCAATTTGCCAGTCTGCGTCTTTTGATTGGTGCATTTATCCCATTTACTTTCAGGGTTAATATTGTTATGTGTGAATTTGATACTGCCATTTTGATGCTAGCTGGCTGTTTTTTCGGTTGGTTCATGTACATTCTTCATTTTGTTGATGGTCTTTAGCATTTGGTATGCTTTTAGGATGGCTGGAACTGGTTGTTTCTTTCTATGTGTAGTGCCTCTTTCAGGAGCTCTTGTAAAGCAGGCCTAGTGGTGACAAAATCTCTGAGTACTTGCTTGTTCGTGAAGGATTTTATTTTTCCTTCACTTATGAAGCTCAGTTTCGCTGGATATGAAATTCTGGGTTGAAAGCTCTTTTCTTTTAGGATGTTGAATATTGGCCCCCACTCTCTTCTGGCTTGTACAGTCTCTGCCGAGAGATCTGCTGTTAGTCTGATGGGCTTCCCTTTGTGGGTGACCTGACTTTTCTCTCTGGCTGCCCTTAGTATTTTCTCCTTCATTTCAACCCTGGTGAATCTGATGATTATGTGCCTTGGGGTTGCTCTTCTTGCAGAGTATCTTTGTGGTGTTCTCTGTATTTCCTGGAGTTGAGTATTGACCTGTCTTGCTAGGTTCGGGAAATTTTCCTGGATAATATCCTGAAGAGTGTTTTCCAGCTTGGATTCATTCTCTTCGTCACATTCTGGTACACCTATCAAACGTAGGTTGGGTCTCTTCACATAGTCCCACATTTCTTGGAGATTTTGTTCATTCCTTTTTGTGCTTTTTTCTTTAATCTTGGTTTCTCGTTTTATTTCATTGAGTTGATCTTCAACTTCTGATATTCTTTCTTCTGCTTGGTCAATTCGGCTGTTGAAACTTGTGCATGCTTCGCGAAGTTCTCATGTTGTGTTTTTAAGCTCCTTCAATTCATTCATATTTCTCTCTAAGTTGTCCATTCTCGTTATCAATTCCTCGAATCTTTTTTCAAATCTTTTTTCAAAGTTCTTAGTTTCTTTGCACTGGTTTAGAACATGTTCCTTTAGCTCACTGAAGTTTCTCATTATCCACTTTCTGAAGTCTGATTCCGTCATTTCGTCACATTCATTCTCCGTCCAGCTTTGTTCCCTTGCTGGTGAGGAGTTTTGGTCCTTTTTTGGAGGTGAGGTGTTTTGGTTTCGGGTGCTTTCCTCCTTTTTGCTCTGGTTTCTTCCCATCTTTATGGATTTATCTGGCTGTCATCTTACTAGTGGCTGATTTTTCAATTGGGTCTCTGTGTGGACAGTGAGATTGTTGATGATTAAGTATTTCTGTTACTTAGTTTTCCCTCTAATGATCTATCCTCTCTGCTGTGTGAGTTCTTAGGTCCACTCCAGACCCTGCTTGTCTGGGGTGTACCTGCAGCAGCCTCTGTGCCTTCACCAAGAGCTGCAATCCTGAGTCACCTCTATGATGCCATCTTGCCTCCTCCCTTCAGCAGACTCTTTCATATGACCCTACACCCAGCGACTCAGTGGCCAATGCAGAACTGGAAAATAGTCAAGAGGATAGAGGCAGGAGGTTATGTTATGTGGTCACTCATTCAGAATCTCACTGAAGGATACACACCTGGGGATAATCCGAGTCCAAGTCCTGTGGCCACCCAATCACAGCATTACTGAATAATGCACAATGGGGCAATAGTAAGGAGTTTATTTCATGTAGCATCTCATTCAGTGCTTCAGTGTGTAATAAACAGCTCTGGAGTAGTCAGGACCCGATTTAAGGTAGCCCCAAATTAGACAGCTTTGAGAATGATACACACACGTGTTCGAGCCAGGAGACTGTTTGATATAGACACTCACAGAGAACCTTTTCGTGTAATGCACATGTGGGGAATAATCAGTAGTCTGTTTCATGTGGTGATTCGTTTGGAGAATTCGAAGGTAACGCACACCTGTGAAGTAAAATGTGTTCTCTTTCATCAGGCCACCCTTTCAGTTTTTTAGTGAATAGTATGTATATCTGATATGTCAAGAATCTCTTTAACATGGCCACTCATTCAGGGCCTCTGTGAATAACATTCCCCTCAAGAATAGTCAAGGGTCTACTTCAAATGGCTACATGTTCAGAGTCTCTGTATGTAATGAACACCTGGGCAATACACCTGAGTCTTTTTTTTTTATGCTCACTTAGTCAGAGTCTCATTCTGTAATACACACCTGGGGAAGTGTGAAGTGTCTACCTCATGTAGCCACTCATTTAGAGCCTCAGTGAATAATGCACACCAGGGAAATATTCGAGCAGCTTTTATACAGCCACTCATTTTGTCCCTCACTGAGTGATATACACCTGAAGATTGCTTAAGATTCTATTTTATACTACCACTCGTTGAGAACCTTGTTGAATAATTCACAATGGAGCAATAGACAGGTGTCTATTTTATATGGTCTATCATTCAAAGTTTCAGTGAATAATGACCTTCTATGGAGTAATCAGGACGCTGTTTAAGATAGCCACAAATTAAGTGCCTTTCTGAATGATACACACCTGGGTGACGGTCGGGAGTCCATTTCATATGATCTCTAGTTTTGTGTATCGCTGAGTAATACACACCTGGGGCAGTGTCAGGAGTCTATTTGGTATGGATGCTCAAAGGGAAGCTGTTTGATTAATGCACACATGGATAACAATGAGGAGTCTGTGTCATATGGCTACTCCTTCAGACAAACAGTGAATAATGCACATGTGGAGTAATTAGAAGTCTGTTTCCTATGGCCCCTCTTTCACAGCCTCACTGAGTATTATGCACTTGCGATAGAGTCTGGAGTCTATTTTTCGTGGCCACTCATTCAGAGAATTACTAAATAATGGACACCCATGGAATAGTCAGAAGTCTCTTTCCTATGGCCACTCGTTAGAAGCCTCACTAAGTGGAAACACCTGTGGAAAGAGTCAGGATTTACCTTTATCCCCTCATTCAGAGTCTCGCTAAATAACGCACACCTTTGGAATAGTCAGGAGACTCTTTCATGTGGCATCTAACTCGAGGTGCCAATGAATAATGTGGTGTAGTCAGGACTCTATTTCATGGAGACACATATACAGAGCCTCAGTGAATAAGACAGGCCCTTTGTATAGTAAGGAATCTAATTAATATTGCCAAATCTTCTGAGCCTCACTGAATAATACACACCTGAAGAATAATTTGGAGTCTATTTTCCATGGACCTTCATTCAGAGCCTCGGGAAATAATGTACACCCGTGAAGTAGCCAGGAGTCTGTTATATTAGGACACACATTCACAGCCTCAGTGGATAATATGTACGTGTGGATTAGTCAGGATTTCATTTTGTGTGGCCACTGACTCATAACCTCTGTGAAAAATGCACAAATATAAAGTACTCAGCAGTTTATTTCATATAGACTCTCATTCAGAGATCCACTGAATAACACAATTATTTAAGATAGACAGCATCCTGTTTCATATGGTCACACAGAAAGAGCCTCACTGAGTAATGCACGCCTGGGGAAGTGTTAGGAGTCTACATTATACAGCCTGTCATTTACAGCCTCAGAGAATAATGCACACGTGTGGAATAGACACTAGTCGGTTTTATTTATTTATTATTTTTTCTTTTTCTTTTTGCCAATCAATGAGAGCTTGTGAGGTCGCTGAAGTTGGTTGGCCTTGAACTCTTGGCCTCGCCTTCGCAAGCGTCATGACATCCAGCCAGAGCCACTTTGGTCCCCTACTAGTCTGTTTTATATGGCCACGAAAAGCATAGCATGAGTGAGTAGTACGCAACATTAGAATAGTCACTAGTGTACTCCATATGCCCAAGTATTTAGAGTCAGAGTCAATAATACATGCCAGTAGAAGAGTCAGAAAACAATTCCATATGGCCAAAGAGTTTCAGAGCCTCAGTGAATAATACATACCTGGAAAATACTCAGGACGCTGTTACAGGTGGCAAAAATTTCAGAGCTTCATTGAATATGAAACACCTGTATTGTAATCAGAATCCTGTTTCATACAGCCACCTATTCAGAGCCTAACTGAGTAACGTATGCCTTGGGAAAAGTCAGGATTCTATTTTGTATAGCCACTCATTTAAAGGCGAATGTAAAAATGCACGGCCGAGGAGTATTCAGGAGTCTCTATTCTATGGCCACACATTCAGACCTTCACAGAATAATACAGACCTATGGAAACATCAGGAGTTTACTTCACATGGCCACTTATTCAAGACCTCAGAAAGGAATCATATATATCTGGAAAACCCCCAGGATTCTATGATATATATTCACTTATCTGGAGACTCACGGAATAATGCACATCTAAGAAACAGTCAGCAGACTCTCATATGACCCTACACCCAGCGACTCAGTGGCCAAAGATGAACTGGAAAATAGTCAAGAAGATAGAGTCAGGAGTTTATGTTATGTGGTCACTTGTTCAGAATCTCACTGAAGAATACACACCTGGGGAAAAATAAGAGTCCAAGTCATACGGCCAGCCAATCAGAGCATTACCGAATAATGCACAATGGGGCAATAGTAAGGAGTTTATTTCATGTGGCCTCTCATTCAGAGTTTCAGTGTGTAATAAACAGCTGTGGAGTAGTCAGGACCCGATTTAAGGTAGCCCCAAATTAAGTGGCTCCATGCATGATACACACACGTGTAAGAGTCAGGAGACTATTTGATATAGACACTCATACAGAACCTTTTCGAGTACTACACATGTGGGGAATAATCACTAGTCTCTTTTGTATGGTGATTCGTTGAAAGAATCCAAAAGTAATGCACACCTGTGGAGTAAAATGGGTTCTATATCGTAAGGCCACTCTTTCAGTGTTTTAGTGAATAGTATGTATATTTGATAAGTCAGGAATCTCTTTCCCATGGCCACCCATTCAGGGACTCTGTGAAGAACACTCCTCTCAAGAATACTCACGGGTCTACTTCAAATGGCTACACGTTCAGAGTCTCTGTACGTAATGAACACTTGGGCAATACACCTGAGTCTCTTTTTTTATGCCCACTTAGTCAGAGTCTCATTCAATAATTCACACCTGGGGAAGAGTGAAGTGTCTAAATCATTTAGCCACTCATTTAGAGCCTCAGTGAATAATGCACACCATGGTAATAGTCGAGCAGCTTTTATAGGGACACTCATTTTGTGCCTCACTGAGTGATATATACCTGAGGAATCCTCAGGATTCTATTTGAGACTACCACTCGTTGAGAACCTTGATGGCTAACTCACAATGAAGTAATAGGTGTCTATTTTATATGGTCTATCATTCAAAGTCTCAGTGAATAATGACCTTCTATGGAGTAATCAGGACACTGTTTAAGATAGCCACAAATTAAGTGCCTTCCTGAATGATACACACGTGGGTGACAGTCGGGAGTCTATTTCATAGGAACTCTAGGTTTGTGTATCGCTGAGTAATACACACCCGGAGCAGTGTCAGGATTCTATTTGGTATGAATGCTCAAACAGAACCTGTTTGATTAATGAACACATGGATAACAATGAGGAGTCTGTGTCATATGGCTACTTCTTCAGACAAACAGTCAATAACGCACATGTGGAGTAATTAGAAGTCTGTTTCATATGGCCCCTTTTTTTTAGCCTCACTTAATATTACGCACTTGTGATAGAGTGTGGAGTCTATTTTTTATGGCCACTCATTCAGAGAATTACTAAATAATGCACACCTGCGGAATAGTCAGAAGTCTCTTGCCTATGGCCACACCTTAAGAGCCTCACTGAGTGTAAAGACCTGGGGAAAGAGTCAGGATTTAACTTTATCTCCTCGTTCAGAGTCTCGCTAAATAATGCACACCTGTGGAATAGTCAGGAGACTCTTTCATGTGGCCTTTAACTCGGAGTGTCACTGAACAATGTGGTGTAGTCAGGAGTCTATTTCATGGAGACATATTCAGAGCCTCGGTGAATAAGACAAGCTCTTGTTATAGTAAGGAATCTAATTAATATGGCCACATCTTCTGAGCCTCACTGAATAATACACACCTGGAAAAAAATTGAAAGTCTCTTTTCCATGGACCTTCATTCAGAGCCTTGGTAAATAATGTACACCTGTGGAGTAGCCAGGAGTCTGTTATATTTGGACACACATTCATAGCCTCAGTGGATAATATGTGCATGTGGATTAATCAGGGGTCCATATTGTATGCCCACAGACTCATAACCTCAGTGAAAAATGCACAAATGTAAAGTACTCAGCAGTCTATTTCAAACAGACACTCTTAAAGAGATTCACTGAATAACACAAATATTTAAGATAGACAGCATTCTGTTTCATATGGTCACACAGAAAGAGCCTCACTGAGTATTGCACACCTGGGGAAGTCTTAGGAGTCTACTTTATACAGCGTCATATTTACAGCCTCAGGGAATAATGCATACCTGTGGAATAGACACTAGTCTGTTTTATATGACCACGAAAAGCAAAGCCTGAGTGAGTAATACGCAACTTTGGAATAGTCACTAGTCCACTCTATGTGCCCAAGTATTTAGTGTCAGAGTCAATAATACACACCTGTGGACTAGTCAGAAAACAATTTCGTATGATCAAAGAGTTTCAGAGCCTCAGTGAATAACACATACCTGGAAAATACTAAGGACGCGGTTTCATGTGGCATCAATTTCAGAGCTTCATTGAATAGGAAACACCTGTATTGTAGTCAGAATCCTGTTTCATACAGCCACATATTCACAGCCTAACTGAGTAACATATGCCTTGGGAAAAGTCAGAATTCTATTTCGTATAGCCACTCATTTAGAGGCGAATGTAAAAACGCACGCATGAGGAGTATTCAGGAGTCACTATTTTATGGCCACTCATTCAGAATTTCACAGAATAATACAGACCTATGGAAACGTCAGGAGTTTACTTCACTTGGCCACTTATTGAGGACCTCAGTGAAGAATCACATATATCTGGAAAATACTCAGGATTCTATAATATATAACCACTTATCCAGAGACTCAAGGAATAATGCACACCTAAGGAATAGTCTGGAGACTCTTTTATATGACCCTACAACCAGCGACTCAGTTGCTAATGCAGAACTGGAAAATAGTCAAGAAGATAGAGTCAGGAGTTTATGTTATGTGGTCACTCGTTCAGAATCTCACTGAAGAATACACACCTGGGGAATAGTCAGAGTCCAAGTCATATGGCCACCCAATCACAGCATTACCAAATGATACACAATGGGGCAATAGTAAAAAGTCTATTTCATGTGGCCTCTCATTCAGAGCTTCAGTGCATAGTAAACAGCTGTGGAGTAGTCAGGACCTGAATTAAGATAGAACCAAATCAAGCGGCTCCCTGAATGATACACGGACGTGTCAGAGTCAGGAGACTATTTGATATTGACACTCATACAGAACCTTTCTGAGTACTGCACATGTGGGGAATAATCACTAGTCTCCTTCAAATGGTGATTCGTTTCCAGAATCCAAAAGTAACGCACACCTGTGGAGTAAAATTGCTTCTATTTCATAAGACTACTCTTTCAGAGATTTAGGGAATAATATGTATATCTGATATGACAGGAATCTCTTTCGCATGGCCACCCGTTCAGGGCCTCTGTGAAGAACACTCCCCTCAAGAATAGTGAAGGGTCTTCTTCAAATAGCTACAGGTTCAGAATCTCTGTATGTAATGAACACCTGGGCAATACACCTGAGTATCTTTTTTTTATGCCCACTTGGTCAGAGTCTCATTAAATGATACACACCTGGGGAAGAGTGAAGAGTCTACCTCATGTAGCCACTCATTTAGAGCCTCAGTGAATAATGCACACCAGGGTAATAGTTGAGCAGCTTTTATACGGCCACTCATGTTGTGCCTCACTGAGTGTTATACACCTGTGGAATTCTCAGAATTCTGTTTGCTACTACCACTGGTTGAGAACCTTGTTGAATAATCCACAATGGAGCAATAGTCAGGTGTCTATTTTATATGGTCTATCATTCAAAGTTTCAGTGAATAATGATCTTCTATGGAGTAATCAGGACGTTGTTTAAGATAGCCACGAATTAAGTGCCTTCCTGAATGATACACACCTGGGTGACAGTCAAGAGTCTATTTCATATGAACTCTAGTTTTGTGTTTCACTGAGTAATGCACACCTGGAGCAGTGTCAGGAGTCTATTTTGTATGGACGCTAAAACGGAACCTGTTTGATTAATGAACACATGGATAAAAATGAGGAGTCTCTGTCATATGGCTACTCCTTCAGACAAACAGTGAATAACGCACATGTGGAGTAATTAGAAGTCTGTTTTCTATGGCCCTCTTTTTCAGCCTCACTGAGTACTACGCAATTGTGATAGAGTCTGGAGTCTATTTTTTATGGCCACTCATTCAGAGAATTACTAAATAATTCACACCTGTGGAAGAGTCAGAAGTCTCTTTCCTATGGCCACTCGTTAATAGCCTCTCTGAGTGTAAACACCTGTGAAAAGTGTCAGGATTTACCTTTATCCCCTCATTCAGAGTCTCGCTAAATAATGCGCACCTGTGGAAGAGTCAGGAGACTCTTTCATGTGGCCTCTAACTCGGAGTGTCACTGAATAATGTAGTGTAGTCAGGAGTCTATTTCATGGAGACACATATTCAGAGCCTTGGTGAATAAGACAAGCTCTTGCTATAGTAAGGAATCTAATTAATATGGCCATATCTTCTGAGCCTCACTGAATAATACACACCTGGAGAATAATTGGGAGTCTATTTTCCATGGACCTTCATTCAGAGCCTTGGTTAATAATGTACACCCGTGGATTAGCCAGGAATCTGTTATATTAGGACACACATTCATAGCCTCAGTGGATAACTTGCACGTGTGGATTAATCAGGAGTCCATATTGTATGGCCACTGACTCGTAACCTCAGTGAAAAATGCACAAATGTAAACTACTCAGCAGTCTATTTCATATAGACACTCATTTAGAGATTCACTGAATAACACAAATATTTAAGATAGACAGCATCCTGTTTCATGTGGTCACAAGAAAAAGCCACACTGAGTAATGCACACCTGGGGAAGTGTTAGGAGTCTACTTTATACAGCCTCTCATTTACAGCCTCAGGGAATAATGCACACGTGTGGAATAGACACTAGTCTTTTTTATATGGCCACAAAAAGCAAAGCCTGAGTGAGTAATATGCAACTCTGGAATAGTCACTAGTCTACTCTATGTGCCCAGGTATTTAGAATAAGAGTCAATAAAACACGCCTGTGGACTAGTCAGAAAACAATTTCGTATGGCCAAAGAGTTTCAGAGCCTCAGTGAATAATACATACCTGTTAAATACTCAGGATGCTGTTTCATGTGGCATCAATTTCAGAGCTTCATTGAATAGAAAACACCTGTATTGTAGTTAGAATCCTATTTCATGCAGCCACATATTCAGAGCCTAACTGAGTAACATATGCCTTGGGAAGTCAGGATTCTATTTCGTATAGCCACTCATTTAGAGGCGAATGTAAAAACGCTCGCCTGAGAAGTATTCAGGAGTCTCTATTTTCTGGCCACTCATTCAGAACTTCACAGAATAATACAGACCCATGGAAACGTCAGGAGTGTACTTCACTTGGTCACTTATTCAAGACCTCGGTGAATAATCATATATATCTGAAAAATACTTAGGATTCTATGATATATAGCTACTTATCCGGAGACTCACAGAATAATGCACACCTAAAGAATAGTCTGGAGACTCTTTGATATGAACCTACACCCAGCGACTCAGTTCCAATGCAGAACTGGAAAATAGTTAAGAGGATAGAGTCAGGGGTTTGTGTTATGTGGTCACTCGTTCGGAATTTCACTGAATAATACACACCTGGAGAATAGTCAGAGTCCAAGTCATATGGACACCCAATCACAGCATTAATGAATAATGCACAATGGGGGCAATAGTAAGGAGTCTATTTCATGTGGCCTCTCATTCAGAGCTTCAGTGCATAAAAAAGCAGCTGTAAAGTAGTCAGGACCTGATTTCAGATAACACCAATTTAAGCGGCTTCGTGAATGATACACACACCTGCCAGATTCAGGAGACTATTTGATATTGACACTCATACAAAACGTTTTCGATTACTACACATGTGCGGAATAATCACTTGTCTCCTTCATATGGTGATTCGTTTGGAGAATCCAAAAGTAACACATACCTGTGTAGTAAAATGGGTTCTATTTCGTAAGGCCACCCTTTCAGTTTTTTAGTGAATAGTATGTATATCTGATAAGTCAGGAATCTCTTTCCCATGTCCATTCATTCATGGCCTCTGTGAAGACCACTCCCCTCAAGAATATTCAAGGGTGTACTTTAAATGGCTACAAGTTCAGAGTCGCTTTACCTAATGAACACCTGGGCAATACTCCTGAGTCTCTTTTTTTTATGCACACTTAGTCAGAGTCTCATACAATAATAAACACCTGGGGAAGAGTGAAGAGTCTACCTCACATAGCCACTCATTTAGAGCCTCAGTGAATAATGCACACCAGCGTAATCATCGAGCACTTTTTATATGGCCACTCATTTTGTGCCTCACTGAATGATAGACACCTGAGGAATCCTCAGGATTCTATTTGATACTACCACTCGTTGAGAACCTTGTTGACTAACTCACAATGGAGCAATAGTCAGGTGTCTATTTTATATGGTCTATCATTCAAAGTTTCAGTGAATAATGACCTTCTATGGAGTAATCAGGACTCTGTTTAATATAGCCACGAATTAAGTGCCTTCCTGAATGATACACTCGTGTGTGACAGTCGGGAGTCTATTTCATATGAACTCTAGTTTTGTGTATCACTGAGTGATACACACCTGGAGCAGTGTCAGGAGTCTATTTGGTATGAATGCTCAAACCGAAACTGTTTGATTAATACACACATGGATAGCAATGAGGAGTCTGTGTCATACTGCTACTCCTTCAGACAAAGAGTCAATAACATACATATAGAGTAATTAGAAATCTGTTTCCTATGGCCCCTCTTTCACAGCCTCACTGATTATTACACACTTGTGATAGAGTATGGAGTCGATTTTTTATGGCCACTCATTCAGAGCATTACTAAATAATGCACACCTGCGGAATAGTCAGAATTCTTTTTCCTATGGCCACTCTTTAAGAGCCTCACTGAGTGTAAACACCTGGAGAAAGAGTCAGGATTTACCTTTATCCCCTCATTCAGAGTCCCGCTAAATAATGCACACCTGTGGAATAGTCAGGAGACTCTTTCATGTGGCCTCTAACTCGGAGTGTCACTGAAGAATGTGGTGTAATCGGGAGTCTATTTCATGGAGACACATATTCAGAGCCTCAGTGAATAAGACAGGCCCTAGTATTTTTGCAACATGGCGTCATAGAGGCGACTCAGTATTGCAGCTCTCAGTGAAGGCACAGAAGGTGAGTTTTAGCTGCATTCTCAGACGGTCCTTTCTTGCCCACAGAACGCTGAAAGTCCCAGGTGTGGGAGAGACACAGGACACTAGCGCAGCCAGCTCGTGGGGCCTGTTTGGCCCGGCCAACACCACAGTGCAGCAGCACATGGCACAATACTCACTGGTCTGGGTGCCATGTTAAACCGGCAACCTGAGATTTGGAAGGGCAGATTGCCATGTCAATCTGATTGAATGGGAATTGGACAATGAGCCAGACCAGGATATTCCTGGAAAATGTGATCTGAGCCCATGCAGTGGGCCGTGGCAAGGGATATTGTACACATCCCAGTGCCCTATCGGTAGGCTACTGGGGCAACAGTGAGACAGTCAACCGTTCAGCTTGGGGATAGAAAGAGAGAGAGAGAGAGGACCCACTCTGAGTCAAGGAGCTGAGTGATCGAGCTCCACGAGTCCCACCCTCACGGGACAAGCAGGGCGGCCACTGGAGGCGCTCAGAGCTGAGAATTTTGCTGCCGGCATCTAGGATGGTGCAGCCCGGTTGGGGAGGGGTGTCTGCCACTGTGGACACAATCCGCCCTACTGAAGTACCGCCGAGGGCTGACGCAGCCTGCCATTGCTGAGGCAACCTGTCATAACAGAGAGACTCCACCAAGAGGGCTTAGCGAACCACAGCAAAACAGAGCCCACGGCAGCAGGGTGGACCCGCACAAGCAGGGTGGAAACACAGCAGGCAAATAGTGAATAAACTGCCACCTAGTGGGGCAGGAAAGTGCAACAGATACTCATAAAGAAAGCCACAACTCCCTGAGACAGAGCATATAAAAAGGAAAAAAAAAGGGGGAGTTTATGAGTTCTGTTGCAGCAGACATAAACATAACCTCCCAACATCCCTGAATAAACAACGGAGCTCACAGCTCAGCACTGAAGCTCCCATAATGCACAGATCATCTCCTCAAGCAGCTCCCTGAACCCTGTATATCCAAAGAGTCACCCCAAAAAAGGACTAATCAGAGTGACATTTGGTGGACATCGTTCTGGAACAAAGATAGTAGAAGAAGAAACTGGTAGCATCCCTCACTGTTCTGCAGCTGTTACAGGTGTACCCCAGACAAGCAGGCCTGGAGTAGACCTCAGCACTCGTATAGCAGAGGGGCTAGACTATTAGAAGGAAAACTAAGTAACAGAAATACTTCATCATCAACAACCTGGGGGTCCACTCAGAGACCCAATAGAAAAATCAGCAACTACTAAGACGACAGGTGGATAAATCCATAAAGATGGGAAGAAACCAGCGAAAAAAGGAGGAAAACACCCGAAACCAAAACACCTCACCTCCTACAAAGGACCAAAACTCCTCACCAGCAAAGGAACAAAGTTGGATGGAGAATGAGTGTGATGAAATGACGGAATCAGACTTCAGAATGTGGATAATGAGAAACTTCAGGGAGCTAAAAGAACATGTTGTAAATCAGTGCAAAAAAAACTAAGAATCTTGAAAAAAGATTCGAGGAAATGATAACAAGAATGGACAACATAGAGAGAAATATGAATGAATTGAAGGAGCTGAAAAACACAACACGAGAACTTCGTGAAGCATGCACAAGTTTGAACAGCTGAATTGAGAAAAGCAGAAGAAAGGATATCAGAAGTTGAAGATCAACTCAATGAAATAAAACGAGAAACCAAGCTTAAAGAAAAAAGCACAAAAAGGAATGAACAAAATCTCCAAGAAATGTGGAACTATGTAAAGAGACCCAACCTACGTTTGACAGGTGTACCAGAATGTGATGAAGAGAATGAATCCAAGCTAAAAAACACTCTTCAGGATATTCTCCAAAAAAATTTTTCCAACCTAGCAAGACAGGTCAATACTCAACTCCAGAAAATACAGAGATCACCACAAAGATACTCCACAAGAAGAGCAACACCAAGGCACATAATCGACAGATTCACCAGGGTTGAAATGAAGGAGAAAATACTAAGGGCAGCCAGAGAGAAAGGTCGGGTCACCCACAAAGGGAAGCCCATCAAACTCACAGCAGATCTCTCGGCAGAGACCCAACAAGCCAGAAGAGAGTGGAGACCAATATTCAACATTCTTAAAGAAAAGAACTTTCAACCCAAAATTTCATATCAAGCCAAACTGAGCTTCATAAGCGAAGGAAAAATAAAATCCTTCATGAACAAGCAAGTACTCAGAGATTTTGTCACCACTAGGCCTGCTTTACAAGAGCTCCTGAAAGAGGCACTACACATAGAAAGAAACAACCAGTACCAGCCATCGGAAAAGCATACCAAATGCTAAAGGGCATCAACAAAATGAAGAATATACGTGAAGCAATGGGCAAAATACCCAGCTAGCATCAAAATGGCAGTATCAAATTCACACATAACGATATTAACCCTAAATGTAAATGGGCTAAAGGCACCAATCAAAAGACACAGACTGGCAAATTGGATAAAAAAACAAAAGCCATAGGTGTGCTGTATACAGGAAACCCGCCACACACGCAAGGATACTAAAAGGTTCAAAATAAAGGGATGGAGGAAGATTTACCAAGCATATTGAGAGAAAAAAAAGCAGGAGTTGCAATTCTTGTCTCTGTTAAAATAGGCTTTAAAGCAACGAAGATAAAAAGGGACAGAGAAGGTCATTACATAATGGTAAAATGATCAATACAACAAGAAGAGCTAACGATTCTAAATATATATGGACCTAATGCAGGAGCACCCAGATATATAAGGCAAGTTCTTAATGACTTACAAAGAGACTTACACTCCCACACAATAATATTGGAAGACTTTAACACTCCACTGTCAATATCAGACAGATCAACCAGACAGAAAATTAACCAGGATATCCAGGACTTGAACTCAGACCTGAAACAAGCAAACCTGATAGACATTTACAGAACTCTCCACCCCAAATCCACAAAATATACATTCTTCTCAGCACCACATCACACCTACTCCAAAATTGACCACATAATTGGAAGTAAAGCACTCCTCAGCAAATGCAAAACAACTGAAATCATAACAAACAGTCTCTCAGACCATAGTGCAATCAAGTTGGAACTCAGAATTCAGAAAATAACTCAGAACCGCCCACCTTCATGGAAACTGAAAAACTGGCTCCTGAATGTTGATTGGATAAACAATGAAATGAAGGCAGAAATAAAGAAGTTCTTTGAAACCAACGAGAATGAAGACACAACGTACCAGAATCTCTGAAACACATTCAAAGCAGTCTGTGGAGAAAAATAAATAGCAATAAGTACCGACACTAGAAGAGTGGAGAGATCCAAAATGGATACCCTATCATCAAAATTGAAAGAGATAGAGGAGCAAGACCAGAAAAGCTCAAAACCTAGCCGAAGACAAGAAATAACTAAGATCAGAGCAGAACTGAAGGAGATAGAGACAAGAAAATCCCTTCAAAAAATCAATACATTCATGAGCTGGTTTTTCAAAAAGATCAATAAAATAGACAGGCCACTAGCCAGACTGATTAAAAAAGAAAAGAGAGAACAACCAAAGAGATGCAATAAAAAAAGATAATGGGGAAATCACCACAGATTCCACAGAAATTCAAACCATCGCCAGTGAATACTACAAACAACTCTACGCACATAAACTAGTAAACCAGGAAGAAATGGATAAATTCCTGGACGCCTGTGTCCTCCCAAACCTAAACCAGGAGGAAGCCCAAACTATGAATAGACCAATAACAAGGTCTGAAGTTGAGGCAGCAATTAAGAGCCTACCACACAAAAATAGCCTAGATCAAGATGGGTTCACAGCCGAATTCTACAAGACACACAAAGAGAATCTGTTACCATTCCTTCTGAAAATATTCCAAATAATACAAAAAGAGGGAACGCTTCCCAAATCATTTTATGAGACCAACATCAGCCTGATACCAAAACCCGGAAGAGACTCAAGAAGAAAAGAAAACGTCAGGCCAATATCCATGATGAACATAGATGCAAAAATCTTCAATAAAATACTGGCAAACCGATTGCAACAGCACATTAAAAAACTTATCCATCATAATCAAGTAGGATTCATTTCAGGAATGCAAGGCTGGTTCAACATACCAAAGTGTATAAATGTAATTCACCACATAAACAGAAGCAAAAACAAAAACCACATGATTATCTCAATTGACGCAGAGAAAAAGCATTTGACAAAATTTAACAACGCTTTATGCTAAAAACCCTCAATAAACTTGGTATTGATGGAACATATCTCAAAGTAATAAAAGCTACTTACGACAAACCAACAGCCAATATCATACTTAACGGGCAAAAACTGGAAGCATTCCCTTTGAAATCCGGCACTAGACAAGGATGCCCTCTCTCATCACTCCTATTAAACATAGTACTGGAAGTTATAGCCAGAGCAATCAGACAAGCAAAAGAAATAAAGGGTATTCAAATAGGAAAGGTGGAAGCAAAATTGTCTCTATTTGCAGATTACATGATAGTATACCTAGAAGACCCCATCACATCAGCCCATAAACTCCTGAAACTGATAAGCAACTTCAGCAAAGTCTCAGGATATAATATCAATGTGCAAAAATCACAAGCATTCCTATACACCAATAACAGACTTAAAGAGAACTAAATCAAGAATGAACTGCCATTCACAATTGATACAAAGAAAATAAAATACCTAGGAATACAACTCACAAGGAAAGTAAGGGACCTCTTTAAGAAAAACTACAAACGACTGCTCAACAAAATAAGAGAGGACACAAACAGATGGAGAAACATTCCATGTTCGTGGTTAGGAAGAATCAATATCGTGAAAATGGCTATACTGCCCAAAGTAATTTACACAATCAATGCTATCCCCATCAAACTACCATTGAATTTCTTCACAAAACTGGAAAAACCACCATGAAATTCATATGGAAGCAAAAGAGAGCCCGCATAGCCAAGTCAATTCTAAGCAAAAAGAACACAGCGGGAGGCATCACGCTACCAGACTTCAAACTATACTACAAGGCTACAGTAATCAAAACAGCATGGTACTGGTACCAAAACAGAGATATAGACAAATGAAACAGAACAGAGGCATCGGAGGCAACACAACGTATCTACAACCATATAATCTTTGATAAACCAGAGAAAAACAAGCAATGGGGAAAGGATTCCCTGTTTAATAAATGGTATTGGAAAAACTGGCTAGCCATTTGCAGAAAGCAGAAACTGGACCCCTTCCTGACAGCTTACACTAAAATTAACTCCAGATGGATTAAAGACTTAAACATAAGACCTGACACCATAAAAACCCTAGAAGAAAATCTAGGCAAAACCATTCAGGACATAGGAGTAGGCAAAAACTTCATGACCAAAACACCAAAAGCATTGGCAACAAAGGCCAAAATACAGAAATGGGACCTAATGAAACTTCACCGCTTCTGCACGGCAAAAGAAACAGTCACTAGAGTGAATAGGCAACCATCAGATGGGAAAAAAATTTGTAATTTACGCATCTGACAAAGGGCTGATATCCAGAATTTACAAAGAACTCAAACAGATTTGCAGGAATAAAACAAACAAGCCCATTCAAAAATGGGCAAATGATGTGAACAGACACTTTACAAAAGAAGACATACATGAGGCCAACAAACATATAAAAAAATGCTCATCATCACTGGTCATTAGAGAGATGCAAATCAAAACCACATTGAGATGCCATCTCATGCCAGTTAGAGTGGCGATCATTAAAAAATCTGGAGACAGCAGATGCTGGAGAGAATGTGGAGAAAGAGGAACACTCTTTCACTGTTGCTGGGAGTGTAAATTAGTTCAACCACTGTGGAAGACAATGTGGCGATTCCTCAAGGACCTAGAAATAGACATTCAATTTGACCCAGCAATCCCATTATTGGGTATATATCCGAAGGAGTATAAATCGTTCTACTATGAGGACACATGCACACGAATGTTCATTGCAGCACTGTTTACAATAGCAAAGACCTGGAACCATCCCAAATGCCCATGGATGATAGACTGGACTGGGAAAATGTGGTACACATACACCATGGAATATTATGCAGCAATTCAAAATTATGGGTTTTTGTCCTTTGTAAGGACAAGGATGAATCTGTAGAACATCATTCTCAGCAAACTGACACAAGAAAAGAAAAAGAAATACCGCATATTCTCACTCATAGGCGGGTGGGAAAAATGAGAACACATGGACAAAGGGAGGGGGTCTACTACACACTGGGGTCTATTGGGGGTAATGGGGGAGGGACAGTGGGGGGAGTGGGGAGGGATAGCCTGGGGATAAATGTCAAGTGTGTGTGAAGGAGCGGAAGGCAGCAAAACACACTGCCATGTGTGTTCATATGAAACTTTCTTGCACGATCTACATATAAACCCCAAAACTTATAATGCAATAAAATTTTTTTAAAAATACAGACCCTTGCTATAGTAGGGAATCTAATTAATATGGCCACATCTTCTGAGCCTCACTCAATAATACACTCCTGGAGAATAATTGGGAGTCTATTTTCCATGGAACTTCATTCAGAGCCTTGGTAAATAATGTACACCCATGGAGTAGCCAGGAGTCTGTTATATTAGGACACACATTCATAGACTCAGTGGATAATATGCACGTGTGGATTAGTCAGTATTCCATTTGGTATGGCCACTGACTCATAACCTCAGTCAAAAATGCACAAATGTAAAGTACTCCGCAGTCAATTTCATGTAGACACTCATTCAGAGATTCACTGAATAACAGAAATATTTATGATAGACAACATCCTGTTTTATATGGTCACAAAGAAAGAGCCTAACTAAGTAATGCATACCTGGGGAAGTGTTAGGAGTCTACTTTATACAGCCTCTCATTTACAGCCTCAGGGAATAATGCACACGTGTGGAATAGACACTAGTCTAATTTATATGGCCATGAAAAGCATAGCCTGAGTGAGTAATACGCAACTTTGGAATAGTCACTAGTTTACTCCATATGCCCAACTATTTAGAGTCAGAGTCAGTAATACACGCCTGTGGACTAGTCAGAAAAGAATTTCATATGGCCAAAGAGTTTCAGAGCCTCAGTAAATAATACATACCAAAAAGTACTCAGGACGAGATTGCATGTGGCATCAATTTCAGAGCTTCATTGAATAGGAAACATCTGTATTGTAGTCAGAATCCTGTTTCATACAGCCACATATTCAGAGCCTAACTGAGTAACATACGCCTTGAAAAAAGTCAGGATTTAGTTTCGTATAGCCACTCATTCAGAGGGGAATATAATAACGCACGCCTGAGAAGTATTCAGGAGTCTCTATTTTCTGGCCACACATTCAGAGCTTCAAAGAATAATACAGACCTATGGAAACGTCAGGAGTGTACTTAAACAGGCCACTTATTCAGGACCTCAGGGAATAATTATGTATATCTGGAAAATACTCAGGATTCTATGATATATAGCTACATATCCGGAGACTCACGGAATAATGCACACCTAAGGAATAGTCTGGAAACTTTTTGATGTGACCCTTCAACCAGGGACTGAGTGGCCAGTGCAGAACTGGAAAATAGTCAAGAGGATAGAGTCAGGAGTTTATGTTATGTGGTCAATCGTTCAGAATCTCACTGAGGAATACACACCTGGGGAATAGTCAGAGTCCAAGTCATATGGCCACCCAATCACAGCATTACCGAATAATGCACAATGGGGCAAGAGAAATGAGTCTATTTCATGTGGCCTCTCTTTCAGAGCTTCAGCACGTAATCAACAGCTGTGGAGTAGTCAGGACCCTATTTAAGGTAGCCCCAAATTAAGCAGCTTTTAGAATGATACACACACGTGTCATAGTCAGGAGACTATTTGATATAGACACTCATACAGAACATTTTCGAGTACTGCACATGTGGGGAATAATCACTAGTCTGTTTCATACAGTGATTCGTTTGGAGAAGCCAAAAGTAACGCACACCTGTGTTGTAAAATGGGGTCTCTTTCGTAAGGCCACTCTTTCAGTGTTTTAATGAATAGTATATATATCTGATCAGTCAGAAATCTCTTTCACATGGCCACTCAATCAGGGCCTCTGTGAATAACACTACCCTCAAGAATAGTCAAGGTTCTACTTCAAATGTCTACACATTCAGAGTCTTTGTACATAATGAACACTTGTGCAATACACCTGATTCTCTTTCTTTCTTATTCCCACTTAGTCAGAGTCTCATTCAATAATACACACCTGGGGAAGATTGAAGAGTCTACGTCATGTAGCCACTCATTTAGAGCCTCAGTGAATAATGAATACCAGGGTAATAGTCGATCAGCTTTCATACGACCTCTCATTTTGTGCCTCCCTGAGTGATATACAAATCAGGAATTCTCAGGATTCTATTTGATACTAACACTCGTTGAAAACCTTGTTGAATTATTCGCAATGGAGCAATAGTCAAGAGTCTATTTTATATGGTCTCTCCTTAAAGCTTTCAGTGAATAATGACCTTCTATGGAGTAATCAGGACGCTGTTTAAGATAGCCACGAATTAAGTGCCTTCCTGAATGATACACACCTGGGTGACAGTCGGCAGTTTATTTTATATGAACTCTAGTTTTGTGTATAGCTGAGTAATACACACCTGGGGCAGTGTCAAAAGTCTATTTGGAATGGACGCTCAAACGTAACCTGTTTGATTAATGCACACATGGATAACAATGAGGAGTCTGTGTCATACGGCTACTCCTACAGACAAACAGTGAATAATGCACATGTGGAGTAATTAGAAGTCTGTTTCTTATGGCCCCTCTTTCACAGCCTCACTAAGTATTACGCACTTGTGATATAATCTGGAGTCTATTTTTTATGACCACTTATTCCGAGAATCACTAAATAATGAACAACAGGGGAATAGTCAAAAGTCCCTTTCCTATGGCCATTCTTTAAGAGCCTCACTAAGTGTAAACACCTGAGGAAAGAGTCAGAATTTACCTTTATCCCCTCATTCAGATTCTCACTAAATAATGCGCACCTGGGGAATAGTCAGAAGACTCTTTCATGTGGCCTCTAACTCGGAGTGTCACGGAATAATGTGGTGTAGTCGGGAGTCTATTTCATGGAGACACATATTGAGAGCCTCGGTGAATAAAAAAGGCTCTTGCTATAGTAAGGAATCTAATTAATATGGCCATATGTTCTGAGCCTCACAGAATAATACACACCTGGAGAATAATCGGGAGTATATTTTCCATGGACCGTCATTCAGAGACTTGGTAAATAATGCACACCAATGGAGTAGCCAGGAGTCTGTTATATTAGGACACACGTTCATAGCCTCAGTGGGTAATATGCATGTGGCGATTAGTCAGAATTCCATTTTGTATGGCCACTGACTCGAAAACTCTGAAAAATGCACAAATGTAAAGTACTCAGCAGTCTATTTCATATAGGTACTCATTCAGAGATTCACTGAATAATACAAATATTTAAGATAGACAGCATCCTATTTCATATGGTCACACAGAAAGAGACTCAGTGAGTAATGCACATCTGGGGAAGTGTTAGGAGTCTACTATATACATCCTCTCATTTACAGCCTCAGGGAATAATGCATACGTGTGGAATAGACTCTAGTCTGTTTTATATGGCCACGGAAAGCAAAGCCTGAGTGAGTAATATGCAACTTTGGAATAGTCACTAGACTGCTCCAAAAGCCCAAGTATCTAGAGTAAGAGTCAATAATACACGCCTGTGGAATAGTCAGAAAACAATTACATATGGCCAAAGAGTTTCAGAGCATCAGTGAATAATACATACCTGTGAAATACTCATAACACTATTACATTTGGCATCAATTTCAGAGTTTCATTGAATAGGAAACACATGTATTGTAGTCAGAACCCTGTTTCATACAGCCACATATTCAGAGCCTAAGTGAGTAATATATGCCTTGTGAAAAGTCAGGATTCTATTTCGTATAGCCACTCATTTAGAGGCGAATGGAAAAATTCACAGCTGAGGAGTATCCAGGAGTCTCCATTTTATGTCCACACATTCAGAGCTTCACAGAAGAATATAGACCTGTGGAAACGTCAGGAGTGTACTTCACATGGCCACTTATGCAAGACCTCAGTGAAGAATCACATATATCTGGAAAATACCCAGGATTCTATGATATATAGCCAATTATCCGGAGACTCACGGAATAATGCACACCTAAGGAATAGTCTGGTGACTCTTTGATATGACTTTACACCCAGCGACTAAGTGGCCAATGATGAACTGGAAAATAGTCAAGAGGATAGAGTCAGGAGGTTATGTTATGTGGTCACTCATTCAGAAAGTCACTGAAGAATACACACCTGGGGAATAGTCAGCGTCCAAGTCATATGGCCACCCAAGCACAGCTTTACCAAATAATGCACAATGGGGCAATAGTAAAGAGTCTATTTCATGTGGCCTCTGATTCAGAGATTCAGTGCATAATAAACAGATGTGGAGTAGTCAGGACCTGATTTAAGGCAGCCCCAAATTAAGCGGCTCTGTTCATGATACACCCACGTGTCAGAGCCAGGAGACTATTTGATATAGACACTCATACAGAACCTGAGTACTGCACATGTGGGGAATAATAACTTGTCTCTTTCCGATGGTGATTCGTTGGGAGAATCCAAAAGTAATGCACACCTGTGGAGTAAAATGTGTTCTATTTTGTAAGACCACCCTTTCAGTATTTTAGTGAATAGTATGTATATCTGATAAGTCAGGAATCTCTCTCCCTTGGCCACCCGTTCAGTGCCTCTGTGAAGAAAACTCCGCTCAAGAATAGTCAAGGGTCTACTTCAAATGGCTACACGTTCAGAGTCTCTGTATGTAATGAACACCTGGGCAATACACCTGAGTCTCTTTTTTTTATGCCCACGTAGTCAGAGTCTCATTCAATAATACACACCTGGGGAAGAGTGAAGTGTCTAAATCATTTAGCCACTCATTTGGAGCCTCAGTTAATAATGCACACCAGGGTAATAGTCGAGCAGCATGTTTACGGCCACTCATTTTGTGCCTCACTGAGTGATGTACACCTGAGGAATCCTCAGGATTCTATTTGACACTACCACTCGTTGAGAAACTTGTTGAATAACTCACAGTGGAGCAATAGTCAGGTGTCTATTTTATATAATCTATCCTTCACGCTTCAGTGAATAATGACCTTCTATGGAGTAAACACGACACTGTTTAAGATAGCCACAAATTAAGTGTATTCCTGAATGATACACACCTGGGTGACAGTCAGGAGTGTATTTCATATGAACTCTAGTTTTGTGTATCGCTGAGTAATACACACCTAGGGCAGTTTCAGGAGTCTATTTGGTATGGATGCTCAAACGGAACCTGTTTGATTAATGCACACATTGATAACAATAAAGAGTCTGTGTCATATGGCTACTTTTTCAGACAAGGAGTGAATATTGCACATGTGGAGTAATTAGAAGTCTATTTTCTATGGCCCCTCTTTCACAGCCTCACTGACTGAATAGTCAGGAGAGTCTTTCATGTGGCCTCTAACTCGGAGTGTCACTGAATAATGGGGTGTAGTAAGGAGTCTATTTCATGGAGACACATATTAAGAGCCTCAGTGAATAAGACAAGCCTTTACTATAGTAAGGAATCTAATTAATATGGTCACATCTACTGAGCCTCTCTGAATAATACACACCTGGAGAATAATTGGGAGTCTTTCTATGGACCTTCATTCAGAGCCTTGGTAAATAATCTACATCCGTGGAATAGCCAGGAGTCTGTAATATTAGGACACACATTCATTGCATCAGTGGATAATATGCACGTGTGGATTAGTCAGGATTCCATTTTTTATGGCCACTGACTCATAACCTCAGTGAAAAATGCACAAACATAAAGTACTCAGCAGTCTATTTCATATAGACACTCATTCAGGGATTCACCGAATAACACAAATATTTAAGATAGAGAGCATCCTGTTTCATATGGTCACACAGAAAGAGACTCACTGAGTAACACACACCTGGGGAATGTTAGGAGTCTACTTTATACAGCCTCTCATTTACAGCCTCAGGGAATAATGCACACGTGTGGAATAGACACTAGTCTGTTTTATATGGCCTCGAAAAGCAAAGCCTGAGTGAGTAATACGCATCTTTTTAATAGTCACTCTTCTACTCCATATCACCAAGTATTAAATGTCAGAGTCGATAATACACGCCTGCGGACTAGTCAGAAAACAATTTCATATGGCCAAAGCGTTTCAGGGCCTCGGTGAATAATACATACCTGGGAAATACTCAGGACGATATTACATGAGGCATCAATTTCAGAGCTTCATTGAATAGGAAACACCTGCATTGTAGACAGAATCCTGTTTCATACAGCCACATATTCAGAGCCTAACTGAGTAACATACGTTTTGGGAAAAGTCAGGATTCTATTTCGTATAGCCACTCATTTAGAGGCGAATGTAAAAACGCATGCCTGCGGAGTATTCAGGAGTCTCTATTTTATGGCCACTCATTCAGAGCTTCACAGAATAATACAGACCTATGGAAACGACAGGAGTGTACTTCACATGGCCACTTATTCAGGACCTCAGTGAAGAATTATATATATCTGGAAAATACTCAGGATTCAATGATATACAACCACTTATCTAGAGACTCACGAAATAGTGCACACCTAAGGAATTGTCTGGAGACTCTTTGATATGACCCTACAACCAGCGACTCAGTGGATTATGCAGAACTGGAAAATAGTCAAGAGTATCGAGTCAGGAGGTTATGTTATGTGGTCACTAGTTCAGAGTCTCACTGAAGAATACACACCTGGGGAATAGTCAGAGTCCAAGTCTTGTGGCCACCCAATCACAGCATTACCAAATAATGCACAATGGGTCAATAGTAAGGAGTCTACTTCATGTGGCCACTCATTCAGAGATTAAGTGCCTAATAAAGAGCTGTGGAGTAGTCAGGACACGATTTAAGGTAGCCCCAAATTAAGCAGCTCCATGAATGATACATACACGTGTCAGAGTCAGGAGACAATTTGATATAGACACTCATACAGAAACTTTTCGAGTACTGCACATGTAGGGAATAATCACTAGTCTGTTTCATATGGTGATTCGTTTGGAGAATCTAAAGGTAAGGCACACCTGTGGAGTAAAATGGTCTCTCTTTGGTAGGGCCAAACTTTCAGTGCTTTAGTGAATAGTATGTATATCTGATAAGTCAGGAATCTCTTTCACATGGACACTCGTTCGGGCCTCTGTGAAGAACACTCTCCCCAAGAATGGTAAAGGGTCTACTTCAAACGGCTACTGGTTCAGAGTCTCTGTACATAGTTAACACCTGGGCAATACACCTGAGTCCCTTTTTTTATGCCCACTTAGTTAGACTGTCATTCAATAATACACACCTGGGGAAGTGTGAAGAGTCTACCTCATGTAGCCACTCATTTAGAGCCTCAGTGAATAATGCACACCAGGGTAATAGTCGAGCAGCTTTTATAGGGCCACTCATTTTTTCCTCACTGAGTGATATACACATGAGAAATCCTCAGGATTATATTAAATACTACCAGTCGTTGAGAACCTTCCTGAATAATTCACAATGGAGCAATAGTCAGGTGTCTGTTTTATATGGTCTGTCATTCAAAGTTTCAGTGAATAATGACCTTCTATGGAGTAATCAGGACTCTGTTTAAAATAGCCACAAATTAAGTGCCTTCCTGAATGATACACACCTGGGTGACGGTCTTAAGCCTACTTCTTATGAACTCTGGTTTTGTGTGTCGCTGTGTAATACACACCTGGGGCAGTGTCAGGAGTCTATTTGGTTTGGACGCTCAAACAGAACCTGTTTTATTAATTCACACATGGATAACAATGAGGAGTCTGCATCATATGCCTACTCCTTCAGAGAAACAGTGAATAATGCACATGTGTGGTAATTAGAAGTCTTTTTCCTATGGCCCCTCTTTCACAGCCTCACTGCATATTACGCAGCTGTGATAGAGTCTGGTGTCTATTTTTTAGGGCCACTCACTCAGAGAAGCACTAAATAATGCACACACATGGAATAGTCAGAAGTCTCTACATTATGGCCACTTGTTAAGAACCTCACTATGTGTAAACACCTGGGGAAAGAGTCGGCATTTACCTTTATCCCTTCATTCAGAGTCTCCTAAATAATGCACACCTGTGGAATAGTCAGGAGACTCTTTCATGTGACCTCTAACTCGGAGTGTCACTTAATAATATGGTGTAGTCAGGAGACAATTTCATGGGGACACATATTCAGAGCATTGGTGAATAAGACAGGCAATTGTTATAGTAAGAAATCTAAATAATATGGCCACATCTGAGCCTCACTGAATAATACACACCTGGAGAATAATCGAACGTCTATTTTCCATGGACCTTCATTCAGAGCCTCGGTAAACAATGTACACTCGTGGAGTAGCCAGGAGTCTGTTATTTTAGGACACACATTCATAGCCTCAATAAATAATATGCACGTGTGGATTAGTCAGGATTCCATTTTGTATGGCCACTGACTCGTAACCTCAGTGAAAAATGCACAAATGTAAAGTACTCAGCAGTCTATTTCATATAGACACACACTCAGAGATTCACTGAATAACACAAATATTTAAGATAGACAGCATCCTGTTTCATATGGTCACACAGAAAGAGACTAACTGAGTAATACACACCTGGGGAAGTGTTAGGAGTCTACTTTATACAGTCTCTCATTTACAGCCTCAGGGAATAATGCACACATGTGGAAAAGACACTAGTCTATTTTATATGGCCACGAAAAGCACAGCCTGAGTGAGTAATATGCAACTTTGGAATAGTCACTAGTCTACTCCCGATGTTCAAGTATTTAGGGTCAGAGTCAAAAATACACTCCTGAGGACTAGTCAGAAAACAATTTCATATGGCCAATAGGTTTCAGAGCCTCAGTGAATAATACATACCTGGGAAATACTCAGGACGCTATTACACGTGGCATTAATTTCGGAGCATCATTGAATAGGAAACACATGTATTGTAGTCAGAATCCTGTTTCATAATTCCACATATTCAGAGCCTAACTGAGTAACGTACACCTTGGGAAAAGTCAGGATTCTATTTCGTATAGCCACTCATTTAGAGGCAAATGTAAAATCCCGCACCTGAGGAGTATTCTGGAGTCTCTATTTTATGGCCACTCATTCAGAGCTACACAGAATAATACAGACCTATGGAAACATCAGGAGTCTACTTCATATGGCCACTTATTCAGACCTCAGTGATGAATAATATATATCTTTAAAATACTAAGGATTCTATAATATACAGCCTCTTATCCGGAGACTCACAGATTTGTGCACACCTAAGGAATAGTCTGGAGACTGTTTGATATGAGCCTACACCCAGCGACTCAGTGGCCAATGCAGAACTGAAAAATAGTCAAGAGGATAGAGTCAGAATGTTATGTTGTCACTCGTTCATAATCTCACTGAAAAATACACACCTGGGGAATAATCAGAGTCCAAGTAATGTGGCCACCCAATCACTGCATTACCAAATAATGCACAATGGGGCAATAGTAAGGAGTCTATTTCATGTGGCCTCTCATTCAGAGCTTCAGTGCGTATTAAAAAGCTGTGGCGTATTCAGGACCCGATTTAAGGTAGCCCCAAATTAAGCAGCTCCATGAATGATATACACACGTGACAGAGTCAGGAGACTATTTGATATAGACACTCATACAGAACCATTTCGAGTACTGCACATGTGGGGAATAATCACTAGTCTGTTTCACATGGTGATTTGTTTGGGGAATCCATAGGTAATGCACACCTGTGGAGTAAAATGGGTTCTCTTTGGTAAGGCCACCCTTTCAGTGTTTTAGTGAATAGTATGTATATCTGATAAGTCAGGATTCTCTTTCACATGGCCACTCGTTCAGGGCCTCAGTGAAGAACACTCCCCTAAAGAATAGTCAAGGGTCTACTTCAAAAATCAAGATGCTTAGAGTCGCTGTACTTAATTAACACCTGGGCAATACATCTGAGGCCCTTTTTTGTAAGCCCACTTAGTCAGAGTCTCACTCAATAATACACACCTGGGGAAGTGTGAAGGGTCTACCTCATGTAGCCACTCATTTAGAGCCTCAGTGAATAATGCATACCAGTGTAATAGTCGAGCAGCTTTTGTACAACCTCTCATTTTGTGCCTCACTGAGTCACATAAACCTGAGAAATCCTCAGGATTCTATTTGATAATACCGCTCGTTGAGAACCTTGTTGAATAATTCACAATGGAGCAATATCATGTGTATATTTTATATGGTCTATCATTCAAAGTTTCAGTGAATAATGACCTTCCATGGAGTAATCAAGAGACTGTTTAAAATAGCCACGAATTAAGTGCCTTTTTGCATGATACACACCTGGGTGATGGTCTCGAGTCTACTTCGTATGAACTCTAGTTTTGTGTATCACTGAGTAATACACACCTGGGGAAGTGTCAGGAGTCTATTTGGTATGGACGCTCAAACAGAACCTGTTTGATTAATGCACACATGGATAACAATGAGGAGTCGGTGTCATATGGCTACTCCTTCAGACAAACAGTGAATAATGCACATGTGTGGTAATTGGAAGTCTGTTTCCTATGGCCCCCCTTTCACAGCCTCACTGCATATTACGCACTTGTGATAGAGTCTGGAGTCGATTTTTTAGGGCCACTCATTCAGAAAATCACTAAATAATGCACACCCGTGGAATAGTCAGAAGTCTCTTTCCTGTGGCCACTAGTTAAGTACCTCACTAAGTGTAAACACCTGGGGAAAGAGTCAGGATTTAACTTTATTTTCTCATTCAGAGTCTCGCTAAATATTGCACACCTGTGGATTAGTCAGGAGACTCTTTCATATGACCTGTAACTTGGAGTGTCACTGAATAATGTGGTATAGTCAGGAGTCTATTTCATAAAGACACATATTCAGAGCCTCGGTGAATAAGACAGGCCCTTTCTATAGTAAGGAATGTTTTTAATATGGCCACATCTTCTGAGCTTCACTGAATAATACACACCTGGAGAATAATTGGTAGTGTATTTTCCATGGACCTTCATTCAGTGCCTCGGTAAATAATGTACGCTCATGGTATAGCCAGGAGTCTGTTATATTAGGACACACATTCACAGACTCAGTGGATAGTGTGTACATGTGGATTAGTCAGGATTCCATTTCGTATGGCCACTAAGCTTGCGGGGAGGGAGAGAGAGAGAGAGGATGGACTCTGAGATAGGGAGCTGGGTGATCAGGCTCGGCGGGTCCCACCATCACGGGGACAAGCAGGGCGGTGACTGGAGGCGCTTGGGGCTGAGAGCTTTGCTGCTGGCATCTAGGATGGTGCAGCCCGGTGAGGGAGGGGGGCCTGCCGTTTCTGACGCAATCTGCCCCTAGTGAAGTACCGCCCAGGGCTGATGCAGCCTGCCGTTGCCGAGGCAACCTGCCATAACAGAGAGACTCCGCCAAGAGGAGGGAGCAAGCCACAGCAGAAGGAAGCCCAGTAGCAATAGGGCATACCCGCGCTAGCAGGTAAGAGCCCCGGCAGGCAAATAGTGAATAGACTGCCACTTAGTGGGGCAGGACAGTGCAACAGATACTCATAAAGAAAGACCTAACTCCCTGAGACAGAGCATCTAAGGGGTGAAAAAAAAGGGTGGTTAATGAGTTCTATTGCAGCAGACATAAACAACCTCCCAACAAACCTGAATGAACAACGGAGCTCACAGCTCAGCACTGGAGCTCCTATAAAGCACAAACTGACTCCTTAAGCAGCTCCCTGACCCCTGTATATCCAAAGAGTCACTCCAAAAAAGGACTAATCAGACTGACGTTTGGTGGGCATCATTCTGGAACAAAGATGGCAGAAGAAGAAACTGGTATCATCTCTCACTGGTCCACAGCTGATACAGGTATACTCCAGAAATGCAGGGCCTGGAGTGGACCTCAGCACTTATACAGCAGAGAGCCTAGACCATTAGAAGGAAAACTAAGTAACAGAAATACTTCATCATCAACAATCTCAGCATCCACACAGAGACACAATTGAAAAATCAGCAACTACTAAGACGACAGGCGGATAAATCCATAAAGATGGGAAGAAACCAGCGAGAAAAGGGGGAAAACACCCAAAACCAAAACACATCACCTGCTACAAAGGACCAAAACTCCTCACAAGCAAGGGAACCAAGCTGGACGGAGAATGAGTGTGAAGAAATGACGGAATCAGACTTCAGAAAGTGGATAATGAGAAACATCATTGAGCTATAAGAACATGTTCTAAATCAGTGCAAAGAAACTAAGAACCTTGAAAAAAGATGCGAGGAATTGACAACAAGAATGGACAACTTAGAGAGGAATATGAATGAATTGAAGGAGCTGAAAAACACAACACGAGAACTTCGTGAAGCATGCACAAGTTTCAACAGCCGAATTGACCAAGCAGAAGAAAGAATATCAGAAGTTGAAGATCAACTCAATGAAATAAAACGTGAAACCGAGATTAAAGGAAAAAGCGGAAAATGAATGAACAAAATCTCCAAGAAATGTGGGACTATGTGAAGAGACCCAACCTACGTTAGATAGGTGTACCAGAATGTGATGAAGAGAATGAATCTAAGTTGGAAAGCACTATTCAAGATAGTATCCAGAAAAATTTTCCCAACCTAGCAAGACAGGTCAATACTCAACTCCAGGAAATACAGAGAACACCACAAAGATACTCCACAAAAAGAGCAAGCCCAAGGCACATAATCATCAGATTCACCAGGGTTGAAATGAAGGAGAAAATACTAAGGGCAGCCAGAGAGAAAAGTCAGGTAACCCACAAAGGGAAGCCCATCAGACTCACAGCAGATCTCTCGGCAGAGATTCTACAAGCCAGAAGAGTGGGGGCCAATATTCAACATCCTTAAAGAAAAGAACTTTCAACCCAGAATTTCATATCCAGCCAAACTGAGCTTCATAAGTGAAGGAAAAATAAAATCCTTAATGAACAAGCAAGATCTCAGATATTTTGTCACCACTAGGCCTGCTTTACAAGAGCTCCTGAAAAAGGAACTACACATAGAAAGAAACAACCAGTACCAGCCATCCGAAAAGAATACCAAATGCTAAACACCATCAAGAAAATGAAGAATGTACATGAACCAACGGGCAAACAGCCAGCTAGCATCAAAATGGCAGTATCAAATTCACACATAACAATATTAACACTAAATGTAAATAGGCTAAATGCAACAATCAAAAGACAGACTAGCAAATTGGATAAAAAAACCAAAACCCATCGGTGTGCTGTATCCAGGAAACCCACCTCACACGCAAAGATACACAAAGGCTCAAAATAAAAGAATGGAGGGATATTTACCAAGCAAATGGAGAGCAAAAAAAAGCAGGAGTTGCAATTCTCGTCTCTGATAAAATAGACTTTAAAGCAACAAAGATCAAAAGGGACAAAGAAGGTCATTACATAATGCTAAAAGGATCGATACAACAAGAAGAGCAAAGGATTCTAAATATATATGGACACAATGTAGGAGCACCCAGATATATAAGGCAAGTTCTTAATGACTTACAAAGGGACTTAGACTCCCACACAATAATAGTGGGAGATTTTAACACTCCACTGTCAATAGCAGACAGATCAACCAAAGAGAAAATTAACAAGAATATCCAGGACTTGAACTCAGACCTGGAACAAGAAAACCTGATGGACATTTACGGAAATCTCCACCCCAAATACACAGAATATACATTCTTCTCAGCACCATATCACACCTACTCCAAAATTGACCACATAATTGGAAGTAAAGCACTCCTCAGCAAATGCAAAACAACTGACATTATAACAAACAGTCTCTCAGACCATAGTGCAATCAAGTTGGAACTCAGAATTCAGACAATAACGCAGAACTGCACAGCTTCATGGAAACTGAACAATTGGCTCTTGAATGTTGCTTGGATAAACAATGAAATGAAGGCAGAAATAAAGAAGCTCTTCAAAACCAATGAAAATGAAGACACAACGTACCAGAATCTCTGGGACACATTTAAAGCAGTCTGTAGAGGAAAATATATAGCAATAAGTGCCCACATGAGAAGAGTGGAGAGATCCAAAATTGACACCCTATCATCAAAATTGAAAGAGCTAGAGGAGCAAGATCAAAAAAGCTCAAAACCTAGCCGAAGACAAGAAATAACTAAGATCAGAGCAGAACTGAAGGAGATAGAGACAAGAAAAACCCTTCAAAAAATCAATAAATCTAAGAGCTGGTTTTTCGAAAAGATCAACAAAATAGACAGACCACTAGCCAGACTGATAAAAAAAGGAAAGAGAGAACAACCAAATAGATGCAATAAAAAACAATAATGGGGAAATCACCACATATTCCACAGAAATTCAAACCATGATCAGAGAATACTACAAACAACTCTATGCACATAAACTAGTAAATCAGGAAGAAATGGATAAATTCCTGGACGCCTGTGTCCTCCCAAGCCTAAACCAGGAGGAAGCCAAAACTATGAATAGACCAATAACAAGGTCTGAAGTTGAGGCAGCAATTAAGAGCCTACCACACAAAAAGAACCCAGGTGGTTTCACAGCTGAATTCTACCAGACACACAAAGAGGATCTGGTACCATTCCTTCTGAAGCTATTCCAAGGAATCCATAAAAAGGGAATCGTTCCCAAATCATTTTATGAGACCAACATCATCCTGATACCAAAACCTGCCAGAGACTCAACAAGTAAAGAAAACTTCAGGCCGATATCCATGATGAACATAGATACAAAAATCTTCAATAAAATACTGGCAAACCGATTGCAACAGCACATTAAAAAACTTATCCATCATGATCAAGTAGGATTCATCCAGGGGATGCAAGGCTGGTTCAACATAGGCAAGTCTATAAATGTAATTCACCACATAAACAGAAACAAAAACAAAAACCACATGATTATCTCAATTGACACAGAGAAGGCATTTGACAAAATTCAACAGCCCTTTATGCTAAAAACCCTCAATAAACTTGGTATTGATGGAACATATCTCAAAGTAATTAAAGCTACTTACGACAAACCAACAGCCAATATCATACTTAATGGGCAAAAACTGGAAGCATTCCCTTTGAAATCTGGCACTAGACAAGGATGCCCTCTCTCACCACTCCTATTCAACATAGTACTGGAAGTTCTAGCCAGAGCAATCAAGCAATAAATAGAAATAAAGGTTATTCAAATAGGAAAGGTGGAAGGCAAATAGTTTCTATTTGCAGACGACATGATAGTATACCTAGAAGACCCCATCACCTCCGCCCAAAAGTTCCTGCAACTGATAAGCAACTTCAGCAAAGTCTCAGGATATAAAATCAATGTTCAAAAATCACAAGCATTCCTACACACCAATAACAGACTTAAAGAGAACCAAATCAAGAACGAACTGCCATTCACAATTGCTACAAAGAAAATAAAATACCTAGGAATACAACTCACAAGGAACGTAAGGGACCTCTTTAAGGAAAACCACAAACCACTGCTCAACGAAATAAGAGAGGACACAAACAGATGGAGAAACATTCCATGTTCGTGGTTAGGCAGAATCAATATTGTGAAAATGGCTATACTGCCCAAAGTAATTTACACAATCAATGCTATCCCCATCAAACTACCATTGACTTTCTTCACAGAACTGGAAAAAACCACCACGAATTTTATATGGAACCAAAAAGGAGCCAGCATAGTCAAGTCAATTCTAAGCAAAAAGAACACAGCGGGAGGCATCACACTACCAGACTTCAAACTATACTACAAGGCTACAGTAATCAAAACAGCATAATACTGGTACCAAAACAGAGATATAGACCAATGGAACAGAACGGAAGCATCAGAGGCAACACAACATATCTACAACCATATTATCTTTGATAAACCAGACAAAAGCAGGCAATGGGGAAAGGATATTCTATTTAATAAATGGTGTTGGGAAAACTGGCTAGCCATGTGCAGAAAGCAGAAACTGGACCCCTTCCTGACACCTTAAACTAAAGTTAACTCCAGATGGATAAAAGACTTAAACATAAGACGTGACACCATAAAAACCCTAGAAGAAAATCTAGGCAAAACCATTCAGGACATAGGAGTAGGCAAGGACTTCATGATAAGAACACCAAAAACATTTGCAACAAAAGCCAAAATAGACAAATGGGACCTAATCAAACTCCACAGCTTCTTCACAGCAAAAGAAACAGTCACTGGAGTGAATTGGCAACCATCAGAATTGGAAAAAATCTTTGCAGTTTACGCATCTGACAAAGGGCTGATATTCAGAATTTACAAAGAACTCAAACAGATTTACAGGAAAAAGACAAACAAGCCCATTCAAAAATGGGCAAATGAAATGAACAGACACTTTACAAGAGAAGACATACATGAGTCCTACAAACACATGAAAAAATGCTCACCTTCACTGGTCATTAGAGAGATGCAAATCAAAACCACATTGAGATACCATCGCATGCCACTTAGAATGGCGATCATTAAAAAATCTGGAGACAGCAGATGCTGGAGAGGATGTGGAGAAAGAGGAAAACTCTTACACTGTTGGTGGGAGTGTAAATTAGTTCAACCATTGTGGAAGGCAGTGTGGCGATTTCTCCAAGACCTAGAAATAGAAATTCCATTTGACCCAGCATTCTCCTTACTGGGTATGTATCCAAAGGACTAGAAATCATTCTACTATAAGGACACATGCACACGAATGTTTATTGCAGCACTGTTTACAATAGCAGAGACCTGGATCCAACCCAAATGCCCATCGATGATTGACTGTACTGGGAAAATGTGGCACATATACAACATGGAATATTATGCAGCAATCAAAAATGATGAGTTTGTGTTCTTTTTATTGACATGGATAAATCTGTAGAACATCATTCTCAGCAAACTGACACAAGAAAAGAATAAGAAATACCGCATATTCTCACTCATAGGCGGGTGAGAAAAGTGAGAACACATGGACAAAGGGAGGGGGTCTACTACACACTGGGGTCTATTGGGGTAGTGGGGGGGACAGCCGGGGAGCTGGGGAGGGATGGCCTGCAGATAAATGTCAAGTGTGGGTGTAGGGGTGCAAGGCAGCAAAACACACTGCCTTGTGTGTACCTATGAAACTACCTTGCACGATCTGCATATGAACCCCAAAACCTAGAATGCAATAAACATTAAAAAAAAAGAGAGACCCTTGCTATAGTAAGGAATCTAATTAATATGGCCACATATTCTGAGCCTCCCTGAATAATACACACCTTGAGAATAATTGGGAGTCTATCTTCCATGGACCTTCATTCAGAGCCTTGGTAAATAATGTACACTGGTGGAGTAGCCAGGAGTCTCTTCTATTAGGACACACATTCATAGCCTCAGTGGATAATATGCACGTGGGGATTAGTCAGTATTCCATTTTGTATGGCCATTGACTCATAACCTCAGTGAAAAATGCACAAATGTAAAGTACTCAGCAGTCTATTTAATGTACACACTCATGCAGAAATTCACTGAATGACACAAATATTTAAGATAGACACCATCCTGTTTCATATGGTCACACAAAAAGAGCCTCACTGAGTAATGCACACCTGGGGAAAAGTTAGGAGTCTACTTTATACAGCCTGTCATTTACAGCATCAGGGAGTAATGCACACGTGTGGAATAGACACTAGTCTATTTTATATGGCAACAAAAAGCAAAGCCTGAGTGAGTAATAGGCAACTTTGCAATAGCCACTAGTCTACTCCATATGCCCAACTATTTAGTGTCAGGGTAAATAATACATGCCTGTGGACTAGTCAGAAAACAATTCCATATGGCCAAAAAGTTTCAGAGCCTCAGTGAATAATACATACCTAAGAAATACTCAGGACTTTATTACATGTGGCATCAATTTCACAGCTTCATTGAATAGGAAACACCTGTATTGTAGTCAGAATTCTGTTTTATACAGCCACATATTCAGAGCCTAACTGAGTAACATACTCCTTGGGAAAAGTCAGGATTCTATTTCATATAGCCACTCGTTTAGATGCAAATGTAAAAACACACGCCTAGGGGGTATTCAGGAGTCTCTATTTTATGGCCACTCATTCTGAGCTTCACAGAATAATACAGACCTATGGAAACGTCAGGAGTGTACTTCCCTTGGCCACTTATTCAAGACCTCAGTGAAGAATCATATATATCTCGAAAATACTTAGGATACTATGATACATAGCCACTTCTCCGGAGACTCACGAAAAAATGCACACCTAAGAAAAAGTCTGGAGAGTCTTTGATATGACCCTACACGCAGCCACTCGGTGGACAATCCAGAAATGGAAAATAGTCAAGAGGATAGATTCAGGAGTTTATGTCATGTGGTCACTCGTTCAGAATCTCACTGAAGAATACAAACCTGGGGAATAGTGAGGGTCCAAGTCCTACGGCCAACCAATCACAGCATTTCCGAATAATGCACAATGGGGCAATAGTAAGAAGTTTATTTCATGTGGCCTCTCATTCAGAGCTTCAGTGTGTAATAAACATCTGTGGAGTAGTCAGGACCCGATTCAAGGTAGCCCCAAATTAAGCAGCTCCGTGGATGATACACACACGTGTCAGAGTCAGGAGACTATTTGATATAGACACTCATACAGAACCTTTTTGAGTACTGCACATGTGGGGAATAAACACTAGTCTCTTTCATATGGTGATTCGTTTGGAGAATCTGAAAGTAACGCACACCTGTGGAGTAAAATGGGTTCTATTTCGTAAGGCCACTCTTTCAGTATTTTAGTGAATAGTATGTATATCTGATAAGTCAGGAATATCTTTCACGTGGCCACTAGTTCAGGGTCTCTGTGAAGAACACTCCCATCAAAAATAGTCAAGGGTCTACTTCAAATGGCTACACGTTCAGAGTTTCTGTATGTAATGAACACCTGGGAAATACACTTGAGTCTCTATTTTATTTTTTTAAAATTTTTTTATTATTTATTTATTTTATTTTATTTTTAATTTTTTAATTTTTTTAATTTTTATTGCATTATAGGTTTTGGGGTACATGTGCAGAACGTGCAAGATAGTTGCATAGGTACACATATGGCAGTGTGTTTTGCTGCCTTCCTCCCCTTCACCCACACTTGGCATTTATCCCCAGGCTATCCCTCCCCAGCCCTCCCCACTGTCCCTCCCCCATTCCCCCAATAGACCCCAGTGTATAGTAGACCGCCTCTCTGTGTCCATGTGTTCTCATTTTTCTCACCCACCTATGAGTGAGTATATGCAGTATTTCTTTTTCTGTTCTTCTGTCAGTTTGCTGAGAATGATGTTCTCCAGATTCATCCATGTCCTTACAAAGGACACAAACTCATCATTTTTGATTGCTGCATAATATTCCATGGTGTATATGTGCCACATTTTCCCAGTCCAGTCTATCATCGTTGGGCATTTGGGTTGGTTCCAGTTCTTTGCTATTGTAAACAGTGCTGCAATGAACATTCGTGTGCATGTGTCCTTATAGTAGAACGATTTATAGTCCTTTGGATATATACCCAGTAATGGGATTGCTGGGTCAACGGGAATTTCTATTTCTAGGTCCCTGAGGAATCCCCACACTGTCTTCCACGCCCAGTTAGTCAGAGTCTCATTCAATAATACACACCTGGGGAAGAGTGAAGAGTGTACTTCATGTAGCCACTCATTTAGAGCCTCAGTGTATAATGCACACCATGGTAAGAATCAAGCAGCTTTTATATGGCCACTCATTTTTTACCTCACTGAGTGGTATACACCTGAGGAATCATCGGGATTGTATTTGATACTACCACTCGTTGACATCCTTGTTGAATGACTCACAATGGAGCAATAGTCAGGTGTTTATTTTTTATGGTCTATCATTCAACGTTTCAGTGAATAATGACCTTCTATGAAGTAATCAAGATGCTGTTTAAGATAGCCACGAATTAAGGTTTTTCCTGAATGATACACACCTGGGTGACAGTCGAAAGTCTATTTCATATTAGCTCTAGTTTTGTGTATCGCTGTGTAATACACACCTGGGTCAGTGCCAGCATTCTATTTGGTATGGACGCTCAAACGGAACCTGTTTGATTAATGCACACGTGAAAAACAATGAGGAGTTTGTGTCATATGGCTACTCCTTCAGACAAACAGTAAATAATGTACATGTGGAGTAACTAGATGTCTGTTTCCTATGGCACCTCTTTCACAGCGTCACTGAGTATTACGCACTTGTGATAGAGTCTGGAGTCTAATTTTTATGGCCACTCATTCAGAGAATCACTAAATAATGCACACCTGCGGAATAGTCAGAGGTCTCTTTCCTATGGCCACTCTTTAAGAACCTCACTAAGTGTATACACCTGAAGAAAGAGTCAGGATTTAACTTTATCCCCTCATTCAGAGTCTCGCTAAATAATGCACACCTGTGGAATAGTCAAAAGATTCTTTCATTTGGCCTCTACCTGGGAGTGTCACCAAATAATGTGATGTAGTCAGGAGTCTATTTCATGGAGACACATATTCAGAGCATCAGTGAATAAGACAGGCCCTTGCTATAGTAAGGTATCTAATTAATATGGCCACATCTTCTGTTCCTCACTGAATAATACATACCTGGAGAATAAGTGGAAGTCTATTTTCCATGGACCTTCATTCAGAGCCTCGGTAAATAATGTACACCCGTGGAGTAGCTAGCAGTCTGTTATATTAGGACACATATTCATAGCCTCTGTGGATAATATGCATGTGTGGATATTTCGGGATTCAATTTTATATGGCCACTGACTCATAACCTCAGTGAAAAATGCACAAATGTAAAGTACTCAGCAGTCTATTTCATATAGACACTCATTCAGAAATTCACTGAAAAACACAAATATTTAAGATAGACAGCATCCTGTTTCATATGGTCACACAGAAAGAGCCTAACTGAGTAATGCACAGCTGGGGAAGTGTTAGGAGTCTACTTTATACAGCCTCCCATTTACAGCCTCAAGGAATAATGCACATGTGTGGAATAGACACTAGTCTATTTTATATGGCCCCGAAAAGCAAAGCCTGAGTGAGTAATATGCAACTTTGGAATAGTCACTAGTATACTCCATATGCTCAAGTATTTAGTGTCAGAGTCAATAATACATGCCTGCGGAATAGTCAGAAAACAATTTCATATGGCCAAAGAGTTTCAGAGCCTCAGTGAATAATACATACCTGGGAAATACTCAGGACGCTATTACATGTGGCATCAATTTCAGAGCTTCATTGAATGGGAAACACCTGTATTGTAGTCAGAATCCTGTTTCTTACAGCCACATATTCAGAGTTTAACTGAGTAACATACGTTTTGGGAAAAGTCAGGATTCTATTTAATATAGCCACTCATGTAGAGGCGAATGTAAAAACGCATGCCTGTGGAATATTCAGGAGTCTCTATTTTATGGCCACACATTCAGAGCTTCACAGAATAATACAGACGTATGGAAACGTCAGGAGTGTACTTCACATGGCCAATAATTTAGGACCTCATTGGAAAATCATATATATCTGGAAAATACTCAGAATTCTATGAAATACAGCCACTTATTTGGAGACTCACAAAATAGTGCACACCTAAAAAATATTCTGGAGGCTCTCTGATATGACCCTACACTCAGCGACACAGTGGCCAATGCAGAACCGGAAAATAGTCAAGAGGATAGAGTCAGGAGGTTATGTTATGTGGTCACTCGTTCAGAATCTCACTGAAGATTACACAACTGGGGATAATTTGAGTCAAGTCAGGAGGCCACCCAATCACAGCATTACCAAACAATGCACAATGGGGCAATAGTAAGGAGTATATTTCATGTGGCATCTTATACAAGGCTTCAGTGCATAATAATCAGCTGTGGAGTAGTCAGGACCCTATTTAATGTAGCCCCAAATTAAGCAGCTTCGTGAATGATACACACACGTGTCAGAGTCAGGAGACTGTTTGATATAGACACTCATACAGAACCTTTTCGAGTACTGCAAATGTGGGGAATAATCACTAGTATGTTTCATATGGTGATTCATTTGGAGAATTTAAAGATAACGCACACCTGTGGAGTAAAATTTGTTCTCTTTTGTAAGGCCACCCTTTCAGTGTTTTAGTGAATAGTATGTATATCTGATAAGTCAGGAATCCCTTTCACATGGCCACACGTTCAGGGCCTCATTGAAGAACACTCCCCTCAAGAATAGTCAAGGGTCTACTTCAAATTGCTACAGGTTCAGAGTCTCTGTACATAATTAACACCTGGCCAATACACCTGAGTCTCCTTTTTTTATGCCCACTAAATCAGAGTCTCATTCAATAATACACACCTGGGGAAGTGTGAAGAGTCTACCTCATGTAGCCACTCATTTAGAGCCTCAGTGAATAATGCACACCAAAGTAATAGTCGAGCAGCTTTTATACTGCCACTCATTTTGTCCCTCACTGAGTGATACACACCTGAGGAATCCTCAGGATTCTATTTGGTACTACTGCTCGTTGAGAACCTTGTTGAATAATTCACAATGGAGCAATAGTTAGGTGTCACTTTTACATGGTTTATCACTCAAAGTTTCAATGAATAATGACCTTCTATGGAGTAATCAGGGCGCTGTTTAAGATAGCCACGAATTAAGTGCCTTCCTGAATGATACAAACCTGTGTGACAGTCGGGAGTCTATTTCCTATGAACTCTAGGTTTGTGTATTGCTGAGTAATACACACCTGGGGCAGTGTCAGGAGTTTATTTGGTATAAACGCTCAAACGGAACCTGTGTGATTAATGCACACATAAATAACAATGAGGAGTCTGTGTCATATGACTACTCCTTCAGAAAAACTGTGAATAATGAACATGTGGAGTAATTAAAAGTCTGTTTCCTATGGCCCGTCTTTCACAGCGGAACTGAGTATTATTCACTAGTGATAGCGTCTGGAGTCTATTTTTTTCTGGCCACTCATCCAGATAATCAATAAATAAGGCACACCTGCGAAAGAGTCAGAAGTCTCTTTCCTATGGCCACTCGTTAAGAGCATCACTAAGTGTAAACACGTGGGGAAAATGTCAGGATTTACCTTTATCCCTCATTCAGAGTCTCGCTAAATAATGCGCACCTGTGGAATAGTCAGGAGACTCTTTCATGTGGCCTCTAACTCGGAGTGTCACTGAATAATGTGGTGTAGTCAGGAGTCTATTTCATGGAGACACATATTCAGAGCCTTGGTGAATACGACAGGCCCTTGCTATAGTAAGGAATCTAATTAATATGGCCACATCTTCTGAGCCTCACTGAATAATACACACCTGGGGAATAATTGAGAATCCATTTTCCATGGACCTTCATTCAGAGCCTCGTTAAATAATGTACACCAGTGGAGTAGCCAGGAGTCTGTTATATTAGGACACACATTGATAGCCTCTGTGTATAATATGCACGTGTGGATTAGTCAGGATTCCATTTTGTATGGCCACTGACTCGTAACCTCAGTGAAAAATGCACAAATGTAAACTACTCAGCAGTATATTTCATGTAGACACTCATTCAGAGATTCACTGAATAACACAAATATTTAAGATAGAAAGCATCCTGTTTCATATGGTCACACAGAAAAGTCTCACTGAGTAATGCACAACTCAAGAAGTGTTAGGAGTCTACTTGAAACAGCCTCTAATTTACAGCCTCAGGAAATAATGCTCACGTGTGGAATAGACACTAGTCTATTTTATATGGCCACGAAAAGCAAAGCCTGAGTGAGTAATACGCAACTTTTGATTAGCCACTAGTCAACTCCATATACCTAAGTATTTAGAGTCAGAGGCAATAATGAACGCCTGTGAACGAGTAAGAAAACAATTTCATCTGGTCAAAAAGTTTCAGAGCCTCAGTGAATAATACATACCTGGGAAATACTCAGGACACTATTACATGTGGCATCAGTTTCAGAGCTTCATTGAATAGGAAACCCCTGTATTTTAGTCAGAATCCTGTTGCATACAGCCACATATTCAGAGCCTAACTGAGTAACATACGCCTTGGGAAAGATCAGGATTCTATTTCGTATAGCCACTCATTTAGAGGCGAATGTAAAAACGCACGCCTGAGGAGTATTCAGGAGTCTCTAATTTCTGGCCACACATTCAGAGCTTCACAGAAAAATACAGACCTATGGAAACGCCAAGAGTGTACTCCCCATGGTCACTGATTCAGGACCTCAGTGAAGAATCATATAAATCTGGAAAATAATCAGGATTCTATGATATATAGCCACTTATACGGAGACTCACGGAATAATGCAAACATAAAAAATAGTCCGGAGACTCTTTGATATGACGCTACATTCAGCGTCTCAGTGGCCAATGTAGAACTGGAAAATAGTCAAGAGGATAGAGTCAGGAGTTTATTATATGTGGTCACTCGTTCAGAATCTCACTGAAGAATACATACCTGGGGAATATTCAGAGTCAATTCATAAGGCAACCCAATCACAGCATTACCAAATAATGCACACTGGGGCAATAGTAAGGAGTCTATTTCAGTGGCCTTTCATTCAGAGCTTCAGTGCATAATAAACAGCTGTGGAGTAGTCTGGACCCGATTTAAAGTAGCCCCAAATTAAGCAGCTCGGTGGATGAGACACACACGAGTCAGAGTCAGGAGACTATGTGATATAGACAGTCATACAGAACCTTTTCAAGTACTGCACCTGTGGGGAATAATGACTAGTGTGTTTTATATGGTGATTCGTTCGGAGAATCTGAAAGTAATGCACAGCTGTGGAGTAAAATGGTTTCTATTTTGTAAGCCCCCTCTTTCAGTGTTCTAGTGAATAATATGTATATCTTATAAATCAGGAATCTCTTTCACATGGCCACTCAATCAGGGCGTCTGTGAAGAACACTCCCCTCATGAATAGTCAAGGGTCTATTTCAAATGGCTACACGTTGAGAGTATCTGTACGTAATGAACACCTAGGCAATAAACCTGAGTTTCTATTTTTTATGTCTACTTAGTCAGAGTCTCATTCAATAATACACACCTGGGGAAGAGTGAAAATTCTAACTCATGTAACCACTCATTTAGAACCTCAGTGAGTAATGCACAACAGGGTAATAATCGAGCAGCTTTTATACGGCCACTCAATTTCTGCCTAACTGAGTAATATACACCTTAGGAATCCTCAGGATTATATTTGATACTGCTACTCATTGAGTACCTTGTTGAATAATTCACAGTGAAGCAATAGTCAGGTGTCTATTTTATATGGTCTATCATTCAAAGTTTCAGTGAATAATGACCTTCTATAAAGTAATCAGGATGCTTATTATGATAGCCACGAATTAAGTGCCTTCCTGAATGATACACACCTGGGTGACAGTCAAGAGTCTATTTCATATGAACTCTAGATTTGTGTATCGTTGAGTAATACACACCTGGGGCAGTGTCAGGAGTCTATTTTGTATGGACGCTCAAACGGAACCTGTTTGATTAATGCAGACATGGATAGCAATGAGGAGTCTGTGTCCTACGGCTACTCCTTCAGAAAAATAGTGAATAATGCACATGTGGAGTAATAAGCAGTCTGTTTCCTATGGCCCCTCTTTCACAGCCTCACTGAGTATTATGCACTAGAGATACAGTCTGGAGTCTGTTTTTTTTTAATTTTTTAAATTTTTATTTCATTATAGGTTTGGGGGTACATGTGCAGAGTGTGCAAGATAGTTGCATAGGTACACACATGTCAGTGTGCTTTGCTGCCTTCCTCCCCTTCACCCACACTGGGCATTCATCCCCAGGCTGTCCATACCCAGCCCCCACCACTGTCCCTCCCCCCTTGCCCCCAGTAGACCCCAGTGTGTAGTAGACCCCCTCCCTGTGTCCATGTGTTCTCATTTTTCTCTCCCGCCTATGAGTGAGAATATGCGGTATTTCTTTTTCTTTTCTTGTGTCAGTTTGCTAAGAATGATGTTCTACAGATTCATCCTTGTCCTTACAAAGGACACAAACTCATCATTTTTGATTGCTGCATAATATTCCATGGTGTATATGTGCCACATTTTCCCAGTCCAGTCTATCATCGATGGGCACTTGGGTTGGTTCCAGTTCTTTGCTATTGTAAACAGTGCTGCAATGAACATTCGTCTGCATGTGTCCTTATAGTAGAACAATTTATAGTCCTTTAAATATATACACAGTAATGGGATTGCTGGGTCTAATGGAATTTCTATTTCTGGGTCCTTGAGGAATCGCCACACTGTCTTCCACAATGGTTGAACTAATTTACACTCCCACCAACAGTGTAAGAGTGTTCCTATTTCTCCACATCCTCTCCAGCATCTGTTGTCTCCAGATTTTTTAATGATCACCATTCTAACTGGCGTGTGATGGTATCTCAATGTGGTTTTGATTTGCATCTCTCTAATGACCAATGATGATGAGCATTTTTTCATGGGTTTGTTTGTGGAGTCTGTTTTTTATGGACACTCATTCAGAGAATCACTAAATAATGCACACCAGCAGAATAGTCAGGAGTCTCTTTCCTATGGCCACTCGTTAAGAGCCTCACTAAGTGTAAACACCTGAAGAACGAGTCAGGATTTACCTTTATTCCCTCATTCAGAGTCTTGCTAAATAATGGGCACCAGTGGAATAGTCAGGAGACTCATTCATGTGGCCTCTACCTCGGAGTGTCACTGAATAGTGTGGTGTAGTCAGGAGTCTATTTCATGGAGACACATATTCAGAGCCTCAGTGAATAAGACAGGCCCTTGCTATAGTAAGGAATCTAGTTAATATGGCCGCCTCTTCTGAGCTTCACCGGATAATAAACACCTGGGGAATAATTGGGAGTCTATTTTTCATGGACTTCCATTCAGAACCTCGGTAAATAATGTACACTCTTGGTGTAGCCTGGAGTCTGTAATATTAGGACACACATTCATAGCCTCAGTGGATACTATACACGTGTGGATAAGTCAGGATTCCATTTTGTATGGCCACTGACTTGTAACCTCAGTGAAAAATGCACAAATGTAAAGTGCTCAACAGTCTATTTAATACAGACACTCTTTCAGAGATTCACTGAATAACAAAAATATTTAAGATAGAGAGCATCCTGTTTTATATGGTCACACAGATGGAGTCTCACTGAGTAATGCACACCTGGTGAAGTGTTAGGAGTCAACCTTATACAGCCTCTCATTTACAGCCTCAGGAAATAATGCACACGTGTGGAATAGACACTAGTCTATTTTATATGGCAACAAAACGCAAAGCCTGAGTGAGTAATAGGCAACTTTGGAATAGTCACTAGTCTTCTCCATATGCCCAAGTATTTTTAGTGTCAGAGTCAATAATACACGCCTGTGGACTAGTCAGAAAAGAATTTCATGTGGCCAAAGAGTTTCAGAGCCTCAGTGAATAATACATACCTGGGAAATACTCAGGACACTATTACATGTGGCATCAATTTCAGAGCTTCATTGAATAGGAAACCCCTGTAATTTAGTCAGAATCCTGTTGAATACAGTCACATATTCAGAGCCTAACTGTGTAATATACGCCTTGGGAAAAGTCAGAATTCTATTTCGTGTCGCCAATCATTAAGAGGCGAATGTAAAACCGCACGCCTGAGGAATATTCAGGAGTCTCTAATTTCTGGCCACACATTTAGAGCTTCACAGAAAAATACAGACCTATGGAAATGCCAGGAGTGTACTTCCCATGGCCACTGATTCAGGACCTCAGTGAAGAATCATATAAATCTGGAAAATACTCAGGATTCTATGATATATAGCCACTTATCCAGAGACTCATGAAATAATGCACACCTAAGGAATAGTCTGGAGACTCTTAGATATGACCCTACATTCAGGGACTCAGTGGCCAATGTCGAACTGAAAAATAGTCAAGAGGATAGAGTCAGGAGTTTATGTTATGTGGTCACTTGTTCAGAATCTCACTGAAGAATACACACCTGGGGAATAGTCAGAGTCCAATTTATAAGGCAACCCAATCACAGCATTACCGAATAATGCACAATGGGGCTATAGTAAGGAGTCTATTTCATGTGGCCTCTCATTCAGAGCTTCAGTGCATAATAAACAGCTGTGGAGTAGTCTGGACCCGATTTAAGGTAGCTCCAAATTAAGCAGCTTCATGGATGAGACACACACGAGTCTGAGTCAGGAGACTATTTGATATAGACTCTCATACAGAACCTTTTCGAGTACTGCACATGTTGGGAATAATCACTAGTCTATTTCATATGGAGATTCGTTTGGAGAATCCGAAAGTAATGCACACCTGTGGAGTAAAATTGGTTCTATGTTGTAAGGCCAGTCTTTCAGTGTTCTATTGAATAATATGCATATCTGATAAATCAGGAATCTCTTTCATATGGCCACTCGTTCAGGGCGTCTGTGAAGAACACTCCCCTCATGAATAGTCAAGGTTCTACTTCAAATGGCTACACGTTCAGAGTCTCTGTACATAATGAACACCTGGGCAATACAACTGAGTCTTTTTTTTATGCCCACTTAGTCAGTCTTATTCTATAATACACACCTGTTGAAGAGTGAAGAGTCTACTTCATGTAGCCACTCATTGAGAGCCTCAGTGAATAATGCACACCAGGGTAGTAGTCGAGGAGATTTTATCCAGCCACTTATATTGTGCCTCCCTGAGTGATATACACCTGAGGAATCCTCAGGATTCTATTTGATACTTCCACTCGTTGAGAAACTTGTTGAATAACTCACAATGGAGCAATAGTCAGGGGCCTATTTTATATGGTCTATCATTCAAAGTTTCAGTGAATAATGACCTTCTATGGAGCAATCAGGATGCTGTTTAAGATAGCCACGAATTAATTGCCTTCTTGCATGTTACAAACCTGGTTGACAGTCGGGAGTCTCTTTCATATGAACTCTAGTTGTGTGTATCTCTGAGTAACACACAACTGGGGTACTGTCATGAGTCTATGGTTACTCCTTCAGACAAACAGTGAATAATGCACATGTGGAGTAATAGAAGTCTGTTTCCTATGGCCCCTCTTTCACAGCCTCACTGAGTATTATGCACTTGTGATAGAGTCTGGAGTCTATTTTTTATGGCCACTCATTCACAGCATCACTAAATAATGCACACCTGCGGAATAGTCAGAAGTCTCTTTCCTATGGCCACTCGTAGGGAGGCTCACTAAGTGTAAACATCTGGGGAAAGAGTCAGGATTTACCTTTATCCTTTCATTCAGAGTCTCGCTAAATAATGTGCACCTGTGGATTAGTCAGGAGACTCTTTCATGTGGCCTCTAACTCGGAGTGTCACTGAATACAGTGGTGTAGTCAAGAGTCTATTTTATGGAGACACATATTCAGAGCCTCAGTGAATAAGACAGGCACTTGCTATAGTAAGGAATCCAATTAATATGGCTACATCTTCTGGGCCTCACTGAATAATACACACCTGGAGAATAATTGGGAGCCTATATTCCATGGACCTTCATTCAGAGCCTCCGTAAATAATGTACACCCGTGGATTAGCCAGGAGTCTGTTATGTTAGGACATGCATTCATAGCCTCAGTGGATAATATGCACGTGTGGATTAGTCAGGATTACATTTTGTATGGCCACTGTCTCGTAACCTCAGTGAAAAATGCACAAATGTAAAGTACTCAGCAGTTTATTTCATATAGATGCTCATTCAGAGATTCACTGAATAACACAAATATTTAAGATAGACAGCATCCTGTTTCATATAGTCACACAAAAAGAGCCTCACTGAGTAATGCACACCTGGGGAAGATTTCGGAGTCTACTTTATACAGCCTCTCATTTACAGCCTCAGGGAATAATGCACACATGTGGAATACACACTAGTATATTTTATATGGCCACGAAGAGCAAAGCCTGAGTGAGTAATATGCAACTTTGGAATAGTCACTAATCTACTCCATATGCCCAAGTATTTAGAGAGAGAGTCAATGATACACACCTGTGGACTAGTCAGAAAACCATTTCATATGGCCAAATAGTTTCAGAATCTAAGTGAATAATACCTACCTGGGAAATACTCTGGACACTATTACCAGTGGCATCAATTTCAGAGGTTCATTGAATAGAAAACACCTGTATTGTAGTCAGAATCCTGTTTCATACAGCCACATATTCAGAGCCTAACTGAGAAACATATGCCTTGGGAAAAGTCAGGATTCTATTTTGTATAGCCACTCATTTAGAGGCGAATGTAAAAACGCACACCTGCGGAGTATTCAGTAGTCTGTATTTTATGGCCACACATTAAGAGCTTCACAGAATAATACAGACCTATGAAACGTCAGGAGTGTACTTTACATGGCCACCTATTCAGGAACTCGCTGAAGAATTATATATATCTGGAAAATACTCAGGATTATGTAATATATAGACACATATCCGGAGACTCACAGAATAATGCAAAACTAAGGAATAGTCTGGAGGCTCTTTGATATGACCCTACACCCAGCGACTCAGTGGGCAATGCAGAACTGAAAAATAGTCAAGAGGATAGAGTCAAGAGTTTATGTTATGTGGTCACTCGTTCAGAATCTCACTGAAGAATATCCACCTAGGGAATAGTCAGAGTCCAAATCATATGGCCACCCAATCACAGCATTACCGAATAATGCACAATGGGGCAGTAGTAAGGAGTCTATTTCATGTGGATTTTCATTCAGAGCTTCAGTGTGTAAAAAAACAGCTGTGGAGTAGTCAGGACCCAATTTAAGTTAGCCCCAAATGAAGCAGCTTCCTGAATGATACACACATGTGTCAGAGTCCGGAGACTATTTGCTATAGACACTCATATAGAACCTTTTCGAGTACTGCACATGTGGGGAATAATCACTAGTCTGTTGCATTTGGTTATTTGTTTGGAGAATCCAAAAGTAATGCACACCTTTGGAGTAAAATGGGTTCTATTTCATAAGACCACTCTTTCAGTGCTTTAGTAAATACTATGTATATCTGATAAGTCAGGAATCTCCTTCACATGGCCACTTGTTCAGAACCTCTGTGAAGAACACTTCCCTCAAAAATAGTCAAGGGTCTACTTCAAATGGCTTCACGTTAAGAGTATCTGTACATAATGAACACCTGGGAAACACATCTGAGTCAATTTATTTTTATGCCCACTTAGTCAGAGTCTCATTCAATAATACACACCTGAGGAAGAGTGAAGAGTCTACATCATGTAGCTAATCATTTAGAGCCTCAGTGAATAACGCACACCAGATTAATAGTCGAGCAGCTTTTATATGGCCACTCATTTTGTGCCTCACTGAGTGATATACACCTGAGGAATCCTCAGGATTCTATTTCATAATACCACTCTTTGAGAACTTTTTTGAATAATTCACAATGGAGCAATAGTCAAGTGTCTATTTTAAATGGTCTGTCATTCAAAGTTTAAGTGAATACTGACCTTCTATGGAGTAATCAGGACACTGTTTAAGATAGCCACGAATTAGGTGCCTTCCTGGATCATACACACCTGGGTGACAGTCGGGAGTCTATTTCATATGAACTCTAGTTTTGTGTATCACTGAGTAATACACACCAGTGGCAGTGTTAGGAGTCTATTTGGTATGGACGATCAAACAAAACCTGTTTGATTAATGCACACATGGATAACAATTAGGAGTCTGGTTCATACGGCGACACCTTCAGACAAACAGTGAAAAATGCACATGTGGAGTAATTAAAAGTCTGTTTCCTATGGACCCTCTTTCACAGCCTCACTGAATATTACACACTTGTGATAAAGTCTGGAGTCTATTTTTAATGGCCACTCATTCAGACAATTACTAAATAATCTACAGCTGCGAAATAGTCAGAAGTCTCTTTTTTATGGCCACTCGTTAAGAGTCTCTGTAAGTGTAAACACCTGGGAAAAAAGTCAGGATTTACCTTTATCCCCTCATTCAGAGTCTGGCTAAATAATGCGCACCCGTGGAATAGTCAGGAGACTCTTTCATGTGGCCTCTTACTCGGAGTGTCACTGAATAATGTGGTGTAGTGAGGAGTCTATTTTATGGAGACACATATTCAGAGCCTCAGTGAATACGAAAGGCTCTTGCTATAGTAAGGAATCTAGTTAATATGGCCACATCCTCTGAGCCTCACTGAATAATACACACCTGGAGAATAATTGGTAGTCTATTTTCCATGGACCTTCATTCAGAGCCTCATAAAATAATGTACACCCATGGAATTGCCAGGAGTCTGTTGTATTAGGACACACATTCATAGCCTCAGTGGATAATATGTACGTGTGGATTAGTCAGGATTACATTTTGTATGGTCACTGACTCGTAAGCTCTGTGAAAAATGCACAAATGTAAAGTACTCAGCAGTCTATTTCATATAGATACTCATTCAGGGATTCACTGAATAACACAAATATTTAAGATAGACAGCATCCTGTTTCATATGGTCACACAGACAGCGCCTCACTGAGTAATGCACACTTGGGGAAGTGTTAGGAGTCTACTTTATACAGCCTCTCATTTACAGCCTCAGAGAATAATGCACACATGTGGAATAGACACTAGTCTGTTTTATATGGCCAAGAAAAGCAAAGCCTGAGTGAGTAATACACAACTTTGGAATAGTCACTAGTCTACTCCATATGCCCAAGTATTTAGAGTCAGAGTCAATAATACACGCCTGTGGACTAGTCAGAAAACAGTATCATTTAGCCAAAGAATTTCAGAGCCCCAGTGAATAATACATACCGGGTAAGTACTCAGGACGCTATTACATGTGGCATCAATTTCAGAGCTCATTGAATAGGAAACACCTGTATTGTAGTCAGAATCCTGTTTCCCACAGCCACATATTCAGAGCCTAACTGAGTAACATACGCCCTGGGAAAAGTCAGGATACTATTTCATATAGCCACTCATTTAGAGGCAAATGTAAAAACGCACGCATGAGGAGTATTTAGGAATCTCTATTCTATGGCCACTCATTCAGAGCTTCAGAGAAGTATACAGACATATGGAAATGTCAGGAGTGTACTTCACATGGCCACTTATTCAGGACCTCAGTGAAGAATTATAGATATTTGGAAAATACTCAGGATTCTAATATATATAGCCACTTATCCGGAGACCCACGGAATAATGCACACCTTAAAAATAGTCTGGAGACTCTTTGATATAACCCTACACCCAGCGACTGAGTGGACAATGCAGAACTGCAAAAGAGACAAGAGTTTAGTCAGCAGTTTATGTTATGTGGTCATTTGTTTAGAATCTCACTGAAGAATACACACCTGCAGAATTGTCAGAGTTCAAGTCATATGGCCACCCAATCACAGCATTACCGAATAATGCACAATTGGGCCATATTAAGGAGTCTATTTCATGTGGCCTCTTATTCAGAGGTTCAGTGCATAATAAACAGCTGTGGAGTAGTCAGGACCTGATTTAAGGTAGCCCCAAATTAAGCAGCTCCGTGCATGATACACACATGTGTCACAGTCAAGAGACTGATATAGACACTCATACAGAACCTTTTCGAGTACTGCACATGTAAGGAATAATCACTAGTCTCTTTGATATGGTGATTCGTTTGGAGAATCCAAAAGTAATGCACACATGTGGAGTAAAATGGGTTCTATTTCATAAGGACACTCTTTCTGTCTTTTAGTTAATAGTATGTATATCTGATAAGTCAGGAATCTCTTTCCCATGGCCAGCCGTTCAGGGCCTCTAAGAAGAACACTCCCCTCAAGAATAGTCAAGGGTCTACTTCAGATGGCTACATGATCAGAGACTCTGAACGTAATGAACACCTGGGCAATACACACATGTCTCTTTTTTTTATGCCCAATTAGTCAGAGTCTGATTCAGTAATACACACCTGGGGATATGTGCAGAGACTACCTCATGTAGCCTACTCATTTAGAGCCTCAGTGAATAATGCACACCAGTGTAATAGTTGAGCAGCTTTAAAACGGCCACTCATTTTGTGCCTCACTGAGTGTTTTACACCTGAAGAATCCTTAGGATTCTATTTGGTACTACCACTCGTTGAGAACCTTGTTGAATAATTCACAATGGAGCAATAGTCAGGTGTCTATTTTATATGGTCTATCATTCAAAGTTTCAGTGAATAATGAAATTCTATGGAGTAAAAAGGAATCTGTTTAAGATGGCCACGAATTAAGTGCCTTCCTGTATGATACACACCTGGGTTACAGTGGGGAGTCTGTTTCATATGAACTCTAGTTTTGTGTATCACTGAATAATACACACCTGGGGCAGTTTCAGGATTCTATTTGGTATGGATGCTCAAACGAAACCTGTTTGATTAATACACACATGGATAACAATGAAGAGTCTCTGCCATATGGCTACTCATTCAGACAAACAGTGAATAATGCACATGTGGAGTAATTAGAATTCTGTTTCCTATGGCCCCTCTTTCACAGCCTCACTGAGTATTATGCACTTGTGATAGAGTCTGGAGTCTATTTTTATGGCCACTCATTCAGAGAATCACTAAATAATTCACACCTGCAGAATAGTCAGTAGTCTCTTTTCTTTGGACACACGTTAAGAGCCTCACTGAGTGTAAACACCTGGAGAAAGAGTCAGGATTTAACTTTATCCCTTCATTCAGAGTCTCGCTAAATATTGCGCACCTGTGGAATAGACAGGAGACTCTGTCATGTGGCCTCTAACACCGAGTGTCTCTGAATAATGTGGTGTGGTCAGGAGTCTATTTCATAGAGACACATATTCAGAGCCTCGGTGAATAAGACAGGCCCTTGCTATAGTAAAGAATCTAATTAATATGGCCACATCTTCTGAGCCTCACTGAATAATACACACCTGGAGAATAATTGGTAGTCTATTTTCCATGGATCTTCATTCAGAGCCTCAGTAAATAATGTACACCCATGGAGTAGCCAGGAGTCTGTTATATTAGGACACAAATTCATAGCCTCAGTGGATAATATGCACGTGTGGATAAGTCTGGATTCCACTTTGTATGGCCACTGACACATAACTTCAGTGAAAAATGCACAAATGTAAAGTACTCAGCAGTATATTTCATATAGACACTCATTTAGAGATTCACTAAATAAGACAAATATTTAAGATAGACAGCATGCTGTTTCATATGGTCACACAGACAGCGCCTCACTGAGTAATGCACACCTGGGGAAGTGTTAGGAGTCTACTTTATACAGCCTCTCATTTACAGCCTCAGGAAATAATGCACACGTGTGGAATAGACACTAGTCTGTTTCAAATGGCCAGGAAAAGCAAAGCCTGAGTAGTACCCAACTTTTGAATAGTCACTTGTCTACTCCATATGCCCAATATTTAGAGTCAGAGTCAATAATACACACCTGTGGACTAGTCAGAAAACAATATCATTTGGCCAAAGAGTTTCAGAGCCTCAGTGAATAATACATACCTAAGAAGTACTCAGGACGCTATTACATGTGGCATCAATTTCAGAGCCTCACTGAATAGGAAACACCTGTATTGTAGTCAGAATCCTGTTTCATACAGCCACATATTTAGAGCCTAACTGAATAACATACGCCTTTGGAAAAGTCAGGATTCCATTTCGTATAACCACTCATGTTGAGGCAAATGTAAAAACGCACGTCTGAGGAGTATTCAGGAGTCTCTTTTTCATGGCCTATAATTCAGAGCTTCACAGAATAATACAGACCTATGGAAACGACAGGAGTGTACTTCACATGGCCACTTATTCATGAACTAAGTGAAGAATTATATATGTCTGGAAAATACTCAGGTTTCTAAGATATATAGCCACTTATCCGGAGACTCACGGAATAATGCAAACCTAAGGAATAGTCTAGAGATTCTTTGATATGACCCTACACCCAGCGACTCAGTGGACAATGCAGAACTGGAAAATAGTCAAGAGGATAGAGTCAGGAGTTTATGATATGTGGTCACTCGTTCAGAATCTCACTGAAGAATACACACTTGGGGAATAGCCAGCGTCCAAGTCACATGGCCCCCCAATAACAGCATTTCCAAATAAAGCACAATGGGGCAATAGTAAGAAGTCTATTTCATGTGTCCTCTCATTCAGAGCTTCAGTGCATAATAAACAGGTGTGGAGTAGTCAGGACTCGATTTAAGGTAGACCCAAATTAAGTGGCTCCGTGCATGATAAACACACGTGTCAAAGTCAGGAGACTATTTGATATAGACACTCATACAGAACTTTTTCAAGTACTGCACATGTAGGGAATAATCACTAGTCTCCTTCATATGTTGATTTGTTTTGAGAATCCAAAAGTAACGCACACCAGTTGAGTAAAATGTGATTTATTTCATAAGGCCACTCTTTCAGTATTTTATTCAATAGAATGTATATCTGATATGTCAGGAATCTCTTTCCCATAGCCACCCGTTCAGGTCCTCTATGAAGAACACTCCCCTCAAGAATAGTCAAGGGTCTACTTCAAATGGGTACACGTTCAGAGTCTCTGTATGTAATGAACACCTGGGCAATACACTTGAATCTCTTTTTTCTATGCCCACTAAGTCAGTGTCTCATTCAATAATACACACCTGGGGAAGAGGGAAGAGTCTACCTCATGTGGCCACTCATTTAGAACCTCAGTGAATAATGCACACCAGGGTAATTGTCGAACAGCTTTTATATGGCCACTCATTTTGTGCTTCACTTAGTGATATACACCTGAAGAATCAACAATATGCTATTTGATACTAACACTCATTGAGAACCTTGTTGAATAATTCACAATGGAGCAATAGTCAGGTGTCTATTTTATATGGTCTATCATTCAAATTTCCATGAATAATGACATTCTATGGAGTAATCAGGACGCTGCTTAAGATAGCCACGAATTAAGTGCTTTCCTGAATGATACACACCTGGGTGACAGTCGGGATTCTAATTCATATGAACTCTAGTTTTGTGTATTGCTGAGTAATACACACCTGGTGCAGTGTCAGGAGTCTATTTGGTATGGACGCTCAAAGGGAAACTGTTTGATTAATGCACACATGGATAAAAATTAGGAGTCTGTGTCATACAGCTACTTTTTCAGACAAACAGTGAATAATTAAAATGTGGAGTAATTAGAAGTCTGTTTCCTATGGCCCCTCTTTCACAGCCTCACTGAGTATTACGCACTTTTGATAGTGTCTGGGGTCTATTTTTTATGTCCACTCATTCAGAGACTCACTAAATAATGCACACCTGCAAAATACTCGGAAGTCTCTTTTCTATGGCAACTCGATAAGAGCCTCACTGAGTGTCAACACCTGGGGAAAGAGTCAGTATTTACCTTTCTCCTCACATTCAGAGTCTCGCTAAATAATGCGCACCTGTGGAATAGTCAGGAGACTCTTTCATGTGGCCTCTAACTCGAAGTGTCCCTGAACAATGTGGTGTAGTCAGGAGTCTATTTTATGGAGACACATATTCCGAGCCTCGGGGAATAAGACAGGCCCTTGCTATAGTAAGGAATATAATTAATACGGCCACATCTTCTGAACCTCACTGAATAATACACACCTGGAGAATAATTGGGAGTCTCTTTTCCATGAACATTCATTCAGAACCGCGGTAAATAATGTACACCCGTGGAGGAGCCTGGAGTCGGTTATATTAGAACACACATTCATACCCTCAGTGGATAATATATATGTGTGGATTAGTTAGAATTCCATTTTGTATGGCCACTGACTCGTAACCTCTGTGAAAAATGCACAAATATAAAGTACTCAGCAATCTATTTCATGTAGACACTCATTCAGAGATTCACTGAATAACACAAATATTTAAGATAGATAGCATCCTGTTTCATATGGTCACACAGAAAGAGCCTCTCTGAGTAATTCACACCTGGGGAAGTGTTAGGAGTCTACTTTTTACAGCCTCTCATTTACAGCCCCAGGGAATAATGCACAAGTGTGCAATAGACACTAGTCTATTTTATATGACAACGGAAAGCAAAGCCTGAGTGAGTAATACGCAACTTTGAAATAGTCAGTAGTCTACTCCATATGCCCAAGTATTTAGAGTCAGAGTCAATAATACACGCTGGTGGAATATTCAGAAAACAATATCATATGGCCAAAGAGTTTCAGAGCCTCAGTGAATAATACATACCTGGGAAATACTCAGGACGTTATTACATGTGGCATCAATTTCAGAGCTTCATTGAATATGAAACACCTGTATTGTATTCAGAATTCTATTTTCTATAGCCACATATTCAAAGCCTAACTGAATAACATACACCTTGGGGAAAGTCAGGATTCTATTTCGTATAGCCACTCATTGAGAGGAAGAATGTATAAACGCACCCATGAGGAATATTCAGGAGTCTCTATTTTATGGCCACTCATTGAGAACTTCACAGAATAATACAGACCTATGGAAATGTCAGGAGTGTACTTCACATGTCCACTTATTCGGAACCTCAGTGTGGAATCATATATATCTGGAAAATTTTCAGGATTATATGATATATATCCACTTATTCAGAGACTCATGGAATAATGCACACCAAAGGAATACTCTGGAGACTATTTGATATGACCCTACACCCAGAGAATCAGTGGACCATGCAGAACTGAAAAATAGTCAAGAGGATAGCGTCAGGTCTTTATGTTATGTGGTCAGTCGTTCAGAATCTCACTGAAGAATACACACCTGGGGAATAGTCAGAGCCCAAGTCATATGGCCACTCAATCACAGCATTACCGAATAATACACAACAGGGTAATAGTAAGGAGTCTATTTCATGTGGCCTTTCATTCAGAGCTTCAGTGCATAATAAAAAGCTGTGGAGTAGTCAGGACCCTATTGAGGGTAGGCCCAAATTAAGCAGCTCCGTGAATGATACACACACGTGTTAGAGTCAGGAGACTATTTGATATAGACACTCAAAAAGAACCTTTTCAAATACTGCACATGTGGGGAATAATCACTATTCTGTTTCATATGTGATTCGTTTGGAGAATGAAAAAGTAACCCACAACTGTGGAGTAAAATGGCTTCGATTTCATAAGGTTACTCTTTCAGTGGTTTAGTGAATAATATGTATATCTGATAAGTCAGGAATCTCTTTCACATGTCCACTCGTTCAGGGCCTCTGTGAAGAACACTCCCATCAAAAATATTCAAGGGCCTACTTCAAATGACTACCCATTCAGTTTCTCTGTACCTTATGAACACCTGGGTAATACAACTGAGTCACTTTTTAAAAAATTTTTATTGCATTATAGGTTTGTGGGTACATGTGCAGAACTTGCAAGGTAGTTGAATAGGTACACACATGGCAGTGTGTTTTGCTGCCTTCCTTTTCTTCACCCACACTTGGCATTCATCCCCAGGCTAACCCTCCTCAGCCCTTCCTGCTGTCCCTCCCCCATTCCCCCAATAGACCCCAGTGTGTAATAGACCTCCTCTCTGTGTCCATGTGTTCTCATTTTTCTCACCCACCTATGAGTGAGCATATTTCTTTTTCTGTTGTTGTGTCAGTTGGCTGAGAATGATGTTTTCCAGATTCATCCATGTCCTTACAAAGGACAAAAACTCATCATTTCTGATTGCTGCATAATATTGCATCGTATATATGTGTCACATTTTCCCAGTCCAGTCTATCATAGTTGAGCATGTGGGTTGGTTCCAGTTCTTTGCTATTGTAAACAGTCCTGCAATGAATATTTGTGTCTATGTGTCCTTATAGTAGAACGATTTATAGTCCTTTGGATATATACCCAGTAATGGGATTGCTGGGTCACATGGAATTTCTATTTCTAGGTCCTTGAGGAATCCCCACACTGTATTCCACAATGGTTGAACTAATTTACACTTCCACCAACAGTGTAAGAGTGTTCCTATTTCTCCACATTCTCTCCAGCATCTGCTGTCTCCAGATTTTTTTAATGGTCGCCATTGTAACTGGCGTGCGATGGTATCTCAATGTGGTTTTGATTTGCATCTCTCTAATGATCAGTGATGATGAGCATTTTTTCCTGTGTTTGTTGGCCTCATGTGTGTCTTCTTTTGTAAAGTGTCTGTTCATATCCTTTGCCCATTTTTGAATGGGCTTGTTTGTTTTTTTTTCCTGTAAATCTGAGTTCTTTGTAAATTCTGGATATCAGCCCTTTGTCAGATGCATAAACTGCAAAGATTTTTTCCCATTCTGATGGTTGCAGATTCACTCTAGTGACTGTTTCTTTTGCCGTACAGAAGTTGTGGAGTTTGATTAGGTCTTTTTTGTCTATTTTGTCTTTTGTTGCCAATGCTTTTGGTGTTTTGTTCATGAAGTCCTTGCCTACTCCTATGTCCTGAATGGTTTTGCCTAGATTTTCATCTAGGGTTTTTATGGTGTCAGGTCTTATGTTTAAGTCTTTAATCCATCTGGAGTTAATTTTAGTGTAAGGTGTCAGGAAGGGGTCCAGTTTCTGCTTACTGCACATGGCTAGCCAATTTTCCAAACACCATTTATTAAATAGGAAATCTTTTCACCATTGCTTGTTTTTGTCTGGTTTATCAAATATTATAGGGTTGTAGATATGTTGTGTTGCCTCCGATGATTCTGTTCTGTTCCATTGGCCTATATCTCTGTTTTGGTACGAGTACCATTCTGTTTTGATTACTGTAGACTTGTAGTATCGTTTGAAGTCTGGTAGTGTGATGCCTCCCGCTGTGTTCTTTTTGCTTAGTATTGACTTGGCTATGCGGGCTCTTTTTCGGTTCCATATGAAATTCATGGAGGTTTTTTTCCAGTTCCCTGAAGAAATTCAATGGTAGTTTGATGGGGGATAGCATTGATTGTGTAAATTACTTTGGGCAGCATAGCCATTTTCACGATATTGATTCTTCCTAACCACGAACATGGAATATTTCTCCATCTGTTTGTGTCCTTATTTCGTTGAGCAGTGGTTTGTAGTTTTCCTTAAAGAGGTCCCTGACGTTCCTTGTGAGTAGTATTCCTAGGCATTTTATTTTCTTTGTAGCAACTGTGAATGGCAGTTCGTTCTTGATTTGGTTCTCTTTAAGTCTGTTATTGGTGTATAGGAAAGCTTGTGATTTTTGAACATTGATTTTATATCCTATGATTTACTAAAGTTGCTTATCAGTTTCAGGAGCTTTTGGGCTGAAGTGATGGGGTCTTCTAGGTATACTATCATGTCTTCTGCAAATAGAGACAATTTGGCTTCCACCTTTCCTATTTGAATACCCTTGATTTCTTTTTCTTGCCTGATTGCTTTGTCTAGAACTTCCAGCACTATGTTGAATAGGACTGTTGAGAGAGGGCATCCTTGTCTAGTGCCGGATTTCAAAGGGAATGCTTCCAGTTTTTTCCTATTCATTATGATATTGGCTGTTGGTTTGTCATAAATAGCTTTTATTACTTTGAGATATGGTCCATCTATACAAAGTTTATTGAGGGTTCTTAGCATAAAGAGCTCTTGAATTTTGTCATATGCCTTCTCTGTTTCAATGGAGATAACCATGTGGTTTTTGTTTTTGCTTCTGTTTATGTGGTGAATTACATTTATAGACTTGCGTATGTTGAACCAGCCTTGCATCCCCGGGATGAATCCTACTTGATCATGATAGATAAGTTTTTTAATGTGCTGTTGCAAACGGTTTGCCAGTATTTTACTGAAGATTTTTGCATCTATGTTCATCATGGATATAGGCCTGAAGTTTTCTTTTCTTGTTGAGTCTCTGCCATGTTTTGGTATCAGGATGATGTTGTTCTCATAAAATTATTTGGGAAGGGTTCGCTCTTTTTGAATTATTTGGAATAGTTTCAGAAGGAATGGTACCAGATACTCTTTGTGTGTCTGGTAGTTAGTATTTCTTGTCTTCGTCTAGGTTTTGAGCTTTTTTGATCTTGCTCCTCTAGCTCTTTCAATTTTGACGATAGGGTGTCAATTTTGGATCTCTCCACTCTTCTCATGTGGGCACTTGTTGCTATATATTTTCTTCTACAGACTGCTTTGAATGTGTCCCAGAGATTCTGGTACGTTGTGTCTTTGTTCTCGCTGGTTTCAAAGAACTTCTTTATTTCTGCCTTCATTTCATTGTTTATCCAATCAACATTCAGGAGTCAGTTGTTCAGTTTCCATGAAGCTGTGCCCTTCTAAGTTATTTTCTGAATTCTGAGTTCCAACTTGATTGCACTATGGTCTGAGAGACTGTTTGTTATGATTTCAGTTGTTTTGCATTTGCTGAGGAGTGCTTTACTTCCAATTATGTGGTCAATTTTGGAGTAGGTGTGATGTGGTGCTGAGAAGAATGTATAATCTGTGGATTTGGGGTGAAGAGTTCTGTAAATATCTATCAGGTTTGCTTGTTCCAGGTCTGAGTTCAAGTCCTGGATATCCTTGTTAATTTTCTGTCTGGTTGTTCTGTCTGATATTGACAGTGGAGTGTTAAAGTCTCCCACTATTATTGTGTGGGAGTCTAAGTCTCTTTGTAAGTCATTAAGAACTTGCCTTATATATCTGGGTGGTCCTGCATTGGGTCCATATATATTTAGAATCATTAGCTCTTCTTGTTGTATCGATCCTTTTACCATTATGTAATCACCTTCTTTGTCCCTTTTGATCTTTGTTGCCTTAAAGTCTATTTTATTAGAGACGAGAATTGCAACTCCTGCTTTTTTTTTTTCTTGCTCTCCATTTGCTTGATAAATCTTCCACCATCTCTTTATTTTGAGCCTTTGTGTATCCTTGCGTGTGAGGTGGGTTTCCTGGATACGGAACACCGACGGGTTTTGGCTTTTTATCCAATTTGCCAGTCTGTGTCTTTTGATTGGTGCATTTAGCCCATTTACATTTAGGGTTAATATTGTTATATGTGAATTTGATACTGCCATTTTGATGCTAGCTGGCTGTTTTGCCCATTGGTTCATGGAGATTCTTCATTTTGTTGATGCTCTTTAGCATTTGGTATGCTTTTAGGGTGGCTGGTACTGGTTGTTTCTTTCTATGTGTAGTGCCTTCTTCAGGAGCTCTTGTAAAGCAGGCCTCGTGGTGACAAAATCTCTGAGTACTTGCTTGTTCATGAAGGATTTTATTGTTTCTTCACTTATGAAGCTCAGTTTGGCTGGATATAAAATTCTGGGTTGAAAGTTCTTTTCTTTAAGGATGTTGAATATTGGCCCCCACCCTCTTCTGGCTTGTAGAGTCTTTGCCGAGAGATCTGCTGTGAGTCTGATGGGCTTCCCTTTGTGGGTGACCCGACCTTTCTCTCTGGCTGCCCTTAGTATTTTCTCCTTCATTTCAACCCTGGTGAATCTGACAATTATATGCCTTGGGGTTGTTCTTCTTGCAGAATATCTTTGTGGTGTTCTCTGTATTTCCTGGAGTTGAGTATTGACCTGTCTTGCTAGATTGGAGAAATTTTCCTGGATAATATCCTGAAGAGTGTTTTCCAGCTTGGATTCATTCTCTTCATCATAATTCTGGTACACCTATCAAACGTAGGTTGGGTCTATTCACATAGCCCCACATTTCTTGGAGATTTTTTTCATTCCTTTTTGCACTTTTTTCTTTGATCTTGGTTTTTCGTTTTATTTCATTGAGTTGGTCTTCGACTTCTGATATTCTTTCTTCTGCTTGGTCAATTAGGCTGTTGAAATTTGTGCATGCTTTGCCAATTTCTCGTGTTGTGTTTTTCAGCTTCTTCAATTCATTCATATTCCTCTCTAAGTTGTCCATTCTTGTTATCATATCCTCGAATCTTTTTTCATATCTTTTTTCAAGGTTCTTAGTTGGTTTGAACTGATTTAGAACATGTTCTTTTAGCTCACTGAAATTTCTCATTATCCACTTTCTGAAGTCTGATTCTGTTATTTCATCACACTCATTCTCTGTCCATCTTTGTTCCCCTGATGGTGAGGAGTTTTGATTTTTTGTAGGGGGTGAAGTGTTTTGGTTTTGGGTGTTTTCCTCCTTTTTGCACTGGTTTCTTCCCATCTTTATGGATTTATCCATCTCTCGTCTTAGTAGTTGCTGGTTTTTCAATTGGGTCTCTGTGTGGACATACATATTGTTGATGATGAGGTATTTCTGTTACTTAGTTTTTCTTCTAATGATCTGGCCCATCTGCTGTATGAGTGCTGAGGTCCACTCCAGGCTCTGTTTGTCTGTGGTATACCTGTAGCAGCTGTGGCACAGTGAGGGATGATACCAGTTTCTTCTTCTGCTATCTTTGTTTCAGAATGATGCCCGCCAAATGTAAGTCTGATTAGTCCTTGTTTGGGGTGACGACTCTTTGGATCTACAGGGGTCAGGGAGCTGCTTGCGGAGATGGTCTATGCTTTATAGGAGCTGCAGTGCTGAGCTGTGAGCTCCATTGTTCATTCAGTGTTTCTGAGAGTTTGTGTTTATGTCTGCTGCAACAGAACTTATAAAACCCTTCACTTTTTTCCCCCTTAGATGCTCTGTCTCAGGGAGTTGGGGCTTTATTTATGAGTGTCTGTTGCACTGCTTGCCCCGCTAGGTTACAGTCTATTCACTATTTTCCTGCTGGGACTCCACCCTGCTTGCGCAGGTCTGCCCTATTGCTGCAGGGCTCCATTCTGTGGTGGCTTGCTCCGCCCTGCTGTGGTTTGCTCTGCCCTGCTGGCGGAGTCTCTCTGTAATGGCAAGTTTCCTTGGCAACAGCAGGGTGTGTCAGTGCTGGGTGGTACTTCAGTATGGGGGGATTGCGTCAGTAGTGGCAGACGCCCCTCCCACACCTGGCTGCACCGTCCTAGATGCCAGCAGCAAAACTCTCAGCCCCTAGCGCCTCCAATCGCTGTTCTGCTTGTCCCCATCAGAGTGGGACCCGCCAAGCCCAATCACCCGGCTCCCTGCCTCAGAGTCCATCCTCTCTCTCTCTCTCTCTCTCTCTCTCTCCCTCTCCCCAAGCTGAACGGTTGACTCTCTCACTGGTGCCCAAGTAGCCTGCTGATAGGGCACTGGGATCCATGCAATCTCCCGTGCCGCTGCCCACTGCGCTGGCTCAGATCATGTTTCCCAGGAATCTCTTGGTCTGACTCATTGTCCAAGTCCCATTCAATCAGATGGACATGCCAATCTGCTCTTCCATATCTCAGATTGCCGGTTCAATAGGGCACCCGGACCAGTGAGTTTTGTGCCCGGTGCCACTGCGCTGTGGAACCGGGCAAAGCAGCCGCATGAACCAGCTGTGCTAGCGTCCCTTGTCTCTCCCACACCTGGGACATTCAACGTTCTGTGGGCAAAAAACATCTGTCTGAGAATGCGGCTAGGAATCACCCTCTGGGCCTTCACTGAGAGCTGCAATCTGGAGTCACCACTCCGACGCCATCTTGGAAGTCCTCAGTCACCCACTATTGTGTGGGAGTCTAAATCTCTTTGTAACTCATTAAGAACTTGCCTTATATATATAAGTGCTCCTGCATTGGGTCCATATATATTTAAAATCCTTAGCTCTTCTTGTTGTAGCCACTCATTTGGAGCCTCAGTGAACAATGCACACCAGGGTAATAGTCCAGCAGCTTTTATACGGCCACTTATTTTGTGCCCCACTGAGGGATATACACCAGAGGAATCCTCAGGATTCTATTTGATACTGCCACTCATTGAGAACCTTGTTGAATAATTCACAATGGAGCAAGAGTCAGGTGTCTATTTTATATGGTCTATTATTCAAAGTTTTAGTGAATAATGAAATTCTATGAAGTAATCAGGACGCTGTTTAAGATAGCCACGAATAAAGTGCCTTCCTGAATAAAACACACCTGGGTGACAGTCGGGAGTCTATTTCATATGAACTCTAGTTTTGTGTATCGCTGAGTAATACACACCTGGGGCAGTGTCAGGAGTCTATTTGGTATGGACCCTCAAAAATAACCTGTTTGATTAATGCACACATGGATAACAATGAGGAGTCTGTGTCATACGGCTACTTCTTCAGGCAAACAGTGAATAATGCACATGTGGAGTAATTAGAAGTCTGTTTTCTATGGCCCCTCTTTCACAGACTCACTGAGTATTATGCACTTGTCTATTATATGGAGACACATATTCAGAGCTTCAGTGAATAAGACAGGCCCGAGTATTTTTGCAACATGGCGTCATAGAGGTGACTCAGAATTTCAGCTCTTAGTGAAGGCACAGAGGGTGAGTTTTAGCCACATTCTCAGATGGTCCTTTCTTGCCCACAGAATGTTGAAAGTCCCAGGTGTGGGAGAGACACAGGACACTCGCGCTGCCAGCTCCTGGGGCCTGTTGGGCTGGGCCGGCACCACAGCGCAGCAGCACATTGCACAAAACTCACTGGTATGGGTGCCCTGTTAAACCGGCAACCTGAGATTTGGAAGGGCAGATTGGCATGTCCATCTGATTGAATGGGACTTGGATAATGAGCCAGACCAGGATATTCCTGGGCAACGTGATCTGAGCCAGTGCAGTGGGCAGCCGCACGGGAGATCACACGCATCACAGTGTCTTATCGGCAGGCTACTGGGGCGCCAGTGAGAGAGTCGACCATTCAGCTTGGGGAGAGGAGGAGAGAGAGAGAGAGTATGGATTCCGAGGCAGGGAGCTGAGTGATTGAGCTTTCTGGGTCCCACCCTCACGGGGACAAGCAGGGCGGCGACTGGAGGCACTTGGGCCTGAGAATTTTGCTGCTGACATCTAGGATGGTGCAGCCAGGTGTGGGAGGGGTGTCTGCCACTATGGACGCAATCCACCCCTACTGAAGTACCGCCCAGGGCTGACACAGCCTGCCGTTGCCGAGGCAACCTGCCATAACAGGGAGACTCCATCAAGAGGGCAGAGTGAACCACAGCAAAACAGACCCCACGGCAGCAGGGTGGACCCGCGCTAGCAAAGTGGTGCCCCAGCAGGCAAATAGTGAATAGATTGCCACCTAGAGGGGCAGAAAAGTGCAACAGATACTCATCAAGAAAGCCCCAACTCCCTGAGACAGAGCATCTAAGGGGGAAAAAAGTAGGGGTTTTATGAGTTCTGTTGCAGCAGACATAAACATATCCTCCCAACATCCCTGAATAAACAACGGAGCTCACAGCTCAGCACTGGAGCTCCTATAATGCACAGACCATCACCTCAAGCAGATCCCTGACCCCTGTATATCCAAAGAGTCACCCCCCCAAAAAAAATAATCAGAGTGACATTTGGTGGTCATCATTCGGGAACAAAGATAGTAGAAGAAGAAACTGGTAGCATCCCTCACTGTTCCGCAGCTGCTACAGGTGTACCCCAGACAAGCAGGGCCTGGAGTGGACCTCAGCACTCGTACAGCATAGGGGCTAGACCATTAGTAGGAAAACTAAGTAACAGAAATGCTTCATCATCAACAATCTGGGGGCCCAATCAGAGACCCAATTGAAAAATCAGCAACTACTAAGATGACAGATGGATAAATCCATAAAGATGGAAAGAAACCAGCGCAAAAAAGAGGAAAACACCTGAAACCAAAACACCTCATCTTATACAAAGGACCAAAACTCCTCACCAGCAAAGGAACCAAGCTGGATGGAGAATGACAAAACTCACTGGTCTCGGTGCCCTGTTAAACCGGCAACCTGAGATTTGAAAGGGCAGATTGGCATGTAAATCTGATTGAAAGGGACTTGGATAATGAGCCAGACCAGGATATTCCTGGGAAGAGTGATCTGAACCAGTGGAGTGGGCAGCGGTATGGGAGATAGCATGCATCCCAGTGTCCTGAGTGTGATGAAATGACAAAATCAGACTTCAGAAAGTGGATAATGAGAAACTTCAGGGAGTTAAAAGAAATGTTCTAAATCAGTGCAAAGAAACTAAGAACCTTGAAAAAAGATTCGAGGAAATGATAACAAGAATGGACAACTTAGAGAGGAATATGAATGAATTGAAGGACCTGAAAACACAACACGAGAATTTTGTGAAGCATGCACAAGTTTTAACAGCCGAATTGACCAAGCAGAAGAAAGAATATCAGAAGTCGAAGATCAACTCAATGAAATAAAACGAGAAACCAAGATTAAGAAAAAAGCGCAAAAAGGAATGAACAAAATCTCCAAGAAATGTGGGACTATGTGAAAAGACCCAACCTACGTTTGATAGCTGTATCAGAATGTGATGAAGAGAATGAATCCAAGCTGGAAAACACTCTTCAGGATATTATTCAGGAAAATTTTCCCAACCTAGCAAGACAGGTCAATACTCAACTCCAGGAAATACAGACAACACCACAAAGATACTGCACAACAAGAACAACCCAAAGACACATAATCATCAGATTCACCAGGGTTGAAATGAAGGAGAAAATACTAAGGGCAGCGAGAGAGAAAGGTCGGGTCACGCACAAAGGGAAGCCCATCAGACTCACAGCAGATCTCTCGGCAGAGACTCTACAAGACAGAAGAGGGTGGGGGCCAATATTCAACACCCTTAAAGAAAAGAATTTTCAACCCAGAATTTTATATCCAGCCAAACTGAGCTTCATAAGTGAAGAAAAAATAAAATCCTTCATGAACAAGCAAATACTCAGAGATTTTGTCAGCATTGGGCCTGCTTTACAATAGGTCCTGAAAGAGGCACTACACATAGAAAGAAACAACCATTACCAGCCATACTAAAAGCATATCAAATGCTAAAGACCATCAACAAAATGAAGAATGTACATGAGCCAATGTGCAAAACAGCCAGCTAGCATCAAAATGGCAGTATCAAATTCACACATAACAATATTAACCCTAAATGTAAATGGGCTAAATGCACCAATCAAAAGACACAGAATGGCAAATAGAATGAAAAACGAAAACCCATCGGTGTGCTGTATCCAGGAAACCCACCTCATACGAAAAGATACACAAAGGATCAAAATAAAGGGATGGAGGAAGATTTACCAAGCAAACGGAGAGCAAACAAAAGCAGGAGTTGGAAATCTCGTCTCTGATAAAATAGACTTTAAAGCAACAAAGATCAAAAGGGACAAAGAAGGTAATTACATAATGGAAAAAAGATCGATACAACAAGAAGAGATAACGATTCTAAATATATATGGACCCAATGTAGGAGCACACAGATATATAAGGCAAGTTCTTAAAGACTGACAAAAAGACTTAGACTCCCACACAATAATAGTGGGAGACTTTAACACTCCACTGTCAATATCAGACAGATCAACCAGACAGAAAATTAACAAGGATATCCAGGACTTGAACTCAGACCTGGAACAAGCAAACCTGATAGATATTTACAGAACTCTCCACGCCAAATGCACAGAATATACATTCTTCTCAGCACCACATCACACCTACTCCAAAATTGACCACATAATTGGAAGTAAAGCACTCCTCAGCAAATGCAAAACAACTGAAATTAAATCAAACAGTCTCTCAGACCATAGTGCAATCAAGTTGGAACTCAGAATTCAGCAAATAACTCAGAACCGCACAGCTTCATGAAAAAGAACAACTGGCTTTTGAATGTTGATTGGATAAACAATGAAATGAAGGCAGAAATAAAGAAGTTCTTTGAAACCAACGAGAATGAAGACACAACGTACCAGAATCTCTGGGACACATTCAAAGCAGTCTCTAGAGGAAAATATATAGCAATAAGTGACCACATGAGAAGAGTGGAGAGATCCAAAATTGACACTCTATCAACAAAATTGAAAGAGCTAGAGGAGCAAGATGAAAAAAGCTCAAAACCTAGCCAAAGACAAGAAATAACTAAGATCAGAGCAGAAATGAAGGAAATAGAAAAAAAAAACACGTCAAAAAATCAGTAAATCAAAGAGCTAGTTTTTCGAAAAGATCAACAAAATAGACAGACCACTAGCCAGACAGATAAAAAAGAAAAGAGAGAACAACCAAATAGATGCAATAAAAAACGATAATGGGGAAATCACCACAGATTCCACAAAAATTCAAACCATCACCAGAGAATACTACAAACAACTCTATGCACATAAACCAGTAAATCAGGAAGAAATGGATAAATTCCTGGACACCTGTGTCCTCCCAAGCCTAAACCAGGAGAAAGCCGAAACTATGAATAGACCAAAAACAAGGTCTGAAGTTGAGGCAGCAATTAAGAGCCTACCACACAAAAAAAGCCCAGGTCCAGATTGGTTCACAGCCGAATTCTACCAGACACACAAAGAGGATCTGGTACCATTCCTACTGAAACTATTCCAAATAATCCAAAAAGAGGGAACCCTTCCCAAATCATTTTATAAGACCAACATCATTCTGATACCAAAACCTGACAGAGACTCAACAAAGAAAAAAAACTTCAGGCAATATCCATGATGAACATAGATGAAAAAATCTTCAATAAAATACTGGCAAAGTGACTGCAACAGCACATTAAAAAACTTATCCAGAATTTACAAAGAACTCAAACAGATTTACAGGAAAAAAACAAACAAGCCCATTCAAAAATGGGCAAAGGATATGAACAGACATTTTACAAAAGAAGACATACATGAGGCCAACAAACATATAAAAAAATGCTCATCATCACTGGTCATTAGAGAGACGCAAATCAAAACCACATTGAGATACCATCTCACCCCAGTTAGAATGGCGATCATTAAAAAATCTGGAGACAGCAGGAGCTGGAGAGGATGTGGAGAAATAGGAACACTCTTACACTGTTGGTGAGAGTGTAAATTACTTCAACCATTGTGGAAGACAGTGTGGCGATTCCTCAGGGACCTAGAAATAGATATTCCATTTGACCCAACAATCCCATTACTGGGTATATATCTAAAGGATTATAAATCGTTCTACTATAAGGACACATGCACACGAATGTTCATTGCAGCACTGTTTACAATAGCAAAGAACTGGAATCAACGCAAATTCCCATCGATGATAGACTGGACTGGGAAAATGTGGCACATGTACACCATGGAATATTATGCAGCAATAAAAAATGATGACTTTCTGTATTTTGTAAGGACATAGATGAATCTGAAGAACATCATTCTCAGCAAAGTGACATAAGAACAGAAAAAGAAATACCGCATATACTCACTCATAGGTGGGTGAGAAAAATTAGAACACATGGACACAGAGAGGTGGTCTACTATACACTGTGGTCTATTGGGGGTAATGGGGGAGGAACAGTGGGGGGGATAGGGAGGGATAGCCTGGGGATGAATGCCAAGTGTAGGTGAAGGGGAGAAAGGCAGCAAAACACACTGCGATGTGTGTACCTATGCAACTATCTTGCACGTTCTGCACATGTACCCCAAAACGTATAATGCAATAAAAATTAAAAGAAAAGAACTTATTCATCATGATCAAATAGGATTCATCCCGGGGATGCAAGTCTGGTTCAACATACCCAAGTCTATAAATGTAATTCACCACATAAACAGTAGCAAAAACAAATCCACATGATTATCTCAATTGATGCAGATAAGGCATTTGACAAAATTCAACAGCCCTTTATGCTAAAAACCCTCAATAAACTTGGTATTGATGGAACATATCTCAAAGTAATAAAAGCTATTTACGACAAACCAACAGCCAATATCATACTGAATGGGCAAAAACTGGAAGCATTCCCTTTGAAATCCGGCACTAGACAAGGATGCCAACTCTTACCACTCCTATTCAACATAGTACTGGAAGTTCTAGCCAGAGCAATCGGGCAAGAAATAGAAATAAAAGGTATTCAAATAAGAAAGTTGGAAGCCAAATTGTCTCTATTTGCAGACGACGTGATCGTACACCTAGAAGACACCATCACCTCAGTCCAAAAGCTCTTGAAACTGATAAGCAACTCCAGCAAAGTCTCAGGATATAAAACCAATGTTCAAAACTCACAACCGTTCCTATACAACAATAACAGACTTAAAGAGAACCAAATCAAGAACGAACTGCCATTCACAATTGCTACAAAGAAAATAAAATACCTTGGAATAAAACTCACTTATACGGTAAGGGACCTCTTTAAGAAAAACTACAAACCACTGCTCAACGAAATAAAAGAGGACACAAACAGATGGAGAAACATTCCATGTTCCTTGTTAGTAAGAATGAATATCGTGAAAATGGCTATACTGCCCAAAGTAATTTACACAGTCAATGCTATCCCCATCAAACTACCATTGAATTTCTTCACAGAACTGGAAAAAAACACTATGAATTTTATATGGAACCAAAAAAGAGCCCGCATAGCCAAGTCAATTCTAAGCAAAAAGAACACAGCGGGAGGCATCACACTACAAGACTTTAAACTATACAAGGCTACAGTAATCAAAACAGCATGGTACTGGTACCAAAACAGAGATATAGACCAATGGAACAGAACAGAAGCATCGGAGGCAACACAACGTATCTACAACCATATTATCTTTGATAAACTAGACAAAAACAAGCAATGGGGAAAGGATTCCCTATTTAATAAATGGTGTTGGGAAAACTGGCTAGCCATGTGCAGAAAGCAGAAACTGGACCCCTTCCTGACACCTTACACTAAAATTAACTCCAGATGGATTAAAGACTTAAACGTAAGACCTGACACCATAAAAACCCTAGAAGAAAATCTAGGCAAAACCGTTCAGGACGTAAAAGTAGGCAAGGATTTCATGAACAAAACACCAAAAGCATTGGCAACAAAAGCGAAAATAGACAAATCGAACTTAATCAAACTCCACAGCTTCTGCATGGTAAAAACAACAGTCACTAGAGTGAATCGGCAACCACCAGAATGGGAAAAAATCTTTGCAGTTTACACATCTGACAAAGGGCTGATATCCAGAATTCACAAAGAACTCAAACAGATTTACAGGAAAAAGACAAACAAGCCCATTCAAAAATGGGCAAAGGATATTGACAGACACTCTACAAAAGAAGACATACATGAGGCCAACAAACATATGAAAAAGTGCTCATCATCACTGGTCAATAGAGAGATGCAAATCAAAACCACATTGAGATACCATCTCACGCCACTTAGAATGGCGATCATTAAAGTATCTGGAGAAAGCAGATGCTGGAGAGGATGTGGAGAAAGAGGAACACTCCTACACTGTTGGTGGGAGTGTAAATTAGTTCAATCGTTGTGGAAGACAGTGTGGCGATTCCTCAGGGACCTAGAAATAGAAATTCCATTTGACCCAGCAATCCCATTACTGAGTATATATCCACAGGCCTATAAATCGTTTTACTATAAGGACACATGCACAGGAATGTTCATTGCAGCACTGTTTACAATAGCAAAGAACTGGAACCAACCCAAATGCTTAACGATGATAGACTGAACTGGAAAAATGTGGCACATATACACCATGGAATATTATGCAACAATCAAAAATGATGAGTTTGTGTCCTTTGTAAGGACATGGATGAATCTTGAGAACATCATTCTCAGCAAACTGTCATAAGAACAGAAAAGGAAATACCGCATATACTCACTCATAGGTGGGTGAGAAAAATGAGAACACATGGACACAGAGAGGCGGTCTACTATACACTGGGGTCTATTGGGGGGAATGGGGGAGGGACAGCGGTGGGGGCTCGGAAGCGATAGCCTGGGGATGAATGCCAAGTTTGGGTGAAGGGGAGGAAGGCAGCAAAACACACTGCCATGTGTGTACCTATGCAACTATATTGCACGTTCTGCACATGTACCCAAAAACCTATAATGCAATAAAAATAAAAAAAAATTTAAAAAATGATAGCCACGAATTAAGTGCCTTCCTGAGTGATACACACCTGGGTGACCGTCTGGAGTCTATTTCATATGAATTCTAGTTTTGTGTATCTATGAGTAATACACACATGGGGCAGGCTTAGGAGTCTATTTGGTATGGATGCTCAAACGGAACCTGTTTGATTAATGCACACATGGATAACAATGTGGAGTCTGTGTCATATGGCTACTCCTTTAGGCAAACAGTGAATAATACAGATGTGTGGTAAATAGAAGTCTGTTTCTTATGGACCCTCTTTCACAGCCTCACTGAGTATTACACACTTGTGATAGAGTCTGGAGTCTATATTTTATGGCCACTCATTCAGAGAATTACTAAAGAATGCACACCCGTGGAATAGTCAGAAGTCCCTTTTCTATGGCTACTCGTTAAGAGCCTCAATAAGTGTAAACACCTGGAAAAAGAGTCAGGATTTATCTTTATCCCCTCATTCAGAGTCTTGATAAATAATGCACACCTGTGGCATAGTCAAGAGACTCTTTTATGTGACCTCTAACTGGGAGTGTCACTGAATAATGTAGTGTAGTCAGGAGTCTTTTTCATGGAGACGTATGTTTAGAGCATCGGTGAATAACACAGGCCCTTGCGATACAAAGGAATCTAATTAATATGGCCACATCTTCTGAGCCTCACTGAATAATACACACCTGGAGAATAATTGGGAGTCTATTTTCCATGAACCTTCATTCAGAGCCTCGGTAAATAATGTACACCTGTGGAGTAGAAAGGAGTCTGTTATATTAGGACACACATTCATAGCATCAGTGGATAATACACACATGTGTATTAGTCAGCATTCCATTTTGTAGGGCAACTGACTCGTTACCTCAGTGAAAAATGCACAAATGTAAAGTACTCAGCAGTCTATTTCATATAGACACTCATTCAGAGATCCACTGAATAACACAAATATTTAAGATAGACAGCATCCTGTTTCATATGGTCACACAGAAATAGACTCACTGAGTAATACACACTTGGTGAAGTGTTAGGAGTCTACTTTATACAGCCTCTCATTTACAGCCTCAGGGAACAATGCACACGTGTGGAATAGACACTAGTCTATTTTATATGGCCTTGAAAAGAAAAGCCTGAGTGAGTAATATGCAACTTTGAAATAGTAACTAGTCTACTCCATATGCCCAAGCATTTAGAGTCAGAGTCAATAAAACAGGCCTGCAGACTAGTCAGAAAACAATTTCATATGGCCAAAGAGTTTCGGAGCCTCAGTGAATAATACATACCTCGGGAATACTCAGGACGCTATTACATGTGGCATCAATTTCAGAGCTTCATTGAATAGGAAACACCTGTATTGTAGTCAGCATCCTGTTTCATACAGCCATATATTCAGAGTCTAACTGAGTAACATACGTTTTGGAAAAACTCATAATTCTATTTCGTATAGCCACTCATTTAGAGGCCAATGTAAAAACACACGCCTGAGGAGTATTCAGGAGTCTCTATTTTATGGCCACTCATTCAGAGCTTCAAAGAATAATACAGACCTATAGAAACGTCAGGAGTGTACTTCACATGGCCACTTATTCAGGACCTCAGTGAAGAATCATATACATCTGGAAAATACTCAGAATTTTAGGATATACAGCCACTTATCTGGAAACTCACGGAAAAGTGCACACCTAAGAAATAGTCTCGCGACTCTTTCATATGACCCAACACCCAGCGACTCAGTGGCCGATGCAGTACTGGAAAATAGTCAAGAGGATAGAGTCAGAAGGTTATGTTATGTGGTCACTCGTTCAGAATCTCACTGAAGAATACACACCTGGGGAATAATAAGAGTCCAAGTCTTGTGGCCACCCAATCACAGCATTACAGAATAATGCACAATGGGGCAATAGTAAGGAGTCTATTTCATGTGGCCTCTCATTCAGAGCTTCAGTACGTAATAAACAGCTGTGGAGCAGTCAGAACCCCATTTAAGGTAGCCCAAAATTTATCAGCTCCGTGAATGATACACACACGTGTCAGAGTCAGGAGACTATTTGATATAGACACTCATACAGAAACTTTTCGAGTACTTCACATGTGGGGAAAAATCTGTAGTTTGTTTCATATTGTGATTCGTTTGGAGAATCCAAAGGTAACTCACACCTGTGGAGTAAAATGGGTTCTCTTTCTTAAGTCCACCCTTTCAGTGTTTTAGTGAATAGTATGTATATCTGATAAGTCAGGAATCTCTATCACATGGCCACTCGTTTAGGGCCTCTGTGAAGAACACTCCCCTCAAAAATAGTCAAGGGACTACTTCAAATGGCTATATGTTCAGAGTCTCTGTACATAATTAACACCTGGGAAATACACCTGAGTCTCTTTATTTTATGCCCACGTAGTCAGAGTCTCATTCAATAATACACACTTGGTAAGTGTGAAGAGTCTACCTCATGTAGCCACTCATTTAGAGCCTCAGTGAATAATGCACACCAGGGTAATAATCGAGCAGCTTTTATAGGGCCATGCATTTTTGTGCCTCATTGAGTGATATACACCTGAGGAATCCTCGGGATTCTATTTGTTACTACCACTCGTTGAGAACCTTGTTGAATAATTCAAAATGGAGCAATAGTCAGGTGTCTATTTTATATGGTCTATCATTCAAAGTTTCAGTGAATAATAACCTTCTATGGAGTAATCAGGATGCTGTTTAAGATAGCAACGAATTAAGTGCCTTCCTGAATGATACACACCTGGGTGACGGTCTGAAATCTATTTTATATGAGCTCTAATTTTGTGTATAGCTGAGTAATAAACACATGTGGCATTGTCAGAAGTCTTTTTGGTATGGATGCTCTAACGGAACCTGTTTGATTAATGCACACATAGATAAAAATGAGGAGTCTGTGTCACATGGCTACTACTTCAGACAAACAGTGAGTAATGCACATGTGTGGTAATTAGAAGTCTTTTTCTTATGGCACCTCTTTCACAGCCTCACTGAGTATTACGCACTTGTGATAGAGACTGGAGTCTATTTTTTATGGCCACTCATTCAGAGAATCACTAAATAATGCACAGCTGCGGAATAGTCAGAAGTCTCTTTCCTATGGCCCCTCGTTAAGAGCCTCACTAAGTGTAAACACCTAAGAAAGGAGTCAGGTTTTACTTTTATCCCCTCATTCAGAGTCTCGATAAATAATGTGCACCTGTGGAATAGTTAGGAGACTCTTTCATGTGACCTCTAACTCGGAGTGTCACTGAATAATGTGGTGTAATAAGGAGTCTATTTCATGGAGACACATATTCAGAGCATCTTGAATAAGACAGGACCTTGCTACAGTAAGGAATCTAATTAATATGGCCACATATCCTCATCCATACTGAATAATACACACCTGGAGAATAATTGGGAGTCTATTTTCCATGAATCTTCATTCGGAGCCTCGGTAGATAATGTACACCCGTGGAGTAGCTGGGAGTCTGTTATATTAGGACACACATTCATAGCCTCAGTGGATAGTATGCACGAGTGGATTGGTCGGGATTCCAAATTTAATGGCCTCTGTCTCATAACCTCAGTGAAAAATGCACAAACATAAAGTACTCAGCAGTCTATTTCATGTAGACACTCATTCAGAGATTCACTCAATAACACAAATATTTAAGATAGACAGCATCCTGTTTCATATGGTCACACAGGTAGAGCCTCACTGAGTAATGCACACTTGGCGAAGTGTTAGGAGTCTACTTTTTACAGCCTCTCATTTACAGCAACAGGGAATAATGCACACGTGTGGAATAGACCCTAGTCTATTTTATATGGCCACGGAAAGCAAAGCCTGAGTCAGTAATACGCAACTTTGGAATAGTCACTAGTCTACTTCATATGCCCAAGTATTTAGAGTCACAGTCAAGAATACACGCCTGTGGACATGTCAGAAAACAATTTTTTATGGCCAAAGAATTTCAGAGCCTCAGTGAATAATACATACCTGGGAAATACTCAGGACGCTTTTACATGTGGCATCAATTTCAGAGATTCATTGAATAGGAAACACCTGTATTGTAGTCAAAATCCTGTTGCATACAGCCACATATTCAGAGCCTAAGTGAGTAACATACACCTTGGGAAAAGTCAGGGTTCTATTTTGTATAGCCACTCATTTAGAGGCAAATGTGTAAACGCATGCCTGAGGAGTATTCAGAAGTCTCTATTTCTGGCCACTCATTAAGAGCTTAACTGAATAATACAGACCTATGGAAACATCAGGAGTGTATTTCCCATGGCCACTTTTAGAGGAACTCAGTAAGGAATAATATATATCTGAAAAATACTCAGGATTCTATGATATACAGCCACTTATCCGGAGACTGACGGAATAATGCACACCTAAGGAATAGTCTAGAGACTCTTTGATATGACACTACACCCAGAAACTCAGTGGCCGATGAAGAAATGGAAAATAGTCAGGAGGATAGAGCCAGGAGTTTATGTTATGTGGTCACTCGTTCAGAATCTCGCTGAAGAATACACACCTGGGGCATATTCAGAGTCCAAGTCATATGGCCACCCAATCACAGCATTACTGAATAATGCACAATAGGGCAATAGTAAGGAGTCTATTTCATGTGGCCTCTCATTCAGAGATTAAGTGCCTAATAAACAGCTGTGGAGTAGTCAGGACCCGACTTAAGGTAGCCCCAAATTAAGCTGCTCTGTGGATGATGCACACAAGTGTCAGAGTCAGGAGACTATTTGATATAGACAATCATATGGAACCTTTTCAAGTACTGCACATGTGGGGAATAATCACTCGTCTGTTTTATATGGTGATTCGTTTGGAGAATCCAAAAGTAATGGACACCTGTGGAGTAAAATATGTTCTATTTCATAAGGCCACACTTTCATTGTTTTAGTGAATAGTATGTATATCTGATAAGTCAGAAATCGCTTTCACATGGCCACTTTTTCAGGGTCTCTGTGAAGAACACTCATCACAAGAATAGTCAAGGTCTACTTCAAATGGCTACACGTTCAGAATCTCTGTACATAATGGAAACCTGGGCAATAAACATGAGTCTTTCTTTTATGCCCACTTAGTCAGAGTCTCATTCAATAATACACACCTGGGGATGAGTGAGGAGTCCACTTCATGTAGCCATTTATTTAGAGCCAAAGTGAATAATACACACCAGGGTAATAGTTGAGCAGCTTTTATACGGCCACTCATTTTGTGCCTCACTGAGTGATATACACCTGAGGAATCCTAAGGATTCTATTGGATACCACCACTTGTTGAGAACCTTGTTGAATAATTCACAATGGAACAATAGTCAGGTGTCTATTTTATATGGTCTATTATTCAAAGTTCCAGTGAATAATGACCTTCTGTGGGGTAATCAGGATGCTGTTTAAGATAGCCACGAATTAAGTGCCTTACTGAATGATACACACATGGGTGACAGTCGAGAGTCTATTTCATATGAACTCTAGTGTTGTGTATCACTGAGTAATACACACATGTGGCAGTATCAGGAGTCTATTTGGTATGGATGCTCAAACAAAACCTGTTTGATTAATGGACACATGGATAACAATGTGTAATATGGCTACTCCTTCAAACAAACAGTGAATAATGCACATGTGGAGTAATTAGAAGTCTGTTTCCTATGGACCCTCTTTCACAGCCTCACTGAGTATTACGCAGTTGTGATAGAGGATGGAGACTATGTTTAATTGCCACTCATTCAGAGAATCACTAAATAATGCACACCTGCAGAACAGTCAGAAGTCTCTTTCCTATGGCCACTCGTGAAGAGCCTCACTAAGTGTAAGCACCTGGGAAAAAAAGACAGGATTTACCTTTATCCTCTCATTCAGAGTCTCGCTAAATAACGTGCTCCTTTGGAATTGTCAGGAGACTCTTTCATGTGGCATCTAACTCGGAGTGTCACTGAATAATGTGGTGCAGTCAGGAGTCTATTTCATGGAGACACATATTCAGATACTCAGGGAATAAGACAGGCTCTTGCTATAGTAAGGAATCTAATTAATATGGCCACAACTTCTGAGCCTCACTGAATAATACACACCTGGAGAATAATTGGGAGTCTATGTTCCATGGACCTTCATTCAGAGCCTCGGTAAATAATGTACACCCATGGAGTAGCCAGGAGTCGGTTATATTAGGACACACATTCATTTCCTCAGTGGATAATACGCACGTGTTGATTAGTCAGAATTCCATTTTTTACGGCCACTGACTCATAACTTCAATAAAAAATGAACTAATGTAAAGTACTCAGCAGTCTGTTTCATAGAGACACTCATTCAGAGATTCACTGAATAGCACAAATATTTAAGATAGAAAATATGCTGTTTCATATGGTCACACAGAAAGAGCCTCACTGAGTAATGCACACCTGTGGAAGTGTTAGGAGTCTCCTTTTTACAGCCTCTCATTTACAGCCCCAGGGAATAATGCACATGTGTGGAATAGACACTTGTCTATTTTATATGGCCACAGAAAGCAAAGCCAGAGTGAGTAATATGCAACTTTGAAATAGTCACTAGTCTACTCCGTATGCCCAAGTATTTAGAGTCAGAGTCAATAATACACGCCTGTGGACTAGTCAGAAAACAATTTCATATGGCCAAAGAGTTTCAGAGCCTCAGTGAATAATACATACCTGGGAAATACTCAGGACGCTATTATATGTGACATCAATTTCAGAGTTTCATTGAATAGGAAACACCTGTATTGTAGTCAGAATTCTATTTCCTATAGCCACATATTCAGAGCCTAACTGAATAACATACATCTTTGGAAAAGTCAGGATTCTATTTTGTATAGCCACTCATTTAGAGGCGAATGTATAAACGCACCCATGAGGAATATTCAGGAGTCTCTATTTTATGGCCACACATTGAGAGCTTCACAGAATTATACAGACTTTTGGAAACGTCAGGAGTGTACTTCACATGTCCACTTATTCAGAACCTCAGTGAGGAATCATATATATCTGGAAAATTCTGAGGATTATATGATATATATCCACTTATTCAGAGACTCACGGAATTATGCACACCTAAGGAATAGTCTGGAGACTATTTGATATGACCCTACACCCAGAGAATCAGTGGACCATGCAGAACTGAAAAATCGTCAAGAGGATAGAGTCAGGTATTTATGTTACGTGGTCAATCGTTCAGAAACTCACTGAAGAATACACACCTGGGGAATAGTCAGATTCCAAGTCTTATGGCCACTCAATCACAGCATTACCGAATAATACACAACGGGGTAATAATAAGGAGTATATTTCATTGGCCTCTCATTCAGAGCTTCAGTGCATAATAAATAGCTGTGGAGTAGTCAGGACCCGATTGAGGGTAGGCCCAAATTAAGCAGCTCCGTGAATGATACACACATGTGTCAGAGTCAGAAGACTCTTTGATATAGACACTCAAACAGAACCTTTCTGAATACTGCACATGTGGGGAATAATCACTATTCTGTTTCATATGTTGATTCGTTTGGAGAATCAAAAAGTAACCCACAACTGTGGAGTAAAATGGGTTCTATTACATAAGATTACTCTTTCAGTGGTTTAGTGAATAATATGTATATCTGATAAGTCAGGAATCTCTTTCACATCTCCACTCGTTCAGGGCCTCTGTGAAGAACACTCCCATCAAAAATATTCAAGGGCCTTCTTCAAATGACTACCCATTCAGATTTTCTGTACCTAAAGAACACCTGGGTAATACACCTGAGTCTTTTTTTTTTAATTTTTATTACATTTTGGGTTTTTGGGTACATGTGCAGAACATGCAAGGTAGTTGAATAGGTACACACATGGCAGTGTGTTTTGCTGCCTTTCTTTTTTTCACCCACACTTGGCATTCATCCCCAGGCTAACTTTCCCCAGCCCTTCCTGCTGTCCCTCTCTCATTCCCCCCAATAGACCCCAGTGTGTAATAGACCTCCTCTCTGTGTCCATGTGTTCTCATTTTTCTCACCCACTTATGAGTGAGTATATGCGGTATTTCTTTTTCTGTTCTTGTCAGTTTGTTGAGAATGATGTTCTCCAGATTCATCCATGTCCTTACAAAGGACACAAACTCATCATTTTTGATTGCTGCATAATATTCCATGGTGTATATGTGCCACATTTTCCCAGTCCAGTCTATTATAGTTGAGCATGTGGGTTGGTTCCAGTTCTTTGCTATAGTAAACAGTGCTGCAATGAATATTCGTGTCTATGTGTCCTTATAGTAGAACGATTTATAGTCCTTTGGATATATACCCAGTAATGGGATTGCTGGGTCAAATGGAATTTCTATTTCTAGGTCCTTGAGGAATCCCCACACTGTCTTCCACAATGGTTGAACTAATTTACACATCCAACAACAGTGTAAGAGTGTTCCTATTTCACCACATTCTCTCCAACATCTGCTGTCTCCAGATTTTTTTAATGATCGCCATTCTAAATGGCGTGCGATGGTATCTCAATGTGGTTTTGATTTGCATCACTCTAACGATCAGTGATGATGAGCATTTTTTCATGTGTTTGTTGGACTCTTGTGTGTCTTCTTTTGTGAAGTGTCTGTTCATATTCTTTGCCCATTTTTGAATGGGCTTGTTTGTTTTTTTCCTGTAAATCTGGTTGAGTTCTTTGTAAATTCTGGATATCAGCCCTTTGTCAGATGTGTAAACTGCAAAGATTTTTTCCCATTCTGATGGTTGCTGATTCACTCTAGTGACTGTTTCTTTTGCCGTGCAGAAGCTGTGGAGTGTGATTAGGTCCCATTTGTCTATTTTGGCTTTTGTTGCCAATGCTTTTGGTGTTTTGTTCATGAAGTCCTTGCCTACTCCTATGTCCTGAATGGTTTTGCCTAGATTATCTTCTAGGGATTTTATGGTGTCAGGTCTTATGTTTAAATCTTTAATCCATCTGGAGTTAATTTTAGTGTAAGGTGTCAGGAAGGGGTCCAGTTTCTGCTTTCTGCACATGGCTAGCCAGTTTTCCCAACACCATTTATTAAATAGGGAATCTTTTCACCATTGCTTGTTTTTGTCTGGTTTATCAAAGACTATATGGTTGTAGATATGTTGTTTTGCCTCCGATGCTTCTGTTCTGTTCCATTGGTCTATATCTCTGTTTTGGTACGAGTACCATTCTGTTTTGTTTACTGTAGACTTGTAGTATGGTTTGAAGTCTGGTAGTGTGATGCCTCCCGCTGTGTTCCTTTTGCTTAGAATTGACTTGGCTATGCGGGCTCTCTTTTGGTTCCATATGAAATTCATCGTGGTTTGTTCTAGTTCTCTGAAGAAATTGAGTGGTAGTTTGATGGGGATAGCATCGATTGTGTAAATTAATTTGGGCAGCATATCCACTTTCACGATATTGATTCTTCCTAACCACGAACATGGAATGTTTCTCCATCTGTTTTTGTCCTCTCTTATTTCGTTGAGCAGTGGTTTGTAGTTTTCCTTAAAGAGGTCCCTTACGTTCCTTGTGAGTTGTATTCCTAGGTATGTTATTTTCTTTGTACCAATTGTGAATGGCAGTTCGTTCTTGATTTGGTTCTCTTTAAGTCTGTTATTGGTGTATAGGAATGTTTGTGATTTTTGAACATTGGTTTTTTATCCTGTGACTTTTCTAAAGTTGCTTATCAGTTTCAGGAGCTTTGAGCTGAGGTGATGGGGTCTTCTAGGTATACTATCATGTCTTCTGCAAATAGAGAGAATTTGGCTTCCACCTTTCCTATTTGAATACCCTTTATTTTTTTTTCTTGCCTGATTGCTCTGGCTAGAACTTCCAGTACTATGTTGAATAGGAGTAGTGAGAGAGGGCATCCTTGTCTAGTGCCGGATTTCAAAGGGAATGCTTCCAGTTTTTGCCCATTCATTATGATATTGGCTGTTGGTTTGTTGTAAATAGCTTTAATTACATTGAGATATGGTTCATCAATACCAAGTTTATTGAGGGTTTTTAGCATAAAGCGCTCTTGAATTTTGTCAAATGCCTTCTCTGTGTCAATTGAGATAATCATGTGGTTTTTGTTTTTGCTTCTGTATATGTGGTGAGTTACATTTATAGACTTGCATATGTTGAACCAGCCTTGCATCCAAGGGATGAATCCTAGTTGATCATGATGGATAAGATTTTTAATGTGCTGTTGCAATCGGTTTGCCAGTATTTTACTGAAGATTTTTGCATCTATGTTCATCATGAATATTGGCCTGAAGTTTTCTTTTTTTGTTGAGTCTCTGCCAGGTTTTTGTATCAGGATGATGTTGTTCTCATAAAATGACTTGGGAAGGGTTCCCTCTTTTTGAATTATTTGGAATAGTTTCAGAAGGAATGGTACCAGATCCTCTTTGTGTGTCTGGTAGTTAATATTTCTTGTCTTCAGCTACGTTTTGAGCTTTTTTGATCTTGCTCCTCTAGCTGTTTCAATTTTGACGATAGGGTGTCAATTTTGGATCTCTCCACTCTTCTAGTGTGGGCACTTATTGCTATATATTTTACTCTACAGACTGCTTTAAATGTGTCCCAGAAATTCTGGAATGTTGTGTCTTCATTCTCATTGGTTTCAAAGAACTTCTTTATTTCTGCCTTCATTTCATTGTTTATTCAAACAACATTCAAGAGCCAGTTGTTCAGTTTCCATGAAGCTGTGCGGTTTTGAGTTATTTTCTGAATTCTGAGTTTCAACTTGATTTCATTATGCTCTGAGAGACGGTTTGTTATGATTTCAGTTGTTTTGCATTTCCTGAGGCGTGCTTTACTTCCAATTATGTGATCAACTTTGAAGTAAGTGTGGTGTGGTGCTGAGAAAAATGTATAATCTCTGGATTTTGGGTGGAGAGTTCTGTAAATGTCTATGAGGTTTGCTTTTTCCAGGTCGGAGTTAAAGTCCTGGATATCCTTGTTAATTTTCTGTCTGGTTGATCTGTCTGATAGTGACAGTGGAGTGTTAAAGTTTCTCACTATTATTGTGTGGGAGTCTAAGTCTTTTTGTAAGTCATTAAGAACTTGCCTTATACATCTGGGTGCTTCTGCATTGGGTTCATATTTATTTAGAATCCTTAGCTCTTCTTGTTGTAGCCACTCATTTAGAGCCTCAGTGAATAATGCACACCAGGGTAATAGTCGAGCAGGTTTTATACAGCCACTAATTTTGAGCCTCACTAAGTGATATACACCTGAGGAATCGTAAGGATTCTGTTTGATACTAACACTATTTGAGAACCTTGTTGAATAATTCAAACTGCAGCAATAGTCAGGTATCTATTTTTTATTGTCTATCATTCAAAGCCTCAGTGAATAATGACCTTCTATGAAGTAATCAGGACGCTGTTTAAGACAGCCACAAATTAAGTGCCTTCCTGAATGCTACACACCTGGGTGACAGTCTGGAGTCTATTTCTTATGAACTCCAGTTTTGTGTATCCTTAAGTAATACACACCTGGGGCAGTGTCAGGAGTCTATTTAGTATGGACGCTCAAATGGAACCTGTTTGATTAATGCACACATAGATAACAATGAGGAGCCTCTGTCATACGGCTATTCCTTCAAACTGAATAATGCACATGTGGATTAATTAGAAGTCTGTTTCCTATGCCCCTTTTTTCACAGCCTCATTGATTATTACACACTTGTGATAGAGTCTCGAGTCTATTTTTTAATGGCCACTCACTCAGAGAATCACTAAATAATGCACACCAGCAAAATAGACGACAGTCTCTTTCCTATGGCCACTGATTAAGAGCCTCAGTAAGTGTAAACACCTGGGGAAAGAGTCAGGATTTACCTTTATACCCTCTTTCAGAGTCTCACTAAATAATGTGCACCTGTGGAATAGTCAGGAGACTCTTTCATGTTGCCTCTAACTCGGAGTGTCACTGAATAATGTGGTGCATTCAGGAGTCTATTTCATGGAGACACATATTCAGAGCCTTGGTGAATAAGACGGGCCCTTGCTATGGTAAGGAATCTAATTAATATGGCCACATCTTCTGAGCCTCACTGAATAATACACACCTGGAGAATAATTGGGAGTCTATTTTCCATGGATCTTCATTGAGAGCCTCAGTAAATAATGTACACCTGAGGAGTAGCCAGGAGTCTGTTATATTAGGATACACATTCATAGCATCTGTGGATAATATGCACGTTTGGATTAGTCCAGATTCCAATTTGTATGGCCACTGACTCATAACCTCAGTGAAAAATGCGCAAATGTAAAGTACTCAGCAGTCTATTTTGTATAGACACTCATTCAGAGATTCACTGAATAACACAAATATTTATGATAGACAGCATCCTGTTTTATATGGTCACACAGAAAGAGACTTACTGAGTAATGCACACCTGGGACTTTGTTAGGAGTCTACATTATACAGCCTCATGGAATAATGCAAACGTGTGGAATAGACACTAGTCTGTTTTATATGGATACGAAAAGCAAATCTTGAATGAGTAGTATGCAACATTGCAATAGTCACTAGTCTACTCCATATGCCCAAGTATTTAGAGTCAGAGTCAATTATACACACCTGTGGACAAGTGAGAAAACAATTCCTATGGCCAAAGAGTTTCAGAGCCTCAGTGAATAACACATACCTGGGAAATACTCAGGACGCTATTACATGTGGCATCAATTTCAGAGCTTCATTGAATAGGAAAGCCCTGTATTGTAGTCAGAATCCTGGTTCATATAGCGAGGTATTCAGAGCCTTAGTGAATAACATTCGGCTTGGCAAAAGTCAGGATTCTATTTCATATAGCCACTCATTTAGAGATGAATGTAAAAACGCACGCCTGAGTAGTATTCAGGAGTCTGTATTTTATGGCCACTCATTCAGAGCTTCACAGAAGAGTACAGAACTATGGAAACGTCAGGAGTGTACTTTCCGTGGCCACTTCTTCAGGACCTCAGAGAAGAATTATATATATCTGGAAAATACTCAGAATTTTATGATATGTAGCCACTTATCCGGAGACTCACGGAATAATGCACACCTAAAAAATAGTCTGGAGATTCTTTGCTATGACCCTACACCCAGCGACTCAGTGGCCAATGCAGAACTGGAAAATAGTCAAGAGGATAGAGTCAGGAGTCTATGTTATGTCGTCACTCTTTCAGAATCTCACTGAAGAATACACACCTGGGCAATAGTCAGAGTCCAAGTCATATGGCCACCCAATGACAGCATTACCGAAAAATGCACAATGGGCAATAGTAAGGGGTTTATTTCATGTGACCTCTCATTCAGAGCTTCAGTGCATAATGAACAGCTGTGGAGTAGCCAGGACCAGATTTAATGTAGACCCAAATTAAGCAGCTCTGTGAATAATATACACACATGTCAGGGTCAGGAGACTATTTGATATAGACACTCATACAGAAACTTTTTGAGTACTGCACATTTGGGGAATAATCACTTGTCTGTTTTTTATGGTGATTCGTTTGGAGAATCCAAAAGTAATGCACACCTGTAAAGTAAAATGGGTTTTATTTTGTAAGGCCACTCTTTCTGTGTTTTAGTGAATAGTATGCATATCTGATAAGTGAGGAATCTCTTTCACAAGGCAACTTGTTCTGGGCCTCTGTTAAGAACAGCCCTCAAGAATAGTCAAGGGTCTACTTCAAATGGCTACACGTTCAGAGTCTCTGTAATTAATTAACACCTGGGCAATACACATGAGTCTCTTTTTTTTAATGCCTAATTAGTCAGAGTCTCATTCAATAATACACACCTGGGGAAGTGTGAAGAGTCTACCTAATTTAACCACTCATTTAGAGCCTCAGTGAATAATGCACACCAGGGTAATAGTCGAGCAGCTTTTATAAAGCCACACATTTTGTACCTCACTGAGTGATATATACCTGAGTAATCCTCAGTATTCTAGGTGATACTATCACTCGTTGAGAACCTTGTTGAATAATTCACAATGGAGCAATAGTCAGGTGTGTATTTTATATGGTCTATCATTCAAAGTTTCAGTGAATAATCACCTTCTATGGAGTAATCAAGACGCTGTTAAAGATAGCCACGAATTAAGTGCCTTCCTGAATAATACACACCTGGGTGACTGTTGAGAGTCTATTTAATATAAACTCTAGTTTTGTGTATTGCTGAGTAATACATACCTGGTGCAGTGTCAGGAGTCTATTTGGTCTGGACGCTCAAATGGAACCTGTTTGATTAATGCACACATGGATAACAATGAGGAGTCTGTGTCATATGGCTACTCTTTCAGACAAACAGTAAATAATGAACATGGGAGGTTATTAGAAGTCTGTTTCCTATGGCCCCTCTTTCACAGCTTCACTGAGTGTTATGCAGTTGTGATAGAGTCTGGTGTTTATTTTTTATGGCCACTCATTCAGAGAATAGCCAAATAATGCACAGCTGCGGAATAGTCAGAAGTCTCTTTCCTATTGCCACTCGTTAAGACTCAAACAGATTTACAGAAAAAAATCAAACAAGCCCATTCAAAAATGGGCAAAGGATACGAACAGAAACTTTACAAAAGAAGCCATACATGAGGCCAACAAACATATGAAAAAGTGCTCATCATCATTGGTCATTAGAGAGATGCAAATCAAAACCACATTGAGATATCATCTCACACCAGTTAGAATGGCGATCATTAAAATATCTGGACACAGCAGATGCTGGAGAGGATGTGGAGAAATAGGAACACTCTTACACTGTTGGTGGGAGTGTAAATTAGTTCAACCATTGGGGAAGACAGTGTGGCGATTCCTCAGGGACCTAAAAATAGAAATTCCATTTGACCCAGCAATCCCATTACTGGGTATCTATCCAAAAGACTATAAATCGTTCTACTATAAAGACACATGCACACGGATGTTCATTGAAGCTCTGTTTACAATAGCAAAGACATGGAACCAACCCAAATGCCCATCGATGTTAGACTGGACTGGGAAAATGTGGCACATATACACCATGAAATATTATGCAGCAATAAAAAATGATGAGTTTATGTCCTTTGTAAGGACATGATGAATCTGGAGAACATCATTCTCAGCAAACTGACACAAGAACAGAAAAAGAAATACTGCATATACTCACTCATAGGTGGGTGAGAAAAATGAGAACACATGGACACAGAGAGGCGGTCTACTATACACTGGGGACTATTGGGGGAAATGGGGGAGGGACAGCGGGAGGGGCTGGGGGGTATAGCCTGGGGATGAACACCAAGTGTGGGTGAAGGGGAGGAAGGCAGCAAAACACACTGCCATGTGTGTACCTATGCAACTATCTTGCACGTTCTGCACATGTACCCCAAAACCTATAATGCAATAATAATTAAAAAAAAGAGAGCCTCACAACGTGTAAACACCTGGGGAAAGAGTCAGAATTTTTCTTTATCCCCTCATTCAGAGTCTCGATAAATAATGTGCACCTGTGGAGTAGTCAGGAGACTCTTTCATGTGGCCTCTAACTCGGAGTGTGACTGAATAATGTGGTGTAGTCAGGAGTCTATTTCATGGAGACACATATTCAGAGCCTTGGTGAATAAGACAGGCCCTTGCTATAGTAAGAAATCTAATTTATTTTTTTTATCATTAGTATTTTTTATCACAGTTTCAAAATTATGTACATTTTTAAAGATACAATGCTATTGCACACTTAATAGACCCCAGGATAGTATAAACATAAGATTTGTATGCACTGAGAAATGAAATATTTGTGTGACTCACTTTATTGGGCTATTTGCTTTATTGTGGTGTTCTGGAATTGAATCTGCAATATCTCCAAGGTATGTCTGTTTATATCTATAGTAAATGTAAATTAGAGATTATATAATTGATATTATTTGAAATATAACAGAATAAATTCACCAAATAATTTCAGGTACATATAATTCCCAAATATTAGTCCTTTTTTTTTTTCAATTTACCCATTGTTCTGTACTTTTTATTTTTATTTTTATTTTATTATTTTTTTTAATTTTTATTGCATTATAGGTTTGGGGTACATGTGCAGAACGTGCAAGATAATTGCATAGGTACACACATGGCAGTGTGTTTTGCTGCCTTCCTCCCCCTCACCCACACTTGGTATTCATCCCCAGGCTATCCCCCCCAGCCCCCCCGCTGTCCCTCCCCCATTTCCCCCAACAGTCCCCAGTGTATAGTAGACCGCCTCTCTGTGTCTATGTGTTCTCATTTCTCTCACCCGCCTATGAGTGAGTATATGCGGTATTTCTTTTTCTGTTCTTGTGTCAATTTGCTGAGAATAATGTTCTCCAGATTCATCCATGTCCCTACAAAGGACACAAACTCATCATTTCTGATTGCTGCATAATATTCCATGGTGTACATGTGCCACATTTTCCCAGTCCAGTCTATCATCGATGGGCATTTGGGTTGGTTCCAGGTCTTTGCTATTGTAAACAGTGCTGCAATGAACATTCGTGTGCATGTGTCCTTATGGTAGAACGATTCACAGTCTTTTGGATAGATACCCAGTAATGGGATTGCTGGGTCAAATGGAATTTCTATTTCTAGGTCCCTGAGGAATCGCCACACTGTCTTCCACAATGGTTGAACTAATTTACACTCCCACCAACAGTGTAAGAGTGTTCCTATTTCTCCACATCCTCTCCAGCATCTGCTGTCTCCAGATTTTTTAATGATTGCCATTCTAACTGGTGTGAGATGATATCTCAATGTGGATTTGATTTGCATCTCTCTAATGACCAATGATGATGAGCACTTTTTCATATGTTTGTTGGTCTCATGTATGTCTTCTTTTGTAAAATTTCTGTTCATATCCTTTGCCCATTTTTGAATGGGCTTGTTTGTTTTTTTTTCTGGAAATATGTTTGAGTTCTTTGTAAATTCTGGATATCAGCCCTTTGTCCAATGCGTAAACTGCAAAGATTTTTTCCCATTCTGATGGATGTCCATTCACTCTAGTGACTGTTTCTTTTGCCGTGCAGAAGCTGTGGAGTTTGATAAGGTCCTATTTGTCTATTTTGGCTTTTGTTGCCAATGCTTTTGGTGTTTTGTTCATGAAGTCCTTGCCTACTCCTATATCCTGAACGGTTTTGCCTAGATTTTCTTCTAGGGTTTTTATGGTGTCAGGTCTTACATTTAAGTCTTTAATCCATCTGGAGTTAATTTTAGTGTAAGGTGTCAGGAAGGGGTCCAGTTTCTGCTTTCTGCACATGGCTAGCCAGTTTTCCCAACACCATTTATTAAATAGGGAATCCTTTCCCCATTTCCTGTTTTTGTCTGGTTTATCAAAGATGATATGGTTGTAGATATGTTGTGTTGCCTCCGATGTTTCTGTTCTGTTCCATTGGTCTATATCTCTGTTTTGGTACCAGTACCATGCTGTTTTGATTACTGTAGCCTTGTAGTATAGTTTGAAGTCTGGTAGCGTGATGCCTCCCGCTGTGTTCTTTCTGCTTAGAATTGACTTGGCTATGCGGGCCCTTTTTTGGTTCCATATGAAATTCATGGTGGTTTTTTCCGTTCTATGAAGAAATTCAATGGTAATTTGATGGGGATAGCATTGAATGTGTAAATTACTTTGGGCAGTATAGCCATTTTCACAATATTGATTCTTCCTAACCACGAACATGGACTGTTTCTCCATCTGTTTGTGTCCTCTCTTATTTCATTGAGCAGGTGTTTGTAGTTTTCCTTAAAGAGGTCCCTTACATTCCTAGTAAGTTGTATTCCTAGGTATTTTATTTTCTTTGTAGTGATTGTGAATGGCAGTTCGTTCTTAATTTGGTTCTCCTTAAGTCTGTTATTGGTGTATAGGAATGCTTGTGATTTTTGCACATTGATTTTATATCCTGAGACTTTGCTGAAGTTGCTTATCAGTTGCAGGAGCTTTTGGGCTGAGGTGATGGGGTCTTCTAGGTATACTATCCTGTCGTCTGCAAATAGAGACAATTTGGCTTCCACCTTTCCTATTTGAATACCCTTTATTTCTTTTTCTTGCCTTATTGCTCTGGCTAGAACTTCCAGTACTATGTTGAATAGCAGTGGTGAGAGAGGGCATCCTTGTCTAGTGCCGGATTTCAAAGGGAATGCTTCCAGTTTTTGCCTATTCAGTATGATATTGGCTGTTGGTTTGTCGTAAATAGCTTTTATTACTTTGAGATATGTTCCATCAATACCAAGTTTATTGAGGGTTTTTAGCATAAACGGATGTTGAATTTTGTCAAATGCCTTCTCTGCGTCAATTGAGATAATCATGTGGTTTTTGTTTTTGTTTCTGTTTATGTGGTGAATTACATTTATAGACTTGCGTATGTTGAACCAGCCTTGCATCCCCTGGATGAATCCTACTTGATCATGATGGATAAGTTTTTTAATGTGCTGGTGCAATCGGTTTGCCAGTATTTTATTGAAGATTTTTGCATCTATGTTCATCATGGATATTGGCCTGAAGTTTTCGTTTCTTGTTGAGTCTCTGCCGGGTTTCGGTATCAGGATGATGTTGGTCTCATAAAATGTTTTGGGAAGGGTTCCCCCTATTTGGTATATTTGGAATAGTTTCAGAAGGAATGGTACCAGATCCTCTTTGTGTGTCTGGTAGAATTCAGCTGTGAAACCATCTTGATCTGGGCTTTTTTTGTGTGGTAGACTCTTAATTGCTGCCTCAACTTCAGACATTTTTATTGGTCTATTCATAATTTCAGCTTACTCCTGGTTTAGGCTTGGGAGGACACAGGCATCCAGGAATTTATTCATTTTCATTGGTTTCAAATAACTTCTTTATTTCTGCTTTCATTTCATTGTTTATCCAATCAACATTCAAGAGCCAGTTGTTCAGTTTTCATGAAGCTGTGCGGTTCTGAGTTATTTTGTGAATTCTGAGTTCCAACTTGATTGCACTATGGTCTGAGAGACTGTTTGTTATGATTTCAGTTGTTTTGCATTTGCTGAGGAGTGTTTTACTTCCAATTATGTGGTCAGTTTTGGAGTAGGTGTGATTTGGTGCTGAGAAGAATGTATATTCTTTGGATTTGGGGTGGAGAGTTCTGTAAATGTCTATCAGGTTTGCTTTTTTCAGGTCTGAGTTGAAGTCCTGGATATACTTGTTAATTTTCTGTCTGGTTGATCTGTCTGGTTGATCTGTCTGCTATTGACAGTGGAGTGTTAAAGTCTCCCTCTATTATTGTGAGGGATTCTAAATCTCTTTGTAAGTAATTAAGAACTTGCCTTATATATCTGGGTGCTCCCACATTGGGTCCATATATATTTAGAATCGTTAGCTCTTCTTGTTGTGTCGATCCTTTTACGATTATGTAACGACCTTCTTTGTCCCTTTTGATCTTTGTTGCTTTAAAGTCTATTTTATCAGAGACGAGAATTACAACTCCTGCATCTTTTTGCTCTCCATTTGCTTGGTAAATCTTCCTCCATCCTTTTATTTTGAGCCTTTGTGTATCTTTGCCTGTGAGGTGGGTTTCCTAGATACAGCACACCGATGGGTTTTGGTTTTTTATCCAATTTGCCAGTCTGTGTCTTTTGATTGGTGCATTTAGCCCATTTACATTCAGGGTTAATATTTTTATGTGTGAATTTGATACTGCCATTCTGATGCTAGCTGGCTGTTTTGCCCGTTGGTTCATGCAGATTCTTCATTTTTTTGATGGTCTTTAGCATTTGGTATGCTTTTATGATGGCTGGTACTGGTTCTTTCTTTCTATGTGTAGTGCCTCTTTCAGGAGCTCTTGTAAAGCTGCCCTAGTGGTGACAAAATCTCTGAGAACTTGCTTGTTCATGAAGGATTTTATTTTTTCTTCACTTATGAAGCTCAGTTTGGCTGGATATGAAATTCTGGGTTGAAAATTCTTTTCTTTAAGGATGTTGAATGTTGGCCCCCACTCTCTTCTGGCTTGTAGAGTCTCTGCTGAGAGATCTGCTGTGAGTCTGATGGGCTTCCCTTTGTGGGTGACCCGTCCTTTCTCTCTGTCTGCCCTTAGTATTTTCTCCTTCGTTTTAACCCTGGTGAATCTGACGATTATGTGCCTTGGGGTTGATCTTCTTGCGGAGTATCTTTGTGGTGTCCTCTGTATTTCCTGCAGTTGAGTATTGACCTGTCTTTCTAAGTTGGGGAAATTTTCTTGGATAATATCTTGAAGAGTGTTTTCCAGCTTGGATTCATTCTCTTCATCACATTCTGGTACACCTATCAAACGTAGATTGGGTCTCTTCACATAGTCCCACATTTTTTGGAGATTTTGTTCATTTCTTTTCCGCTTTTTTCTTTAATCTTGGTTTCACGTTTTATTTCATTGATTTGATCTTCGACTTCTGATATTCTTTCTTCTGCTTTGTCAATTCGGCTGTTGAAATTTGTGCATGCTTCACGAAGTTCTCGTGTTGTGTTTTTCAGCTCCTTCAATTCATTCTTATTCCTCTCTAAGTTGTCCATTCTTGTTGTCAATTCCTCGCATCATTTTTAAATCTTTTTTCAAGGTTGTTAGTTTCTTTGCACTGATTTAGAACATGTTCTTTTAGCTCAATGAAGTTTCTCATTTTCCACTTTCTGAAGTCTGATTCCATCATTTCATCACACTCATTCTCCGTCCAGCTTGGTTCCCTTGCTGGCGAGGAGCTTTGGTTCTTTGTAGGAGGTGAGGTGTTTTGGTTTCGGGCGTTTTCCTTCTTTTTGCACTGGTTTCTTCTCATCTTTATGGATTTGTCCACCTGTTGTCTTAGTAGTTGCTGATTTTTCAATTGTGTCTCTGTGTGGATGCTGAGATTTTTGATGATGAAGTATTTCTGTTACTTAGTTTTCCTTCTAATGGTCTAGTTCCTCTGCTATATGAGTGCTGAGGTCCACTTCAGTCCCTGCTTGTCTGGAGTATACCTGTAGCAGCTGTGGAACAGTGAGGGATGATACCTGTTTCATCTTTTGCCATCATTGTTCCAGAATGATGCCCACCAAATGTCAGTCTGATTATTCCTTTTTTGGGGTGACTCTTTGGATATACAGGGGTCAGGGAGCTGCTTAAGGAGACGGTCTGTGCTTTATGGAAGCTCCAGTGCTGAGCTGTGAGCTCCGTTGTTCATTCAGGGTTGTTGGGAGGTTGTTTATGTCTGCTGCAATAGAACTCATAAAACACCACCCCTTTTTTCCCCCTTAGATGCTCTGTCTCAGGGATTTGGGGCTTTATGAGTGTCTGTTGCACTGTCCTGCCCCACTAGGTGGCAGTCTATTCACTATTTGCTTGCCGGGGCTCTGACCTGCTAGTGAGGGTCCTCCCCATTGCTGCTGGGCTCCCTTCTGCTGTGGAGTACTCCCCCCTCCTGGCGGAGTCTCTCTGTTATGGCAGATTGCCTCAGCAATAGCAGGCTGCGTCAGCCCTGGGCGGTACTTCAGTAGGGGTGGGTTGCCTCAGAAATGGCAGGCGCCCCTCCCTCAAGGGGCTGCACTGACCTAGATGTCAGCAGCAAAACTCTCAGCACCAAGCACCTCCAGTCACCGCCTTGCTTGTCCCCATCATGGTGGGACATGCTGAGCCCGATCACCCAGGTCCCTGCCTCAGAGTCCGTCCTCTCTCTCTCTCTCCCTCTCTGCAGGCTGAAAGGTCGATTCTCTCACTGGCGCCTTAGTAGCCTGCAGATAAAGCATTGGGATCCATGTGATCTCCCGTGCCACTGCCCACTGCACCGGCTCAGATCACGCTTCCCAGGAATCTCCTGGTCTGGCTCACTGTCCAAGTCCCATTCAATCAGATGGACATGCCAATCTGCCCTTCCAAATCTCAGATTGCCAGTTTAACAGGGCACCCAGACCAGTGAGTTCCGTGCTGGGTCTGGCTGCGGCGCCGGCCGAAGCGGCCGTGTGAGCCGGCTGCATTAGCCAGTTTTACTAGCGTCCCGTGTCTCTTCCACACCTGAGACTTTCAACGCTCTGTAGGCAAAAAAGGTCCATCCGAGAATGCGGCTAGGACTCACCCTCTGCGCCTTCACTGAGAGCCGCAATCCTGAGTCACTTCTACGACGCCATCTTGCTCCTATCCCCGACACTAGTCTATTTTATATGGCCTCGAAAAGCAAAGCCTGAGTGAGTAATACGCAACTTTGGAATAGTCACTAGTCTACTCCATATGCCCAAGTATTTAGAGTTAGAGTCAATAATACATGCCTGCGGACTAGTCAGAAAACAATTTCATATGGCCAAAGAGTTTTAGAGCCTCAGTGAATAATACATACCTGGGAAATACTCAGGACGCTGTTACATGTGGCATCAATTTCAGGGCTTCATTGAGTAGAAAACACCTGTATTGTAGTCAGAATTCTGTTTCATACAGCCACATATTCAGAGCCTAACTGAGTAACATACACCTTTGGAAATGTCAGGATTCTATTTCGCATAGCCACTCATTTAGAGGGGAACGTAAAAATGCGTGCCTGAGGCGTATTCAGGAGTCTCTATTTTATGGCCACTCATTCAGAGATTCACAGAAGAATACAGACCTATGGAAACGTCAGGAGTGTACTTTCCATGGCCACTTATTCAGGACCTCAGTGAAGAATCATATATATCTGGAAAATACTCAGGATTCTATGATATATAGCAACTTATCCGGAGATTCACGGAATAATGTACACCTAATGAATAGTCTGGAGATTCTTTGATATGACCCTACACTCAGCGACTCAGTGGCCAATGCAGAACTGGAAAATAGTCAAGAGGATAGTGTCAGGAGTTTATGTTATGTGGTCACTCGTTCAGAATCTCACTGAAGAATACACACCTGGGGAATTGTCAGAGTCCAAGTCATATGGTCACCCAATGACAGCATTATGGAATAATGAACAATGGGGCAATAGTAAGGGGTCAATTTCATGTCGGGTCTCATTCAGAGCTTTAGTGCAAAACAAACAGATGTGGAGTAGTCAGGACCCGATTTAAGGTAGACCCAGATTAAGGGGCTCTGTGTATGATACAAACACGTGTCAGAGTCAGGGGACTATTTGATATAGACACTCAAACAGAACCTTTTCGAATACTGCACATGTGGGGAATAATCACTATTCTGTTTTGTCTGTTGATTCGTTTGGAGAATCAAAAAGTAACCCACAACTGTGGAGTAAAATGGGTTCTCTTTCATAAGGTTACTCTTTCAGTGGTTTAGGGAATAATATGTATATCTCATAAGTCAGGAATCTCTTTCACATGTCCACTCGAACAGAGCCTCTCTGAAGAACACTCCCCTCAAAAATATTCAAGGGCATACTTCAAATGACTACCCATTCATATTCTCTGTACCTATTGAACACCTGGGTAATACACCTGAGTCTCTCTCTTTTTTTAGTTTTTATTGCATTATAGGTTTTCGGGTATATGTGCAGAATGTGCAAGGTAGTTGAATAGGTACACACATAGTGTGTTTTGCTGCTTTCCTTTCCTTCATGCAGGCTTGGCATTCATCCCCAGGCTAACCCTCCCCAGCCCTTTCTGCTCTCCCTCCCCCATTCTCCCCAATAGACCCCAGTGTGTGATAGATCTCCTTGCTGTGTCCATGTGTTCTCATTTTTCTCACCCACCTATGAGTGAGTATATGCGGTATTTCGTTTTCTGTTCTTGTGTCAGTTTGCTGAGAATGATGTACTCCAGACTTATCCGTGTCCTTACAAAGGACACAAACTCATCATTTTTGATTGATGCATAATATTCCATGGTATATATGTGCCACATTTTCCCAGTCCAGTCTATCATAGTTGAGCATGTGGGTTGGTTCCTGTTCTTTGCTATTGTAAACAGTCCTGAAATGAATATACATGTCTATGTGTCCTTATAGTAGAAGGATTTATAGTCCTTTGGATATATACCCAGTAATGGGATTGCTGGGCCAAATGGAATTTCTAATTCTAGGTCCCTGAGGAATCCCTTACTGCCTTCCACAATGGTTGAACTAATTTACACTTCCACCAACAGTGTAAGAGTGTTCCTATTTCTCCACATGCTCTCCAGCATCTGCTGTCTCCAGATTTTTTTAATGATCGCCATTCTAACTGGCATGCGATGGTATCTCAATGTGGTTTTGATTTGCATCTCTGTAATGATCAGTGATGATGAGCATTTTTTCATATGTTTCTGGCCTCATGTATGTCTTCTTTTGTAAAGTGTCTGTTGATATCCTTTGCCCATTTTTGAATGGGCTTGTTTGCTTTTTTCCTGTAAATCTGTTTGAGTTCGTTGTAAATTCTGGATATCAGCCCTTTGTCAGATGTGTAAACTGCAAATATTTTTTCCCATTCTGATGGTTGCCGATTCACTCTAGTGACTGTTTCTTTTGCCATGTAGAAGCTGTGGAGTTTGATTAGGTCCCATTTGTCTATTTTGGCTTTGGTGCCAATTCTTTTGTTGTTTTGTTAATGAAGTTTTTGCCTACTCCTATGTCCTGAACGGTTTTGCCTAGATTTTCTTCTAGGGTTTTTATGGTGTCAGGTCTTATGTTTAAGTCTTTAATCCATCTGGAGTTAATTTTAGTGTCAGGTGTCAGAAAGGGGTCCAGTTTCTGCTTTCTGCAAATGGCTAGCAAGTTTTCCCAACATCTTTTATTAAATAGGGAATCCTTTCACCATTGCTTGTGTTTGTCTGGTTTATCAAAGATTATATGGTTGTAAATATGTTGTGTTGCCTCCGATGCCTCTGTTCTGTTCCATTGGTCTGTATCTCTGTTTTGGTACCAGTACCATGTTGTTTTGATTACTGTATCCTTGTAGTATGGTTTGAAGTCTGGTAGTGTGATGCCTCCCGCTGTGTTCTTTTTGCTTAGAATTGACTTGGCTATGCGGGCTCTTTTTTGGTTCCATATAAAATTCATGGTGGCTTTTCCCAGTTCTCTGAAGAAATTCAATTGTAGTTTGATGGGGATAGCATTGATTGTGTAAATTGCTTTGGGCAGTATAGCCATTTTCACGATATTGATTCTTTCTAACCACGAACGTGGAATATTTCTCCATCTGTGTGTGTCCTCTCTTATTTCGTTGAGCAGTGGTTTGTAGTTTTCCTTAAAGAGGTCCCTTATGTTCCTTGTGAGTTGTATTCCTAGGTATTTTATTTTCTTTGTAGCAATTGTAAATGGCAGTTCGATCTTGATTTGGTTTTCTTTAAGTCTGTTATTGGTATATAGGAATGCTTGTGATTTTTGCACATTGATTTTATATCCTGAGACTTTGCTAAATTTGCTTATCAGTTTCAGTAGCTTTTGGGCTGAGGTGATGGGGTCTTCTAGGTATACTATCATGTCGTCTGTAAATAAAGACAACTTGTCTTCCATTTTTCCTCTTTGGATACCATTTATTTCTTTTTCTTGCCTGATTGCTCTGGCTAGAACTTCCAGTAGTATGTTGAATAGGAGTGGTGAGAGAGGGCATCCTTTTCTAGTGCCGGATTTCAAGGGACTGCTTCCAGTTTTTGCCCATTAAGTATGATATTGGCTGTTGGTTTGTCGTAAATAGCTTTTATTACTTTGAGATATATTCCATCAATACGAAGTTTATTGAGCGTTTTTAGCATAAAGGGCTGTTGAATTTTGTCAACGGCCTTCTCTGCATCAATTGAGATAATTATGTGGTTTTTGTTTTTGCTTCTGTTTATGTGGTGAATTACATTTATAGACTTGCCTTTGTTGAACCAGCCTTGCATCCCCTGGATGAATCCTACTTGATCCTGATGGATAAGTTTTTTAATGTGCTGTTGCAATCGGTTTGCCAGTATTTTATTGAAGATTTTTGCATCTATGTTCATCATGGATATTGGCCTGAAGTTTTCTTTACTTGTTGAGGTTCTGCCAGGTTTTGGTATCAGGATGATGTTGGTCTCATAAAATGATCTGGGAAGGGTTCCCTCTTTTTCGATTATTTGGAATAGTTTCAGAAGAAATGGTACCAGATTCTCTTTGTGTGTCTTGTAGAATTCAGCTGTGAACCCATCTTGACCTGGGCTTTTTTTTGTGTGGTAGGCTCTTAATTGCTGCCTCAACTTCAGACCTTTTTATTTGTCTATTCATAGTTTCAGCTTCCTCCTGGTTTAGGCTTAGGAGGACACAGACGTCCAGGAATTTATCCATTTCTTCCTGGTTTACTAGTTTATGTGCATAGATTTGTTTGTAGTATTCTCTGATGATGGTTTGTATTTCTGTAGAATCTGTGGTGATTTCGTCATTATCGTTTTTTACTGCATCTGTTTGGTTGTTCTCTCTTTTCTTTTTTATCAGTCTGGCTAGTGGTCTGTCTATTTTGTTGATTTATTCGAAAAACTAGCTCTTAGATTTATTGATGTTTTGAAGGGTTTTTCTTGTCTCTATGTCCTTCAGTTCTGCTCTGGTCTTAGTTATTTATTGTCTTCGGCTATGTTTTGAGCTTTTTTGGTCTTGCTCCTCAAGCTCTTTCAATTTTGAAAATAGGGTGTCAATTTTGAATCTCTCCACTCTTCTCATGTGGGCACTTATTGCTATATATTTTCCTCTTCAGACTGAGTTGAATGTGTCTCAGAGATTGTGGTACGTTTTGTCTTCCTTCTGGTTGGTATCAAAGAACTTTTTTATTTTGCCTTCATTTCTTTGTTTATCCAATCAACATTTAGGAGCCAGTTGTTCAGTTTCCATGAAGCTGTGCGGTTCTGAGTTATTTTCTGAATTCTGAGTTTTAACTTGATTGCACTATGGTCTGAGAGACTGTTTGTTATAATTTCAGTTGTTTTGCATTTCCTGAGGAGTGCTTTACTTCCAATTATGTGGTCAATTTTGGAGTAGGTGTGATGTGGTGCTGAGAAAAATGTATATTCTGTGGATTTGGGCTGGAGAGTTCTGTAAATTTCTCTCAGGTTTGCTTTTTCCAGGTCTGAGTTCAAGTCCTGTATATCCTTGTTAATTTTCTGTCTGGTTGATCTGTCTGCTATTGACAGTGGAGTGCTAAAGTCTCCCACTATTATTGTGTGGGATTCTAAGTCTCTTTGCAAGTCATTGAGAACTTGCCTTATATATCTGGGTGCTCCTGCATTGGGTCCATATATATTTAGAATCGTTTGCTCTTCTTGTTGTATCGATCCTTTTACCGTTATGTAATGACCTTCTTTGTAGCTTTTGATCTTTGTTGCTTTAAAGTCTATTTTATCAGAGATGAGAATTGCAACTCCTGTTTTTTTTTTGCTCTCAATTTGCTTGGTAAATCTTCCTCCATCCCTTTATGTTGAGCCTTTGTGTATCCCTGCATGTGAGGTGGGTTTCCTGGATAGAGCACGCCAATGGGTTTTGGTTTTCAATTCAATTTGCCAGTCTGTGTCTTTTGATTGGTGCATTTAGCCCATTTACATTTAAGGTTAATATTGTTATTTGTGAATTTGGTACTGCCTTTTTGATGCTAGCTGACTGTTTTGCCCATTGGTTCATGTACATTCTCCATTTTATTGATGCTCTTTTGCATTTGGTATTCTTTCAGGATGGCTGATACTGGTTGTTTCTTTCTATGTGTAGTGCCTCTTTCAGGAGCTCTTGTAAAGCTGGCCTAGTGGTGACAAAATCTCTGCGTACTTGCTTGTTCATGAAGGATTTTATTTTTGCTTCACTTATGAAGCTCAGTTTGGCTGGATATGAAATTCTGGGTTGAAAGTTCTTTTCTTTAAGGATGTTGAATATTGGCCCCCACTCTCTTCTGGCTTGCAGAGTCTCTGCCCAAAGATCTTCTGTGAGCCTGATAGGCTTCCCTTTGTGGGTAACCCAACCTTTCTCTCTGGCTATCCTTAGTATGGTCTCCTTCATTTCAACCCTGGTTAATGTCACGATTATGTGCCTTGTGGTTGCTCTTCTTGCGGAGTATTTTTGTAGTGTTCTCTGTATTTTCTGGAGTTGAGTATTGACCTGACTTGCTAGGTTTGGGAACTTTTCCTGGATGATATCCTGAAGAGTGTTTTCCAGCTTGGATTCATTCTCTTCATCACATTCTGGTACACCTATCAAACGTAGGTTGGGTCTCTTCACATAGTCCCACATTTCTTGGAGATTTTGTTCATTCCTTTTTGTGCTTTTTTTTTTAATCTTGGTTTCTCGTTTTATTTCATTGAGTTGATCTTCAACTTCTGATATTCTTTCTTCTGCTTGGTCAATTCGGCTGTTGAAACTTGTGCATGCTTCACGAAGTTCTCGTGTTGTGTTTTTCAGCTCCTTCAATTCATTCATATTCCTCTCTAAGTTGTCCATTCTTTTTATCAGTTCCTCGAATCTTTTCAAATCTTTTTTTCAGGTTATTAGTTTCTTTGCACTGATTTAGAACATGTTTCTTTAGCTCCCTGAATTTTCTCATTATCCACTTTCTGAAGTCTGCTTCCGTCATTTCGTCATACTCATTCTCCATCCAGCTTTGTTCCCTTGCTGTTGAGGAGTTTTGGTCCTTTATAGGAGGTGAGGTGTTTTGGTTTCGGGTGTTTTCCTTTTTTTTTGCGCTGGTTTCTTCCCATCTTTATGGATTTATCCGCCTGTCGTCTTAGTAGTTGCTGATTTTTCAATTGGGTCTCTGTGTTGATGCTGAGATTGTTGATGATGAAGTATTTCTGTTACTTAGTTTTCCTTCTGATGGTCTAGCCCCTCTGCTGTATGAGTGCTGAGGTCTACTCCAGGCCCTGCTTCTCTGGGGTATACCTGTAGCAGCTGCGGAACAGTGAGGGATGATACCAATTTCTTCTGCTGCTGTCTTTGTTCCAGAATGATGCCCGCCAAATGTCAGTCTGATTAGTTCTTTTTTGCAGTGACTCTTTGGATATACAGGGGTCAGGGAGCTGCTTGAGGAGACGGTTTGTGCTTTATAGGAGCTCCAGTGCTGAGCTGTGAGCTCCGTTGTTCATTCAGGATTGTTGGGAGTTTGTTTATGTCTACTGCAATAGAACTCATAAAACACCACCCTTTTTTCCCCCTTAGATGCTCTGTCTCAGGGAGTTAGGTCTTTCTTTTTGAGTATCTGTTGCACTCCTGCCACACTAGGAGGCAGTGTAGTCACTATTTGCCTGCCGGTGCTCTGTCATGCTAGCGCGGGTTTGCCCTTTTGCTGCTGGGCTCCGTTCTGCTGTGGAGCGCTCCCCGCTCCTGGCAGAGTCTCTCTGTTATGTCAGGTTGCCTCGGCAATGGCAGCATTCATCAGCCCTGGGCGGTACATCCGTAGGGATGGATTGCATCAGTCGTGGTGGATGCCCCTCCCTCACCAGGTTGGACGGTCCTAGATGCTGACAGCAAAACTCTCAGCCCTGAGCGCCTCCAATCGCCACCCTTCTTGTCCCCGTGAGGGTGGGACCCGCCAAGCCAGATCACCCAGCTTCCTGCCTCAGAGTCCTTCCTCTCTCTCTCTCTCCCCCTCTCCGCAAGCTGAAAGGTCAACTCTCTCACTGGCGCCCTAGTAGCCTGCCGATAGGGCACTGGGATCCATGCGATTTCCAGTGCCACTGCCCACTGCACCGGCTCAGATCACGCTTCCCAGGAAACTCCTGGTCTGCCTCATTGTCCATGTCCCGTTCAACCAGATGGACATGCCAATCTGCTTTTCCAAATCTCAGATTGCCGGTTTAACAGGGCACCCAGACCAGTGAGTTTCATGCTGGGTCCCGTTGCGGCGCTGGCTGAAGCAGCTGTGTGAGCCGACTGTGCTAGCCAGCTGTACTAGCGTCCCGTGTCTCTCCCACACCTGGGACGTTCAAAGCTCTGTGGGCAAAAAGGGTCCATCTGAGAATGCAGCTAGGACTCACCCTCTGCGCCTTCACTGAGAGCTGCAATTGTGAGTCGCTTCTACGACGCCATCTTCACTAGTCTGTTTTAAATGGCCACGAAAAGCAAAACCTGAGTTAGTAGTATGCCACTTTGGAATAGTCACTAGTCTACTCCATATGCCCAAGTATTTAGAGTCAGAGTCAATAATACACGCTTGTGGACTAGTCAAAAAACAATATTATTTGGCCAAAGAGTTTCAGTGCCTCAGTGAATAATACATACCTGGGAAGTCCTCAGGACGCTATTACATGTGTCATGAATTTCAGAGCCTCATTGAAAAGAAAACACCTGTATTGTAGTCAGAATCCTGTTTTATACAGCCACATATTCAGAGCCTAACTGAGTAACATACACCTTGGGAAAAGTCAGGATTCTATGTCATTTAGCCACTCATTTAGAGGCAAATGTAAAAACGCATGCCTGAGGAGTATTAAGGAGTCGCTATTTTCTGGCCACTCATTCAAATCTTCACAGAATAATACAGACCTATGGAAACGTCAGGAGTGTACTTCACTTGGCCACTTATTCAGGACCTAGGTGAAGAATCATATATATCTGGAAAATACTCAGGATTCTGTAATATATAGCCACTTATCTGGAAACTCACGGAATAACGCACACCTAAAGAATAGTCTGGAGACTCTTTGATATGACCCTACACCCAGCGACTCAGTGGCCAATCTAGAACTGGATAATAGTCAAGAGGATAGAGTCAGGAGTTTATATTATGTGGTCACTCGTTCAGAATATCACTGAAAAATACACACCTGTGGAATTGTCAGAGTCCAAGTCATATGGCCACCCAATCACAGCATTACCGAATAATGCACAATGGGGTAGTACTAAGGAGTCCATTTAATGTGGCCTCTCATTCAGAGATTCAGTGCATAATCAACAGCTGTGGAGTAGTCTGGACCCGATTTAACATTCCCCAAATAAAGCAGCTCCGTGAATAATAGACACACGTGTCAGAGTCTGGAGACTATTTGATATTGACACTCATAGAGAACGTTTTCGAGTACTGCACATGAGGGGAATAATCACTAGTCTCCTTCACATGGGGATTCATTTGGAGAATCCAAAAGTAACACACACCTGTGGAGTAAAATGTGTTCTATTTCATAAGGCCACCCTCTCAGGGTTCTAGTGAATAGTATATATATCTGATAAGTCAGGAATCTCTTTCACATGGCCACCTGTTCAGGGCCTCTGTGAAGAACACTCCCCTCAAGAATTGTCAAGGGTCTGCTTCAAATGGCTACACGTTCAGAGTCTCTGTACATAATGAACACCTGGGCAATACACATGAGTCTCTTTTTTTTAATGCCCACGTAGTCAGAGTCTCATTCAATAATACACACCTGGGAAATAGTGAAGAGTGTACCTCATGTGGCCACTCATTTAGAGCCTCAGTGAATAATGCACACCAGGGTAATAGTCGAGCAGCTTTTATATGGCCACTCATTCTGTGCCTCACTGAGTGATATACACCTGAGGAATCCTCAGGATTCTATTTGAAACTACCAATCATTGAGAACATCATTGAATAATTCACAATGGAGCAATAGTCAGGTGTCTATTTTATATGGTCTATCATTCAATGTTTCAGTGAATAATGACCTACTGTGGAGTAATCAGAACGCTGTTTAAGATAGCCACAAATTAAGTGCCTTTCTGAATGATACACACCTGGGTGACAGTCTGGAGTCTATTTAATATGAACTCTAGTTTTGTGTAATGCTGCGTAATACACACCTGGGGCAGTGTCAGGATTCTCTTTGGTATGGATGTTCAAATGAAACCTGCTTGATTAATGAACACATGGATAACAATGAGGAGTCTGTGTCTTAAGACTACTCCTTCAGACAAACAGTGAATAATGCACATGTGTGGTAATTAGAAGTCTGTTTCCTATGGCCCCTCTTTCACAGCCTCACTGAGTATTACGCACTTGTGATAGAGTCTGGAGTCTATTTTTTATGGCCACTCATTTAGAGACTCACTAAATAATGCAAACCTGCGGAATAGTCAGAAGTCTCTTTCCTATGGCCACTCGTTAAGAGCCTCACTAAGTGTAAACACCTGGGGAAAGAGTCAGGATTTATCTTTTTCCCCTCATTCAGAGTCTTGCTAAATAATGCACACCTGTGGAATAGTCAGGAGACTCTTTTATGTGGCGTCTAACTCGGAGTGTCACTGAACAATGTGCTGTAGTCAGGAGTCTATTTCATGAAGACACATATTAAGAGCATCGGTGAATAAGAGAGGCCATGGATATAGTAAGGAATCTAATTAATATGGCCACATCTTCTGAGCCTCACTGAATAATATACACCTAAAGAATAATTGGGAGTCAATTTTCTATGGAACTTCATTCAGAGCCTCAGTCAATAATGTACCCCCGTAGAGTAGCCAGGAGTCTGTTATATTAGGACACACATTCATTGCCTCAGTAGACAATATGCACATGTGGATTAGTCAGGATTCCATTTTGTATTGCCACAGACTCGTAACCTCTGTGAAAAATGCACAAATGTAAAGTACTCAGCAGTCTATTTCATATAGACACTCATTCAGAGATTCACTGAATAACACAAATATTTAAGATAGACAGCATCCTGTTGTATATTGTCACACAAAAGAAGACTCACTGAGTAATGCACACCTGGGGAAGAGTTAGGAGTCTACTTTATACAGCCACTCATTTACAGATTCAGGAAATAATTCACACGTGTGGAATAGACACTAGTCTATTTTATAATGCCACGAAAACCAAAGCGTGAGTGAGTAATACACAACTTTGGAATAGTCACTAGTCTACTCCATATGCCCACGTAAGTAGAGTCAGAGTCAATAACACAAGCCTCTTGACTAGTCAGAAAACAATTTAATATGGCCAAAGGGTTTCAGAGCCTTAGTGAATAATACATACCTGGAAAATACTCAGGACGCTATTACATGTGGCATCAATTTCAGAGCTTCATTGAATAGGAAACACCTGTATTGTAGTCAGAATCCTGTTTAATACTGCCACATATTCAGAGCCTAACTGAGTAACGTACGCTTTGGGAAAAGTCAAAATTCTATTTCGTATAGTCACTCATTTAGCATTCAGGATTCTCTATTTTATGGCCACATATTCAGAGTTTCACAGAAAAATACAGACCTATGGAAACGTCAGGAGTGTACTTCACATGGCCACTTATTCAGGATCTCAGTGAAAAATTATATATATCTGGAAAATACTCAGGCCTCTGTGATATACAGACAGTTATCTGGAGACTCACAGAATAGTGCACTCCTAAGGAATAGTCTGGAGACTCTTTGATATGACTGTACACCCAGCGACTCAGTGGCCAATGCAGAACTGGAAAATAGTCAAGAGGATGGAGTAAGGAGGTTATGTTTTGTGGTCACTCGTTCAGAATCTCACTGAAGAATACACACCAGGGGAATTGTCAGAGTCCAAGTCATGTGGCCACCGAATCACTGCATTACCGAATAATGCACAATAGGCAATAGTAAGGAGTCTATTTCATATGGCCTCTCATTCAGAGCTTCAGTGCATAATAAACACCTGTGAAGTAGTCATGACCCAATTTAATGTAGCCCCAACTTTTCGAGTAATGCTCATGTGGGGAATAATCACTGGTATGTTTCATATGGTGATTTTTTTGGAGAATCAAAGGTAAGGCACACCTGTGGATTAAAATGCGTTCTCTTTTGTAAGGCCACACTTTCCGTGTTTTAATGAACAGTATGTATATCTGATAAGTCAGGAATCTCTTTCACATAGCCAGTTGTTCAGGGACTCTCTGAAGAACACTCCCGTCAAGAATAGTCAAGGGTCTACTTTAAATGGCTACACATTCAGAGTCTCTGTACGTAATTAACACCTGGGCAATACACCTGAGTCTCTTTTTTGTATGCCCACTTAGTCAGAGCCTCATTCAATAATACACACCTGGAAAAGTGTGAAGAGTCTACCTCATGTAGACACTCATTTAGAGCCTCAGCGAATAATGCACACCAGGGTAATAGTCGAGCAGCTTTTACACAACCACTCATTTTGTGCCTCACTGAGTGATATACACCTGAGGAATCCTCAGGATTCTATTTGATACTACCACTTGTTGAGAACCTTGTTGAATAATTCACATAGGAGCAATAGTCAGGTGTCTATTTTATATTGTCTATCATTCAAAGTTTCATTGAATAATGACCTTCTATCTAGTCATCAGGACGCTGTTTGAGATAGCCACGAATTTAGTGCCGTCCTGAATGATACACACCTGGTTGATGGTCGGGAGTCTATTTCATATGAACTCTAGCTTTGTGTATCTCTGAGTAATACACACCTGGGTCAGTGTCAGGAGTCTCTTTGGTATGGACGCTCAAAGGAAACCTGTTTGATTAAATCACACACGGATAACAATTAGGAATCTGTGTCTTAAGGCTACTCCTTCAGACAAACAGTGAATAATGCACATGTGTGGTAATTAGAAGTCTGTTTCCTATGGCCCCTCTTTCACAGCCTCACTGAGTATTACGCACTTGTGATAGAGTCTGGAGTCTATTTTTTATGGCCACTCATTTAGAGAATCACTAAATAATGCACACCTGTGGAATAGTCGGAAGTCTCCTTCCTATGGTCACTCATTAAGAGTCTCACTAAGTGTAAACACTTGGGGAAAGAGTCAGGATTTACCTTTATCCCCTCATTCAGAGTCTCGCTAAATATTGCACACCTGTGGAATAGTCAGGAGACTCTTTCATGTGACCTCTAATTCGAAGTGTCACTGAATAATGTGGTGTAGTCAGGAGTCTATTTCATGGAGTCACATGTTCAGATCAACGGTGAATAAGACAGGCCCTTGCTATAGTAAGGAATCTAATTAATATTGCCACACCTTCTGAGCCTCACTAAATAATACACACTTGGAGAATAATTGGGAGTCTAATTTCCATAAACCTTCAGTCAGAGCCTCGGTAAATAATGTACACCCATTGAGTAACCAGGAGTCTGTTATATTAGGACAGGCATTCATAGCATTAGTGGATAATATGCACGTGTGGATTAGTCAGGATTCCATTTTGTATCGCCACTGACTCGTAACCTTAGTGAAAAATGCACAAATGTAAAGTACTCAGCAGTTTATTTCATATAGACACTCATTCAGAGATTCACTGAATAACACAATTATTTAAGATAGACAGCACCCTGTTTCATATGGTCCCACAGAAAGAGCCTCACTGAGTAATACACACCTGGGGAAGGGCTAGGAGTCTACATTACACAGCCTCTCATTTACAGCCTCAGAGAATAATGCACACATGTGGAATAGACACTAGTCTATTTTATATGGCCTTGAAAAGCAAAACCTGAGTGAGTAATACACAACTTTGGAATAGTCACTAGTTTACTTCATATACTCAAGTATTTAGAGTCAGAATCAATAATACATGCCTGCAGACTAGTCAGAAAACAATTTCATATGGCCAAAGAGTTTCAGAGCCTCAGTGAATAATACATACCTGGGAAATACTCAGGACGCTATTACATTTGGCATCAATCTCAGAGCTTCATTGAATAGGAAACACCTGTATTGTAGTCAGAATCCTGTTTCATACAGCCACATATTCAGAGCCTAACTGAGTAACATACGTTTTGGGAAAAGTCAGGATTCTATTTCGTATAGCCACTCATTTAGAGGCAAATGTAAAAACGCACGCCTCAGGAGTAGCTCCTATTAGTCTGTTTTATATGGCCACGAAAAGCATAGCATGGGTGAGTAGTATGCAACTTTGGAATAGTCACTAGTCTACTCCATATGCCCAAGTATTTAGAGTCACTTATCCGGAGACTCATGGAATAGTGCACACCTAAGGAATAGTCTGGAGACTCTTTGATATGACCCTGCACCCAGCGACTAAGTGTACAATGCAGAACTGGATTGAGGACTGGAGGAGGATAGAGTCAGGAGATGTTATGTGGTCACTCGTTCAGAATCTCACTGAAGAATACACACCTGGGGAATAGTCACAGTCCAAGTCATGTGGCCACCCAATCACAGCATTACCGAATAATGAACAATGGGGCAATAGTAAGAAGTCTATTTCATGTTCCCTCTCATTAAGAGCTTCAGTGCATAATAAACTGCTGTGGAGTAGTCAGGACCCAATTTAACGTAGCCCAAAATTAAGCAGCTCCGTGAATGATACACACACGTGTCAGAGTCAGGAGACTATTTGATATAGACACTCATACAGAACCATTTCGAGTACTGCACATGTGGGGAATAATCACTACTGTGTTTCATATGGGGATTCATTTGGAGAATCCAAAGGTAACACACACCTGTGGAGTAAAATGGGTTCTCTTTCCTAAGGCCACCCTTTCAGTGTTTCTATAATACACACCTGAGGAAGTGTGAAAGTTCTACCTCATGTAGGCCACTCATTTAGAGCCTCAGTGAATAATGCACAACAGGGTAATAGTCGAGATGCTTTTATATGGCCACTTATTTTGTGCCTCACTGAGTGATATACAACTGAGGAATCCTCAGGATTCTATTTGATACTACCACTCGTTGAGAACCTTGTTCACTAACTCACAATGGAGCAATAGTCAGGTGTCCTCAGGAGTTAAGTGCCTTCCTGAATGATACACACCTGGGTGACGGTCGGGGGCAGTGTCAGGATTCTATTTGATATGGACGCTCAAACGGAAACTTATTGATTAATGCACACATGGATAATATGGCCACATCTTCTGAGCCTCACTGAATAATTCACAACTGGAGAATAATTGGGAGTCTATTTTCCATGGACCTGAATAACACAAATATTTAAGATAGACAGCATCCTGTTTCATATGGTCACACAGAAAGAGCCTCACTGGGTAATGCACACCTGGGGAAGTGTTAGGAGTCTACTTTATACAGCCTCTCATTTAGAGCGTCAGGTAATAATGCACACGTGTGGAATAGACACTAGTCTGTTTTATATGGTCATGAAAACCAAAGCCTGTGTGAGTAGTATGCAACTTTGAAATAGTCACTAGTCTACTCCATATGCCCATGTATTTAGAGTCAGAGTCAATAATACACGCCTGTGGACTAGTCAGAAAACAAATTCATATGGCCAAAAACTTTCAGAGCCTCCTTGAATAATACATACCTGAAAAATACTCAGGACGCTATTACAGGTGGCATCAATTTCAGAACCTCATTGAATAGGAAACACCTGTATTGTAGTAAGAATACTGTTTTATACAGCCACATATTCAGAGCCTAACTGAGTAACATACCCCTCGGGAAAAGTCAGGATTCTATTTCGTATAGCCACTCATTTAGAGGCGAATATAAAAACGCACGCATGAGGAGTATTCAGGAATCTCTATTTTATGGCCACTCACTCAGAGCTTCACAAAATAATACAGACCTATGGAAACGTCAGGAGTGTAATTCCCATGGCCACTTATTCAGGACCTCAGTGAAGAATTATATATATCTGGAAAATGCTAAGGATTCTATGATATATATAGCGACTTACCCGGAGACTCACGGAATAATGCACACCTAAAGAATAGTCTGGAGACTCTTTGATATGACCCTACACCCTACACTCAGTGGCCAATGCAGAACTTGAAAATCGTCAAGAGGATAAAGTCAGGAGGTTATGTTGTGTGGTCACTCATTCAGAATCTCACAGAAGAATACACACCTGGGGAATAGTCAGAGTCCAAGTCATATGGCCACCCAATCACAGCATTACCGAATAATGCACAATGAGGCAATAGTAAGGAGTCTATTTCATGTGGCCTCTCATTCAGAGCTTAAGTGCATAATAAACAGCTGTGGAGTAGTCAGAACATGATTTAAGATAGCCCCAAATTAAGCGGCTCTGTGAATGATACACACACGTGTCAGAGTAAGGAGACTATTTAATATTGACACTTATACAGAACCTTTTCTAGTCCTGCACATGTGGGGAAAAGTCACTAGTCTCTTTCATATGTTGATTCGTTTGGAGAATTTAAAAGTTATGGACACTTGTAGAGTAAAATGGGTTCTATTTTGTAAGGCCACTTTTTCAGTGTTTTAGTGAATAGTATGTATATCTGATAAGTCAGGAATCTTTTTCCCATGGCCACCCATTCAGGGCCTCTGTGAAGAACACTCCCCTCAAGAATAGTCAAGGGTCTACTTCAAATGGCTACAAGTTCAGAGTCTCTGTACATAATGAACATTTGGGCAATACATCTGAGTCACTTTTTCTTATGCTCACTTAGAGTCTCATTCAATAAAACACACCTGGGGAAGAGTGAAGAGTCTACCTCATGTAGCCACTCATTTAGAGCCTCAGTGAATAATGCACAGCAGTGTAACAGTCGAGCAGCTTTCATACCGCCACTCGTTTTGTGCCTCACTTTATGATAGACACCAGAGGAATGCTCAGGATTCTATTTGATACTACCACTCGTTGAGAACTTTATACAGCCACTCATTGACAGTCTCAGGAAATAATGCACAAGTGTGAAATAGACACTAGTCTGTTTTATTTTTTTATTTCTTTTTTCTTTTTTGCCAGTCAATGAGAGCTTGTGAGGTTGCTGAGGTTGGTTGGCCTTGAACTCTTGGCCTCGCCTTCACAAGCGCCACGACATCTGGCCGGAACCACTTTGGGCCCCTACTAGTCTGTTTTATATGGCCACAAAAAGCATAGCATGAGTGAGTAGTACGCAACTTTGGAATAGTCACTAGTCTACTTCATATGCCCAAGTATTTAGAGTCAGAATCAATAATACATGCCAGTAGAAGAGTCAGAAAACAATTCCATATGGCCAAAGAGTTTCAGAGCCTCAGTGCCTAATACATACCTGGAAAATACCCAGGACGCTGTTACATGTGGCAACAATTTCAGAGCTTCATTGAATAGGAAACACCTGTATTGTAGTCAGAATCCTGTTTCATACAGCCACATATTCAGAGCCTAACTGAGTAACATATGCCTTGGGAAAAGTCAGGTTTCTATTTCGTATAGCCATTCATTTAGAGGCGAATGTAAAAACGCTCGGCTGAGGAGTATTCAGGAGTCTTTATTTTATGGCCACACATTCAGAGCTTTACAGAATAATACAGACATATGGAAACCTCAGGAGTGTACTTCACATGGTCTCTTATTCAAGACCTCAGTGAGAAAGCATATATATCTGGAAAATACATAGGAATCTATGATATATAGCCACTTATTTGGAGACTCACAGAATAATGCACACCTAAGAAATAGTCTGGAGACTCTTTGATATGACCCTACACGCAGCGACTCAGTGGCCAATGATTAACTGGAAAATAGTCAAGAGGATAGAGTCAGGAGTTTATGTTATGTGGTCACTCGTTCAGAATCTCACTGAAGAATACACACCTGGGGAACAATCAGAGTCCAAGTCATATGGCCACCCAATCACAGCATTACCGAATAATGCACAATGGGACAATAGTAAGGGGTTTATTTCATGTGGCCTCTCATTCAGAGATTCAGTGTGTAATAAACAGCTGTGGAGTAGTCAGAACCCAATTTAAGGTAGTCCCAAGTTAAGCGGCTTTGTGCATGATACACACACGTGTCAGAGTCAGACTATTTAATATAAACACTCATACAGAACCTTTTCGAGTACTGCACATGTGGGGAATAATCACTAGTCTCTTTCATATAGTGATTCGTTGGGAGAATCCAAAATTAATGCACACCTGTGGAGTAAAATGGGTTCTCTATCGTAAGGCCACTCTTTCAGTGTTTTAGTGTATAGTATGTATATCTGATAAGTCAGGAATCTCTTTCCCATGGCCACCCGTTCAGGGCCTCTGTGAAGAATACTCCCCTCAAGAATAGTCAAGGGACTACTTCAAATGGCTACACGTTTAGAGTCTCTGTAAGTAATGAACACCTGGGTAATACACCTGAGTCTCTTTTATTTATGTCCACTTAGTCAAAGTCTCATTTAGTAATACACACATGGGAAAGAGTGAAGCGTCCAAATTATTTAGCCACTCATTTAGAGCCTCAGTGAATAATGCACACCAGGGTAATAGTCGAGCAGCTTTTATACGGACACTCATTTTGTTCCTCACTGAGTGATATACACCTGAGGAATCCTAAGAATTCTATTTGATACTACCACTCATTGAGAACCTTGTTGGCTAACTCCCAATATAGTAATACTCAGGTGTCTATGTTCTATGGTCTACCATTCAAAGTTTCAGTGAATAATGACCTTCTATTGAGTGATCAGGAAGCTGTTTAAGATAGCCATGAATTCACTGCCTACCTGAATGATACACACGTGGGTGAAAGTCGGGAGTCTATTTCATATGAACTCCAGGTTTGTGTATCGCTTAGTAATACACACCTGGAGCAGGGTCAGGATTCTATTTGGTATGGATGCTCAAACGGAACCTGTTTGATTAATACACACACGAATAACATTGAGGAGTCTGTGTCATATGGCTACTTCTTCAGACAAACAGTGAATAATGCACATGGGGAGTAATTAAAAGTCAGTTTCCTATGGCCCCACTTTCACAGCCTCACTGAGTATTATACACTTTTGATAGAGTCTGGAGTCTATTTTTTATGGCCACTCATTAAGAGAATTACTAAATAATGCACACCTGTGGAAAAGTCAGAAGTCTCTTTCCTATGGCCACTCGTTAGAATCCTCACTGAGTGTAAACAACTGTGGAAAGTGTCAGGATTGACCTTTATCTCCTCATTCAGAGTCTCTCTAAATAATGTGCACCTGTGGAATAGTCAGGAGACTCTTTCATGTGGCCTCTAACTCGGAGTGTCACTGAATAATGTGGTGTAGTCAGGAGTCTATTTCATAGAGACTCATATTCAGAGCCTCGATGAATAAGACAGGCTTTTGCTATAATAAGGAATCTAATTAATATGGCCACATCTTCTGAGCCTCACTGAATAATACACACCTGGAGAATAATTGGGAGTCTATTTTCCATGGACTTTCATTCAGAGCCTTGGTAAATAATGTACACCCATGGAGTAGCCAGGACTCAGTTATATTAGGACACACATTGATAGCCTCAGCGTATAATATGCACGTGTGGATTAGTCAGGATTCCATATTGTATGCCCACTGAGTCATAAACTCCGTCGAAAATGCATAAATGTAAAGTATTCAGCAGTCAATTTTATATAGACACTCATTCAGAGATTCACTGAATAACACAATATTTAAGATAGACAGCATCCTGTTTCATATGGTCACACAGAAAGAGCCTCACTGAGTAATGCACACCTGGGAAAGTGTTACGAGTCTACTTTATACAGCCTCTCATTTACAGACTCAGGGAATAATGCACACCTGTGGAATAGACACTAGTCTGTTTTATATGGCCATGAAAAGCAAAGCCAGAGTGAGTAATAGGCAACTTTGGAATAGTCACTAGTCTACTCTATATGCCCAATTATTTAGAGTCAGAGTCAATAATACATTCATGTGGACTACTCAGAAAACAATTTCGTATGGCCAAAGAGTTTCAGAGCTTCAGTTAATAATACATACCTGTGAAATACCCAGGACGCTGTTTCATGTGGAATCAATTTCAGAGCTTCATTGAATAAGAAACACCTGTATTGTTGTCAGAATTCTGTTTCATACAGCCACATATTCAGAGGCTAACTCAGTAACATATGCCTTGGGATAAGTCAGGATTCTATTTCGTATAGCCACTCATTTAGAGGCGAATGTAAAAATGCACACCTGAGGAGTATTCAGGAGTCTCTATTTTATGGCCACTCATTCAGAGCTTCACAGATTAATACAGACCTATGGAAACGTCAGGAGTGTACTTCACTTGGTCACTTGTTCAGGACCTTGGAGAAGAATCATATATATCTAGAAAACACTCAGGATTCTATGATATATAGCCACTTATCTGGAGACTCACGGAATAATGCACACCTAAGGAATAGTCTGGAGACTCTTTGATATGACCCTACAACCACCGAATCAGTGGGCAATGGAAAACTGTAAAATAGTCAAGAGGATAGAGTCCGGAGTTTTTGTTATGTGGTCACTCGTTCAGAATATCACTGAAGAATACTCACCTGGGGAATAGTCAGAGTCCAGGTCATATGGCCACCCAATCACAGCATTTCTGAATAATGCACAATGGGGCAATAGTAAAAAGTCTATTTTATGTGGCCTCTCATTCAGAGCTTCAGTGCATAATAAACAGCTGTAGAGTAGTCAGGACCCGAATTAAGAAAGCCTCAAATTAAGCAGCTCCGTGAATGATACACACACTTCTCAGAGTCAAGAGTCTATTTGATATTGACACTCATAAAGAACCTTTTCGAGTACTGCCTATGTGGAAAATAATCACTAGTCTCCTTCATATGGAGATTAGATTCGATAATCCAAAAGTAACCCACACCTGTGGAGTAAAATGGGTTCAATTTTATAAGGCCACTCTTTCAGGGTTTTAGGGAATATTATGTATATCTGATAAATCAGGCATATCTTTCGCATGGCCAGCCATTCAGGGCCTCTGTGGAGAACACTCCCCTTAAGAATAGTCAAGGGTCTTCTTCAAATGGCTACACGTTCAGAGTCTCTGTATGTAATGAACACCTGGGTAATACACCTGAGTTTTTTTTTTTATGCCCACTTGGTCAGAGTCTCATTCAATAATACACACCTGGGGAAGAGTGAAGAGTCTACCTCATGTAGCCACTCATTTTGAGACTCAGTGAATAATGCACAACAGGGTATAATGAGCTATTATAAGGCCACTCATTTTTTGACTCACTGAGTGATATACACCTGTGGAATCCTCAGAATTCTATTTGATAGTACCACTCGTTGAGAAACTTTTTGAATAATTCACAATGGAGCAATAGTCAGGTGTCTATTTTATATGGTCTATTATTCAAAGTTTCAGTGAATAATGAACTTCTATGGAGTAACCAGAACGCTGTTTGAGATAGCCACGAATTAAGTGCCTTCCTCAATAATACACGCCTGAGTGACAGTCAGAAGTTTATTTCATAAGAACTCCAGTTTTGTTTTTTGCTGAGTAATACACACCTGGAGCAGTGTCAGGAGTCTATTTGTTATGGACGCTCAAACGGAACCTGTTTGATTAATGCACACATGAATAACAATGAGGAGTCTGTGTCATACGGCTACTCCTTCAGACAAACAGTGAATAATGCACATGTGGATGTAATTAGAAGTCTGTTTCATATGGCCCCTCTTTTACAGCCTCACTGAGTATTACGCACTTGTGATAGAGTCTGGAGTCTATTTTTTATGGCCACTCATTCAGAGAATCACAAAATAATGCACACCTGCGGAATAGCCAGAAGTCTCTTTCCTATGGCCACTCGTTAAGAGCCTCACTGAGTGTAAACACCTGTGGAAAGTGTCAGGATTTACCTTTACCCCCTCATTCAGAGTCTTGCTAAATAATGCGCACCTGTGGAATAGTCAGGAGACTCTTTCATGTGACCTCTAACTCGGAGTGTCACTGAATAATGTGGTGTAGTCAGGAATCTATTTCATGAACACACATGTTCAGAGCCTCATTGAATAAGACAAACCCTTGCTGTAGTAAGGAATATAATTAATATGGCCACATCTTCTGAGCCTCATTGAATAATACACACCTGGACAATAATTGGGAGCCTATTTTCCATGGACCTTCATTCAGAGCCTCGGTAAATAATGTACACCCGTGGAGTAGCCACGAGTCTGTTATATTAGGACACACATTCATAGCCTCAGTGGATAATATGCACGTGTGGATTAGTCGGGATTCCATTTTGTCTGGCCACAGACTCGTAACCTCAGTGAAAAATGCACAAATGTAAAGTACTCAGCAGTCTGTTTCATATAGACACTCATTCAGAAATTCACTGAATAAAACAAATATTAAAGATAGAGAGCATCCTGTTTCATATGGTCACACAAAAAGAACCTCACTGAGTAATGCACACCTGGGGAAGTGTTAGGGGTCTACTTTATACAGCCTCTCATTTACAGCCTCAGAAAATAATGCACACGTGTGCTATAGATACTAGTCTATTTTATATGGCCACGAAAAGCAAAGCCTGAGTGAGTAATATGCAAATTTGGAATAATCACTAGTCTACTTTATATGCCCAAATATTTAGAGTCAGAGTCAAAAATACACGTCTGTGTACTAGTCAGAAAACAATTTCATATGGCCAAAAAGCTTCAGAGCCTCAGTGAATAATACACACCTGGGAAATACTCAGGACGCTATTACATGTGGCATCAATTTCAGAGCTACATTGAATAGGAAACACCTGTATTGTAGTCAGAATCCTGTTTCATAAAGCCACATATTCAGAGCCTAACTGAGTAACATACGTTTTGGGAAAAGTCAGGATTCTATTTCGTATAGCCACTCATTTAGAGGCGAATGTAAAAATGCACACCTGAGGAATTTTCAGGAGTCTCTATTTTATGGCCACTCATTCAGAGTTTCACAGAATAATACAGACCTTGCAAATGTCAGGAGTGTACTTCCATGGCCACTTATTCAGGACCTCAGTGAATTAACATATATATCTTGAAAATACTCAGGATTCTATGATATATAGCCACTTATTTGGAGACTCACGGAATAATGCACACCTAAGGGATAATCTGGAAACTCTTTGATATGACCCTACACCCAGCGACTCAGTGGACAATGCAGAACTGGAAAATAGTCAAGAGTATAGAGTCAGGAGTTTATGTTATGTGGTCACTCGTTCAGAAGCTCTCTGAAGAATACACACCTGGGGAATAGTCAGAGTCAAAGTTATATTCCCACCCAATCACAGCATTACCGGATAATGCACAATGGGGCAATAGTAAAAAGTATATTTCATGTGGCCTCTCATTCAGAGCTTCAGTGCATAATCAACAGCTGTGGAGTAGTCAGGACCCGATTTAAGGTAGCCCCAAATTAAGCAGCTCCGTGAATGATACACACACGTGTCAGAGCCAGAAGACTATTTGATATAGAAACACATACAGAACATTTTCGAGTACTGCACATGTGGGGAATCATCACTACTCTGTTGCATATGGTGATTCGTTTGGAGAATCCAAAAGTAACGCACACCTGTGGAGTAAAATGGGTTCTATTTCGTTAGTCCACTTTTTCAGGGTTTTAGTGAATAATATGTATATCGGATAAGTCAGGAATCTATTTCACATGGCCAATCGTTCAGGGACTCTGTGAAGGACACTCCCCTCAAGAATAGTCAAGTGTCTACTTCAAATGGCTACATGTCCAGACTCTCTGTACGTAATTAACACCTGGGCAATACACCTGAGTCTCTTTTTTTTTATGCCCACTTAGTCAGAGTCTCATTCAATAATACACACCTGGGAAAGGTTGAAGAGTCTACTTCATGTAGCCACTAATTTAGAGCCTCAGTGAACAATGCACACCAGGGTAATAGTCGAGCAGCTTTCATAAGGCCACTCATTTTTGCCTCACTGTGTGATATACACCTGAGGAATAATCAGGATTTTATTTGCTACGACCACTCTTTGAGAACCTGGTTGAATAACTTACAATGGAGCAATAGTTAGGGGTCTATTTTATATTGTCTATCATTCAAAGTTTCAGTGAATAATGACCTTCTATGGAGTAATTAGGACGCTGTTTAAGATAACCACGAATTAATTGCCTTCCTGAATGATACAAACCTTGGTAACAGTCGGGAGTCTATTTGATCTGAACTCTAGTTTTGTGTATCGATGAGTAATACAACTCTGGGGCAGTGTCAGGTGTCTATTTGGTATGGACGCTCAAACGGAACCTGTTTGATTAATGCACACATGGATAACAATGAGGAGTCTGTGTCATATGGATACTCCTTCAGACAAAAAAGTAAATAATGAACATGTGAAGTAATTAGAGGTCTGTTTTCTATGGCTCCTCTTTCACAACCTCACTGAGTATTACGCACTTGTGATAGAGTCTGGAGTCTATTTTTTATGGACACTTATTCAGAGAATCACTAAATAATGCACACCTGCGGAATAGTCAGAAGTCTCTTTCCTATTGCCTCTCGTTAGGAGCCTCACTATGTGTAAACAACTGGGGAAAGAGTTAGGATTTACTTTATCTCCTCATTCAGAGTCTCTCTAAATAATGCGCACCTGTGGAATAGTCTGGAGACACTTTAATGTTGCCTCTAACTCAGAGTGTCACTGAATAAGGTGGTGTAGTCAGGAGTCTATTTCTTGGAGACACATATTCAGAGCCTCAGTGAATAAGACAGGCCCTTGCTATAGTAAGAAATTTAATTAATATGGCCACATCTTCTGAGCCTCACTGAATAATACACACCTGGAGAATAATTGTCAGCCTATTCTCTATGGACCTTCATTCAGAGCCTCGGTTAATAATGTATACGCCTGGAGTAGCCAGGAGTCTTTTATATTAGGACACACATTCATAGCCTCAGTGGATAATATGCACGTGTGGATTAGTCAGGATTGTTTTTGGTATGGCCACTGACTCGTAACCTCAGTGAAAACTGCACAAATGTAAAGTACTCAGCAGTCTATTTCATATAGACACTAATTCATAGATTAACTGAGTAACACAAATGTTTAAGATAGACAGCATCCTGTTTCATATGGTCACACAGTAAGAGCCTCAATGAGTAATGCCCACCTGGGGACGTGTTAGGAGTCTACTTTATACAGCCTCTCATTTACATCCTCAGGGAATAATGCACACGTGTTTAATAGACACTAGTCTATTTTATATGGCCACGAAAAGCAAAGCCTGAGTGAGTAATGCGCAACTTTGGAATAGTCACTTGTCTACTCCATATGCCCAAGTATTTAGAGTCAGAATAAATAGTACACGCCTGTGGACTAGTCAGAAAACAATTTCATATGGCCAAAAAGTTTCAGCGCCTCAGTGAATAATATATACCTGGAAAATACTCAGGACCCTATTACATGTGTCATCAATTTCAGAGCTTCATTGGATAGGAAACACCTGTATTGTAGTCAGAATCCTGTTTCATACAGCCACATATTCAGAGACTAACTGAGTAACATACACCTTGGGAAAAGTCAGGATGCTATTTCGTATAGCCACTCATTTAGAGGCAAATGTAAAAACGCAAGCCTGAGGAGTATTCAGGAGTCTTTATTTTATGGCCACCCATTCAGAGCTTCACAGAATAATACAGACCTATGGAAACGTCAGGAGTGCACTTCACATTGCCACTTATTCAGGCCCTCAGTAAAGAATCATGTATATCTGGGAAATACTCCGGATTCTATGATAAATAGCCACTTATCCAGAGACTCAAGGAATAATGCACACCTAGGGAATAGTCTCTAGAATCTTTGATATGACCCTACAGCCAGTGACTCAGTGAACAATACAGAAATGGAAATAGTCAAGAGAATAGTCAGGAGTTTATGTTATGTGGTCACACGTTCAGAATCTCACTGAAGAATACACACCTGGTGAATAGTCAGAGTCCAAGTCATATGGCCACCCAATCACAGCATTTCCAAATAATCCACAATGGGGCAATAGTAAGGAGTCTATTTCATATGGCCTCTCATTCAGCGCTTCAGTTTATAATAAACAGCTCTGGAGTAGTCAGGACCCGATTTAAGATACCCCCAAATTAAGCAGCTTTGTGAATGATACACACCCGTGCCAGGGTCAGGAGACTATTTGATATAGATACTCATACAGAACCTTTTCGAGTACTGCACATGTGGGGAATAATCAATAGTCTGTTTCTTATGGTGATTTGTTTGGAGAATCGAAAAGTAACACACACCTGTGGAGTAAAATGGGTTCTATTTCCTAAGGCCACTCTTTCAGTGTTTTAGTGAATAATATGTATATCTGATAAATCAGGAATCTCATTCACATGGCCACTCGTTCAGGGCCTCTCTGAAGAACACTCCCCTCAAGAATAGTCAAGGGTCTACTTCAAATGTCTACACATTCAGAGTCTCTGTACATAATGAACACCTGGGCAATACACCTGAGTTTCTTTTTTTATGCCCATTTAGTCAGAGTCTCATGCAATAATACACACCTGGGGAAGAGTGCAGAGTCTACCTCATGTAGCCACTCATTTAGAGCCTCAGTGAATAATGCCCACCAGGGTAATAGTCGAGCAGCTTTTATACAGCCACTCTTTTTGTGCCTCACTGAGTGATATACACCTGAGGAATCCTCTGGATTCTATTTGGTACTACCACTCGTTGACAACCTTGTTGAATAAATCACAATGGAGCAATAGTCAAGTGTCTATTTTATATGGTCTACCATTCAAAGTTTTAGTGAATAGTGAACTTCTATGGAGGAACCAGGACGCTGTTTAAGATAGCCACGTATTAAGTGCCTTCCTGAATCATACACACCTAGGTGACAGTCGGGAGTCTATTTCATATAAACTCTAGTTTTGTCTATCTCTGAGTAATACACACCTAAGGCAGTGTCAGGAGTCTATTTGGTATGGACGCTCAAAAGAAACCTGTTTGATTAATGCACACATGGATAATAATGAGGAATCTGTGTCATATGGCTACTCCTTCAGACAAACAGTGAATAATGCAAATGTGGAGTAATTAGAAGTCTGTTTCCTATGGACACACTTTCACAGCCTCACTGGATACTTTGCACTTGTGATAGAGTCTGGAGTCTATTTTTCATGGCCACTAATTCAGAGACTCACTAAATAATGCACACCTGTGGAACAGTCAGAAGTCTCCTTTCTATGGCCACTCATTAAGAGCCTCACTAAGTATAAACACCTGGAGAAAGAGTCAGGAGTTACTTTTATCCCCTCATTCAGAGTATCAATAAATAATGCACACCTGTGGAATAGTCAGGAGACTCTTTCATGTGGCCTCTAACTCGTGGTGTCACTGAATAATGTGGTGTAGTCAAGAGTCTATTTCATGGAGACACACATTCAGAGCCTCGGTCAAAAAGACGGGCCCTTGCTATAGTGAGGATTCTAATTAATATGGCCACATCTTCTGAGGCTCACTCAGTAGTACACACCTGGTTAATAATTGGGATTCTATTTTCCATGGACCATCATTCAGAGCCTGGGTTAATAATGTACACCCATGGAGGAGCCAGGAGTCTGTTATATTAGGACCCACATTCATAGCCTCAGTGGATAATATGCACGTGTGAATTAGTCAGGATTCCATTTTGTATGGCAACTGACTCATAACCTCAGTGAAAAATGCACAAATGTAAAGTACTCAGCAGTCTATTTTATATAGACACTCATTCAGAGATTCGCTGAATTACGCAAATATTTAAGATAGACAGCATGGTGTTTCATATGGCTACACAGAAAGAGCATCACTGAGTAATGCACACCTGGGGAAGTGTTAGGAGTATACTTTATACAGCCTCTCATTTACAGCTTCAGTGAATAATGCACACGTGTGGAATAGACACTAATCTATTTTATATGGCCACAAAAACCAGTCTTAGTGAGTAATATGCAACTTTGGAATAGTCACTAGTCTACTCCATATGCCCAAGTATTTAGAGTCAGAGTCAATAATACACGCCTGAAAACTACTCAGAAAACAATTTCATATGCCAAAGAATTTCAGAGATTCAGTGAATAATACAAACCTGGGAAATACTCAGGACGCTATTACATGTGGCATCAATTTCAGAGCATCATTGAATAGGAAACACCTGTATTGTAGACAGAGTCCTGTTGCATACAGCCACATATTCAGAGCCTAACTGAGTAACATACGCCTTCGGAAAATTCAAGATTCTATTTCGTATACCCACTTATTTAGAGGCGAATGTAACAAGTCATGCCTGAGGAGTATACAGAAGTCTCTATTTTCTAACCGCTCATTCAGAGCTTCACAGAATAATACAGGCCAATGGAAACGTCAGCAGTGTACTTCCCATGGCCACTGATTGAGGATCTCAGTGAAGAATCATATATATCTGGAAAATACTCAGGATTTTATGATATATAGCCACTTATCCGGAGACTCACGGAATAGTGCACACCTAAGGAATAGTCTGGAGACTCTTTGATAGGACCCTACACCCGGGGACTCAGTGGCCAATGCAGAACTGGAAAATAGTCAAGAGGACAGAGTCAGGAGGTTATGTTATGTGGTCACTCGTTCAGAATCTCACTGAAGAATACACACCTGGGGAATAGTCAGAGTACAAGTCGTATGGCCACCCAATCACAGCATTACCGAATAATGCCCAATGGGGCAATAGTAAGGAGTCAATTTCATGTGGCCTCTCATTCAGAGCTTCAGTGCGTAATAAAGAGCTGTGAAGTAGTGAGGACCCAACTGAAGTAGGCCCAAATTAAGCAGCTCCGTGGATGATACACACACATGTCAGAGTCAGGAGACTATTTGATATAGACACTCATAAAGAACCTTTTCGAGTACTGCACATGTGGTTAATAATCACTAGTCTGTTTCATATGGAGATTCGTTTGGAGAATCAAAAAGTAATACAAACCTGTGGGGTAAATTGGATCCTATTTCATAAGGCCACTCTTTCAATGTTTTAGTGAATAATATATATATCTGATAAGTCAGGAATCTCCTTCACATGGCCATTCATTCAGGGCCTCTGTGAAGAACACTCCCCTCAAGAATATTCAAGGGTCTACTTCAAATGGCTACACGTTTAGAGTCTCTGTACATAATGAACACCTGAGCAATACATCTGAGTCTCTTCCTTTTATGCCCACTTAGTCAGAGTCTCATTCAACAATACACACCTGGGGAAGATTGAAGAGTCTACCTCATGTAGCCACTCATTTAGAGCCTCAGTGAATAATGCACACCAGGGTAATAGTCGAGCAGCTTTTATATGGCCACTCATTTTGTGCCTCACTGAGTGATATAAACCTGAGGAATCCTCAGGATTCTATGTGATACGACCACTCATTGAGAACCTTGTTGAATAATTCACAATGGAGCAATAGTCAGGTGTCGATTTTATATGGTCTATCATTCAAAGCTTCAATGAATAATGACCTTCTATGGAGTAATGAGGACGCTTTTAAAGATAGCCACAAATTAAGTGCCTTCCTGAATGATACAAACCTGGGTGACAATAGGGAGTCTATTTTATATGAACTCTAGATTTTTGTATTGCTGAGTAATACACACATGGGGCAGTGTCAGGAGTCTATTTGGTATGGATGCTCAAACAGAACTTGTTTGATTAATGCACACATGGATAACAATGAGGAGTCTGTGTCATACGGCTACTCTTTCAGACAAACAGTGAATAATACACAGGTGGAGTAATTAGAATTCTTTTTCCTATGGCCCCTCTTTCATAGCCTCACTGACTATGACGCACTTGTGATAGAGTCTGGAGTCTATTTTTTATGGCCACTCATTCAGACACTCACTAAATAATGCACACCTGCGGAATAGTCAGAAGTCTCTTTTATATGGCCACTCGTTAAGAGCCTCACTGTGTGTAAACACCTGGGGAAAGTGTCAGGATTTAACTTTATCCCCTCATTCAGAGTCTCGCTAAATAATGCACACCTGTGGTATAGTCAGGAGACTCTTTCATGTGTTCTCTTAATCGGAGTGTCACTGAATAATGTGGTGTAGTCAAGAGTCTATTTCATGGAGACACACATTCAGAGCCTCGGTCAAAAAGACGGGCCCTTGCTATAGTGAGGATTCTAATTAATATGGCCACATCTTCTGAGCCTCACTGAATAATACACACCGGGACAATAATTGGGAGTCTATTTTCCATGGACCTTCATTGAGAGCCTCGGTAAATAATGTACAACCTTGGAGTAGCCAGTAGTCTGTTATATAAGGACACACATTCATAGCCTCAGTGGATAATATGCCCGTGTGGATTCGTCAGGATTCCATTTTGTATGGCCACTGGCTCTTAACCTCAGTGAAAAATGCAGAAATGTAAAGAACTCAGCAGCCTATTTCATATAGACACTCATTCAGAAATTCACTAAATAAAGCAAGTATTTAAGATAGACAGTATCCTGTTTAATGAGGTCACAGAGAAAGAATCTCACTGCGTAATGCACACCTGGGGAAGTGTTAGGAGTCTACTTTATACAGCCTCTCATATACAGCCTCAGGAAATAATGCACACGTGTGGAATAGACACTAGTCTAGTTTATATGGCCACGAAAAGCAAAGTCTGAGTGAGTAATACGAAATATTTGAATAGTCACTAGTCTACTCCATATGCCCAAGTATTTAGAAGCAGAGTCAATAATACGTGCCTGTGGACTAGTCAGAAAACAATTTCATATGCCAAAGAATTTCAGAGATTCAGTGAATAATACATACCTGGGAAATACTCAGGACGCTATTACATGTGGCATCAATTTCAGAGCATCATTGAATAGGAAACACCTGTATTGTAGACAGAGTCCTGTTGCATACAGCCACATATTCAGAGCCTAACTGAGTAACATATGCCTTCGGAAAATTCAAGATTCTATTTCGTATACCCACTTATTTAGAGGCGAATGTAACAAGGCATGCCGGAGGAGTATACAGAAGTCTCTATTTTCTAACCGCCCATTCAGAGCTTCACAGAATAATACAGGCCAATGGAAACGTCAGCAGTGTACTTCCCATGGCCACTGATTGAGGACCTCAGTGAAGAATCATATGTATCTGGAAAATACTCAGGATTTTATGATATATAGCCACTTATCCGGAGACTCACGGAATAGTGCACACCTAAGGAATAGTCTGGAGACTCTTTGATAGGACCCTACACCCGGGGACTCAGTGGCCAATGCAGAACTGGAAAATAGTCAAGAGGACAGAGTCAGGAGGTTATGTTATGTGGTCACTCGTTCAGAATCTCACTGAAGAATACACACCTGGGGAATAGTCAGAGTACAAGTCGTATGGCCACCCAATCACAGCATTACCGAATAATGCCCAATGGGGCAATAGTAAGGAGTCAATTTCATGTGGCCTCTCATTCAGAGCTTCAGTGCGTAATAAAGAGCTGTGAAGTAGTGAGGACCCAACTGAAGTAGGCCAAAATTAAGCAGCTCCGTGGATGATACACACACATGTCAGAGTCAGGAGACTATTTGATATAGACACTCATAAAGAACCTTTTCGAGTACTGCACATGTGGTTAATAATCACTAGTCTGTTTCATATGGAGATTCGTTTGGAGAATCAAAAAGTAATACAAACCTGTGGGGTAAATTGGGTCCTATTTCATAAGGCCACTCTTTCAGTGTTTTAGTGAATAATATATATATCTGATAAGTCAGGAATCTCCTTCACATGGCCATTCATTCAGGGCCTCTGTGAAGAACACTCCCCTCAAGAATATTCAAGGGTCTACTTCAAATGGCTACACGTTTAGAGTCTCTGTACATAATGAACACCTGAGCAATACATCTGAGTCTCTTCCTTTTATGCCCACTTAGTCAGAGTCTCATTCAACAATACACACCTGGGGAAGATTGAAGAGTCTACCTCATGTAGCCACTCATTTAGAGCCTCAGTGAATAATGCACACCAGGGTAATAGTCGAGCAGCTTTTATATGGCCACTCATTTTGTGCCTCACTGAGTGATATAAACCTGAGGAATCCTCAGGATTCTATGTGATACGACCACTCATTGAGAACCTTGTTGAATAATTCACAATGGAGCAATAGTCAGGTGTCGATTTTATATGGTCTATCATTCAAAGCTTCAATGAATAATGACCTTCTATGGAGTAATGAGGACGCTTTTAAAGATAGCCACAAATTAAGTGCCTTCCTGAATGATACAAACCTGGGTGACAATAGGGAGTCTATTTTATATGAACTCTAGATTTTTGTATTGCTGAGTAATACACACATGGGGCAGTGTCAGGAGTCTATTTGGTATGGATGCTCAAACAGAACTTGTTTGATTAATGCACACATGGATAACAATGAGGAGTCTGTGTCATACGGCTACTCTTTCAGACAAACAGTGAATAATACACAGGTGGAGTAATTAGAATTCTTTTTCCTATGGCCCCTCTTTCATAGCCTCACTGACTATGACGCACTTGTGATAGAGTCTGGAGTCTATTTTTTATGGCCACTCATTCAGACACTCACTAAATAATGCACACCTGCGGAATAGTCAGAAGTCTCTTTTATATGGCCACTCGTTAAGAGCCTCACTGTGTGTAAACACCTGGGGAAAGTGTCAGGATTTAACTTTATCCCCTCATTCAGAGTCTCGCTAAATAATGCACACCTGTGGTATAGTCAGGAGACTCTTTCATGTGTTCTCTTACTCGGAGTGTCACTGAATAATGTGGTGTAGTCAAGAGTCTATTTCATGGAGACACACATTCAGAGCCTCAGTCAAAAAGACGGGCCCTTGCTATAGTGAGGATTCTAATTAATATGGCCACATCTTCTGAGCCTCACTGAATAATACACACCGGGACAATAATTGGGAGTCTATTTTCCATGGACCTTCATTGAGAGCCTCGGTAAATAATGTACAACCTTGGAGTAGCCAGTAGTCTGTTATATAAGGACACACATTCATAGCCTCAGTGGATAATATGCCCGTGTGGATTCGTCAGGATTCCATTTTGTATGGCCACTGGCTCTTAACCTCAGTGAAAAATGCAGAAATGTAAAGAACTCAGCAGCCTATTTCATATAGACACTCATTCAGAAATTCACTAAATAAAGCAAGTATTTAAGATAGACAGTATCCTGTTTAATGAGGTCACAGAGAAAGAATCTCACTGCGTAATGCACACCTGGGGAAGTGTTAGGAGTCTACTTTATACAGCCTCTCATATACAGCCTCAGGAAATAATGCACACGTGTGGAATAGACACTAGTCTAGTTTATATGGCCACGAAAAGCAAAGTCTGAGTGAGTAATACGAAATATTTGAATAGTCACTAGTCTACTCCATATGCCCAAGTATTTAGAAGCAGAGTCAATAATACGTGCCTGTGGACTAGTCAGAAAACAATTTCATATGCCAAAGAATTTCAGAGATTCAGTGAATAATACATACCTGGGAAATACTCAGGACGCTATTACATGTGGCATCAATTTCAGAGCATCATTGAATAGGAAACACCTGTATTGTAGACAGAGTCCTGTTGCATACAGCCACATATTCAGAGCCTAACTGAGTAACATATGCCTTCGGAAAATTCAAGATTCTATTTCGTATACCCACTTATTTAGAGGCGAATGTAACAAGTCATGCCTGAGGAGTATACAGAAGTCTCTATTTTCTAACCACCCATTCAGAGCTTCACAGAATAATACAGGCCAATGGAAACGTCAGCAGTGTACTTCCCATGGCCACTGATTGAGGACCTCAGTGAAGAATCATATGTATCTGGAAAATACTCAGGATTTTATGATATATAGCCACTTATCCGGAGACTCACGGAATAGTGCACACCTAAGGAATAGTCTGGAGACTCTTTGATAGGACCCTACACCCGGGGACTCAGTGGCCAATGCAGAACTGGAAAATAGTCAAGAGGACAGAGTCAGGGGGTTATGTTATGTGGTCACTCGTTCAGAATCTCACTGAAGAATACACACCTGGGGAATAGTCAGAGTACAAGTCGTATGGCCACCCAATCACAGCATTACCGAATAATGCCCAATGGGGCAATAGTAAGGAGTCAATTTCATGTGGTCTCTCATTCAGAGCTTCAGTGCGTAATAAAGAGCTGTGAAGTAGTGAGGACCCAACTGAAGTAGGCCAAAATTAAGCAGCTCCGTGGATGATACACACACATGTCAGAGTCAGGAGACTATTTGATATAGACACTCATAAAGAACCTTTTCGAGTACTGCACATGTGGTTAATAATCACTAGTCTGTTTCATATGGAGATTCGTTTGGAGAATCAAAAAGTAATACAAACCTGTGGGGTAAATTGGGTCCTATTTCATAAGGCCACTCTTTCAGTGTTTTAGTGAATAATATATATATCTGATAAGTCAGGAATCTCCTTCACATGGCCATTCATTCAGGGCCTCTGTGAAGAACACTCCCCTCAAGAATATTCAAGGGTCTACTTCAAATGGCTACACGTTTAGAGTCTCTGTACATAATGAACACCTGAGCAATACATCTGAGTCTCTTCCTTTTATGCCCACTTAGTCAGAGTCTCATTCAACAATACACACCTGGGGAAGAGTGAAGAGTCTACCTCATGTAGGCAATCATTTAGTGCCTCAGTGAATAATGCACACCAGGGTAATAGTCGAGATGTTTGTATATGGCCACTCAGTTTGTTCCTCACTGAGTGATATATACGTGAGGAATCCTCAGAATTCTATCTGATACTACCACTCTTTGAGAACCTTATTGAATAATTCAAAATGGAGCAATAGTCAGGTGTCTATTTTATATGGTCTATCATTAAAAGTTTCAGTGAATAAACTTCTATGGAGTAATCTGGATGCTGTTTAAGATAGCCACTTAATAAATGACTTCCTGAATGCTACACAACTGTGTGACAGTCAGGAGTCTATTTCATTAGAACTCTGTTTTTGTATCTTGGAGTAATAGACACCTGGGGCCATGTCAGGATTCTCTATGGTATGGATACTTAAGCAGGACCTGTTTGAGTAATGCACACATGGATAACAATGAGGAGTCTGTGTCATATGGCTATTCATTCAGAAAAACAGTGAATAATGCACATGTGGAGTAATTAGAAATCTGTTTCATATGGCCTCTCTTTCACAGCCTCACTGAATATTACACACTTGTGAAAGAGTCTGGAGTCTATTTTTTATGGCCACTCATTCAGAGAATCACCAAATAATGCACACCTGCGGAATAGTCAGAAGCCTCTTTCCTATGGCCACTCGTTAAGAGCCTCAGTAAGTGTAAACACCAGGGGAAAGATTCAGGATTTACCTTTATCCCCTCACTCAGAGTCTCACTAAATAATGCGCTCCTGTGGAATAGTTAGGAGACTTTTTTATGTGGCCTCTAACTCGGAGTATTACTGAATAATATGGTGTAGTCGAGAGTCTATTTTATGTAGACACATATTCAGAGCCTCAGTGAATAAGACAGGCCCTTGCTCTAGTAAGGAATCTAATGAATATGGCTGCACCTTCTGAGCCTCACTGAATAATACACACCTAGAATAATATTTGGAGTCTGTTTTCCATGGACATTCATTCAGAGCCTCGGTAAATAATGTACACCCGTGAAGTAGCCAAAAGTCTGTTATATTAAGACACACATTCATAGCCTCAGTGGATAATATGCACGTGTGGATTAGTCAGGATTCCATTTTGTATGGCCATTGACTCGTAACCTCAGTGAAAAATGCACAAATGTAAAGTACTCAGCAGTCTTTTTTATATAGACACTCATTCAGAGATTCACTGAATAATACACATATTTAAGATAAACAGCATCCTGTTTCATATGGTCACAAAACAAGAGCCTCACTGAGTAATGCACACCTGGGGAAGTGATAGGAGTCTACTTTATAAAGCCTCTCATTTACAGCCTCAGGAAATAATGCAAATGTGTGGAAGAGACACTGGTCTATTTTATATGGCCACAAAAAGCAAAGCCTGAGTGAGTAATACACAACTTTGGAATAGTCACTAGTCTACTCCGTATGCCCAAGTATTTAGAGTCAGAGACAATAATACACGTCTGTGAACTAGTCAGAAAACAATTTCATATAGCCAAAGAGTTTCAGAGCCTCACTGAATAATACATACCTGGGAAATACTCAGGATGCTGTTACATGTGGCATCAATTTCAGAGCTTCATTGAAGAGGAAACACCTTTATTGTAGTCATAATCCTGTTTCATACAGCCACATGTTCAGAGCCTAACTGAGTAACATACGTTTGGGAAAAGTCAGGATTCTATTTCGCATAGCCACTCATTTAGACGCGAATGTAAAAACGGATGCCTAAGGAATATTCCTGAGTCCCTACTTTATGGCAACTCATTCAGAGGTTTACAGAATAATACAGACCTATGGATATGTCAGGAGTGTACTTCACATGGCCACTTATTCAGGACCTCAGTGAAGAATCATATATATCTGGAAAACACACAGGATTCTATGATATACAGCCACTTATCCAGAGACTCACGGAATAGTGCACACCTAAGGAATAGTCTGGAGACTCTTTGATATGATCCTACTCCTAGCGTCTCAGTGGCCAATGCAGAACTGGAAAATAGTCAAGAGGATAGAGTCAGGAGGTTATGTTATGTGGGAACTTGTTCATAATCTCACTGAAGAATACACACCTGGGGAATAGTCAGAATCCAAGTCATGTGGCCACCCAATCACAGCATTACCGAATAATGCACAATGGGGAATTGTAAGGAGTCTATTTCATATGGTCTCTCATTCAGAGCTTCAGTGTGTAATAAACTGCTGTGGAGTAATGAGGACCCGATTTAAGGTAGACCCAATGTAAGCAGATCCATGAGTGATACACACACGTGTTAGAGTCAGGAGACTATTTGATATAGACACTCATACAGAACCATTTCGAGTACTGCACATGTGGAGAACAATCACTAGTCTGTTTCATATGGAGATTCGTTTGGAGAATCCGAAGATAACACACACCTGTGGAGAAAAATGGGTTCTCCTTCATAAGGCCACCCTTTCAGTGTTTTATTGAATAGTATGTATATCTGATAAGTCAGGAATCACTTTCACATGGCCACTCCTCCAGGGCCTCTCTGAAGAATACTCCTCTCAAGAATAGTCAAGGGTCTACATCAAATGGCTACAAGTTCAGAGTCTGTGTACATAATTAAAACCTGGGCAATACACCAGGGTCTCTTTATTTTATGCTCACTTAGTCAGAGTCTCATTCAATAATACACACCTGGGGAAGTGTGAAAAGTCTACCTCATGTATCCATTCATTTAGAGACTCAGTGAATAATGCACACCAGGGTAATATTCGAGCAGCTTTTATACGGCCACTCATTTTGTGCCTCACTAAGTGATATACACCTGAGGAATCCTCTGAATTCTATTTGATACTACCACTCGTTGAGAAACTTGTTGAATAATTCACAATGGAGCAATACTCAGGTGTTTATTTTATATGGTCTATCATTCAAAGTTTCAGTGAATAATGACCTTTTATGGAGTAATCAGGACGCTGTTTAAGATAGCCACGAATTAAGTGCCTTCCTGAATGATAAACACCTGGGTGTCGGTATGGAGTCTATTTCATATGAACTCTAGTTTTCTGTGTCGCTTGGTAATACACACCAGAGGCAGTGTCAGGAGTTTATTTTGTATGGATGCTCAAACGGAACTTGTTTGATTAATGAACACATGGATAACAATGAGGAGTCTGTGTCATATGGCTACTCCTTCAGACAAACAGTGAATAATGCACATGTGTGGTAATTGGAAGTCTGTTTCCTATGGCCCCTCGTTCACAGCCTCACTGAGTATTATGCACTTGTGATAGAGTCTGGAGTTTATATTTTAGGGCCACTCATTTACAAAATCACTAAATAATGCACACCTGTGGAATAGTCAGAAGTCTCTTTCTTATGGCCACTGGTTAGGAGACTCACTGAGTGTAACCACCTGGGGAAAAAGTCAGGATTTCCCTTTATTCCCTCATTCAGAGACTCCATAAATAATGCGCACCTGTGGAATAGTCAGGAGACTCTTTCATGTGACCTCTAACTCGGAGTGTCCCTGAATAATGTGGTGTAGTCAGAAGTCTATTTCATGGAGACACATATTCAGAGCATTGGTGAATAAGACAGGCCCTCGCTATAGAAAAATATCTAATTAATATGGCCACATCTTCTGAGCCTCACTGAATAATACACAACTGGAGAATAATTTGGAGTCTATTTTTCATGGACGTTCATTAATGTACACCCGTGGAGTAGCCAGGAGTCTCTTAAATTAGGACACACATTTATAGCATCAGTGTATAATATGCACGTGTGGATTAGTCAGAATTTTTTTTTGTATGGCCACAGACTCGTAACCTCAGTGAAAAATGCACAAATGTAAAGTAATCAGCAGTATATTTCATATAGACCCTCATTCAGAGATTCACTGAATAACCCAAATATTTAAGATAGACAGCATCCTGTTTCATATGGTCACACAGAAAGAGATTCACTGGGTAATACACACCTGGGGAAGTGTTAGGATTCTGCATTATATGGCGTCTCATTTGCGGCCTCAGGGAATAATGCACACGTGTGGAATAGACACTAGTCTATATTATATGGCCTCGAAAAGCAAAGCCTGAATGAGTAATAAGCAACTTTTTAAGAGTCACTAGTCTACTCCATATGCCCAAGTATTCAGAGTCAGAGTCAATAATACATGCCTGTGGACTAGTCAAAAAACAATTTCGTATGGCTAAAGAGTTTCGGACCCTCAGTGAATAATACATACCTGGGAAATACTCAGGACACTATTACATGTGGCATCAATTTCAGAGCTTCATTGAATAGGAAACACCTGTATTGTAGTCAGAATGCTGTTTCATACAGCCACATATTCAGAGCCTAACTGAGTAACATACACCTTGGGAAAAGTCAAGATTCTATTTTGTATAGCCACTCATTTAGAGGTGAATGTAAAAACGCACGCCTGAGAAGGATTCAGGAGTTTCTATTTTATGGCCACTCATTCAGAGCTTCACAGAATAATACAGACCTATGAAAACGTCAGGAGTGTACTTCAAATGGCCGCTTCTTCAGGACCTCAGTGAAGAATTATAGATATCTGGAAAATACTCAGGATTCTATGATATACAGCCACTTATCCGGATACTCACGGAATAGTGCACACCTAAGGAATAGTCTGGAGACTCTTTGATATGACCCTACACGCAGCGACTCAGTGGCCAATGCAGAACTGGAAAATAGTCAAGAGGATAGAGTCAGAAGGTTATGTTATGTGGTCACTCGTTCAGAATTTCACTGAAAAATACACACTTGGGAAATAGTCAGAGTCCTAGTCATGTGGCCAGCCAATCACAGCATTACCGAATAATGCACAATGGTGCAAAAGTAAGGAGTCTAGATTTCCTTGTTTATTTAGTCTTTAACCATCAGAAAGTTGTTGAATTCGCTGCTAGAGTAAAATTTTAGAAATGCTAACACTTTGGGGGAGGAGGCAAGATGGCGTCATAGAGGCAACTCAGGATTGCAGCTCTCAGTGAAGGCACAGAGGGTGAGTCCTAGCCGCATTCTCGGATGTTTCTTTTATGCCCACAGAGCGTTGAAAGTCCCAGGTGTGGGAGAGACGCGCAGCCAGCTAATGCAGCCGGCTCCCGCCGCCTCTTCTGCGGGCGCCGCAGTGGGACCTTGTGCGGAACTCACTGGTCTGGGTGCCCTGTTAAACCAGCAATCTGAGATTTGGAAGGGCAGATTGGCATGTTCATCTGATTGAACGGGACTTGGACAATGAGCCAGACCAGGAGTTTCCTTGGAAGAGTGATCTGAGCCTGGGTAGTGGGCAGTGGCACAGGAGATTGCACGAATCCCAGTGCCCTATCGGCAGGCTACTGGGGCGCCAGTGAGAGAGTTGACCTTTCAGCTTGGGGAGAGGAAGAGAGAGAGAGAGAGGACGGACTTTGAGGCAGGAAGCTTGGTGATCGGGCTCAGCGGGTCCCACGCTCATGGGGACAAGCAGGGTGGCGACTGGAGACGCTTGGGGCTGAGAGTTTTGCTGCCGGCATCTAGGACGGTGCAGCCTGGTGAGGGAGGGGCGTCCACCATAGCTGACGCAGTCCACCCCCACTGAAGTACCGCCCAGGAGTGATGCAGCCTGCCGTTGCCGAGGCAACCTGCCATAACAGAGAGACTCTGCGCTCCACAGCAGAAGGGAGACCAGCAGCAACAGGGTGGACCCGCGCTAGCAGGTCACAGCCCCAGCAGGCAAATAGTGAATAGACTGCCGCCTAGTGGGGCAGGACAGTGCAACAGATACTCATAAAGAAAGCCCCAACTCCCTGAGACAGAGCATCTAAGGGGGGGGAAAGGGTGGTGTTTTATGAGTTCTATAGCAGCAGACATAAACAACCTTCCAACAACGCTGAATGAACAACGGAGCTCACAGCTCAGCACTGGAGCTCCTATAAAGCACAGACTGTCTCCTCAAGCAGCTCCCTGACCCCTGTATATCCAAGGAGTCACCCCAGAAAAGGACTAATCAGACTGACATTTGGCTGGCATTATTCTGGAACAAGAACAGCAGAAGAAGAAACAAGTATCATCACTCACTGTTCCGCAGCTGCTGCAGGTATATCCCAGAAAAGCAAGGCCTGGAGTGGACCTCAGCACTCATACAGCAGAGGGGATAGACCATGAGAGGGAAAACTAAGTAACAGAAATACTTCATCATCAACAATCTCAGCATCCACACAGAGACACAATTGAAAAATCAGCAACTACTAAGACGACAGGTGGATAAATCCATAAAGATGGAAAGAAACCAGCGCAAAAAGGAATAAAACACCTGAAAGCAAAACACCTAACCTCCAAAAAAGGACCAAACCTCCTCACCAGCAAGGGAACAAAGCTGGACGGAGAAAGAATGTGACGAAATGACGGAATCATACTTCAGAAAGTGGATAATGAGAAACTTCAGTGAGCTAAAGGAACATGTACTAAACCAGTGCAAAGAAACTAAGAACCTTGAAAAAAGATTTGAAAAAAGATTCGAGGAATTGATAACAAGAATGCACAACTTAGAGAGGAATATGAATGAATTGAAGGAGCTTAAAAACACAACACGAGAACTTCGCGAAGCATGCACAAGTTTCAACAGCCGAACTGACCAAGCCAAAGAAAAAATATCAGAAGTTGAAGATCAACTCAATGAAATAAAACGAGAAACCAAGATTAAAGAAAAAAGCACAAAAAGGAATGAACAAAATCTCCAAGAAATGTAGGACTATGTGAAGAGACCCAACCTACGTTTGATAGGTGTACCAGAATGTGACGAAGAGAATGAATCCAAGCTGGAAGACACTCTTCAGGATATTACCCAGGAAAATTTCCCCAACCTAACAAGACAGGTCAATACTCAACTCCAGAAAATACAGAGAACACCACAAAGATACTCCACAAGAAGAGCAAACCCAAGGCACATAATCGTCAGATTCACCAGGGTTGAAATGAAGGAGAAAATACTAAAGGCAGCCAGAGAGAAAGGTCAGGTCACCCACAAAGGGAAGCCCATCAGACTCACAGCAGATCTCTTGGCAGAGACTCTACAAGCCAGAAGAGAGTGGGGGCCAATATTCAACATCCTTAAAGCAAAGAGCGTTCAACCCAGAATTTCATATCCAGCCAAACTGAGCTTCATAAGTGAAGGAGAAATAAAATTCTTCACAAACAAGCAAGTACTCAGAGATTTTGTCACCACTAGGCCTGCTTTACAAGAGCTCCTGAAAGAGGCACTACACATAGAAAGAAACAACCAGTTACAGTCATCCTAAAAGCATACGAAATGCTAAAGACCATCAGCAAAATGAAGAATGTACATGAACTAATGGGCAAAACAGCCAGCTAGAATCAAAATGGCAGTATCAAATTCACACATAACAATATTAACCCTAAATGTAAATAGGCTAAATGCACCAATCAAAGACAAAGACTGGCAAATTGGATAAAAAACAAAAACCTATAGGTGTGCTGTATCCAGGAAACCCACCTCACACGCAAAGATACACAAAGGCTCAAAAGAAAAGGATGGAGGAAGATTTACCAAGCAAATGGAGAGCAAAGAAAAGCAGGAGTTGCAATTCTCGTCTCAGATAAAATAGACTTTAAAGCAACAAAGACCAAAAGGGACAAAGAAGGTCATTACATAATGGTAAAAGGATCGATACAACAAGAACATCTAACGATTCTAAATATATATGGACCCAATGTAGGAGCACCCAGTTATATAAGGCAAGTTCTTAATGACTTACAAAGAGACTAAGACTCCCACACAATAATAGTGGGAGACTTTAACACTCCACTGTCAATATCAGACAGATCAACCAGACAGAAAATTAACAAGGATATCCAGGACTTGAACTCAGACTTGGAACAAGCAAACCTGATATATATTTACAGAACTCTCCACCCCAAATCCACAGAATATACATTCTTCTCAGCACCACATCACACCTACTCCAAAATTGACCACATAATTGGAAGTAAAGCACTCCTCAGCCAATGCAAAACAATGGAAATCATAACAAACTGTCTCTCAGACCATAGTGCAATCAAGTTGGAACTCAGAGTTCAGAAAATAACTCAGAATTACACAGCTTCATGAAAACGGAACAACTGGCTCTTGAATGTTGATTGGATAAACAATGAAATGAAGACAGAAATAAAAAAGTTCTTTGAAACCAACGAGAATGAAGACACAACGTACCAGAATCTCTGGGACACATGTAAAGCAGTCTGTAGAGGAAAATATATTGCAATAAGTCCCCACATGAGAAGAGTGGAGAGATCCAAAATTGACACCCTATCGTCAAAATTGAAAGAGCTAGAGGAGCAAGATCAAAAAAGCTCAAAACCTAGCTGAAGACAAGAAATAACTAAGATCAGAGCAGAACTGAAGGAGATAGAGACAAGAAAGACCCTTCAAAAAATCAATAAATCTAAGAGCTGCTTTTTTGAAAAGATCAACAGAATAGACAGACCACTAGCGAGACTGATAAAAAAGAAAAGAGAGAACAACCAAATAGATACAATAAAAAACGATAATTGGGAAATCACCACAGATTCCACAGAAATTCAAACCATCATCAGAGAATACTACAAACAACTCTATGCACACAAACTAGTAAATCAGGAAGAAATGAAAAAATTCCTGGACGCCTGTGTCCTCCCAAGCCTAAACCAGGAGGAAGCCGAAACTATGAATAGACCAATAACAAGGTCGAAAGTTGAGGCAGCAATTAAGAGACTACCACACAAAACAGCTCAGGTCCAGATGGGTTCACAGCCGAATTCTACCAGACACACAAAGAGGATCTGGTACCATTCCTTCTGAAACTATTCCAAATAATCCAAAAAGAGGAAACCCTTCCCAAATCATTTTATGAGACCAACATTATCCTGATACCAAAACCTGGCAGAGACTCAACAAGAAAAGAAAACTTCAGGCCAATATCCATGACGAACATAGATGCCAAAATCTTCAATAAAATACTGGCAAATCGATTGCAACAGCACATTAAAAAACTTATCCATGTTGATCAAGTAGGATTCATCCCGGGGATGCAAGGCTGGTTCAACATACGCAAGTCTATAAATGTAATTCACCACATAAACAGAAGCAAAAACAAAAACCACATGATTATCTCAATTGACGCAGAGAAGTCATTTGATAAAATTCAACAGCCCTTTTTGCTAAAAACCCTCAATAAACTTGGTATTGATGGAACATATTTCAAAGTAATAAAAGCTATTTACGACAAACCAACAGCCAATATCATACTTAATGGGCAAAGAAATCAGGCAAGAAAAAGAAATAAAGCGTATTCAAATAGGAAAGGTGGAAGCCAAATTGTCTCTATTTGCAGACGACAAGATAGTATACCTAGAAGACCCCATCACCTCAGCCCAAAAGCTCCGGCAACTGATAAGCAACTTCAGTAAAGTCTCAGGATATAAAATCAATGTGCAAAAATCACAAGCATTCCTATACACCAATAACGGACTTAAAGGAACCAAATTAAGAATGAACTGCCATTCACAATTGCTACAAAGAAAATAAAATACCTAGGAATACAACTCACTAGGAATGTAAGGGACCTCTCTAAGGAAAACTACAAACACCTGCTCAACGAAATAAGAGAGGACACAAACAGATGAAGAAACATTCCATGTTCGTGGTTAGGAAAATTCAATATTGTGAAAATGGCTATACTGTCCAAAGTAATTTACACATTCAATGCTATTCCCATCAAACTACCATTGAATTTCTTCACAGAACTGGAAAAAACCACCATGAATTTTATAAGGAACCAAAAAAGAGCCCGCATAGCCAAGTCAATTCTAAGCAAAAAGAACACAGCGGGAGGCATCACGCTAACAGACTTCAAACTATACTACAAGGCTACAGTAATCAAAACAGCATGGTAATGGTACCAAACAGAGATATAGACCAATGGAACAGAGCAGAAGCATCGGAGGCAACACAACATATCTACAACCATACTATCTTTGATAAACCAGACAAAAACAGGCAATGGGGAAAGGATTCCCTATTTAATAAATGGTGATGGGAAAACTGGCTAGCCATGTGCAGAAAGCAGAAACTGGACCCCTTCCTGACACCTTACACTAAAATTAACTCCAGATGGATTAAAGACTTAAACGTAAGACCTGACACCATAAAAACCCTAGAAAAAAATCTAGGCAAAACCGTTCAGGACATAGGTGTAGGCAAAGAATTCATGAACAAAACACCAAAAGCATTGGCAACAAAAGCCAAAATAGACAAATGGGACCTAATGAAACTCCACAGCTTCTGCACGGCCAAAGAAACAGTCACTAGCGTGAATCGGCAACCATCAGAATGGGAAAAAATCTTTGCAGTTTACACATCTGACAAAGGGCTGATATCCAGAATTTACAAAGAACTCAAACATATTTCCAGAAAAAAAAACAAACAAGCCCATTCCAAAATGGGTAAAGGATAGGAACAGAAACTTTACAAAAGAAGACATACATGAGACCAACAAACATATGAAAAAGTGCTCATCATCATTGGTCATTAGAGAGATGCAAATCAAAACCACATTGAGATATCATCTCACACCAGTTAGAATGGCAATCATTAAAATATCTGGAGACAGCAGATGCTGGAGAGGAGGTGGAGAAATAGGAACACTCTTACACTGTTGGTGGGAGTGTAAATTAGTTCAACCATTGTGGAAGACAGTGTGGTGATTCCTCAGGGACCTAGAAATAGAAATTCCAGTTGACCCAGCAATCCCATTACTGGGTATCTATCCAAAAGAGTATAAATCGTTCTACTATAAGGACACATGCACACGAATGTTCATTGCAGCACTGTTTCCAATAGCAAGGACCTGGAACCAACCCAAATGCCCATCGATGATAGACTGGACTGGGAAAATGTGGCACATATACACCATGGAATATTATGCAGCAATCAAAAATGATGAGTTTGTGTCCTTTGTAAGGACATGGATGAATCTGGAGAAATCATTCTCAGCAAACTGACACAAGAACAGAAAAAGAAATACTGCATATACTCACTCATAGGTGGGTGAGAAAAATGAGAACACATGGACACAGGGAGGTGGTCTACTATACACTGGGGACTGTTGGGGGAAATGGGGGAGGGACATCGGGGGGTCTGGGGGCAATAGCCTGGGGATGAATGCCAAGTGTGGGCGAGGGGGAGGAAGGCAGCAAAACACACTGCCATGTGTGTACCTATGCAACTATCTTGCACGTTCTGCACATGTACCCCAAAACCTATAATGCAATAAAAATTAAAAAAAAAATAGTAAGAAGTCTATTTCATGTGGCCTCTCATTCAGAGCTTCAGTGCATTATAAACAGCTGTGGAGTAGTCTGGACACGATTTATGGTAGACCCAAATTAAGCAGCTTTATGAATGATACACACACGTCAGAGTCAGGAGACTATTTGATATAGACACTCATACCGAACCAATTTGAGTACTGCACATGTGGGGAACAATCACTAGTCTGTTTCAAATAGTGATTAGATTGGTGAATCCAAAGTTAAGGCACACCTGTGGAGTAAAATGGGTTCTCTTTGGTAAGGCATTCGTTTCAGTGTTTTAGTGAATAGTATGTATATCTGATAAGTAAGGAATCTCTTTCACATTGCCATTCGTTCAGGGCCTTTGTGGAGAACACTCCCCTCAAAAATAGTCAAGCGTCTACTTCAAATGGCTACATGTTCAGAGTCTCTGTATGTAATTAACACCTGGGCAATACATATGGGTCTCTTTTTTTTATGCCCACTTAGAGTCTCATTCAATAATACACACCTGGGGATGTGTGAAGGGTCTACCTCATGTAGCCACTCATTTAGAGCCTCAGTGAATAATGCACACCAGGGTAATAGTCAAGCAGCTTTTATACGGCCACTTGTTTTGTCCCTCACTGCGTGATATACACCTGAGGAATCCTCAGGATTCTATTTGATACTACCACTGGTTGAGAACCTTGTTGAATAATTCACAATGTAGCAATATTAAGGTGTCTATTTTATTTGGCCTATCATTCAAAGTTTCAGTGAATAATGACCTTCTATAGAGTAATCAGGACGCTGTTTAACATAGCCACAAATTAAGTGCCTTCCTGAATAATACACACCTGGGTGACAGTCTCTAGTCTATTTCATATGAACTCTAGTTTTGTGTATCACTGAGTAATACACACCTGGGGCAGTGTCAGGATTCTATTTGGTATCGACGCTCAAGGGGAACCTGTTTGATTAATACACACATGCGTAACAATAAGGAGTCTGTGTCGTATGGCTACTACTTCAAACAAACTCAATAATGCACATGTGGAATAATTAGAAGTCTGTTTCCTATGGCCCCTCTTTCACAGCCTCACTGAGTATTACTCACTTGTGATAAAGTCTGGAGTCTATTTTTTATGGTCACTCATTCAGAGAATCACTAAATAATGCACACCAGCAGAATATACAGCAGTCTCGTTCCTATGGCCACTGATTAAGAGCCTCAGTAAGTGTAAACACCTGGGGAAAGAGTCAGGATTTACTTTTGTCCCCTCTTGTAGAGTCTCACTAAATAATGGGCACCTGTAGAATAGTCAGGAGACTCTTTCATGTGGCCTCTACCTCGGAGTGTCACTGAATAATGTGGTGTAATCAGGAGTCTATTTTATGGAGACACATATTCAGAGCCTCAGTGAATAAGACAGGCCCTTGCTATAGTAAGGAATCTAATTAATATGGCCACATATTCTGAGCCTCACTGAATGATACACACCTGGAGAATAATTTGGGGTCTATTTTCCATGGACCTTCATTCAGAGCCTCGGTAAATAATGTACACCCGTGGAGTAGCTAGGATTCTGCTATATTAGGAAGCACGTTCATAGACTCAGTGGATAATATGCACGTGTGGACTAGTCGGGATTTTGTTTTGTATGGTCACTGACTCGTAACCTCAGTGAAAATTTCACAAACGTAAAGTACTCAGAAGTCTATTTCATATAGATACTCATTCAGAGATTCACTGAATAACAAAAATATTTAAAATAGACAGCATGCTGTTTCATATGGTCACACAGATAGAGCCTCACTGAGTCATGCACACCTAGGGAAGTGTTAGGATTATACTTTATACAGCCTCTCATTTACAGACTCAGGAAATAATGCACACGTGTGGAATAGACACTAGTCTATTTTATATGGCCACGAAAAGCAAAGCCTGAGTGAGTAATATGGAACTTTGGAATAGTCACTAGTTTACTCCACATGCCCAAGTATTTAGAGTCAGAGTCAGTAATACACGCCTGTGGACTAATCAGAACACAATTTCATATGGCCAAATGGTTTCAGAGCCTCAGTGAATAATATATACCTGGGAAATACTCAAAATGCTATTACATGTGGCATCAATTTCAGAGCTTCATTGAATAGGAAACACCTGTATTGTAGTCAGAATACTGTTTCATACAGCCACATATTCAGAGCCTTACTGAGTAACATATGCCTTGGGAAAAGTCAGAATTCTTTATCGTATAGCCACTCATTTAGAGGCGAATGTAAAAACGCACGCCTGAGGAGTATTCAGGAGTCTCTCTTTTCTGGCCTCTCATTCAGAGCTTCACAGTAGAATACAGACTTTTGGAAACTTCAGGAGTGTATTTCCCATGGCCACTTAGTCAGGACCTCAGTGAAGAATCATATATATCTGGAAAATACTCAGGATTCTAGGGTAAGTAGCCACTTATCCGGAGACTCACGGAATAATGCACATTTAAGGAATAGTCTAAAGACTCTTTGATATGACCCTATACCCAGCGACTGAGTGGACAATGCAGAACTGGAAAATAGTCAAAAGGATAGAGTCAGGAGTTTATGTTATGTGGACACTCGTTCAGACTCTCACTGAAGAATACACACCTGGGAAATAGTCAGAGTCCAAGTCATATGGCCACCCAATCACAGCATTACTGAATAATGCACAACTGGGCAATAGTAAGGGGTCTATTTCCTGTGCCATCTCATTAAGAGCTTCAGTGCTTAATCAACAGCTGTGGAGTAGTCAGGACCTGATTTAAGGTAGCCCCAAATTAAGCAGCTCCGTGAATGATACATACACGTGTCAGAGTCAGGAGACTATTTGATATAGAAACTCATACAGAACCTTTTTGAGTACTGCACATGTGGGGTATAATCACTAGTCTGTTTCATATGGTAATTTGTTAGGAGAATTCAAAGTTAACACACACCTATGGAGTAAAATGTGTTCTTTTTTGTAAGGCCATCCTTTCAGTGTTTTAGTGAATAGTATGTATATCTGATAAGCCAGGAATCTCTTTCACATGGCCACTCGTTCAGAGCCTCTGTGAAGAACACTCCCCTCAAGAATAGTCAAGGGTCTACTTCAAATGGCTGCACGTTCAGAGTCTCTGTACATAATTAACACCTGGGCAATACAGCTGAGTCTCTCTTTTTTTTATGTTCACTTAGAGTCTCATTTTATAATACAAACCTGGGGAAGTGTGAAGTGTCTACCTCATGTAGCCACTCATTTAGAGCCTCAGTGAATAATGCACACCAGGGTAATAGTCGAGCAGCTTTTATACGGCCACTTATTTTGTGCCTCACTGAGTGATATACACCTGAGGAATCCTCAGGATTCTATTTGATACTACCACTCATTGAGAACCTTGTTGAGTAATTCACAATGGAACAATAGTCAGGTGTCTTTTTATTTGGCCTATCATTCAAAGTTTCAGTGAATAATGACCTTCTTTGGAGTAATGAGGACGCTGATTAAAATAGCCATGAATTAAGTGCCATCCTGAATGATACACACCTGGTGATGGTCTCGAGTCTATTTCATATGAACTCTAGTTTTGTGTATCACTGAGTAATACACACCTGGTGCAGTGTCAGGAGTCTATTGTGTATCGATGCTCAAACAGAACCTTTTTGATTAATACACACATGGATAACAATGAGGAGTCTGTGTCATATGGCTACTCCTTCAGACAATCTGAATAATGCACATGTGGAGTAATTAGAAGTCTGTCTTCTATGGCCCCTCTTTCACAGCCTCACTGAGTATTACTCACTTGTGATAGAGTCTGGAGTCTATTTTTTATGGCCACTCATTCAGAGAATCACTAAATAATGCACACCAGCTGAATAGACAACAGTCTCCTTCCTATGACCACTAATTTAGAGCCTCAGTAAGTGTAAACACCTGGGGAAAGAGTCAGGATTTACCTTTATTCCCCCATTCAGAGTCTCACTAAATAATGGGCACCTGTGGAATAGTCAAGAGACTCTTTCATGTGCCCTCTACCTCGGAGTGTCACTGAATAATGTGGTGTAATCAGGAGTCTATTTCATGGAGACACATATTCAGAGCCTCAGTGAATAAGACAGGCTCTTGCTTTAGTAAGGAATCTAATTAATATGGCCACATCTTCTGAGCCTCACTTAATAATACACACCTGGAAAATAATTGGGAGTCTATTTTCCATGGAACTTCATTCAGAGAGTCGGTAAACAATGTACACCCGTGAAGTAGCCAGGAATCTGTTATATTAGGACACACATTTATAGCCTCAGTGAATAATATGCACGTGTGGATTAGTCAGGATTCCATTTTGTATGGCCACTGACTCATAACCTCAGTGAAAAATACACAAATGTAAAGTACTCAGCAGTCTATTTCATATAGAAACTCATTCAGAGATTCACTGAATAACACAAATATATAAGATAGACAGCATCCTGTTTTATAAGGTCACACAAAAAAAGCCTCACTGAGTAATGCACACCTTGGGAAGTGTTAGGAGTCTACTTTATACAGCCTCTCATTTACAGCCTCAGGAATTTCATGCACACGTGTGGAATAGACACTAGTATATTTTATATGGCCAGGTAAAGCAAAGCCTGAGTGAGTAATATGCAACTTTGGAATAGTCACTTATCTACTCCATATGCCCAAGTATTTAGAGTCAGAGTCAATAATACACGCCTGTGGACTACTCAGAAAACAATTTCATATGGACAAAGAGATTCAGAGCCTCTGTGAATAATACATACCTGTAAAATACTCAGGAGGCTGTTACATGTGGCATCAATTTCAGAACTTCATTGAATAGAAAACAACTGTATTGTAGTCAGAATCCTGTTTCATACAGCCACATATTCAGAGCCTAACTGCGTAACATACACCTTGGGTAAAGTCAAAATTCTATTTCGTATAGCCACTCATTTAGAGGCGAATGTAAAATCACACGCCTGAGGAGTATTCAGGAGTCTCTATTTTATGGCCACTCATTCAGAGTTTCACAGAATAATACAGACCTATGGAAACGTCAGGAGTGTACTTTCTATGGCCAATTATTCAGGACCTCAGGGAAGAATCACATATATCTGGAAAATACTCAGGAGTCTATGACATATAGCCACTTCTCCAGAGACTCACGCAATAATGAACACCTAAGAAATAGTCTGGAGACTCTTTGATATGACCCTGCACCCAGCGACTCAGTGGCCAATGCAGAACTGGAAAATAGTGAAGAGAATAGAGTCAGTAGTTTAGGTTATGTGGACACTCGTTCAGAATCTCACTGAAGAATACACACCTGGGGAATAGTCAGAGTCCAAGTCATATGGCCACCCAATCACAGCATTACCGAACAATGAACAATGGGGCAATTGTAAGGAGTCTATTTCATTTGGCATCTCATTCAGAGCTTCAGTGCATAATAAAGAGCTGTAGAGTAGTCATGACCCGATTTAAGGTAGCCCCAAATTAAGCAGCTTCGCGAATAATACACACACCTGTCAGAGTCAGGAGACTATTTGATATATAAAATGATACAGAACTTTTTGAGTACTGCACATGTGGAGAATAATCACTAGTCTGTTGCATATGGTGATTCGTTTGGAGAATCCAAAAGTAACGCACAACTGTGGAGTAAAGTGGGTTATCTTTCTTAAGGCCACTCTTTCAGTGTTTTAGTGAATAGTATGTATATCTGATAAATCAGGAATCTCTTTCACATGGCCACTCGTTCAGGGCCTCTGTGTAGAACAGTCCCCTCAAGAATAGTCAAGGGTCTACTTCAAATGGCTACAAGTTCAGAGTCTCTGTATGTAAAGAAAACCTGGAAAATACACCTGAGTCTCTTTTTGGTTGTGCTCACTTAGTCAGAGTCTCATTCAGTAATACACACATGGGAAAGAGTGAAGAGTCTACTTCATGTATCCGCTCATTTAGAGCCTCAGTGAGTAATGCACAACAGGGTAATAGTCGAGAAGCTTTTATACGGCCACTCACTTTGTGCCTCACTGAGTAATATACACCAGAGGAATCCTCAGGATTCTATTTGATACTACCACTCGTTCAGAACCTAGCTTAATAATTCACAAATGAGCAATAGTCAGGTGTCTATTTTATATGGTCTATCATTCAAAGTTTCAGTGAATAATGACCTTCTATGGAGTAATCAGGACGCTGTTTAAGATAGCCAAGAATTAAGTGCTTCCTGAATAATACACCCCTGGGTGGCGGTCGGAAGTCTATTTCATATGAGCTCTAGTTTCGTGGATCGCTGAGTAATACACACCTGGGGCAGGGTCAGGAGTCTATTTGGTATGGATGCTCAAACGGAACATGTTTGATTAATGAACACATGGATAACAATGAGGAGTCTGTGTCATATGGCTACTTCTTCAGACAAACAGTGAATAATGCACATGTGGAGTAATTAGAAGTCTGTTTCCTATGGCACCTCCTTCACAACCTCACTGAGTATTATGCACTTGTGATAGAGTCTGGAGTCTATTTTTTATGGCCACTCATTCAGAGAATCACTAAATAATGCACACCTGCAGAATAGTCAGAAGTCTCTTTCTTATGGCCACTCGTTAAGAGCCTCAGTAAGTGTAAACACCTGGGGAAAGAGTCAGGATTTACCTTTATCCCCTCATTCAGAGTCTCGCAAAATAATGCACACCTGTGGAGTAGTCAGGAGACTCTTTCATGTGGCCTCTAACTCGGAGTGTCACTGAATAATGTGGTGTAATCAGGAGTCTATTTCATGGAGGCACATATTCAGAGCCTTGGTGAATAAGACAGGCCCTTGCTATAGTAAGGAATCTAATTAATATGGCCACATCTTCTGAGCCTCACTGAATAATACACACCAGGAGAATAATTGGGAGCCTATTTTCCGTGGACCTTCATTCAAAGCCTCGGTAAATAATGTACAAATATGGAGTAGCCAGGAGTCTGTTATATTAGGACACACATTCATAGCCTCAGTGGATAATATGCACGTGTGGATTAGTCAGGATTCCATTTTGTATGGCCTCTGACTTGTAAGCTCAGTGAAAAATGCACAAATGTAAAGTACTCAGCAGTCAATTTCATATAGGCCCTCATTCAGAGATTCACTGAATAACGCAAATATTTAAGATAGACAGCATCCTGTTTCATATGGACACACAGGAAGAGCCTCACTGAGTAATGCACACCTGGGCAAGTGTTAGGAGTCTACTTTATACAGCCTCTCATTTACAGCCTCAGGGAATAACGCACACGTGTGGAATAGACAGTAGTCTATTTTATATGGTCACGGAAAGCAAAGCCTGAGTGAGCAATATGCAACTATGGAATATTCACTAGTCTACTCCATATGCCCAAGTAATTAAAGTCAGAGTCAATAATACATGCCTGTTGACTAGTCAGAAAACAATTTCATATGGCCAAAGAGTTTCAGAGCCTCAGTGAATAATACATACCTGGGAAATACTCAGGACGCTGTTACATGTGGCATCAATTTCAGAGATTCATTGAATAGGAAACACCTGTATTGTAGTCAGAATCCTGTTTCATACAGCCACATATTCAGAGCCTATCTGAGTAACATACGCCTTGGGAAAAGTCAGGATTCTATTTCGTATAGCCACCCATTTAGAAGTGAATATAAAAACGCATGCCTGCGAAGTATTCAGGGGTCTCTATTTTCTGTCCCCTCATTCAGAGCTTCACAGAAAAATACAGACCCATGGAAACATCAGGAGTGTACTTCATAAGGCCACTTATTCAGGACCTCAGTGAAGAATTATATATATCTTGAAAATATTCATGATTCTCTAATATATAACCACTTACCCAGAGACTCACGGAATAATGCACACCTAAGGAATAGTCTAGAGACTTTCATATGACCCTACACGCAGAGGCTCAGTGGACAATGCAGAACTAAAAATAGTCAAGAGGATAGAGTCAGGAGTTTATGTTATGTCGTCACTCCTTCAGAATCTCACTGAAGAATACACACCTGGGGAAGAGTCACAGTCCAAGACATATGGCCCCACAATAACAGCATTACCGAATAAAGCACAATGGGCCAATAGTAAGGAGTCGCATTCATGTGGCCTCTCTTTCAGAGCTTGAGTGCATAATAAACAGCTGTGGAGTAGTCAGGACCCGATTTAAGGTAGTCCCAAATTAAGCAGCTCCATGCATTATACACACACATGTCAGAGTTAGGAGACTATTTGATATAGATACTCATACAGAAGCTTTTTGAGTACTGCACATGTGGGGAATAATCACTAGTCTCCTTCCTATTGTGATTCGTTTGGAGAATCCGAAAGTAACGCACACCTGTGGAGTAAAATGGGTTCTATTTCATAAGGCCACACTTTCAGTGTCTTAGAGAATAGTATGTATATCTCTTAAGTCAGGAATCTCTTTCCCATGGCCACCCGTTCAGGGCCTCTGTTTAGAACACTCCCCTCAAGAATAGTCAAGTGTCTACTTAAAATGGCTACAGGTTCAGTGTCTCTGTACTTAATGAACACATGGAAAAAACACCTGAGTCTCTTTTTTTTATGTCCACTTAGTCAGAATCTCATTCAATAATACACACCTGGGGAAGAGTGAAGAGTCTACCTCATATAGCCACTCATTTAGAGACTCAGTGAATAAAGCACACCAGGGTAATAGTCAAGTAGCATTTATACGGCCACTCATTTTTTGCCTCACTGAGTGATATACACCTGAGGAATCCTCAGGATTCAATTTGATACTACCACTCGTTGAGAACCTTGTTGAATAATTCACAATGGAGCAATAGTCAGGTGTCTATTTTATATGGTCTATCATTCAAAGATTCAGTGAATAATGAGCTTCTATGGAGTTATCAGGATGCTGTTAAAGATTGCCACGAATTAAGTGCCTTTCTCAATAATACACACCTGGGTGACAGTCGGGAGTCTATTTTATATGAACTCTAGTTTTGTGTATCACTGAGTAATACACACCTGGGGCAGTGTCAGGAGTCTATTTGGTATGGACGCTCAAACGGAACCTGTTGATTAATGCACACATAGATAACAATGAAGAGTCTGTGTCATATGGATACTCCTTCAGACAAACAGTGAATAATGCAAATGTGGAGTAATTAGAAGTCTGTTTCCTATGGCCCCTCTTTCACACCCTCACTGAGTATTACACACTTGTGATAGAGACAAGAGTCTATTTTTTATGGCCACTCATTCAGAGACTCACTAAATAATGCACACCTGCAGAATAGTCAGAAGTCTCTTTCCTATGGCCACATGTTAAGAGCTTCACTGACTGTATACACCTGGGGAAAGAGTCAGAATTTAAATTTATTCCCTCATTCAGAGTCTTGCTAAATAATGTGCACCTGTGGAATAGTCAGGAGACTCTTTCATGTGGCCTCTAACTCGGAGTGTCACTGAATAATGTGCTGTAGTCAGGAGTCTATTTCAAGGAGACACATATTCAAAGCCTTGGTAAATAAGATGGGCCCTTGCTATAGTAAGGAATCTAATTAATATGGCCACATCTTCTGAGCCTCACTGAATAATACACACCTGGATAATAACTGGGAGTCTATTTTCCATGGACCTTCATTCAGAGCCTCGGTAAATAATGTACACCCATGGAGTAGCCAGGAGTCTGTTATAATAGGACACACTTTCATAGCCTCAGTGGAAAATCTGCACGTGTGGATTCGTCAGGATTCCATTTTGTATGGCCACTGACTCATAACCTCAGTGAAAAATGCACAAATATAAAGTACTCAGCAGTCTATTTCATATAGACACTCATTCAGAGATACACTGAATAACACAAATATTTAACATAGACAGCATCCTGTTTTATATGATCACACGGAAAGAGCCTCACTGAGTAATGCACACCTGGGGCAGTGTTAGGAGTCTACATTATACAGTCTCTCATTTACAGCCTATGGAATAATGCACACCAGTGGAATAGACACTAGTCTGTTTTATATGGCCACGAAAAGCAAAGCATGAGTTAGTAGTCCGCAACATTGGAATAGTCACTAGTCTACTCCATATGCCAAAGTATTTAGAGTCAGAGTCAACTATACACGCCTGTGGACTAGGCAGAAAACAATTCCATATGGCCAAAGACTTTCAGAGCCTCAGTGAATAATACATACCTGGGAAATACTCAGGACGCTGTTACATGTGGCATCAATTTCAGAGCTTCATTAAATAGGAAACAGCTGTATTGTAGTCAGAATCCTGTTTCATACAGCGACATATTCAGAGCCTAAATGAGTAACATATGGCTTGGGAAAAGTCAGTATTCTATTTCGTATAGCCACTCATTTAGAGGCGAATGAAGAAACGCACGCCTGAGGAGTATTCAGGAGTCTCTATTTTATGGCCACTCATTCAGAGCTTCACAGAAGAATACAGATCTATGGAAACGTCAGGAGTGTACTTCCCATGGCCACTTATTCAGGACCTCAGTGTAGAATCGTATATATCTGGAAAATACTCAGAATTCTATGATATATAGCCACTTATCCGGAGACTCACGGAATAATGCACACCTAAAAAATAGTCTGGAGATTCTTTGATATGACTCTACACACAGCGACTCAGTGGCCAATGCAGAACTGGAAAATAGTAGAGGATAGAGTCAGGAGTTTATGTTATGTGGTCCCTTGTTCAGAATCTCACTGAAGAATACACACCTGGAGAATATTCAGACTCCAAGTCATATGGCCAACCAATGACAGCATTACTGAATATTGCACAATGAGGCAATAGTAAGGGGTCTATTTCATGTGGCCTCTCATTCAAAGCTTCAGTGCATAATAAACAGCTGTGGTGTAGTCAGGACCCGATTTAAGGTAACCCAAAATTAAGTGGCTCCGTGCATGATACACAAACGTGTCAGAGTCAGGAGACTATTTAATATAGAAACTCATACAGAACCTTTTCGAGTACTGCACATGTGGGGAATAATGACTAGTCTCCTTCATATGGTGATTCGTTTGAAGAATCCAAAAGTAACACACACCTGTGGAGTAAAATGGGTTCCATTTCGTAAGTCCACTCATTCAGTGTTTTTGTGAATAGTATGTATATCTGATAAGTCAAGAATCTTTTTCCCATGGCCACCCGTTTAGGGCCTCTGTGAAGAACACTCCCCTCAAGAATTGTCAAGGGTCTACTTCAAACGGCTACACGTTAAGAGTCTCTATATGTAATGAACACCAGGGAAACACACCTTATCCTCTTTTTTTTTTGTTTTGCCCAATTAGTCAGAGTCTCATTCAATAATACACACCTGAAAAAGAGTGAAGAGTCTACATCATGTAGCCACGTAGAGCCTCAGTGAATAATGCACACCAGGGTTATAGTCAAGCAGCTTTTATACGTCAACTCATTTTGTGCCTCACTGAGTGATATACACCTGAGGAATCCTCAGGATTCTATTTGGTACTACCACTCGTTTACAACCTTGTTGAATAATTCACAATGGAGCAATAGTCAGATGTCTATTTTATATGGTCTATTACTTAAAGTTTCAGTCAATAATGACTTTTTATGGAGTAATCAGGACGCTGTTTATGATAGCCACGAATTAAGTGCCTTCCTGAATGATACATATTTCGGTGACAGCAAAAATGTCTACTTCATATGAACTCTAGTTTGGTGTATGGCTGAGTAATACACACCTGGGGCAGTGTCAGGAGTCTATTTGGTATGGACGCTCAAACAGAACCGGTTTAACTAATGCACACGTGGATAACAATGAGGAGTCTGTGTCAAATAGCTACTCCTTCAGACAAACAGGGAATAATGCACATGTGTAGTAATTAGAAGTCTGTTTCCTATGGCCCCTCTTTCACAGCCTCACTAAGTATTACGCACTTGTGATAAAGTCTGAAGTATATTTTTACGGCCACTCATTCAGAGAATCACTTAATAATGCACACCTGCGGAATAGTCAGAAGTCTCCTTCCTATGGCCACTCGTTAAGAGCCTCACTAAGTGTAAACACGTGGGGAAAGAGTAAGGATTTACACTTATCCCCTCATTCAGTCTCACTAAATAATGCACACCTGTGGAATAGTCAGGAGACTCTTTTGTGTGGCCTCTACCTCGGAGTGTCACTGAATAATGTGGTGTAGTCAGGAGTCTATTTCATGGAGACACATATTCAGAACCCAAGTGAATAAGACAGGCCCTTGCTATCGTAAGGAATCTAATTAATATGGCCACATCTTCTGAGTCTCACTGAATAATACACACCTGGAGAATAATTGAGAGCCTATTTTCCATGGACATTCATTCAGAGCCTCGGTAAATGATGTACACCCGTAAATTAGCCCGGAGTCTGTTATATTAGGACACACATTCATAGCCTCAGTGGATAATATGCACGTGTGGATTAGTCAGAATTACATTTTGTATGGCCACTGACTCGTAACCTCAGTAAAAAACGCACAAATGTAAAGTACTCAGCAGTCTATTTCATGTAGACACTCATTCAGAGATTCACAAAATAACAAAAATATATAAGATAGACGGAATCCTGTTTTATATGGTCACACAGAAAGAGCCTCACTGAGAAATGCACACCTGGGGAAGTGATAGGAGTCTACATTATGCAGCCTCTCATTTACAGCCTCAGGGAATAATGCACACGTGTGGAATAGACACTAGTCTATTTTATATGGCCAGGAAAAACAAAGCCTGAGTGAGTAATATGCAACTTTGGAATAGTCACTAGTCTACTCCATATGGCCAAGTATTTAGAGTCAGAGGCAATAATACATGCTTGTGGACTAGTCAGAAAACAATTTCTTTTTTTTTAATTTTTATTTTTATTATTTTTTTAAATTTTTATTGCATTATAGGTTTCGGGGTACATGTGCAGAACGTGCAAGATAGTTGCATAGGTACACATATGGCAGTGTGCTTTGCTTCCTTCCTCCCCTTCACCCACACTTGGTAGTCATCCCAAGGTCATCCCCACCAGCCGCCCCTTGCTGTCCCTCCCCCATTCCCCCCAACAGTCCCCAGTGTATAGTAGACCGCCTCTCTGTGTCCACGTGTTCTCGTTTTCCTCACCCACCTATGAGTGAGTATATGTGGTAATTCTTTTTCTGTTCTTGTGTCAGTTTGCAGAAAATGATGTTCTTCAGATTCATCCATGTCCCTACAAAGGACACAAACTCATCATTTTTGATTGCTGCATAATATTCCATGGTGTATATGTGCCACATTTTCCCAGTCCAGTCTATCATCGTTGGGCATTTGGGTTGGTTCCAGGTCCTTGCTATTGTAAACAGTGCTGCAATGAACATTCGTGTGCATGTGTCCTTATAGTAGAACGATTCACAGTCTTTTGGATAGATACCCAGTAATGGGATTGCTGGGTCAAATGGAATTTCTATTTCTAGGTCCCTGAGGAATCGCCACACTGTCTTCCACAATGGTTGAACAAATTTACACTCCCACCAACAGTGTAAGAGTATTCCTATTTCTCCACATCCTCTCCAGCATCTGCTGTCTCCAGATATTTTAATGATCGCCATTCTAACTGGTGTGAGATGGTATCTCAATGTGGTTTTGATTTGCATCTCTCTAATGACCAATGATGATGAGCACTTTTTCATATGTTTGTTGGCCTCATGTATGTTTTCTTTTGTAAAGTTTCTGTTCATATCCTTTGCCCATTTTTGAATGGGCTTGTTTGTTTTTTTCCTGTAAATCTGTTTGAGTTCTTTGTAAATTCTGGATATCAGCCCTTTGTCAGATGTGTAAACTGAAAAGATTTTTTTCCCATTCTGATGGTTGCCGATTCACTCTAGTGACTGTTTGTTTTGCCGTGCAGAAGCTGTGGAGTTTGATTAGGTCCCATTTGTCTATTTTGGCTTTTGTTGCCAATGCTTTTGGTGTTTTGGTCATGAAGTCCTTTCCTACTCCTATGTCCTGAATGGTTTTGCCCAGATTTTCTTCTAGGGTTTTTATGGTGTCAGGTCTTACGTTTAAGTCTTTAATCCATCTGGAGTTAATTTTAGTGTAAGGTGTCAGGAAGGGGTCCAGTTTCTGCTTTCTGCACATGGCTAGCCAGTTTTCCCAACACCATTTATTAAATAGGGAATCCTTTCCCCATTGCCTGTTTTTGTATGGTTTATCAAAGATAATATGGTTGTAGATATTTTGTGTTGCCTATGATGCTTCTGTTCTGTTCCATTGGTCTATATCTCTGTTTTGGTACCAGTACCTGCTGTTTTGATTACTGTAGCCTTGTAGTATAGTTTGAAGTCTGGTAGCGTGATGCCTCCCGCTGTGTTCTTTTTGCTTAGAATTGACTAGGCTATGCAGGCTCTTTTTTGGTTCCATATGAAATTCATGGTGTTTTTTTCCAGTTCTGTGAAGAAATTCAATGGTAGTTTGATGGGGATAGCATTGATTGTGTAAATTACTTTGGGCAGTATAGCCATTTTCACGATATTGATTCTTCCTAACCACCAGCATGGAATGTTTCTCCATCTGTTTGTGTCCTGTCTTATTTCGTTGAGCAGTTGTTTGTCGTTTTCCTTAAAGAGGTCCCTTACAATCCTAGTAGGTTGTATTCCTAGGTATTTTATTTTCTTTGTAGCAATTATGAATGGCAGTTCGTTCTTGATTTGGTTCTCTTTAAGTCTGTTATTGGTGTATAGGAATGCTTGTGATTTTTGCACATTGATTTTATATCCTGAGACTTTGCTGAAGTTGCTTATCAGTTGCAGGAGCTTTTGGGCTGAGGTGATGGGGTCTTCTCAGTATACTATCATGTCGTCTGCAAATAGAGACAATTTGGCTTCCACCTTTCCTATTTGAATACCCTTTATTTCTTTTTCTTGCCTGATTGCTCTGGCTAGAACTTCCAGTACTATGTTGAATAGAAGTGTTGAGAGAGGGCATCCTTTTCTAGTGCCGGATTTCAAAGGGAATTCTTCCAGTTTTTGCCCATTCAATATGATGTTGGCTGTTGGTTTGTCGTAAATAGCTTTTATTACTTTGAGATATGTTCCATCAATACGAAGTTTATTGAGGGTTTTTAGCATAAAGGGCTGTTGAATTTTGTCAAATGCCTTCTCTGCCTCAATTGAGATAATCATGTCGTTTTTGTTTTTGCTTCTGTTTATGTGGTGAATTACATTTATAGACTTGCGTATGTTGAACCAGCCTTGCATCCACGGGATGAATCCTACTTGATCATGAGGGATAAGTTTTTTAATGTGCTGTTGCAGTCGGTTTGCCAGTATTTTATTGAAGATTTTTGCATCTATCTTCATCATGGATATTGGCCTGAAGTTTTCATTTCTTGTTGAGTCTCTGCCAGGTTTTGGTATCAGGATGATTTTGGTCTCATAAAATGATTTGGGAAGGGTTCCCTCTTTTTGGATTATTTGGAATAGTTTCAGAAGGAATGGTACCAGATCCTCTTTGTGTGTCTGGTAGAATTCCGCTGTGAACCCATCTGGACCTGGGCTTTTTTTGTGTTGTAGGCTCTTAATTGCTGCCTCAACTTCAGACCTTGTTATTGGTCTATTCATAGTTTCGGCTTCCTCCTGGTTTAGGCTTGGGAGGACACAGGCATCCTGGAATTTATCCATTTCTTCCTGATTTACTAGTTTGTGTGCATAGAGTTGTTTGTAGTATTCTCTGATGATGGTTTAAATTTCTGTGGAATCTGTGGTGATTTCCCCTTTATCGTTTTTTATTGCATCTATTTGGTTTTTCTCTCTTTTTTTTTTTTATCAGTCTGGCTAGTGGTCTGTCTATTTTGTTGATCTTTTCGAAAAACCAGCTCTTAGATTTATTGAATTTTTGAAGGGTTTTTCTTGTCTCTATCTCCTTCAATTCTGCTCTGATCTTAGTTATTTCTTGTCTTCGGCTAGGTTTTGAGCTTTTTTGATCTTGCTCCTCTAGCTCTTTCAATTTTGACGATAGGGTGTTAATTTTGGATCTCTCCACTCTTCTCATGTGGGCACTTATTGCTATATATTTTTCTCTACAGACTGCTTTAAATGTGTCCCAGAGATTCTGATACGTTGTGTCTTCATTCTCATTGGTTTCAAAGAACTTCTTTATTTCTGCATTCATTTCATTGTTTATCCAATCAACATTCCAGAGCCAGTTGTTCAGTTTCCATGAAGCTGTGCGGCTCTGAGTTATTTTCTGAATTTTGAGTTCCAACTTCATTGCACTCTGATCTGAGAGACTGTTTGTTATGATTTCAGTTGTTTTGCATTTGCTGAGGAGTGCTTTACTTCCAATGATGTGGTCAATTTTTGAGTATGTGTGATGTGGTGCTGAGAAGAATGTATATTCTCTGGATTTGGGGTGGAGAGTTCTGTAAATGTCTATCAGGTTTGCTTGTTCCAGGTCTGAGTTCAAGTCCTGGATATCCTTCTTAATTTTCTGTCTGGTTGATCTGTCTGCTATTGACAGTGGAGTGTTAAAGTCTCCCACTATTATTGTGTGGGAGTCTAAGTCTCTTTGTAAGTCATTAAGAACTTGCCTTATATGTCTGGGTGCTCCTACATTGGGTCCATATATATTTAGAATCGTTAGATGTTCTTGTTTTATTGATCCTTTTACCATTATGTAATGACCTTCTTTTTCCCTTTGATCTTTGTTGCTTTAAAGTCTATTTTATCAGAGATGAGAATTGCAACTCCTGGGTTTTTTTTGCTCTCCATTTGCTTGGTAAATCTTCCTCCATCCTTTTATTTTGAGCCTTTCTGTATCTTTGCGTATGAGGTGGGTTTCCTGGATACAGCATACTGATGGGTTTTGGTTTTTTATCCAATTTGCCAGTCTGTGTCTTTTGATTGGTGCATTTAGCCCATTTACATTCAGGGTTAATATTGTTATGTGTGAATTTGATACTGCCATTTTGATGCTAGCTTGCTGTTTTGCCCATCGGTTCATGTACATTCTTCATTTTGTTGATGGTCTTTAGCATTTGGTATGCTTTTAGGATGGCTGAACTGGTTGTTTCTTTCTATGTTTAGTGCCTCTTTCAGGAGCTCTTGTAAAGCAGGCCTAGTGGTGACAAAATCTCTGAGTACTTGCTTGTTCGTGAAGGATTTTATTTTTCCTTCACTTATGAAGCTCAGTTTGGCTGGATATGAAATTCTGGGTTGAAAGTTCTTTTCTTTAAGGATGTTGAATATTGGCCTCCACTCTCTTCTGGCTTGTAGAGTCTCTGCCAAGAGTTCTGCTGTGAGTCTGATGGGCTTCCCTTTGTGGGTGACCCAACCTTTCTCACTGGCTGTCCTTAGTATTTTCTCCTTCATTTCAACCCTGGTGAATCTGAGGATTATGTGCCTTGGGGTTGCTCTTCTTGCAGAGTATCTTTGTGGTTTTCTCTGTATTTCCTGGAGTTGGGTATTGACCTCTCTTGCTAGGTTGGGGAAATTTTTCTGGATAATATCCTGAAGAGTGTTTTCCAGCTTGGATTCATTCTCTTCGTCACATTCTGGTACACCTATCAAACGTAGGTTGGGTCTCTTCACATAGTCCTACATTTCTTGGAGATTTTGTTCATTCCTTTTTGTGCTTTTTTCTTTAATCTTGGTTTCTCATTTATTTCATTGAGTTGATGTTCAACTTCTGATATTCTTTCTTCTGCTTGGTCAATTCGGCTGTTGAAAGTTGTGCATGCTTCACGAAGTTCTCGTGTTGTGTTTTTCAGCTCCTTCAATTAATTTATATTCCTCTCTAAGTTGTCCATTCTTGTTATCAATTCCTCAAATCTTTTTTCAAATCTTTTTTTAAGGTTCTTAGTTTCTTTGCACTGGTTTAGTACATGTTCCTTTAGCTCACTGAAGTTTCTCATTATCCACTTTCTGAAGTCTGATTCCATCATTTCGTCACATTCATTCTACGTCCAGCTTTGTTCCCTTGCTGGTGAGGAGTTTTGGTCCTTTTTTGGAGGTGAGGTGTTTTGGTTTCGGGTGCTTTCCTCCTTTTTGCGCTGGTTTCTTCCCATCTTTATGGATTTATCCGCCTGTCGTCTTAGTAGTTGCTGATTTTTCAATTGTGTCTCTGTGTGGACGCTGAGATTGTTGATGATGAAATATTTTTGTTACTTAGTTTTCCCTCTAATTGTCTATCCCCTTAGCTGTATGAGTGCTGAGGTCCACTCCAGGCCCTGCTTCTCTGGGGTATACCTGCAGCAGCTGCGGAGCAGTGAGGGATGATACCAGTTTTTTCTTCTGCTGTCCTTGTTCCAGAATAATGCCAGCCAAATATCAGTCTGATTAGTCCTTTTCTGGGGTGACTCCTTGGATATACAGGGGTCAGGGAGCTGCTTGAGGAGACAATCTGTGCTTTATAGGAGCTCCCTTGCTGAGCTGTGAGCTCCGTTGTTCATTCAGCATTGTTGGGTGGTTGTTTATGTCTGCTGCTATAGAACTCATAAAACACCACTCTTTTTTCCCCTCTTAGATGCTCTGTCTCAGGGAGTTGGGGCTTTCTCTATGAGTATCTGTTGCACTGTCCTGCCCCACTAGGCGGCAGTCTATTCACTATTTGCCTGCCGGGGCTCTTACCTGCTAGTGCGGGTCTGCCCTGTTTCTGCTTGGCTACCTTCTGCTGTAGAGCGCAGAGTCTCTCTGTTATGGCAGGTTGCCTCGGCAATGGCAGGCTGCGTCAGTCCTGGGCGGTACTTCAGTGGGGGTGGACTGCGTCAGCAATGGTGGACGCCCCTCCCTCACCGGGCTGCACCGTCCTAGATGCTGGCAGCAAAACTCTCAGCCCCAGGCATCTCCATTCGCTGCCCTGCTTGTACCCGTGAGCGTGGGACCCGCCGAGCCTGATCACCCAGCTCCCGTCCTCAGAGTCCATCCTCTCTCTCTCTCTCTTCCTCTCCCCAAGCTGAAAACTCGACTCTCTCACTGGCGCCCCAGTAGCCTGCCAATAGGGCACTGGGATCTGTGCGATCTCCTGTGCCGCTGCCCACTACCCCGGCTCATATCACGCTTCCAAGGAATCTTTTGTTCTGGCTCATTGTCCAAGTCCCTTTCAATCAGATGAACATGCCAATCTGCCCTTCCAAATCTCAGATTGCCGGTTTATCAGGGCACCCAGACTAGTGAGTTCCACGCCGGGTCCCACTGTGGCACCAGCCAAAGAGGCGGTGGGAGCCGGCTGCGTTAGCCAGCTGCATTAGAGTCCCGTTTTTCTCCCACACCTGGGACTTTCAACGCTCTGTGGGCATAAAAGTAACATCCGAGAGTGCGACTAGGACTCACCCTCTGCGCCTTCACTGAGAGCTGCAATCCTGAGTCGTCTCTACTACGCCATCTTGCCTCTCATATGGGGATTTTTTGGAGAATTTGGAAAAACACAAAACTGTGGAGTAAAATTGGTTTTATATAGTAAGGACACTCTTTTAGTGTTTTAGTGAATAGTATGTATATCTGATAAGTTAGAAATCGCTTTCACATGGCCACTCGTTCTGGGACCCTGTGAAGAAGACTCCCCTCAATAATAGTCAAGGGTCTACTTCAAATGGCTACACGTTCAGAGTCTCTGTACATAATGAACACCTGGGCAATACACCTGAGTCTCTTTTTTTATGCCAACATATTCAGAGTCTCATTCAAAAATACACACCTGAGGAAGAGTGAAGAGTCTACCTCATGTAACCACTCATTCAGAGCCTCAGTGAAAAATGCACACCAGGGTAACAGTCGAGCAGCTTTTATATGGCCACTCACTTTGTGCCTCACTGAGTGTTGTACACCTGAGGAATTCTCAGGATTCTGTTTGATACTACCACTCATTGAGAACCTTGTTGAATAATTCACAATGAAGTAATAGTCAGGTGTCTATTTTATATGGTCTATCATTCAAAGTTTCAGTGAATAATGACCTTCTATGGAGTAATCAGGATGCTGTTTAAGATAGCCACGTATTAAGTGCCTTCCTGAATGATACACAGCTGGGTGACAGTCGGGAGTCTATTTCATATGAACTCTAGTTTTGTGTATTGGTGTGTAATACACACCTGGGGCAGTGTCAGGAGTCTATTTGGTATGGATGCTCAAACGTAACCTGTTTGATTAATGCACACATGGATGACAATGAGGAGTCTGTGTCATACGGATACTCCTTAAGACAAACAGTGAATAATGCACATGTGGAGTAATTAGATGTCTGTTTCCTGTGGCCCCTCTTTCACAGACACACTGAGTATTACGTACTAGTGATAGAGTCTGAAGTCTATTTTTTATGGCCACTCATTCAGATAATCACTAAATAATGCACACATGCGGAATTGTCAGAAGTCGCTTTCTTATGGCCACTCGTTAAGAGCATCACTATGTGTAAACACCTGGGGAACGATTCAGGATTTACCTTTCTTCCCTCATTCAGAGTCTCCCTGAATAATGCACACCTGTGGAAGAGTCAGGAGACTCTTTCATGTGGCCTCTAACTCGGAGTGTCACTGAATAATGTGGTGTAGTCAGGAGTCTCTTTCATGGAGACACATATTCAGAGCCTTGGTGAATAAGACAGGCCCTTGCTATAGTAAGAAATCTAATTAATATGGCCACATCTTCTGATCCTCACTGAATAATACACAACCCGGGAATAATTGGGAGTCGGTTTTCCATGGACCTTCATTCAGAGCCTCGGTAAACAATGTACTCCCGTGGAAAAGCCAGAAGTTTGTTATATTAGGACACACATTCATATCCTCTGTGGATAATATGCACGTGAGGTTTAGTCAGAATTCCATTTTGTATGGCCACTGACTCATAACCTCAGTGAAAAATGCACAAATATAAAGTACTCAGCAGTACATTTCATGTAGACACTCATTCAGAGATTCATTGAATAACACAAATATTTAAGATAGACAGCATCCTGTTTCATATGGTCACACAGAAAAGCCTCAGTGAGTAATGCACACCTGGTTAAGTGTTAGGAGGCTACATTATACAGCCTCTTATTTACAGCCTCAGGGAATAATGCACACGTGTGTAATAGACACTAGCCTATTTTATATGGTCACGAAAAGAGAAGCCTGAATGAGTAATACACATCTTTGGAATAGTCACTAGTCTACTCCATATGTTCAAGTATTTAGAGTCAGAGTCAATAATACACACCTGTGGACTAGTCAGAAAACAATTTCATATGGGCAAAGAGTTTCAGAGCCTCAGTGACTAATACATACCTGGGAAATACTCAGGACGCTATTACATGTGGCATCAATTTCAGAGCTTCATTGAATAGGAAACACCTGTATTTTAGTCAGAATCCTGTTGCATACAGCCACATTTTTTGAACCTAACTGAGTAACATACGCCTTGGGAAAAGTCAGGATTCTATTTCGTATAACCACTCATTTAGAGGCGAATGTAAAAACGCATTCCTGAGGAGTATTCAGGAGTCTCTCTTTTCTGTCCACACATTCAGATCTTCACAGAATAATACAGACCTATGGAAACGTCAGAAGTGTATTTTCCATGGCCACATATTCAGGACCTCAGTGAAGAATCATACATATTTGGAAAATACTCAGGATTCTATGATATATAGCCACTTATCCGAAGTGTCACGGAATAATGCACACCTAAAAAATAATCTGGAGACCCTTTGGTATCACCCTACATCCAGCGTCTCAGTGGCCAATGCAGAATTGAAAAATTGTCAAGAGGATAGAGTCAGGAGTTTATGTTATGTGGTCACTCATTCAGAATCTCACTGAAGAATACACACCTGGGAATAGTCAGAGTTCAAGTCATATGGCTACCCAATCACGGCATTACCAAATAATGCACAATGGGGCAAGAGTAAGGAGTCTATTTCATGTGGCCTCTCATTCAGAGCTTCAGTGCATAATGAACAGCTGTGGAGTAATCAGGACACGATTTAAGGTAGCTGCAGATTAAGCAGCTCCTTGGATAATACACACACCTGTCAGAGTCAGGAGTCTCTTTGATATAGACACTCATAGAGAACCTTTTCGAGTACTGCACTTGTGGGGAACAATCATCAGTCTCTTTTAAATGGTGATTCGTTTGGAGAATCCAAAAGAAACAAACACCTGTGGAGTAAACTGGGTTCAATTTCCTAAGGCCACTCTTTCAGTGTTTTAGAGAATAGTATTTATATCTGAGAAGTCAGGAATCTCTTTCACATGGCCACTCGTTCAGGGCCTCTGTGAAGAACACTCTCCTCAGGAATAGTAAAGGGTCATCTTCAAATGGCTACACGTTCAGAGTTTCTGTATGTAATGAACACCTGGGAAATACACCTGCATCTCTATTTTTTTGTGCCCACTTAGTCAGAGTCTCATTCAATAATACACACCTGTGGAAGAGTAAAGAGTGTACTTCATTTAGCCACTCATTGAGAGCCTCAGTGAATAATGCACACCAGGGTAATAGTTGAGCAGCTTTTATATGGCCACTCATTATGTGCCTCACTGAGTGATATACACCTGAGGAATCCTCAGGATTCTATTTGATACTACCACTCATTGAGAACCTTGTTGAATAACTCACAATGGAGCAATAGTCAGGTGTCTATTTTTTATCATCTATCATTCAAAGTTTCAGTGAATAATGACTTTCAATTGAGTAATCTGGATGCTGTTTAAAATAGTCACAAATTAAATGCCTTCTAGAATGATACACACCTGAATGACAGTCGCGAGTCTATTTCGTATGAACTCTAGTTTTGTGTATCCCTGAGTAATACACACCTGGTGCAGTGTCAGTTGTCTATTTGGTATGGACGCTCAAAGGGAACCTGTTTGATTAATGCACACATGGATAACAATGAGGTGTCTGTGTCATACGGCTACTCCTTCAGACAAACAGTGAATTATGCACATGTGGAGTAATTCGAAGTCGTTTTCTTATGGCCCCTCTTTCACAGCCTCACTGAGTATTACGCACTTGTGATAGAGTCTGGAGTCTATTTTTTATGGGCACTCATTCAGAGAATCACTAAATAATGCACACCTGCTGAATAGTCAGAAGTCTCTTTCCTATGGCCACTCGTTGAGAGCCTCACTAAGGGTAAACACCTGGGTAAGAAGTCAGGATTTACCTTTATCCCCTCCTTCAGAGTCTTGCTAAATAACGCGCACCTGTGGAAGAGTCAGGACTCTTTCCTGTGTACTCTAACTCGGAGTGTCACTGAATAATGTGGTGTAGTCAGGAGTCTATTTCATGGAGACACATATTCAGAGCCTCAGTGAATAAGACAGGCCTGAGGATTTTCTCAAGATGGCGTCGGAGAGGCGACTCAGGATTGCAGCTCTCAGTGAAGGCACAGATGGTGAGTTTTAGCCGCATTCTCAGACGTTTTTTTCTTGCCCACAGAATGTTGAAAGTCCCAGGTGTGGGAGAGACACAGGACACTCGTGAAGCCAGCTCGTGTGGCCGGTTGGGCCGGGCTGGCACCACAGCTCAGCGGCACATGGCACAAAACTCACTGGTCTGGGTGCCCTGTTAAACTGGCAGCCTGAGATTTGGAATGGCAGATTGGCATGTCCATATGATAAACGGGACTTGGACAATGAGCCAGACCAGAATATTCCTGGGAAACGTGATCTGAGCAGTGCAGTAAGCAGTGGCACGGGAGATTGCACGCATCCCAGTGCCCTATCAGCAGGCTACTGGGGCGCCAGTGAGAGAGTCAACCGTTCAGTTTGGGGAGAGGAAGAGAGAGAGAGAGAGGACGGACTCTGAGGCAGGGAGCTCAGTGATTGAACTCCGCGGATTCCACCCTCATGGGAACAAGCAGGGCAGCGACTGGAGGTGCTCGGGCTGAGAATTTTGTGGCTGGCATCTAGGAGGGTGCAGCCCGGTGGGGGAGGGGTGTCCACCACTACGGATGCTATCTGCCCCTACTGAAATACCACCAGGGCTGATGCAGCCTGCCATTGCCGAGGCAACCTGCCATAACAGAGAGACTCCACCAAGAGGGCGGAGCAAACCACAGCAAAACAGAGCCCATGGCAGCAGGGCGGACCTGCGCTAGCAGGGTGGAGCCCCAGCAGGCAAATAGTGAATAGACTGCCACCTAGCGGGGCAGGAATGTGCAACAGATACTCATAAAGAAAGCCCCAACTCCCTGAGACAGAGCATCTAAGGGGAAAAAAAGGGGGTGTTTTATGTGTTCTGTTGCAGCAGACATAAACATATCCTCCCAACATCCCTGAATGAACAACAGAGCTCACAGCTCAGCACTGGAGTTCCTATAAACCACAGACCTTCTCCTCAAGCAGCTCCCTGAACCCTGTATATCCAAAGAGTCACCCCAAAAAAGGACTAATCAGAGTGACATTTGGTGGTCATCATTCTCGAACAAAGATAGTAGAAGAAAAAACTGGTAGCATCCCTCACTGTTCCGCAGCTGCTACAGGTGTACCCCAAACAAGCAGGGCCTGGAGTCGACCTCAGCACTCGTACAGCAGAGGGACTAGACCATTAGAAAGAAAACTCAGTAACAGAAATAGTTCATCATCAACAATCTGGGGGTCCATTCAGAGGCCCAATTGAAAAATGAGACACTAATAAGACGACAGGTGGATAAATCCATAAAGATGGGAAGAAACCGAGAGATCCAAGATGGCTGATTGCTAACAGCTCAGGATTGTAGCTCCCAGTGAAAGCTTGAAAAACGTGAGGACGCCACATTTTCAGAGGAATTTTCATTGCCGACAGACCAGAAGATTTCCAGTGGAGGAGCCCTGCGTGTCGCCAGTGCGACTTCTGTGGCTGGTGCAGCGCTTTTGTCGTTGCCTCGGCTCGGCAGCTCTTCGCGCACAGTGAGCGGGACTGGTTCTTCTACTGACTGGTGTTTGGAGCTCCGGGAAGGCAGAGCCGCTTGTTGCAGACTCAAGAAGGTAGCCAGACCAGAGACTCCCAGGCAGAAGAGCACCATCAGTCTTATCGCTGTTGTTTTGGCTGGCGCAGTGGGTTGCTCGGATTCCAGCACTGGGAATCAATAAATTGGTCATCCTCTCAGGAACTTAATCAGAAAGGCGCTAATTGTAAAGACATCAGATGGATAAAATTACAATAAAGGGAAAAAACAGCCTAAAAAGGCCGAGAAAACCGAAAGTCAGAACCCCTCTCCCTCTACAGGGGATAGCAATTCCTCATCAGCAAAGGAACAGGCCCTAATGGAAGAGGACTGTGTTCCATTATCTGAAGTAGGCTTTAAAAGGTGGATGATAAAAAAATTTTGGGAGTTGAAACAACTTGTTCTAACCCAATGTAAAGAAACTAAGAACTTTGAAAAAAGGCTTGACGAAATGTTAAAAAGAATGGACAATATAGAGAGGAATATAAATGAACTAATGGAATTGAAAAATACAACACGAGAACTTAGTGAAATATGCACAAGTTTGAATAGCCGAATTGATCAAGCAGAAGAAAGGATATCAGAGGTCGAAGACCGACTTAATGAAATGGAACGAGAAGACAAGAATAGAGAAAAAAGGATAAAAAGGAATGAGCAAAGTCTCCAAGAATTATGGGACTATGTGAAAAGACCTAATCTACTTTTGATAGGTGTACCTGAATGTAATAAAGAGAATGAATCCCATCTGGAAAATACTCTTCAGGATATTACCCAGGATAATTTTCCCAATCTAGCAAAGCAGGATACTATTCAACCTCAGGTAATACAGAGAACACCACAAAGATATTCCTCAAGAAGAGCAACCCCAAGACACATAATCATTAGATTCACCAGGGTTGAAACAAAAGAGAAAATACTAAGGGCAGCTAGAGAGAAAGGTCAGGTTACCCACAAAGGGAAGCCTATTAGACTTACAGCAGATCTCTCAGTAGAAACCCTACAAGCTCTACAAGCCAGAAGAGAGTGGGGGCCGATATTTAACATCCTTAAAGAACAGAACTTTCAGCCCAGAATTTCATATCCTGCCAAACTAAGCTTCACAATTGAAGGAAAAATAAAATCTTTTATGAACAAGCAAGTACTCAGAGATTTTATTACCACCAGGCCTGCTTTACAAGAGCTTCTGAAAGAAGCATTACACCCAGAAAGGAACAACCAGTATTAGCCTTTTATAAACATACCAAAAAGTAAAGAGCATCAACATAAAGAAGAATTTACATCAACCAATTGACAAAAATAGCCAGTTAACATCAAATGGCAGTAATCCTAAATTTAAATCGACTAAATCCCCCAATCAAAAGATACAGCCAAAACCTAACTATAAACTACATCCAGACCCATTTCATATCCAAAGATACACAAAGACTCAAAACAAAGGGTTGGAGAAAGATCTACCAACCAAATGGAGAAATAAACGAATAAATAAAACAAAAGGAGTTGCAATTCATGCATTTGATAAAACAGATTTCAAAGCAACAAAGATAGAGTGGTACAAGGATCAATGCATCCTAACCCCAAAATACACAAGATCCATAAAGAGATTTAGACTCAACGAGACAGAAAATTAATAAGGATATCCAGAATCTGAACTCAGATCAGTAACAAGTAAACTTAATAAGCACTTGTAGAGCTCTCCACTTTAGATATATAAAACATGCATTCTCCACTTTAAATACACAAACTAATGATCAGCCATTATTAATACCCATCCATAGAATAAAACAATATTCCTGTTCTCTCTCCCTCTTTTTCTTCCCCTCTTTTCCTTTCCTTCTAAAAAAAAAACAAAAAGATGGGAAGAAACCAGCGCAAAAAGAAGGAAAACACCCGAAACCAAAACCCCTCACCTCCTACAAAGAAACAAAACTCCTAACCACCAAAGGAACAATACTGGACGGAGATTGAGTGTGATAAAATGATGGAATCAGACTTCAGAAAGTGGATAATGAGAAACTTCAGGGAGCTAAAAGAACATGTTCTAAATCAGTGCAAAGAAACTAAGAACCTTGAAAAAAGATTTGAAACAAGATTCGAGGAATTGATAACAAGAATGGACAACTTAGAGAGGAATATTAATGAATTGAAGGAGCTGAAAAACACAACACGAGAACTTCGCAAAGCATGCACAAGTTTCAACAGCCGAAGTGTCCAAGCAGAAGAAAGGATATCAGAAGTCGAAGATCAACTCAATGAAAGAAAACGAGAAACAAAGACTAAAGAAAAAAGCGCAAAAAGGAATGAACAAAATCTCCAAGAAATGTGCGACTATGTAAAGAGACCCAACCTACGTTTGATAGGTGTACCAGAATGTGATGAAGAGAATGAATCCAAGCTGGAAAACACTCTTCACGATATTATTCAGAAAAATTTCTCGAACGTAGCAAGACAGGTGATACTCAACTCCAGGAAATACAGAGAACACCACAAAAATACTCCACAAGGAGAGCAACCCCAAGGCACATAATTGTCAGATTGACCAGGGTTGAAATGAAGGAGAAAATACTAAGGGCAGCGAGAGAGAAAGGTCGGGTCACCCACAAAGGGAAGCCCATCAGACTCACAGAAGATCTCTTGGCAGAGATCCTGTAAGCCAAAAGAGAGTGGGGGCCAATATTCAACATTCTTAAAGAAAAGAACTTTCAACCCAGAATTTCATATCCAACCAAACTGAGCTTCATAAGTCAATGAAAAATAAAAGCCTTCATGAACAAGCAAGTACTCAGAGATTTTGTCACCACTAGGCCTGCTTTACAAGAGCTCCTGTAAGAGGCACTACACATAGAAAGAAACAACCAGTACCAGCCATCCCAAAAGCATACCAAATGCTAAAGAGCATCAACAAAATGAAAAATGTACGTGAACCAATGGGCAAAACAGCCAGCTAGCATCAAAATGGCAGTATCAAATTCACACATAACGATATTAACTCTAAATGTAAATGGGCTAAATGCACCAATCAAAAGACACAGACTGGCAAATTGGATAAAAAACCAAAACCCATTGGCGTGCTGTATCCAGGAAACCCACCTTACACACAAGGATACAAAAAGGCTCAAAATAAACGGATGGAGGAAGATTTACCAAGCAAATAGAGAGAAAAAAAAAGAAAAAAGAAAAAACCAAAAGTTGCAATTCTCATCTCTGATAAAATAGATTTTTAAAGCAACAAAGATCAAAAGGGACAAAGAAGGTCATTACATAATGGTAAAAGAATCGATAGAACAAGAAGAGCTAACGATTCTAAATATATATGGACCCAATGCAGGACCACCCAGATATATAAGGCAAGCTCTTAATGACTTACAAAGAGACTTAGACTCCCACACAATAATAGTCGGAGACTTTAACACTCCACTGTCAATAGCAGACAGATCAACCAGACAGAAAATTAACAAGGATATCCAGGACTTGAACACAGACCTGGAACAAGCAAACCTGATAGACATTTACAGAACTCTCCACCCCAAATCCACAGAATATACATTCTTCTCAGCACCACATCACACCTACTCCAAAACTGACCACATAATTGGAAGTAAAGCACTCCTCAGGATATGCAAAACAACTGAAATCATAATAAACAGTCTCTCAGACCATAGTGCAATCAAGTTGGAACTCAGAATTCAGAAAATAACTCAGAAGGGCACAGCTTCATGGAAACTGAAAAACTGGCTCCTGAATGTTGATTGGATAAACAATGAAATGAAGGCAGAAATAAAAACGTTCTTCAAAACCAATGAGAATGAAGACACAACGTACCAGAATCTCTGGGACACATTCAAAGCAGTCTGTAGAGGAAAATATATAGCAATAAGTGCCCACATGAGAAGAGTGGAGATATACAAGATTGACACCCTATCGACAAAATTGAAAGAGCTAGAGGAGCAAGATCAGAAAAGCTCAAAGCCTAGCCAAAGACAAGAAATAACTAAGATCAGAGCAGAACTGAAAGAGATAGAGACACGAAAAACCCTTTAAAAATCAATAAATCCAAGAGCTGGTCTTTTGAAAAGATCAACAAAATAGACAGACCACTAGCCAGACTGATAAAAAAAAAAAAAAGAGAGAACAACCAAATAGATGCAATAAAAAACGATAATGGGGAAATCACCACAGATTCCACAGAAATTCAAACCATCATCAGAGAATACTACAAACAACTCTATGCACATAAACTAGTAAACCAGGAAGAAATAAACAAATTACTGGACGCCCGTGTCCTCCCAAGCCTAAACCAGGAGGAAGCCAAAACTATGAAAAGACCAATAACAAGGTCTGAAGTTGAGGCAGCAATTAAGAGCCTACCACACAAAAAAGCACAGGTCCAGATGGGTTCACAGCTCAATTCTACGAGACACACAAAGAGGATCTGGTACCATTCCTTCTGAAACTATTCCAAATAATTTAAAAAGGGGGAACCCTTCACAAATCATTTTATGAGACCAACATCATCTCGATATTGAAACCCGGCAGACACTCAACAAGAAAAGAAATCTTCAGGCCAATATCCATGATGAACATTGATGCAAAAATCTTCAATAAATGGGACTTCCAAGATGGCGTCGTAGAGGCGACTTCGGATTGCAGCTCTCAGTGAAGGCACAGAGGGTGAGTCCTAGCCGCATTCTCGGACAGATCATTTTTTCCCACGGAATGTTGAAAGTCCCAGGTGTGGGAGAGACACGGGACACTAGCACAGCAGGCTTGCGCTGCCGCTTCGGCCTGTTTTGCAGCACAGTGGCAGTGGGCACAAAACTCACTGGTCCGGGTGCCCTGTTAAACAGGCAATCTGAGATTTGGAAGGGCAGATTGGCATGTCCATCTGACTGAAGGGGACTTGGACAATAAGCCAGACCAGGATATTTCTAAGAATCGTAATCTGAGCCGGTGCAGTAGGCAGCGGCATGGAAGATCGCACGGATCCTAGTGCCCTATAAGCAGGCTATTGGGGCGCCAGTGAGAGTCGACGGTTCAGCTTGGGGAGAGGAAGAGAGAGAGAGAGAGGATGTACTCTGAGGAAGGGAGCTGGGTGATCGGGCTAGGCGCGTCCCACCCTGATGGGGATAAGCAGGGCGGAGATTGGAGGCACTCGGGGCTGAGAGTTTTGCAGCCGGCATCTAGGATGGTGCAGCCCGGTGCGGGAGAGGGGTCTGCCACTACCGACTCAATCCCACCCTACTGAAGTACCGCCCAGGGCTGACGCAGCCTTCTGTTGCCGAGGCAACCTGCATTAATAGAAAGACTCTGCCAGCAGGGCAGAGCAAGCCAGAGCAGGGTGGAGCAAGCCACAGCAGGAGCCCTGCAGCAATGGGGCAGACCCGCGCTAGCAGGGCGGAGCCCCGGCAGGAAAATAGTGAATAGACTGCCACCTACCTGGGCAAGACAGTGAAACTGACACTCATAAAGAAAGCTCCGACTCCCTGAGACAGAGCATCTAAGGGGAAAAAAGGAAGGTGTTTTATGAGTTCTGTTGCAGCAGACATAAAGACATCCTCCCAATTAAAAAATCAGCAACTGCTAAGATGACAGGTGGATGTATCCATAAAGATGGGAAGAAACAAGCGCAAAAAGAAGGAAAACACCCGAAACCAAAACACTTCACCTCCTACAAAAGACCAAAACTCCTCACCAGCAAGGGAACAAAGATGGACGGAGAATGAGTGTGACGAAATGACAGAATCAGACTTCAGAAAGTGGATCATGAGAAATTTCAGGGAGCTAAAAGAACATGTTCTAAATCAATGCAAAGAAACTAAGAACCTTGAAAAAATTTGAAAAAAGATTAGAGGAAATGATAACAAGAATGGACAACTTAGAGAAGAATATGAATATATTGAAGGAGCTGAAAAACACAACGCGAGAACTTTGTGAAGCATGCACAAGTTTCAACAACTGAATTGACCAAGCAGAAGAAAGAATATCAGAAGTCGAAGATCAACTCAATGAAATAAAATGAGAAACCAAGATCAAAGAAAACAGTGCAAAAAGGAATGAACAAAATCTCCAAGCAATGTGGGACTATGTGAAGAGACCAAACCTACGTTTGATAGGTGTACCACAATGTGATGAAGAGAATGAATCCAAGCTGGAAAACACTCTTCAAGACATTATCCAGGAAAATTTCCACAACCTAGCAAGACAGGTCAATACTCAACTCCAGGAAATACAGAGGACACCACAAAGATATTCTGCAAGAAGAGCGACACCAAGGCACATAATCGTCAGATTCACCAGGGTTGAAATGAAGGAGAAAATACTAAGGGCAGCCAGAAAGAAAGGTCGGGTCACCCACAAAGCGAAGCCCATCAGACTCACAGAAGATCCCTCGGCAGAGACTCTACAAGTCAGAAGAGAGTGAGTGCCAATATTCAACATCCTTTAAGAAAAGAATTTTCAACCCAGAATTGCATATCCAGCCAAACTGAGCTTCATAAGTGAAGGAAAAATAAAATCCTTCATGAAAAAGCAAGTACTCAGAGATTTTGTCACCACTAGGCCTGCTTTACAAGAGCTCCTGAAAGAGGTACTACACATAGAATGGAAAAACCAGTACCAGCCATCCTAAAGGCATACCAAACGCAAAAGAGCATGAACAAAATGAAAAATCTACATAAACCAATGGGCAAAACAGCAAGCTAGCATCAAAATGGCAGTATCAAATTCACACATAACGATATTAACCCTAAATATAAATGGGCTAAATGCACCAATCAATTAAGACACAGACTGGCAAATTGGACAAAAAGCCAAAACCCGCCGTTGTGCTGTATCCAGGAAACCCACCTCACATGCAAGGATACACAAAGGCTCAAAATAAAGGGATGAAGGAAGATTTACCAAGAAAATAGAGAGCAAAAAAAAAAAAAAAGCAGGAGTTGCAATTCTCGTCTCTGATAAAATAGACTTTAAAGCAACAAAGATCAAAAGGGACAAAGAAGGTCATTACATAATGGTAAAAGGATCGATACAACAAGAAAAGCTAATGATTCTAAATATATATGAACCCAATGCAGGACCACCCAGATATATAAGGCAAGTTCTTAATGACTTACAAAGAGACTTAGACTCCCACACAGTAATAGTGGGAGACTTTAACACTCCACTGTCAATAGCAGACAGATCAACCAGACAGAAAATTAACAAGGATATCCAGGACTTGAACACAAACCTGGAACAAGCAAATCTGATAGACATTTACAGAACTCTCCACCCCAAATCCACAGAATATACATTCTTCTCAGCACCACATCACACCTACTCCAAAACTGACCACATAATTTTAAGTGAAGCACTCCTCAGCAAATGCAAAACAACTGAAATCATAACAAACAGTCTCTCAGACCATAGTGAAATCAAGTTGGAACTCAGAATTCAGAAAATAACTCAGAAGGGCACAACTTCATGGAAACTGAACAACTGGCTCCTGAATGTTGATTGGATAAACAATGAAATAAAGGCAGAAATAAAAAAGTTCTTCAAAACCAATGAGAATGAAGATACAACGTACCAGAATCTCTGGGACACATTCAAAGCAGTCTGTAGAGGAAAATATATAGCAATAAGTGCCCACATGAGAAGAGTGGAGATATACAAGATTGACACCCTATCGTCAACATTGAAAAAGCTGGAGGAGCAAGATCAAAAAAGCTCAAAGCCTAGCCAAAGACAAGAAATAACTAAGATCAGAGCAGAACTGAAAGAGATAGAGACACGAAAAACCCTTCAAAAAATCAATAAATCCAATAGCTGGTTTTTTGAAAAGATCAACAAAATAGACAGACCACTAGCCAGACTGAGAAAAAAAAGAGAGAACAACCAAATAGATGCAATAAAAAAAGATAATGGGGAAATCACCACAGATTCCACAGAAATTCAAACCATCATCAGAGAATACTGCAAACAACTCTATGCACATAAACTAGTAAACCAGGAAGAAATAAACAAATTACTGGACGCCCGTGTCCTCCCAAGCCTAAACCAGGAGGAAGCCAAAACTATGAAAAGACCAATAACAAGGTCTGAAGTTGAGGCAGCAATTAAGAGCCTACCACACAAAAAAGCACAGGTCCAGATGGGTTCACAGCCCAATTCTACGAGACACACAAAGAGGATCTGGTACCATTCCTTCTGAAACTATTCCAAATTATTCAAAAAGAGGGAACCCTTCACAAATCATTTTATGGGACCAACATCATCCCGATACCAAAATCCAGCAGAGACTCAACAAGAAAAGAAAACTTCAGGCCAATATCCATGATGAACATTGATGCAAAAATCTTCAATAAATGGGACTTCCAAGATGGCGTCGTAGAGGCGACTTCGGATTGCAGCTCTCAGTGAAGGCGCAGAGGGTGAGTCCTAGCTGCATTCTCGGACAGATCTTTTTTCCCACAGAACGTTGAAAGTCCCAGGTGTGGGAGAGACACGGGACGCTAGCACAGCAGGCTTGCGCGGCCGCTTCGGCCGGTTCCGCAGCACAGCAGCACCGGGCACAAAACTCACTGGTCCGGGTGCCCTGTTAAACTGGCAATCTGAGATTTGGAAGGGCAGATTGACATGTCCATCTGACTGAAGGGGACTTGGACAATAAGCCAGACCAGGATATTACTGGGAATCGTAATCTGAGCCAGTGCAGTGGGAGGCGGCACGGGAGATTGCACGGATCCCAGTGCCCTATCAGCAGGCTATTGGGGCGCCAGTGAAAGAGTCGACGGTCCAGCTTGGGGAGAGGAGGAGAGAGAGAGAGAGAGCATGTACTCTGAGGCAGGGAGCTGGGTGATTGGGCTCGGCGGGTCCCACCCTGACGGGGACAAGCAGGGCTGAGATTGGGGGCGCTCGGTGCTGAGAGTTTTGCAGCCGGCATCTGGGATGGTGCAGCCCAGTGCAGTAGAGGCGTCTGCCACTACGGACTCAATCCCCCCCTACTGAAGTACCGCCCAGGGCTGACGCAGCCTGCTGTGGCCGAGGCAACTGGCATTAACAGAGAGACTCCACCAGCAGGGCAGAGCATGCCACAGCAGGGCGGAGCAAGCCACAGCAGGAGCACCGCAGCAACGGGGCAGAACCGAGCTAGCAGGGCGGAGCCCCATCAGGAAAATAGTGAATAGACTGCCACCTAGCTGGGCAAGACAGTGAAACTGACACTCATAAAGAAAGCCCCAACTCCCTGAGACAGAGCATCTAAGGGGAAAAAAGGGGGATGTTTTATGAGTTCTGTTGCAGCAGACATAAACACATCCTCCCAATTGAACAATCAGCAACTGCTAAGATGACAGGTGGATAAATCCATAAAGATGGGAAGAAACAAGCGCAAAAAGAAGGAAAACACCCAAAACCAAAACACTTCACCGCCTACAAAGGACCAAAACACCTCACCAGCAAGGGAACAAAACTGGACGGAGAATGAGGGTGACGAAATGACAAAATCAGACTTCATATAGTGGATCATGAGAAATTTCAGGGAGATAAAAGAACATGTTCTAAATCAGTGCAAAGAAACTAAGAACCTTGAAGAAAGATTTGAAAAATATTCGAGGAAATGATAACAAGAATGGACAACTTAGAGAAGAATATGAATGTATTGAAGGAGCTGAAAAACACAACACGAGAAATTTGTGAAGCATGCACAAGTTTCAACAACTGAATTGACCAAGCAGAAGAAAGAATATCAGAAGTCAAAGATCAACTCAATGAAATAAAACGAGAAACAAAGATCAAAGAAAAAAGTGCAAAAAGGAATGAACAAAATCTCCAAGCAATGTGGGACTATGTGAAGAGACCAAACCTATGTTTGATAGGTGTACCAGAATGTGATGAAGAGAATGAATCCAAGCTGGAAAACACTCTTCAAGACATTATCCAGGAAAATTTCCACAACCTAGCAAGACAGGTCAATACTCAACTCCAGGAAATACAGAGGACACCACAAAGATATTTTGCAAGAAGAGCGACACCAAGGCACATAATCGTCAGATTCACCAGGGTTGAAATGAAGGAGAAAATACTAAGGGCTGCCAGAGAGAAATGTCGGGTCACCCACAAAGCGAAGCCCGTCAGACTCACAGAAGATCTCTCGGCAGAGAATCTACAAGTCAGAAGAGAGTGGGCACCAATATTCAACATCCTTTAAGAAAAGAATTTTCAACCCAGAATTTCATATCCAGCCAAACTGAGCTTCATAAGTGAAGGAAAAATAAAATCCTTCATGAACAAACAAGTACTCAGAGATTTTGGCACCACTAGGCCTGCTTTACAAGATCTCCTGAAAGAGGCACTGCACATAGAAAGGAAAAACCAGTACCAGCCATCCTAAAGGCACACCAAACGCTAAAGAGCATCAACAAAATGAAAAATCTACATAAACCAATGGGCAAAACAGCAAGCTAGCATCAAAATGGCAGTAGCAAATTCCCACATAACAATATCAACCCTAAATGTAAATGGGCTAAATGCACCGATCAAAAGACACAGACTGGCAAATTGGATAAAAAGCCAAAACCCGTCGGTGTCCTGAATCCAGGAAACCCACCTCACACGCAAGGATATACAAAGGCTCAAAATGAAGGGATGGAGGAAGATTTACCAAGCAAATGGAGAGCAAAAAAAAGCAGAAGTTGCAATTCTCGTCTCTGATAAAATAGACTTTAAAGCAACAAAGATCAAAAGGGACAAAGAAGGTCATTACATAATGGTAAAAGGATCGATACAACACGAATAGCTAACGATTCTAAATACATATGGACCCAATGCAGGAGCACCCAGATATATAAGGCAAGTTTTTAATGACTTGCAAAGAGACTTAGACTCCCACACAGTAATAGTGAGAGACTTTAACACTCCACTTTCAATATCAGAGAGATCAACCAGACAGAAAATTAACAAGGATATTCAGGACTTGAAGTCAGACCTGGAACAAGCAAACCTGATAGATATTTACAAAACTCCACACCCCAAATCCACAGAATATACATTCTTCTCAGCACCACATCACACCTACTCCAAAATTGACCACATCATTGGAAGTAAAGCACTCCTCAGCAAATGAAAAACAACTGAATTCATAACAAACAGTCTCTCAGACCATAGTGCAATCAAGTTGGAACTCAGAATTCAGAAAATAACTCAGAACTGCACAGCTTCATGGAAACTGAACAACTGGCCCTTGAATGATGATTGGATAAACAATGACATAAGGCAGAAATAAAGAAGTTCTTTGAAACCAACGAGAATGAAGACACAACGTACCAGAATCTCTGGGACACATTCAAAGCAGTCTGTAGAGGAAAATATATAGCAATAAGTACCCACATGAGAAGAGTGGAGAGATTCAAAATGGACACCAGATCACCAAAATTGAAAGAGCTATAGGAGCAATATCAAAAAAGCTCAAAGCCTAGCAGAAGACAAGAAATAACTAAGATCAGAGCAGAACTGAAGGAGATAAAGACACGAAAAGCCCTTCAAAAAACCAATGAATCCAAGAGCTTGTTTTTCGAAAAGATCAACAAAATAGACCGACCACTAGGCAGACTGTTATAAAAGAAAAGAGAGAACAACCAAATAGATGCAATAAAAAACGATAAAGCGGAAATCACCACAGATTCCTCAGAAATTCAAGCCATCATCAGAGAATACTACAAACAACTCTATGCACACAAACTAGTACACAAAGAAGAAATGGATAAATTCCTGGATGCCTGTGTCCTCTCAAGCCTAAACCAGGAGAAAGCCAAAACTACGAATAGACCAATAAAAAGGTCTGAAGTTGAGGCAGCAATGAAGAGCCTACCACACAAAAAAAGCACAGGTCCAGATGGGTTTACAGCCAAATTCTATCAGACAAACAAAGAGGATATAGTACCATTTCTTCTGAAACTATTTCAAATAATTCAAAAAAAGGAACCCTTCCCAAATCATTTTATGAGACCAACATCATCCTGATACCAAAACCCGGCAGAGACTCCACAAGAAAAGAAAATTTCAGGCCAATATCTATGATGAACATAGATGCAAATATCTTCAATAAAATACTGGCAAACCGATTGCAACAGCACATTAAAAAACTTATTTATCATGATCAAGTAGGATTCATCCCGGGGATCCAAGGCTGGTTCAACATATGCAAGTCTATAAATGTAATTCACCACATAAACAGAAGCAAAGACCAAAACCACAGGATTATCTCAATCAACGCAGAGAAGGCATTTGACAAAATTCAATAGCCCTTTATCCTAAAAACCCTCACTAAACTTGGTATTGATGGAACATATCTCAAAGTAATAAAAGCTATTTACCACAAACCAACAGCCAATAGCATAGTAAATAGGCAAAACCTGGAAGCATTCCCTTTGAAATCTGGTACTACACAATGATGCCCTCTCTCACCACTCCTGTTCAAAATATTACCGGAAGTTCTAGCCAGAGCAATCAGGCAAGAAATAGAAATAGAGGTTATTCAAATAGGAAAGGTGGAAACAAAATTTTCTCTATTTGCAGAAGACATGATAGTATACCTAGACGACCCCATCACCTCAGCCCAAAAGTTCCTGAAACTGATAAGCAACTTCAGTAAAGTCTCAGGATATAAAATCAATGTGCAAAAATCACAAGCATTCCCATACACCAATAACAGACTTAAAGAGAACCAAATCAAGAACAAACTGCCCTTCGCAATTCCTACAAAGAAAATTAAATACCTAGGAATACAACTCACAAGGAAGGTAAGGAACCTCTTTAAGGAAAACTACAAACCACTGCTCAACGAAATAAGAGAGGACACAAACAGATGGAGAAACATTCCATGTTCGTAGTTAGGAAGAATCAGTATCATGAAAATGGCTATACTGCCCAAAGTAATTTACAAAATCAATGCTATCCCCATCAAAGTACCATTGAATTTCTTCACAGAACTGGAAAAAAACACCATGAACTTCATATGGAACCAAAACAGAGCCCGCATAGCCAAGTCAATTCTAAGCAAAAAGAACACAGCGGGAGGCATCACACTACCAGACTTCAAACTATACTATAAGGCTACAGTAATCAAAACCGCATGGTACTGGTACCAAAACAGAGATATAGACCAATGAAACAGAACAAGGCATCGGAGGCAACATAACATATCTACAACCATATAATCTTTGATGAACCAGACAAAAACAAGCAATGGGGAAAGGATTTTCTGTTTAGTGAATGGTGTTGGGAAAACTGGCTAGCCATGTGCAGAAATCAGAGACTGGACACCTTCCTGACACCTTACACTAAAATTAACTCCAGATGGATTAAAGACTTAAACAAAAGACCTGACACCACAAAAACCCTAAAAGAAAATCTAGGCAAAACTATTCAGGACATAGGAGTAGGAAAGGACTTCATGAACAATACACAAAAAGCATTGGCAACAAAAGACAAAATAGACAAATGGAACCTAATCAAAATCCACAGCTTCGGCACGGCAAAAGAAACAGTCACTAGAGTGAATCGGCAACCATCAGAATGGGAAAAGATCTTTGCAGTTTACGCATCTGACAAAGGGCTGATATCCAGAATTTACAAAGAACTCAAACAGATTTACAGGAAAAAATCAAACAAGCCCATTTAAAAATGGGCAAAGGATATGAACAGACACGTTACAAAAGAAGACATAAATGAGGCCAACAAACAAATAAAAAAATGCTCATCATCTTTGGTCATTAGGGAGATGCAAATCAAAACCACATTGAGATACCAACCCCCGCCAGATAGAATGGCGGTCATTAAAAAATCTGGAGACAGCAGATGCTGGAGAGGATGTGGAGAAATAGGAACACTTTTACACTGTTGGTGGGAGTGTAAATTAGTTCAACCAGTGTGGAATACAGTGTGGGGATTCCTCAAGGACCTAGAAATAGAAATTCCATTTGACCCAGCAATCCCATTACTGGGTATATATCCAAAGAACTATAAATCGTTCTACTATAAGGACACATGCACACGAATGTTCATTGCAGCACTGTTTACAATAGCAAAGACCTGGAACCAACCCAAATGCCCATCCATGATAGACTGGACTAGGAGAATGTGGCATATATACACCATGGAATATTATGTAGCAATCAAAAATGATGAGTTTGTGTCCTTTGTAAGGACATGGAAGAATTTGGAGAACATCAGTCTCAGCAAACTGACACAAGAACAGAAAAACAAATACCGCATATACTCACTCTTAGGCGGGTGAGAAAAAGGAGAACACATGGACACAAGAAGGGGGTCTACTACACACTGTGGTCTATTGGGGGGAAGGGGGGAGGGACAGTATGGGGGGCTCGGGAGGCATAGCCTGGGGATAAATGCCAACTGTGTGTGAAGTGGAGAAAGGTAGCAAAGCACACTGACATGAGTGTATCTATGCAACTATCTTGCACACTCTGCACATGTACCCCCAAACCTATAATGCAATAAAAATTTAAAAATCTTTTATTAAGAAATCTTCAATAAAATTCTGGCAAACAGAATGCAACAGCACATTAAAAAACTTATCCATCATGATCAAGTAGGATTCATCCCAGGAATGCAAGGCTGGTTCAACATACCCAAGTCTATATATGTAATTCACCACATAAACAGAACCAAAAACAAAAATCACATGATTATATCAACTGAAGCAGAGAAGGCATTTGACAAAATTCAACAGCCCTTTATGCTAAAAATCCTCAATAAACTTAGTATTGATGGAACATAGCTCAAAGTAATAAAAGCTATTTACGACAAACCAAAAGCCAATATCATAATGAATGTGCAAAAACTGGAAGCATTCCCTTTGAAATCCAGCACTAGACAAGGATGCCCTATCTCACCACTACTATTCAATATAGTACTGAAAGTTCTAGCCAGAGAAATCAGGCAAGAAAAAAAATAAAGGGTATTCAAATAGGAAAGGTGGAAGCCAAATTGTCTCTATTTGCATACGACATGATAGTATACCTAGAAGACCCATCAACTCAGTCCAAAAACACTTGAAACTGATAAGCAACTTCAGCAAAGTCTCAGGATATAAAATAAATGTGCAAAAATCACAAGCATTCCTATACACCAATAACACACTTAAAGAGAACCAAATCAAGAATGAACTACCATTCACAATTGCTACAAAGAGAATAAAATACCTAGGAATACAACTTACAAGAAACGTAAGGGACCTCTTCAAGAAAAACTACAAACCACTGCTCAACGAAATAAGAGAGGACACAAGCAGATGGAGAAACATTCCGTGTTCATGGTTAGGAAAAATCAATATCGTGAAAATGGCTATACTGTCCAAAAGAATTTACACAATCAATGCTATGCCCATCAAACTACCATTGAATTTCTTCACAGAACTGGAAAAAACCACCATGAACTTCATATGGAACCAAAAGAGAGCCCGCATAGCCAAGTCAAATCTAACCAAAAAGAACACAGCGGAAAGCATCACATTAACAGACTTCAAATTGTACTACAAGGCTACAGTTATCAAAACAGCATGGTACTTGTACGAAAACAGAGATATAGACCAATGGAACAGAACAGAGGTATTGGAGGCAACACAACATATCTACAACCATATAATCTTTGATAAACCAGACAAAAACAAGCAATGGGGAAAGGATTTCCTTTTTAATAAATGGTGGGAAAACTGGCTAGCTATGTGCAGAAAGCAGAAACTGGAACCCTTCCTGACACCTTACACTAAAATTAACTCCAGATGGATTAAAAACTTAAACATAACACCTGACACCATAAAAACCCTAGAAGAATATCTAGGCAAAACCATTCAGGACATAGGAGTAGGCAAGGACTTCATGACCAAAACACAAAAAGCATTGGCAACAAAAGCCAAAATAGACAAATGGGACCTAATCAAACTCCACAGCTTCTGCACAGCAAAAGAAACAGTCACTAGAGTGAATAGGCAACCATCAGAATGGGAAAAAATCTTTGAAGTTTACGCATCAGACAAAGAGCTGATATTGAGAATTTACAAAGAACTCAAACAGATTTACAGGAAAAAAACAAAAAGGCCCATTCAAAAATGGGCAAAGGATATGAAGAGACACATTACAAAAGAAGACCTACATGAGGCCAACAAACACATGAAAAAATGCTCATCATCACTGGTCATTAGAGAGATGCAAATCAAACAACATTGAGATACCATCTCACGCCAGTTGGAATGGCGATCATTAAAATATCTGGAGACAGCAGATGCTGGAGAGGTTGTGGAGAAAGAGGAACAGGCTTACACCGTTGGTGTGAGTGTAAATTAGTTCAACCATTGTGAAAGACAGTGTCGCGATTTCTCAAGTACCCAGAAATAGAAATTCCATTTGACCCAGCAATCCCATTACTGGGTATATATCCATAGGACTATAAATCTTTCTACTATAAGGACACACACACACGAATATACATTGCAGCACTGTTTACAATAGCAAAGACCTGGAACCAACCTAAATGCCCATCGATGATAGACTGGACTGGGAAAATGTGGCACATATACACCATGGAATTTTTTTTGAAATTTATAATGCATTATAGGTTTTGGGGTACATGTGCAGAACGTGCAAGATAGTTGCATAGGTACACACATGGCAGTGTGTTTTGCTGCTTTCCTCCCCTTCACCCATACTTGGCATTTATCCCCAGGCTATCCATTCTCAGCTCCCCCCGCCGTCCATCCCCCATTCCCCCCGATAGATCCCAGTGTATAGTAGACCTCTTCTCTGTGTACATGTGTTCTCATTTATCTCACCCGCCTATGAATGAGTATATGCGGTATTTCTTTTCCTGTTCTTGTGTCAGTTTGCTGAGAATGATGTTCTCCAGATTAATCCATGTCCTTACAAAGGACACAAACTCATCATTTTTGATTGTTGCATAATATTCTATGGTGTATATGTGCCACATTTTCCCAGTCCATTCTATCATCGTTGGGCATTTGGGTTGGTTTCAGTTATTTGCTATTGTAAACAGTGCTGCAATGAACATTCGTGTGCATGTGTCCTTATAGTAGAACGATTTATAGCCCTTTGGATATATACCCAGTAATGGGATTGCTGGGTCAAATGGAATTTCTATTTCTAGGTCCCTGAGGAATCGCCACACTGTCTTCCACAGTGGTTGAACTAATTTACACTCCCAGCAACAGTGTAAGAGTGTTCCTATTTCTCCACATCCTCTCCAGCATCTGCTGTCTCCAGATTTCTTAATGATTGCCATTCTAACTGGCGTAAGGTGGTATCTCAATGTGGTTTTGATTTGCATCTCTCTAATGACCAGTGATGATGAGCATTTTTTCATATGTTTGTTGGCCTCATGTATGTCTTCTTTTGTAAAGTGTCTGTTCATATCCTTTGCCCATTTTTGAATGGGCTTGTTTGTTTTTTTCCTGTAAATCTGTTTGAGTTGTTGTAAATTCTGGATATAAGCCCTTTGTCTGATGTGTAAACTTCAAAGATTTTTTTTCCATTCTGATGGTTGCCTATTCACTCTAGTGACAGTTTCTTTTGCTGTGCAGAAGCCGTGGAGTTTGATTATGTCCCATTTGTCTATTTTGGCTTTTGTTGCCAATGCTTTTGGTGATTTATTCATGATGTCCTTGCCTACTCCTATGTCCTGAATGGTTTTGCCTAGATTTTCTTCTAGGGTTCTTATGGTGTCAGGTCTTACGTTTAAGTCTTTAATCCATCTGGAGTTAATTTTAGTGTAAGGTGTCAGGAAGGTGTCCACTCTCTGCTTTCTGCACATGGCTAGCCAGTTTTCCCAACACCATTTACTAAATAGGGAATCCTTTCCCCATTGCTTGTTTTTGTCTGGTTTATCAAAGATAATATGGCCATAGATAGGCTGTGATGCCTCCGATGCATGTGTTCGGTTCCATTGGTCTATATCTCTGTTTTGGTACCAGTACTATGCTGTTTTGATTACTGTAGCCTTGTAGTATAGTTTGAAGTCTGGTAGTGTGATGCCTCCCGCTGTGTTCTTTTTGCTTATAATTTACTTGGCTATGCGGGCTCTTTTTTGGTTCCATATGAAATTCATGGTGTTTTTTTCCAGTTCTGTGAAGAAATTCAATGGTAGTTTGATGGGGATAGCATTGATTGTAAATTACTTTGGGCAGTATAGCCATTTTCACGATATTGATTCTTCCTAACCACGAACATGGAATGTTTCTCCATCTGTTTGTGTTCTCTCTTATTTCGTTGAGCAGTGGTTTGTAGTTTTCCTTAAAGAGATCCCTTACATTCATTGTGAGTTGTATTCCTAGGTATTTTATTCTCTTTGTAGCAATTGTGAATGGCAGTTTGTTCTTAATTTGGTTCTCTTTAAGTCTGTTTTTGGTGTATAGGAATGCTTGTGATTTTTGCACATTTATTTTATATCCTGAGACTTTGCTGAAGTTGCTTATCAGTTGCAGGAGCTTTTGGGCTGAGGTGATGGGGTCTCTAGGTATACTATCATGTCGTCTGCAAATAGAGACAATTTGGCTTCCACCTTTCCTACTTGAATAGCCTTTATTTTTTTTTCTTGCCTGATTGCTCTGGCTAGAACTTCCAGTACTATGTTGAATAAGAACGGTGAGAGAAGGCATTTTTGTCTAGTGCCAGATTTCAAAGGGAATGCTTCCAGTTTTTGCTCATTAATTATAATATTGGCTGTTGTTTTGTCATAAATAGCTTTTATTACTTTGACATATGGTCCATCAATACCAAGATTATTGAGGGTTTTTAGCATAAAGGGCTGTTAAATTTTGTCAAATGTTTTCTCTGCATCAATTGAGATAATCATGTGGTTTTTGTTTTTGCTTCTGTTTATGGGGTGAATTACATTTATAGACTTGCATATGTTAAACCAGCCTTGCATCTCCGGGATGAATCCTAATTGATCATCATGGATAAGTTTTTTAATGTGCTGTTGCAATCGGTTTGCCTGCATTTTATTGAAGATTTTTGCATCTATGTTCATCGTGTATATTGGCCTGAAGTTTTGTTTTCTTGTTGAGTCTCTGTCAGGTTTTGGTATCACGATGATGTTGGTCTCATAAAATGATTTGGGAAGGGTTCCCTCTTTTTGGATTCTTTGGAATAGTTTCAGTAGGAATGGTATCAGATCCTCTTTGTGTGTCTGGTAGAATTCAGCTGTGAACCTATCTGAACCTGGGCTTTTTTGGTGTGGTAGAATCTTAATTGCTGCCTCAACTTCAGATTTTGTTATTGGTCTATTCATAGTTTCAGCTTCCTCCTGGTTTAGACTTAGGAGGACACAGGCGCCCAGGAATTTATTCATTTCTTCCTGATTTACTAGTTTATGTGCATAGAGTTGTTTGTATTATTCTCTGATGATGGTTTGAATTTCTGTGGAATCTGTGGTGATTTCCCCATTATCGTTTTTTATTGCATCTATTTGGTTGTTCTCTCTTTTCTTTTTTATCAGTCTGGCTAGTGGTCTGTCTATTTTGTTGGTCTTTTCAAAAAAACAGCTCAGATTTTTTGATTTTTGAAGGGTTTTTCTTGTCTCTATCTCCTTCAGTTCTGCTCTGATCTTAGTTATTTCTTGTCTTTGGCTAGGTTTTGAGCTTTTTTGATCTTGCTCCTCTATCTCTTTCAATTTTGATGATAGGGTGTCACTTTTGGATCCCTCCACTCTTCTCATGTGGGCACTTATTGCTATATATTTTGCTCTACAGACTGCTTTAAATGTGTCCCAGAGTTTCTGGTACGATTTGTCTTCATTCTCGTTGGTTTCAAAGAACTTTTTTATTTCTGCCTTCATTTCTTTGTTTATCCAATCAACATTCAGGAGTCAGTTGTTCAGTTTCCATGAAGCTGCGCGGTTCTGAATTATTTTCTGAATTCTGAGTTCCATCTTGATTGCACTATGGTCTGAGAGACTGTTTGTTATGATTTCAGTTGTTTTGCATTTGCTGAGGAGTGCTTCACTTCCAATTGTGTGGTCAATTTTGGAGTATGTGTGATGTGGTGCTGAGTAGAATGTATATTCTGTGGATTTGTGGTGGAGAGTTCTGTAAATGTCTATCAGGTTTGCTTGTTCTAGGTCTGAGTTCAAGTCCTGAATATCCTTGGTAATTTCTGTCTGGTTGATCTGTCTGCTATTGACAGTGCAGTGTTGAAGTCTCCCACTCTTATTATGTGGGATTCCAAGTCTCATTGTAAGTCATTAACAACTTGCCTTATATATCTGGGTGCTCCTGCATTGGGTCCATATATATTTAGAATTGTTTGCTCTTCTTGTTTTATGAATCCTTTTACCATTATGTAATGACCCTCCTTGTCCTTTTTTATCTTTGTTGCTTTAAAGGCTACCTTATCAGAGACCAGAATTGCAACTCCTGTTTTTTTTGCTCTCCATTTCCTTGGTAAATCTTCCTCTATCCTTTTATTTTGAGCCTTTGTGTATCTTTGCGTGTGAGGTGGGTTTTCTGGATACAGCACACCGATGGGTTTTGGTTTTTTATTCACTTTGCCAATCTGTTTCTTTTGATTTTTGCATTTAACCCATTTACATTTAGGGTTAATATTGTTATGTGTGAATTTGATACTGCCATTTTGATGCTAGCTGGCTGTTTTGCCCGTTGGTTCATGTAGATTCTTCATTTTGTTGATGGTCTTTAGCATTTGGTATGCTTTTAGGATGGCTGGTACTGGTTGTTTCTTTCTATGTGTAGTGCCTTTTTCAGGAGCTCTTGTAAAGCAGGCCTAGTGGTGACAAAATCTCTGAGTACTTGCTTGTTCATGAAGGATTTTATTTTTCCTTCACTTATGAAGCTCAGTTTGACTGGATATGAAATTCTGGGTTGAAAGTTCTTTTCTTTAAGAATGTTGAATATTGGCCCCCACTCCCTTCTGGCTTGCAGAGTCTCTGCTGAAAAGTCTGCTTTGAGTCTGCTGGGCTTCCCTTTGTGGGTGACCCGACCTTTCTCTCTGGCTGCCCTTAGTATTTTCTCCTTCATTTCAACCCTGGTGAATCTGACGATTATGTGCCTTGGGGTTGCTCTTCTTGTGGAGTATCTTTGTGGGGTTCTCTGTATTTCCTGGATTTGACTATTGACCTGTCTTGCTAGGTTGGGGAAATTTTCCTGGATAATATTCTGAAGTGTTTTCCAGCTTGGATTCATTCTCTTCATCACATTCTGGTACACCTATCAAACGTAGGTTGGTCTCTTCACATAGTCCCACATTTCTTGGATATTTTTTTCATTCCTTTTTGTGCTTTTTTCTCTAATCTTGGATTCTCGTTTTATTTCATTGAGTTGGTCTTCAACTTCTGATATTCTTTCTTCGGCTTGGTCAATTCGGCTGTTGAAACTTGTGCATGCTTCGCGAAGTTCTCGTGTTGTGTTTTTCAGCTCCTTCAATTCATTCATATTCCTCTCTAAGTTGTCCATTCTTATTATCAATTCCTCGAATCTTTTTTCAAATCTTTTTTCAAGAATCTTAATTTCTTTTCACTGATTTAGAACATGTTCTTTTAGCTCAATGAAGTTTCTCATTATCCACTTTCTGAAGTCTGATTCCGACATTTCATCACACTCATTCTCCGTCCAGCTTGTTTCCCTTGCTGGTGAGAAGTTTTGGTCCTTTGTTGGAGGTGAGGTGTTTTGGTTTCGGGTGTTTTCCTTCTTTTTGCGCTCGTTTCTTCCCATCTTTATGGATTTATCTGCCTGTCATGTTTGTAGTTGCTGACTTTTCAATTGGGTCTCTGTGTGGACACTGAGATTCTTGATGATGAAGTATTTCTGTTACTTAGTTTTCCTTCTAATCGTCTAGCCCATCTGCTGTATGAGTGCTGAGGTCCACTCCAGGCCCTGTGTGTCTGGAGTATACCTGTAGCAGCTGTGGAACAGTGAGGGATGATACCAGTTTCTTCTTCTGCTGTCTTTGTTCCAGAATGATGCCCACCAAATATCTGTCTGATTAGTCCATTTTTGGGGTGACTCTTTGGATGTACAAGAATCATAGAGCTGCTTAAGTAGACTGTCTGTGCTTTATAGGAGCTCCAGTGCTGAGCTGTGAGCTCCGTTGTTCATTCAGGGTTGTTGAGAGGTTGTTTATGTCTGCTGCATTAGAACTCATAAAACATCACCCTTTTCCCCCCCCTTAGATGCTCTGTCTCAGGGAGTTGGGGCTTACTTTATGAGTATCTGTTGCACTGTTCTGCCCCACTAGGTGGCAGTCTATTCAGTATTTGCCTGCCGGGGCTCTGACCTGCTAGTGAGGGTCCGCCCTGTTGCTGCTGGGCTCCCTTCTGCTGCAGAGCGCTCCCCCATACTGGCAGAGTTTCTTTGTTATGGCAGGTTGCCTCGGCAATGGCAGGCTGTGTGAGCACTGGGTGGTACTTCAGTAGGGGCGGATTGTATCAGCAATGGCGGACGCCCCTCCCTCACCAGGCTGCACTGTCCTAGATGCCCACAGCAAAACTCTCAGCCCCAAGCATCTCCAGTCACTGCCCTGCTTGTCCCCGTGAGGGTGAGACCCGCCGAGCCCGATCACCCAGCTGCCTGCCTCAGAGTCCGTCCTCTCTCTCTCTCTCTCCCTCTCTGCAAGCTGAAAAGTCGACTCTCTCACTGGCACCCCAGTAGCCTGCCGATAGGGCACTGGGATCTGTGCGATCTCCTGTTCCACTGCCCACTGCACTGGCTCAGATCATGCTTCCCAGGAAACTCCTGGTCTGGCTCACTGTCCAAGTCCCTTTCAAACAGATGGACATGTCAATCTGCCCTTCCAAATCTCAGATTGCCGGTTTAACAGGGCACCCAGACCAGTGAGTTTCATGCCTGGTCCCACTGTGGCACCGGCTGAAGCGGCCGCGTGAGCCGGCTGCATTAGCTGGCAAAGCATCTCGTGTCTCTCCCACACCTGGTACTTTCAACGCTCTGTGGGCAAAAAAGGTCCATCCGAGAATGCGGCTAGGAGTCACCCTCTGTGCCTTCACTGAGAGCTGCAATCCTGTGTTGCTTCTACAATGCCATCTTGCGAGTCTCCCTACACCATGGAATATTATGCAGCAATCAAAAATGATGAGTTTGTGTCCTTTGTAAGTACATAGATGAATCTGTAGAACATCATTCTCAGCAAACTGACACAAGAAAAGAAAAACAAATAGCGCATATTCTCACTCATAGGCGGGTGAGAAAAATGAGAACACATGGACACAGGGAGGAGGTCTACTACACACTGGGGTCTATTGTGGGTAATAGGAGAGGGACGGGGGGCTGGGGAGAGATAGCCTCGGAATAAATGCCAAGTGTGTGTGAAGGGGCAGAAGGCAGCAAAACACACTGCCATGTGTGTACCTATAAAACTACCTTGCAGGATCAGCATATGAACCCCCAAATCTATAATGCAATAATTTTTTTTTAAAAGACAGACCTTTGCTATATTAAGGAATCTAATTAATATGGCCACATCTTCTGAGTCTCACTGAATAATACACACCTGGGGAATAATTGGGAGCCTAATTTTCATGGAACTTCATTCAGATCCTCGGTAAATAATGTACACCTGAGGAGTAGCCAGGAGTCTGTTATATTAGGACACACATTCATAGCCTCAGTGGATAATATGCACGTGTGGATTAGTCAAGATTCCATTTTGTATGGCCACTGACTCATAACTTCGGTAAAAAATGCACAAATGTAAAGTACTCAGCAGTCTATTTCATGTAGGCACTCATTCAGAGATTCACTGAATAACACAAATATTTAAGATAGACAGTATCCTGTTTCATATGGTCACACAAAAAAGCCTCACTGAGTAATGCACACCTGGGGAAGTGTTAGGAGTCTACTTTATACAGCCTCTCATTTACAGCCTCAAGGAATAATGCACAAGTGTGGAATACACACTAGTCTATTTTATATAGCCACGAAAAGGAGAGCCTGAGTGAGTAATATGCAACTTTGGAATAGTCACTAATCTAATTCATATGCCCAAGTATTTAGAGTCAGAGTCAATAATACACGAAAGGGGACTAGTCAGAACACAATTTCATATGGCCCAAAAGTTTAAGAACCTTAGTGAATAATACATACATTGGAAATACTCAGTATGTTATTACATGTGGCATCAATTTCAGAGCTTCATTGAATAGGAAACACCTATATTGTAGTCAGAATCCTGTTTCATACAGCCACATATTTAGAGCCTAACAGAGTAACATATGCCTCGGGAAAACTCAGGATTATATTTCATATAGCCACTCATTTAGAGGCGAATGTAAAAACTCATGCCTGAGGAGTATTCAGGAGTCTCTATTTTCTGGCCACCCATTCAGATCTTCACAGAATAATACAGACCTATGGAAACGTCAGGAGTGTACTTCCCATGGCCACTTATTCAGGACCTCAGTGACAATTCACATATATCTGGAAAATACTCAGGATTCTATGATATACAGCCACTTATCCAGAGACTCACGGAATAATGTACACCTAAGAAATAGCCTGGAGTCTTTTTGATATGACCCTACACCCAGCGACTCAGTTTACAATGCAGAACTGGAAAATAGTCAAGAGGATAGAGTCAGGAGTTTAGGTTATGTGGTAACTCGTTCAGAATATTACTGATAAATACACACCTGGGGAATAGTCAGAGTTTAAGTCATATCGCCACCCAATGACAGAAATATGAATAATGCACAATGGGGCAATAGTTAGGAGTCTATTTCATGTGGCCTCTCATTCAGAGCTTCAGTGCATAATAAACAGCTGTGGAGTAGTCAGGACCCGATTTAAGGTAGCCCCAAATTAAGCAGCTCAGTGAATGATACACACACTTGTCAGAGTCAGGAGACTAATTGATATAGACACTCATATAGAACCTTTTCGAGTACTGCACATGTGGGGAATAATCACTAGTCTCTTGCATATGGCGATTTGTTTGAAGAATCCAAAAGAGATGCTCACCTTTAAGGTAAAATCAGTTCTATTTCGTAAGGCCACTCTTTCAGTGTTTTAGTGAATAGTATGTATATCTGATAAGTCAGGAATCTCTTTCACATTGCCACCCGTTCAGGGCCTCTGTGAAGAACACTCCCCTCAAGAATAGTAAAGGGTCTAATTCAAATGGCTACCCGTTCAGTGTCTCTGTACATAATGAACACCTGGGCAATAAACTTGAGTCTCTCTTTTTTTATGCCCACTTAGTCAGAGTCTCATTCAATAATACACACCTGGGGAAGTGTGAAGAGTCTACTTCATGTAGCCACTCATTTATTGCCTAAGTGAATAATGCACACCAGGGTAATATTCGAGCAGCTTTTATACCGCCACTCATTTTGTGCCTCACTGAGTGATATACACCTGAGGAATTCTCAGGATTCTGTTTGATACTACCACTCATTGAGAACCTTGTTGAATAATTCACAATGAAGTAATAGTCAGGTGTCTATTTTATATGGTCTATCATTCAAAGTTTCAGTGAATAATGACCTTCTATTGAGTAATCAGGACGCTGTTTAAGATAGCCACAAGTTAAGTGCCTTCCTAAATGATACGTACCTGGGCGACAGTCGAGAGTCTATTTCATATGAACTCTAGTTTTGTGAATCGCTGAGTAATACACACTTGGGGCAATGTCAGGAGTCTATTTGGTATGGACGCTCAAAAGAAACCTCTTTGATTAATGCCTACATGTATAACAATGAGGAGTCTGTGTCATACGGCTACTTCTTCAGACAAACAGTGAATAATGCACATGTGGAGTAATTAGAAGTCTGTTTCCTTTGGACCCTCTTTCACAATCTCACTGAGTATTATGCAATTGTGAAAGAGTCTGGAGTCTATTTTTTATGGCCACTCATTCAGAGAGTCACTAATTAATGCACACCTATGGAATAGTCAGAAGTCTCTTTCCTATGGCCACTCGTTAAGAGCCTCACTAAGTGTAAACACGTGGGAATAGAATCAGGAGTTATCTTTATCCCCTAATTCAGAGCCTTGCTAAATAATGTGCACCTGTGGGTTAGGCAGGAGACTCTTTCATGTGGCCTCTAACTCGGAGTGTCACTGAATAATGTGGTGTAGTCAGGAGTCTATTTCATGGAGACACATATTCAGAGCCTCAGTGAATAAGACAGGCCCTTGCTATAGTAAGGAATCTAATTAATATGGCCACATCTTCTGAGCCTCACTGAATAATACACACCCAGAAAATAATTGGGAGCCTATTTTCCATGGAATTTTATTCAGAGCCTCGGTAAATAATGTACACCTGTGGAGTAGCCTGGGGTCTGTTATATTAGGACACACATTCATAGCCTCAGTGGATAATATGCACGTGTGAATTAGTCAGCATTCCATTCTGTATGGCCGCCTAATCGTAACCTCAGTGAGAAATGCACAAATGTAAAGTACTCAGCAGTCTATTTCATATAGACACTCATTCAGAGTTTCACTGAATGACACAAATATTTTAGGTAGACAGCATCCTGTTTCATATGGTCACACAAAAAGAGCCTCACTGAGTAATGCACACCTGGGGAAGTGTTAGGAGTCTACTTTATACATCCTCTCATTTACAGCCTCAGGGAATAATGCACACGTGTGGAATTTACACTAGTCTATTTTATATGGCCACGAAAAGCAAAGCCTGAGTGAGGAATATGCAACTTTAAAATAGTCACTAGTCTACTCCATATGCCCAATTATTTAGAGACAGAGTCAATAATACACGCCTGGGGACTAGTCAGAAAACAATTTGATATGGCCAAAAATTTTCAGAGCCTCAGTGAATAATACATACCTGGGAAATACTTAGGACGCTATTACATGTGGCATCAATTTCAGAGCTTCATTGAATAGGAAACACCTGTGTTGTAATCAGAATCCTGTTTCATACAGCCACATATTCAGAGCCTAACTGAGTAACTGTCACCTTGGGAAAAGTCAGGATTCTATTTCGTATAGCCACTCATTTAGAGGCGAGTGTAAAAACGCACACATGTGTAGAATACAGAAGTCTGCATTTTATGGCCACACATTGATAGCTTCACGGAATAAAACAGACCTATGGAAACGTCAGGAGTGTACTTCCCATGGCCACTTATTCAGGACCTCAGTGAAGAATCATATATATCTTGAAAATACTCAGGATTCTATGATATATAGCCACTTAAGGAATAGTCTGAAGACTCTTTGATATGACCCTACACCCAAAGACTCTGTGGCCAATGCAGTACTGGAAAATAGTCAAGAGGATAGTCCGGAGTTTATGTTATGTGGCCACTCGTTCAGAATCTCACGGAAGAATACCCACCTGGTGAATAGTCAGAGTCCAAGTCATATGGCCACCCAATCAGAGCATTATGGAATAATGCAGAATGGGGCTACAGTAAGGAGTCTATATCATTTGGCCACTCTTTCAGAGCTTCAGTGCAAAATAAACAGCTGTGGAGTAGTCAGGACCCGATTTATGGTAGCCCCAAATTAAGCAGCTCCGTGAATGATAACCACACGTGTCAGAGTCAGGAGACTATTTGATATAGACACTCATACAGAACCTTTTCGAGTACTGCACTTGTCGGGAATAATTTCTAGTCTGTTTCATATGGTTATTCATTTGGAGAATCCAAAAGTACCACACACCTGTTGCGTAAAATGGGTTCCATTTCGTTAGACCACTCTTTCAGTGTTTTCGTAAATAATATGTATATCTGATAAGTCAGTAATCTCTTTCACACGGCCACTCGTTCAATGCCTCTGTGAAGAACACAACCCTCAAGAATATTCAAGGGTCTACTTCAAATGGTTGCACGTTAAGTGTCTCTGTACATAATGAACATGTGGGAAACACACCTGAGTCTTTTTTTATGCCCACTAAGTCAGAGTCTCATTCAATAATACACACCTGAGAAAGAGTGAAGAGTCTACTTCATGTAGACAATGTTTTAGAGCCTCAGTGAATAAGGCACACCAGGTTAATAGTCGAGTAGCATTTATATGGCCACTCATTTTTGCCTCACTGAGTAATAAACACCTGAGGAATCCTCAGAACTCTTTTTGATACTACCACTCGTTGAGAACCTTGTTGAATAATTGACAGTGTGACTATAGGCAGGTGTCTATTTTTTATGGTCTGTCATTCAAAATTTCAGTGAATAATGACCTTCAATGGAACAATCATGATGCTGTTTAAGATGGCCACGAATTAAGTGCCTTCCTGAATCATACACAACTGGGTGACAGTCGGGAGTCAATTTCATATGAACTCTACTTTTGTGTATCGCTGTGTAATACACACCAGGGGAAGTGTCAGGAGTCTATTTGGTATGGAGGCTCAAACGGAACCTGTTTGATTAATGCACACATGGATAACAATCAGGAGTCTGCGTCATACAGCTACTCCTTCAGACAAACAGTGAATAATGCACATGTGGAGTAATTAGAAGTCTGTTTCTTATGACCCCTCTTTCACAGCCTCACTGAGTATTATGCACTTCTGATAGAGTCTGAAGTCTATTTTTTATGGCCACTCATTCAGAGAATCACTAAATAATGCACACCTGTGGAATAGTCAGAAGTTTCTTTCCTGTGGCCACTCGTTAAGAGCCTCACTAAGTGTAAACATCTTGGGAAAGAGTCAAGATTTACCTTTATCCCCTCATTCAGAGTCTCGCTAAATAATGTGCACCTGTGGATTAGTCAGGAGACTCTTTTATGTGGCCTCTAACTCGGAGTGTCACTGAATACGGTGGTGTAGTCAGGAGTCTATTTCATGGATACGCATATTCAGAGCCTCAGTGAATAAGACAAGCCCTTGCTATAGTAAGGAATTAAATTAATATGGCTACATTTTCTGAGCCTCACTGAATAATACACACCTGGAGAATAATTGGGAGCCTATTTTCCATGGACCTTCATTCAGAGCCTCGGTAAATAATGTACACCAGTGGAGTAGCCAGGAGTCTGTTATATTAAAACACACATTTATAGCCTCAGTGGATAATATGCACGTGTGGATTAGTCAGGATTCCATTTTTTATGGCCACTGACCCATAACCTCAGTAAAAAATGCACAAATGTAAAGTACTCAGCAGTATATTTCATATAGACGCTCATTAAGAAATTTACTGAATAACACAATTATTTAAGATAGAAAGCATCCTGTTTTATATGGTCACACAAAAGGAACCTCACTGAGTAATTCACACCTGGGGAAGATTTAGGAGTCTACTTTATACAGCCTCTCATTTACAGCCTCAGGGAATAATGCACACGTGTGGAATACACACTAGTCTATTTTATATGGCCACGAAAAGCAAAGCCTGAGTGAGTAATACGCAACTTTGGAATAGTCACTTGTCTACTCCATATGCCCCAGTATTTAGAGAAAGAGTCAATAATATACACCTGTGGACTAGTCAGAAAACAATTTCATATAGCCAAAAAGTTTTAGAGCCTCAGTGAATAATACATACCTGAGAAATACTCAGGATGCTATTACCAGTGGCATCAATTTCAGAGCTTCATTAAATAGAAAACACCTGTATTGTAGTCAGAATTTTGTTTAATACAGCCACATATTCAGAGCCTAACTGAGAAACATATGCCTTGGGAAAAGTCAGGATTCTATTTCGTATAGCCAGTCATTTAGAGGCGAGTGTAAAAACGCACACCTGCGGATTATTCAGTTGTCTGTATTTTATGGCCACACATTGAGAGCTTCACAGAATAATACAGACCTATGAAACGTCAGGAGTGTACTTCACATGGCCACTTATTCAGGAACTCGGTGAAGAATTATATATATCTGGAAAATACTCAGGATTCTATGATATATATACACATTTCCGGAGACTCACGGAATAATGCACACCTAAGAAATAGTCTGGAGACTCTGTTATATGATCCTACACCCAGCGACTCCGTGGCCAATGCAGAACTGGAAAATAGTCAAGAGGATAAAGTCAGGAGTTTATGTTATGTGGTCACTCGTTCAGAATCTCACTGAAGAATACCCACCTGGAAAATAGTCAGAGTCCAAATCATATGGCCACCCAATCACAGCATTACCGAACAATGCAATGTGTGGCAATAGTAAGGAGTCTATTTCATGTGGATTTTCATTCAGAGCTTCAGTGTGTAAAAAAAATCTGTGAAGTAGTCAGGACCGGATTTAAGATAGACCCAAATTCAGCAGCTCCGTGAATGATACACAAACGTGTGAGAGTCTAGAGACTATTTGATATAGACACTCATATAGAACCTTTTCAATTCCTGCACATGTGGGGAATAATCACTAGTCTGTTGCATAAGGTGATTCGTTTGGAGAATCCAAAAGTAATGTACACCTTTGGAGTAAAATGGGTTCTGTATCGTAAGACCACTCGTTCAGAGTTTTAGTAAATAATATATATATCTGATAAGTCAGGAATCTCTTTCACATGGCCACTCGTTAAGAGCCTCTGTAAAGAACACTCCCCTCAAGAATAGTCAAGGGTGTACTTCAAATGGCTGCACGTTAAGAGTGTCTGTACGTAATGAACACCTAGGAAAAACACCTGAGTCAATTTTTTTATGCCCACTTAGTCAGAATCTCACTCAAGAATACACACCTGAGGAAGAGTGAAGAGTCTACTTCATGTAGCCACTCATTTAGCGCCTCAGTGAATAACGCACACCAGGTTAATAGTCGAGCAGCTTTTATACGGACAGTCATTTTGTGCCTCACTGAGTGATATACACCTGAAAAATCCTCAGGATTCTATTTGATAATACCACTCATTGAGAACCTTGTTGAATAATTCACAATGGAGGAATAGTCAGGTGTCTATTTTAAATGGTCTATCATTCAAAGTTTAAGTGAATACTTACCTTCTATGAAGTAATCAGGACGCTGTTTAAGATAGCCACGAATTAAGTGCCTTCCTGAATGATACACAACTGGGTGACAGTCGGGAGTCTATTTTATATGAACTCCAGTTTTGTGTATCGCTGAGTAATACAAACGTGGGGCAGTGTCAGGAGTCTATTTGGTATGGACGCTCGAAGGAAACCTATTTGATTAATGCACACATGGATAACAATAAGGAGTCTAGGTCATATGGCTACTCCTTCAGACAAACAGTGAATAATGCACATGTGGAGTAATTAGAAGTCTGTTTCCTATGGCCCCTCTTTCACAATCTCACTGAGTATTATGCACTTGTGATAGAGTCTGGAGTCTATTTTTCATGGCCACTCATTCAGAGAATCACTACATAATGCACACCTGCGGAATAGTCAGAAGTCTCTTTTCTATGGCCACTCGTTAAGAGCCTCACTAAGTGTAAACACCTGGGGAAAGAGTCAGGATTTGCCTTTATCCTCTCATTCAGAGTCTAGCTAAATAATGTACACCTGTGTAGTAGTCAAGAGACTCGTTCATGTGGCCTCTAACTCGGAGTATCACTGAATAATGTGGTGTAGTCAGGAGTCTATTTTATGGGGACACAGATTCAGAGCCTTGGTGAATAAGACAGGCCCTTGCTATAGAAAGGAATCTAATTAATATGGCCACATCTTCTGATCCTCACTGAATAATACACACCTGAAGAATAATTGGTAGTCTATTTTCAATGGACCTTCATTCAGAGCCTCGGTAAATAATGTACACCCGTGGAGTAGCCAGGAATCTGTTATATTAGGACACACATTTATAGCCTCAGTGGATAATATTTACGTGTGATTAGTCAGGATTCCATTTTGTATGGCCACTGACTCATAACCTCAGTGAAAAATGCACAAATGTAAAGTACTCAGCAGTCTATTTCAAATAGACACTCATTCAGAGATTCACTCAATAACACAAATATTTAAGATAGACAGCATTCTGTTTCATATGGTCACACAGAAAGAGCCTCACTTAGTAACGCACAGCTGGGGAAGTGTTAGGAGTCTACTTTATACAGCCTCTCATTTACAGCCTCAGGGAATAATGCACACATGTGGAGTAGACACTAGTCTGTTTTATATGGCCAAGAAAAGCAAAGCCTGAGTGAGTTGTATGCAACTTTGGAATAGTCACTAGTCTACTCCATATGCCCAAGTATTTAGAGTCAGAGTCAATAATACACGCCTGTGGACTAGTCACAAAACAGTATCATTTAGCCAAAGAGTTTCAGAACCTCAGTGAATAATACATACCTCGGAAGTACTCAGGACGCTGTTACATGTGGCATCAATTTTAGAGCTTCATTGAATATGAAACTCCTGTATTGTAGTCAGAATCCTTTTTTTCAACAGCCACATATTCAGAGCCTAACGGAGTAACATACCTTTTGGGTAAAGTCAGGATTCTATTTCGTATAGCCACTCATTTAGAGGTGAATGTAAACACGCACGCATGAGGAGTATTCAGGAATCTTTATTTTATGGCCACTCATTCAGAGCTTCACAGAAGTATACAGACATATGGAAACCTCAGGAGTGTTGTTCCCATGGCAACTTATTCAGGACCTCAGTGAAGAATCATAGATATCTGGAAAACACTCAGGATTCTAGGATATATAGCCACTTATCCGGAGACTCACGGAATAATGCACACTTAAAAAATAGTCTGAAGACTCCTTGATATGACCCTACACCCAGCAACTCAGTGGAAAATACAGAACAGGAAAAGAAACAAGAGGAGAAAGTCAGCAGTTTATGTTATGTGGTCACTCGTTCAGAATCTCACTGAAGAATACACACCTGGGGAATTATCAGAGTCCAAGTCATATAACCACCCAATCACAGCATTACCGAATAATGCACAATTGGGCCATATTAAGGAGTCTATTTCATGTGGCCTCTTATTCAGAGGTTCAGTGCGTAATAAAGAGCTGTGGAGTAGTCACGACCCGATTTAAGGTAGCCCCAAATTAAGCAGCTCCGTGCATGATACACACATGTGTCAGAGTCAAGAGACTATTTGATATAGACACTCATACAGAACCTTTTCGAGTAATGCACATGTGGGGAATAATCACTAGACTCCTTCATATGGCGATTCATTCGGAGAATCCAAAATTAACACACACCTGTGGAGTAAAATGGGTTCTATTTCGTAAGGCCACTGTTTCAGTGTTTTAGTGAATAGTATGTATATGTGATGAGTCAGGAATCTCTTTCTTATTGCCAGCCATTCAGGGTCTCTGAGAAGAACACTCTCGTCAAGAATAGTCAAGGGTCTACTTCAGATGGCTACATGTTCAGAGTCTCTGTATGTAATGAACACCTGTGCAATACACCTGAGTATCTATTTTTTATGCCCACTAAGTCAGATTCTGATTCAATACTACACACCTGGGGATTTGTGAAGAGACTACCTCATGTAGCCTACTCTTTTAGAGCCTCAGTGAACAATGCACACAAGTGTAATAGTTGAGGAGCCTTTATTCGGCCACCCATTTTGTGCCTCACTGAGTGATATACACCTGAAAAATCCTTAGGATTCTATTTGGTACTACCACTCGGTGAGAACCTTGTTGAATAATTCACAATGGAGTAATAGTCAGGTGTCTATTTTATATGGTCTATCATTCAAAGTTTCAGTGAATAATGATCTTCTATGGAGTAATCAGGACGCTGTTTAATACAGCCATGAATTAAGTGCCTTCCTGAATGTTACACACCTGGGTGACAGTCGGGAGTCTATTTTATATGAACTGTAGTTTTGTGTATCGCTGAGTAATACACACCTGGGGCAGTGTCAGGAGTCTATTTGGTATGGACGCTCAAACGAAACCTGTTTGATTAATACACACATGGATAAAAATGAGGAGTCTGTGTCATACCGCTACTCCTTCAGACAAACAGTGAATAATGCACATGTGGAGTAATTAGAAGTCTGTTTCCTATGGCCCCTCTTTCACAATCTCACTGAGTATTATGCACTTGTGATAGAGTCTAGAGTCTATTTTTCATGGCCACTCATTCAGAGAATCACTACATAATGCACACCTGCGGAATAGTCAGAAGTCTCTTTCCTATGGCCACTCGTTAAGAGCCTCACTAAGTGTAAACACCAGGGGAAATAGTCAGGATTCACCTTTATCCCTTCATTCAGAGTCTCACTAAATATTGCGCACCTGTGGAATAGACATAAAACTCTTTCATGTGGCCTCTAACTCGGAGTGTCACTGAATAATGTGGTGTAGTCAGGAGTCTATTTCATGGAGACACATATTCAGAGCCTCGGTGAATAAGACAGGCCCTTGCAATAGTAAAGAATCTAATTAATATGGCCTCATCTTCTGAGCCTCACTGAATAATACACACCTGGAGAATAATTGGTAGTCTATTTTCCATGAACCTTAATTCAGAGTCTCGGTACATAATGTACACCCGTGTAGTAGTCAGGAGTTTGTTATATTAGGACACACATTCATAGCGTCAGTGGATAATATGCACGTGTGGATTAGTCAGGATTCCATTTTGTATGGCCGCTGACACATAACCTCAGTGAAGAGTGCACAAATGTAAAGTACACAGCAGTCTATTTCATATGGACACTCATTCAGAGATTCACTGAATAAGACAAATATTTAAGATAGACAGCATCCTGTTTCATATGGTCACACAGACAGCACCTCAGTGAGCAATGCACACCTGGGGAAGTGTTAGAAGTCTAGTTTATACAGACTCTCATTTACAGCCTCAGGGAATAATGCACACGTGTGGAATAGACACTAGTCTGTTTTAATGGCCACGAAAAGCAAAGCCTAAGTGAGTAGAATGCAACATTTGAATAGTCACTAGTCTACTCCATATGCCCAAGTATTTAGAGTCAGAGTCAATAATACACACCTCTGGACTAGTCAGAATACAATATGATTTGGCCAAAGAGTTTCAAAGCCTAAGTGAATAATACATACTTAAGAAGTACTCAGGAAAGGGAGGAGGCAAGATGGCGATGCAGAGGCGACTCAGGATTGCAGCTCTCAGTGAAGGCGCAGAGGCTGCTGCAGGTATACCCCAGACAAGCAGGGCCTGGAGTGGACCTCAGCACTCAAACAGCAGACGGGATAGACCATTAGAGGGAAAACTAAGTAACAGAAATACTTCATCATCAACAATCTCAGCGTCCACACAGAGACCCAATCGAAAAATCAGCAACTACTAAGACGGCAGGCGGATAAATCCATAAAGATGGGAAGAAACCAGCGCAAAAAAGAGGAAAACACCCGAAACCAAAACACCTCACCTCCAAAAAAGGACCAAAACTCCTCACCAGCAAGGGAACAAAGCTGGACTGAGAATGAATGTGACGAAATGATGGAATCAGACTTCAGAAAGTGGATAATGAGAAACTTCAGGGAGCTAAAGGAACATGTAATAAACCAGTGCAAAGAAACTAAGAACCTTGAAAAAAGATTTGAAAAAAGATTCGAGGAATTGATAACAACAATGGACAACTTAGAGAGGAATATGAATGAATTGAAGGAGCTGAAAAACACAACACGAGAATTTCGCGAAGCATGCACAAGTTTCAACAGCCGAATTGACCAAGCAGAAAAAAGAATATCAGAAGTTGAAGATCAACTCAATGAAATAAAACGAGAAACCAAGATTAAAGAAAAAAGCACAAAAAGGAATGAACAAAATCTCCAAGAAATGTGGGACTATGTGAAGAGACCCAACCTACGTTTGATAGGTGTACCAGAATGTGACGAAGAGAATGAATCCAAGCTGGAAAACACTCTTCAGGATATTATCCAGGAAAACTTCCCCAACCTAGCAAGACAGGTCAATACTCAACTCCAGGAAATACAGAGAACACCACAAAGATACTCTGCAAGAAGAGCAACCCCAAGGCACATAATCGTCAGATTCACCAGGGTTGAAACGAAGGAGAAAATACTAAGGGCAGCCAGAGAGAAAGGTCAGGTCACCCACAAAGGGAAGCCCATCAGACTCACAGCAGATCTCTCGGCAGAGACTCTACAAGCCAGAAGAGAGTGGGGGCCAATATTCAACATCCTTAAAGAAAAGAGCTTTCAACCCAGAATTTCATATCCAGCCAAACTGAGCTTCATAACTGAAGGAAAAATAAAATCCTTCACGAAGAAGCAAGTACTCAGAGATTTTGTCACCACTAGGCCTGCTTTACAAGAGCTCCTGAAAGAGGCACTACACATAAAAAGAAACAACCAGTTCCAGCCATCCTAAAAGCATACCAAATGCTAAAGACCATCTAGAAAATGAAGAATGTACATGAACCAACGGGCAAAACAGCCAGCTAGCATCAAAATGGCAGTATCAAATTCACACATAACAATACTAACCCTGAATGTAAATGGGCTAAATGCACCAATCAAAAGACACAGACTGTCAAATTGGATAAAAAACCAAAACCCATCAGTGTGCTGTAGCCAGGAAACCCACCTCACACGCAAAGATACACAAAGGCTCAAAATAAAAGGATGGAGGAAGATTTACCAAGCAAATGGAGAGCAAAAAAAAGCAGGAGTTGCAATTCTCATCTCTGATAAAATAGACTTTAAAGCAACAAAGATCAAAAGGGACAAAGAAGGTCATTACATAATGGTAAAGGGATCGATACAACAAGAAGAGCTAACGATTCTAAATATATATGGACCCAATGTCGGAGCACCCAGATATATAAGGCAAGTTCTTAATGACTTACAAAGGGACTTAGACTCCCACACAATAATAGTGGGAGACTTTAACACTCCACTGTCAATAGCAGACAGATCAACCAAACACAAAATTAACAAGGATATCCAGGACTTGAACGCAGACCTGAAACAAGCAACCATGATAGACATTTACGGAAATTTCCACCCCAAATCCACAGAATATACATTCTTCTCAGCACTACATCACACCTATTCCAAAATTGACCACATAATTGGAAGTAAAGCACTCCTCAGCAATTGCAAAACAACTGAAATTATAACAAACAGTCTCTCAGACCATAGTGCAATCAAGTTGGAACTCAGAATTCAAAAAATAACTCAAAACTGCACAGCTTCATGGAAACTGAACAACTGGCTCTTGAATGTTGATTAGATAAACAATGAAATGAAGACAGAAATAAAGAAGTTCTTTGAAACCAACGAGAATGAAGACAGAATGTACCAGAATCTCTGGGACACATTTAAAGCATTCTGTAGAGGAAAATATATAGCAATAACTGCCCACATGAGAAGAGTGGAGAGATCCAAAATTGACACCCTATAGTCAAAATTGAAAGAGCTAGAGGAGCAAGATCAAAAAAGCTCAAAACCTAGCCAAAGACAAAAAATATCTAAGATCAGAGCAGAACTGAAGGAGATAGAGACAAGAAAGACCCTTCAAAAAATCAATAAATCTAAGAGCCGGTTTTTTGAAAAGATCAACAAAATAGACAGACCACTAGCCAGACTGATAAAAAAGAAAAGAGAGAACAACCAAATAGATGAAATAAATAACGATAAAGGGGAAAGCACCACAGATACCAGAGAAATTCAAACCATCATCAGAAAATACTACAAACAACTCTGTGCATACAAACTAGTAAATCAAGAAGAAATGGATAAATTCCAGGACGCCTGTGTCCTCCTAAGCCTAAACCAGGAGGAAGCCAAAACTATGAATAGACCAATAACAAGGTCAGAAGTTGAGGCAGCAATTAATAGCCTACCACACAAAAAAAGCCCAGGTTCAGATGGGTTCACAGCCGAATTCTACCAGACACACAAAGAGGATCTGGTACCATTCCTTCTGAAACTATTCCAAATAATCCAAAAAGAGGGAACCCTTCCCAAATCATTTTATGAGACCAACATCTTCCTGATACCAAAACCTGGCAGAGACTCAACAAGAAAAGAAAACTTCAGGCCAATATCCATGGTGAACATAGATGCAAAAATCTTCAATAAAATACTGGAAAATCGATTGCAACAGCACATTAAAATACTTATCCATCATGATCAAGTCGGATTCATCCCGGGGATACAAGGCTGGTTCAACATACGCAAGTCTATAAATGTAATTCACCACATAAACAGAAGCAAAGATAAAAACCACATGATTATCTCAATTGACGCAGAGGAGGCATTTGATAAAATTCAAAAGCCCTTTATGCTAAAAACCCTCAATAAACTTGGTATTGATGGAACATATCTCAAAGTAATAAAAGCTATTTATGACAAACCAACAGCCAATATCATAATTAATGGGCAAAACTGGAAGCATTCCCTTTGAAATCCGGTACTAGACAAAGATGCCCTCTCTCACCACTTCTATTCAACATAATACTAGAAGTTCTAGCCAGAGCAATCAGGCAAGAAAAAGAAATAAAGGGTATTCAAATAGGAAAGGTGGAAGCTAAATTCTCTCTATTTGCAGACGACATGATAGTATACCTAGAAGACCCTATCACCTCAGCCCAAAAGCTCCTGCAACTGATAAGCAATTTCAGCAAAGTCTTAGGATATAAAATCAATGTGCAAAAATCACAAGCATTCCTATACACCAATAACAGACTTAAAGAGAACCAAATTAAGAACAAACTGCCGGGGGGAGGGAGGCAAGATGGCGTCGTAGAGGTGACTCAGGATTGCAGCTCTCGGTGAAGGCACAGAGGGTGAGTCCTAGCCGCATTCTCGGATGGATTTTTTATGCCCACAGAGTGTTGAATGTCCCAGGGGTGGGAGAGACAGGGAACCCTAGTGCAGCCGGCTAACGCAACTTGCTCCAGCTGCCTCTTTTGCCGGCACTGCAGCAGGACACGGCATGGAACTCAATGGTCTGGGTGCCCATTTAAACCGGCAATCTGAGATTTGGAAGGGCAGATTGGCATGTCCATCCGATTGAACGGGACTTGGACAATGAGCCATACCAGGAGTTTCCTGGGAAGCGTGATCAGAGCCAGGGTAGTGGGCAGTGGCACGGGGGATCACACAGATCCCAGTACCCTATCGGCAGGCTCCTGGGGCGCCAGTGAGAGAGTCGACCTTTCAGCTTGGGGAGAGGAAGAGAGAGAGAGAGAGGACGGACTCTGAGGCAGGGAGTTGGGTGATCGGGCTTGGCGGGTTCCACGCTCATGGGGACAAGCAGGGCAGAAACTGGAGGCACTTGGAGCTGAGAGTTTTGCTTCTGGCATCTAGGACAGTGTAGCCCGGTGAGGGAGGGGCGTCCACCATTGCTGACGAAGTGCACCCCAACTTAAGTACCGCCCAGGACTGACGCAGCCTGCCATTGCCGAGGCAACCTGCCATAACAGAGAGACTCCGCCAGGCAGCTACAGGGCGGACCCGCGCTAGCAGGTCAGAGCCCCGGCAGGCAAATAGTGAATAGACTGCCACCTAGTGGGCAGGACATTGCAACAGATACTCATAAAGAAAGCCCCAACTCCCTGAGACAGAGCATCTAAGGGTAAAAAAAAAAAGAGTGGTGTTTTATGAGTTCTATTGCAGCAGACATAAACAACCTCCCAACAACCCTGAATGAACAACAGATCTCACAGCTCAGCACTGGAGCTCCTATAAAGCACAGACTGTCTCCTCAAGCAGCTCCCTGGCCCATGTATATCCAAGGAGTCACCCCAGAAAAGTACAAATCAGACTGACATTTGGCTGGCATCATTCTGGAACAAAGGCAGCAGCAGAAGAAACTGGTATCATCCCTCACTGTTCTGAACCTGCTGCAGGTATACAACAGAGAAGCAGGGCCTGGAGTGGACCTCAGCACTCATACAGCAGAGAGGATAGATCAATAGAGGGAAAACAAAGTAACAGAAATACTTCATCATCAACAATCTCAGTGTCCACACAGAGACCCAATTGAAAAATCAGCCACTACGAAGACGACAGGCAGATAAATCCATAAAGATGGGAAGAAACCCGCGCAAAAAGGAGGAAAGAACCTGAAACCAAAACACCTCACCTCCAAAAAAGGACCAAAACTCCTCACCAGCAAGGAAACAAAGCTGGACGGAGAATGAATGTGACAAAATGACGGAATCAGACTTCAGAAAGTGGATAATGAGAAACTTCAGTGAGCTAAAGGAACATGTTCTAAACCAGTGCAAAGAAACAAAGAACCTTGAAAAAAGATTCGAGGAATTGATAACAAGAATGGACAACTTAGAGAGGAATATGAATGAATTGAAGAAGCTGAAAAACACAACACGAGAACTTCGCGAAGCATGCACAAGTTTCAACAGCCGAATTGACCAAGCAGAAGAAAGAATATCAGAAATTGAAGATGAACTCAATGAAATAAAACGAGAAACCAAGATTAAAGAAAAAAGCACAAAAAGGAATGAACAAAATCTCCAAGAAATGTGGGACTATGTGAAGAGACCCAACCTACGTTTGATAGGTGTACCAGAATGTGATGAACAGAATGAATCCAAGCTGGAAGACACTCTTCAGGATATTATCCAGGAAAATTTCCCCAACCTAGCAAGACAGGTCAATACTCAACTCCAGGAAATACAGAGAACACCACAAAGATACTCTGCAAGAAGAGCAACCCAAGGCACATAATCGTCAGATTCACCAGGGTTGAAATGAAGAAGACAATACCAAGGGCAGCCAGAGAGAAAGGTCGAGTCACCAACAAAGGGAAGCCCATCAGACTCACAGCATATCTCTCGGCAGAGACTCTACAAGCCAGAAGAAAGTGGGGGCCAATATTCAACATCCTTAAAGAAAAGAGCTTTCAAACCAGAATTTCATATCCAGCGAAACTGAGCTTCATAAGTGAAGGAAAAATAAAATCCTTCAGGAAGAAGCAAGTACTCAGAGATTTTGTCACCACTAGGCCTGCTTTACAAAAGCTCCTAAAGGAGGCACTACACAAAGAAAGAAACAACCAGTTCCAGCCATCCTAAAAGCACACCAAATGCTAAAGACCATCAAGAAAATGAAGAATGTACATGAACCAACGGGCAAAACAGCCAGCTAGCATCAAAATGGCAGTATCAAATTCACACATAACAATATTAACCCTGAATGTAAATGGGCTAAATGCACCAATCAAAAGACACAGACTGGCAAATTGGATAAAAAACCAAAACCCATCGGTGTGCTGTATCCAGGAAACCCACCTCACATGCAAAGATACACAAAGGCTCAAAATAAAGGGATGGAGGAAGATTTACCAAGCAAATGGAGAGCAAAAAAAAGCAGGAGTTGCAATTCTCATCTCTGATAAAATAGACTTTATAGTAACAAAGATAAAAAGGGACAAAGAAGGTCATTACATAATGGTAAAAGGATCGATACAACAAGAAGAGATAACGATTCTAAATATATATGGACCCAATGTCGGAGCACCCAGATATATAAGGCAAGTTCTTAATGACTTACAAAGAGACTTAGACTCCCACACAATAATAGTGGGAGACTTTAACACTCCACTGTCAATAGCAGACAGATCAACCAGACAGAAAATTAACAAGGATATCCAGGACTTGAACTCAGACGTGGAACAAGCAAACCTGATAGACATTTACAGAACTCTCCACCACAAATCCACAGAATATACATTCTTCTCAGCACCACATCACACCTACTCCAAATTTGACCAAATAATTGGAAGTAAAGTACTCCTCAGCAAATGCAAAACAACTGAAATCATAACAGTCTCTCAGACCATAGTGCAATCTAGTTGGAACTCAGAATTCAGAAAATAACTCAGAACCGCACAGTTTCATGGAAACTGAACAACTGGCTCTTGAATGTTGATTGGATCAACAATGAAATGAAGGCAGAAATAAAGAAGTTCTTTGAAACCAACGAGAATAAAGACACAACGTACCAGAACTTCTGGGACACATTTAAAGCAGTGTGTAGAGGAAAATATATAGCAATAAGTGCCCACATGAGAAGAGTGGAGAGATCCAAAATTGACACCCTATCGTCAAAATTGAAAGAGCTAGAGGAGCAAGATCAAAAAAGCTGAAAACCTAGCCGAAGACAAGAAATAACTAAGATCAGAGCAGAACTGAAGGAGATAGAGACAAGAAAAACCCTTCCAAAAATCAATAAATCTAAGAGCTGGTTTTTCGAAAAGATCAACAAAATAGAGAGACCACTAGCCAGACTGATAAAAAAGAAGAGAGAGGACAACCAAATAGATGCAATAAGAAACGATAAAGGGGAAATCACCACAGATTCCACAGAAATTCAAACCATCATCAGAGAATACTACAAACAACTCTATGCACATAAACTAGTAAATCAGGAAGAAATGGATAAATTCCTGGACGCCTGTGTCCTCCCAAGCCTAAACCAGGAGGAAGCTGAAACTATGAATAGACCAATAAGAAGGTCTGAAGTTGAGGCAGCAATTAAGAGCCTACCACAGTAAAAAAGCCTAGGTCCAGATGGGTTCACAGCCGAATTCTACTAGACACACAAAGAGGATCTGGTACCATTCCTTCTGAAACTATTCCAAATAATCCAAAAGGAGGGAACCCGTCCCAAATCATTTTATGAGACCAACATCATCCTAGTACCAAAACCTGACAGAGACTCAACAAGAAAAGAAAATTTCCGGCCAATATCCATGATGAACATAGATGCAAAAATCTTCAATAAAATACTGGCAAACCGATTGCAACAGCATATTAAAAAACTTATCCATCATGATCAAGTAGGATTCATCCTGGGGTGCAAGGCTGGTTCAACACATGCGTCTATAAATGTAGATCACCACATAAACAGAAGCAAAGAAAAAACCACATGATTATCTCAATTGATGCAGAGAAGGCATTTGACAAAATTCAACAGCGCTTTATGCTAAAAACCCTCAATAAACTTGGTATTGATGGAACATATCTCAAAGTAATAAAAGCTATTTACGACAAACCAACAGCCAATATCATACTTAATGGGCAAAAACTGGAAGCATTCCCTTTGCAATCCGGCACTAGACAAGGATGCCCTCTCTCACCACTTCTATTCAAAATAGTACTGGAAGTTCTAGCCAGATCAATCAGGCAAGAAAAAGAAATAAAGGGTATTCAAATAGGAAAGGTGGAAGCCAAATTGTCTCTATTTGCAGACGACATGATAGTACAACTAGAAGACCCCATCACCTCAGACCAAAAGCTCCTGCAACTGATAAGCAACTTCAGCAAAGTCTCAGGATATAAAATCAATGTTCAAAAATCACAAGCATTCCTATACACCAATAACAGACTTAAAGAGAACCAAATCAAGAACGAACTGCCATTCACAATTGCTACAAAGAAAATAAAATACCTAGGAATACAACTCACTAGGAATGTAAGGGACCTCTTTTTTCATTTTTATTTTTATTGCATTGTAGGTTTTGGGGTACATGTGCAGAACGAGCAAGATAGTTGCATAGGTACACACATGGCAGTGTGCTTTGCTGCTTTCCTCCCCTTCACCCACACTTGGTATTCATCCCCAGGCTATCCCCCCCAGACCCCTCCTGCTGTCCCTCCCCCATTGCCCCCAAAAGTCCCCAGTGTATAGTAGTCTGCCTCTCTGTGTCCACATGTTCTCATTTTTCTAACCCACCTATGAGTGAGAATATGCGGTATTTCTTTTTCTGTTCTTGTGTCAGTTTGCTGAAAATGATGTTCTCCAGATTCATCCATGTCCCTACAAAGGACACAAACTCATCATTTTTGATTGCTGCATAATATTCCATGGTGTATATGTGCCACATTTTCCCAGTACAGTCTATCATCGTTGGGCATTTGGATTGGTTCCATGTCTTTGCTATTGTAAACAGTGCTGCAATGAACATTCGTGTGCATGTGTCCTTATAATAGAAGGATTTATACTCCTTTGGATAGATACCCAGTAATGAGATTGCTGGGTCAAATGGAATTTCTATTTCTAGGTCCCTGAGGAATCGCCACACTGTCTTCTACAATGGTTGAACTAATTTACACTCCCACCAACAGTGTAAGAGTGTTCCTATTTCTCCACATCCTCTCCAGCATCTGCTGTCTCCAGATTTTTTAATGATCGCCATTCTAACTGGTGTGAGATGGTATCTCAATGTGGTTTTGATTTGCATCTCCCTAATGACCAATGACGATGAGCACTTTTTCATATGTTTGCTGGCCTCATGTATGTCTGCTTTCGTTAAGTTTCTGTTCATATCCTTTGCCCATTTTTGAATGGGCTTGTTTGTTTTTTTCCTGTAAATCTGTTTGAGTTCTTTGTAAATTCCGGATATCAGCCCTTTGTCAGATGCGTAAACTGCAAAGAGTTTTTCCCATTCTGATGGTTGCCGATTCACTCTAGTGACTGTTTCTTTTACCGTGCAGAAGCTTTGGAGTTTGATTACGTCCAATTTGTCTATTTTGACTTTTGTTGCCAATGCTTTTGGTGTTTTGTTCATGAAGTCCTTGCCTACTCCTATGTCCTGAATGGTTTTGCCTAGATTTTCTTCTAGGGTTTTTATGGTGTCAGGTCTTACGTTTAAGTCTTTAATCCATCTGGAGTTAATTTTAGTGTAAGGTGTCAGGAAGGGGTCCAGTTTCTGCTTTCTGCACATGGCTAGCCAGTTTTCCCAACACCATTTATTAAATAGGGAATCCTTTCCCCATTGCCTGTTTTTGTCTGGTTTATCAAAGATAATATGGTTGTAGATGTGCTGTGTTGCCTCCGATGCCTCTGTTCTGTTCCATTGGTCTATATCTCTGTTTTGGTACCAGTACCATGCTGTTTTGATTAATGTCGCCTTGTAGTATACTTTGAAGTCTGGTAGCGTGATGCCTCCCGCTGTGTTCTTTTTGCTTAGAATTGACTTGGCTATGCGGGCTCTTTTTTGGTTCCATATGAAATTCATGGTGGTTTTTTCCAGTTCTGTGAAGAAATTCAATGGTAGTTTGATGGGGATAGCATTGAATGTGTAAATTACTTTGGGCAGTATAGCCATTTTTACAATATTGATTCTTCCTAACCACGAACATGGAATGTTTCTCCATCTGTTTGTGTCCTCTCTTATTTCGTTGAGCAGTGGTTTGTAGTTTTCCTTAAAGAGGTTCCTTACATGCCTAGTGAGATGTATTCCTAGGTATTTTATTTTCTTTACAGCAATTGTGAATGGCAGTTCGTTCTTGATTTGGTTCTCTTTAAGTCTGTTATTGGAGTATAGGAATGCTTGTGATTTTTGAACATTGATTTTATATCCTGAGACTTTGCTGAAGTTGCTTATCAGTTGCAGGAGCTTTTGGGCTGAGGTGATGGGGCCTTCTAGGTATACTATCATGTCGTCTGCAAATAGAGACAATTTGGCTTCCACCTTTCCTATTTGAATACCATTTATTTCTTTTTCTTGCCTGATTGCTCTGGCTAGAACTTCCAGTACTATGTTGAATAGAAGTGGTGAGAGAGGGCATCCTTGTCTAGTGCCAGATTTCAAAGGGAATGCTTCCAGATTTTGCCCATTAAGTATGATATTGGCTGTTGGTTTGTCATAAATAGCTTTCATTACTTTGAGATATGTTCCATCAATACCAAGTTTATTGAGGGTTTTTAGCATAAAGGGCTGTTGAATTTTGTCAAATGCCTTCTCTGCGTCAATTGAAATAATCATGTGGTTTTTTTTTTGCTTCTGTTTATGGGGTGAATTACATTTATAGACTTGCGTATGTTTAACCAGCGTTGCATCCCCGGGATGAATCCTACTTGATCATGATGGATAAGTTTTTTAATGTGCTGTTGCAATCGGTTTGCCAGTATTTTGTTGAAGATTTTTGCATCTATGTTCATCATGGATATTGGCCTGAAGTTTTCATTTCTTGTTCAGTCTTTGCCAGGTTTTGGTATCAGGATGATGTTGGTCTGATAAAATGAATTGGGAAGGGTTCCCTCCTTTTGGATTATTTGGAATAGTTTCAGAAAGAATGGTACCAGATCCTCTTTGTGTGTCTAGTAGAATTCGGCTGTGAACCCATCTGGACCTGGGCTTTTTTTGTGTGGTAGGCTCTTAATTGCTGCCTCAACTTCAGACCTTGTTATTGGTCTATTCATAGTTTCGGCTTCCTCCTGGTTTAGGCTTGGGAGGACACAGGCGTCCAGGAATTTATCCATTTCATCCTGATTTAGTGGTTTTTGTGCATAAAGTTGTTTGTAGTATTCTCTGATGATGGTTTGAATTTCTGTGGAATCAGTGGTGGTTTCCCCTTTTTCATTTTTTATTGCATCTATTTGGTTGTTCTCTCTCTTCTTTTTTATCAGTCTGGCTAGTGGTCTCTCTATTTTGGTGATCTTTTCGAAAAACCAGCTCTTAGATTTATTGATTTTTGGAAGGGTTTTTCTTGTCTCTATCTCCTTCAGTTCTGCTCTGATCTTAGTTATTTCTTGTCTTCGGCTAGGTTTTCAGCTTTTTGATCTTGCTCCTCTAGCTCTTTCAATTTTGACGATAGGGTGTCAATTTTGGATCTCTCCACTCTTCTCATGTGGGCACTTATTGCTATATATTTTCCTCTACACACTGCTTTAAATGTGTCCCAGAGATTCTGGTACATTGTGTCTTCATTCTCGTTGGTTTCAAAGAACTTCTTTATTTCTGCCTTCATTTCCTTGTTTATCCAATCAACATTCAAGAACCAATTGTGCAGTTTCCATGAAGGTGTGCGGTTCTGAGTTATTTTCTGAATTCTGAGTTCCAACTTGATTGCACTATGGTCTGAGAGACTGTTTGTTATGATTTAAGTTGTTTTGCATTTGCTGAGGAGTGCTTTACTTCCAATTATGTGGTCAATTTTGGAGTAGGTGTGAAGTGGTGCTGGGAAGAATGTATATTCTGTGGATTTGGGGTGGATAGTTCTGTAAATGTCTATCAGGTTTGCTTGTTCCAGGTCTGAGTTCAAGTCCTGGATATGCTTGTTAATTTTCTGTCTGGTTGATCTGTCTGCTATTGACAGTGGAGTGTTAAAGTCTCCCACTATTATTGTGTGGGAGTCTAAGTCCCTTTGTAAGTCATTAAGAACTTGCCTTATATATCTGGGTGCTCCTACATTGGGTCCATATATATTTAGAATCGTTATCTGTTCTTGTTGTATCGATCCTTTTACCATTATGTAATGACCTTCTTTGTCCCTTTTGATCTTTGTTACTTTAAAGTCTATTTTATCACAGATGAGAATTGCAACTCCTGCTTTGTTTTGCTCTCCATTTGCTTGGTAAATCTTCCTCCATCCCTTTATTTTGAGCCTTTGTGTATCTTTGCATGTGAGGTGGGTTTCCTGGATACAGCACACCGATGGCTTTTGGTTTTTTATCCAATTTGCCAGTCTGTGTCTTTTGATTGGTGCATTTAGCCCATTTACATTCAGGGTTAATATTGTTATGTGTGAATTTGATACTGCCATTTTGATGCTAGCTGGCTGTTTTTCCCGTTGGTTCATGTACATTCTTCATTTTGTTGATGGTCTTTAGCATTTGGTATGCTTTTAGGATGCCTGGAACTGTTTGTTTCTTTCTATGTGTAGTGCCTCTTTCAGGAGCTCTTGTAAAGCATGCCTAGTGGTGACAAAATCTCTGAGTACTTGCTTGTTCATGAACGATTTTATTTTTCCTTCACTTATGAAGCTCAGTTTCGGTGTATATGAAATTCTGGGTTGAAAGCTCTTTTCTTTAAGGATGTTGAATATTGGCCTCCACTCTCTTCTGGCTTGTAGAGTCTCTGCCGAGAGATCTGCTGTGAGTCTGATGGGCTTCCCTTTGTGGGTGACCTGACCTTTCTCTCTGGCTGCCCTTAGTATTTTCTCCTTCGTTTCAACCCTGGTGAATCTGACGATTATGTGCCTTGGGGTTGCTCTTCTTGCAGAGTATCTTTGTGGTGTTCTCTGTATTTCCTGGAGTTGAGTATTGGCCTGTCTTGCTAGGTTGGGGAAATTTTCCTGGATAATATCCTGAAGAGTGTTTTCCAGCTTGGATTCATTCTCTTCGTCACATTTTGGTACACCTATCAAACGTGGGTTGGGTCTCTTCACATAGTCCCACATTTCTTGGAGATTTTGTTCATTCCTTTTTGTGCTTTTTTCTTTAATCTTGGTTTCTCGTTTTATTTCATTGAGTTGATCTTCAACTTCTGATATTCTTTCTTCTGCTTGGTCAATTCGGCTGTTGAAACTTGTGCATGCTTCGTGAAGTTCTCGTGTTGTGTTTTTCAGCTCCTTTAATTCATTCATATTCCTCTCTAAGTTTTCCATTCTCGTTATCAATTCCTCGAATCTTTTTTCAAATCTTTTTTCAGGATTCTTAGTTTCTTTGCACTGGTTTAGAACATGTTCCTTTAGCTCACTGAAATTTCTCATTATCCACTTTCTGAACTCAGATTCCGTCATTTTGTCACATTCATTCTTTGTCCAGCTTTGTTCCCTTGCTGGTGAGGAGTTTTGGTCCTTTTTTGGAGGTGAGGTGTTTTGGTTTCGGGTGCTTTCCTCCTTTTTGCGCTGGTTTCTTCCCATCTTTATGGATTTATCCGCCTGTCGTCTTCGTAGTGGCTGATTTTTCAATTGGGTCTCTGTGTGGACACTGAGATTGTTGATGGTGAAGTATTTCTGTTACTTAGTTTTCCCTCTAATGACCTATCCTCTCTGCTGTATGAGTGCTGAGGTCCACTCCAGGCCCTGCTTGTCTGGGGTATACCTGCAGCAGCCTCTGTGCCTTCTCCAAGAGCTGCAATCCCGAGTCACCTCTATGACGCCATCTTATATTCTTTTAATTTGTAAGGGACCTCTTTAAGGAAAACTAGAAACAACTGCTCAACGAAATAAGAGAGGACACAAACAGATGGAGAAACATTCCATGTTCGTGGTTAGGAAGAATCAGTATCGTGGAAATGGCTATACTGCCCAAAGTAATTTACACAATCAATGCTATCCCCATCAAACTAACATTGAATTTCTTCACAGAACTGGAGAAACCACCAGAAATTTCATATGGAACCAAAAAAGGGCCCGCATAGCCAAGTCAATTCTAAGCAAAAAGAACACAGCGGGAGGGATCACGCTACAAGACTTCAAACTATACTACAAGGCTACAGTAATCAAAACAGCATGGTACTGGGACCAAAATAGAGATATAGATCAATGGAACAGAACAGAGGCATCGGAGGCAACACAACATATCTACAACCATATTATCTTTGATAAACCAGACAAAAACAGGCAATGGGGAAACGATTCCCTGTTTAATAAATGGTGTTGGGAAAACTGGCTAGTCATGTGCAGAAAGCAGAAACTGGACCCCTTCCTGACAGCTTACACAAAATTAACTCCAGATGGATTAAAGATTTAAATGTAAGACCTGACACCATAAAAACCCTAGAAGAAAATCTAGGCAAAACCATTCAGGACATAGGGGTAGGCAAGGACTTCATGAACTAAACACCAAAAGCATTGGCATCAGAAGCCAAAATAGACAAATGGTACCTAATCAAACTCCACAGCTTCTGCATGGCAAAAGAAACAGTCACTAGAGTGAATCGGCAACCATCAGAATGGGAAAAAATCTTTGCAGTTTACACATCTGACAAATGGCTGATATCCAGAATTTACAAAGAACTCAAACAGATTTACAGAAAAAAATCAAACAAGCCCATTCAAAAATGGGGAAAGGATATAAACAGAAACTTTACAAAAGATGACATGCATGAGGCCAACAAACATATGAAAAAGTGCTCAACATCATTGGTCATTAGAGAGATGCAAATCAAAACCACATTGAGATACCATCTCACACCAGTTAGAATGGCGATCATTAAAAAATCTGGAGACAGCAGATGCTGGAGAGGATGTGGAGAAATAGGAACACTCTTACACTGTTGGTGGGAGTGTAAATTAGTTCAACCATTGTGGAAGACAGTGTGGCGATTCCTCAGGGACCTAGAAATAGAAATTCCATTTGACCCAGCAATCCCATTACTGGGTATCTATCCAAAAGACTATAAATCGTTCTACTATAAGGACACATGCACACGAATGTTCATTGCAGCACTGTTTACAATAGCAAAGACCTGGAATCAACCCAAATGCCCAACGATGATAGACTGGACTGGGAAAACGTGGCACATATACACCATGGAATATTATGCAGCAATCAACAATGATGAGTTTGTGTCCTTTGTAGGGACATGGATGAATCTGGAGAACGTCATTCTCAGCAAACTGACACAAGAACAGAAAAAGAAATACTGCATATACTCACTCATAGGTGGGTGAGAAAAATGAGAACACGTGGACACAGAGAGGCGGTCTAGTATACACTGGGGACTGTTGGGGGGAATGGGGGAGGGACAGCAGGGGGGCTGGGGGGATAGCCTGGGTATGAATACCAAGTGTGTGTGAAGGGGAGGAAAGCAGCAAAGCACACTGCCATGTGTGTACCTATGCAACTATCTTGCTCGATCTGCACATGTACCCCGAAACCTATAATGCAATAAAAATTTTAAAAAAAAAGCATATGAAAAAGTGGTCATCATTATTGGTCATTAGAGGGATGTAAATCAAAACCACATTGAGATATCATCTCACGCCTGTTAGAATGGCAATCATTAAAAAATCTGGAGACAGCAGATGCTGGAGAGGATGTAAAGAAATAGGAACACTCTTACACTGTTGGTGGGAGTGTAAATGAGTTCAAGCATTGTGGAAGACAGTGTGGCGATTCCTCAGGGACCTAGAAACAGAAATTCCATTTGACCCAGCAATCCCGTTACTGGGTATCTATCCAAAAGACTATAAATCGTTCTACTATAAGGACACATGCACACGAATATTCATTGCAGCACTGTTTACAATATCAAAGAACTTGAACCAACCCAAATGCCCATCGATGATAGACTGGACTGGGAAAATGTGGCACTTATACACCATGGAATATTATGCAGCAATCAAAAATGATGAGTTTGTGTCCTTTGTAAGGTCATGGATGAATCTGGAGAACGTCATTCTCAGCAAACTGACACAAGAACAGAAAAAGAAATACCGCATTTACTCACTCATAGGTGGGTGAGAAAAATGAGAACACATGGACACAGAGAGGCGGTCTACTATACACTGGGGACTGTTGGGGGTAATGGGGGTGGGCCAGCGGTGGGGCTGGGGGTGGATAGCCTGGGATGAGTACCAAGTGTGGGTGAGGGGGAGGAAGGCAGCAAAACGCACTGCCATGTGTGTACCTATGCAACTATCTTGCACGTTCTGCACATGTACCCCAAAACCTATAATGCAAGAAAAATTAAAAAAAAAAAAAGAAGTACTCAGGACGCTGTTACATGTGGCATCAATTTCAGAGCCTCACTTAATAGGAAACACCTGTATTGTAGTCAGAATGCTGTTTCATATATCCACATATTCAGAGCCTAACTGAGAAACATAAGCCTTGGGAAAAGTCAGGATTCTATTTCGTATAGCCACTCATGTAGAGGCAAATGTAAAACCGCACGTCTGAGGAGTATTCAGGAGTCTCTATTTTATGGCCTATCATTCAGAGTTTCACAAAATAATACAGACCTATGGTAACGTCAGGAGTGTACTTAACAAGGCCACTTATTCATGACCTCAGTGAAGAATCATATATATCTGGATAATATTCAGGATTCTATGATATATAGCCAATTATCCAGAGACTCACGGAATAATGCACACCTAAGGAATAGTCTGGAGACTCTTTGATATGACCCTACACCCAGCGACTCAGTGGACAATGCAGAACTGAAAAATAGTCAAGAGGATAGAGTCAGGTGTTTATGTTATGTGGTCAATCATTCAGAATCTCACTGAAGAATACACACCTGGGGAATAGTCAGAGTCCAAGTCATATGGCCACTCAATCACAGCATTACCGAATAATACATAACAGGGTAGTAGTAAGGAGTCTATTTCATGTGGCCTTTCATTCAGAGCTTCAGGGTATAATAAACAGCTGTGGAGTAGTCAGGACCCGATTGAGGGTAGTCCCAAGTTAAGCAGCTCCGTGAATGATACATCCACTTGTCAGAGTCAGGAGACTATTTGATATAGACACTCAAACAGACCCTTTTCGAATACTGCACATGTGGAGAATAATCAATATTCTGTTTCATATGGTCATTCGTTTGGAGAATCAAAAAGTAACCCGCAACTGTGGAGTAAAATGAGTTCTATTTCATAAGGTTACTCTTTCAGTGGTTTAGTGAATAATATGTATATCTGATAAGTCAGGAATCTCTTTCACATGTCCACTCTTTCAGGGCCTCTGTGAAGAACACTCCCCTCAAACATATTCAAGGGCCTACTTCAAATAACTACCCATTCAGATTCTCTGCACCTAATGAACACCTGTGTAATACACCTGAGTCTCTCTCTTTTTAATTTTTATTGCACTATAGGTTTTTTAGTACATGTGCAGAGCGTGCAAGTTAGTTGAATAGGTACGCACATGGCAGTGTGTTTTGCTACCTTCCTTTCCTTCACCCACACTTGGCATTCATCCCCAGGCTAACCCTTTCCAGCCCTTCCGGCTGTGCATCCCTCATTCCCCCCAATAGACCCCAGTGTGTAATAGAACTCCTCTCTGTGTCCATGTGTTCTCATTTTTCTCACCCACCTATGAGTGAGTATATGTGGCATTTCTTTTTCTGTTCTTGTGTCAGTTTGCTGAGAATGATGTTCTCCAGATTCATCCATGTCTTTACAAAGGACACAAACTCATCATTTTTGATTGCTGCATAATATTCCATGGTATATATGTGCCACATTTTCCCAGTCCAGTCTATCGTAGTTTAGCATGTGGGTTGGCTCCAGTTCTTTGCTACTGTAAACAGTGCTGCAATGAATATTCGTGTCTATGTGTCCTTATAGTAGAATGATTTATAGTTTTTTGGATATATACCCAGTAATGGGATTGCTGGAACAAGTGAGATTTCTATTTATAGGTCCTTGAGGAATTCCCACACTGTCTTCCACAATGGTTGAACTTATTTACACTTCCAACAACAGTGTAAAAGTGTTCCTATGTCTCCACATTCTCTCCAGCATCTGCTGTCTCCAGATTTTTTTAATGATTGCCATTCTAACTGGCGTGAGATGGTATCTCAATGTGGTTTTGATTTGCATCTCTCTAATGATCAGTGAGGATGAGCATTTTTTCATATGTTTGTTGGCCTAATGTGTGTCTTCTTTTATAAACTGTCTGTTCATATCCTTTGCCCATTTTTGAATGAGCTTGTTTGTTTTTATCCTGTAAATCTGTTTGAGTTCTTTGTGAATTCTGGATGTCAGCCCTTTGTCAGATACGTAAACTGCAAAGATTTTTTCCCATTTTGATGGTTGCCGATTCACTCTAGTGACTGATTATTTTGCCATGCAGAAGGTGTGAAGTTTGATTAGGTCTCATTTGTCTATTTTGGCTTTTCTGGCCAATGCTTTTGGTGTTTTGGTCATGAAGTGCTTGCCTACTGCTATGTCCTGAATGGTTTTGCCTAGATTTTCTTCTAGGGTTTTTATGGTGTCAGGTCTTATGTTTAAGTCTTTAATCCATCTGGAGTTAATTTTAGTGTAAGGTTTCAGAAAAGGGTCCAGTTTCTGCTTTCTGCACATGGTTAGCCAGTTTTCCCAACAACATTTATTAAATAGGGAATCTTTTCACCATTGCTTGTTCTTGTCTGGTTTATCAAAGATTATATTGTTGCAGATATGTTGTGTTGCCTCCGATGCTTCTGTCCTGTTCCATTGGCCTATATCTCTGTTTTGGTATGAGTACCATTCTGTTTTGATTACTGTAGCCTTGTAGTATAGTTTGAAGTCTGGTATTGTGATGCCTCCCGCTGTGTTCTTTTTGCTTAGAATTGACTTGGCTATTCGGGCTCTTTTTTGGTTCCATATGAAATTCATGGTGGTTTTTTCCAGTTCTGTGAAGAAATTCAATGGTAGTTTGATGGGGAATAGCATTGATTGTGTAAATTACTTTGGGCAGCATAGCCATTTTCACGATATTTATTCTTCCTAACCACAAACATAGAATATTTCTCCATCTGTTTGTGTCCCTTCTTATTTCATTGAGCAGTGGTTTGTAGTTTTCCTTAAAGAGGTCCCTTACATTCCTTGTGAGTTGAATTCCTAGGTATTTTATTTTCTTTGTAGCAATTGTGAATGGCAGTTTGTTCTTGATTTGGTTCTCTTTAAGTCTGTTATTGGTATATAGGAATGCTTGTGATTTGTGAACATTGATTTTCTATCCTGTGATATGCTAAAATTGCTTATCAGTTTCAGGAGCTTTTGGGCTGAGGTGATGGGGTCTTATAGGTATACTATTATGTCTTCTGCAAATAGAGACAATTTGGCTTCCACCTTTTCTATTTGAATACACTTTATTTCTTTTTCTTGCCTGATTGCTCTGGCTAGAACTTCCAGTAATATGTTGAATAGGAGTGGTGAGAGAGGGCACCCTTGTCTAGTGCCAGATTTCAAAGGGAATGCTTCCAGTTGTTGCCCATTCATTATCATATTGGCTGTTGTTTTGTCATAAATAGCTTTTATTAATTTGAAATATGGTCCATCAATACAAAGTTTATTGAGGGTTTTTAGCATAAAGGGCTCTTGAATTTTGTCAAATGCATTCTCGGCGTCAATTGAAATAATCATGTGGTTTTTGTTTTTGCTTCTGTTTATGTGGTGAATTACATTTATAGACTTGGGTATGTTGAACCAGCCTTGCATCCCCGGGATGAATCCTACTTGATCATTTTGGATAAGTTTTTTAATGTGCTGTTGCAATCGGTTTGGCAGTATTTTATTGAAGATTTTTGCATCTGTGTTCATCATGCATATTGGCCTGAAGTTTTCTTTTCTTGTTGAGTCTCTGCCCGGTTTTGGTATCAGGATGATGTTGTTTTCATAAAATGATTTGGGAAGGGTTCCCTCTTTTTGAGTTGTTTGGAATAGTTTCAGAAGGAATGGTACCAGATCCTGTTTGTGTGTCTGGTAGTTATTATTTCTTCTCTTTGGCTAGGTTTTGAGCTTTTTTGATCTTGATCCTCTAGCTCTTTCAATTTTGATGATATGGTGTCAATTTTGGATCTCTCCACTCTTCTCATGTGGGCACCTATTGCTATATATTTCCCTCTACAGACTGCTTTAAATGTGCCCCAGAGATTCTGCTACGTTGTGTCTTCATTCTTGTTGGTTTCAAAGAAATTCTTTATATCTGTCTTCATTTCATTGTTTATCCAATCAACATTCAAGAGCCAGTTTTTCAGTTTCCATGAAGCTGTGCGGTTCTGAGTTTTTTTCTGAATTCTGAGTTCCAACTTGATTGCACTATGGTCTGAGAGACTGTTTGTTATTATTTCAGTTGTTTTGCATTTACCGAGGAGTGCTTTACTTCCAATTCTGTGATCAATTTTGGAGTAAGTGTGATGTGGTTCTGAGAAGAGTGTATATTATGTGGATTTTTGGTGGAAAGTACTGTAAATGTCTATCAGATTTGCTTGTTCCAGGTCTGTGTTCAAGTCCTAGATATCCTTCTTAATTTTCTGTCTGGTTGATCTGTCTGTTATTGACAGTGGAGTGTTAACGTCTCCCACTATTATTATTTTTTTTTTTTAATTTAATATTTTTTTAAATTTTTTTAATTTTTATTGCATGATAAGTTTTGGGGAACATGTGCAGAGTGTGCAAGATAGTTGCATAGGTACACACATGTCAGTGTGCTTTGATGCCTTCCTCCCTTTAAACACCAGTTGGCATTTATCCCCAGGCAGTCTCTCCCCAGTTCCCCCTACTGTCTCTCCTCCTTCCCCCCAATAGACCCTAGTGTGTAGTAGACCCCCTCCCTGTGTCCATGTGTTCTCATTTTTCTCACCCACCTATGAGTGAGTATATGTGGTATTTGTTTTTCTGTTCTTGTGTCAGTTTGCTGAGAATGATGTTCTCCAAATTCATCCATATCCTTACAAAGGACACAAACTCATCATTTTTGATTGCTGCATAATATTCCATTGTGTATATGTGCCACATTTTCCCAGTAAAATCTATCATGGATGGGCATTTGTGTTGGTTCCAGGTCTTTGCTATTGTAAACAGTGCTGCAATGAACATTCGTGTGCATGTGTCCTTATAGTAGAACGATTTATAGTTTTTTGGATATATACCCAGTAATGGGATTGCTAGGTCAAATGGAATTTCTATTTCTAGGTCCTTGAGTAATCGCCACACTGTCCCCCACAATGGTTGAACTACTTTACACTTCCACCAATAGTGTAAGAGTCTCCTATTTCTCCACATTCTCTCCAGCATCTGCTGTCTCCAGATTTTTTAATGATCACCATTCTAACTGGCGTGAGATGGTATCTCTAATGTGGTCTTGATTTGCATCTCTCTAATGACCAATGATGATAAGCATTTTTTCATGTGTTTGTTAACCTTATATATGTCTTCTTTTGTAAAGTGTCTGTTCAGGTGATTTGCTTATTTTTAAATAGGTTTGTTTGTTTCTTTTCTGTAAATCTGTTTGAGTTATTTGTAAATTCTGGATATCAGCCCTTTGTCAGATGCGTAAACTGCCAAGATTTTTTCCCATTCTGTTGGTTGCCTATTCACTCTAGTGACTGTTTCTTTTTCCATGCAGAAGCTGTGGAATTTAATTATGTCCCATTTGTCTATTTTGGCTTTTGTTGCCAATGCTTTTGGTGTTTTGGTCATGAAGTCCTTGCCTACTCCTATGTCCTGAATGGTTTTGCCTAGATTTTCTTCTAGGTTTTTTATGGTGTCAGGTCTTATGTTTAAGTCTTTAATCCATCTGGAGTTAATTTTAGTGTAAGGTGTCAGAAAGGGGTCCAGTTTCTGCTTTCTGCACATGGCTAGCCAGTTTTCCCAGCACCATTTATTAAGTAGGGAATCCTTTCCCATTGCTTGTTTTTTCTGGTTTATCAAAGATTATATGGTTGTAGATATGTTGTGTTGCCTCCGATGCCTCTGTTCTGTTCCATTGGTCTATATCTCTGTTTTGGTACCAGTGCCATGCTGTTTTGATTACTGTAGCCTTGTAATACAGTTTGAAGTCTGGTAGTGTGATGCCTCCCGCTGTGTTCTTTTTGCTTAGAATTGACTTGGCTATGCGGCCCTCTTTTGGTTCCATATGAGGTTCATGGTGGATTTTTCCAGTTCTGTGAAAAAATTCAATGGTAGTTTGATGGGGATAGCATTGATTGTGTAAATTACTTTGGGCAGCATAGCCATTTTCACGATATTGGTTCTTCCTAACCATGAACATGGAATGTTTCTCCATCTGTTTGTGTCCTCTCTTATTTCCTTGAGCAGTGGTTTATAGTTTTCCTTTAAAAGGTCCCGTACATTTCTTGTGAGTTGTATTTCTAGGTAATTTATTTTCTTTGTATCAGTTTTGAATGGCAGTTCGTTCTTGATTTGTTTCTCTTTAAGTCTGTTATTGGTGTTTAGGAATACTTATGATTTTTCACATTGATTTTATACTTTAAAACTTTCCTGAAGTTGCTTATCAGCTTCAGGAGCTTTTGGGCTGAGGTGATGGGGTCTTCTAGGTATACTATCATGTCGTCCGCAAATAGAGACAATTTGGCTTCCACCTTTCCTATTTGAATACCCTTTATTGCTTTTTCTTGCCTGATTGCTCTGGCTAGAACTTCCAGTACTATGTTGAATAGGAGTGGTGAGAGGGGGCATTTTTGTCTAGTGCCAGATTTCAAATGGAATGCGTCCAAATTTTGCCCATTCATTATGATATTGGCTGTTGGTTTGTCATAAATAGCTTTTATTAGTTTGATATATGTTCCATCAGTACCAAGTTTATTGAGGATTTTTAGCATAAAGGGCTGTTAAATTTTGTCAAATGCCTTCTCTGCGTCAATTGAGATAATCATGTGGTTTTTGTTTTTACTTCTGTTTATGTGGTGAATTACATTTATAGACTTGGATATGTTGAACCAGCCTTGCATCCCCGGGATGAATTCTACTTGATCATGTTGGATAACTTTTTTAATGTGCTGTTGCAATCGGTTTGCCAGTATTTTATTGAAGATTTTTGCATCTATGTTCATCATTTATATTGGCCTGAAGTTTTCTTTTCTTGTTGAGTCTCTGCCGGGTTTTGGTATCAGGATAATTTTGGTCTCAGAAAATGATTTCAGAAGGCTTCCCTCTTTTGAATTATTTGGAATAGTTTCAGAAGGAATCGTACTAGATCCTCTTTGTGTGTCTGGTAGAATTCGGCTGTGAACCCATCTAGACCTGGGCTTTTTTTGTGTGGTAGGCTCTTAATTGCTGCCTCAACTTCAGACCTTGTTCTTGGTCTATTCATAGTTTTGGCTTCCTTCTGGTTTAGCCTTGGGAGGACACAGGTGTCCAGGAATTTATCCATTTCTTCCTGGTTTACTAGTTTATGTGCATAGAGTTGTTTGTAGTATTCTCTGATGATGGTTTAAATTTCTGTAGAATCTCTGGTGATTTCCCCTTTATCCTTTTTTATTGCATCTATTTGGTTGTTCTCTCTTTTCTTTTTTATCAGTCTGGCTATTGGTCTGTCTATTTTGTTGATCTTTTCCAAAAGCCAGCTCTTGGATTTATTAATTTTTTGAAGGGTTTTTCTTGTTTCTATCTCCTTCAGTTCTGCTCTGATCTTAGTTATTTCTTGTCTTTGGCTAGGTTTTGAGCTTTTTTGATCTTACTCTCTAGCTCTTTCAACTTTGACGATAGGGTGTTCATTTTGAATCTCTCCACTCTTCTCATGTGGGCGCTTATTGCTATATATTTTCCTCTACAGACTGCTTTAAATGTGTCCCAGAGATTCTGGTACATTTTGTTTTCGTTCTCATTGGTTTCAAAGAACTTCTTTATTTCTTCCTTCATGTCATTGTTTATCCAATCAACATTCAAGAGCCAGTTGTTCAGTTTCCATGAAACTGTGCGGTTCTGAGTTATTTTCTGAATTCTGAGTTCCAACTTGATTGCACTATGGTCTGAGAGACTGTTCGTTATTATTTCAGTTGTTTTGCATTTGCTGAGGAGTGCTTTTCTTACAATTAGGTGGTCAATTTTGGAGTAGGTTTCATGTGGTGTCGAGAAGAATGTATAATCTGTGGATTTGGGGTGGAGAGTTCTGTAAATATCTATCAGGTTTGCTTGTTCCAGGTCTGTGTTCAAGTCCTGGATATCCTTGTTAATTTTCTGCCTGGTTGATCTGTCTGATATTGACAGTGGAGTGTTAAAGTCTCCCAATATTATTGTGTGGGAGTCTAAGTCTCTTTGGAAGTCATTAAGAACTTGCCTTATATATCTGGGTGCTCCTGCATTGGGTCCATATATATTTAGAATCATTAGCTCTTCTTGTTTTATCAATCCTTTTACCGTTATGTAATGACCTTCTTTGTTTCTTTCAATCTTTGTTGCTTTAAAGTCTATTTGATCAGAGACAAGTATTGCAACTCCTGCTTTTATTTTTGCTCTCTATTTGCTTGGTAAATCTTTCTCCATCCCTTTATTTTGAGCCTTTGTGTATCCTTGCGTGTGAGGTGGGTTTCCTGGATACAGAACACTGACGGGTTTTGGCTTTTTATCCAATTTTCCAGTCTGTGTCTTTTGATTGGTGCATTTAGCCCACTTACATTTAGGGTTAATATTGTTATGTGTGAATTTGATACTGCCATTGTGATGCTAGCTGGCTCTTTTGCTCATTGGTTCATGTAGATTCTTCAGCTTGTTGATGCTCTTAAGCATTTGGTATGCTTTTAGGATGGCTGGTACTGGTTGTTTCTTTCTTTGTCTTTTGCCTTCTTCATGAGCTCTTGTAAACAGGCCTAGTGGTGACAAAATCTCTGAGTACTTGCTTGTTTATAAAGGATTTTATTTTTTCTTCACTTATGAAGCTCAGTTTGGCTGGATATGAAAATCTGGGTTGAAATTTCTTTTCTTTAAGGATGTCAAATATTGGCGCCCACTCTCTTCTAGCTTTCTAGAGTCTCTGCTGAGAGATCTGCTGTGAGTCTTATGGGTTTCCCTTTGTGGGTGACCCGACCTTTCTCTCTCGCTGCCCTTAGTATTTTCTTCTTCATTTCAACCCTGGTGAATCTGACGATTATGTGCCTTGGGGTTGCTCTTCTTGCCGAATATCTTTGTGGTGTTCTCTGTATTTCCTGGAGATGAGTTTTGACCTGTCTTGCTAGGTTGGGGAAATTTTCCTGGGTAATATCCTGAAGAGTGTTTTCCAGCTTGGATTCATTCTCTTCATCACATTCTGGTACACCTATCAAACGTAGGTTGGGTCTCTTCACATTGTCCCACATTTCTTGGAGATTTTGTTCATTCCTTTTTGCGATTTTTTCTTTGATCTTGGTTTCTCGTTTTATTTCATTGAGTTGATCTTTGACTTCCGATATTCTTTCTTCTGCTTGGTCAATTCAGCTGTTGAAACTTGTACATGCTTCACGAAATTCTCATGTTGTGATTTTCATCTCCTTGAATTCATTCATATTCCTCTCTAAGTTGTCCATTCTTGTTATCATTTCCTCGAATCTTTTTTCAAATCTTTTTTCAATGTTCTTAGTTTGTTTACACTGATTTAGAACGTGTTCTTTTAGCTCACTGAAATTTCTCATTATCCACTTTCTGAAGTCTGATTCCATCATTTCCTCACACTCATTCTCCGTCCATCTTTGTTCCCTTGCTGGTGAGGAGTTTTGGTCCTTTGTAGGAGGTGAAGTGTTTTGGTTTCGGGTGTTTTTCTCCTTTTTGCGCTGGTTTCTTCCATCTTTATGGATTCATCCACCTGTCGTCTTAGTAGTTGCTGATTTTTCTATTGGGTCTCTATGTGGACACCCAGATTGTTGATAATGAGGTATTTCTGTTACTTAGTTTTCCTTCTAATGGTCTAGCTCCTCTGCTGTACGAGTGCTGAGGTCCACTCGAGGCCCTGTTTTTCTGGGGTATACCTGTAACAGCTACAGAACAGTGAGAGATGATACCAATTTATTCTTCTGCAATCTTTGTTTCAGAATGATGCCTGCCAAATATCAGTGTGATTAGTCCTTTTTTGGGGTGACGACTTTTTGATCTACAGGGGTCAGGGAGCTGCTTGAGGAGATGGTCTGTGCTTTATAGAAACTCCAGTGCTGAGCTGTGAGCTCCGTTGTTCATTCAGTGTTGTTGGGAGAATGTGTTTATGTCTGCTGCAACAGAACTCATAAAACCCCGCCTTTTCCCCCCCTTAGATACTCTGTCTCAGAAAGTTGGGGCTTTCTTTATGAGTATCTGTTGCACTGTCCTGCCCCACTAGGTGGCAGTCTATTCACTATTTTCCTGCCGGGGCTCTGCCCTGCTAGCGCGGGTCCACCCTTTCGCTGTGGGGCTCCGTTCTGCTGTGGCTTGCTCCAGCCTTCTGTGGCTTGCTCCGCCCTGCTGGTGGAGTCTCTTTGTTATGGCAGGTTGCCTCGGCAACAGAAGGCTGCGTCAGCCCTGGGCGGTACTTCAGTAGGGGGAAATAGCGTCAGTAGTGGCGGATGCCCCTCCCGCACCGTGCTGCACAGTCCTAGATGCCGGCAGCAAAACTCTCAGCCCTGAGCGCCTCCAATCACTGCCCTGATTGTCCCTGTCAGAATGGGACCCGCCGAGCCCAATAACCCAGCTTTCTGCCTCAGAGTCCGTCCTCTCTCTCTCTCTTCCTCTCCCCAAGCTGAACAGTTGACTCTCTCACTGGCGCCCCAGTAGCCTGCTGATAGGGCACTGGCATCTGTGTGATCTCCCGTGTCACTGCCCACTGCGCTTTCTCAGATCACGTTTCCCAAAAATCTTTTGGTCTGGCTCATTGTCCAAGTCCCATTCAATCAGATGGACATGCCAATTTGCCCTTCCAAATCTCAGATTGCTGGTATAACAAGGGCACCCAGAACACTGAGTTTTGTGCCTGGTGTCGCTGTGCTGCGGAACCGGCCGCAGCGGACACACGAGCCGCCTGGGCTAGCGTCCCATGACTCTCCCACAACTGGGACTTTCAACGTTCTGTGGGCAATAAAGATCTGTCCGAGAATGTGTTTAGGACTCACCCGTTGGGCCTTAACTGAGAGGTACAATCTGGAGTCACCTCTACGACGCCATCTTGGAAGCCCTCAGTCTCCCAATATTATTGTGTGAAAGTCTGTCTCTTTGTAAGTCATTAAGAACTTGCCTTATATATCTAGGTGCTCCTGCTTTGGGTCCATATATATTTAGAATCCTTAGCTCTTCTGGTTGTAGCCACTCATTTAGAGCCTCAGTGAATAATGCACACCAGGGTAATAGTTGAGCAGCTTTTATACGGCCACTCATTTTGTGCCTCACTAAGTGATATACACCTGAGGAATTCTCTGGATTCTATTTGATACTACCACTCATTGAGAAACTTGTTGGGCCCAAAGTGGCTCCGGCCGGATGTCGTGCTTGTGAAGGCGAGGCCAAGAGTTCAAGGCCAACCAACCTCAGCAACCTTACAAGCTCTCATTGATTGGCAAAAAAAAAAAAAGAAACTTGTTGAATAATTCACAATGGAGCAATAGTCAAGTGTCTATTTTATATGGTTTATCATTCAAAGTTTCAGTGAATAATGAAATTCTACGGAGTAATCAGGACGCTATTTAAGATAACAACAAATAAAGTGTCTCCCTGAATAAAACACTCCTGGGTGACAGTCGAGAGTCTATTTCATATGAACTCTAGTTTTGTGTATCACTGAGTAATACACACCTGGAGCAGTGTCAGGAGTCTCTTTGGTATGGACGCTCAAACGGAACCTGTTTGATTAATGCACAGATGGATAACAATGAGGAGTCTGTGTCATACGGCTACCCCTTCAGACAAGCAGTGATAAATGCACATGTGGAGTAATTAGAAGTCTGTTTCCTATGGCCCCTATTTCACAACCTCACTGAGTATTACGCACGTGTAATAGAGCCTGGAGTCTATTATTCATGGCCACTGATTCAGAGAATGACTAAATGATGCACAGCTGCAGAATAGTCACAAGTCTCTTTCCTACACTTACGAGCCTCACTAAGTGTAAACACCTGGGAAAAGAGTCAGGATTTACCCTTATCCCCTCATTCAGAGTCTTGCTAAATAATGCGCACCTGTGAAATAGTCAGAAATCTCTTTCATGGAGACACATATTCAGAGCCTTGGTGAATAAGACAGGCCCTTGCTATAGTAAGGAATCTAATTAATATGGCCACATCTTCTGAGCCTCACTGAATAATACAGACCTATAGCATAATTGGGAGTCTATTTCCCAGGGACCTTCATTCAGAGCCTAGGTAAATAATGTACACCCATGGAGTAGCCCAGAGTCTGTAATATTAGGACACATATTCATAGACTCAGTGGATAATATGCACGTGTGGATTAGTCAGGATTCCATTTTGTATGGCCACTGACATGTAACCTCAGTGAAAAATACACAAATATAAAGCACCCAGCAGTCTATTTCATGTAGACACCCATTCAGAGATTCACTCAATAACAGAAATATTTAAGAGAGATGGCAACCTGTTTCATATGGTCACACAGAAAGAGCCTCACTGAGTAATGCACACCTGGAGAAGTGTTAGGAGTCTACTTTATACAGCCTCTCATTTACAGCCTCATGGAATAATGCACACGTGTGGAATACACACTAGTCTGTTTTATATGTTCACGCAAACCAAAGCCTGAGTGAGTTGTACACAACTTTAAAATAGTCACTAGTCTACTCCATATGCCCAAGTATTTAGAGTCAGAGTCAATAATGCAATCCTGTGGACTAGTCAGAAAACAAATTCATATGGCCAAAGGGTTTTAGAGCCTCAGTGAATAATACATAACTGAAAAATTGTCAGGAAGCTATTACATGTGGCATCAATTTCAGAGCCTCATTGAATAGGAAACACCTGTATTGTAGTCAGAATCCTGTTTCATACAGCCACATATTCAGAGTGTAACTGAGTAACATACACCTTGGGAAAATCAGGATTCTATTTCGAATAGCCACTCATTTAGAGGCGAATGTAAAAACGCACGCATAAGGAGTATTCAGGAATCTCTATTTTATGGCCAATCATTCAGAGCCTCACAGAAGTATACAGACCTATGGCAACGTCAGAAGTGTACTTTCCATGGCCACTTATTCAGGACGTCAGGGAAGAGTCATATATACTTGGAAAATACTCAGGATTCTATTATATATAGCCACTTATTCAGAGACTCACAAAATAACGCACATGTAAAGTATAGTCTGGAGACTCATTGATATGACCCTACACTCAGCGACTCAGTGGCCAATGCAGAACTAGAAAATAGTCAAGAGTATAGAGTCAGGAGGTTTTGTTATGTGGTCACTCGTTCAGAATCTCACAGAAGAATACACATCTGGGGAATAGTCAGAGTCCAAGTCATATGGCCACCCAATCACAGCATTACCGAATAATGCATGATAGGGCAATAGTAAGGAGTCTATTTCATGTGGCCTCTCATTCAGAGCTACAGTGCATAATAAACATCTGTAGAGTAGTCATGACCCGATTTAAGATAGCCCCAAATTAAGCGGCTCCATGAATGATACAAACACTTGTCAGAGTCAGGAGACTATTTGATATTGACACTCATACAGAACCTTTTCGAGTACTGCACATGTGAGGAATAATCACTAGTCTCTTTCATACGGTGATTCGTTTAAAGAATCCAAATGTAACGCACACCTGTGGAGTAAAATGTGTTCTATTTCGTAAGGTCACTCTTTCAGTGTTTTAGTGAAAAGTATGTATATCTGATCAGCCAGGAATCTCTTTCCCATGGACACCCGTTCAGGGCCTCTGTGAAGAACACTCCCCTCAATAATAGTCAAGGGTCTACTTCAAATGGCTACACGTTCAGAGTCTCTGTACATAATGAGCACCTACCTGAGTCTCCTTCTTTTTATGCCCACTTAGTAAGAGTCTCATTCAATAATACACACCTGGGGAAAAGGGAATAGTCTACCTCATGTAGCCACTCATTTAGAGCCTCAGTGAATAATTCACACCAGGGTAATGGTCTATCATTCAAAGTTTCAGTGAATAATGACCTTCAATGGAGTAATCAGGAGGCTGTTTAAGATAGCCACAAATTAAGTGCTTCCTGAATGATACACACCTGGGTGACAGTCGGGAGTCTATTTCATATGAACTCTAGTTTTGTGTATCACTGAGTAATACACAACTGGAGCAGTGTCAGGAGTCTATTTGTTATGGATGCTCAAAAAGAACCTGTTTGATTAATGCACACATGGATAGCAATGAGGAGTCTGTGTTATATGGCCACTCCTAAACACAAACAGTGAATAATGCACATGTGGAGTAATCAGAAGTCTGTTTTCTATGGCCCCACTTTCACAGCCTCACTGAGTATATCACCCTTGTGATAGAGACTGGAGTCTATTTTTTATGGCCACTCATTCAGAGAATTTCTAAATAATGCACACCTGCATAATAGTCAGAAGTCTCTTTCCTAAGGACACTCGATAAGAGCCTCAGTGAGTGTAAACACCTGGAGAAAGAGTCAGGATTTTCCTTTATCCCCTCATTCAGAGTCTCGCTAAATCATGTGCACCTGTGGAACAGTAAGGAGACTCTTTCATGTGGCCTTTAACTCGGAGTGTCACTGAATAATGTGGTGTAGTCAGGAGTCTATTTCATGGAGACACATATTCAGAGCCTCTGTGAATAAGACGTCCCTTGCTATAGTAAGGAATCTAATTAATGTGGCCATATCTTCTGAGCCTCACTGAATAATACACACCTGGAGAATAATTGGGAGTCTATTTTCCATGGACCTTCATTCAGAGCCTCGGTAAATAATGTACACCCATGGAGTAGCCTGGAGTCTGTTATATTAGGACACACATTCAAAGCCTCACTGGACAATATGAACGTGTGGATTAGTCAGGATTCCATTTTGTATGGCCACTGATTCATAACCTCAGTGAAAAATGCACAAATGTAAAGTACTCAACAGTCTATTGCTTAAAGACACTCGTTCAGAGATTGACTGAATAACACAAATATTTAAGACAGACAGCATCCTGTTTCATATCATCACACCAAAAGAGACTCACTGAGTAATGCACACCTGGAAAAGTGTTAGGAGTCTACTTTATACAGCCTCCCATTAACAGTGTTGGGGAATAATGCACGTGTGTGGAATAGACACTAGTCTGTTTTATTTATTTATTTATTTATTTTTATTTTTATTTTTTTCAATCAACGAGAGCTTCTGAGTTTGCTGAGGTTGGTTGGCCTTGAACTCTTGGTCTCGCCTTCACAAGCCCCACGACATACGGTCTGAGCCACTTTGAGCCCCTACTAGGCAGTTTTATGTGGCCAGGAAAAGTATAGCATGAGTGAGTAGTATGCAACATTGGAATAGTCACTAGTCTACTCCATATGCCCAAGTATTTAGAGTCAGAGTCAATAATACACGCCTGCGGATTAGTCAGAAAACAACTTCATATGGCCAAAGAGTTTCAGAGCCTTAGTGAATAATACACCCTTAGGACGCTATTTAATGGGGCATCAATTTCAGAGCTTCCTTGAATAGGAAACACCTGTATTGTTGTCAGGATTCTATTTTCTATAGCCACATATTCAGAGCCTAACTGAATAACATACACCTTGGAAAAAGTCAGGATTCTATTTCGTATAACCACTCATTTAGAAGCCAATGTAAAAACGCACACCAGAGGAGTATTCAGGAGTCTCCATTTTATGGCCACTCATTCAGAGCTTCACAGAATAATACCAGAGCTTCACAGACCTATGGAAACATCAGGAGTGTACTTTCCATGGCCACTTATTCAGAACCTCAGTGAAGAGTCATATATATATGAAAAATACTCAGGATTCTATGATATACAGTCACTTATCCGGAGACTCACGGAATACTGCACACCTAAGAAATAGTCTGGAGACTCTTTGATATGACCCTACACCCAGCGACTCAGTGGCCAATGCAGAACTATAAAATAGTCAAGAGGATAGCGTAAGGAGTTTATGTTATGTGGTCAATCGTTCAGAAGACCACTGAAGAATACACACCAGGGGGAATAATCAAAGTCAAAGTCATGCGGCCACCCAATCACAGCATTACCGAATAATGCACAAAGGGGCAATAGTAAGGAGTCTATTTTATGTTGCCTCTCATTCAGAGCTTCTGTGCGTAATAAACAGCTGTGGTGAAGTCAGAACTTGATTTAATGTAGCCCCAAATTAAGCAGCTCTGTGAATGATACACACACGTGTCAGAGTCAGGAGACTATTTGATATAGACACTCATACAGAACCATTTATAGTACTGCACATGTGAGGAATAATCACTAGATTGTTTCATATGGTGATTCATTTGGAGAATCCAAAGATAAACACACGCCTGTGGAATAAAATAGGTTTTCATCCCTAAGGCCACCTTTCAGTGTTTTAGTTAATAGTATGTATATCTGATAAGTAAGAAGTCTCTTTTACATGGCCACTCGTTCAGGGCCTCTGTGAAGAACAATCCCCTCAAAAATATTCAGGGGTCTACTTCAAATTGCTACACGTTCAGAGTCTCTGTACATAATTAACACCTGGGCAATACACCTGAATCTCTGTTTTTTTTTAATGCCTACTTAGTCAGAGTCTCATTCAATAATACACACCTGCAGAAGTGTGAAGGGTCTACTCATGTAGCCACTCATTTAGAGCCTCAGTGAATAATGCACACCAGGGTAATAGTCAAGCAGCATTTAAACGGTCACTCGTTTTGTGCCTCAAGGAGTGATATACACCTGAGGAATCCTCATGATTCTATTTGATACAAACACTCGTAGAGATAATTGTTGAATAAATCACAATGCAGCAATAGTCAGGTGTCTATTTTATATACTCTATCATTCAAAGTTTCAGTGAATAATGACCTTCTATAAAGTAATCAGGACGCTGTATAAGATTGCTATGAATTAAGTGCCTTCCCGAATGATACACACCTGGGTGACAGTCAGGAGACTATTTCTTATGAACTCTAGTTTTGTGTATCGCTGAGTAATACACACCTGGGGCATGGTCAGGAGTCTATTTGGTACGGACTCTCAAACGGAACCTGTTAGATTAATGCACACATGAATAACAATGAGGAGTCTGTGTCATATGGTTACTCCTTCAGGCAAATAGTGAATAATGCACATGTGTGGTAATTAGAAGTCTGTTTCCTATGGCCCCTCTTTCACAGCCTCAGTGAGTATTATGTACTTTTGATAGAGTCTGGAGTCTATTTTTTATGGCCACTCATTCAGAGAATCACTAAATAATGCACAACCATAAAATAGTCAAAAGTCTCTTTCTTATGGCAACTCGTTAAGAGCCTCACTAAGTGTAAAAACTTGCAAAAAGTGTAAGGATTTACCTTTAACCCCTCAATATGAGTCTCGCAAAATAATGCGCACGTGTGGAATAGTCAGAAGACTCTTTCATGTGACCTATAACTCGGAGTGTCACTGAAAAATGTGGTGTAGTCAGGAGTCTATTTCATGGAAACACATATTCAGAGCATCGGTGAATAAGACAGGCCATTGCTATAGTAAGGAATCTGATTAATATGGTGACATCTTCTGAGCCTCACTGAATAATACACACCTGGAGAATAATTGAAAGTCTATTTTCCATGGACCTTCATTCGGAGCCTCGGTAAATAATGTACACTCGTGCAGTAGCCAGGAGTCTGTTATATTAGGACACACATTCATAGCATCAGTGGACAATATGCACGTGTGGATTAGTCAGAATTCCATTTTGTATGGCCACTGACTCGTATCCTTAGTGAAAAATGCACAAATGTAAAGTACTCAGCAGTCTATTTCATACAGACACTCATTGAGAGATTCACTGAATAACACAATATTTAAGATAGAGAGCATCCTGTTTCATATGGTCACACAGAAAGAGAGTCACTGAGTAATACACACCTGGAGAAGTGTTAGGAGTCTACTTTATACAGCCTCTTATTTATGGCCTCGGGGAATAATGCACACGTGTGTAATAGACAGTAGTCTATTTTATATGACCTTGAAAAGCAAAGTCTGAGTGAGTAATACGCAACTTTGGAATAGTCACTAGTCTACTCCATATGCCCAAGTATTTAGGGTCAGAGTCAATAATACATGCCTGCGGTCTAGTCAGAAAACAATTTCATATGGCCAAAGAGTTTCAGAGCCTCAGTGAGAAATACATAGCTGGAAAATATTCAGGACGCTCTTACATGTGGCATCAATTTCAGAGCTTCATTGTATAGGAAACACCTGTATTGTAGTCAGAATCCTGTTTCATACAGCCACATATTCAGAGCCTAACTGAGTAACATAGGTTTTGGGAAAAGTCAGGATTCTATTTCGTATAGCCACTCACGTAGAGGTGAATGTAAAAACGCACGCCTGAGGAGTATTCAGGAGTCTCTATTTTATGGCCACTCATTCAGAGCTTCACAGAATAATACAGACCTATAGAAACCTCAGGAGTGTATTTCACACTTACTCAAGACCTCAGTGAATTGTCATATATATATGAAAAATACTCAGGATTCTATGATATACAGCCACTTATCTTGAGACTCACGGAATAATGCACACCTAAGGGATAGTCTGGAGACTCTTTGATATGACCCTACACCCAGCGACTCAGTGGCCAATGCAGAACTAGAAAATAGTCAAGAGTATAGAGTCAGGAGGTTTTGTTATGTGGTCACTCGTTCAGAATCTCACAGAAGAATACACACCTGGGGAATAGTCAGAGTCCAAGTCATATGGCCACCCAATCACAGCATTACCGAATAATGCACGATAGGGCAACAGTAAGGAGTCTATTTCATGTGGCCTCTCATTCAGAGCTTCAGTGCATAATAAACAGCTGTGGAGTAGTCAGGACCCGATTCAAGATAGCCCCAAATTAAGCAGCTCCGTGAATGATACACACACTTGTCAGAGTCAGGAGACTATTTGATATTGACACTCATACAGAACCTTTTCGAGTACTGCACATGTGGGGATAATCAATAGTCTCTTTCATATGGTGATTCGTTTAAAGAATCCAAAAGTAACGCACACCTGTGGAGTAAAATGTGTTCTATTTTGTAAGGCCACTCTTTCATTGTTTTAGTGAATAGTATGTATATCTGATAAGCCAGGAATCTCTTTCCCATGGACACCCGTTCAGGGCCTCTGTGAAGAACACTCCCCTCAAGAATAGTCAAGGGTCTACTTCAAATGGCTACACGTTCAGAGTCTCTGTATATAATGAACACCTACCTGAGTCTCCTTCTTTTTATGCCCACTTAGTAAGAGTCTCATTCAATAATACACACCTGGGGAAAAGGGAATAGTCTACCTCATGTAGCCACTTATTTAGAGCCTCAGTGAATAATGCACACCAGGGTAATAGTCGAGCAGCTTTTACACGGCCACTCATTTTGTGCCTCACTGAGTGATAGACACCTGAGGAATCCTCTTGATTCTATTTGATACTACGACTCGTTGAGGACCTTGTTGACTAATTCACAATGGAGCAATAGTCAGGTGTCTATTTTATATGGTCTATCATTCAAAGATTCAGTGAATAATGACCTTCAATGGAGTAATCAGGACGCTGTTTAAGATAGCCACAAATTAAGTGCTTCCTGAATGATACACACCTGTGTGACAGTCTGGAGTCTATTTCATATGAACTCTAGTTTTGTGTATCGCTGAGTAATACACACCTGGAGCAGTGTCAGGAGTCTATTTGTTATGGATGCTCAAAAGTAACCTGTTTGATTAATGCACACATGGATAGCAATGAGGAGTCTGTGTCATATGCCTACTCCCAAACACAAACAGTGAATAATGCACATGTGGAGTAATCAGAAGTCTGTTTCCTATGGCCCCACTTTCACAGCCTCACTGAGTATTTCACCCTTGTGATAGAGTCTGGAGTCTATTTCTTATGGCCACTCATTCAGAGAATTTCTAAATAATGCACACCTGCATAATAGTCAGAAGTCTCTTTCCTAAGGACACTCGATAAGAGCCTCAGTGAGTGTAAACACCTGGAGAAAGAGTCAGGATTTTCCTTTATCCCCTCATTCAGTGTCTCGCTAAATAATGTTCACCTGTGGAATAGTAAGGAGACTCTTTTATGTGGCCTTTAACTCGGAGTGTCACTGAATAATGTGGTGTAGTCAGGAGTCTATTTCATGGAGACACATATTCAGAGCCTCTGTGAATAAGACTTCCCTTGCTATAATAAGGAATCTAATTAATGTGGCCATATCTTCTGAGCCTCACTGAATAATACACACCTGGAGAATAATTGGGAGTCTATTTTCCATGGACCTGCATTCAGAGCCTCGGTAAATAATGTACACCCATGGAGTAGTCTGGAGTCTGTTATATTAGGACACACATTTATAGCCTCAATGGACAATATGCACGTGTGGATTAGTCAGGATTCCATTTTGTATGGCCACTGATTCATAACCTCAGTGAAAAATGCACAAATGTAAAGTACTCAACAGTCTATTTCTTAAAGACTCTCGTTCAGATATTGACTGAATAACGCAAATATTTAAGACAGACAGCATCCTGTTTCATATGATCACTCCAAAAGAGCCTCACTGAGTAATGCACACCTGGAAAAGTGTTAGGAGTCTTCTTTATACAGACTGTCATTAACAGCCTCAGGGAATAATGCACATGTGTGGAATAGACACTAGTCTGTTTTATTAATTTTTTTAATATTTTTATTTTTTTCCAATCAATGAGAGCTTCTGAGTTTGCTGAGGTTGGTTGGCCTTGAACTCTTGGTCTCGCCTTCACAGGCCCCAAGACATACGGCCTGAGCCACTTTGAGCCTCTACTAGTCAGTTTTATGTGGCCAGGAAAAGCATAGCATGAGTGAGTAGTATGCAACATTGGAATAGTCACTAGTCTACTCCATATGACCAAGTATTTAGAGTCAGAGTCAATAATACACGCCTGCGGACTAGTCAGAAAACAATTTCATATGGCCAAATAGTTTCAGAGCCTCAGTGAATAATACATACCTGGGAAATTCTTTGGACGCTATTTAATGGGGCATCAATTTCAGAGCTTCCTTGAATAGGAAACACCTGTATTGTTGTCAGGATTCTATTTTCTATAGCCACATATTCAGAGCCTAACTGAATAATATACACCTTGGAAAAAGCCAGGATTCTATTTCATATAGCCACTCATTTAGAGGCCAATGTAAAAACGCACACCTGAGGAGTGTTCAGAAGTCTCTATTTTATGGCCACTCATTCAGAGCTTCACAGAATAATACAGACTATGGAAACGTCAGGAGTGTACTTCCCATGGCCACTTATTCAGAACTTCAGTGAAGAGTCATATATATATGGAAAATACTCAGGATTCTATGATATACAGTCACTTATCTGGAGACTCACGGAATAGTGCACACCTAAGAAATAGTCTGCAGACTCTTTGATATGACCCTACTCCCAGCGACTCAATGGCCAATGCAGAACTATAAAATAGTCAAGAGGATAGCGTAAAGAGTTTATGTTATGTGGTCAATCGTTCAGAAGCTCACTGAAGAATACACACCAGGGGGAATAGTCAAAGTTCAAGTCATGTGGCCACCCAATTACAGCATTACCGAATAATGCACAGAGGGGCAATAGTAAGGAGTCTATTTCATGTTGCCTCTCGTTCAGAGCTTCTGTGTGTAATAAACAGCTGAGGTGAAGTCAGAACTTGATTTAATGTAGCCCCAAATTAAGCAGCTCTGTGAATGTTACACACACCTGTCAGAATCAGGTGACTATTTGATATAGGCACTCATACAGAACCATTTTTAGTACTGCACATGTGGGGAATAATCACTAGATTGTTTCATATGGTGATTCATTGGAGAATCCGAAGATAAACACACATCTATGGAATAAAATTGGTTTTCATTCCTAAGGCCACCTTTCAGTTTTTTAATTAATAGTATGTATATCTGATAAGTAAGAAGTCTCTTTTACATGACCAGTCGCTCAGGGCCTCTGTGAAGAAGAATCCCCTAAAAATATTCAAGGGTCTACTTCAAATTGCTACACGTTCATAGTATCTCTACATAATTAACACCTGGGCAATACACCTGAGTCTCTGTTTTTTTTTTAATGCCTACTTAGTCAGAGTCTCATTCAATAATACACACCTGGAGAAGTGTGAAGGGTCTACCTCATGTAGCCACTCATTTAGAGCCTCAGTGAATAATGCACACCAGGGTAATAGTCGAGCAGCATTTAAACCATCACTCGTTGTGTGCCTCACGGAGTGATATACACCTGAGGAGGGGAGGAGGCAAGATGGCGTCATAGAGGTGACTCCGGATTGCAGCTCTCGGTGAAGGCGCAGAGGGTGAGTCCTAGCCGCATTCTCGGATGTTCCTTTTATGCCCACAGAGCGTTGAAAGTCCCAGGTGTGGGAGAGACACGGGACGCTAGCAGCTGGCTAATGCAACCGGCTTCCACCGCCTCTACGGCTGGCGCCGCAGCGGGACCCGGCACGGAACTCACTGGTCTGGGTGCCCTGTTAAACCGGCAATCTGAGATTTGGAAGGGCAGATTGGCATGTCCATCTGATTGAACGGGACTTGGACAATGAGCCAGACCAGGAGTTTCCTGGGAAGCGTGATCTGAGCCGGGGTAGTGGGCAGCGGCACGGGAGATTGCATGGATCCCAGTGCCCTATCGGCAGGCTCCTGGGGCGCCAGTGAGAGAGTGGACCTTTCAGCTTGGTGAGAGGAAGAGAGAGAGAGAGAGGACGGACTCTGAGGCAGGGAGCTGGGTGATCGGGCTTGGCAGGTCCCACACTCACGGGGACAAGCAGGGCAGCGACTGGAGGTGCTTGGGGCTGAGAGTTTTGTTGCCGGCATTTAGGATGGTGCAGCCCGGTCAGGGAGGGGCGTCCACGATTCCTGACGAAGTGCACCCCCACTTAAGTACCACCCAGGACTGACGCAGCATGCCGTTGTCGAGGCAACATGCCATAACAGAGAGAGTCCACCAGGCCGCAACAGGGCGGACCCGTGTTAGCAGGTCAGAGCCCCGGCAGGCAAATAGTGAATAGACTGCCACCTAGTGGGGCAGGACAGTGCAAAAGATACTCATAAACAAAGCCCAAACTCCCTGAGACAGAGCATCTAAGGGTGAAAAAAAAAAGAGTGGTGTTTTATGAGTTCTTTTGCAGCAGACATAACCTCCCAACAACCCTGAATGAACAACGGAGCTCACAGCTCAGCACTGGAGCTCCTATAAAGCACAGACTGTCTCCTCAAGCAGCTCCCTGACCCCTGTATATCCAAGGAGTCACCCCAGAAAAGGACTAATCAGACTTACATTTGGCTGGCATCATTCTGGAACAAGGGCAGCAGAAAAAGAAACTGATATCATCTCGCAATGTTCTGCAGCTGCTGCAGGTATACCCCAGACAAGCAGGGCCTGGAGTGGAACTCAGCACTCATACAGCAGAGAGGATAGATCATTAGAGGGAAAACTAAGTAACAGAAATACTTCATTTTCAACAATCTCAGTGTCCACGCAGAGACCCAATTGAAAAATCAGCCACTACTAAGACGACAGGGGGATAAATCCATAAAGATGGGAAGAAACCAGCGCAAAAAGGAGGAAAGCACCCGAAACCAAAACACCTCACCTCCAAAAAAGGACCAAAACTCCTCACCAGCAAGGGAACAAAGCTGGACGGAGAATGAATGTGACGAAATGACGGAATCAGAATTCAGAAAGTGGATAATGAGAAACTTCAGTGAGGTAAAGGAACATGTTCTAAACCAGTGCAAAGAAACTAAGAACCTTGCAAAAAGATTTGAAAAAAGATTCGAGGAATTGATAACAAGAATGGACAACTTTGAGAGGAATATAAATGAATTGAAGGAGCTGAAAAACACAACACGAGAACTTCGCGAAGCATGCACAAGTTTCAACAGCCGAATTGACCAAGCAGAAAGAAGAATATCAGAAGCTCAAGATCAACTCAATGAAATAAAATGAGAAACCAAGATTAAAGAAAAAAGTACAAAAAGGAATGAACAAAATCTCCAAGAAATGTGGGACTATGTGAAGAGACCCAACCTACGTTTGATAGGTGTAGCAGAATGTGACGAAGAGAATGAATCCAAGCTGGAAAACACTCTTCAGGATATTATCCAGGAAAATTTCCCCAACCTAGCAAGACAGGCCAATACTCAACTCCAGGAAATACAGAGAACACCACAAAGATACTCTGCAAGAAGAGCAACCCCAAGGCTCATAATCGTCAGATTCACCAGGGTGGAAACGAAGGAGAATATACTAAGGGCAGCCAGAGAGAAAGGTCAGGTCACCCACAACGGGAAGCCCATCAGACTCACAGCAGATCTCTCGGCAGAGACTCTACAAGCCAGAAGAGAGTGGGGGCCAATATTCAACATCCTTAAAGAAAAGAGATTTCAACCCAGAATTTCATATCCAGCAAAACTGAGCTTCATAAGTGAAGGAAAAATAAAATCCTTCATGAACAAGCAAGTACTCAGAGATTTTGTCACCACTAGGCCTGCTTTACAAGAGCTCCTGAAAGAGGCACTACACATAGAAAGAAACAATCAGATCCAGCCATCCTAAAAGCATACCAAATGCTAAAGACCATCAACAAAATGAAGAATGTACATGAACCAATGGGCAAAACAGCCAGCTAGCATCAAAATGGCAGTATCAAATTCACACATAACAATATTAACCCTGAATGTAAATGGGCTAAATGCAGCAATCAAAAGACACAGACTGGCAAATTGGATAAAAAATCAAAACCCATCGGTGTGCTGTATCCAGGAAACCCACCTCACATGCAAAGATACACAAAGGCTCAAAATAAAGGGATGGAGGAAGATTTACCAAGCAAATGGAGAGCAAAAAAAAGCAGGAGTTGCAATTCTCATCTCTGATAAAATAGACTTTAAAGCAACAAAGATCAAAAGGGACAAAGAAGGTCACTACATAATGGTAAAATGATCGATACAACAAGAAGAGAAAACGATTCTAAATATATATGGACCCAATGTAGGAGCACCCAGATATATAAGGCAAGTTCTTAATGACTTACAAAGAGACTTAGACTCCCACACAATAATAGTGGGAGACTTTAACACTCCACTGTCAATAGCAGACAGATCAACCAGACAGAAAATTAACAAGGATATCCAGGACTTGAACTCAGACCTGGAACAAGCAAACCTGATAGACATTTACAGAACTCTCCACCCCAAATCCACAGAATATACATTCTTCTCAGCACCACATCACACCTACTCCAAAATTGACCACATAATTGGAAGTAAAGCACTCCTCAGCAAATGCAAAACAACGGAAATCATAACAAACAGTCTCTCAGACCATAGTGCAATGAAGATGGAACTCAGAATTCAGAAAATAACTCAGAACCGCACAGCTTCATGGAAACTGAACAACTGGCTCTTGAATGTTGATTGGATAAACAATGAAATGAAGGCAGAAATAAAGAAGTTCTTTGAAACCAATGAGAACGAAGACAGAACGTACCAGAATCCCTGGGACACATTTAAAGCAGTCTGTAGAGGACAATATATAGCAATAAGTGCCCACATGAGAAAAGTGGAGAGATCCAAAATTGACACCCTATCGTCAAAGTTGAAAGAGCTAGAGGAGCAAGATCAAAAAAGCTCAAAACCTAGCCGAAGACAAGAAATAACTAAGATCAGAGCAGAACTGAAAGAGATAGAGACAAGAAAAACCCTTCAAAAAATCAACAAATCTAAGAGCTGGTTTTTTGAAAAGATCAACAAAATAGACAGACCACTAGCCAGACTGATAAAAAAGAAAAGAGAGAACAACCAAATAGATGCAATAAAAAACGATAAAGGGGAAATCACCACAGATTCCACAGAAATTAAAACCATCATCAGAGAATACTACAAACAACTCTATGCACATAAACTAGTAAACCAGGAAGAAATGGATAAATTCCTGGATGCCTGTGTCCTCCCAAGCCTAAACCAGGAGGAAGCTGAAACTATGAATAGACCAATAACAAGGTCAGAAGTTGAGGCAGCAATTAAGAGCCTACCACACAAAAAAAGCCCAGGTCCAGATGGGTTCACAGCCGAATTCTACCAGACACACACAGAGGATCTGGTACCATTCCTTCTGAAAATATTCTAAATAATCCAAAAAGAGGGAACCCTTCCCATATCATTTTATGAGACCAACATCATCCTGATACCAAAACCTGGCAGAGACTCAACAAGAAAAGAAAACTTTAGGCCAATATCCATGATGAACATAGATGCAAAAATCTTCAATAAAATACTGGCAAACCGATTGCAACAGCACATTAAAAAACTTATCCATCATGATCAAGTAGGATTCATCCCGGGCATGCAAGGCTGGTTCAAAATACGCAAGTCTATAAATTTAATTCACCACATAAACAGAAGCAAAAACAAAAAAAACATGATTATCTCAATTGACGCAGAGAAGGCATTTGACAAAATTCAACAGCCCTTTATGCTAAAAACCCTCAATAAACTTGGTATTGATGGAACATATCTCAAAGTAATAAAAGCTATTTACGACAAACCAACAGCCAATATCATACTTAATGGGCAAAAACTGGAAGCATTCCCTTTGAAATGCGGCACTAGACAAGGATGCCCTCTCTCATCACTTCTATTCAACATAGTACTGGAAGTTCTAGCCAGAGCAATAAGTCAAGAAAAGGAAATAAAGTGTATTCAAATAGGAAAGGTGGAAGCCAAATTGTCTCTATTTGCAGACGACATGATAGTATACCTAGAAGACCCCATCACCTCAGCCCAAAAGCTTCTGCAACTGATAAGTAACTTCAGCAAAGTCTCAGGATATAAAATCAATGTGCAAAAATCACAAGCATTCCTATACACCAATAACAGACTTAAAGAGAACCAAATTAAGAAGGAACTGCCATGCATAATCGCTACAAAGAAAATAAAACACCTAGGAATACAACTCACTAGGAATGTAAGGGACCTCTTCAAGGAAAATTACAAACACCTGCTCAACGAAGTAAGAGAGGACACGAACAGATGGAGAAAAGTTCCATGTTCGTGGTTAGGAAGAATCAATATTGTGAAAATGGCTATACTGCCCAAAGTAATTTACACATTCAATGCTATCCCCATCAAACTACCATTGAATTTCTTCATAGAACTGGAAAAAACCACCATGAATTTCATATGGAACCAAAAAAGAGCCCGCATAGCCAAGTCAATTCTAAGCAAAAAGAACACAGCGGGAGGCATCACGCTACCAGACTTCAAACTATACTACAAGGCTACAGTAATGAAAACAGCATGGTACTAGTACCAAAACAGAGATATAGACCTATGGAACAGAACAGAAACATCGGAGGCAACACAACATATCTACAACCATATCATCTTTGATAAACCAGACAAAAACAGGCAATGGGGAAAGGATTCCCTATTTAATAAATGGTGTTGGGAAAACTGGCTAGCCATGTGCAGAAAGCAGAAACTGGACCCCTTCCTGACACCTTACACTAAAATTAACTCCAGATGGATTAAAGACTTAAATGTAAGACCTGACACCATAAAAACCCTAGAAGAAAATCTAGGCAAAACCGTTCAGGACATAGGAGTAGGCAAGGACTTCATGAACAAAACAGCAAAAGCATTGGCAACAAAAGCCAAAATAGACAAATGGGACCTAATCAAACTCCACAGCTTCTGCACGGCAAAACAAACAGTCAGTAGAGTGAATCGACAACCATCAGAATGGGAAAAAATCTTTGCAGTTTACGCATCTGACAAAGGGCTGATATCCAGAATTTACAAAGAACTCAAACAGATTTACAGAAAGAAAACAAACAAGCCCATTTAAATATGGGCAAAGGATATGAACAGACACTTTACAAAAGAAGACATACATGAGGCCAACAAACATATGAAAAAGTGCTCATCATCATTGGTCATTAGAGAGATGCAAATCAAAACCACATTGAGATATCATCTCACACCAGTTAGAATAGCGATCATTAAAAAATCTGGAGACAGCAGATGCTGGAGAGGATGTGGAGAAATAGGAACACTCTTACACTGTTGGTGGGAATGTAAATTAGTTCAACCATTGTGGAAGACAGTGTGGCGATTCCTCAGGGACCTAGAAATAGAAATTCCATTTGACCCAGCAATCCCATTACTGGGTATCTATCCAAAAGATAGTGAATCGTTCTACTATAAGAACACATGCACACGAATGTTCATTGCAGCACTGTTTACAATAGCAAAGACCTGGAACCAACCGAAATGCCCATTGATGATAGACTGGACTTGGAAAATATGGCACATATACACCATGGAATATTATGCAGCAATCAGAAATGATGAGTTTGTGTCCTTTGTAGGGACATGGATGAATCTGGAGAACATCATTCTCAGCAAACTGACACAAGAACAGAAAAAGAAATCCCGCATATACTCATAGGCGGGTGAGAAAAATGAGAACACATGGACACAGAGAGGCGGTCTACTATACACTGGGGACTGTTGGGGGAAATGGGGGAGGGACAGCGGGGGGGTTGTGGGGGATAGCCTGGGGATGAATACCAAGTGTGGGTGAGGGGGAGGAAGGCAGCAAAACACACTGCCATGTGTGTACCTATGCAACTATCTTGCACGTTCTGCACATGTACCCCAAAACCTATAATGCAATAAAAATTTAAAAAAAAAAATAAAAACAACTTATCCATCAGGATCAAGTAGGATTCATCCCAGGGATGCAAGGCTGCTTCAACATACGCAAGTCTATAAATGTAATTTACCACATAAACAGAAGCAAAAAAAAAAACGACATGATTATCTCAATTGACGCAGAGAGAGCATTTGACAAAATTCAACAGCCCTTTATGATAAAAACCCTCAATAAACTTGGTATTGATGGAACATATCTCAAAGTAATAAAAGTTTTTACTACAAACCAACAGCCAATATCATACTTATTGGGTAAAAACTGGAAGCATTCCCTTTGAAATCCGGCACTAGACAAGGATGCCCTCTCTCACCACTTCTATTCAACATATTACTGGAAGTTCTAGCCAGAGCAATCAGGCAAGAGAAAGAAATAAATGGTATTCAGATAGGAAAGGTGGAAGCCAAATTGTCTCCATTTGCAGACGAATGATAGTGTACCTAGAAGACCCCATCACCTCAGACCAAAAGCTCCTGCAATTGATAAGCAACTTCAGCAAAGTCTCAGGATATAAAATCAATGTGCAAAAATCACAAGCATTCCTATACGCCAATAACAGATTTAAAGAGAACCAAATTAAGAACGATCTGCCATTCACAATTGCTACAAAGAAAATAAAATACCTAGGAATACAACTCACTAGGAATGTAAGGGACCTCTTTAAGGAAAACTACAAACACCTGCTCAACGAAATAAGAGAGGACACAAATAGATGGAGAAACATTCCATGTTCGTGGTTAGGAAGAATCAATATTGTGAAAATGGCTATACTTCCCAAAGTAATTTACACATTCAATGCTATAACCATCAAACTACCATTGAATTTCTTCACAGAACTGGAGAAAACAAGTATAAATTTCATATGGAACCAAAAAAGAGCCTGCATAGCCAAGTCAATTCTAAGGAAAAAGAACACAGCGGGAGGCATCATGCTACCAGACTTCAAACTGTACTGCAAGGCTACAGTAATCAAAACAGCATGGTACTGGTACCAAAACAGAGATATAGACCAATGGAACAGAACAGAAACATCGGAGGCAACACAGCATATCTACAACCATATCATCTTTGATAAACCAGACAAAAACATGCAATGGGGAAAGGATTCCCTATTTAATAAATGGTGTTGGGAAAACTGGCTAGCCAAGTGCAGAAAGCAGAAACTGGACCCCTTTTTGACACATTACACTAAAATTAACTCCAGATGGATTAAAGACTTAAACGTAAGACCTGACACCATAAAAACCCTTGAAGAAAATCTGGGCAATTCCGTTCAGTACATAGGAGTAGGCAAGGACTTCATGAAGAAAACACCATAAGCATTGAAAACAAAAGCCAAAATAGACACATGGGACCTAATCAAACTCCACAGCTTCTGCATGGCAAAAGAAACAGTCACTAGAGTGAATCGGCAACCATCAGAATGGGAAAAAATCTTTGCAGTTTACACATCTGACAAAGGGCTGATATCCAGAATTTACAAAGAACTCAAACAGATTTACAGAAAAAAATCAAACAAGCCCATTCAAAAATGGGCAAAGGATATGAACAGAAACTTTACAAAAGAAGACATACCTGAGGCCAACAAACATATGAAAAGGTGCTCATCATCACTGGTCATTAGATATATGCAAATCAAAACCACATTGAGATGTCATCTCACACCAGTTAGAATGGCGATCATTAAAAAATCTGGAGACAGCAGATGCTGGAGAGGATGTGGAGAAATAGGAACACTCTTACATTGTTGGTGGGAGTGTGAATTAGTTCAACCATTGTGGAAGACAGTGTGGCGATTCCTCAGGGACCTAGAAATAGAAATTCCATTTGACCCAGCAATCCCATTACTGGTTATATATCCAAAAGACTATAAATCATTCTACTATAAGGACACATGCACACGAATGTTCATTGCAGCACTGTTTACAATAGCAAAGACCTGGAACCAACCCAAATACCCATCGATGATAGACTGGACTGGGAAAATGTGGCACATATACACCATGGAATATTATGCAGCAATCAAAAATGATGAGTTTGTGTCCTTTGTAAGGACATGGATGAATCTGGAGAACATCATTCTCAGCAAACTGACACAAGAACAGAAAAAGGAATACTGCATATACTCACTCATAGGTGAGTGAGATAAATGAGAACACATTGACACAGAGAGGCAGTCTACTATACACTGGGGACTGTTGGGGGAAATGGGGGAGGGACAGCGGGGGGGCTTGGGGGGATAGCCTGGGGATGAGTACCAAGTGTGGGTGAAGGGGAGGAAGGCAGCAAAACACACTGCCATGTGTGTACCTATGCAACTATCTTTCACGTTCTGCACATGTACCCCAAAACCTATAATGCAATAAAAATTAAAAAAAAATAAGAGGGAAACTCCGTCTGAAAACAAAAAATAAATAAATAAATAATTTTAAAAAAACCACATTCATAGCCTCAGTGGAAAATATGCAAATGTGGATTAGTCAGGATTTCATTTGGTATGGCCACTGACTTGTAACCTCAGTGAAAAATTTACAAATGTAAAGTACTCAGCAGTCTATTTCATATAGACACTCATTAAGAGATTCACTGAATAACACGTATATTTAAGATAGACAGCATCAGGTATCATATGGTCACACAGAATGAGCCTCACTGAGTAATGCACACCTGGGTAAGTGTTAGGAGTCTACTTTATACAGCCTCTCATTAACAGCCTCAGGGAATAATGCACACGTGTGGAATAGACATTAGTCTATTTTATATTTCCGCGAAAAGTAAAGCCTGAGTGAATAATATGCAACGTTGTAATAGTCACTAGTCTACTCCACATGCCCAAGTATTTAGAGTCAGAATCAATAATACTCCCCTGTGGTCTAGTCAGAAAACAATTTCATATGGCCAAAGAATTTCAGAGCGTCAGTGAATAATACTTACCTGGGAAATAATCAGGACGCTATTACATGTGGCATCAATTTCAGAGCTTCATTCATTAGGAAACACCTGTAGTGTAGTCAGAATGCTGTTTTATACAACCACATATTCAGAGCCTAACTGAGTAACATACGTTTTGGGAAAAGTCAGGATTCTATTTTGTATAGCCACTCATTAAGAGCCGAATGTAAAAATGCACGCCTGAGGGGTATTCAGGAATATCTATTTTATAACCACTCATTCAGATCTTCACAGAATAATACAGACATATGGAAACGTCAGACGTGTACTTCACAAGGCCAACTATTCAGGACATCAGTGGAAAGTCATATATATCTGGAGAATACTCAGGATTATATGATATATAGCCACTTATTCAGAGATTCACGGAATAATGCACACCTAAGGAATAGTCTGGAGGCTCTTTGATATGACCCTACATGAAGAGACTCAGTGGCCTATGAAGAACCATAAAATAGTCAGGAGGATAGAGTCAGGAGGTTATGTTTGTGGTCACTCGTTCAGAATCTCACTGAAGAATACACACCTGTGGAATAGTCAGAATCTAAGTCATATGGCCACCCAACCACAACATTACCGAATAATGAACAATGGGGCAATAGTAAGGAGTCTATTTCATGTGGCCTCTCATTCAGACCTTCAGTGCGTGATAAACAGCTGTGGAGTAGTCAGGACCGGATTTAAGGTAGCCCCAAATTAAGCAGGTCCATGAATGATACATACACGTGTCAGAGTCAGGAGACTATTTGATATAGACACTCATACAGAACCATTTTGAGTACTGCACATGTGGAGAATAATCACTAGTCTGTTTCATATGGTGATTCATTTGGAGAATCCAAAGATAACGCACACCTGTGGAGAAAATTCTGTTCTCTTTTGTAAGGCCACCCTTTCTGTGTCTTATTGAATAGTATGTATATCTGATAAGTCAGGAATCTCTTTCACATGGCCACTCGTTCAGGGCCTCTGTGTAAAACACTCTCCTCAAGAATAGTCAAGGGTCTACTTCAAATGGCTACACGTTCAGTGTCTCTGTACCTAATGAACACATGGGCAATGCACATGAGTCGCGTTTCTTTTATGCCCACTTAGTCAGAGTCTCATTCAGTAATACACACCTGGGGAAGAGTGAAGGGTCTACCTCATGTAGAAACTCATTTAGAGCCTCAGTGAATAATGCACACCAGGTTAATCATCGAGCAGCTTTTATATGGCCACACATTTTGTGCCTCACTGAGTGATGTACAGCTGAGGAATTTTCAGGATTCTATTTGATACAACCACTCATTGAGAAACTTTTTGAATAATTCACAATGGAGCAATAGTCAGGCGTCTGGTTTATATGGTCTATCTTTCAAAGTTTCAGTGAATAATGACCTTCTATGGAGTAATCAGGACGCTGTTTATGATAGCCACGAATTAAGTGCCTTCCTGAATGATACACACCTGGGTGACAGACAAGAGTCTATTTCATATGAACTCTAATTTTGTGTATCGCTGAGTAATACATAACTGGGGCAGTGTCAGGTGTCTATTTGGTATGGATGCTCAAACGGAAACTGTTTGATTAACAAACACATGGATAACAATAAGGAGTCTGTTTCATATGGCTACTCCTTCAGACAAACAGTGGATAACGCACTTGTGGAGTAATTAGACGTCTGTTTCCTGTGGACCCTCTTTCACAGCCTCACTGAGTATTATGCACCTGTGATAGAGTCTGGAGTCTATTTTTTATGGCCACTTATTCAAGGAATCACTAAATAATGCATACCTGCGAAATAGTCAGAAGTCTCTTTCCTATGGCCACTCGTTAAGAGCCTCACTATGTGTAAACACCAGAAAAAAGAGTTAGGATTTACCTTTATCCCCTCATTCAGAGTCTAGCTAAATAATGCGCTCCTGTGGATTAGTCAGGAGACTCTTTCATGTCGACTCTAACTCGGAATGTCACTGAATAATGTGGTGTAGTCTGGAGTCTATTTCATGGAGACACATATTCAGAGCCTTGGTGAATAAGAGAGGCCCTTGCTATAGTAAGGAATCTAATTAGTATGGCCACATCTTCTGAGCCTCACTGAATAATACACACCTGGAGAATAATTGGGAGTGTATTTTCCATGGACCTTTATTCAGAGCCTCGGTCAATAATGTACACCCATGGAGTAGCCAGGAGTCTTTTATATTAGGACACACATTCATAGCCTCAGTGGATAATATGCACGTGTGGATTAGTCAGGATTCCATTTTGTATGGACACTGACTCGTAACCTCAGTGAAAAATGCACAAATGTAAATTACTCAGCAGTCTATTTCAAATACACACTCATTTAAATATTTACTGAATAACACATGTATTTAAGATAGACAGCATCATGTTTCATATGGTCACACAGAATGGGCCTCACTGAGTAATGCACACCTGGGGAAGTGTTAGGAGTCTACTTTATACAGCCTCTCATTTACAGCCTCGGGAAATAATGCACACGTGTGGAATAGACACTAGTCTGTTTTATATGACCACGAAAAGCAAAGCTTGAGTGAGTAATATGCAACTATGGAATAGTCACTAGTCTACTCCATATGCCCAAGTATTTAGTGTCAGAGTCAATAATATACACTGGTGGAATATTCAGAAGACAACATCATATGACCAAAGAGTTTCAGAGCCTCAGTGAGTAATACATACCTGGGAAATACTCAGAACGCTATTACATGTGGCATCAATTTCAGAGCTTCATTGAATAGGAAACACCTGTATTGTAGTCAGAATCCTGTTTCATATAGCCATATATTCAGAGCCTAACTGAGTAACATATGCCTTGGGAAAAGTCAGGATTCTATTTCGTATAGCCACTCATTTAGAAGCGAATGTAAAAACGCATGCCGGAGAAGTATTCAGGAGACTCTATTTTCTGGTCACTCATTCAGAGCTTCAAAGAATAATACAGACCTATGGAAACATCAGGAGGGTACTTCACATGGCCATTTATTCAGGACCTCAGTGAAGAATCATATATATCTAGAAAATACTCAGGATTCTATTATATATAGCCACTTATCCAAAGAGTCACGGAATAACGCACACCTAAGGAGTAGTCTGGAGACTCTTTGATATGAGCCTACACGTAGCGAATCAGTGGCCAATGCAGAACTGGAAAATAGTAAAGAGGATAGAGTCAGGAGTTTATGTTATGTGGTCACTTCTTCACAATCTCACTGAAGAATACACACCTGGGGAATAGTCAGAGTCCAAATCATATGGCCACCCAATCACACCATTACTGAATAATGCACAATTTGGCAATAGTAAGGAGTCTATTTTAAGTGGCCTCTCATTCAGAGCTTTAGTGCATAAAAAACAGTTGTGGAGTAGTAAGGACCCTATTTAAGGTAGCCTCAAATTAAGCAGCTCCTTGAATAATACACACACGTGTCAGAGTCAGGAGACTATTTGATATAGACACTCATACAGAACCTTTTCGAATACTGCCCATGTGGGGAATAATCACTAGTCTCTTTCATATGGTGATTCATTTGGAAAATCCAAAAGTAACGCACATCTGTGGAGTAAAATGGGTTCTATTTCGAAAGGACACTCTTTCAGTGTTTTAGTAAATAGTATGTATATCTGATAAGTCCTGAATCTTTTTCACATGGCCACTCGTTCAGGGCCTCTGTGAAGAACACTACCCTCAAGAATAGTCAAGGGTCTACTTCAAATGGCTACACGTCCAGAGTCTCTGTAGTTAATGAACACCTGGGCAATACACAAGAGTCCCTTTTTTTATATGCCCACTGAGTCAGAGTCTCATTCAATAATACACACCTGGGGAAGAGTAAAGAGTCTACCTCATGTGTCCACTCATTTAGAGCCTCAGTGAATAATGCACACCAGGGTAATAGTCAAGAAGCTTTTTTATGGCTACTCATTTTGTGCCTCACTGAGTGATATACAACTCAGGAATCCTCAGGATTCTATTTGGTACTCGTTGAGAACCTTGTTGAATAATTCACAATGGAGTAATAGTCAGGTGTCTATTTTATATGGTCTATCATTCAAAGTTTCAGTGAATAATGACCTTCTATGGAGTAATCAGGACGCTGTTTAAGATAGCCACGAATTAAGTGCCTTCCTGAATGATACACACCTGGGTGACAGAAGGAAGTCTATTTCATATGAACTCTAGTTTTGTGTATCGCTGCATAATACACACCTGGGGAAGTGTCAGGAGTCTATTTGGTATGGACGCTCAAACGGAACCTGTTTGATTAATGCACACATAGATAAAAATAAGGAGTCTGTGTCATACGGCTACTCCTTCCCACAAAGAGTAAATAACGCACATGTGGTTTAATTAGAAGTCTCTTTCCTATTGGCCCTGTTTCACAGCCTCATTGAGTATTACACACGTGTGATAGAGTCTGGAGTCTATTTTTTATGGCCACTCATTCAGAGAATCACTAAATAATGCACACCTGCGGAAGAGTCAGAAGTCCCTTTTCTATGGCAACTTGTTTAGAGCCTCACTGAGTGTCAACACCTGGGGAAAGAGTCAGGATTTACCTCTATTCTCTCATTCAGAGACTCCCTAAATAATTCGCACCTGTGGAATAGTCTGGAGACTGTGTCCTGTGGCCTCTAACTCGAAGTGTCACTGAATAATGTGGTGTAGTCAGGAGTCCATTTCATGGAGACACATATTCAGGGCCTCAGCGAATAAGACAGGCCCTTGCTATAGTAAGGAATCTAATTAATATGGCCACATCTTCTGAGCCTCACTGAATAATACAAACCTGGAGAATAATTGGGAGTCTATTTTACATGGACCTTCATTCAGAACCTTTGTAAATAATGTACACCCTTGGAGTAGCCAGGAGTCTATTATATTAGGACACACATTCATAGCCTCAGTGGAAAATATGCACATGTGGATTAGTCAGGATTCCATTTTGCATGGCCACTGACTCATAACATAAGTGAAAAATGCACAAATGTAATGTACTCAGCAGTCTATTTCATACAGGCACTCATTCAGAGATTCACTGAATAACACATATATTTTAGATAGACAGCATACTGTTTCATATGTTCACAGAGAAAGAGCCTCACTGAGTAATACACACCTGGGGAAGTGTTAGGAGTCTACTTTATACAGCCTCTCATTTACAGCCTCAGGGAATAATGCACAGGTGTGGAATAGACACTAGACTGTTTTGTATGGCCACAAAAAGCACAGCCTGAGTGAGGAGTATGCAACTTTGAAATAGTCACTAGTCTACTCCATATGCCCAAGTATTTAGAGTCAGAGTCAATAATACACGCCTGTGGACGAGTCAGAAAACAATTTCATATGGCCAAAGAGTTTCAGAGCCTCCGTGAATAATACATACCTGGGAAATACTCAGGATGCTGTTACGTGTGGCATCAATTTCAGAGATTCATTGAATAGGAACACCTGTATTGTAGTCAGAACCCTGTTTCATACAGCCACATATTCAGAGGCTAACTGAGTAACGTACGCCTTTGGAACAGTCAGGATTCTATTTCGTATAGCCACTCATTTAGAGGCAAATGTAAAAACGCACTCCTGAGGAGTATTCAGTAGTCTCTATTTTATGGCCACTCATTCAGAACTTCACAGAAGAATACAGACCTATGGAAACGTCAGGAGTGTACTTCACATGGCCACTTATTCAGAACCTCAGTGAAGAATCATATATATCTGGAAAATACTCAGGATTCTATGATATATAACCACTTATCCGGAGACTCACGGAATAATGCACACCTAAGGAATAGTCTGGAGACTCTTTGATATGAGCATACACGCAGCGTCTCAGTGGCCAATGCAAAACTAAAAAAATAGTCAAGAGGATAGAGTCAGGAGTTTATGTTATGTGGTCACTCGTTCAGAATTTCACTGAAGAATACACACCTGGGGAATAGTCAGAGTCCAAGTCATATGGCCACCCAATCACAGCATTACCAAATAATGCACAATGGGGCAATAGTAAGGGGTCCATTTCTTGTGGCCTTTCATTCAGAGCTTCAGTGTGTAATAAAGATCTGTGGAGTAGTCAGTACACGATTTAAGGTCGCCCAAAATTAAGCAGCTTCGTGAATAATACACACACGTTTCAGAGTCAGGAGACTATTGGATATAGACACTCATACAGAACCTTTTCAAGTACTGCACATGTGGGGAATAATCACTAGTCTCTTTGATATGGTGATTCATTTGGAGAATCCAAAAGTAACGCACACCTATTGAGCAAAATGGGATCTATTTTGTAAGGCCACTCTTTCTGTGTTTTATTGAATAGTATGTATATCTGATAAGTCAGGAATCTCTTTTACATGGCCACTCCTTCCGGTCCTTTGTGAAGAACACTCCTCTCAGGAATAGTCAAGGGTCTACTTCAAATGGCTACACGTTCAGAGTCTCTGTACATAATGAACACCTGGGCAATACACCTGAGTCTCCTTTTTTTATGCCCACTTAGTCAGAGTCTCATTCAATAATACACACCTGGGGAAGAGTGGAGAGTCTACCTCATGTAGCCACTCATTTAGAGCCTCAGTGAATAATGCACACCAAGGTAATACTCAAGCAGCTTTTACACAGCCTCTCATTTTGTGCCTCAGTGAGTGATATACACCTTAAGAATCCTCAGGATTCTATTTGATACTACTATTTGTTGAGTTTCTTGTTGAATAACTCACAATGGAGCAATAGTCAGGTGTCTATTTTATATGGTCTATCATTCAAAGTTTAAATGAATAATGACCTTCTATGGAGTAATCAGGATGCTGTTTAAGATAGCCACGAATTAAGTGCCTTCCTGAATGATACACACCTGTGTGACAGTCGGGAGACTATTTCCTATGCACTCTAGTTTTGTGTATCACTGAGTAATACACACCTGGGGCAGTGTCAGGAGTCTATTTGGTATGGAAGCTCAAACGGAACCTGTTTGATTAATGCACACGTGGATAACAATGAGGAGTCTGTGTCATATGGCTACTTCTTAAGACAAACAGTGAATAATGCACATGTGGAGTAATTAGAAGTCTGTTTTCTATGGCCCCTCGTTCACAGCCGAACTGAGTATTATGCACTAGTGATAGCGTCTGGAGTCTATTTTCTATGGCCACTCATTCAGATAATCAATAAATAATGCACACCTGCAAAATAGGCAGAAGTCTCTTTCCTATGGCCACTTGTTAAGAGCATCACTAAGTGTAAACACCTGGAGAAAGAGTCAGGATTTACCTTTATTCCCTCATTCAGAGTCTCACTAAATAATGCGCACCTGTGGAATAGTCAGGAGACTCTTTCATGTGGCCTCTAACTCGGAGTGTCACTGAATAATGTGATGTAGTCAGGAGTCTATTTCATGGAGACACATATTCGGAGCCTCGGTGAATACGACAGGCCCTTGCTTAGTAAGGAATCTAATTATATGGCCACATCTTCTGACCCTCACTGAATAATACACACCTGGGGAATATTTGTGAATCTATTTTCCATGGACCTTCATTCAGAGCCTCGTTAAATAATGTACACCCGTGGATTAGCCAGGAGTCTTTTATATTAGGACACACATTCATAGCCTCTGTTGATAACATGCACGTGTGGATTAATCAGGATTCCATTTTGTATGGGCACTGACTCGTAACATCAGTGAAAAAAGCACAAATGTAAACTACTCAGCATTCTATTTCACGTAAACACTCATTCAAAGATTCACTGAATAACACAAATATTTAAGATAGAAAGCATCCTGTTTCATACGGTCACACAGAAAAGCCTCACTGAGTAATGCACACCTAAGAAGTGTTAGAAGTCTACTTGATACAGCCTCTAATTTACAGCCTCAGGGAATAATGCACACGTGTGGAATAGACGCTAGTCAATTTTATATGGCCACGAAAAGCAAAGCCTGAGTGAGTAATGCGCAATTTTGAAATAGTCACTAGTCAACTCCATATGCCTAAGTATTTAGAGTCAGAGGCAATAATGAACGCCTGTGAACGAGTAAGAAAACAATTTCATATGGCCAAAAAGTTTCAGAGCCTCAGTGAATAATACATACCTGGGAAATACTCAGGATGCTATTTCATGTGGCATCAGTTTCAGAGCTTCACTGAATAGGAAACACTTGTATTGTAGTCAGAATTCTGTTTCATACAGACACATATTCAGAGCCTAACTGAGTAACATACGCCTTGGAAAAATTCAGGATTCTATTTCGTATAGCCAGTCATTTAGAGGTGATATTAAAACCCACGCCTGAGAAGTATACAGGAGTCTGTATTTTATGGCCACTCATTCAGAGCTTCACAGAATAATACAGACCTTTGGAAATGTCAGGAGTGTACTTCACATGGCCACTTATTCAGGACCTCAGTGAAAAACCATATATATCTGGAAAATACTCAGGATTCTATGATATATAGCCACTTATTCAGAGACTCACGGAATAATGCACACCTAAGGAATAGTCTGGAGATCCTTTGATATGACCCTACACCCAGCAACTCAGTGGACAATGCCGAACTGAAAAATAGTCAAGAGGATAGGGTCAGGAGATTATGTTATGTGGTCACACGTTCAGAATCTCACTGAAGAATACACACCTGGGGAATAGTCAGAGTCCAAGTCTTACAGCCACGCAATCACAGCATTACTAAATAATGCACAATGGGGCAATAGTAAGGGGTCCATTTCTTGTGGCCTTTCATTCAGAGCTTCAGTGCATAATAAAGAGCTTTGGAGTAGTCACTACACGATTTAAGGTAGCCCCAAATTAAGCAGCTTCGTGAATGATACACACACGTGTCAGAGTCAGGAGACTATTAGATATAGACACTCATACAGAACCTGTTCGAGTACTGCATATGTGGGGAATAATCACAAGTCTGTTTCATATGGTGAATAGTTTGGATAATTCAAAAGTAACGCACACCTCTGGAGTAAAATGGGTTTTATTTCCTAAAAACAATCTTTCAGTGTTTTAGTGAATAGTATGTGTATCTGATAAGTCAGGAATCTCTTTCACATGACCACTCGTTCAGGGCCTCTGTGAAGAACACTCCCCTCAATAATAGTCGAGGGTCTACTTCAAATGGCTACATGTTCAGAGTATCTGTATATAATGAACACCTGGGCAATACACCTGAGTCTCTTTTTTTTTATGTCCACTTAGTCAGAGTCTCATTAAATAATACACACCTGTGGAAGAGTGAAGAGTCTACCTCATGAAGCCACTCATTTAGTGCCTCAGTGTATAATGCATACCAGGGTAATAGTCAAGCAGCTTTTATACGGCCACTAATTTTGTGCCTTACTGAGTGATATATACCTGAGGAATCATCAGGATTTTATTTGGTACTACCACTCATTGAGAACCTTGTTGTATAATTCACAATGAAGCAATAGTCAGGTGTCTATTTTATATGGTCTATCATTCAATGTTTCAGTGAATAATGACCTTCTATGGAGTAATCAGGATGTTGTTTAAAATAGCCACCAATTAAGTGCCTTCCTGAATTATACACACCTGTGTGACAGTCAGGAGTCTATTTAATATGAACTCTAGTTTTGTGTATCACTGTGTAATATAGACCTGCGGCCGTGTCAGGAGTCTATTTGGTATGGACTCTCAAACGGAACCTGTTTGATTAATGCACACATGGATAACAATGAGGAGTCTGTGTCATTCCTATAATTTTTCAGACAAACATGAATAATGCACATGTGGAGTAATTAGAAGTCTGTTTTCTATGGCCCCTCTTTCAAAGCCTCACTGAGTATTACACACTTGTGATAGAGTCTGGAGTCTATTTTTTATGGACACTCATTCAGAGAATCACTAAATAATGCACACCTGCGAAATAGTCAGAAGTCTCTTTCCTATGGCCACTCTTTAAAAGCCTCAATAAGTTTAGACACCTGAGGAATGAGTCAGGATTTACCTTTATCCCCTCATTCAGAGTCTTGCTAAATAATGCACACCTGTGGAATAGTCAGGAGACTCTTTCATGTTGCCTCTAAATCGGGGTGTCACTGAATAATGTGGTGTAGTCAGAAGTCTATTTCATGGAGACACATATTCAGAGCCTCAGTGAATAAGACGGGCCCTTGCTATAGTAAGGAATCTAATTAATATGGCCACATCTTTTGAGTATCACTGAATAATACACACCTGTAGAATAATTGGGAGTCTATTTTTCATGAACCTTCATTCAGAGGCTCGGTAAATAATGAACACCCATGGAGTAGCCAGGAGTCTGTTATATTAGGACACACATTCATAGCCTCAATGGATAATATGCACGTGTGGATTAGTCAGCATTCCATTTTCTATAACCACTGACTCGTAACCTCGTGAAAAATGCACAAATGTAAAGTACTCAGCTGTCTATTTCATGTAGACTCTCATTCAGAGATTCACTGAATAACACAAATATTTAAGATAGACAGCATCCTGTTTCATATGGTCACACAAAAAGAGCCTCACTGAGTAATGCACACCTGGGGACGTGTTAGGAGTCTACTTTATACAGCCTCTCATTTACAGCCTCAGGAAATCATGCACATGTGTTGAATAGACACGAGTCTATTTTATATGGACACGAAAAGCAAAGTCTTAGTGAGTAATATGCAACTTTGGAATAGTTACTAGTCTACTCTATATGCCCAAGACTTTAGAGTCAGAGTCAATTATACAGGCAAGTGGACGAGTCAGAAAAAAAGTCCATATAGTTAAATAGTTTCAGAGCCTCATTGAATAATACATACCTGGGAAATACTCAGGACGCTGTTACAGGTGGCATCAATTTGAGAGTTTCATTGAATAGGAAACACCTGTATTGAAGTCAGAATCCTGTTTCGTACAGGCACATATTAAGAGCTTAACTGAGTAACATACGCCTTGGGTAAAGTCAGGATTATATTTCATATAGCCTCTCATTTAGAGGTGAATGTAAAAACGCACGCCTGAAGAGTATTCAGGAGTCTCTATTTTATGGCCACTAATTCAGAGTTTCACAGAATTATACAGACCTATGAAAACGTCAGGAGTGTACTTCACATGGCCAAATATTCAAGACCTCAGTGAAGAATCATATATATATGGAAAATACTCAGGATTATATGATATGTAGCCACTTATCCAGAGACTCACAAAATAATGCACACCTAAGGAATAGTCTGGAGACTCTTTGATATGACCCTACACACAGCAACTCAGTGGCCAATTCAGAACCGGAAAAGAGTCAAGAGGATAGGGTCGGGAGTTTATGTTATGTGGTCACACGTTCAGAATCTCACTGAAGAATACACACCTGGGGAATTTTCAGAGTTTAAGTCACATGTCCACCCAATCACAGCATTACTGAATAATGAACAATGGGGCAATAGTAAGGAGTCTATATCATGTGGCCTCTCATTCAGAGCTTCAGTGTGTAAGAAACAGCTGTGGAGTAGTAAAGACCCGATTTAAGGTAGCCCTAAATTAAGCGGCTCCATGCATGATACACATAAGTGTCAGAGTCAGGAGACAATTTGATATAGACATTCATACAGAACCTTTTCGAGTACTGCACATGTGGGAAATAATCACTAGTCTCTTTTATATGGTGATTCGTTTGGAGAATCAAATAGTAAACCACACCTGTGTAGTAAAATGGGTTCTATTTCATAAGTCCACACTTTCAGTGTTTTAGTGAATAGTATGTATATCTGATAAGTCAGGAATCTCTTTCCCATGGCCACTCGTTCAAGGCCTTTGTTAAGAACACTAACCTCAAGAATCGTCAGGGGTTTACTTCAAATGGCTACATGTTCAGAGTCTCTGTACATAATGAACACCTGGGCAATAAACCTGGGTCTCTTTTCTTATGCCCAATTAGTCAGAGTCTCATTCAATAACACACACCTGGGGAAGAGTCTACCTAACGTGGCCACTAACTTAGAACCTCAGTGAATAATGCACACCAGGTTAATAGTCGAGCAGCTTTTATATGGCCACTCATTTTGTGCCTCACTGAGTGATATACACCTGAGGAATCCTCAGGATTCTATTTGGTACTACCACTCGTTGACAACCTTGTTGAATAATTCACAATTGAGCAATAGTCAGGTGTGTATTTCATGTAGTCTATCATTCAAAGTTTCAGTGAATAATGACCTTCTATGAAGTAATAAGGACGTGGTTTAAGATAGCCACGAATTAAGTGCCTTTCTGAAAAATACACACCTGTGTGACAGTTGGGAGTCTATTTCATATTAACTCTAGTTTTGTGTATCACAGAGTAATACAAACCTGGGGCAGTGTCAGGAGTCTATTTGTTATGGATGCTCAAATGGAAGCTGTTTGATTAATGCATACATGGATAACAATGAGGAGTCTGTATCATACGGATACTCCTCCAAACAAACGGTGGATAATGCACACGTGGAGGAATTAGAAGTCTGTTTCCTATGGCCCTTTTATCACAGCCTCACTGAGTATTTTGCACTTGTGATAGAGTTTGGAGTCTACTTTTTATGGCCACTCATTCAACGACTCACTAAATAATTAACAACTGTGGAATAGTCAGAAGTCTCTTTCCTATGGCCACACATTAAGAGCCTCACTGAAGGGAGACTCGCAAGACGGCGTCGTAGAAGCAACTCAGGATTGCAGCTCTCAGTGAAGGCGCAGAGGCTGCTACAGGTATACTCCAGACAAGCAGGGCCTGAAGTGGACCTCAGCACTCATACAGCAGAGAGGCTAGACAATTAGAAGGAAAACTAAGTAACAGAAATACTTCATCATCAACAATCTCAGCATCCACAAAGAGACCCAATTGAAAAATCAGCAACTACTAAGATGACAGGCGGACAAATCCATAAAGATGGGAAGAAACCAGCGCAAAAAGAAGGAAAAAACCCGAAACCAAAACACCTCACCTCCTACAAAGGACCAAAATTTCTAACCAGCAAGGGAAACAAGCTGGACGGAGAATGAGTGTGACGAAATGATGGAATCAGACTTCAGAAAGTGGATAATGAGAAACTTCATTGAGCTAAAAGAACATGTTCCAAATCAGTGCAAAGAAACAAAGAATCTTGAAAAAAGATTTGAAAAAAGATTCAAGGAATTGATAAAAAGAATGAACAACTTAGAGAGGAATATGAATGAACTGAAGGAGCTGAAAAACACAACACGAGAACTTCGTGAAGCATGCACAAGTTTCAACAGCCGAATTGACAAAGCAGAAGAAAAAATATCGGAAGTTGAAGATCAACTCAATGAAATAAAACGTAAAACCAAGATTAAAGAAAAAAGCACAAAAAGGAATGAACAAAATCTCCAAGAAATGTGGGACTATGTGAAGAGACCCAACTTACGTTTGATAGGCGTATCAGAATGTGATGAAGAGAATGAATCCAAGCTGGAAAACACTCTTCAGGATATTATCCAGGAAAATTTTCCCAACCTAGCAAGACAGGCCAATACTCAACTCCAGGAAATACAGAGAACACCACAAAGATACTCAGCAAGAAGAGCAACCCCAAGGCACATGATCGTCAGATTCACCAGGGTTGATATGAAGGAGAAAATACTAAGGGAAGCCAGAGAGAAAGGTCGCGTCTCCCACAAAGGGAAGCCCATCAGACTCACAGCAGATCTCACGGCAGAGACTCTACAAGCCAGAAGAGAGTGAGGGCCAATATTCAACAACTTTAAAGAAAAGAACTTTCAACCCAGAATTTCATATCCAGCCAAACTGAGCTTCATAAGTGAAGGAAAAATAAAATCGTTCATGAACAAGCAAGTACTCAGAGATTTTGTCACCACTAGGCCTGCTTTACAAGAGCTCCTGAAAGAGGCACTACACATAGAAAGAAACAACGAGTTCCACCCATCCTAAAAGCATACCAAAAGCTAAAGAGCATCAACAAAACGAAGAATCTACAAGAACCAACGGGCAAAGAGCCAGCTAGCATCAAAATGGCAGTATCAAACTCACACATAACAATATTAACCCTAAATGTAAATGGGCTAAATGCACCAATCAAAAGACACAGACTGGCAAATTGGATAAAAAACCAAAACCCATCGGTGTGCTGTATCCAGGAAACCCACCTCACACGCAAAGATACACAAAGGTTCAAAATAAAAGGATGGAGGAAGATTTACCAAGCAAATGGAGAGCAAAAAAAGCAGGAGTTGCAATTCTCATCTCTGATAAGGTAGACTTTAAGGCAACAAAGATCAAAAGGGACAAGGAGGGTCATTACATAATGGTAAAAGGATCAATACAACAAAAAGAGCTAACAATTCTAAATATATACGGATCCAATGCCGGAGCACCCAGATATATAAGGCAAGTTCTTAATGACTTACAAAGAGACTTGGACTCCCACACAACAATAGTGGGAGACTTTCAAACTCGACTGTCAATAGCAGACAGATCAACCAGACAGAAAATTAACAAGGATATCCAGGACTTGAACTCAGACCTAGAACAAGCAAACCTGATAGACATTTACAGAACTCTCCACCCCAAATCCACAGAATATACATTCTTCTCAGCACCACATCACACCTACTCTAAAATTGACCACATAATTGAAAGTAAAGCACTCCTCAGCAAATGCAAAACAACTGAAATCATAACAAACTGTCTCTCCGACCACAGTGCAATCAAGTTGGAACACAGAATTCAGAAAATAACTCAGAACCGCACAGCTTCATGGAAACTGAACAACTGGCTCTTGAATGTTGATTGGATAAACAATGAAATGAAGGCAGAAATAAAGAAGTTTTTTGAAACCAACGAAAATGAAGACACAACGTACCAGAATATCTGGGACACATTTAAAACAGTCTGTAGAGGAAAATATATAGCAATAATTGCCATCACGAGAAGAGTGGAGAGATCCAAAATTGACACCCTATCGTCAAAATTGAAAGAGCTGGAGGAGCAAGCTCAAAAAAGCTTAAAACCTAGCCGAAGACAAGAAATAACTTAAGATCAGAGCAGAACTGAAGGAGATAGAGACAAGAAAAACCCTTCAAAAAATTAATAAATCTAAGAGCTGGTTTTTTGAAAAGATCAACAAAATAGACAGACCACTAGCCAGACTGATAAAAAAGAAAAGAGAGAACAATCAAATAGATGCAATAAAAAACGATAATGGGGAAATCACCACAGATTCCACAGAAATTCAAACCATCATCAGAGAATACTACAAACAACTCTATGCACATAAACCAGTAAATCAGGAGGAAATGGATAAATTCCTGGACGACTGTGTCCTCCCAAGCCTAAACCAGGAGGAAGCCGAAACTATGAATAGACAAATAACAATGTCTGAAGTTGAGGCAGCAATTAAGAGCCTACCACACAAAAAAAGCCCAGGTCCAGATGGGTTCACAGGTGAATTCTACCAGACACACAAGGAGGATCTGGTACCATTTCTTCTGAAAATATTCCAAATAATCCAAAAAGAAGGAACCCTTCCCAAATCATTTTATGAGACCAACATCATCCTGATACCAAAACCTGACAGAGACTAAACAAGAAAAGAAAACTTGAGGCCAATATCCATGACGAACATAGATGCAAAAATCTTCAATAAAATACTGGCAAACCGATTGCAACAGCACATTAAAAAACTTATCCATCATGAACAAGTAGGATTCATCCCGGGGATGCAAGGCTGGTTCAACATACGCAAGTCTATAAATGTAATTCATCACATAAACAGAAGCAAAAACAAAAACCACATGATTATCTCAATTGACGCAGAGAAGGCATTTGACAAAATTCAACAGCCCTTTATGCTAAAAACCCTCAATAAACTTGGTATTGATGGAACATATCTCAAAGTAATAAAAGCTATTTATGACAAACCAACAGCCAATATCATACTTAATGGGCAAAAACTGGAAGCATTCCCTTTGAAATCTGGCACTAGACAAGGATGCCCTCTCTCACCGCTCTTATTCAACATAGTACTGGAAGTTCTAGCCAGAGCAATCAGGCAAGAAAAAGAAATAAAGGGTATTCAAATAAGAAAGGTGGAAGCCAAATTGTCTCTATTTGCAGACGACATGATAGTATACCTAGAAGACCACATCACCTCAGCCCAAAAGCTCCTGAAATTGATAGGCAACTTCAGCAAAGTCTCAGGATATAAAATCAATGTGCAAAAATCACAAGCATTCCTATACACCAATAACACACTTAAAGAGAACCAAATCAAGAAGGAACTGCCATTCACAATTGCTACAAAGAAAATAAAATACCTAGGAAAACAACTCACTAGGAATGTAAGGGACCTCTTTAAGGAAAACTACAAACCACTGCTCAACGAAATAAGAGAGGACACAAACAGATGGAGAAACATTCCGTGTTCGTGGTTAGGAAGAATCAATATCGTGAAAATGGCTATACTGCCCAAAGTAATTTACATAATAAATGCTATCCCTATCAAACTACCATTGAATTTCTTCACAGAACTGGAAAAAAACACCATGAATTTCTTATGGAACCAAAAAAGAGCCCGCATAGCCAAGTCAATTCTAAGCAAAAAGAACACAGCAGGAGGCATCACACTACCAGACTTCAAACTATACTACAAGGCTACAGTAATCAAAACAGCATGGTACTGGTACCAAAACAGAGATATAGACCAATGGAACAGAACAGAAGCATCGGAGGCAACACAACCTATCTACGGCCATATTATCTTTGATAAACCAGACAAAAACAAGCAATGGGGAAAGGATTCCCTATTTAATAAATGGTGTTGGGAAAACTGGCTGGCCATGTGCAGAAAGCAGAAACCAGACCCCTTCCTGACACCTTACACTAAAATTAACTCCAGATGGATTAAACACTTAAACGTAAGACCTGACACCATAAAAACTCTAGAAGAAAATCTAGGCAAAACCATTCAGGACATAGGAGTAGGCAAGGACTTCATGAATAAAACACCAAAAGCATTGGCAACAATAGCCAAAATAGACAAATGAGACCTACTCAAACTCCACAGCTTCTGCATGGCAAAAGAAACTGTCACTAGAGTGAATCGGCAACCATTAGAATGGGAAAAAATCTTTGCAGTTTACACATCAGACAAAGGGCTGATATCCAGAATTTACAAAGAACTCAAACAGATTTACAGGAAAAAAACAAACAAGCCCATTCAAAAATGGGCAAAGCATATGAACAGAAACTTTACAAAAGAAGACATACATGAGGCCAACAAACATATAAAAATTTGCTCATCATCACTGGTCATTAGAGAGATGCAAATCAAAACCACATTGAGATACCATCTCACGCCAGTTAGAATGGCAATCATTAAAAAATCTGGAGACAGCAAATGCTGGAGAGGATGTGGAGAAATAGGAACACTCTTACACTGTTGGTGGGAGTGTAAATTAGTTCAACCATTGTGGAAGACAGTGTGGCGATTCCTCAGGGACCTAGAAATAGAAATTCCATTTGACCTAGCAATCTCATTTCTGGGTATATATCCAAAGCACTATAAATCGTTCTACTATAAGGACACATGCACACGAATGTTCACTGCAGCACTGTTTACAATAGCAAAGACCTGGAACCAACCCAAATGCCCATCGATGATAAACTGGACTGGGAAAATGTGGCACATATACACTATGGAGTATTTTGCAGCAATCAAAAATGATGAGTTTGTGTCCTTTGTAAGGACATGGAGGAATCTGGAGATCATCATTCTCAGCAAACTGACACAGGAACAGAAAAAGAAATACCGCATATACTCACTCATAGGTGGGTGAGAAAAATGAGAACACACGGACACAGAGAGGCGGTCTACTATGCACTGGGTTCTATTGGGGGGAATGTGGGAGGGACAGTGGGGGGGGCTGGGGAGGGATAGCCTGGGGATGAATGCCAAGTGTGGGTGAAGGGGAGGAAGGCAGCAAAACACACTGCCACATGTGTACCTATGCAAGTATCTTGCACGTTCTGCACATGTACCCCACAACCTATAATGCAATAAAAGTTAAAAAAAATCACAAAGTACTTTATTACCAAAGAAACTTGGAATAATTACTTTAATGACTACATACGACTGTAGTATAATAGTTTTTTTGCAAAGTTTCTTCCTGAGACTTTTTTTCTCTAATTAAGTGACAAAATCTATGAAATTCTACCTTGGTAGACCTTTCCTTTGGTAAAATAAGGATAAACTTTACCAAAGTGCCTGTTGAAATTTTTCTCCAATAATTGATATTGATACAATAAAAATGTATTTTTAGGTGAGGTATTTTCTTTCTGGAGTCAATTCTGGAAGATACCAGAATTTAATCAATTAGCTCAGAGACACAGAACGAGTGCAACATGATAGAAACATTGTTTTTGATTTCAAGAATATAATTTTATAAGTGAAAAACTGAAAACATTTAACAAGTATTTTTCAATCCAAAGATGTCTTTCTCAGTCACTCAATACTTGTGATAAGACATTAATCTTGCTTTCCTTAAATTACATTTTCAGAATCATATTTTCTTTTAATATGATTCAAAATATTTAATATTGTTATGAATGTAGTTTCTCTGTCACTCCTAATTCAGAAGGAGAAAATAAAATAAATTTCTGAGTTTATGATCTTGATGTACTTTATATTTTAAAAAAGACAACTCAATTAGATGAATAAGGTTTATTATGTTTCTATTTGATGATTTTTATTCTTAAAAGAAGAGTTCTAAACAATGATGGTAACATGATTCTTTTCATGAAAAATTTTTTTTTAAAGGAGACTTTTGTAGGGAAAAATCACACACTTCCTTGTGTTACACAGCAAGCATTCTGTGTGTTATTTAGAGATTCTTTACCATGGAGGGTTGTCCAGTGGTAATTTACCAGGGAAAAAAAGGAGTGTCCAAAAATTTAATTATTATTTGACCTCAAATAATTATATGCCACTAAACTAATTAAAGAGCAAATTAACAATGTGCCACTAATGGGCAGTCTGCTGTTCGCATGACTCACTCATCTTTCACAAAGAATAAGTGATTTGTATTAGAAATGAGTTGGTAAGGATGTTTTGGGGGATAACTATCGCTGTCATTTCTATGTTAAATCACAGGCCCAACCTCTGGATAAAAATAGACAGGCTTATCATGAGCCAGGGAAATGGCAGCCCTAGCCTGATAGCTCTGACTCGAGGCCTTGTTTAAAAGCTATGACTCAGTGCAGGGCAGCCAGGGAGCTCTGGTTTTTTCAGTGCCTTCCAAACCAGCCATTCAGCCTCTAATATTCAGCTTGCGTGCCTCATGCTGATTATTTCTGTGAAGTCCGTCAGAATCAGCCTTATTCTCCCAAGCATTCATCTTCATTTCCAAGTGAATGAATGGGGATTTCAGTGGTACTACTGTTCACAGAGCAGAGCTAATAGTTCAATCAAAAAAAACAAAACACAAACAAAAAAATCAGTTAAAGAAACTCATAGAAGAATGTTAGTTCTAACAGAGGCTTTATATACATCAATGTGGAGTATATGGGTGTTTGTAGTGAGTGTGCCCCTGTAGCTAGTGCAGCTTATTCTTATGATGAGGATCAAAATATCCATAAGTATGAACAGTGATCCCCTATTTACACGTGTTATTATTAAGTGGATGTTTTTATTCGCATTTTCTTTTTATAACTTCATGCGATTTCTTCTATTCATTTCATCCCTCCCTGTAACTAAACCACAAAGATTTATTTTTTTATTACTTCTTTATTCAACAACCTGTAGTATAAGATAATTGGTAAAGCAAGAGGCAACAACCTAGAGCCCCAATATAAGTCACATTATATTTCCTTCAACAACAGCACAAATGTGATAATAAATTGCTATTGCTGGTGCACAGACACAACAGGGATTGTGCCTTACTGGAAAAACTATATTCTTTTTGGCAACCATGGGATGTAAACCCAGGGACAGTCTATTACTGCCATGCTTAGAGAGAAGCTAAGTTGGAAATCCAGATTTTTATGTGAATTCAATGGACTTTTAAAGGTTGGCAACTAATTTAAAATTTTAAACACTGTGCAGACCAGCAACCAATTTGCAAGCTATTTCTGGCATATGGGCTGCCAAAATGTGAACCCTCTGATTCAAACTCTAAAGTTTTAATGGCATCCTTTATTTCACTTTAATTTACTGAGAAATGATCCTCATTTTGTATTACTTCCCCTCAATAGAAATGTTGCAATAAACCATATAAATGTTGGGCCAAATATAACAACCACAGATTTTTACAAATAATTTGACAAAAATTAATTATAGTTACCATTTTATAAATGAGAAAAGAGATGCTTAGAGTAATTACATGATTTTCCCATTAGCAAAAAGCTGGTAGAGCTCATCCCCTCTGAATATTAATACCAATCTTGTTTCCTTTTCAGTCAACCTGCTCTGTGGACTGAGTTGTGTCTCCCCATCTCCAAATTCATATGTTGAAGCCCTAACCTCAATGTGATTGTCTTTAAGACCCGATCTTTAAGGTGAAATGAAGTCATAAGTGAGAGGCTCTAATTCATAGGACAGGTGTCTTTATAAGATGGAAAAAAGACACCAGAAGCCTTTGCACCAAGAAGAGGCCAGAGAGAGAAGGTGGCCATTTACAAACCAAGGAACTGGGCCTCAGGAATTACCAGCCCTGTTGACAACTTGATCTTGGACTTTCAGCTTCCTCAACTGTGAGAAAATAAACTTCTGTTGTTTAAACCAAAGGGGGGCAAACAACCACAGCCTCCTCCATTCAAAAGATCAGATACTCATTGCTTAGTATTTTCTCTTAGCCAATAACTTCCAGTCATCCATAATATCGAGTTCAAAATATTTCAATGTAAAGAAACCAATTCTATGGACATTTAAATGTCTGATCTTGTATAGTATATACTAGGGATGTAAATATATTTGTTGAATAAATGGTTGGTACAAAAAAAAAGAAAGAAAGAAAAGAGCCTCACTGAGTGTAAACACCTGGGGAAAGAGTCAGGATTTACCTTTATTCCCTCATTCAGAGTCTTGCTAAACAATGTGCACCTGGGGAAAGTGTCAGGATTTACCTTTCTCCCCTCATTGGGTTTCTCGCTAAATAATGTGCACCTATGGAATAGTCAGGAGACTCTCTCATGTGGCCTCTAACACGGAGTGTCACTGAATAATGTGGTTTAGTCAGGAGTCTATTTCATGAAGACACATATTCAGAGCATTGTTGAATAAGACAGGCCCTTGCTATTGTAAAAAATCTAATTAATATAGCCACATCTTCTGAGCCTCACTGAATAATACATACCTGGAGAATAGCTGTGAGTCTACTTTCCATGGACTTTCATTCAGAGCCTCGGTAAATAATGTACACCCGTGGAGTATCCAGGAGTCTGTTTTATTAGGACACACATTCATAGTCTCAGTGGATAATATGCATGTGTGGATTAGTCAGGATTCCATTTTGTATGGCCACTGACTCATAACCTCGGTAAAACATGCACAATTGTAAACAGCAGTCTATTTCATATAGACACTCATTCAGAGATTCACTGAATAACACAAATATTTAAGATAGACAGCATCCTGTTTTATACGGTCACACAGAAGGAGCCTCACTGAGTAATGCACACCTGGGGAAGTGTTAGGAGTCTACTTTATACAGCCTCTCATTTACAGCCTCAGGGAATAATGCACACGTGTGGAATAGACACCAGTTTGTTTTATATGGCCACGAAAAGCAAAGCCTGAGTGAGTAGTACGCAACTTTGGAATAGTCACCTGTCTACTCCATATGCCCATGTATTTAGAGTCAGAGTATATAATACCCAGATGTGGACAAGTCAAAAAACTATTCCATATGGCCAAAGAGTTTCAGAGCCTCAGTGAATAATACATACCTGGGAAATACTCAGGGCGCTGTTACATGTGGCATCAATTTCAGAACTTTATTGAATAGAAAACACCTGTATTGTAGTCAGAATCCTGTTTCATACAGCCACATATTCAGAGCCTAACTGAGTAACATATGCCTTGGGAAAATTCAGAATTCTATTTCGTATAGCCACTCATTTAGAGGTGAACATAAAAATGCACGCCTGAGGTGTATTCTGAAAGTGTATGGCACACTTTCAGAGATTCACTGAATAATACAAACATATGGAAACGTCAGGAGTATAATTTTCATGGCCACTTCTTCAGGCCCTCAGTGAAGAATTATATGTATCTGGAAAATACTCAAGATTCTATAATATATAGCCACTTATCCAGAGACTCACGGAATAATGCACACCTATGGAATAATCTGGAAACTCTTTGATATGACCCTACACCCAGCGACTCAGGGGACAATGCAGAACTGGAAAATAGTCAAGAGGATAGAGCCAGGGGTTTACGTTATGTGGTCACTTTATCCGAATCTCACTGAAGAATACACACCTGGGGAATAGTCAGAGTCCAAGTTATACGGCCACCCAATCACAGCATTACTGAATAATGCACAATGTGGCAATAGTAAGGAGTCTCTTTCATGTGGCCTCTCATTCAGAGCTTCAGTACATAACAAACAGCTGTGAAGTACTCAGGACCAAATTTAAGCTAGCCCAAAATTAAGTGGCTCCGTGCATGATACACACACGTGTCAGAGTCAGGAGACTATTGGATATAGACACTCATACAGAACCTTTTCAAGTACTGCACATGAGGGGAATAATCACTAGTCTCTTTGATATGGTGATTCGTTTGGAGAATCCAAAAGTAACGCACACATGTGAAGTAAAATGGGTTTTATTTCATAAGGCCACTCTTTCAGTCTTTCAGTGAATAGTATGCATATCTGATAAGTCAGGAATCTCTTTCCCATGGACACACGTTCAGGGCCTCTGTGAAGAACACTCCTCTCAAGAATAGTCGAGGGTCTACTTCAAATGGCTACACGTTAAGAGTCTCTGTACATAATGAACACCTGGGCAATAAGCCTGAGTCTCTTTTTTTATGCCCACTTAGTCAGAGTGTCATTCAATAATACACACCTGGGGAAGAGTGACGAGTCTACCTCATGTAGCCACTCATTTAGTGCCTCAGTGAATAATGCACACCAGGGTAATAGTCAAGCAGCTCTTATATGGCCACTCATTTTGTGCCTCACTGAGTGATATATACCTGAGGAATCATCAGAATTTTATTTGGTACTACCACTCGTTGAGAACCTTGTTGAATAATTCACAATGGAGCAATAGTCAGGTGTCTATTTTATATGGTCTATCATTCAAAGTTTCAGTGAATAATGACCTTCTATGGAGTAATCAAAATGCTGTTTAAGATAGCCATGAATTAAGTGCCTTCTTCAATGATACACACCTGGGTGACAGTGGGGAGTCTATTTAATATGAACTCTAGCTTTGTGTATCACTGAGTAATATACACCTTGGGCAGTGTCAGGAGTCTATTTGGTATGGACGCTCAAAGGGAACCTGTTTGATTAATGCACACATGGATAACAATGAGGAGTCTGTGTCATACCTCTACTTTTTCAGACAAACATGAATAATCCACATGTGGAGTAATTAGAAGTCTGTTTCCTATGGTCCCTCTTTCACAGCCTCACTGAGTATTTTGCACTTGTGATAGAATCTGGAGTCTATTTATTATGGCCATTTATTCAGAGAATCACTAAATAATGCACACCTCTGGAATAGTCAGAAGTCTCTTTCTTATGGCCACTCGTTAAAAGCCTCAATAAGTTTAGACACCTGGGGAAAGAGTCAGGATTTACCTTTATCCCCTCATTCAGAGTCTCAATAAATAATGTGCACCTGTGGAATAGTCAGGAAACTCTTTCATGTGACCTCTAACTCGGAGTGTCACTGAATAATGTGGTGTAGTCAGAAGTCTATTTCATGGAGACACATATTCAGAGCCTCGGTGAAAAAGACCGGCCCTTGCTCTAGTAAGGAAGCTAATTAATATGGCCACATCTTTTAAGCATCACGGAATAATCCACACCTGGAGAATAATTGAAAGTCCATTTTCCATGGACCTTCATTCTGAGCCTTGGTAAATAATGTACACCCATGGAGTAGCCAGAAGTCTGTTATATTAGGACACACATTCATAGCCTCAATGGAAAATATGCACGTGTGCATTAGTCAAGATTCCATTTTGTATGGCCACTGACTCATATCATCAGTGAAAAATGCACAAATGTAAAGTACTCAGCAGTCTATTTCATATAGACACTCATTCGGAGATTTACTGAATAACGCAAATACTTAAGATAGACAGCATCCTGTTTCATATGCTCACACAGAAAGAGCCTCACTGAATAATGCACACCTGGAAAAGTGTTAGGAGTCTACTCTATGCAGCCTCTCATTTACAACCTCAGGGAATAATGCACACGTGTGGAATAGACACTCGTCTATTTTATATGGCCACGAAAAGCAAAGCCTGAGTTAGTAATACACAACTTTGGAATAGTCACTAGTCTACTCCATATGCACAAGTATTTATAGTCAGAGTCAATAATACACGCCAGTGGATGGGTCAGAAAACAATTCCATATGGCCAAAGAGTTTCAGAGCCTCAGGGAGTAATACATAACTGAAAAATACTGAGGATGCTGTTACAGGTGGCATCAATTTGAGAGCTTCATTGAATAGGAAACACCTGTATTGAAGTCAGAATCCTGTTTCATACAGGCACATATTCAGAGCTTAACTGAGTAACATACGCCTTGTGTAAAGTCAGGATTCAATTTCGTATAGCCACTCATTTAGAGGCGAATGTAAAAACGCACGCCTGAGCAGTATTCAGCAGTCTCTTTTTTATGGCCATTCATTCAGAGCTTCACAGAATAATACAGACCTATGGAAACGTCAGGAGTGTACTTCACATGGCCACTTATTCAAGACCCCAGTAAAGAATCATATAGATCTGAAAAATATTCAGGATTCTATGATATATAGCCACTTATCCGGAGTCTCTTGGAATAATGCACACCTACGCAATAGTCTGGAGACTCTGATATGACCCTACACCCAGCGGCTCAGTGGCCAATGCAGAACTGGAAAATAGTCAAGAGGATAGAGTCAGGAGTTTATGTTATGTGGTCACTCATTCAGAGTCTCACTGAAAAATACACACCTGGGGAATAGTCAGGGTCCAAGTCATATGGCCACCCAATCACAGCATTACCGAATAATGCACAATGGGGCAATAGTAAGGAGTCTATTTCATGTGGCCTCTCATTCAGAGCTTCAGTGTGTAATAAACAGCTGTGGAGTAGTAAGGACCCGATTTAAGGTAGCCGTAAATTAAGCGGCTCCGTGCATGATACACACACTTGTCAGATTCAGGAGACTATTTGATATAGACACTCATACAGAACCTTTTCAAATACTGCACATGTGGGAAATAATCACTAGTCTCTTTCATATGGTGATTCGTTTGGAGAATCTAAAAGTAACGCACACATGTGGAGTAAAATGGGTTCTATTTCATAAGTCCACACTTTCAGTGTTTTAGTGAATAGTATGTATATCTGATAAGTCAGGAATCTCTTTCCCATGGCCACCCGCTCAGGGCCTCGGTGAAGAACACTCACCTCAATAATAGTCAACGTTTTACTTGAAATGGCTACACGTTCAGAGTCTCTGTACATAATGAACACCTGGGTAATACAACTGAGTCTCTTTTCTTTTATGCCCAATTAGTCAGAGTCTCATTCAATAATACACACCTGGAAAAGAGTCGACCTAATGTCGCCACTAACTTAGAACCTCAGTGAATAATGCACACCAGGTTAATAGTCGAGCAGCTTTTATATGGCCACTCATTTTGTGCCTCACTGTGTGATATACACCTGAGAAATCCTCAGGATTCTATTTGGTACTACCACTCGCTGACAAACTTGTTGAATAATTCACAATGGAGCAATAGTCAGGTGTCTATTTTATATGGTCTATCATTCAAAGCTTCAGTGAATAATGACCTTCTATGGAGTAATCAGGACGCAGTTTAAGATAGCCACGAATTAAGTGCCTTTTTGAAAAATACTCACCTGGGTGATGGTCGGGAGTCTATCACATTAACTCTAGTTTTGTGTATCACTGAGTAATACAAACCTGGGGCAGTGTCAGGAGTCTATTTGGTATGGATGTTCAAATGGAAACTGTTTGATTAATGCACACATGGATAAAAATGAGGAGTCTGTGTCATACGGATACTTTTTCAGACAAACAGTAGATAATGCACATGTGGAGTAACTAGAAGTCTGTTTCCTATGGCTCCTCTTTCACAACCTCACTGAGTATTATGCACTTGTAATAGAGTCTGGAGTGTGTTTTTTATGGCCACTCATTCAAAGACTCACTAAATAATGCACAACTGCAGAATAGTAAGAAGTCTCTTTCCTATGGCCAGACGTTAAGAACCTCACTGAGTGTAAACACCTGGGAAACGAGTCAGGGTTTACCTATTTTCCCTAATTCACAGTCTTGCTAAACAATGCCCACCTGGGGAAATTTTCAGAAATTACCTTTATCCCCTCATTCAGTGTCTTGCTAAATATTGTGCACCTATGAAATAGTCAGGAGACTCTTTCATGTGGCCTCTAACACGGAGTGTCACTGAATAATTTGGTGTAGTCAGGAGTCTATTTCATGGAGACACATATTCAGAGCATCAGTGAATAAGACAGGCCCTTGCTATTGAAAGGAATCTAATTAATATTGCCACATATTCTGAGCCTCACTGAATAATACACACCTGGAGAATACCTGGGAGTCTACCTTCCATGGACTTTCATTCAGAACTTCGGTAAATAATGTACACCAGTGGAGTATCCAGGAGTCTGTTATATTAGGACACACATTCATAGCCTCAGTGGATAATCTGCACGTGTGGATTAGTCAGGATTTCATTTTGTAAGGCCACTGACTTGTAACCTCAGTGAAAATTGCACAAATGTAAAGTACTCAGCTGTTTATTTCATACAGACACTCATACAGAGATTCACTGAATAACACAAATATTTAAGATAGACAGCATTCTGTTTCATATGGTCACACAGAAAGAGCCTCACTGAGTAATACACACCTGGGGAAGTGTTAGGAATCTACTTTATACAGCCTCTCATTTAAAGCCTCAGGGAATAATGCACACGCGTGGAATAGACACTAGTCTCTTTTATTTGGCTATGAAAAGCAAAGCATGAGTGAGTAGTACGCAACTTTGGAATAGTCACTAGTCTACTCCATATGCCAAAGTATTTAGAGTCAGAGTCAATAATACATGGCTGTAGACTTGTCAAAAAACAATTCCATATGGCCACAGAGTTTCAGAGCCTCAGTGAATAATACATTCCTGGGAAATACTCAGGACGCTATTACATGTGGCATCAATTTCAGAGCTACATTGAATAGGAAACACCTGTATTGTAGTCAGAATCCTGTTGCATACAGCCACATATTCAGAGCCTAACTGAGTAACATACGCCTTGGGAAAAGTCAGGGTTCTATTTTGTATGGCCACTCATTTAGAGGCGAATGTAAAAATGCACGCCTGAGGAGTATTCAGGAGTCTCTATTTTATGGCCACTCATTCAGAGCTTCACAGAATAATACAAACCTATGGAAATGTCAGGAGTGTACTTCACATGGCCACTTATTCAGGACCTCAGTGAAGAATCATATATCTCTGGATAATACTCAGGATTCTATGATATATAGCCACTTATCTGGAGACTCACGGATTAATGCACACCTAAGGAATAGCTTGGAGACTCTTTGATATGACCCTACATCCAGCGACTCAGTGGTCAATGCAGAACTGGAAAAGAGTCAAGAGGATAGAGTCAGGAGTTTATGTTATGTGGTCACTCGTTCAGAATCTCACTGAAGAATACACACCTGGGGAATAGTCAGAGTCCAAGTCATATGGCCACCCAATCACAGCATTACCGAATAATGCACAATGGGGCAATAGTAAGGGGTCTATTTCATGTGGAATCTCATTCAGAGCTTCAGTGCATAATAAACAGCTGTGGAGTAGTCAGGACCCGATTTAAGGTAACCACAAATTAAGCTGCTCCGTGCATGATACACACACGTGTCAGAGTCAGGAGACTATTTAAAATAGACCCTCATACAGAATCTTTTCGATTACTGCACATATGGGAAATAATCACTAGTCTCCTTCATATGGTGATTCGTTTGATGAATCCAAAATTAACGCAAACCTGTCGAGTAAAATGGGTTCTATTTCCTAAGGCCACTCTTTCAGTGTTTTAGTGAAGAGTATGTATATCAGATGAGTCAGGAATCTTTTTCACATTGCCACTCGTTCAGAGCCTCTGTGAAGAACACTTTCCTCAAGAATTGTCAAGGGTATACTTCTAATAGCTACATGTTCAGAGTCTCTGTACATAATGAACACCTGGGCAATACACCAGAGTCTATTTTTTTATGCCCACTTAGTCAGAGTCTCATTCAGTAATACACACCTGGGGAAGAGTGAAGAGTCTACCTCATGTAGCCACTCATTTAGAGCCTCAGTGAATAATGCACAGCAGGGTAATAGTCGAGCAGCTTTAATTCGGACACTCAATTTCTGCCAACTGAGTGATATATACCTAAGAAATCCTCAGAATTATATTTGATACTACTACTCATTGAGAACCTTGTTGAATAATTCACAATGGAGCACTAGTCAGGTGTCTATTTTATATGGTCTATAATTCAAAGTTTCAGTGAATAATGACCTTCTATGGAGTAATCAGGACGCTTATTATGATACCCAGGTATTAAGTGCCATCCTGAATGATACACACCTGTGTGACTGTCAAGAGTCAATTTCATATAAACTCTAGATTTGAATTTCGCTGAGTAATAAACACCTGGGGCAGTGTCAGGAGTCTACTTGGTATGGACGCTCAAACGGAACCTGTTTGATTAATGCACACATGGATAGCAATGAGGAGTCTGTGTCATAAGGCTACTCCTTCAGAAAAATAGTGAATAATGCACATGTGACGCAATAAGCAGTCTGTTTCCTATGGCCCCTCATTCACAGCCTCGCTGAGTATTACACATTAGTGATAGAGTCTGGAGTCTATTTTTTATGGACACTCATGAAGAGAATCACTAAATAATGCACACCTGCGGAATAGTCAGAAGTCTCTTTCCTATGGCCACTCATTAAGACCCTCACTATGTGTAAACTACTAGGGAAAGAGTCAGGATTTACGTTTATCTTCTCATTCAGACTATCGCTAAATTATGCACACCTGTGGAATAGTCAAGAGACTCTTTCATGTGGCCTCTAACTCGGAGTGTCACTGAATAATGTGGTGTAGTCAAAAGTGTATTTCATGGAGACACATATTTAGAGTCTTGGTGAATAAGACAGGCCCTTGCTATAGTAAGGAATCTAGTTAATATGGTCAACTCTTCTGAGCCTCACTGGATAATACACAAGTGGGGAATAATTGGGAGTCTATTTTCCATGGACGTTCATTCAGAGCCTCGGTAAATAATGTACACTGGTGGAGAAGCCTGGAGTCTGTTATATTAGAACACACACTCATAGCCTCAGTGGATAAAATAAACGTGTGGATAAGTCAGGATTCCATTTATTTTTTAAATTTTTATTGCATTATAGGCTTTGCGGTACATGTGCAGAACGTGCAAGATTGTTGCATAGGTACACACATGGCAGTGTGTTTTGCTGCCTTCCTCCGCTTCACCCACAATTGGCATCATCCCCAGCCTATCCCTCCCCAGCCCACCACGCTGTACCTCCCACTTTCCCCCCAATAGACACCAGTGTATAGTAGACCACCTCTCTGTGTCCATGTGTTCTCATTTTTCTCACCCGCCTATAAGTGAGTATATGCGGTATTTCTTTTCCTGTTCTTGTGTCAGTTTGCTGAGAATGATGTTCTCCAGATTCATCCATGTCCTTACAAAGGACACAAACTCATCATTGTTATTGCTGCATAATATTCCATGGTGTATATGTGCCATATTTTCCCAGTCCAGTCTATCATCGATGGGCATTTGGGTTGGTTCCAGGTTTTTACTATTGTAAACAGCGCTGCAATGAACATTCATGTGCATTTGTCCTTATAGTCGATATATAGAACGATTTATAGTCCTTTGGATATATACCCAGTAATGGGATTGCTGGGTCAAATGGAATTTCTATTTCTAGGAACCTGAGAAATAGCCACACTGTCTTCCACAATGGTTGAACTAATTTACACTACCACCAACAGTGTAAGAGTGTTCCAATTTCTCCACATCCTCTCCAGCATCTGGTGCCTCCAGATTTTTTAATGGTCGCCATTCTAACTGGCGTGAGATGGTATCTCAATGTGGTTTTGATTTGCATCTCTCTACTGACAGGTGATGATGAGCATTTTTTCATATGTTTGTTGGCCTCATGTATGTCTTCTTTTGTAAAGTGTCTGTTCATATCCTTTGCCCATTTTTGAATGGGCTTGTTTGTGTTTTTCCTGTAAATCTGTTTGAGTTCGTTGTAAATTCTGGATATCAGCCCTTTGTCAGATGTGTAAACTGCAAAAATTTTTTCCCATTATGGTGGTTGCCAATTCACTCTAGTGACTGTTTCTTTTGCCATGCAGAAGCTGTGGAGTTTGATTAGGTCCCATTTATCCATTTTGGATTTTGTTGCCAATGCTTTTGGTGTTTTATTCATGAAGTCCTTGCCTACTCCTATGTCCTGAATTGTTTTGACTAGATTTTCTTCCAGGGTTTTCATGGTGTCAGGTCTTACGTTTAAGTCTTTAATACATCAGGAATTAATTTTAGTGTAAGGTGTCAGGAAGGGGTCCAGTTTCTGCTTTCTGCACATGGCTAGCCAGTTTTCCCATCACCATTTATTAAATAGGGAATCCTTTCCCCATTGCTTATTTTTGTCTGGTTTATCAAAGATAATATGGCCGTAGATAGGTTGTGTTGCCTCCGATGCTTCTGTTCTGTTCCATTAGTCTATATCTCTGTTTTGGTACCAGTACCATGCTGTTTTGATTACTGTAGCCTTGTAGTATAGTTTGAAGTCTGGTAGTGTGATGCCTCCCACTGTGTTCTTTTTGATTAGAATTGACTTGGCTATGAAGGCTCTTTTTTGGTTCCATATGAAATTCATGGTGTTTTTTTTCCAGTTCTGCGAAGACATTCAATGGTAGTTTGATGGGGATAGCATTGATTGTGTAAATTACTTTGGGCAGTATAGCCATTTTCACGATATTGATTCGTCCTGACCACGAACATGGAATGTTTCTCCGTCTCTTAGTGTCCTCTCTTATTTCGTTGGGCAGTTGTTTGTAGTTTTTTTTAAAGAGGTCCCTTACATTTCTTGCGAGTTGTATTCCTAGGTATTTTATTTTCTTTGTAGCAATTGTGAATGGCAGTTCGTTCTTGATTTGGTTCTCTTTAAGTCTGCTATTGGTGTATAGGAATTCTTGTGATTTTTGAACATTGATTTAATATCCCGAGACTTAGCTGAAGTTGCTTATCCGTTTCAGGAGCTTTTGGCCTGAGGTGATGGGGTCTTCTAGGTATACAATCATGTCGTCTGAAAATAGAGACAATTTGCTTCTACATTTCCTATTTGAATACACTTTATTTCTTTTTCTTGCCTGATTGCTCTGGCTAGAAATTCCAGTACTATGTTGAATAGGAGCGGTGAGAGAGGGCATTCTTGTCTAGTGCCAGATTTCAAAGGGAATGCTTCCAATTTTTGCCCATTCAGTATAATATTGGCTGTTGGTTTGTCGCAAATAACTTTTGTTACTTTGAGATATGTTCCATCAATACCAAGTTTATTGAGGGTTTTTAGCATAAAGGGCTGTTGAATTTTGTCAAATGCCTTCTCTGCATCAATTGAGATAATCATGTGGTTTCTGTTTTCGCTTCTGTTTATGTGGTGAATTACGTTTATAGACTTTTGTAAGTTGAACCAGCCTTGCATCCCCGGGATGAATCCTACTTGATCATAATGGATAAGTTTTTAAATGTGCTGTTGCAATCGGTTTGCCAGTATTTTATTGAAGAATTTTGCATCTATGTTCATCATGAATATTAGCCTGAAGTTTTCTTTTCTTGTTGAGTCTCTGTCAGGTTTTAGTTTCAGGATGATGCTGGTTTCATAAAATGATTTGGGAAGGGTTGCCTCTTTTTAGATTATTTGAAATAGTTTCAGAAGGAATGGTACCAGATCCTCCTTCTGTGTCTGGTAGAATTCAGCCATGAACCCATATGGACCTGGGCTGGTCCGTGAAGCCCATCAGACTCACAAAAAATCTCTCGGCAGAGACTCTACAAGCCAGAAGAGAGTGGGGGCCAATATTCAACATCCTTAAAGAAAAGAACTTTCAATCATGAATTTCATATCCAGCCAAACTTAGCTTCATAAGTGAAGGAAAAATAAAATCCTTTATGAACCAGCAAGTACTCACAAATTTTGTCACCACTAGGCCTGCTTTACAAGAGCTCCTGAAAGAGGCACTACACATAGAAAGAAACAACCAGTTTCAGCCATCCTAAAAGCATACCAAATGTTAAAGACCATCAACAAAATGAAGAATCTACATGAACCCACGGGCAAAACTGCCAGCTAGCATCAAAATGGCAGTATCAAATTTACACATAACAATATTAACCCTGAATGTAAATGGGCTAAATGCACCAATCAAAAGACACAGACTGGCAAATTGGATAAAAAACCAAAACCCATCGGTATGCTTTATCCAGGAAACCCACCTCACACGCAAGGATACACAAAGGCTCAAAATAAAAGAATGGAGGAAGATTTACCAAACAAATGGAGAGCAAAAAAGAGCAGGAGTTGCAATTCTCGTCTCTGATAAAATAGACTTTAAAGTAACAAAGATCAAAAGGGACAAAGAAGGCCATTACATAATGGTAAAAGTATCGATACAACAAGAAGAGGTAACAATTCTAAATATATCTCTACCCAATGTAGGAGCACCCAGATATATAAGGCAAGTTCTTAATGACTTACAAAGAGACTTAGACTCCCACACAATAATAGTGGGAGACTTTAACACTCCACTGTCAATAGCAAACAGATAAACCAGACACAAAATTAACAAGAATATTCAGGACTTGAAATCAGACCTCGAAAAAGCAAACCTGATAGACATTTACAGAACTCTCCACTCCAAATCCACAGAATACACATTCTTCTCAGCACCACATCACACCTACTCCAAAATTGACCACATAATTGGAAATAGAGCACTCCTCAGCAAATGCAAAACAACTGAAATCATAACAAACATTCTCTCAGACCATACTGCAATAAAGTTGAAACTCAGAATTCAGAAAATAACTCAGAACCGCACAGCTTCATGGAAACTGAACAACTGGCTCTTGAATGTTAATTGGATAAACAATGAAATGAAGGCAGAAATAAAGAAGTTCTTTGAAACCAACAAAAATGAAGACACAACGTACCAGAATCTCTGGGACAAATTTAAAGCAGTCTGTAGAGTAAAATATACATCAATAAGTGCCCACATGAGAAGAGTGGTGAGAACCAAAATTGACACCCTATCGCCAAATTAAAAGAGGTAGAGGAGCAAGATCAAAAAAGCTCAAAACCTATCAGAAGACAAGAAATATCTAAGATCAGAGCAGAACTGAAGGAGATACAGACAAGAAAAACCCTTCAAAAAATCAACAAATCTAAGAGCTTGTATTTCGAAAAGATCAACAAAATAGACAGACCACAAACCAGACTGATAAAAAAGAAAAGAGAGAACAACCAAATACATGCAATAAAAAAGGATAATGGGGAAATCACCACAGATTCCACATAAATTCAAACCATTATAAGAGAATACTAAAAACAACTCTATGCAAATAAACTAGTAAATCAGGAAGAAATGGATAAATTCCTCGACGCCTGTGTCCTCCCAAGCCTAAACCAGGAGAAAGCTGAAACTATGAATAGACCAATAAGAAGGTCTGAATTTGAGGCAGCAATTAATAGCCTACCACACAAAAGAAGCCCAGGTCCAGATGGGTTCACAGCTGAATTCTATCAGACACACAAAGAGGATCTGGTACCATTCCTTCTGAAACTATTCCAAATAATCGAAAAAGAGGGAACCCTTCCCAAATCATTTTATGAGACCAACATCATCCTGATACCAAAACCTGACAGAGACTCAACAAGAAAAGAAAACTCTGGCCAATATCCTTGATGAACACAGATGCAAAAATCTTCAATAAAATACTGGCAAACCGATTGCAACAGCACATTAAAAAACTTATCTATCATGATCAACTAGGATTCATCCCGGGGATGTAAGGCTGGCTCAACGTACGCAAGTCTATAAATGTAATTCACCACATAAACAGAAGCAAAAACAAAAACCACATGATTATCTCAATTGACGCAGAGAAGGCATTTGACAAAATTCAACAGCCCTTTATGCTAAAAACCCTCAATAAACTTGGTATTGATGGAACATATCTCAAAGTAATAAAAGCTATTTACGACAAACCAACAGCCAATATCCTACTTAAACGCAAAAAGTGGAAGCATTCCCTTTGAAATCCGGCACTAGACAAGGATGCCCTCTCTCACCACTCTTATTCAACATAGTACTGGAAGTTCTAGCCAGAGCAATCAGGCAAGAAAAAGAAATAAAGGGTATTCAAATAGGAAAGGTGGAAGCCAAATTGTCTCTATTTGCAGACGACATGATAGTATACCTAGAAGACCCCATCACCTCAGCCCAAAAGCTCCTGCAACTGATAAGCAACTTCAGCAAAGTCTCAGGATATAAAATCAATGTTCAAAAATCACAAGCATTCCTATACACCAATAACAGACTTAAAGAGAACCAAATTAAGAACGAACTGCCATTCACAATTGCTACAAAGAAAATAAAATACCTAGGAATACAACTCACTAGGAATGTAAGGGACCTCTTTAAGGAAAACTACAAACCACTGCTCAACGAAATAAGAGAGGACACAAACAGATGGAGAAACCTTCCATGTTCGTGGTTAGGAAGAATCAATATTGTGAAAATGGCTATACTGCCCAAAGTAATTTACACATTCAATGCTATCCCCATCAAACTGCCATTGAATTTCTTCATAGAACTGGAAAAAACCACCATGAATTTCATATGGAACCAAAAAAGGGCCGGCATAGCCAAGTCAATTCTAAGCAAAAAGAACACAGCGGGAGGCATCACGCTACCAGACTTCAAACTATACTACAAGGCTACAGTAATCAAAACAGCATGGTACTGGTACCAAAACAGAGATATAGACGAATGGAACAGAACAGAAACATCGGAGGCAACACAACATATCTACAACCATATCATCTTTGATAAACCAGACAAAAACAGGCAATGGGGAAAGGATTCCCTATTTAATAAATGGTGTTGGGAAAGCTGGCTAGCCATGGGCAGAAAGCAGAAACTGGACACCTTCCTGACACCTTAGACTAAAATTAACTTCAGATGGATTAAAGACTAAAATGTAAGACCTGACACCATAAAAACCCTAGAAGAAAATCTAGGTAAAACCGTTCAGGACATAGGAGTAGGCAAGGACTTCATGACCAAAACACCAAAAGCATTGGCAACAAAAGCCAAAATAGACAAATGGGACCTAATCAAACTCCACAGCTTCTGCACGGCAAAAAAAACAGTCACTAGAGTGAATCGACAACCATCAGAATGGGAAAAAATCTTTGCAGGTTACGCATCAGACAAAGGGCTGATATCCAGAATTTACGAAGAACTCAAACAGATTTACAGAAAGAAAACAAACAAGCCCATTCAAAAATGGGCAAAGGATATGAACAGACACTTTACAAAAGAAGACATATATGAGGCCAACAAACATATGAAAAAGTGCTCATCATCATTGGTCATTAGAGAGATGCAAATCAAAACCACATTGAGATATCATCTCACACCAGTTAGAATGGCGATCATTAAAAAATCTGGAGACAGCAGATGCTGGAGAGGATGTGGAGAAATAGGAACACTCTTACACTGTTGGTGGGAGTGTAAATTAGTTCAACCATTGTGGAAGACAGTGTGGCGATTCCTCAGGGACCTAGAAATAGAAATTCCATTTGACCCAGCAATCCCATTACTGGGTATCTATCCAAAAGACTGTGAATCGTTCTATTATAAGGACACATGCACACGAATGTTCATTGCAGCACTGTTTACAATAGCAAAGACCTGGAACCAACCCAAATGCCCATCGATGATAGACTGGACTGGGAAAATGTGGCACATATACACCATGGAATATTATGCAGCAATCAGAAATGATGAGTTTGTGTCCTTTGTAGGGACATGGATGAATCTGGAGAACATCATTCTCAGCAAACTGACACAAGAACAGAAAAAGAAATACCGCATATACTCACTCATAGGCGGGTGAGAAAAATGAGAACACATGGACACAGAGAGGCGGTCTACTATACACTGGGGACTGTTTGGGGAAATGGGGGAGGGACAGCGGGGGGGGCTGGGGGTATAGCCTGGGGATGAATACCAAGTGTGGGTGAGGGGGAGGAAGATAGCAAAACACACTGCCACGTGTGTACCTATGCAACTATCTTGCACGTTCTGCACATGTACCGCAAAACCTATAATGCAATAAAAATTAAAAAAATAAATAAGTAAAAAATAAAATACTGGCAAACCGATTGCAACAGCACATTAAAAAACTTATCCATCATTATCAAGTAGGATTCATCCTGGGGACGCAAGGCTGGTTCAACATAAACAAGTCTATAAATGTAATTCACCACATAAACAAAAGCAAAAACAAAAACCACATGATTATCTCAATTGACGCAGAGAAGGCATTTGAGAAAATTCAGCAGCCCTTTATGCTAAAAACCCTCAATAAACTTGGTATTGATGGAACATATCTCAAAGTAATAAAACCGATTCAGGACAAAACAACAGCCAATATCATACTTAATGGGCAAAAACTGGAAGCATTCCCTTTGAAATCTGGCACTAGAAAAGGATGCCCTCTCTCATGACTCCTATTCAACATAGTACTGGAAGTTCCAGCCAGAGCAATCAGGCAAGAAAAAGAAATAAATGGTATTCAGATAGGAAAGGTGGAAGCCAAATTGTCTCTATTGGCAGACGACATGATAGTATACCTAGAAGACCCCATCACCTCAGCCCAAAAGCTCCTGCAACTGATAAGCAACTTCAGCAATGTCTCAGGATATAAAATCTATGTTCAAAAATCACAAGCATTCCTATACACCAATAACACACTTAAAGAGAACGAAATCAAGAACGAACTGCCATTCACAATTGCTACAAAGAGAGTAAAATACCTAGGAATACAACTCACAAGGAATGTTAGGGACCTCTTTAAGGAAAACTACAAAGCACTGCTCAACGAAAGAAGAGAGGACACAAACAGTTGGAGAAACATTCCGTGTTCGTGGTTAGAAAGAATCAGTATCGTGAAAATGGCTATGCTGCCCAAAGTAATTTACACAATCAATGCTATCCCCATCAAACTACCACTGAATTTCTTCACAGAACTGGAAAAAACCACCATGAATTTCATATGGAACCAAAAAAGAACCCGTATAGCCAAGTCAGTTCTAAGCAAAAAGAACACAGCGGGCGGCATCACACTACCAGACTTCAAACTATACTACAAGGCTACAGTAATCAAAACAGCATGGTACTGGTACCAAAACAGAGATATAGACCAATGGAACAGAACAGAAGCATCGGAGGCAAGAAAACATATCTACAACCATATTATCTTTGATATACCAGACAAAAACACGCAATGGGGAAAGGATTCCCTATTTAATAAATGGTGTTGGAAAAACTGGCTACCCATGTGCAGAAAGCAGAAACTGGACTCCTTCCTGACACCTTACACTAAAATTAACTCCAGTTGGATTAAAGACTTAAACGTAAGACCTGACACCATAAAAACCCTAGAAGAAAGTCTAGCAAAACTATTCAGGACATAGGAGTAGGCAAGGACTTCATGAATAAAACACCAAAAGCATTGGCAACAAAAGCCAAAATAGACAAATGGGACCTAATCAAACTCCACAGCTTCTGCACGGCAAAAGAAGCAGTCACTAGAATGAATCGGCAACCATCAGAATGGGAAAAATTCATTGCAGTTTTCACATCTGACAAAGGGCTGATATCCAGAATTTACAAAGAACTCAAACAGATTTACAGGAAAAATAAAACAAGCCCATTCAAAAATGGGCAAAGTATATGAACAGACACTTTACAAAAGAAGCCATACATGAAGCCAACAAACACAAGAAAAAATGGTCATCGTCATTGGTCATTAGAGAGATGCAAATCAAAACCACATTGAGATACCATCTCACGCCAGTTAGAATGGCAATCATTAAAATATCTGGAGATAGCAGATGCTGGAGAGGATGTGGAGAAAGAGGAACACTCTTTCACTGTTGCTGAGAGTGTAAATTAGTTCAACAACTGTGGAAGACAGTGTGGCTATTCCTCAAGGACCTAGAAATAGATATTCCATTTGACCCAGCAATCCCATTACTGGGTATATATGCAAAGGATTGTAAATCGTTCTACTATAAGGACACATGCACACGAATGTTCATTGCAGCACTGTTTACAATAGCAAATACCTGTAACCAACCCAAATGCCCATCGATGATAGACTGGACTGGAAAAATGTGGCACATATACACCATGGAATATTATGCAGCAAGCAAAAATAGTGAGTTTGTGTCCTTTGTAAAGACATGGATGAATCTGTAGAACGTCATTCTCAGCAAACTGACACAAGAAAAGAAAAAGTAATAAAGCATATTCTCACTCACAGGCGGGTGAAAAAATTGAGAACACATGGACATAGGGAGTGGGTCTACTACACACTGGGTACTATTGGGGGTAATGTGGGAGGGACAGTGGGGGGAGTGTGGAGGGATAGCCTGGGGATAAATGTCAAGTGTGGGTGAAGGGGTGGAAGGCAGCAAAACACACTGCCATGTGTGTACCTATGAAACTACCTTGAATGATCTGAATATGAACCCCAAAACATATAATGCAATAAAAATTAAAAAAAAAAAGAAAGACCTTTGCTATAGTAAGAAATCTAATTAAAATGGCAACATTTTCTGAGCTTCACTGAATAATACACACCAGGAGAATAATTGAGAGCATATTTTCCATGGACCTTCATTCAAAGCCTCGGTAAATAATGTTATCCCGTGGAGTAGCCAGGAGTCTGTTATATTAGGACACACATTCATAGCCTCAGTGGATAATATGCACGTGTGGATTATTCAGGATTCCATTTTGTATGGCCACTGACTTGTAACCTCAGTGAAAGTTGAGCAAATGTAAAGTACTCAGCAGTGTCTTTCATATAGACATTCATTCAGAGATTCACTGAATAACACAAATATTTAAGATAGACAGCATCCTCTTTCATATGGTCACACAGTAAGAGCCTCAGTGAGTAATGCCCACCTGTGCAAGTGTTAGGAGTCTTCTTTATACAGCCTCTCATTTACAGCCTCAGGGAATAATGCAAACGTGTGGAATAGATACTATTCTATTTTATATGGCCACGAAAAGCAAAGCCTGAGTGAGTAATAGGCAGCTTTGGAATAGTCACTACTCTACTCTATATGCCCACATATTTAGAGTCAGAGTCAATAAAACACGCCTGTCTACTAGTCAGAAAACTCTTTCATATGGCCAAAAAGTTTCAAAGCATCAGTGAATAATACATAACTGGGAAATACTGATGATGCTATTACATGAAGCATCAAATTCAGAGCTTCATTGGATAGGAAACACCTGTATTGTAGTCAGAATCCTGTTTTATACAGCCACATATTCAGAGCCTAACTGAGTAACAGACGCCTTGGGAAAAATCAGGATTCTATTTCATATAGCCACTCATTTAGAGGTGAATGTAAAAACGCACGCCTTAGGTGTATTCAGGAGTCTCTACTTTCTGGCCACTCATTCAGAGCTTCACAGAGTAATACAGACCTATAGAAACGTCGGGAGTGTACTTCCCATGGCCACTTATTCAGGACCTCAGTGAGGAATCATATATATCTGGAAAATACTCAGGATTCTATGATACATAGCCACTTATCCGGAGACTAACAAAATAATGCACACCTAAGAAATTGTCTGGAGACTCTTTGATGTGACCTTACACCCAGCGACTCAGTGGCCAATGCAGAACTGGAAAATAGTCAAGAGGATAAAGTCAAAAGTTTATGTTATGTGGTCACTCGTTCAGAATATCACTGAAGAATACACACCTGGGGAATAGTCAGAGTCCAAGTCATATGGCCACCCAATCACAGCATTACTGAATAATGCACAATGGGGCAATAGTAAGGAACCTATTTTATGTGGCATCTCATTCAGAGCTTCAGTGCATAACAAACAGCTGTGGAGTAGTCAGGACCCGATTTAAGGTAGCCCCAAATTAAGCGTCTCCATGCATTATACACACACGTGTCAGACTCAGGAGACTATTTGATATACACACTCATACAGAACCTTTTCGAGTACTGCACATGTGGGGAATAATCACAAGTCTCCTTCCTATGGTGATTCCTTCAGAGAATCCAAAAGTAACGCACACCTGTGAAGTTAAATGGGTTATATTTCATAAGGCCACTTTTTCAGTGTTTTATTGAATAGTATGGATATCTGACAGGTCAGGAATCTCTTTCCCATGGCCACCCGTTAAGGGCCTCTGTGAAGAACACTCCCCTCAAGAATAGTCAAGGGTCTACTTCAAATGGCTACACGTTATGAGTCTCTGTACGTAATGAACACCTGGGCAATACACCTGAGTTTCTTTTTTTTCTATGCCCACTTAGTCAGAGTCTCATGCAATAATACACACCTGGGGAAGAGTGAAGAGTCTACCTCATGTAGCCACTCATTTAGAGTCTCAGTGAATAATGCACACCAGGGTAATAGTTGAGCAGCTTTTATACGGCCACTCTTTTTGTGCCTCACTGAGTGATATACACCTGAGGAATCCTCAGGATTCTACTTGATACTACAACTAATTGAGAACTTTTTTGAATAATTCACAATGGAGCAATAGTCAGATTTCTATTTTATATGGTCTATCATTCAAAGTTTCAGTGAATAATGAGCTTCTATGGAGTAATCAGGACGCTGTGTAAGATAGCCACGAATTAAGTGCCTTCCGGAATGATACACACCTGGATGACAGTCGGGAGTCTATTTTATATGAACCCTAGTTTTGTGTATCACTGAGTAATAAACATCTGGTGCAGATTCAGGAGTCTATTTGATATGGATGTTCAATGGGAACCTGTTTCATTAATGCACACATGGATAACAATGAGGAGTTTGTGTCATACGGCTACTTTTTCAGACAGTGAATAATCCACATGTGGAGTAATTAGAAGTGTGTTTTCTATGGCCCCTCTTTCACAGCCTCACTGAGTATTATGCACTTGTGATAGAGTCTGGAGTCTACTTTTTATGGCCACTCATTCAGAGAATCACTAAATAATGCATACCTGTGGAATAGTCAGAAGTCTCTTTCCTATCACCACTCTTTAAGAGCCTCACTAAGTGTAAACCCCTGGGGAAAGAGTCAGGATTTACCTTTATCCCCTCATTCAGAATCTCGCTAAATAATGGGCACCTGTGGATTAGTCAGGAGACTCTTTCATGTGGCCTCTAACTCGGAGTGTCACTGAATAATGTGGTGTAGTCATGAATCTATTTTATGGAGACACATATTCAGAGCCTCAGTGAATAAGACAGGACCGAGGATTTTCGCAACATGGCATCATAGAGGCGACTCAGAATTGCAGCTGTCAGTGAAGGCACAGAGGGTGAGTTTTAGCTGCATTCTCAGATGGTCCTTTCTTGCCCACAGAACGTTGAAAGTCCCAGGTGTGGGAGAGACATGGGAAACTCGTGCAGCCAGCTCGTGGGGCCTGTTGGACCGGGCCGGCACCACAGCGCAGTGGCACATGGCACAAAACTCACTGGTCTGGGTGCCCTGTAAAACAAGCAACCTGAGATTTGGAAGGGCAGATTGGCATTTCCATCTGGTTTAATGGGACTTGGACAATGAGCCAGACCAGGATATTCCTGGGAAACGTGATCTGAGCTCGTGCAGTGGGCAGTGGCATGGGAGATCGCACACATCCCAGTGCCCTATTGGCAGGCTACAGGGGCACCAGTGAGAGAGTGGACCGTTCAGCTTGGGGATAGGAAGAGAGAGAGAGAGAGGACCCACTGTGAGGCAAGAAGCTGAGTGATCAAGCTCCACGGGTCCCACCCTCACGGGGACAAGCAGCGGGGCCACTGGAGGCACTCGGTGCTGAGAATTTTGCTGCCAGCATCCAGGATGGTGCAGCCTGGTTGGGGAGGGGTGTCCGCCACTATGAATGCAATCTGCTTCTACTGAAGTACCGCCCAGGGCTGACGCAGATTGCCATTGCCGAGGCAACCTGCCATAACAGAGAGACTCCACCAAGAGTGCAAAGCGAACCACAGCAAAACAGACCCCACAGAAGCAGGGTGGACCCGCGCTAGTAGGGTGAGCCCCGGCAGGCAAATAGTGAATAGACTGCCTCCTAGTGGGGCAGGAAAGTGCAACAGATACTCATAAAGAAAGCCCCAACTCCCTGAGACAGAGCATCTAAGAAGGGAAAAAAGGGGGGATTTTATGAGTTCTGTTGCAGCAGACATAAACATAGCTCCCCAACATCCCTGAATAAACAATGGAGTGCAAAGTTCAGCACTGGAGCTCCTATAATGCACAGACCATCTCCTCAAGCAGCTCCCTGACCCCTGCATATCCAAAGAGTCACCCCAAATAAGAACTAATCAGAGTGACATTTGGTGGTCATCATTCTGGAACAAAGATAGTAGAAGAAGAAACTGGTAGCATCCCTCACTGTTCCACAGCTGCTACAGGTGTACCCCAGACAAGCAGGCCTAGAGTGGACCTCAGCACTCGTATAGCAGAGGGGCTAGACCATTGTAAGGAAATCTAAGTAACAGAAATACTTCATCATCAACAATCAGGGGGTCCACTCAGAGACCCAATTGAAAAATCAGCAACTACTAAGACGACAGGTGGATAAATCCATAAAGATGGGAAGAAACCAGCGCAAAAAGGAGGAAAACACCCGAAACCAAAACACCTCACCTCATAAAAAGGACCAAAACTCCTCACCAGCAAAGGAACAAAGCTGGACGGAGAATGAGTGTGATGAAGTGACAGAATCAGACTTCAGAAAGTGAATAATGAGAAACTTCAGGGAGCTAACAGAACATGTTCTAAATCAGTGCAAAGAAACTAAGAACCTTGAAGAAAGATTCGAGGAAATGAAAACAAGAATAGAAAACTTAGAGAAGAATGTGAATGATTTGAAGGAGCTGAAAAATACAACACGAGAACTTCGTGAAGCATGCACAAGTTTCAACAGCCAAATTGACCAAGCAGAAGAAAGGATATCAGAAGTCGAAGATCAATTCAATGAAATAAAACGAGAAACCAAGATTAAAGAAAAAAGCACAAAAAGGGATGAACAAAATCTCCAAGAAATGTGGGACTATGTGAAAGACCCAACCTACGTTTGATAGGTGTACCAGAATGTGATAAAGAGAATGAATCCAAGCTGGAAAACACTCTTCAGGATACTATCCAGGAAAATTTCCCCAACCTAGCAAGACAGGTCAATACTCAACTCCAGGAAATACAGAGAACACCACAAAGATACTCTGAAAGAAGAGCAACCCCAAGGAACATAATCGTCAGATTCACCAGGGTTGAAATGAAGGAGAAAATACTAAGGGCAGCCACAGAGAAAGTTTGGGTCACCCACAAAGGGAAGCCCATAAGATTCACAGCAGATCTTTCAGCAGAGACCGTACAAGCCAGAAGAGAGTAAGGGCCAATATTCAACATCTTTAAAGGAAAAAACTTTCAACCCAGAATTTCAAATCCAGCCAAACTGAGCTTCATACGTGAAGGAAAAATAAAATCCTTCATGAACAAGCAAGCACTCAGAGATTTTGTCACCACTAGGCCGGCTTTACAAGAGCTCCTGAAAGTGGCACTACACATAGAAAGAAACAACGAGTACCAGCCATCTTAAAGGCATAACCAGTGCTAAAGAGCATCAAAAAAATGAAAAATCTACATGAACCAACGGGCAAAACAGCCAGCTAGCATCAAAATGGCAGTGTCAAATTCACACATAACGATATTAACCCTAAATGTAAATGGGCTAAATGCACCAATCAAAAAACACAGACTGGCAAATTGAATAAAAAACCAAAACCCATCGGTGTGCTGTATCCAGGAAACCCAACTCACACACAAGGATACACAAAGGCTAAAAGTAAAAAAATGGAAGAAGATTTACCAAGAAAATGGAGAGCAAAAAATAGCAGGAGTTGCAATTCTCATCTCTTATAAAATAAACTTTAAAGCAACAAAGATCAAAAGGGACAAAAAAGGTCATTACAAAATGGTAAAAGGATCATTACAATAAAAAGAGCTAACGATTCTAAATATATATGGACCCAATGCAGAAGCACCCAGATATATACGGCAAGTTCTTAATGACTGACAAAGAGACTTACACTCCAAAACAATAATAGTGGGACACTTTAACACTCCACTGTCAATATCAGACTGATTAACCAGAGAGAAAATTAACAAGAATATCCAGGACTTGAACACAGACCTGGAACAAGCAAACCTGATGGACATTTACAAAAATCTCCACCCCAAATCCACAGAATATACATTCTTCTCAGCACCACATCACACCTACTCCAAAGTTGACCACATAATTGGAAGTAGAGCACTCCTCATCAAATGCAAAACAAACAGTCTCTCAGACCATAGTGCAATCAAGTTAAAACTCAGAATTCAGAAAATAACTCAGAACCGCACAGCTTCATGGAAACTGAACAACTGGCTCTTGAATGTTAATTGGATAAACAATGAAATGAAGGCAGAAATAAAGAAGTTCTTTGAAACCAACGAAAATGAAGACACAACGTACCAGAATCTCTGGGACAAATTTAAGGCAGTCTGTAGAAAAAAATATACAGCAATAAGTGCCCACATGAGAAGAGTGGAGAGAAACAAAATTGACACCCTATCGTCAAAATTGAAAGAGCTAGAGGAGCAAGATCAAAAAAGCTCAAAACCTATCAGAAGACAGGAAATAACTAAGATCAGAGCAGAACTGAAGAAGATAGAGACAAGAAAAACCCTTTAAAAAATCAATAAATCTAAGATCTGGTTTTACAAAAAGATCAACAAAATAGACAGACCACTAGCCAGACTGATAAGAAAGAAAAGAGAGAACAACCAAATAGATGCAATAAAAAACGATAATGGGGAAATCACCACAGATTCCACAGAAATTCAAACCATCATCAGAGAATACTACAAACAACTCTATGCAAATAAACTAGTAAATCAGGAAGAAATGGATAAATTCCTGGATGCCTGTGTCCCCCCCAAGCCTAAACCAGGAGAAAGCCAAAACTATGAATAGACCAATAACAAGGTCTGAAGTTGAGGCAGCAATTAATAGCCTACCACACAAAAAAAGCCAAGGTCCAGATGGGTTCACAGCTGAATTCTACCAGACACACAAAGAGGAGCTGGTACCATTCGTTCTGAAACTATTCCAAAGAATCCAAAAAGAGGGAACCCTTCCCAAATCATTTTATGAGACCAACATCATCCTGATACCGAAACCCGGTAGAGACTCAACAAGGAAAGAAAACTTCAGGCCAATATCCATGATGAACATAGATGCAAAAATCTTCAATAAAATACTGGCAAGCCGACTGCAACAGCACAATGAAAAACTTATCCATCATTATCAAGTAGGATTCATCCCGGGGATGCAAGGCTGGTTCGACATACGCAAGTCTATAAATGTAATTCACCATATAAACAGAACCAAAAAAAAAAAACCCACATGATTATCTCAATTGACGCAGAGAAGGCATTTGACAAAATTCAACAGCCCCGTACTTAGGAAGTATCAATATCATGAAAATGACTATACGGCCCAAAGTAATTTACACAATCAATGCTATCCCCATCACACTATCATTGAATTTCTTCACAGAACTGGAATAAACCACCATGAATTTCATATGGAACCAAAACGGAGCCCGCATAGCCAAGTCAATTCCAAGCATAAATAACACAGCGAAAGGCATCACACTACCAGACTTCAAACTATACTACAAGGATACAGTAATCAAAACAGCATGGTACTGGTACCAAAACAGAGATATAGACCAATGGAACAGAACAGAAGCATCAGAGGCAAATCAACATATCTACAACCATATTATCTTTGATAAACCAGACAACAACAAGCAATGGGGAAAGAATTCCCTATTTAATAAATGGTGTTGGGAAATCTGGCTAGCCATTTGCAGAAAGAAGAAACTGGACCCCTTCCTGACACCTTAAACTAAAATTGACTCCAGATGGATTAAAGACTTAAACATAAGACCGGACACCATAAAAACACTAGAAGAAAATCTAGGCAAAACCATTCAGGACATAGGAGTAGGCAAGGACTTCACGAACAAAACACTAAAAGCATTGGCGACAAAAGCCAAAATAGACAAATGGGACCTAATCAATCCCCTCAGCTTCCGCATGGCAAAAGAAACTGTCACTAGAGTGAATCGGCAAGCATCAGAATGGGAAAAAATCTTTGCAGTTTACACATCTGACAAAGGGCTGATATCCAGAATTTACAAAGAACTCATACAGATTTACAGAAAAAAAACAAACAAGCCTATTCAAAAATGGGCAAATGATATGAACAGAAACTTTACAAAAGAAGACATACGGCCAAAAAACATATTAAAAAATGCTCATCATCACTGGCCTTTAGAGAGATGCAAATCAAAACCACATTGAGATACCATCTCACGCCAGTTAGAATGGCGATCATTAAAATATCTGGAGAAAGCAGATGCTGGAAAGGATGTGGAGAAATAGGAACACTCTTACACTGTTGGTGGAAGTGTAAATTAGTTCAACTATTGTGGAAGACAGTGTGGAGATTCCTCAGAGACCTAGAAATAGAAATTCAATTTGACCCAGCAATCCCATTACTGGGTATATATCCAAAGGACTTTAAATCGTTCTACTACAAGGACACATGCACAGGAATGTTCATTGCAGCACTGTTTACAATAGCAAAGAACTGGAATCATCCCAAATGCCCAACAATGATAGACTTGACTGAAAAAATGTGGCACATATACACCATGGAATATTATGCAGCAATCAAAAATGATGAGTTTGTGTTTTTTGTAAGGACATGGATGAATCTGGAGAACATCATTCTCAGTAAACTGACAGAAGAACAGAAAAAGAAATACCGCATGTACTCACTCATAAGTGTGTGAGAAAAATGAGAACACATGGACACAGAGAGGGGGTCTACTACACACTGGGGTCTATTGGGTGGAATGAGGGAGGAACAGCGGGGGGGGGGCTGGGGAGGGATAGCCTGGTGATGAATGCCAAGTGTGGGTGAAGGGGAGGAAGGCAGCAAAACACACTGCCATGTGTGTACCTATGCAACTATCTTGCACGTTCTGCACATGTACCCCAAAACCTATAATGCAATAAAAATTTTTTTAAAAAAGGAATCTAATTAATATGGCCGCATATTCTGAGCCTCACTGAATAATACACACCAGGAGAGTAATTGGGAATCTATTTTCCATGTACTGACTTTCAGAGAATCAGTAAATAATCTACACACATGGAGTAGCCAGGAGTCTGTTATATTAGGACACACATTCATAGCCTCAGTGGATAATATGCACGTGTGGATTAGTCAGGATTCCATTTGGTATGGTCACTGACTTGTAACCTCAGTGAAAAATGCACAAATGTAAAGTACTCAGCAGTCTATTTCATGTAGACACTCATTCAAAGATTCAGTGAATAACAAAAATATTTAAGATAGACAGCATCCTATTTTATATGGTAACAGAGAAATAGCCTTACTGAGTAATGCACACCTGAAAAAGTGTTAGGAGTCTACTATATACAGCCTCTCATTTACAGCCTCAGGGAATAATGCACACCTGTGGAATAGACACTAGTCTGTTTCATATGACCATGAAAAGCAAAGCCTGAATGAGTAATATGCAACTTTGGAAGAGTCACAGGTCTACTCTATGTCCCCAAGTATTTAGAGTCAGAGTTAAAAATATACGACTGTGGACTAGTCAGAAAATAATTTCATATGGCCAAAGAGTTTCAGAACCTCAGTGAATAATACATATCTGGGAAATACTGAGGACGTTGTTTCATGTGGCATCAATTTCCGAGCTTCATTGAGTAGTAAACACCTGTATTGTAGTCAGAACCCTGTTTCATACAGCCACATATTCAGAGCCTAACTGAGTAACATATGCCTTGGGAAAAGACAGGATTCTATTTCGTATAGCCACTCATTTAGAGGCGAATGTTAAATCGCACACCTCAGGACTATTCAGGAGTCTCTATTTATGGCCACTCATTCAGAGATTCACAGAATAATACAGACATATGGAAACGTAAGGAGTGTACTTCACTTGGCCACTTATTCAGGACCTCAGTGAAGAATCACATATATCTGAAAAATACTCAGGATTCTATGATATACAGACACTTATCCGGAGACTCACGGAATAATGCACACCTAAGGAATAGTCTGGAGACTATTTAATATGACCCTACACCCAGCGACTCAGTGGCCAATGCAGAACTGAAAAATGGTCAAGAGGATAGAGTGAGAAGTTTATGTTATGTGGTCACACGTTCAGAATCTCACTGAAGAATACACACCTAGGGAATAGTCACGGTCCAAGTCATATGGCCACCCAATCACAGGATTACCGAATAATGCACAATGTTGCAATAGTAAGGAGTCTATTTCATGTGGCCTCTCATTCAGAGCTTCAGTGCATAACAAACACCTGTGGAGTAGTCAGGACCCGATTGAAGGTAGTCCAATATTAAGCAGCTCCGTGAATGATAAACACGTGTCAGAATCAGGAGACTCATTGATATAGACACTCATACAGAACGTTTTCGAGTACTGCACATGTGGGGAATGATCACTAGTCTGTTTCATATGGTGATTCATTTGGAGAATCCAAAAGAAATGCACACATGTGGTATAAAATGGGTTCTGTTTCGTAAGGCCACACTTTCAGTGTTTTAGTGAATAGTATGTATATCTGATAAGTCAGGAATCTCTTTCACATTGCCACTCGTTCAGGGCCATTGTGAACAACACTACCCTCAAGAACAGTCAAGGGTCTACTTCAAATGGCTACACGTTCACGGCTTCTGTACATAATGAACACCGGGGCAATACACCAGAGTCTTTTTTTTTATGCCCACTTAGTCAGAGTCTCATTCAATAATACACACTCGCGGAAGTGTGAAGAGTCTACTTCATGTAGCCACTTATTTAGAGCCTCAGTGAATAACGCACACCAGGGTAATGGTCGAGCAGCTTTTACATGACATCTCATTTTGTGCCTCACTGTATGATATACACGTGAGGAATCCTCAGGATTCTATTAGATGCTTTCACTCTTTGAGAACCTTGTTGAATAATTCACAATGGAGCAATAGTCAGGTGTCTATTTTATATGGTGTATCATTCAAAGTTTCAGTGTATAATGATCTTCTATGGAGTAACCAGGACGCTGTTTAAGATAGCCACGGATTAAGGGCCTTCCTGAATGATACAAACCTGCGTGACGGTCGGGAGTCTATTTCATATAAACTCTAGTTTTGTGTATCACTGAGTAATACACACCTGGGGCAGTGTCGGGAGTCTAATTGGTATGGACGCTCAAACGGAACCTGCTTGATTAATACACACATGGATAACAATGAGGAGTCTGTGTCATACGTCTCCTCCTTCAGACAAACAGTGAATAATGCACATGTGTAGAATTTAGAAGTCTGTTTCCTATGGCCCCTCTTTCACATCCTCACTGAGTATTACACACTAGTGATAGAGTCTGGAGTCTATTGTTCAAGACCACTCATTCATAAAATCACTAAGTAATGCACACCTGCTGAATAGTCAGAAGTCTCTTTCCTATGGCCACTCATTAGGAGCCTCACTAAGTGTAAACACCTGAGAAAAGAGTCAGGATTTACGTTTATCCCCTCATTCAGAGTCTCGCTAGATAATGCGCACGTGTGGATTAATCAGGAGACTCTTTCATGTGGCCTCTAACTCGGAGTGTCACTAAATAATGTGGTGTAGTCTGGAGTCTATTTCATAGAGACACATATTCAGAGCCTCGGTGAATAAGACGGGCCCTTGTTATAGTAAGAAATCTAATTAATATGGCCACACCTTCTGAGCCTCACTGAATAATACACACCAGGAGAATAATTGGGAGTCTATTTTCCATGGACCTTCATTCAGAGCCTCAGTAAATAATGTATGCCCGTGGAGTAGCCAGGAGTCTGTTCTATTAGGACACACATTCATAGCCTCAGTGGATAATATGCACGTGTGGATTAGTTAGGATTCCATTTTGTATGGTCACTGACTTGTAACTTCAGTGAAAAATGCACAAATGTAAAGTACTCAGCAGTCTATTTCATGTAGACACTCATTCAAAGATTCACTGAATAACAAAATTATTTAAGACAGACAGCATCCTGTTTCATATGGTCACACAGAAATAGCCTCACTGAGTAATGCACACCTGGGAAAGTGTTAGGAGTGTACTAAATACAGCCTCTCATTTCAGCCTCATGGAATGATGCACACGTGTGGAATAGACGCTAGTCTGTTTCATATGGCCTCGAAAAGCAAAGCCTGAGTGAGTAATACGCAACTTTGGAATAGTCACTAGACTACTCTATGTTCCTAAGTATTTAGAATCGGAGTCAATAATACAGGACTGTGGACTGGTTGGAAAACAATTTCATATGGCCAAAGAGTTTCAGAACCTCAGAGAATAATACATACTTGGGAAATACTCAGGAGGCTGTTTCATGTGGCATCAATTTTCAAGTTTCATTGAATAGGAAACACCTGAATTGCAGTGAGAACCCTGTTTCATACAGCCACATATTCAGAGCCTAACTGTGTAACATATGCCTTGGGAAAAGACAGGATTCTATTTCGTATAGCCACTCATTTAGAGGGGAATATTAAAACGAATGCCTCAGGAGTATTCAGGAGTCTCTATTTTATGGCCATTCATTCAGAGATTCACAGAATAATACAGACATATGGAAACGTAAGGAGTGTACTTCACTTGGCCACTTATTCAGGATCTCGGTGAAGAATCATATATATCTGGAAAATACTCAGGATTCTATGATATATAGCCACTTATCTGGAGAATCACGGAAATCGCTCACCTAAAGAATAGTCTGGAGGCTCTTTGATATGACCCTACACCCAGCGACTCAGTTGCCAATGCAGAAGTGGAAAATAATCAAGAGGATAGAGTCAGGAGTTTATTTTATTTGGTCACTCCTTCAGAATCTCACTGAAGTATACACAACTAGGGAATAGTCAGAGTCCAAACCATATGGCTACCCAATCACAGCATTACCGAATAATGCACAATGGGGCAATAGTAAGGAGTCTATTTCATGTGGCCTCTTTTTCAGAGCTTCAGTGCATAATAAACAGCTGTGGAGTAGTCAGGACCCAATTTTAAGGTAGCCCCAAAGTAAGCGGCTCGGTGAAAGATACACACACGTGTCAGAGTCAGGAGACTATTTGATATAGACACTCATACAGAACCTTTTCGAGTACTGCACATGTGGGGAATAATCACTAGTCTCCTTTATATGGTGATTCGTTTGGAGAATTTAAAATTAACGCCCACCTGTAGAGTAAAATTGGTTCTATTTCGTAAGGCCACTCTTTCAGTGTTTTAGTGAATAATATGTATATCTGATAAATCAGGAATCTCTTTCCCATGGCCACCCGTTCAGGACCTCTGTGAAGAACACTCCCCTCAAGAATAGCCAAGGGTCTACTTCAAATGGCTACACGTTCAGAGTCTCCATATGTAATGAACACCTGGGCAATACACCTGAGTTTCTTTTTTTTTATGCCCACTTAGTCAGAGTCTCATTCAATAATACACACTTGGGGAAGAATGAAGAGTCTACCTCATGTAGCCACTCATTTAGAGCCTCAGTGAATAATGCACAACAGGGTAATAGTCAAGCAGCTTTTATACGGCCACTCATTTTGTGCCTCACTGAGTGTTATACACCTGAGAAACCGTCAGGATTCTATTTGATACTACAACTCGTTGAGATCCTTGTTGACTAATTCACAATGGAGCAATAGTCAGATGTCTATTTTGTATGGTCTATCATTCAAAGTTTCAGTGAATAATGACCTCATATGGAGTAATCAGGACGCTGATTAAGATAGCCACGAATTAAGTGCCTTCCTGAATGATACGAACATTGGTGACAGTCGGGACTCTATTTCATATGAACTCTAGTTTTGTGTATCACTGAGTAATACACACCTGGGGCAGTGTCAGAAGTTTACTTGGTATGGATGCTCAAACGGAACCTCTTTGATTAATGCACACATGGATAACAATGAGGAATCTGTGTCATAGGTCTCCTCCTTCAGACAAACAGTGAATAACTCACATGTGGAGAAATTAAAAGTCTGTTTCCTATGGCCCCTCTTTCACAGCCTCACTGAGTATTATGCACTTGTGATAGAGTCAGGAGTCTATTTTTTATGGCCACTCATTCAGAGACTCACTAAATAATGCAAACCTGCGGAATAGTCAGATGTCTCTTTCCTATGGCCACTCATTAAGATCCTCACTAAGTTTAAACACCTGGGGAAAAAGTCAGGCTTTACCTTTATCCCCTCATTCAAAGTCTCTGTACATAATGCTCACGTGGGGATTAATTAGGAGACTCTTTCATGTGGCTTCTAACTCGGAGTATCACTGAATAATGTGGTGTAGTCTGGAGTCTATTTCATGGAGACACATATTCAGAGCCTCAGTGAATAAGACGGGCCCTTGCTATAGTAAGGAATCTAATTAATATGGCTACATATTCTGAGCCTCACTGAATAATACACACCTGAAGAATAATAGGGAGTCTATTTTCCATGGATCTTCATTCGGAGCCTTCATAAATAATATACACCCATGGAATAGCCAGGAGTCTGTTATATTAGGACACACATTCAAATCCTCAGTAGATAATATGCACGTGTGGATTAGTCAGGATTCCATTTTATATGTCCACTGACTCGTAACCTCAGTGAAAAATGCAAAAATGTAAAGTACTCAGCAGTCTATTTCACACAGATTCTCATTCAGAGATTCATGGAGTAACAAAAATATTTAAGATAGACAGCATCCTGTTTCATATCATCACACAAAAAGAGCCTCACTGAGTAATACACACCTGGGGAAGTGTTAAGAGTCTACTTTATACAGCCTCTCTTTTACAGCCTCAGGGAATAATGCACACGTGTGGAATTGACACTAATCTATTTTATATGGCCACGGAAAGCAAAGCCTGAGTGAGTAATACGCAACTTTGGAATAGTCACTAGTCTAATCCATATGCTCAAGTATTTAGAGTCAGAGTCAATAATACACGCCTGTGGACTAGTCAGAAAACAATTTAATATGGCCAAAGAGTTTCAGAGCCTCAGTGAATAATACATACCTGTGAAATACTCAGGACGCTATTATATGTGGCATCAATTTCAGAGCTTCATTGAATAGGAAACACCTGTATTGTAGTCAGAATTATATTTCCTATAGCCACATATGCAGAGCCTAACTGAATAATATACACCTTGGGAAAAGTCAGGATTCTATTTCGTATAGCCACTCATTTAGAGGCAAATATGTAAACGCACCCATGAGGAATATTCAGGAGTCTCTATTTTATGGCCACTCGTTGAGAGCTTCACAGGATTATACAGACCTATGAAAATGTCAGGAGTGTACTTTACATGTCCACTTATTCAGAACCTCAGTGAGGAATCATATATATCTGAAAAACTCTCCGGATTATATGATATATATCCACTTATTCAGAGTCTCACGGAATAATGCACACATAAGGAATAGTCTGGAGACTATTTGTTATGACCCTACACCCAGAGAATCAGTGGACCATTCAGAACTGAAAAAGAGTCAAGAGGATACAGTCAGGTGTTTATGTTATGTGGTCAATCATTCTGAATCTCATTGAATAATACACACCTGGGGAATAGTCAGAGTCCAAGTCATATGGCCACTCTATCACAGCATTACCGAATAATACACAACGGGGTAATAGTAAGGAGTCTATTTCATGTGGCCTCTCATTCAGAGCTTCAGTCCATAATAAACAGCTGTGGAGTAGTAAGGACCCGATTGAGGGTAGGCCCAAATTAAGCAGCTTCGTGAATGATACACACACCTGTTAGAGTCAGGAGACTATTTGATATAGACACTCAAAGAGAACCTTTTTGATTACTGCACATGTGGGGAATAATCACTATTCTGTTTTATATGTTGATTCGTTTGAAGAATCAAAAAGTAACCCCCAACTGTGGAGTAAAATGGGTTCTATTTCAAAAGGTTACTCTTTCAGTGGTTTAGTGAATAATATGTTTATCTGGTAAGTCAGGAATCTCTTTCGCATGTCCACTCGTTCAAGGCCTCTGTTAAGAACACTCCCCACAAAAATATTAAAGGGCCTACTTCAAATGACTACCCATCCATATTCTCTGTACCTAATGAACACCTGGGTAATACACCTGAGTCTCTCTCTTTTTTTTTAATTTTTATTGCATTATAAGTTTTCTGGTACATGTGCAGAACGTGCAAGGTAGTTGAATAGGTACACACATGGCAGTGTGTTTTGCTGCCTTCCTTTCCTTCACCCACACTTGGCATTCATCACCAGGCTAACCCTCCCCAGCTCTTCCTGCTGTCCCTCCCCCATTCCCCCAATAGACCCCAGTGTGTAATAGACCTCCTCTCTGTGTCCATGTGTTCTCATTTATCTCACCCACCTATGAGTGAGTATATGCGGTACTTCTTTTTCTGTTCTTCTGTCAGTTTGCTGAGAATGATGTTCTCCAGATTTATCCATGTCCTTACAAAGGACACAAACTCATCATTTTTGATTGCTGCATAATATTCCATGGTATATATGTGCCACATTTTCCCAGTCCTGTCTATGATAGTTGAGCATGTGGGTTGGTTCCAGTTCGTTGCTATTGTAAACAGTGCTGCAATGAACATTCGTGTCTATGCGTCCTTATAGTAGAACGATTTAGAGTTCTTTGGATATATACCCAGTAATGGGATTGCTGGGTCAAATGGAATTTCTATTTCTAGATCCTTGAGGATCGCCACACTGTCTTCCACAATGGTTGAACTAACTTACACTTCCACCAACAGTGTAAGAGTGTTCCTCTTTCTCCACATCCTCGCCAGCATCTGCTGTGTTCAGATTTTTTAAATGATCGCCATTCTAACTGGCGTGTGATGGTATTTCAATGTGGTTTTGATTTGCAGCTCTCTAATGATCAGTGATGATGAGCATTTTTTCATGTGTTTGTTGGCCTCATTTGTGTCTTCTTTTGTAAAGTGTCTGTTCATATCCTTTGCTCATTTTTGAATGGGCTTGTTTGTTTTTTTTTCTGTAAATCTGTTTGAGTTCTTTGTAATTTCTGGATATCAGCCCTTTGTCAGATGCATAAACTGCAAAGATTTTTTCCCATTCTGATGGTTGCCAATTCACTCTAGTGACTGTTTCTTTTGCCGTGCAGAAGCTGTGGAGTTTGATTAGGTCCCATTTGTCTATTTTGGCTTTTGTTGCCAATGCTTTTGGTGTTTTGTTCATGAAGTCCTTGCCTACTCCTATGTCCTGAATGGTTTTGCTAGATTTTCTTCTGGGTTTTTATGGTGTCAGGTCTTACGTTTAAGTCTTTAATCCAACTGGAGTTAATTTTAGTGAAAGGTGTCAGGAAGGGGTCCAGTTTCTGCTTTCTGCACATGGCTAGCCAGTTTCCCCGACACCATTTATTAAATCGGAAATCTTTTTTTTTTTTTTTTTTTTTTTTTTTTTTTTTTTTTTTTAATTTTTATTGCATTATAGGTTTGGGGGTACATGTGCAGAACAAGCAAGATAGTTGCATAGGTACACACATGGCAGTGTGCTTTGCTGCTTTCCTCCCCTTCACCCACACTTGGTATTCATCCCCAGGCTATCCCCCCCAGCCCCCCCCTGCTGTCCCTCCCCCATTCCCCCCAACAGTCCCCAGTGTATAGTAGACCGCCTCTCTGTGTCCACGTGTTCTCATTTTTCTCACCCACCTATGAGTGAGTATATGCGGTATTTCTTTTTCTGTTCTTGTGTCAGTTTGCTGAGAATGATGTTCTCCAGATTCATCCATGTCCCTACAAAGGACACAAACTCATCATTTTTGATTGCTGCATAATATTCCATGGTGTATATGTGCCACATTTTCCCAGTCCAGTCTATCATCGTTGGGCATTTGGGTTGGTTCCAGGTCTTTGCTATTGTAAACAGTGCTGCAATGAACATTCGTGTGCATGTGTCCTTATAGTAGAACGATTTATAATCCTTTGGATAGATACCCAGTAATGGGATTGCTGGGTCAAATGGAATTTCTATTTCTAGGTCCCTGAGAAATCGCCACACTGTCTTCCACAATGGTTGAACTAATTTACACTCCCACCAACAGTGTAAGAGTGTTCCTATTTCTCCACATCCTCTCCAGCATCTGCTGTCTCCAGATTTTTTAATGATCGCCATTCTAACTGGTGTGAGATGGTATCTCAATGTGGTTTTGATTTGCATCTCTCTAATGACCAATGATGATGAGCACTTTTTCATATGTTTGCTGGACTCATGTATGTCTGCTTTCGTAAAGTTTCTGTTCATATCCTTTGCCCATTTTTGAATGGGCTTGTTTGTTTTTTTCCTGTAAATCTGTTTGAGTTCTTTGTAAATTCTGGATATCAGCCCTTTGTCAGATGCGTAAACTGCAAAGATTTTTTCCCATTCTGATGGTTGCCGATTCACTCTAGTGACTGTTTCTTTTGCCGTGCAGAAGCTGTGGAGTTTGATTAGGTCCCACTTGTCTATTTTGCTTTTTGTTACAAACGCTTTTGGTGTTTTGGTCATGAAGTCCTTGCCTAATCCTATGTCCTGAACGGTTTTGCCTAGATTTTCTTCTAGGGTTTTTATGGTGTCAGGTCTTACGTTTAAGTCTTTAATCCATCTGGAGTTAATTTTACTGTAAGGTGTCAGGAAGGGGTCCAGTTTCTGCTTTCTGCACATGGGTAGCCAGTTTTACCAACACCATTTATTAAATAGGGAATCCTTTCCCCTTTGCCTTTTTTTGTCGGGTTTATCAAAGATAATATGTTTGTAGATATGTTGTGTTGCCTCCGATACTTCTGTTCTGTTCCATTGGTCTATATCTCTGTTTTGGTACCAGTACCATGCTGTTTTGATTACTGTAGCCTTGTAGTATAGTTTGAAATCTGGTAGCGTGATGCCTCCCGCTGTGTTCCTTTTGCTTAGAATTGATTTGGCTATGCGGGCTCTTTTTTGGTTTTATATGAAATTCATGGTGGTTTTTTCCAGTTCTGTGAAGAAATTTAAAAGTAGTTTGATGGGGATAGCATTGAATGTGTAAATTACTTTGGGCAGTATAGCCATTTTCACAATATTGATTCTGCCTAACCATGAATATGGAATGTTTCTCCATCTGCTTGTGTCCTCTCATATTTCGTTGAGCAGTTGTTTGTAGTTTTCCTTAAAGAGGTCCCTTATATTCATAGTGAGTTGTATTACTAGGTATTTTATTTTCTTTGTAGCAATTGTGAATGGTAGTTCGTTCTTAATTTGGTTCTCTTTAAGTCTGTTATTGGTGTATAGGAATGCTTGTGATTTTTGAACATTGATTTTATATCCTGAGACTTTGCTGAAGTTGCTTACCAGTTGCAGGAGCTTTTGGGCTGAGGTGATGGGGTCGTCTAGGTATACTATCATGTCGTCTGCAAATAGAGACAATTTGGCTTCCACCTTTCCTATTTGAATACCCTTTATTTCTTTTTCTTGCCTGATTGCTCTGGCTAGAAATTCCAGTACTATGTTGAACAGGAGCGGTGAGAGAGGCCATCCTTGTCTAGTGCCAGATTTCAAAGGGAATGCTTCCAGTTTTTGCCCATTAAGTATGATATTGGCTGTTGGTTTGCCATAAATAGCTTTTATTACTTTGAGATATGTTCTATCAATACCAAGTTTATTGAGGGTTTTTAGAATAAAGGTCTGTTGAATGTTGTCAAATGCCTTCTCTACGTCAATTGAGATAATCATGTGGTTTTTGTTTTTGCTTCTGTTTATGTGGTGAATTACATTTATAGACTTGTGTATGTTGAACCAGCCTTGCATCCCCGGGATAAATCCTACTTGATCATGATGGATAAGCTTTTTAATGTGCTGTTGCAATCGATTTGCCAGTATTTTATTGAAGATTTTTGCATCTATGTTCATCATGGATATTGGCCAGAAGTTTTCTTTTCTTGTTGAGTCTCTGCCAGGTTTTGGTATCAGGATGATGTTGGTCTCATAAAGTGATTTGGGAAGGGTTCCCTCTTTTTGGATTATTTGGAATTGTTTCAGAAGGAATGGTACCAGATCCTCTTTGTGTGTCTGGTAGAATTCAGCTGTGAACCCATCTGGACCTGGGCTTCTTTTGTGTGGTAGGCTCTTAATTGCTGCCTCAACTTCTGACCTTGTTATTGGTCTATTCATAGTTTCGGTTTCCTCCTGGTTTAGGCTTCGGAGGACACTGGCGTCCAGGAATTTATCCATTTCCTCCTGATTTTCTAGTTTGTGTGCATAGAATTGTTTGCAGTATTCTCTGATGATGGTTTGAATTTCTGTGGAATCTGTGGTGATTTCCCCATTGTCGTTTTTTATTGCATCTATTTGGTTGTTATCTCTTTTCTTTTTTATCAGTCTGGTAGTGGTCTGTCTCTTTTGTTGATCTTTTAAAAAACCAGCTCTTAGATTTATTGATTTTTTGAAGGGTTTTTCTTGTATCTATCTCCTTCAGTACTGCTCTGATCTTAGTTATTTCTTGTCTTCGGCTAGGTTTTGAGCTTTTTTGATCTTGCTCCTTTAGCTCTTTCAATTTTGACGATAGGGTGTCAATTTTGGATCTCTCCACTCTTCTCATGTGGGCACTTCTTGCTATACATTTTCCTCTACAGACTTCTTTATATGTGTCCCAGAGATTCTGGTATGTTGTGTCTTCATTCTTGTTGGTTTCAAAGAACTTCTTTATTTCTGCTTTCATTTCATTGTTTATCCAATCAACATTCAAGAGCCAGTTGTTCAGTTTCCATGAAGATGTGCGGTTCTGCGTTATTTTCTGAATTCTGAGTTCCAACTTGATTGCACTATGGTCCGAGACACTGTTTGTTATGATTTCCGTTGTTTTGCATTTGCTGAGAAGTGCTTTACTTCCAATTATGTGGTCAATTTTGGAGTAGGTGTGATGTGGTGCTGAGAAGAATGTATATTAGGTGGATTTGGGATGGAGAGTTCTGTAAATGTCTATCTGGTTTGCTTGTTCCAGGTCTGAGTTCAAGTCCTGGATATCCTTGTTAATTTTCTGTCTGGTTGATCTGTCTGATATTGACAGTGGAGTGTTAACGTCTCCCACTATTATTGTGTGGGATTCTAAGTCTCTTTGTACGTCATTAAGAACTTGCCTTATATATCTGGGTGATCCTACATTGGGTCCATATATATTTAGAATCGTTAGCTCTTCTTGTTGTATCGATCCTTTTAACATTATATAATGACCTTCTTTTTCCCTTTTGATCTTTGTTGCTTTAAAGTCTATTTTATCAGAGATGAGAATTGCAACTCCTGCTTTTTTTTTTGCTCTCCATTTGCTTGGTAAATCTTCCTCCATTCTTTTATTTTGTGCCTTTGTGTATCTTTGCGTGTGAGGTGGGTTTCCTGGATACAGCATACTGATGAGTTTTGGTTTTTTATCCAATTTGCTGGTCTGTGTCTTTTGATTGGTACATTTATCCCATTTACATTCAGGGTTAATATTGTTATGTGTAAATTTGGTACTGCCATTTTGATGCTACCTGGCTGTTTCGCCCGTTGATTCATGTACATTCTTTATTTTGTTGATGGTCTTTAGCATTTGGTATGCTTTTGGGATGGCTGGAACTGGTTGTTTCTTTCTATGTGTAGTGCCTCTTTCAGGAGCTCTTGTAAAGCAGTCCTAGTGGTGACAAAATCTCTGAGTACTTGCTTGTTCGTGAAGGATTTTATTTTTCCTTCACTTATGAAGCTCAGTTTGGCTGGATATGAAATTCTGGGTTGAAAGCTCTTTTCTTTAAGGTGTTGGATATTGGCCCCCAATCTCTTCTGGCCTGTAGAATCTCTGCCGAGAGATCTGCTGTACGTCTGATGTGCTTCCCTTTGTGGGTGACCTGACCTTTCTCTCTGGCTGCCCTTATTATTTTCTCCTTCGTTTCAACCCTGGTGAATCTGACGATTATGTGCCTGTGGTTGCTCTTCTTGCGAAGTATCTTTGTGGTGTTCTCTGTATTTCCTTGAGTTGAGTATTGACCTGTCTTGCTAGGTTGGTGAAATTTTCCTGGATAATATCCTGAAGAGTGTCTTCCAACTTGGATTCATTTTCTTCGTCACGTTCTGGTACACCTATCAAACGTAGGTTGGGTATTTTTACATAGTTCTACATTTCTTGGAGGTTTTTTTCATTCTTTTTTCTACTTTTTCTTTAATCTTGGTTTCTTGTATTATTTCATTGAGTTGATCTTCAACTTCTGATATTCTTTCTTCTGCTTGGTCAGTTCAGCTGTTGAAACTTATGCATGCTTCGCGAAGTTCTCGTGTTGTGCTATTCAGCTCCTTCAATTCATTCATATTCCTCTCTAAGTTGTCCATTCTTGTTATTAATTCCTCGAATCTTTTTTCAAATCTTTTTTCAAGGTTCTTAGTTTCTTTGCACTTGTTTAGTACATGTTCCTTTAGCTCACTGAAGTTTCTCATTATCCACTTTCTGAAGTCTGATTCTGACATTTCGTCACATTCGTTCTACGTCCAGCTTTGTTCCCTTGCTGGTGAGGAGGTTTGGTCCTTTTTTGGAGTTGAGGTGTTTTGGTTTCGGGTGCTTTCCTCCTTTTTGCGCTGGTTTCTTCCCATCTTTATGGATTTATCCGCCTGTCGTCTTAGTAGTGGCTGATTTTTCAATTGGGTCTCTGTGTGGACGCTGAGATTGTTGATGATGAAGTATTTCTGTTACTTAGTTTTCCCTCTAATGGTCTATCCCCTCTGCTGTATGAGTGCTGAGGTCCACTCCAGGCCCTGCTTGTCTGGGTTATACCTGCAGCAGCTGCAGAACAGTGAGGGATGATACCAGTTTCTTCTTCTGCTGTCCTTGTTCCAGAATAATGTCAGCCAAATATCAGTCTGATTAGTCTTTTTCTGGGGTGACTCCTTGGATATACAGGTGTCAGTGAGCTGCTTGAGGAGACAGTCTTTGCTTTATAGGAGCTCCAATGCTGAGCTGTGAGCTCCGTTGTTCATTCAGTGTTGTTGGGAGGTTGTTTATATCTGCTGCTATAGAACTCATAAAACACCACTCCTTTTTTTTCCCCCTCTTAGATGCTCTTTCTAAGGGAGTTGGGGCTTTCTTTATGAGTATCTGTTGCACTGTCCTGCCCCACTAGGCGGCAGTCTATTCACTATTTGCCTGCCGGGGCTCTGACCTGCTAGCGCATGTCTGCCCTGTCGCTGCTGGGCTCCCTTCTGCTGTGGAGTGAGGAGTCTCTCTGTTATGGCAAGTTGCCTCGGCAATGGCAGGCTGCGTCAGTCCTCGGCGGTACTTTAGTGGGGGTGGACTGCATCAGCAATGGTGGACGCCCCTCCCTCACCGGGCTGCACCATCCTAGATGCCGGCAGCAAAACTCTCAGCCCCAAGCATCTCCAGTCGCCTCCCTGCTTGTCCCCATGAGCATGGGAACCGCTGAGCCCGATCACCCAGCTCCCTGCCTCAGAGTCCATCCTCTCTCTCTCTCTCTTCCTCTCCCCAAGCTGAAAAGTCGACTCTCTCACTTGCGCCCCATTAGCCTGCATATAGGGCATTGGGATCTGTGTGATCTCCCGTGCCACTGCCCACTACCCTGGCTCAGATCACGCTTCCAAGGAAACTCCTGGTCTGGCTCATTGTCCAAGTCCAGTTCAATCAGATGAACATGCCCATCTGCCCTTCCAAATCTCAGATTGCCAGTTTAACAGGGCACCCAGACCACTGAATTCCACGCTGGGTCCTGCTGCGGTGCCAGCTGAAGAGGTGGCGGGAGCCAGCTGCGTTAGCCGGCTGAGTTAGAGTCCCGTGTTTCTCCCACACCTGGGACTTTCAACGCTCTGTGGGCATAAAAGGAACATCCGAGAATGCGGCTAGGACTCACCCTCTGTGCCTTCACTGAGAGCTGCAATCCTGAGTCGCTACGACGCCATCTTGCCTTCTCCCTCTGGATATCTGCTTTCAGGTGTCTATTTTCTATGGACTATCATTCAAAATTTCAGTGAATAAAGAAATTATATCGAGTAATCAGGACGCTCCTTAAGACAGCCACGAATTAAGTGCCTTCCTGATTGAAACACACCTGAGTGATAGTCGGGAGTCTATTTCATATGAACTCTAGTTTTGTGCATCGCTGAGTAATACACACATGGGGCAGTGTCAGGAGTCTATTTGGTATGGACGCTCAAACTTAATCTGTTTGATTAATGCACACATGGATAACAATGAGGAGTCTGTGTGATACGGCTACTCCTTCAGACAAACAGTGAATAATGCACATGTGGAGTAGTTAGAAGTCTATTTCCTATGGCCCCTCTTTCACAGCCTCACTGATTATTATGCACTTGTGTTAGAGTCTGGAGTCTATTTTTCAAGGCCACTCATTAAGAGAATCACTTAATAATGCACACCTGAGGAATAGTCAGAATTCTCTTTCCTATGGCCACTCGTTAAGAGCCTCACTAAGTGTAAACATCTGGGGAAAGAATCAGGATTTACCTTTATCCCCTCATTCAGAGTCTTGCTAAATAATGTGCACTTGTGGAATAGTCAGGAGACCCTTTCATGCGCCTCTAACTCGGAGTGTCACTGAATAATGTGGTGTAGTCAGGAGTTTATTTCATGGAGACACATATTCAGAGCCTCAGTGAGTAAGACAGGTCCTTGATATAGTAAAAAATATAATTAATATGGCCACATCTTCTGAGCCTCACTCAATAATACACACCTGGAGAATAATTGGGAGTCTATTTTCCATGGACCTTCATTCAGAGCCTCGGTCAATAATTTACACCCATGGAGTAGCAAAGAGTCTATTATATTAGGACACACATTCATAGCCTCAGTGGATAATATGTATGTGTGGATTAGTCAGGATTCCATTTTGTATGGCAACTAACTCATAACCTCTGTGAAAAATGCACAAATGTAAAGTAGTCCCCAGTCTGTTTCATATTGACACTCATTCAGGGATTCACTGAATAACAGAAATATTTAAGATAGACAGCATACTGTTTTATATGGTCAAACAGAAAGAGCCTCATTGAGTAATGCACACCTGGGAAAGTGTTAGGAGTCTACTTTATACAGCCTCTCATTTACAGCCTCAAGGAATAATGCACACGTGTGGAATAGACACTAGTCTGTTTTATATGGCCATGAAAAGCAAAGCCTGAGTGAGTAGTATGCAACGGTGTAATAGTCACTAGTCTACTCCATATGCCCAAGTATTTAGAGTCAGAGTCAATACTACACGCCTGTGAACTAGTCAGAAAACAATTTCATATGACCAAAGAGTTTCAGAGCCTCAGTGGATAATACTTACCTGGGAAATACTCAGGACGCTCTTACATGTGTCATCAATTTCAGAGCCTCATTGAATAGGAAACACCTGTATTGTAGTCAAAATTCTGTTTCATACATCCACATATTCAGAGCCTAACTGAGTAACATACACCTTGGGAAAACTCAGGATACTATGTCGCATAGCCACTCATTTAGAGGCGAATGTAAAAACACACGTTTGAGGAGTATTCAGGAGTCTCTATTTTATGGCCTATCATTCCGAGCTTCACAGAACAATACACACCTATGGAAACGTCAGGAGAGTACTTCACAAGGCCACTTATTCTGGACCTCAGTGAAGAATCATATATATTTTCAAAATACTCAGGATTCTATAATATATAGCCACTTATCCGGAGACTCACGGAGTAATGCACACCTAAGGAATAGTCTGGAGACTCTTTGATATTACCCTACACCCAGCGACGAAGTGGACAATGCAGAACTGGAAAATAATCAAGAGGATAGAGTCAGGAGTTTATGTTATGTTGTCACTCATTCAGAATCTCAGTGAAGAATACACACCAGAGGAATAGTCAGAGTCCAAGTCAAATGAACCCCCAATAACAGCATTACCGAATAAAGCACAATGAAGCAATGGTAAGGAGTCTATTTCATGTGGCCTCTCATTCAGAGCTTCAGTGCATAATAAACAGCTGTGGAGTAGTCAGGACCCGATTTAAGGTAGACTCAAATTAAGCGGCTCTGTGCATGATACACACACGTGTCAAAGTCAGGAGACTATTTGATATAGACACTCATACAGAACCTTTTCGAGTACTGCACATGTGGGGAATAATCCTAGTCTCCTTCATATGGTGATTCGTTTGGAGAATCCAAAAGTAACTCACACCAGTGGATTAAAATGTAATCTATTTCATAAGGCCACTCTTTCAGTGTTTCCGTGAATAGTATGTATATCTGATAAGTCAGGAATCTCTTTCTTATGGACACCCGTTCAGGGCCTCTGTGAAGAACACTCCCCTCAAGAATAGCCAAGGGTCTACTTCAAATGGCTACACGTTCAGAGTCTCTGTACATAATAAACACCTGGGCAATAAACCTGAGTCTCTTTCTTTAATGCACACTTAGTCGAGTCTAATTCAATAATACACACCTGGGGAAGAGTGAAGAGTCTACCTCATGTGGCCACTCATTTACAGCCTCAGGGAATAATGCACAGCAGGGTAATTGTCAAGCCGATTTTATACGGCCACACATTTTGTGACTCACTGAGTGATATACACCTGGGGAATCCTCAGGATTCTATTTAATACTACCACTCCTTGAAAACCTTGTTGAATAATTCACAATGGAGCAATAGTCAGGTGTCTATTTTATATGGTCTGTCATTCAAAGTTTCAGTGAATAATGAAATTCTATGGAGTAATCAGGACGCTGTTTAAGATAGCCACGAATAAAGTGCTTTTCTGAATAAAACACACCTGGGTGACAGTCGGGAGTCTATTTTATATGAACCCTAGTTTTGTGTATTGCTGAGTAATACACACCTGTGGCAGTGTCAGGAGTCTATTTGGTATGGACGCTCAAACGGAACCTGTTTGATTAATGCACACATGGATAACAATGAGGAGTCTGTGTCATACGGCTACTCCGTCAGACAAACAGTGAATAATTCACATGTGGATTAATTAGATGTCTGTTTCCTATGGCCCCTCTATCACAGCCTCACTGAGTATTACGCACTTGTGATAGAGTCTGGAGTCTATATTTCAAGACCACTCATTCATAAAATCACTACATAATGCACACCTGCGGAATAGTCAGAAGTCTCTTTCTATGGCCACTCGTTAAGAGCCTCACTAAGTGTAAACACCAGAAAAAAGAGTCAGGATATACCCTTAAACCCTCATTCGGAGTCCCGCTAAATAATGCGCACCTGTGGAATAGTCAGAAGACTCTTTCATGTGGCCTCTAACTCGGAGTGTCACTGAATAATGTGGTGCAGTCAGGAGTCTATTTCATGGAGACACATATTCAGAGCCTCGCTGAATAAGACAGGCCCATGCCATAGTAAGGAATCTAATTAATATGGCCACATTTTCTGAGACTCACTCAATAATACACACCTGAAGAATAATTGGGAGTCTATTTTCCATGGACCTTTATTCATAACCTCGGTAAATAATGTATACCCATGGAGTAGCCAGGAGTCTGTTACATTAGGTCACACGTTCATAGCCTCATTGGATAATATGCACGTGTGGATTAGTCAGGATTCCATTTTGTATGGCCACTGACTCGTAACCTCTGTGAAAAGTGCACAAGTGTAAAGTACTCAGCAGTCTATTTCATATAGACGCTCTTTCAGGTATCCACTGAATAACACAAATATTTAAGATAGACAGCATACTGTTTCATATGGTCACTCAGAAAGAGCCTCACTGAGTAATGCACACCTGGGGAAGTGTTAGGAGTCTACTATATACAGCCTCTCATTTACAGCCTCAGGGAATAATGCACATGTGTGGAATAGACACTAGTCTGTTTTTTTATACTTACTTTTTTTACTTTTTATTGCATTATATGTTTTGGAGTACATGTGCAGAACGTGCAAGGTAGTTGCATAGGTACACACATTGCAGTGTGTTTTCCTGCCTTTCTCCCCTCACCCACACTTGGCATTCAACTCCAGGCTATCCCTCCCGGCCCCCCTCCCGCTGTCCCTCCCTTTTTTTCCCCAATAGACCCCAGTGTGTAGGAGACCCTTTCTCTGTGTCTATGTGTTCTCATTTTTCTCACCCACCTATGAGTGAGTATATGCGGTATTTCTTTTTCTGTTCTTGTGTCAGTTTGCTGAGAATGATGTTCTCCAGATTCATCCATGTCCTTACAAAGGACACAAACTCATCATTTTTGATTGCTGCATAATATTAGATGGGGTATATGTGCCACATTTTTCCAGTCCAGTCTACCATAGTTGGTCATTTGGGTTGGATCCAGTTCTTTGCTATTGTAAACAGTGCTGCAGTGAACATTCGTGTGCATGTGTCCTTATAGTAGAACGATTTATAGTCCTTTAGATAGATACCCAGTAATGAGATTGCTGGGTCAAATGGAATTTCTATTTCTAGGTCCTTGAGGAATTGCCACACTGTCTTCCACAATGGTTGAACTAATTTACACTCCCACCAACAGTGTAAGAGTGTTCCTATTTCTCCACATTCTCTCCAGCATCTGCTGTCTCCAGATTTTTTAATGATCGCCATTTTAACTGGCATGAGATGGTATCTCAATGTGGTTTTGATTTTCATCTCTCTAATGACCAGGGATGATGAGCATTTTTTCATATCTTTGTTGGCCTCATGTATGTCTTCTCTTGTAAAGTGTCTGTTCATATCCTTTGCCCATATTTGAATGGGATTGTTTGTTTTTTTTCTGTAAATCTGTTTGAGTTCTTGGTAAATTCTGGATATCAGCCCTTTGTCAGATGTGTAAACTGCAAAAATTTTTTCCCATTCTGATGGTGGCCAATTCACTCTAGTGACTGTTTCTTTTGCTGTGCAGAAGCTGTGGAGTTTAATTAGGTCTTATTTGTGTATTTTGTCTTTTGTTGACAATGCTTTTGGTGTTTTGTTAATGAAGTTTTTGCCTACTCCTATGTCCTGATTGGTTTTGCCTAGATTTTCTTCTAGGGTTTTTATGGTGTCAGGTCTTATGTTTAAGTCTTTAACTCATCTGGAGTTAATTTTAGTGTAAGGTGTCAGGAAGGGGTCCAGCTTCTGCTTTCTGCACATGGCTAGCCAGTTTTCCCAACACCATTTATTAAATAGGGAATTCTTTCCCCATTTCTTTTGTCTGGTTTATCAAAGACAATATGGTTGTAGATATGCTGTGTTTCCTCAGATGCTTCTTTTCTGTTCCATTCGTCTATATCTCTGTTTTGGTACAACTACCATGCTGTTTTGATTACTGTATCCTTGTAGTATCGTTTGAAGTCTGGTAGTGTGATGCCTCCCGCTGTGTTCTATTTGCTTAGAATTCACTTGGCTATGCGGGCTCTCTTTTGGTTCCATATAAAATTTATGGGGGCTTATTCCAGTATTGTGAAGAAATTCCATGGTAGTTTGATGGGAATAACATTGATTGTGTAAATTACAGTGGGCAGTATAGCCAATTTCACAATATTGATTCTTCCTAACCACGAACATGGAATGTTTCTCCATTTGTTTATGTCCTCTCTTATTTTGTTGATCAGTCGTTTGTAGTTTTTTTTTTGAAGAGGTCCCTTACATTCCTTGTGAGTTTTATTCCTAGGCATTTTATTTTCTTTGTAGCAATTGTGAATGGCAGTTCATTCTTGATTTGGTTCTCTTTAAGTCTGTTATTGGTGTATAGGAATGCTTGTGATTTTTGCACATTGATTTTCTATCTTGAGAATTTGCTGAAGTTGCTTATCAGTTTCAGGAGCTTTTGGGCTGAGGTGATGGAGTCTTCTAGGTATACTGTCATGTCGTCTACAAATAAAGACTATTTGGCTTCCAACTTTCCTATTTGAATACCATTTATTTCTTTTTCTTGCCTGATTGCTCTGGCTAGAACTTCCAGTACTATGTTCGATAGGAGTGGTGAGAGAGGGCATCCTTTTCTAGTGCCGGATTTCAAAGAAAATGCTTCCAGGTTTTGCCCATTCATTATGATATTGGCTGTTGGTTTGTCGAAACTAGATTTTATTTCTTTGAGATATGTTCCATCAATACCAAGTTTATTGAGGGTTTTTAGCATAAAGCGCTGTTGAATTTTGTCAAAGGCCTTCTCTGTGTCAATTGAGATAATCATGTGGTTTTTGTTTTTGCTTCTGTTTATGTGGTGAATTACATTTATAGACTTGCATATGTTGAACCATCCTTGCAGCCCCGGGATGACTCCTGCTTGATAATCATGGATAAGTTTTTTAATGTGCTGTTGCAATCGGTTTCCCAGTATTTTATTGAAGATTTTTGCATCTATGTTCATCATGGATAATGGCCTGAAGTTTTCTTTTCTTGTTGAGTCTCTGCCGGGTTTTGGTATCAGGATGATGGTGGTCTCATAAATTGATGTGAGAAGTGTTCCCTCATTTTGATTATCTGGAAAGTTTCAGAAGGAATGCTACCAGATCCTCTTTGTTTGTCTTGTAGAATTCAGCTGTGAACCCATCTGGACCTAGGCTTTTTTTGTGTGGTAGGCTCTTAATTGCTGCCTCAACTTCAGACCTTGTTATTGGTCTATTCATAGTTTCGGCTTCCTCCTGGTTTAGGCTTGGGAGGACACAGGCGTCCAGGAATTTATCCATTTCTTCCTGGTTTACTAGTATATGTGCATAGATTTGTTTGTAGTATTCTCTGATGATGGTTTGTATTTCTGTAGAATCTGTGGTGATTTCTTCATTATCATTTTTTATTGTACCTATTTGGTTGTTCTCTCTTTTCTTTTTTATCGGTCTGGCTAGTGGTCTGTCTATTTTGTTGATCTTTTTGAAAAACCAGCTTTTAGATTTATTGATTTTTTGAAGGGTTTTTCTTGACTGTATCTCCTTAAGTTCTGCTCTGACCTTAGTTATTTCTTGTCTTTGGCGAGGTTTTGAGCTTTTTTCATCTTGCTCCTCTAGCTCTTTCAATTTTGACGATAGGGTGTCAATTTTGGATCTCTCCAGTTTTCTCATGTGGGCACTTATTGCTATATAATTTTCTCTACAGACTGCTTTGAATGTGTCCCAGAGATTCTGGTACGTTTTGTCTTCCTTCTCATTGGTATCAAAGAACTTCTTTATTTCTGCCTTCATTTCTTTCTTTATCCAATCAACATTCCAGAGCAAGTTGTTCAGTTTCCATGAAGCTAAGCGGTTCTGAGTTATTTTCTGAATTCTGAGTTCCAACTTAATTGCACTATGGTCTGAGAGACTGTTTGTTATGATTTCAGTTGTTTTGCATTTGCTGAGGAGTGCTTTACTTCCAATTATGTGGTCAATTTTGGGGTAGGTGTGATGTGGTGCTGAAAAAAATGTATATTCTGTGGATTTGGGGTGGAGAGTTCTGTAAACGTCTATCAGGTTTGCTTGTTCCAGGTCTGAGTTCAAGTCCTGGATATCCTTGTTAATTTTCTGCCTGGTTGATCTGTCTGATATTGACAGTGGAGTGTTAAAATCTCCCACTATTATTGTTTGGGAGTCTAAGTCTCTTGGTAAGTCATTAAAATCTTGCCTTATATATCTGGGTGCTCCTGCATTGGGACCATATATATTTAGGATCGTTAACTCTTCTTTTTGTATTGATCCTTTTACCATTATGTAATGACCTTCTTTGTCCCTTTTGATCTTTGTTGCTTTAAAGTCTATTTTATCAGAGATGAGAATTGCAACTCCTGCATTTTTTTTTTTGCTCTCTATTTGCTTGGTAAATATTTCTCCATCCCTTTATCTTGAGCCTTTGTGTATCCTGCATGTGAGGTGGGTTTCCTGGATACAGCACGCCAATTGTTTTTATTTTTATCCAATTTGCCAGTCTGTGTCTTTTGATTGGTGCATTTAGCCTATTTACATTTAGGGTTAATATCATTATTTGTGAATTTGATACTGCCATTTTGATGCTAGCTGGCTGTTTAGCCCATTGGTTCACGTACAGTCTTCATTTTGTTGATGCTCTTTAGCATTTGGTATGCTTTTAGGATGGCTGGTACTGGTTGTTTCTTTCTATTTGTAGTGCCTCTTTTGGGAGCTCTTGTAAAGCAGGCCTAGTGGTGACAAAATCTCTGCGTGCTTGCTTGTTCATGAAGGATTTTATTTTTCTTCACTTATGAAGCTCAGTTTGGTTGGATATGAAATTCTGGGTTGAAAGTTCTTTGCTTTAAGAATGTTGAATATTGGCCCCCACTCTCTTCTGGCTTGTAGGGTCTCTGCCTAGAGATCTGCTGCGAGTCTGATGGGCTTCCCTTTGTGGGTGACCCGACCTTTCTCTCTGGCTTCCCTTAATGTTTTGTCTTTCATTTCAACCCTTGTGAATCTGACGATTATGTGCCTTGGGGTTGCTCTTCTTGTGGAGTATCTTTGTGGTGTTCTCTGTATTTCCTGGAGTTCAGTATAGACCTGTCTTGCTACGTTCGGGAAATTTTCCTGGATAATATCCTGAAAAGTGTTTTCCGACTTGGATTCATTCTCTTCATCACATTCTGGTACACCTATCAAACCTAGGTTGGGTCTCTTCACATAGTCCCACATTTCTTGGAGATTTTATTCATTCCTTTTTGTGCTTTTTTCTTTAATCTTGGTTTCTCGTTTTATTTCATTGAGTTGATCTTCGACTTCTGATATCCTTTCTTCTGCTTGGTCAATTCGGCTGTTGAAACTTGTGCATGCTTCACGAAGTTCTAGTATTGTGTTTTTCAGCTCCTTCAATTCATTCATATTCCACTCTAAGTTGTTTATTCTTGTTATCATTTCCTCGAATCTTTTTTTAAGTTTCTTAGTTTCTTTGCACTGATTTAGAACTTGTTCTTTTAGGTCCATGAAGTTTCTCTTTATCCACTTTCTCAATTCTGATTCCGTCATTTCATCACAGTCATTCTCCGTCCATCTTGATTCCTTTGCTTGTGAGGAGTTTTGATCCTTTGTAGAAGGTGAGGTGTTTTGGTTTCGGGTGTTTTCCTCCTTTTTGCGCTGGTTTCTTCCCATCTTTATGGATTTATCCACCTTTTCTCTTAGCAGTTTCTGATTTTTGAGTTGGGTCTCTGAGTGGACCCCCAGATTGTTGATGATGAAGAATTTCTGTTATTTAGTTTTCTTTCTAATGGTCTAGCCCCTCTGCTGTACGAGTGCTGAGGTCCACTCCAGACCCCGCTTTTCTGAGGTACACCTGTGGCAGCTGTGGAACAGTGAGGGATGCTACCAGTTTTTTTTCTTCTATCTTAGTTCCAGAATGATGACCACCAAATGTCACTTTGATTAGTCCTTTTTTGGGGTGACTCTTTGGATATACCAGGTTCAGCGAGCTGCTTGAGGAGACGGTCTGTGCTTTATAGGAGCTCCAGTGCTGAGCTGTGAGCTCCGTTGTTCATTCAGGGATGTTGGGAGGATATGTTTATGTCTGCTTCAACAGAACTCATAGACCCCCCCCCTTTTTTTCCCTTTAGATGCTCTGTCTCAGGGAGTTGAAGCTTTCTTTATGAGTATCTGTTGCACATTCCTGCCCCACTAGGTGGCAGTCTATTCACTATATGCCTGCTGGGGCTCCACCCTACTAGCGCGTGTCCGCTCTGCTGCTACAGGCTCTGTTTGCTGTGGTTCACTCCCCCCTCTTGGTGGAGTCTCTCTGTTATGGCAGGTTGCCTCGGCAATGGCAGGCTGCGTCAGACATGGGCCGTACTTCAGTAGAGGTGGATTGCATCCGTAGTGGCGGTCACCCCTTCACCACTGGGCTGCACCATCCTAGATGCCAGCAGCAAAATTCTCAGCCTCGAGTGCCTCCAGTTACCTCCCTGCTTGTCCCAGTGAGGGTGGGACCCGCGGAGCTCAATCACTCAGCTCCCTGCCTCAGAGTCCGTCCTCTCTCTCTCTCTCTTCCTCTCCCCAAACTGAATGGTCGACTCTCTCACTGGCGCCCCAGTAGCCTGCTGATAGGGCACTGGGATGCATGCGATCTCCCGTGCCACTGCCCACTGCACTGGCTCAGATCACGTTTCCCAGAAATATCCGGGTCTGCTTCATTGTCCAAGTCCCATTCAATCAGATGGACATGCCAAGCTTCCCTTCCAAATCTCAGGGTGCCGGTTTAACAGGGCACCCAGACCAGTGAGTTTTGTGCCATGAGCCACTGTGCTGTGATGCCGGCCCAGCCCAACCGGCCGCACGACCTGGCTGCGCGAGTGTCCTGTGTCTCCCCAACAGCTGGGACTTTCAACATTCTGTGGGCAAGAAAGGACCATCTGAGAATGTGGCTAAAACTCACCCTCTCTGCCTTCACTGAGAGCTGCAATCCTTAGTCAACTCTACGAAGCCATCTCGCAAAAATCCTTGGGCCTGTCTTATTCACTGATGCTCTGAATATGTGTCTCCATGAAATAGACTCCTGACTACACCATATTATTCAGTGACACTCTGAGTTAGAGGCCACAAGATAGAGTCTCCTGACTATTCCACAGGAGCACATTATTTAGCAAGACTCTGAATGAGGGGATAAAGGTAAATACTGACATTTTCCACAGGTGTTTACACTCAGTGAGGCTCTTAAAGAAGGGCTGTAGAAAAGAGACTTCTGACTATTCCGCAGGTGTGCATTATTTAGTAATTCTCTGAATGAGTGGCCATAAAAAATAAACTCCAGACTCTATCACAAGTGCGTAATAATCAGTGAGGCTGTGAAAGTGGGGCCATAGAAAACAAACTTCTAATTAATCCACATGTGCATTATTCAATGTTTGTCTGAAGGAGTAGCCATATGACACTGACTCCTCATTGCTATCCATGTGTGCATTAATCAAACAGGTTTAATTTTAGCATCCATAACAAAATAGACTCCTGACACTGCCACAGGTGTGTATTACTCAGCGATACACAAATCTAGAGTTCATATGAAATAGACTCCCCACTGTCACCCAGGTGTGTATCATTCCAGAAGGCACTTAATTCGTGGCTATCTTAAACAGCGTCCTAATTACTCCATTGAAGGTCATTATTCACTGAAACTTTGAATGATAGACCATATAAAATAGACACCTGATGATTGCTCCATTGTAAGTTAGTCAACAAGGTTCTCAAGGATTGGTAGTATCAAATAGAATCCTGAGGATTCCTCAGGTGTCTATCATACAGTGAGGCACAAAATGCGTGGCTGTATAAAAGCTGCTCGACTATTACCCTGGTGTGCATTATTCACTGAGGCCTAAATGAGTGGCTACATGAGGTAGACTCTTCACTCTTCCCCAGGTGTGTATTATTGAATGAGACTCTGACTAAGTGGGCATAAGAAAAAGGAGACTCAGGTGTATTGCCCAGGTGTTCATTATGTACAGAGACTCTGAACGTGTAGCCATTTGAAGTAGACCCTTGACTATTTTTGAGGGTAGTGTTCTTCACAGAGGCCCTGAACGGGTGCCCATGGGAAAGAGATTCCTGATTTATCAGATATACATACTATACACTAAAACACTGAAAGAGTGGCCTTACAAAATAGAACCCATTTTACTCCACAGGTGTGTGTTACTTTTGGATTCTTCAAGCGAATCACCATATAAAGGAGACTAGTGATTTTTTTTACATGTGCGGTACTCGAAAAGGTTCTGTATGAGTGTCAATATCAAGTAGTCTCCTGACTCTGACACGTGTGTGTATCATGCATGGAGCCGCTTAATTTGGGGCTATCTTAAATCGGGTCCTTACTACTCCACAGCTGTTTATTATTCACTGAAGCTCTGAATGAGAGGCAACATGAAATAGACTCCTTACTATTGCCTCATTGTGCATTATTCGATAGTGCTGTGATTGGGTGTCCATATGACTTGGACTCTGACTATTCCCCAGGTGTGTATTCTTCTGTGAGATTCTAAATGAGTGACCACATAACATAAACTCCTGACTCTATCCTCTTGGCAATTTTCAAGTTCTGCATTGGCCACTGAGTCCCTGGGTGTAGGGTCATATCAAAGAGTCTCCAGGCTATTCTTTAGGTGTGCGTTATTCCGTGAGTATCTGGAGAAGTGGCTATATATCATAGAAACCTTAGTATTTTCCAAATATATATGATTCTTCACTGAGGTCCTGAATAAGTGGCCATGGGAATTACACTTCTGACGTTTCCATAGATCTGTATACTTCTGTGAAGCTCTGAATGAGTGGTCATAAAATATAGATTCCTGAATACTCCTCATGCATGCGTTTTTACATTTGCCTCTAAATTTGTGGCTATACGAAATAGAATCCTGACTTTTCCCAAGGCGTATGTTACTCAGTTAGGCTCTGAATATGTGGCTGTAAGAAACAGAATTCTTAGTAAAATACAGGTGTTTCCTATTCAACGAGGCTCTGAAATTGATGCCACATGTAATAGCGTCCTGAGAATTTTCTAGGTATGTATTATTCCCTAAGGCTCTGAAACTCTTTGGCCATGTGAAATTGTTTTCTAACTAGTCTGCAGGACTGTATTATTGACTCTGACTCTAAATACTTGGGCATATGGAGTAGACTAGTGACTATTCTAAAGTGGCGTATTACTCACTCAGGCTTTGCTTTTCGAGGCCATATAAAACACACTGGTGTCTTTTCCACACGTGTGAATTATTCCCTGAGGCTGCAAATGAGAGGCAGTATAATGTGGACTCCTAACACTTTTCCAGGTGTGTATTACTCAGTGAGTCTCTTTCTGTGTGACGATATGAAACAGGAGGCTGTCTACCTTAAATATTTGTGTTATTCTGTGAATCTTTGATTGAGTGTCTATATGAAATAGACTGCTGAGTACTTTACATTTGTGCATTTCTCACTGAGGTTACGAGTCAGTGGCTATACAAAATGGAATCCTGACTAATCCACACGTGCATATTATCCACTGATGCTTTGAGTATGTGTCCTAATATATCAGACTTTTGGCTACTCCAAGGGTGTACATTGTTTACCGATGTTCTTAATGAAGTTCCATGGAAAATAGACTCCCAATTATTTTCCACGTGTGTAGTATTCAGTGAGGCTCAGAAGATGTGGCCATAATAATTAGATTCCTTACTATAGCAAGGGCCTGTCTTATTCACCGTTGTTCTGAATATGTGTCTCCATGAAATAGACTCCTGAGTACACCACATTATTCAGTGACACTCCGAGTTAGAGGTCACATGAAAGAGTCTCCTGACTATTCCACAGGTGCGCATTATTTAGTGAGACTCTGAATGAGGGGATAAAGGTAAATCCTGACTCTTTCCCCAGGTGTTTACACTTAGTGAGGCTCTTAACGAGTGGCCATAGGAAAGAGACTTCTGCCTATTCCATAGATGTGACTCTGAACTTGTAGCCATTTGAAGTAGACCCTTGACTATTCTGGAGGGGAGTGTTCTTCACAGAAGCCCTGAACGTGTGGCCATGTGAAAGAGATTTTTGACTTATCAGATATGCATACTATTCACTAAGACACTGAAAGGGTGGCCTTACCAAAGTGAACCCATTTTACTCCACAGGTGTGCGTTACCTTTGGATTCGCCAAACGAATCACCATATGAAAATGACTAGTGATTATTCCCCACATGTGCAGTACACGAAAAGTTTCTGTATGAGTGTCTATATCAAAGAGTATCCTTACTCTGACACCTGTGTGTATCATTCACGGAGCTGCTTAATTTGGTGCTAGCTTAAATCGGGTCCTGACTACTCCACAGCTGTTTGTTATGCACTGAAGCTGTGAATGAGACACCGCAAGAATTAACTGCCTTCCTGAATGTTACACACCTGGGTGACAGTCGGGAGTCTATTTCTTATGAACTCTAGTTTTGTGTATCACTGAGTAATACACACCTGGAGCAGTGTCAGGAGTCTATTTGGTTGCTCGATAATTACCCTGGTGTGCATTATTCACTCAGGCTCTAAATGAGTGGCCACATGAGGTAGACTCTTCACTATTTTCCAGGTGTGTATTATTGAATGAGACTCTGACTACGTGGCATAAAAAAAAAGAGACTCAGGTGTATTGCCCAGGTGTTCATTATGTACAGAGACTCTGAACGTGTAGCCATTTGAAGTAGACCCTTGACAATTTTTGAGGGGAGTGTTCTTCACAGAGGCCCTGAACAGGTGGCCATGTGAAAGAGATTCCTGACTTATCAGATATATATACTATTCACTAGAACACTGAAAGAGTGGCTTTAGGAAATAGAACCCATTTTACTCCACAGGTGTGTGTTACTTTTGGATTCTCCAAACGAATCACCAAGTGAAGGAGACTAGTGATTATTCCAATCATGTGCAGTACTCGAAAACGTTCTCTATGAGTGTCAATATCAAATAGTCTCCAGACTCTGACACGTGTGTGTATCATTCACGGAGCCACTTTATTTGGGGTATCTTAAATCAGGTCCAGACTACTCCACAAATGTTTATTATGCACTGAAGCTCTGAATGAGAGGCCACATAAAATAAACTCCTTACTACTGCCCCATTGTGCATTATTCGGTAATGCTGTGACTGGGTGGCCATATGACTTAGACTCAGACTATTCCCCAGGTGTGTATTCTTCAGTGAGATTCTGAACGAGTGACCACATAACATAAACTCCTGACTCTATTCTCTTGACTATTTTCCAGTTCTGCATTGGCCACTGAGTCGCTGGGTATAGGGTCATATCAAAGAGTCTCCAGACTATTATTTAAGTGTGCGTTATTCCGTGAGTCTCCGGATAAGTGGCTATATATTATAGAATCCTGAGTATTTTAGAGATATTTATGATTCTTCACCGAGGTCCTGAATAAGTGGCCAAGTGAAGTACACTCCTGACGTTTCCATAGGTCTGTATTATTCTGTGAAGCTCTGAATGAGTGGCCAGAAAATAGAGACTCCTGAATACTCCTCAGATGTGCGTTTTTACATTTGCCTCTAAATGAGTGGCTATACGACATACAATCCTGACTTTTCCCAAGGTGTATGTTACTCAGTTAGGCTCTTAATATGTGGCTGTATGAAACAGGATTCTGACTACAATGCAGGGGTTTCCTATTCAATGAGGCTCTGAAATTGATGCCACATGTAATAGCGTCCTGAGTACTTCCCAGGTATGTATTATTCACTGAGGCTCTAAAACTCTTTGGCCAAATGATATTGTTTTCTGACTAGTCCACAGGCGTGTATTATTGACTCTGACTCTAAATACTTGGGCGTATGGAGTAGACAAGTGACTATTCAAAAGTTGCGTACTACTCACTCAGGTTTTGCTTTTCGTGGCCATTTAAAACAGACGAGTGAAGATGGCGTCGTAGAAGCGACTCAGGATTGCAGCTCTCAGTGAAGGCATAGATGATGAGTCCTAGTTGCATTCTCGGATGGACCTTTTTTGCCCTCAGAGTGTTGAAATCCCAGGTGTGGGAGAGACATGGGATGCTAGTACACCTGGCTAGCGCAACTGGCTCACAGGGCCGCTTCAGGCAGCGCCACAGCGGGACCCGGCACGGAACTCACTGGTCTGGGTGCCCTGTTAAACCGGCAATCTGAGATTTGGAGAGGCAGATTGTCATTTTCATCTGGTTGAACGGGACTTGGAGAATGAGGCAGAACAGGAGTTTCCTGAAAAGCATAATCTGAGCCGGTGCAGCTGGCAGTGGCACGGGAAGTTGCACGGATCCCAGTGCCCTATTGGGAGGCTACTGGGGTGCCAGTGAGATAGTCGACTTTTCAGCTTGGGGAGAGCAAGAGAGGGAGAGAGAGGACGGACTCTGAGGCAGGGAGCTGGGTGATCAGACTCGGCAGATCCGACCCTCACGGGGAAAAGCAGGGTGGTGATTGGAGGCATTCAGGGCTGAGAGTTTTGCTGCTGGCATCTAAGACAATGCAGCATGGTGAGAAAGGGGCGTCACCACTACTGATGCAATCTGCCCCTACTGATGTACCACCCAGAGTTGATGCAGCCTGCCATTGCCAAGGCAACCTGCCATGACAGAGAGACTCCGCCAGGAGGGTGGAGCACTCCATAGCAGAACGGAACACAGCAGCAACAGGGCAGACCCGTGCTAGCATGTCAGAGCCCCAGCAAAAAAATTGTGAATAGACTTCCTCCTAGTGGGGCAGGACAGTGCAACAGATACTCATAAAGAAAGCCCTAACTCCCTGAGACAGAGCATCCAAGGAGGGGGAAAGGGTGGTGTTTCATGAGTTCTGTTGCAGTAGACATAAATAAACTCCCAACAATCCTGAATAAACAACGGAGCTCACAGCTCAGCACTGGAGCTCCTATGAAGCACAGACCATCTCCTCAAGCAGCTACTGGACCCCTGTATATCCAAAGAGTCACCCCAAAAAAACTAATCAGACTGATATTTGGTGGGCATCATTCTGAAACAAAGACAGCAGAAGAAGAAACTGGTATCATCCCTCACTGTTCCGCAGCTGCTACAGGTATACCCCAGACAAGCAGGGCCTGGAGTGGACCTCAGCACTCACACAGCAGAGGGGCTAGACCATTAGAAGGAAAACTAAGTAACAGAAATACTTCATCATCAACAATCTCAGCATCCACACAGAGACCCAATTGAAAAATCAGCAACTACTAAGATGACAGGTGGAAAAATCCATAAAGATGGGAAGAAACCAGCGCAAAAAGGAGGAAAAAACCCGAAACCAAAACACCTCACCGCCTGCAAAGGACCAAAACTCCTCAACAGCAAGGGAACCAAGCTGGATGGAGAATGAGTGTGACGAAATGACGGAATCAGACTTCAGAAAGTGAATAATGAGAAATTACCGTGAGCTAAAGAAATATGTTCTAAATGAGTGCAAAGAAACTAAGAACCTTGAAAAAAGACTTGAAAAAAGATTTGAGGAATAGATAACAAGAATGGACAACTTAGAGAAGAATATGAATGAATTTAAGGAGCTGAAAAACACAACATGAGAACTTCACGAAGCATGCACAAGTTTCAACAGCCGAATTGACCAAGCAGAAGAAAGAATATCAGAAGTTGAAGATCAACCCAATGAAATAAAATAAGAAACCAAGATAAAAGAAAAAAGCACAAAAAGGAATGAACAAAATCTCCAAGAAATGTAGGACTATGTGAAGAAACCCAACCTACGTTTGATAGGTGTACCAGAATGTAATGAAGAGAATGAATCCAAGGTGGAAAACACTCTTCAGGATATTATGCAGGAAAATTTACCCAACCTAGCAAGTGTGGTCAATACTCAACTCCAGAAAATACAGAGAACACCACAAAGATATTCTACAAGAAGAGCAACCCCAAGGCACATAATCGTGAGATTCACCAGGGTTGAAATGAAGGAGAAAATACTAAGGGCAGCCAGAGAGAAAGGTCGGGTCACCAACAAAATGAAGCCCATCAGACTCACATCAGATCTTTCAGCAGAGACTCTATAAGCCAGAAATAAGTGGGGGCCAATATTCAAAAACTTTAAAGAAAAGAACTTTCAACCCAGAATTTTATATTCAGGCAACCTGAGCTTCACAAGTGAAGGAAAAATAAAATTATTCATGAATAAGCAAGTACTCAGAGATTTTGTCACCACTAGGCCTGCTTTACAAGAGCTCCTGAAAGAGGCACTACACATAGAAAGAAACAACCAGTACCAGCCATCCTAAAAGCATACTAAATGCTGAAGAGCATCAATAAAATGAAGAATGTACATGAACCAACCTGCAAAAGAGCCAGCTAGTATCAAAAAGGCAGTATCAAATTCACACATAACAATATTAACCCTAAATGTAAATGGGCTAAATGCACCAATCAAAAGACACAGACTGGCAAATTGGATAAAAAACCAAAACCCATCGGTGTGCTGTATCCAGGAACCCCACCTCACACGCAGGATACACAAAGGCTCAAAATAAAGGGATGGAGAAATATTTACCAAGCAAATGGAGAGCAAATAAAAGCCGGAGTTGCAATTCTCATCTCTGATAAAATAGACTTTAAAGCAACAAAGATCAAAAGGGACAAGGAAGGTCATTACATTATGGTAAAAGGATCGATACAACAAGAAGAGCTAACGATTATAAATATATTTAGACCCAATGCAGGACCACCCAGATATATAAGGGAAGTTCCTAATGACTTACAAAGAGACTTAGACTCCCACACAATAGTAGTGCGAGATTGTAACACTCCACTGTCAATATCAGACAGATCAACCAGACAGAAAATTAACAAGGATACCCAGGACTTGAACACAGACCTGGAACAAGCAAACGTGATGGATATTTACAGAACTCTCTAGCCCAAATCCACAGAATATATATTCTTCTCAGCACCACATCAAACCTATTCCAAAATTGACCACATATTTGGAAGTAAAGCACGCCTCAGCAAATGCAAAACAACGGAAATCATAACAAACAGTCTCTCAGACCATAGTGCAAACAAGCTGGAACACAGAATTCAGAAAATAACTCAAAACCGCACAGCTTCATGAAAACTGAACAACTGGCTCTTGAATGTTGATTGGATAAACAATAAAATGAAGGCAGAAATAAAGAAGTTCTTTGAAACCAATGAGAATAAAGACACAATGTACCAGCATCTCAGGGACACATTTAAAGCAGTCTGTAGAGGAAAATATATAGCAATAAGTGCCCACATGAAAACACTGGAGAGATCCAAAATTGACATCCTATCATCAAAATTGAAAGAGCTAGAGGAGGAAGATCAAAAAAGCTCAAAACCTAGCCAAAGACAAGAAATAACTAAGATCAGAGCAGAACTAAGGAGATAGAGACAAGAAAAACCCTTCAAAAAATCAATAAATCCAAGAGGTGAATTTTCGAAAAGATCAACAAAATAGACAGACCACTAGCCAGACTGATAAAAAAGAATAGAGAGAACAACCAAATAGATGCAATAAAAAACGATAATGGGGAAATCACCACAGATTCCCCAGAAATTCCAACCATCATCAGAATACTAGAAACAGCTCTATGCACATAAACTAGTAAACCTGGAAGAAATTGATAAATTTCTGGACGCTTGTGTCCTCCCAAGACTAATCCAGGAGGAACCCAAAACTATGAATAGACCAATAACAAGGTCTGAAGTTAAGGCAGCAATTAAGAGCCTACCACACAAAAAAAGGCCAGGTCCAGATGGGTTCACTGCGGAATTCTACCAGACACAAAAAGAGGATCTGGTACCATTCCTTCTGAAACTATTCCAAATAATTCAAAAAGAGGGAACCCTTCCCAAATCATTTTATGAGACCAACATCATCCTGATACCAAAACCGGCAGAGACTCAACAAGAAAAAAAACTTCAGGTCAATATCCATGTTGAACATTGATGCAAAAATCTTCAATAAAATACAGGCAAACCGATTGCAACAGCACATTAAAAAACTTATCCATCATGATCAAGTAGGATTCATCCCAGGGATGCAAGGCTGGTTCAACATACGTAAGTATATAAATGTAATTCACCACATAAACAGAAGGAAAAACAAAAACCACATGATTATCTCAAGTGACGCAGATAAGGCATTTGACAAAATTCAACAGCCCTTTATGCTAAAAACCCTCAATAAACTTGGTATTGATGGAACATATCTCAAAGTAATAAAAGCTATTTCCGACAAACCAACAGCCAATATCATAGTTAACGGGCAAAAATTGGATGCATTCCCTTTGAAATTGGGCACTAGACAAGGATGCCTTCTCTCACCACTTCTATTCAACATAGTACTGGAAGTTCTAGCCAGAGCAATCAGGCAAGAAAAAGAAATAAAGGGTATTCAAATAGGGAAGGTGGAAGCAAAATTGTCTCTATTTGCAGACGACATGATAGTATACCTAGAAGACCCCATCACCTCAGCCCAAAAAGTCCTGAAAGTAATAAGCAACTTCAGCAAAGTCTCAGGATATAAAATCAATGTGCAAAAACCACAAGCATTCCTATACACCAACAACAAACTTAAAGAGAACCAAATCAAGAATGAACTGCCATTCACAATTGCTACAACAAAAAGTAAATACCTAGGAATACAACTCAAAAGGAATGTAAGGAAACTCTTTAAGGAAAACTACAAATCACTGCTCAATGAAATAAGAGAGGACACAAACAGATGGAGAAACATTCCATGTTTGTTGTTAGAAAGAATCAATATCGTAAAAATGGCTATACTGCCCAAAGTAATTTACACAATCAATGCTATCTCCATCAAACTACCATTGAGTTTCTTCACAGAACTGAAAAAAACCACCATGAACTTCATATGGAACCGAAAGAGAGCCTGCATAGATAAGTCAATTATAAGCAAAAAGAACACAGCGGGAGGCATCACACTACCAGACTTCAAATTATACTCTAAGTGTACAGTAATCAAAACAGCATGATACTGGTACCAAAACAGAGATATAGACCAATGGAACAGAACAATGGCATCGGAGGCAACACAACATATCTACAACCATATAATCTTTGATAAACCAGACAAAAACAAGCAATGGAAAAAAGATTCCTTGTTAAATAAATGGTATTGGGAAAACTGTCTAGCCATGTGCAGAAAGCAGAAACTGGACCCCTTCCTGACACATTACACTAAAATTAACTCCAGATGGATTAAAGACTTAAACGTAAGACCTGTCACCATAAAAACCCTAGAAGAAAATCTAGGCAAAACCATTCAGGACATAGGAGTAGACAAGGACTTCATCACCAAAACACTAAAAGCATTGGCAACAAAGGCCAAAATACACAAATGGGACCTAATCAAACTCCACAGCTTCTGCATGGCAAAGGAAACAGTCACTAGAGTGAATAGGCAACCATCAGAATGGGAAAAAATCTTTGTAGTTTACGCACCTGACAAAGAGTTGATATCCAGAATTTACAAAGAAATCAAACAGATTTACAGGAAAAAACAAAAACAAACAAGCCCATTTAAAAATGGGCAAAGGATATGAACAGACACTTTACAAAAGAAGACATACATGAGGCCAAGAAACACATGAAATAATTCTCATCATCACTGGTCATTAGAGAGATGCAAATCAAAACCACACTGAGATACCATCTCACTCCAGTTAGAATGGCGATCATTAAAAAATCTGGAGACAGCAGATGCTGAAGAGGATGTGGAGAAAGAGGAACAATTTTTCACTGTTGGTGGGAGTGTAATTTAGTTCAACAACTGTGGAATAAGGTGTGGCGATTCCTCAAGGACCTAGAAATAGTAATTCCATTTGACCCAGCAATCCCATTACTGGGTATATATCCAAAGGACTATAAATCGTTCTACTATAAGGACAAATGCACCCGAATGTTCATTGCAGCACTGTTTACATTAGCAAAAACCTGGAACCAACACAAATGCCCATCGATGATAGACTGGACTGGGAAAATGTGGCACATATACACCATGGAATATTATGCAGCATTCAAAAATGATGAGTTTGGGAGACCCGGCAAGATGGCGTCGTAGAAGCGACTCAGGATTGCAGCTCTCAGTGACGGCGCAGAGGGTGAGTCCTAGCCGCATTCTCGGATGGACTTTTCTCGCCCACAGAGCGTTGAAAGTCCCACAGGACGCTAGTAAAGTAAAACCGGCTAACGCAGCCCTCTGGCGCGGCCGCTTCGGCCACTTTGGCCGGCGCCGCAGCAGGACCCGGCACGGAACTCACTGGTCTGGGCGCCCTGTTAAACCAGCAATCTGAGAGTTTGAAGGGCAGATTGGCGCGTCCATCTGATTGAATGGGACTTGGACAGTGAGCCAGACCAGGAGTTTCCTGGGAGTTTCCTGGGAAGAGTGATATGAGCCGGTGAAGTGGGCAGCGGCACGGGAGATCGCACGGATCCCAGTGCCCTATCGGCAGGCTCCTGGAGCGACAGTGAGAGAGTCGAACTTTAAGCTCGCGGAGAGGGAGGGAGAGAGAGAGAGGACGGACTCTGAGGCAGGGAGCTGGGTAATCGGGCTCAGCGAGTCCCACCCTCACAGGGACAAGCAGGGCAATGACTGGAGATGCTTGGCGCTGAGAGTTTTGCTGCCAGCATCTAGGACGGTGCAGCCCGGTGAGGGAGGGGCGTCCACCACCGCTGACACAATCTGCCCCTATGGAAGTACCGCCCAGGGCCGAAGCAGCCTGCCGTTGCCGAGGCAACCTGCCATAACACAGAGACTCCCAGGAGACGGGAGCACTCCACAGCAGAAGAGAGCCCAGTAGCAACAGGGCAGAACCGCGCTAGTGGGTCAGAGCCCCGGCAGGCAAATAGTGAATAGACTGCCACCTAGTGGGGCAGGACAGTGCAACAGATACTCATAAAGAAAGCCCCAACTCCCTGAAACAGTGCATATAAGGGGGGGAAATAAAAGGGTGGTGTTTTATGAGTTCTATTACAGCAGACATAAACAACCTCCCAACAACACTGAATGAACAACGGAGCTCAGAGCTCAGCACTGGAGCTACTATAAAGCACAAACCGTCTCCTTAAGCAGCTCCCTGACCCCTGTATATCCAAAGAGTCACCACAAAAAAAGGACTAATCAGACTGACATTTGGCGGGCATCATTCTGGAACAAAGACAGCAGCAGAAGAAACTGGTATCATCCCTCACTCTTCCACAGCTGCTACAGGTATACTCCAGACAAACAGGGCCTGGAGTGGACCTCAGAACTCATACAGCAGAGGGGCTAGACCACTAGAAGGAAAACTAAGTAACAGAAATACTTCATCATCAATAATCTCAGCATCCACACAGAGACCCAATTGAAAAATCAGCAACTACAAAGACGACAGGCGGATAAATCCATAAAGATGGGAAGAAACCAGCGCAAAAAGGAGGAAAACACCCGAAACCAAAACACCTCACCTCCTACAGAGGACCAAAACTCCTCACCAGCAAGGGAACAAAGATGGACGGAGAATGAGTGTGACGAAATGACGGAATCAGACTTCAGAAAGTGGATAATGAGAAACTTCATTGAGCTAAAAGAACATGTTCTAAATCAGTGCAAAGAAACTAAGAACCTTGAAAAAAGATTTGAAAAAAAATTCGAGGAATTGATAACAAGAATGGAAAACTTAGAGAGGAATATGAATGAATTGAAGGAGCTGAAAAACACAACACGAGAACTTCGTGAAGCATGCACAAGTTTCAACAGCCGAATTGACCAAGCAGAAGAAAGAATATCAGAAATTGAAGATCAACTCAATGAAATAAAACGTGAAACCAAGATTAAAGAAAAAAGCACAAAAATGAATGAACAAAATCTCCAAGAAATTTGGGACTATGTGAAGAGACCCAACCTACGTTTGATAGGTGTACCAGAATGTGATCAAGAGAATGAATCTAAGCTGGAAAACACTCTTCAGGATATTATCCAGGAAAATTTCCCCAATCTAGCAAGACAGGTCAATACTGAACTCCAGGAAATACAGAGAACACCACAAAGATACTCCGCAAGAAGAGCAACCCCAAGGCACATAATCGTCAGATTGACCAGGGTTGAAACGAAGGAGAAAATACTTAGGGCAGCCAGAGAGAAAGGTCAGGTCACCCACAAAGGGAAGCCCATCAGACTCACAGCAGATCTCTCGGCAGAGACTCTGAAAGCCAGAAGAGAGTGGGGGCCAATATTCAACATCCTTAAAGAAAAGAGCTTTCAACCCAGAATTTCATATCCAGCCAAAATGAGCTTCATAAGTGAAGGAAAAATAAAATCCTTCACGAACAAGCAAGTACTCAGAGATTTTGTCACCACTAGGCCTGCTTTACAAGAGCTCCTGAAAGACGCACTACACATAGAAAGAAACAACCAGTTGCAGCCATCCTAAAAGCATACCAAATGCTAAAGACCATCAACAAAATGAAGAATGTACATGAACCAACGGGCAAAACAGCCAGATAGCATCAAAATGGCAGTATCAAATTCACACATAACAATATTAACCCTGAATGTAAATGGGCTAAATGCACCAATCAAAAGACACAGACTGGCAAATTGGATAAAAAACCAAAACCCATCAGTGTGCTGTATTCAGGAAACCCACCTCACACACAAAGATACACAAAGGCTCAAAATAAAAGGATGGAGGAAGATTTACCAAGCAAATGGAGAGCAAAAAAAAGCAGGAGTTGCAATTCTCATCTCTGATAAAATAGACTTTAAAGCAACAAAGATCAAAAGGGACAAAGAAGGTCATTACATAATGGTAAAAGCATCGATAGAGGAAGAAGAGCTAACAATTCTAAATATATATGGACCCAATGTAGGAGCACCCAGATATATAAGGCAAGTTCTTAATGACTTACAAAGAGACGTAGACTCCCACACAATAATAGTGGGGGACTTTAACACTCCACTGTCAATAGCAGACAGATCAACCAGACAGAAAATTAACAAAGATATCCAGGACTTGAACTCAAACCTGGAACAAGCAAACCTGATAGACATTTACAGAACTCTCCACCCGAAATCCACAGAATACGCATTCATCTCAGCACCACATCACACCTACTCCAAAATTGACCACATAATTGGAAGTAAAGCACTCCTCAGCAAATGCAAAACAACGGAAATCATAACAAACAGTCTCTCAGACCATAGTGCAATCAAGTTGGAACTCAGAATTCAGAAAATAACTCAGAACCGCACAGCTTCATGGAAACTGAACAACTGGCTCTTGAATGTTGATTGGATAAACAATGAAATAAAGGCAGAAATAAAGAAGTTCTTTGAAACCAACGAGAACGAAGACACAACGTACCAGAATCTCTGGGACACATTTAAAGCAGTCTGTAGAGGAAAATATATAGCAATAAGTGCCCACATGAGAAAAGTGGAGAGATCTAAAATTGACACCCTATCATCAAAATTGAAAGAGCTAGAGGAGCAAGATCAAAAAAGCTCAAAACCTAGCCGAAGACAAGAAATAACTAATATCAGAGCAGAACTGAAGGAGATAGAGACAAGAAAAACCCTCCAAATATCAACAAACATAAGAGCTGGTTTTTTGAAAAGATCAACAAAATAGACAGACCACTAGCCAGACTGATAAAAAAGAAAAGAGAGAACAACCAAATAGATGCAATAAAAAACGATAAAGGGGAAATCACCACAGATTCCACAGAAATTCAAACCATCATCAGAGAATACTACAAACAACTCTATGCACACAAACTAGTAAATCAGGAAGAAATGGATAAATTCCTGGATGCCTGTGTCCTCCCAAGCCTAAACCAGGAGGAAGCTGAAACTATGAATAGACCAATAACAAGGTCAGAAGTTGAGGCAGCAATTAAGAGCCTACCACACAAAAAAAGCCCAGGTCCAGATGGGTTCACAGCTGAATTCTACCAGACACACAAAGAGGATCTGGTACCATTCCTTCTGAAACTATTCCAAATAATCCAAAAAGAGGGAACCCTTCCCAAATCATTTTATGAGACCAACATCATCCTGATACCAAAACCTGTCAGAGACTCAACAAGAAAAGAAATCTTCAGGCCAATATCTATGATGAACATATATGCAAAAATCATCAATATAATACTGGCAAATCGATTGCAACAGCACATTAAAAAACTTATCCATCATGATCAAGTAGGATTCATCCCGGGCATGCAAGGCTGGTTCAACATACGCAAGTCTATAAATGTAATTCACCACATAAACAGAAGCAAAAACAAAAACCACATGATTATCTCAATTGACGCAGAGAAGGCATTTGACAAAATTCAACAGCCCTTTATGCTAAAAACCCTCAATAAACTTGGTATTGATGGAACATATCTCAAAGTAATAAAAGCTATTTACGACAAACCAACAGCCAATATCATACTTAATGGGCAAAAACTGGAAGCATTCCGTTTGAAATCCGGCACTAGACAAGGATGCCCTCTCTCACCACTTCTATTCAACATAGTACTGGAAGTTCTAGCCAGAGCAATAAGGCAAGAAAAAGAAATAAAGGGTATTCAAATAGGAAAGGTGGAAGCCAAATTGTCTCTATTTGCAAACGACATGATAGTATACCTAGAAGACCCCATCACCTCAGCCCAAAAACTCCTGCAACTGATAAGCAACTTCAGCAAAGTCTCAAAATATAAAATCAATGTTCAAAAATCACAAGCATTCCTATACACCAATAACAGACTTAAAGAGAACCAAATTAAGAACGAACTGTCATTCACAATCACTACAAAGTAAATAAAATACCTAGGAATTCAACTCACTAGGAATGTAAGGGACCTCTTTAAGGAAAACTACAAACACCTGCTCAACGAAATAAGAGAGGACACAAACAGATGGAGAAACGTTCCATGTTCGTGGTTAGGAAGAATCAATATTGTGAAAATGGCTATACTGCCCAAAGTAATTTACACATTCAATGCTATCCCCATCAATCTACCATTGAATTTCTTCATAGAACTGGAAAAAACCACCATGAATTTCATATGGAACCAAAAAAGAGCCCGCATAGCCAAGTCAATTCTAAGCAAAAAGAACACAGCGGGAGGCATCACGCTACCAGACTTCAAACTATACTACAAGGCTACAGTAATCAAAACAGCATGGTACTGGTACCAAAACAGAGATATAGAACAAAGGAACAGAACAGAAACATCGGAGGCAACACAACATATCTACAACCATATCATCTTTGATAAACCAGACAAAAACAGGCAATGGGGAAAGGATTCCTTATTTAATAAATGGTGTTGGGAAAACTGGCTAGCCATGAGCAGAAAGCAGAAACTGGACCCCTTCCTGACACCTTACACTAAAATTAACTCCAGATGGATTAAAGACTTAAATGTAAGACCTGACACCATAAAAACCCTAGAAGAAAATCTAGGCAAAACCGTTCAGGACATAGGAGTAGGCAAGGACTTCATGAACAAAACACCAAAAGCATTGGCAACAAAAGCCAAAATAGACAAATGGGACCTAATCAAACTCCACAGCTTCTGCACGGCAAAAGAAGCAGTCACTAGAGTGAATCGACAACCATCAGAATCGGAAAAAACTTTGCAGTTTACGCATCTGACAAAGGGCTGATATCCAGAATTTACAAAGAACTCAAACAGATTTACAGAAAAAAAACAAACAAGCCCATTCAAAAATGGGCAAAGGATATGAACAGACACTTTACAAAAGAAGACATACATGAGGCCAACAAACATATGAAAAAGTGCTCATCATCATTGGTCATTAGAGAGATGCAAATCAAAACCACATTGAGATATCATCTCACACCAGTTAGAATGGCGATCATTAAAAAATCTGGAGACAGCAGATGCTGGAGAGGATGTGGAGAAATAGGAACACTCTTACACTGTTGGTGGGAGTGTAAATTAGTTCAACCATTGTGGAAGACAGTGTGGCGATTCCTCAGGGACCTAGAAATAGAAATTCCATTTGACCCAGCAATCCCATTACTTGGTATCTATCCAAAAGACTGTGAATCGTTCTATTATAAGGACACATGCACACGAATGTTCATTGCAGCACTGTTTACAATAGCAAAGACCTGGAACCAACCCAAATGCCCATCGATGATAGACTGGACTGGGAAAATGTGGCACATATACACCATGGAATATTATGCAGCAATCAGAAATGATGAGTTTGTGTCCTTTGTAGGGACATGGATGAATCTGGAGAACATCATTCTCAGCAAACTGACACAAGAACAGAAAAAGAAATACCGCATATACTCACTCATAGGCGGGTGAGAAAAATGAGAACACGTGGACACAGAGAGATGGTCTACTATACACTGGGGACTGTTGGGGGAAATGGGGGAGGGACAGCGGCGGGGGCTGGAGGGGATAGCCTGGGGATGAATACCAAGTGTGGGTGAGGGGGAGGAAGGCAGCAAAACACACTGCCATGTGTGTACCTATGCAACTATCTTGCACGTTCTGCACATGTACCCCAAAACCTATAATGCAATAAAAATTAAAAAAAAAATGATGAGTTTGTGTCCTTTGTAAGGACATGGATGAATCTGTAGAATATCATTCTCAGCAAACTGACACAAGAAAAGAAAAAGAATTATCGCATATTCTCACTCACAGGCGGGTGAGAAAACTGAGAACACATGGACAAAGTGAGGTGGTCTACTACACACTGGGGTCTATTGTGGGTAATGGGGTAGGGACAGTGGGAGGAGTGGGGAGGGATAGCCTGGGGATAAATGTCAAGTGTGGGTGAAGGGGCGGGAGGCAGCAAAACACACTGTCAGTTGTGTACCTATGAAACTACCTTGCACCATCTGCATATGAACCTCAAAACATATAATGCAATAAAAATTTAAAAAAAAGACAGACCCTTGCAATAGTAAGGAATCTAATTAATATGGCCACATCTTCTGAGCCTCACTGAATAATACACACCTGGAGAACAATTGGGAGTCTATCTTTCATGAACCTTCATTAAGAGAATCGGTAAATAATGTACACCTGTGCATTAGCCAGGAGTCGGTTATATTAGGACACACATTCATTGCCTCAGTGCATAATATGCACGTGTGGATTAGTCAGGATTCCATTTTGTATGGCCACTGACTCGTAACCTCAGTGAAAAATGCACAAATGTAAAGTACTCAGCAGTCTATTTCATGTAGACACTCATTCAGAGATTCACTGAATAACACAAATATTTAAGATAGACAGCGTCCTTTTTCATATGGTCACACAGAAAGAGCCTAACTAAGTAATACACACCTGGGGAAGTGTTAGGAGTCTACTTTATACATCCTCTCATTTATTGCCTCAGGGAATAATGCACACATGTGGAGTAGACACTAGTCTAATTTATATGGCCACGAAAAGCATAGACTGAGTGAGTAATATGCAACTTTGGAATAGTCACTAGTTTACTCCATATGCCCAACTATTTAGAGTCAGAGTCAATAATACACGCCTGTGTACTAGTCAGAAAACAATTTCATATGGCCAAAGAGTTTCAGAGCCTCAGTGAATAATACATACCTGGGAAATACTCAGGACGAGATTACATGTGGAATCAATTTCAGAGATTCATTGAGTAGGAAACATCTGTATTGTAGTCAGAATACTATTTCATATAGCCACATATTCAGAACCTAACTGAGTAACATACATCTTGGAAAAAGTCAGGATTTTATTTCGTATAGCCACTCATTTAGAGGCGAATATAAAAACGGACGCCTGAGGAGTATTCAGGAGTCTCTATTTTCTGGCCACTCATTCAGAGCTTCACAGAATAATACAGACCTATGGAAACGATAGGAGTGTACTTCACATGGCCACTTATTCAGGACCTCAGGGAAGAATCATATATATCTGGAAAATACTCAGGATTTTATGATATATAGGCACATATCCGCAGACTCACGGAATAATGTACACCTAAGGAATAGTCTGGAGACTCTTTGATATGACCGTTCACCCAGCGACTGAGTGGCCAGTGCAGAAATTGAAAATCTTTAAGAGGATAGAGTCAGGAGTTTATGTTATGTGTTCACTCGTTCAGAATCTCACTGAAGAATACACAACTGGAAAATAGTCAGAGTCCAAGACATATGGTCACCCAATCACAGCATTACCGAATAATGCACAATGGGGCAATAGAAAGGAGTCTATTTCATGTGGCCTCTCATTCAGAGCTTCAGTGCATAATAAAGAGCTGTGGAGTAGTCAGGACCCGATTTAAGGTAGCCCCAAATTAAACAGCTCCGTGAATGATACACACACGTGTCAGAGTCAGGAGACTATTTGATATAGATACTCATACAGAACCTATTCGAGAACTACACATGTGGGGAATAATTACTAGTCTCTTTCATATGAAGATTCATTTGGAGAATATGGAAGTAACGCACACCTGTGGAGTAAAATGGGTTCCATTTGGTAAGGCCACTCTTTTAGTGTTTTAGTGAATAATATGTATATCTGATAAGTCAGGAATTTCTTTCACATGGCCACACCTTTAGGGCCTCTGTGAAGAACACTCCCCTCAGGAATAGTCAAGGGTCTACTTCAAACGGCTACATGTTCAGAGTCTCTGTACGTAATGAACACCAGGTAATACACCTGAGTCTTTTCTCTTATGCCCACTTAGTCAGAGTCTCATTCAATAATACACAACTGGGAAAGAATAAAGAGTCTTCCTCATGTAGCCACTCATTTAGAGCATCAGTGACTAATGCACACCAGGGTAATAGTCGAGCATCTTTTATATGGCCACTCATTTTGTGCCTCACTCAGCGATATACACCTGCAGAATCCTCAGGATTCTATTTGATACTATCACTCGTTTGAGAACCTTGTTGAATAACTCACAATGGAGTCATAGTCAGGTGTCTATTTTATATGGTCTATCATTCAAAGTTTCAGTGAATAATGACCTTCTATAGATTAATCAGGACGCTGTTTAAGATAGCCATGAATTAAGTGCATTCCTGAATGATACACACAAGGGTGACAGTCGGGAGTCTATTTCATATGAACTCTAGTTTTGTGTATCACTGAATAATACACACCTGCGTCAGTGTCAGGAATCTATTTGGTATGGATGCCCAAACAGAACCTGTTTGATTAATGCACACATGGATAACAATGAGGAGTCTGTGTTATATGGCTACTCCTTCAGACAAACAGTGATTAGTGCACATGTGGAGTAATTAGAAGTCTGATTCCTATGGGCCCTCTTTGACATCCTCACGGACTATTACGCACTTGTGATAGAGTCTGGAGTCTATCTTTTATGGCCATTCATTCAGAGAATCACTAAATAATGGACACCTGCGGAATAGTCACAAGACTCTTTCTTATGGCCACCCGTAAGAGCCTCACTAAGTGTAAACAAGTGGGGAAAAAGGCAAGATTTACCTTTATCCACTCATTCTGAGTCTCCATAAATAATGCGCACCTGTGGAATAGTCAGGAGACCCTTGCATGTGGACTCTAAATTGGAGTGTCACTGAATAAGGTGGTGTAGTCAGGAATTTATTTCAAGAAGAAACATATTCAGAGCCTCAGTGAATAAGACAGACCCTTGCTGTAGTAAGGAATCTAATTAATATGGCCACATCTTCTGAGCCTCACTGAATAATACACACTTGGAGAATAATTGGGAGCCTATTTTCCATGGACCTTCATTCATAGCTTCGGCAAATAATGTACACCCGTGGAGTAGCCAGGAGTCTGTTATATTAGGACACATATTCATAGCCTCAGTGGATATTATGCACGTGTGGATTATTCAGGATTCCATTTTGTATGGCCACTGACTTGTAACCTCAGTGAAAGTTACGCAAATGTAAAGTACTCAGCAGTCTCTTTCATATAGACACTCATTCAGAGATTCACTGGATAACACAAATATTTAAGATAGACAGCATCCTGTTTCATACGGTCACACTGTAAGAGCCTCAATAAGTAATGCCCACCTGGGGAGTCTACTTTATACAGCCTCTCATTTACAGCCTCAGGAAATAATGCACACGTGTGGAATAGACCCTATTCTATTTTATATGGCCACGAAAAGCAAAGCCTGAGTGAGTAATACGCAATTTTGGAATAGTCACTAGTCTACTCTATATGCCCAAGTATTTAGAGTCAGAGTCAATAAAACACGCCTGCGGACTAGTCAGAAAACTCTTTCATATGGCCAAAAAGTTTCAAAGCATCAGTGAATAATACATAACTGGGAAATACTCATGACGCTATTACATGAGGCATCAAATTCAGAGCTTCATTGAATAGGAAACACCTGTATTGTAGTCAGAATCCTGTTTCATGCAGCCCCATATTCAGAGCCTGAGTAACATATGCCTTGGGAAAAGTCAGGATTCTATTTCGTATAGCCACTCATTTAAAGGCGAATGTAAAAACGCACGCCTGAGGAGTACTCAGGAGTCTCTATTTTCTGGCCACTCATTCAGGGCTTCACAGAATAATACAGACCTATGGAAACGTAAGGAGTGTACTTCACAAGGCCATTTATTCAGTATCTCAGTGTAGAATTATATATATCTAAAAAATACTCAGGATTATATGATATATAGACACTTATCCGGAGACTCACGGAATAATGCACACTTATGGAAGAGTCTGGAGACTCTTTGATATGACCCTTAACCCAGTGACTCAGTGGCCAATGCAGAACTGGAAAATAGTCAAGAGGATAGAGTCAGGAGTTTATGTTATTTGGAAAATCGTTCAGAATCTCACTGAGGAATACACACCTGGGGAATAGTCAGAGTCCAAGTCATATGGCCACCCAATCACAGCATTACCGAATAATGCACAATGGGGGCAGTAGTAAGAAATCTATTTCATGTGGCATCTCATTCTGAGCTTCAGTGCCTAGTAAGCAGCTGTGGAGTAGTCAGGACCCGATTTAAGTTAGACCCAAATTAATCGGCTTCGTGCATGATATGCACACATGTCAGAGTCAGGAGACTATTTGATATAGACACTCATACAGAACCTTTCCGAGTACTGCACATGTGGGGAATAATAACTTGTGTCCTTCATATGGTGATTCGTTTGGAGAATCCAAAAGTAATGCACATCTGTGGAGTAAAATGTGTTCTGTTTCGTACGGCCACTTTTTCAGAGTTTTAGTGAATAGTATGTATATCTGATAAGTCAGGAATCTCTTTCACATGGCCACCCATTCAGGGCTTCTGTGAAGAACACTCCCTTCCGGAATAGTCAAGGGTCTACTTCAAATGGCTACACGTTCAGAGTCTCTGTACATAATGAACACCTGTGCAATACACCTGAGTCTCTTTTTTTTTTTTTTGATGCTCACTTAGTCAGAGTCTCATTCAATATTACACACCTGGGAAAGAGTGAAGAGTCTACCTCATGTAGCCACTCATTTATTGCCTCAGTGAATAATGCACACCAGGGTAATAGTCGAGCAGGTTTTATACGGAAATTCATTTTGTGCCTCCCTGAGTGATATACACCTGAGAAATCCTCAGGTTTCTATTTGGTACTACAACTCGTTTAGAACCTTGTTGACTAACTCACAATGGAGCAATAGTCAGGTGTCTATTTTATATGGTCTATCATTCAAAGTTTCAAAGAATAATGACCTTCTATGGAGTAATCAGGATGCTGTTTAAGATAGCCACAAATTAAGTGCCTTCCTGAATGATACACACCTGGGTGACAGTAGGGAGTCTATTTCATATGAACTCTAGTTTTGTGTATCGGTGTGTAATTCACACCTAGGGCAGCGTCTGGTGTCTATTTGGTATGCACGCTCAAACGGAACTTGATTGATTAATGCACACATGGATAACAATGAAGAGTATATTTCCTACAGCTACTCCTTCAGACAAACAGTGAATAATGCACATGTGGAGTAATTAGAAGTCTGTTTCCTATGGCCCCTCTTTCACAGCCTCACTGAGTATTATGCACTTGTGATAGAGTCTGGAGACTATTTCATATGGCGACTCATTCAGAAAATTACTAAATAATGCACACCTGTGGAATAGTCAGAAGTCTCTTTCCTATGGCCACTCCTTAAGAGCCCCACTGAGTTTAAACACCTGGGGAAAGAGTCAGGATTTAACTTTATCCCCTCATTCAGAATCTCGCTAAATAATGCGCACCTGTGGAATAGTCAGGAGACTCTTTTCTGTGGCCTCAAACTCGGAGTGACACTGAATACTGTGGTGTAGTCAGGAGTCTCTTTCATGGAGACACATATTCAGAGCCTCTGTGAATAAGACAGGCTCTTACTATAGTAAGGAATCAAATTAATATGCCACATCTTCTGAGCCTCACTGAATAATACACACCTGGAGAATAATTGGGAGTCTATTTTCCATGGACCTTTATTCAGAGCCTCAACAGAAAGAAGAATTTACATCAACAAATGGATAAAATGGCCAGTTAACATCAAATGGCAGTAATCTTAAATTGAAATCGACTAAATTTTCTAATTAAAAGATACAGCCAAAATCCAACGGTATACTATATCCAGACACATTTACAAAGACTAAAAACAAAGGGTTAAATAAAGATTTACCAACCAAATAGAGAGAAAAAAAAACAAATAAATAAACACAAAGGAGTTGCAATTTATCTATTTGATAAAACAGATTTCAAACCAACAAAGATAGAGTGGTATAAGGATCAACGCATCCTAACACCTAGATACATAAGACCCATAAAGAGATTCAGACTCAATGAAACAGAAAATTAATAAGGATATTTAGAACTGAACTCAGATCAGTAACAAGTAAACTTAATAAGCACTTGTAGAACTCTCCACTTTAGATAAATAAAATATATATTCTCCATTTTAAGTACACAAAATAATAATCAGCCATTGATAAAAGCCATTTATAGAATAAAGCAATATTCCTGTTCTCTCTTCCTCTTTTTCTTCCTTTCTTTTTCTTTCCAAAAAAAAAGGAAAGAAAAAGCCTACTTCTGAAAGTCTTTGCCTTGCCCCAGGTTTTCATCGTCACTCCACCCCCCTCCCAAAAAAATACTCAGGATTCTATGATATATAGCCACTTATCCGGAGACTCACGGAATAATGCACACCTAAGGAATAGTCTGGAGACTCTTTGATATGATCCTACACCCAGCGACTCAGTGGCCAATGCAGAACTGGAAAATAGTCAAGAGGATAGAGTCAGAAGTTTATGTTATGTGGTCGCTCGTTCAGAATCTCACTGAAGAATACACACCTGGGGAATAGTCAGAGTCCAAGTCATATGGCCACACAATCACAGCATTACCAAATAATGCACCATGGCGCAATAGTAAAAAGCCTATTTCATGTGGCCTCTCATTCAGAGCTTCAGTGTGTAATAAACAGCTGTGGAGTAGTCAGAACCCGATTTTAGGTAGCCCCAAGTTAAGCGGCTCCGTGAATAATACACACACGTGTCACGGTAAGGAGACTATTTGATATAGACACTCATACAGTACCTTTTCGAGTACTGAACATGTGGGGATAATCACTAGTCTCTTTCATATGGTGATTCGTTTGGAGAATCTAAAAGTAACGCACACCTGTGGAGTAAAATGGGTTCTATTTCGTAGGGCCACTCTTTCAGTGTTTTAGTGAATAGTTTGTATATCTCATAAGTCAGGAATCTCTTTCATATGGCCACTTGTTCAGGGCCTCTGTGAAGAACACTCCCCTCAAGAACAGTCAAGGGTCTACTTCAAATGGCTACAGGTTTGGTGTCTCTGTACATAATGAACACCTGGAAAATACACTTGAGTCTCTTTTTTTTTTATGCCCACGTAGTCAAAGTCTCATTCAATAATATATAACTGGGGAAGGGTGAAGAGTCTACTTCATGTAGCCACTCATTTAGAGCCTCAGTAAATAATGCACACTAGGGTAATAGTCGAGCGGCTTTTATACAGCCACTCATTTTGTGCCTCACTGAGTGATATACACCTGAGGAATCCTCAGGATTCTATTTGATACTACCACTCATTGAGAACCTTCTTGAATAATTCACAATGGGTCAAGAGTCAGGTGTCTATTTTTTTAATTTTTATTGCATTATAGGTTTTGGGGTACATGTGCAGAGCGTGCAAGATAGTTGCATAGGTACACACATGACAGTGTGTTTTGCTGCCTTCCTCCCCTTCACCCACACTTGGCATTCATCTCCAGGCTATCCCTCCCCAGCCCCCCCCGCTGTCTTTCCCCCATTCCCCCGAATAAACCCCAGTGTATAGTAGACCGCCTGTCTGTGTCCATGTGTTCTCATTTTTCTCATCCACCTATGAGTGAGTATATGCGGTATTTCTTTTTCTGTTCTTGTGTCAGTTTGCTGAGAATGATGTATTCCAGATTCATCCAAGTCCTTACAAAGGACACAAACTCATCATTTTTGATTGCTGCATAATATTCCATGGTGTATATGTGCCACATTTTCCAGTACAGTCTATAATCGTTGGGCATTTGGGTTGGTTCCAGTTCTTTGCTATTGTAAACTGTGCTGCAATGAACATTCGTGTGCATATGTCCTTATAGTAGAACGATTTACAGTCTTTTGGATATATACCCAGTAATGGGATTGCTGGGTCAAATGGAATTTCTATTTCTAGGTCCCGGAGGAATCGCCACACTGTCTTCCACAATGGTTGAACTAATTTACACTCCCACCAACAGTGTAAGAGTGTTCCTATTTCTCCACATACTATCCAGCATCTGATGTCTCCAGATTTTTTAATGATCTCCATTCTAACTGGCGTGAGATGGTATCTCAATGTGGTTTTGGTTTGCATCTCTCTAATGACGAGTGATCATGAGCATTTTTTCATATATTTGTTGGCCTCATGTATGTCTTCTTTTGTAAAGTGTCTGTTCATATCCTTTGCCCATTTTTGAATGGGCTTGTCTGTTTTTTTCCTGTCAATCTGTTTGAGTTCTCTTTACATTCTGGATATCAGCCCTTTGTCAGATGTGTAAACTGCAAACATTTTTTCCCATTCTGATGGTGGCCGATTCACTCTAGTGACTGTTTGTTTTGCCGTGCAGAAGCTGTGGAGTTTGATTAGGTCCCATTTGTCTATTTTGGCTTTTGTTGCCAATGCTTTTGGTGTTTTGGTCATGAAGTCCTTGCCTACTCCTATGTCCTGAATGGTTTTGCCTAGATTTTATTGTAGGGTTTTTATGGTGTCAGGTCTTATGTTTAAGTCTTTAATCCATCTGGAGTTAATTTTAGTGTAAGGTGTCAGGACGGGGTCCAGTTTCTGCTTTCTGCACATGGCTAGCCAATTTTCCCAACACCATTTATTAAATAGGGAATCCTTTCCCCATTGCCTGTTTTTGTCTGGTTTATCAAAGATAATATTGTTGTAGATATATTGTGTTGCCTCCGATGCTTCTGTTCTGTTCCATTGGTCTATTTTATATAGTGTATCATTCAAAGTTTCAGTGAATAATGACCTTCTATGAAGTAGTCACGATGCTGTTTAAGGTAGCCACGAATTAAGTGCCTTTTTGAATGGTACACACCTGGGTGACAGTCGAAAGTCTATTTCATATGAACTCTAGTTTTGCATATCGCTGAGTAATACACACCTGGGGCCGTGTCAGGAATCTATTTGGTATGAATGCTCAAACAGAACCTGTTCAATTAATGCACACATGGGTAACAATAAGGAGTATGTGTGATAAGGCTACTCTTTCAGACAAACTGTGAATAATGCACATGTGGAGTAATTAGAAATCGGTTTCCTATGGCCCCTCTTTCACAGCCTCACTGAGTATTACACACTTGTGATGGAGTCTGGAGTCTATTTTTTATGGCCACTCATTCAGAGACTCACTAAATAATGCACACCCATGGGATAGTCAGAAGTCTCTTTTCTATGGCCACTCGTTAAGAGCCTCACTAAGTGTAAACACCTGGGGAAAGAGTCAGGATTTAACTTTATCTCCTCATTCAGATTATGGCTAAATAATGCCCACCTGTGGAATAGTCTGGAGACTCTTTCATGTGGCCTCTAACTCGGAGTGTCACTGAATAATGTGGTGTAGTCAGGAGTCTATTTCATGGAGACACATATTCAGAGCATCGGTGCATAAGACAAACCCTTGCTGTAGTAAGGAATCTAATTAATATGGTTACATCTTCTGAGCCTCACTGAATAATACACACCTGGCGAATAATTGGGAGTCTATTTTCCATGGACCTTCATTCAGAGCCTCGGTAAATAATGTACAGATGTGGAGTAGACAGGAGTCTGTTATATTAGGACACACATTCATAGCCTCAGTGGATAATATGCACGTGTGGATTAGTCAGGATTTCATTTTGTATGGCCACTGACTTGTAAACTCAATAAAAAATACACAAATGTAAAGTACTCAGCAGTCTATTTCATATAGACACTCATTCAGAGATTCACTGAATAACACAAATATTTAAGATAGACAGAATCGTGATTCATATGGTCACCCAGAAAAAGCCTCACTAAGTAATGCACACCTGGGGAAGTGTCAGAAGTCTACTTTATACAGCCTCTCATTTACAGCCTCTGGAAATAATGCACACGTGTAGAATAGACACTAGTCTGTTTTATATGGCCACTTAAAGCAAAGCCTGAGTGAGTAGTAGGCACCTTTGGTATGGTCACTAGTCTACTCCATATGCCCAAGTATTTAGAGTCAGAGTCAATAATACACACCTGTGGACGAGTCAGAAAACAATTCCATATGGCCAAGGAGTTTCAGAGCCTTAGTGAATAATACGTACCTTGGAAATGCTCAGTAGGCTGTTACATGTTGTATCAATTTTAGAGCCTCATTTAATAGGAAACACCTGTATTGTAGTCAGAATCCTGCTGCATACAGCCACATATTCAGCACCTAACTGAGGAAAAGACGCCTTGGGAAAAGTCAGGATTGTATTTCGTATAGCCACTCATTTAGAGTCGAATGTAAAAACGCACACCTGAGGAGTATTCAGGAGTTCTTATTTTATGGCCACACATTCAGAGCATCACAGAATAATACAGACCTATAGAATCGTCAGCAATGTACTTCCCATGGCCACTAATTCAGAACCTCAGTGAAAAATCATATATATATGGAGAATACTCAGGATTCTATGATATATAGCCACTTATCCGGAGATTCACGGAATAATGCACACCTAAGGAATTGTCTGGAGACTCTGATATGACCCTACACCCAGCGACTCAGTGGCCAATGCGGAACTGGAACATAGTCAAGAGGATAGAGTCAGGAGTTTATGTAATGTGGTCGTTCATTCAGAATCTCACTGAAGAATACACACCTGGGGAATAGTCAGAGTCCAAGTCATATGGCCACCCAATCACAGCATTACCCTATAAAGCAGAATGCGGTAATAGCAAGGAGTGTATTTTATGTGGCATCTCATTCTGAGCTTCAGTGCATAATAAACAGCTGTGGAGTAGTCAAAACCTGATTTAAGGTAGCCCCAAATTAAGCGGCTTCATGCATGATGCACAGACGTGTCAGTGTCAGGAGGCTATTTGATATAGACACTCACACAAAACCTTTTCGAGTACTGCACATGAGGGGAGTAATCACTAGTCTTCTTCCTGTGGTGATTCGTTTGGAGAATCCAAAAGTAACGCACATCTGTGGAGTAAAATGGGTTCTATTTTGTAAGGCCGCTCTTTCAGTTTTTTAGGGAATAGTATGTATATCTAATAAGTAAAAAATCTCTTTCTCATGGCCACCCGTTCAGGGCCTTGTGAAGAACATTTCCCTCAAGAAAAGTCAAGGGTCTACTTCAAATGCCTACACGTTCAGAGTCTCTGTATGTAATGAACACCTGGATGATACACCTGAGTCACTTTTTTTTATGTTCACTTAGTCAGAATCTCATTCAATAATACACACCTGAGGAAGAGTGAAGAGTCTATCTCATGTAGCTACTCATTTACAGCCTCAGTGAATAATGCACATCAGGGTAATAGTCGAGCAGGTTTATACAGCCACTCATTTTGTGCCTCACTGAGTGATATACACCTGAGAAATCCGTAGGATTCTATTTGGTACTGCCACTCATTGAGAACCTTGTTGAATAATCACAATGGAGCAATAGTCAGGTGTCTATTTTATATGGTCTATCATTCAAAGTTTCAGTGAATAATGACCTTCTATGGAGTAATCAGGACGCTGTTTAAGATAGCCACGAATTAAGTGCCTTCTGGAATGATACACACCTGGGTGACAGTCGGGAGTCTATTTCATATGAACTCTACTTTTGTTTATTACTGAGTAATACACACCTCGGGCAGTGTCAGGAGTCTATTTGGTATGGACGCTCAAACGGAACCTGTTTGATTAATGCACACATGTATAACCATGAGGAGTCTGTGTCATATGGCTACTCCCTTAGACAAACAGTAAATAATGCACATGTGGACTAATTAGAAGTCTGTTTCCTATGGCCCCTCTTTCACAGCCTCACTGAGTATTAGGCACTTGTGATAGTGTCTGCAGTCTATTTTTCATGGCCACTCATTCAGAGACACACTAAATAATGCACACCTGAGGAATAGTCGGAAGTCTCTTTCCTATGGCTACTCGTTAAGAGCCTCAATAAGTGTAAACACCTGGGGAAAGAGTCAGGATTTACCTTTATCCCCTCATTCAGATTCTCGCTAAATAATGAGCACCTGTGAAATAGTCAGAAGACTCTATCATGTGGCCTCTAACTCAGAGTGTCACTGAATAATGTGGTATAGTCAGGAGTCTATTTCTTGGAGACACATATTCAGAGCATCGGTGAATAAGACAGGCCCTTGCTATAGTAAGGATTCTAATTAATATGGCCACATCTTCTGAGCCTCACTGAATAATACACACCTGGAGAATAATTGGGAGTCTATTTTCCACGGACCTTCATTTAGAGCCTCGGTTAATAATGTACACCCGTGGAGTACCCAGCAGTTTGTTATATTAGGACACACATTTATAGCCTCAGTGGATAACATGCACGTGTGTCTTAGTCAGGATTCAATTTTTGATGGCCACTGACTCATAGCCTCAGTGAAAACTGCACAAATGTAAAGTACTCAGCAGTCTATTTCATGTAGACACTCATTCAGAAATTCACTGATTAACACAAATATTTAAGATAGACAGCATCCTGTTTCATGTGGTCACACATAAGAAGCCTCACTGAGTAATGCACACCTGGGGAAGTGTTAGGAGTCTTTTTTATAGAGCCTCTCATTTACAGCCTATGTTATTAATGCACACGTGTTGAATAGACACTTGTCTATTTTATATGGCCACTTAAAGCAAAGCCTGAGTGAGTAGTATGCAACTTTGGAATATTCACTAGTCTACTCCATATACCCAAGTATTTAGAGTCAGAGTCAATAATACATGCCTTTGGACGAGTCAGCAGACGATTCCATATGGCCAAAGAGTTTCAGAGCCTCAGTGAATAATACATACCTGGGAAATACTCAGGATGCTGTTACATGTGGCATCAATTTCAGAGCTTCATTGAATAGGAAACACCTGTATTGTAGTCAGAATCCTTTTTCATACAACCACATATTCAGAGCCTAATTGAGTAACAGAAACCTTGGGAAACGTCCGGATTCTATTTCGTATAGTCACTCATTTAGAGGTGAATATCATAATGCACGCCTGAGGAGTATTCAGGAGTCTCTATTTTATGGCCACACATTCAGAGATTTACAGAATAATACAGACCTATGGAAACGTCAGCAGTGTACTTCCCATGGCCACTTATTCAGTACCTCAGTGAAGAAGCATATATATCTGGAGAATACCCAGGATTCTATAATATCACAGAGTAATACACACCTGGGGTATTGTCAGGAGTCTATTTGGTATGGACGCTAAAAGGGAACCTGTTTGAGTAATGCACACATGGATAACAATGAGGAGTCTGTGTCCTACGACTGCTTCTACAGACAAACAGTGAATAAAGCACATGTGGAGTAATTAGGAGTCTGTTTCCTATGGCCCCTCATTCACAGCGTCACTGAGTATTACGCACTTGTGATAGTGTCTGGAGTGTAATTTTTATGGCCACTTATTCAGAGAATCACAAAATAATAGTCTTTTGTATGGCCAATGGTTAAGAGCCTCAGTAAGTGTAAACACCTGGGGAAAGAGTCAGAATCCTGTTTCATACAGCCACATATTCAGAGCCTAACTGAATAATAGACGCCTTGGGAAAAGTCAGGATTCTATTTCATATAGCCACTCATTTAGAGGTGAATGTAAAAACGCACGCCTGAGGAGTATTCAGGAGTCTAATTTCTGGCCACTCATTCAGAGCTTCACAGAATAATACAGACCTATGGAAACGTCAGGAGTGTACTTCCCAAGGCCACTTATTCAGGACCTCAGTGAAGAATCATATATATCTGGAAAATACTCATGATTCTATGATATATAGTCACTTATCCAGAGACTCACAGAATAATGCACACCTAAGAAATTGTCTGGAGACTCTTTGATATGACCTTACACCCAGCGACTCAGTGGCCAATGTAGAACTGGAAAATAGTCAAGAGGATAGAGTAAGGAGTTTATGTTATGTGGTCACTCGTTCAGAATATCACTGAAGAATACACATCTGGGGAATAGTCAGAGTCCAAGGCATATGGCCACCCAATCATAGCATTACTGAATAATGCACAATGGGGCAATAGTAAGGAGCCTATTTCATGTGGCATCTCATTCAGAGCTTCAGTGCATAATAAACAGCTGTAGAGTAGTCAGGACCTGATTTAAGGTAGCACCACATTAAGCGGCTCCGTGCATTATACACACACGTGTCAGAGTCAGGAGACTATTTGATATAGACACTCATACAGAACCTTTTCGAGTACTGCACATGTGGGAAATAATCACAATTCTCCTTCCTATGGTGATTTTTGTTGGAGAATCCAAAATTAACGCACACCTGTGGAGTAAAATTGGTTCTATTTCATAAGGCCACTCTTTCAGTGTTTTATTGAATAGTATGTATATCTGATAGGTCAGGAATCTCTTTCCCATGGCCAACCGTTAAGGGCCTTTGTGAAGATAACTCCCCTCAAGAATAATCAAAGGTCGACTTCAAATGGCTACAAGTTCAGAGTCTCTGTACATAATGAACACCTGGGCAATACACCTGAGTTTCTTATTTTTTTATGCCTACTTAGTCAGAGTCTCATGCAATAATACACACATGGGAAAGAGTGCAGAGTCTACATCATGTAGCCACTCATTTAGAGCCTCAGTGAATAATGCACACAAGGGTAATAGTCGAGCAGCTTTTATACAGCCACTCTTTCTGTGCCTCACTGAGTGATATACACCTGAGGAATCCTCAGGATTCTACTTGGTACTACCACTCGTTGAGAACCTTGTTGAATAGTTCACAATGGAGCAATACTCAAGTGTCTATTTTATATTGTCTATCATTCAAAGTTTCAGTGAATTATGACCTTCTATGGAGGAATCAGCATGCTGTTTAAGATAGCCACGAATTAAGTGCCTTCCTGAATAATACACACCTGGGTGACAATTGGGAGTCTATTTCATATAAATTCTAGCTTCATGTATCGCTGAGAAATACACACCTGTGGCAGTGTCTGGAGTCTATTTTGTATGGAAGCTCAAACGGAACCCGTCTGATTAATTCACACATGAGTAACAATGAGGAGTCGTGTCATACGGCTACTTTTTCAAACAAACAGTGAATAATGCACACGTGGAGTAATTAGAAGTCTGTTTCCTATGGCACCACTTTCACAGCCTCACTGAATATTACACATTTGTGATAGAGTCTGGAGTCTATTTTTTATGGACACTCATTCAGAGAATCACTAAATAATGCACACCTGTGGAATAGTCAGAAGTCTCTTTCCTATGGCCACTCGTTAAGAGCCTCACTGAGTGTAAACACCTGGGGAAAGAGTCTGAATTTAACTTTATCCCCTCATTCAGAGTCTCGCTAAATAATGCGCACCTGTGGAATAGTCAGGAGACTCTTTCATGTGGCCTCTTACTTGGAGTGTCACTGAATAATGTGGTGTAGTCAGGAGTCTATTTCATGGAGACACATATTCAGAGCCTTGGTCAAGAAGAGGGGCCCTTGCTATAGTAAGGAATCTAATTAATATGGCCACATTTTCTGAGCCTCACTGAATAATACAGACCTGGAGAATAATTGGGAGTCTATTTTCCATGGACCTTCATTGAGAGCCTCGGTAAATAATGTACTATCGTGTAGTATCCAGGAATCAGTTATATAAGGACACACATTAATAGCCTCAGTGGATAATATGCATGTGTGGATTCGTTAGGATTCCATTTTGTTTGGCCACTGACTCTTAACCTCAGTGAAAAGTGCACAAATGTAAAGAACTCAGCAGTCTGATTCATATAGACACTCATTCAGAGATTCACTGAATAACGCAAATATGTAAGAGACAGTATCCTGTTTAATACGGTAACAGAGAAAGAGCCTCACGGTGTAATGCACACCTGGGTAAATGTTAGGATTCTACTTTATACAACCTCTCATATACAGCCTCAGGATATAATGCACACATGTGGAATAGACACTAGTCTAGTTTATATGGCCACGAAAAGCAAAGTCTGAGTCAGTAATATGCAATATTGGAATAGTCACTAGTCTACTCCATATGCCCAATTATTTAGAAGCAGAGTCAATAATACATGACTGTGAACTAGTTAGAAAACAATTTCATATGGCCAAAAAATTTCAGAGATTCAGTGAATAATACATACCTGGGAAATACTCAGGACGCTATTACATGTGGCATCAATTTCAGAGCATTATTGAATAAAAAACACCTGTATTGTAGTCAGAATCCTGTTGCATACAGCCACATATTCAGAGCCTAACTGAGTAACATGCTCCTGCGGAAAATTCAAGATTCTATTTCCTATACCCACTCATTTAGAGGCGAATGTAACAAGGCACGACTGAGTAGTATTCAGGAGTCTCTATTTTCTAACCACACATTCAGAGCTTCACAGAATAATACAGACCAATGGAAACGTCAGAAGTGTACTTCCCATGGCCACTGATTGAGGACCTCAGTGAAGAATCATATATATCTGGAAAATACTCAGGATTTTATGATATATAGCCACTTATCCAGAGACTCATGGAATAGTACACACCTAAGGAATAGTCTGGAGACTCTTTGATATGATGCTACCCCAAGCGACTCAGTGGCCAAAGCAGAACCGGAAAATAGTCAAGAGGATAGAGTCAGGAGGTTATGTTATGTGGTCACTCATTCAGAATCTCACTGAAGAGCGGGAACTTCCAAGATGGAGTCGCAGAGGCAACTCCGGATTGCAGCTCTCCGTGAAGGCGCAGAGGGTGAGACCTACCCACATTCTCGGACAGATCTTTTTTGCCCACAGAACGTTGAAAGTCCCAGGTGTGGGAGAGAGACTGGACGCTTGCGCAGCCGGCTAACGAAGCCAGCTCCTGCCGCCTCTTCCGCCGGCGCCGCAGCGGGACCCGGCGGGGAACTCACTGGTCTGGGTGCCCTGTTAAACCAGCAATCTGAGATTTGGAAGGGAAGATTGGCACGTTCATCTGATTGAACGGGACTTGGACAATGAGCCGGACCAGGAGTTTCCTTGGAAGCATGATCTGAGCCAGGGTAGTGGGCAGCAGCACGGGAGATCGCACGGATCCCAGTGCCCTATCAGCCGGCTACTGCGGCACCAGTGAGAGAGTCGACCTTTCAGCTTGGGGAGAGGAAGAGAGAGAGAGAAAGCGGACTCTGAGGCAGAAAGCTGGGTGATTAGGCTCGGCAAATCCCATGCTCACAGGGACAAGTAGGGCGGCGACTGGAGATGCTTGGGGCTGAGAGTTTTGTTGCCGGCATCTAGGACGGTGCAGCCCGGTGAGGGAGGGGCGTCCACCATTGCTGACACAGTCCACCCCCACTGAAGTAATGCCCAGGACTGACGCAGCCTGCCATTGCCAAGGCAACCTGCCATAACAGACAGACTCCACGCTCCACAGCAGAAGGGAGCCCAGCAGCAACAGGGCGGACCCGCGCAAGCAGGTCAGAGCCCCGGCAGGCAAATAGTGAATAGACTGCCGCCTAGTGGGGCAGGACAGTGCAACAGATACTCATGAAGAAAGCCCCAACTCCCTGAGACAGAGCATCTAAGGGGGGGGAAAAGTCTGGTGTTTTATGAGTTCTATAGCAGCAGACATAAACAATCACCCAACAACGCTGAATGAAAAACGAAGCTCACAGCTCAGCACTGGAGCTCCCATAAAGCACAGACTGTCTCCTCAAGCAGCTCCCTGACCCCTGTATATCCAGGGAGTCACTCCAGAAAAGAACTAATCAGACTGACATTTGGCTGGCATTATTCTGGAACAAGGACAGCAGAAGAAGAAACTGGTATCATCTCTCACTGTTCTGCAGCTGCTGCAGGTATACCCCAGACAAGCAGGGCCTGGAGTGGAACTCAGCACTCATAGAGCAGAGGGGATAGACCATTAGAGGGAAAACTAAGTAACAGAAATACTTCATCAACAATCTCAGCATCCACACAGAGACCCAATTGAAAAATCAGCAATTACTGAGATGACAGGCGGATAAATACATAAAGATGGGAAGAAACCAGCGAAAAAAGGAGGAAAGCACCCGAAACCAAAACACCTCACCTGCAAAAAAGGACCAAAACTCCTCACCAGCAAGAGAACAAAGCTGGACAGAGAATGAATGTGACGAAATGAAGGAATCAGACTTCAGAAAGTGGATAATGAGAAACTTCAGTGAGCTAAAGGAATATGTACTAAACCAGTGCAAAGAAACTAAGAACCTTGAAAAAAGATTTGAAAAAAGATTCGAGGAATTGATAACAAGAATGGACAACTTAGAGAGGAATATGAATGAATTGAAGGAGCTGAAAAACACAACACGAGAACTTCGCGAAGCATGCACAAGTTTCAACAGCCGAATTGACCAAGCCGAAGAAAGAATATCAGAAGTTGAAGATCAACTCAATGAAATAAAACGAGAAACCAAGATTAAAGAAAAAAGAAAAGAAAGGAATGAACAAAACCTCCAAGAAATGTGGGACTATGTGAAGAGACCAAACATACGTTTAATAGGTTTACCAGAATGTGACGAAGAGAATGAATCCCAGCTGGAAAACCCTCCTCAGGATATTATCCAGGAAAATTTCCCCAACCTAGCAAGACAGGTCAATACTCAACTCCAGGAAATACAGAGAACACCACAAAGATACTCCGCAAGAAGTGAAACCCCAAGGCACATAATCGACATATTCACCAGGATTGAAACGAAGGAGAAAATATTAAGGGAAGCCAGAGAGAAAGGTCGGGTCACCCACAAAGGAAAGCCCACCAGACTCACAGCAGATCTCTCGGCAGAGACTCTACAAGCCAGAAGAGAGTGGGGGCCAATATTCAACATCCTTAAAGAAAAGAGATTTCAAATCAGAATTTCATATCCAGCCAAACTGAGCTTCATAAGCGAACGAAAAATAAAATCCTTCAAGAACAAGCAAGTACTCAGAGATTTTGTCACCACTAGGCCTGCTTTACAAGAGATCCTGAAAGAGGCACTACACATAGAAAGAAAAAACCAGTTCCAGCCATCCTAAAAGCATACCAAATGCTAAAAACAATCAACAAAATGAAGAATGTACATGATCCAACGGGAAAACAGCCAGCTAGCATCAAAATTGCAGTATCATATTCACACATAACAATATTAACTCTAAATGTAAATGGGCTAAATGCACCAATCAAAAGACACAGACTGGCAAATTGGATAAAAAACCAAAACCCATCGGTGTGCTGTATCCAGGAAACCCACCTCACACGCAAAGATACACAAAGGCTCAAAATATAAGGATGGAGGAAGATTTACAAAGCAAATGGAGAGCAAAAAAAAAGGAGTTGCAATTCTCATCTCTGATAAAATAGAATTTAAAGCAACAAAGATCAAAAGGGACAAAGAAGGTCATTACATAATGGTAAAATGATCGATACAACAAGAAGAGCTAATGATTCTAAATATATATGGACCCAATGTAGGAGCACCCAGATAAATAAGGAAAGTTCTTATTGACTTACAAAGAGACTTAGACTCCCCACACAATAATAGTGGGAACTTTAACACTCCACTGTCAACAGCAGACAGATCAACCAGACAGAAAATTAACAAGGATATCCAGGACTTGAACTCAGACCTGGAACAAGCAAACCTGATAGACATTTACAGAACTCTCCACCCCAAATCCACAGAATATACATTCTTCTCAGCACCACATCACACCTATTCCAAAATTGACCACATAATTGGAAGGAAAGCACTCCTTAGCAAATGCAAAACAACGGAAATCATAACAAACAATCTCTCAGACCATAGTGCAATCAAGTTGGAACTCAGAATTCAGAAAATAACTCAGAACCGCACAGCTTCATGGAAACTGAACAACGGGCTCTTTGGTTTTTTTTTTTTTTTTTTTTTTTTTTTAGTATTTATATTTCTTATTTTTCAGTGAAAATTTAATTTTAGCATTTTACGTGTGAGAGTACATCCTGATGGTTTATATACTTTACAACAGGGTAGAAAAGGACATTTTATGTTTTTTCTAACAGAGTATTGTTAAAATTACTTTCTTTTTACCAAATGGAAACCCATAAAGTATTTATATATATATATATTTTTAATTTCTTTTTCTCTTTATAGATTTATTTATTTATTTATTTATTTATATATTTTTAATTTTTATTGCATTATAGGTTTGGGGGTACATGTGCAGAACGAGCAAGATAGTTGCATAGGTACACACATGGCAGTGTGCTTTGCTGCTTTCCTCCTCTTCACCCACACTTGGTATTCATCCCCAGGCTATCCCCCCCAGCCACCCTGCTGTCCCTCCCCCATTCCCCCCAACAGTCCCCAGTGTATAGTAGACCGCCTCTCTGTGTCCACGTGTTCTCATTTTTCTCTCCCACCTATGAGTGAGTATATGCGGTATTTCTTTTTCTGTTCTTGTGTCAGTTTGCTGAGAATGATGTTCTCCAGATTCATCGATGTCCCTACAAAGGACACAAACTCATCATTTTTGATTGCTGCATAATATTCCATGGTGTATATGTGCCACATTTTCCCAGTCCAGTCTATCATCGTTGGGCATTTGGGTTGGTTCCAGTTCTTTGCTATTGTAAACAGTGCTGCAATGAACATTCGTGTGCATGTGTCCTTATAGTAGAACGATTTATACTCCTTTGGATAGATACCCAGTAATGGGAATGCTGGGTCAAATGGAATTTCTATTTCTAGGTCCCGGAGGAATCGCCACACTGTCTTCCACAATGGTTGAACTAATTTACACTCCCACCAACAGTGTAAGAGTGTTCCTATTCCTCCACATCTTTGAAACCAATGAGAATGAAGACACAACGTACCAGAATCTCTGAGACACATTTAAAGAAATCTGTAGAGGAAAATGTATAGCAATAAGTGACCACATGAGAAGAGTGGAGAGATCCAAAATTGACACCCTATCGTCAAAATTGAAAGAGCTAGAGCTCGGGGAGGCAAGATGGCGTCATAGAGGTGACTCAAGATTGCAGCTCTCGGTGAAGGCACAGAGGGTGAGTCCTAGCTGCATTCTCGGATGTTCCTTTTATGCCCACAGAGCATTGAAAGTCCCAGGTGTGGGAGAGACATGGGACGCTAGCAGCCGGCTAACGCAACCAGCTCCCGCCGCCTCTTCGGCCGGCGCTGCAGTGGGACCCGGCGCGGAACTCACTGGTCTGGGTGCCCTGTTAAACCGGCAATCTGAGATTTGGAAGGGCAGATTGGCATGTCCATCTGATTGAACGGGACTTGGACAATGAGCCAGACCAGAAGTTTCCTGGGAAGCGTGATCTTAGCTGGGGTAGTGGGCAGCGGCACAGGAGATAACATGGATCCCAGTGCCCTAGCGGCAGGCTCCTGGGGCGCCAGTGAGAGAGTCGACCTTTCAGCTTGGGGAGAGGAAGAGAGAGAGAGAGAGGACGGACTCTGAGGCAGGGAGCTGGGTGATCGGGCTCGGAGGGTCCCAGGGTCAAGGGGACAAGCAGGGCGGCGACTGGACGAGCTTGGGGCTGAGAGTTCTGTTGCCGGCATTTAGGACCGTGCAGCCCGGTCAGGGACGGGCGTCCACCATTCCTGACGAAGTGCACCCCCACTTAAGTACCGCCCAGGACTGACACAGCCTGCTGTTGTCGAGGCAACCTGCCATATCAGAGAGAGTCCGCCACGCAGCAACACGACGGACCCGCGTAAGCAGGTCAGAGCCCCGGCAGGCAAATAGTGAATAGACTGCCACCTAGTGGGGCAGGACAGTGCAACAGATACTCATAAAGAAAGCCCCAACTCCCTGAGACAGAGCATCTAAGGGTGAAAAAAAAAAAGAGTGGTGTTTTATGAGTTCCATTTCAGCAGACATAACCTCCCAACAACCCTGAATGAACAACGGAGCTCACAGCTCAGCACTGGAGCTCCTAAAAAGCACAGACTGTCTCCTCAAGCAGCTCCGTGACCCCTGTATATCCAAGGAGTCACCCCAGAAAAGGACTAATTAGACTGACATTTGGCTGGTATCATTCTGGAACAAGGGCAGCAGAAAATGAAACTGATATCATCCCTCACTGTTCTGCAGCTGCTGCAGGTATACCCCAGACAAGCAGAGCCTGGAGTGGAGCTCAGCACTCATACAGCAGAGAGGATAGATCATTAGAGGGAAAACTAAGTAACAGAAATACTTCATCATCAACAATCTCAGTGTCCACACGGAGACCCAATTGAAAAATCAGCCACTATTAAGACGACAGGCGGATAAATCCATAAAGATGGGAAGAAACCAGCGCAAAAAGGAGGAAAGCACCCGAAACCAAAACACCTCACCTCCAAAAAAGGACCAAAACTCCTCACCAGAAAGGGAACAAAGCTGGACAGAGTATGAATGTGACGAAATGACAGAATCAGACTTCAGAAAGTGGATAATGAGAAACTTCAGTGAGCTAAAGGAACATGTTCTAAACCAGTGCAAAGAAACTAAGAACCTTGAAAAAAGATTTGAAAAAAGATTTGAGGAATTGATAACGAGAATGGACAACTTAGAGAGGAATATGAATGAATTGAAGGAGCTGAAAAACACAACACGAGAACTTCGTGAAGCATGCACAAGTTTCAACAGCCGAAATGACCAAGCAGAAGAAAGAATATCAGAAGTTGAAGATCAACTCAATGAAATAAAACGAGAAATCAAGATTAAAGAAAAAAGGGCAAAAAGGAATGAACAAAATCTCCAAGAAATGTGGGACTATGTGAAGAGACCCAACCTACGTTTGATAGGTGTACCAGAATGTGACGAAGAGAATGAATCCAAGCTGGAAAACACTCTTCAGGATATTATCCAGGAAAATTTCACCAACCTAGCAAGACAGGTCAATACTCAACTCCAGGAAATACAGAGAACACTACAAAGATACTCTGCAAGAAGGGCAACCCCAAGGCATATAATCGTCAGATTCACCAGGGTTGAAACGAAGGAGAAAATACTAAGGGCAGCCAGAGAGAAAGGTCAGGTCACCCACAAAGGGAAGCACATCAGACTCACAGCAGATCTCTCGGCAGAGACTCTACAATCCAGAAGAGAGTGGGGGCCAATATTCAACATCCTTAAAGAAAAGAGCTTTCAACCCAGAATTTCATATCCAGCCAAACAGAGCTTCATAAGTGAAGGAAAAATAAAATCCTTCACGAACAAGCAAGTACTCAGAGATTTTGTCACCACTAGGCCTGCTTTACAAGAGCTCCTGAAAGAGGCACTACACATAGAAAGAAACAACCAGTTCCAGCCATCCTAAAAGCATACCAAATGCTAAAGTCCATCAACAAAATGAAGAATGTACATGAACCAACGGGAAAAACAGCCAGCTAGCATCAAAATGGCAGTATCAAATTCACACATAACAATATTAACCCTGAATGTAAATGGGCTAAATGCACCAATCAGAAAACACAGACTGGCAAATTGGATAAAAAACCAAAACCCATCGGTGTGCTGTACCCAGGAAACCCACCTCACATGCAAAGATACATAAAGGCTCAAAATAAAGGGATGGAGGAAGATTTACCAAGCAAATGGAGAGGAAAAAAAAGCAGGAGTTGCAATTCTCATCTCTGATAAAATAGACTTTAAAGTAACAAAGATCAAAAGGGACAAAGAAGGTCACTACATAAAGGTAAAAGGATCGATACAACAAGAAGAGATAACGATTCTAAATATATATGGACCCAATGTAGGAGCACCCAGATATATAAGGCAAGTTCTTAATGACTTACAAAGGGACTTAGACTCCCACACAATAATAGTGGGAGACTTTAACACTCCACTGTCAATAGCAGACAGATCAACCAGACAGAAAATTAACAAGGATATCCAGGACTTAAACTCAGACCTGGAACAAGCAAACCTGATAGACATTTACAGAACTCTCCACCCCAAATCCACAGAATATACATTCTTCTCAGCACCACATCACACCTACTCCAAAATTGACCACATAATTGGAAGTAAAGCACTCCTCAGCAAATACAAAACAACTGAAATCATGACAAACAGTCTCTCAGACCATAGTGCAATCAAGTTGGAACTGAGAATTCAGAAAATAACTCAGAACCACACAGCTTCATGGAAACTGAACAACTGGCTCTTGAATGTTGATTGGATAAACAATGAAATGAAGGCAGAAATAAAGAAGTTCTTTGAAACCAACGAGAATGAAGACAAAACGTACCAGAATCTCTGGGACACATTTAAAGCAGTCTGTAGAGGAAAATATATAGCAATAAATGCCCACATGAGAAGAGTGGAGAGATCCAAAATTGACACCCTATCGTCAAAATTGAAAGAGCTAGAGGAGCAAGATCAAAAAGCTGAAAACCTAGCCGAAGACAAGAAATAACTAAGATCAGAGCAGAACTGAAGGAGATAGAGACAAGAAAAACCCTTCAAAAAATCAATAAATCTAAGAGCTGGTTTTTCGAAAAGATCAACAAAATAGACAGACCACTAGCCAGACTGATAAGAAGAAAGAGAACAACAAAATAGATGCAATAAATAACGATAAAGGGGAAATCACCACAGATTCCACAGAAATTCAAACCATCATCAGAGAATACTACAAACAACTCTATGCACATAAACCAGTAAATCAGGAAGAAATGGATAAACTCCTGGACGCCTGTGTCCTCCCAAGCCTAAACCAGGAGGAAGCCGAAACTATGAATAGAGCAATAACAAGGTCAGAAGTTGAGGCAGCAATTAAGAGCCTACAACACAAAAAAAGCCCAGGTCCAGATGGGTTCACAGCGGAATTCTACCAGACACACAAAGGGGATCTGGTACCATTCCTTCTGAACCTATTCCAAATAATCCAAAATGAGGGAACCCTTCCCAAATCATTTTATGAGACCAACATCATCCTGATACCAAAACCTGGCAGAGACTCAACAAGAAAAGAAAACTTCAGGCCAATATCCATGATGAACATAGATGCAAAAATCTTCAATAAAATACTGGCAAACCGATTGCAACAGCACATTAAAAAAACTTATCCATCATGATCAAGTAGGATTCATCCCGGGGATGCAAGGCTGGTTCAACATACGCAAGTCTATAAATGTTATTCACCACATAAACAGAAGCAAAAACAAAAACCACATGATTATCTCAATTGATGCAGAGAAGGCATTTGACAAAATTCAACAGCCCTTTATGCTAAAAACCCTCAATAAACTTGGTATTGATGGAACATATCTCAAAGTAATAAAAGCTATTTATGACAAACCAACAGCCAATATCACACTTAAAGGGCAAAAACTGGAAGCATTCCCTTTGAAATCTGGCACTAGACAAGGATGCCCTCTCTCACCACTTCTATTCAACATAGTACTGGAAGTTCTAGCCAGAGCAATCAGGCAAGAAAAAGAAATAAAGGGTATTCAAATAGGAAAGGTGGAAGCCAAACTGTCTCTATTTGCAGAAGACATGATAGTATACCTAGAATACCCCATCACCTCAGCCCAAAAGCTCCTGCAACTGATAAGCAACTTCAGCAAAGTCTCAGGATATAAAATCAATGTTCACAAATCACAAGCATTCCTATACACCAATAACAGACTTAAAGAGAACCAAATCAAGAACGAACTGCCATTCACAATTGCTACAAAGAAAATAAAATACCTAGGAATACAACTCACTAGCAATGTAAGGGACCTCTTTAAGGAAAACTACAAACAACTGCTCAATGAAATAAGAGAGGACACAAACAGATGGAGAAATATTCCATGTTCGTGGTTAGGAAGAATCAATATCGTGAAAATGGCTATACTGCCCAAAGTAATTTACAAAATCAATGCTATCCCCATCAAACTACCATTGAATTTCTTCACAGAACTGGAAAAAACCACCATGAATTTCATATGGAACCAAAAAAGAGCCCGCATAGCCAAGTCAATTCTAAGCAAAAAGAACACAGCGGGAGGCATCACGCTACCAGACTTCAAACTATACTACAAGGCTACAGTAATCAAAACAGCATGGTACTGGTACCAAAATAGAGATATGGAGCAATGGAACAGAACAGAGGCATCGGAGGCAACACAACACATCTACAACCATATTATCTTTGATAAACCAGACAAAAACAGGCAATGGGGAAAGGATTCCATATTTAATAAATGGTGTTGGGAAAACTGGCTAGCCATGTGCAGAAAGCAGAATCTAGACCCCTTCCTGAGACCTTACACTAAAATTAACTCCAGATGGATTAAAGACTTAAACGTAAGACCTGACACCATAAAAACCCTAGAAGAAAATCTAGGCAAAACCATTCAGGACATAGGAGTAGGCAAGGAATTCATGAACAAAACACCAAAAGCATTGGCAACAAAAGCCAAAATAGACAAATGGGACCTAATCAAACTCCACAGCTTCTGCACGGCCAAACAAACAGTCACTAGAGTGAATCGGCAACCATCAGAATGGGAAAAAATCTTTGCAGTTTACGCATCTGACAAAGGGCTGATATCCAGAATTTACAAAGAACTCAAACAGATTTACAGGAAGAAAACAAACAAGCCCATTCAAAGATGGGCAAAGGATATGAACAGAAACCTTACGAAAGCAGACAAACATGAGGCCAGCAAACATATGAAAAAGTGCTCATCGTCATTGGTCATTAGAGGGATGCAAATCAAAACCACATTGAGATACCATCTCACACCAGTTAGAATGGCGATCATTAAAAAATCTGGGGACAGCAGATGCTGGAGAGGATGTGGAGAAATAGGAACACTCTTACACTGTTGGTGGGAGTGTAAATTAGTTCAACCATTGTGGAAGACAGTGTGGCGATTCCTCCGGGACCTAGAAATAGAAATTCCATTTGACCCAGCATTCCCATTACTGGGTATCTATCCAAAGGAGTATAAATCGTTCTACTATAAGGACACATGCACACGAATGTTCATTGCAGCACTGTTTACAATAGCAAAGAACTGGAACCAACCCAAATGCCCAACGATGATAGACTGGACTGGGAAAATGTGGCACATATACACCATGGAATATTATGCAGCAATCAAAAATGATGAGTTTGTGTCCTTTGTAGGGACATCGATGAATCTGGAGAACATCATTCTCAGCAAACTGACACAAGAACAGAAAAAGAAATACCGCATATACTCACTCATAGGTGGGTGAGAAAAATGAGAACACGTGGACACAGAGAGGCGGTCTACTATACACTGGGGACTGTTGGGGGGAATGGGGGAGGGAGAGCAGTGGGGGGCTGGGGGGGATAGCCTGGGGATGACTACCAAGTGTGGGTGAAGGGGAGGAAAGCAGCAAAGCACACTGCCATGTGTGTACCTATGCAACTATCTTGCTCGTTCTGCACATGTACCCCCAAACCTATAATGCAATAAAAATTAAAAATAAAATAAAATAAAATAAAATATAAAAAAATTATTAGCTCAAGATAAAAAAAAATTGAAAGAGCTGGAGGAGCAAGATCAAAAAAGCTCAAAACCTAGCTGAAGACAAGAAATAACTAAGATCAGAGCAGAACGGAAGGAGATAGAGACAAGAAAAACCCTTCAAAAAATCAATAAATCTACGAGCTGGTTTTTTGAAAAGATCAACAAAATAGACAGACCACTAGACTAACGGATAAAAAAGAAAAGAGAGAACAACCAAATAGATGCAATAAAAAACGATAAAGGGGAAATCACCACAGATTCTACAGAAATTCCAACCATCATCAGAGAATACTACAAACAACTCTATGCACACAAACTAGTAAATAAGGAAGAAATGAATAAACTCCTGGATGCCTGTGTCCCCCCAAGCCTAAACCAGGAGGAAGCCAAAACTACGAATAGACCAATAACAAGGTCAGAAGTTGAGGCAGCAATTAAGAGCCTACCACACAAAAAAGCCGAGGTCCAGATGGGTTCACAGCTGAATTCCACCAGACACACAAAGAGGATCTGGTACCATTCCTTCTGAAACTATTCCAAATAATGCAAAAAGAGGGAACCCATCCCAAATCATTTTATGAGACCAACAGCATCCTGATACCAAAACCTGGCAGAGACTCAACAGGAAAAGAAAACTTCAGGCCAATATCCATGATGAACATATAAGCAAAAATCTTCAACAAAATACTGGCAAATCGATTGCAACAGCACATTAAAAAACTTATCCATCATGTTCAAGTAGGATTCATCCCGGGGATGCAAGGCTGGTTCAATATACGCAAGTCCATAAATGTAATTCACCACATAAACAGAAGCAAAAACAAAAATCACATGATTATCTCAACTGACGCATAGAAGGCATTTGACAAAATTCAACAGCCCTTTATGCTAAAAACCCTCAATAAACTTGGTATTGATGGAACATATCTCAAAGTAAAAAAAGCTATTTACGACAAACCAACAGCCAATATCATACTTAATGGGCAAAAACTGGAAGCATTCCCGTTGAAATCCGGCACTAGACAAGGATGCCCTCTCTCACCACTTCTATTCAACATAGTACTGGAAGTTCTAGCTAGAGCAATCAGGCAAGAAAAAGAAATAACGGGTATTCAAATAGGAAAGGAGGAAGCCAAATGGTCTCTATTTGCAGACGACATGATAGTATACCTAGAAGACCCAATCACCTCAGCCCAAAAGCTCCTGAAACTGATAAGCAACTTCAGCAAAGTCTCAGGATATAAAATCAATGTGCAAAAATCACAAGCATTCCTATACACCAATAACAGACTTAAAGAGAACCAAATTAAGAACGAACTGCCATTTGCAATTGCAACAAAGAAAATAAAATACCTAGGAATACAACTCACTAGGAATGTAAGGGACCTCTTTAAGGAAAACTGCAAACATCTGCTCAACGAAATAAGAGAGGACACAAACAGATGGCGAAAAATTCCATGTTCATGGTTAGGAAGAATCAATATCGTGAAAATGGCTATACTGCCAAAAGTAATTTACACATTCAATGCTATCCCCATCAAACTGCCTTTGAGTTTCTTCACAGAACTGGAAAAAACCACCATGAATTTCATATGAAACCAAGAAAGAGCCCGCATAGCCAAGTCAATTCTAAGCAAAAAGAACACAGCAGGAGGCATCACGCTACCAGACTTCAAACTATACTACAAGGCTACAGTAATCAAAACAGCATGGTACTGGTACTGAAACAGAGATATAGACCAATGGAACAGAACAGAAGCATCGGAGGCAACACAACATATCTACAATCATATCATCTTTGATAAACCAGACAAAAACAGGCAATGGGGAAAGAATTTTCTATTTAATAGATGGTGTTGGGAAAACTGGCTAGCCATGTGCAGAAAGCAGAAACTGGACCCCTTTCTGACACCTTACACTAAAATTAACTCCAGATGGATTAAAGACTTAAACGTAAGACCTGACACCATAAAAACCCTAGAAGAAAATCTAGGCAAAACCATTCAGGACATAGGAGTAGTCAAGGAATTCATGAACAAAACACCAAAAGCATTGGCAACAAAAGCCAAAATAGACAAATGGGACCTAATCAAACTCCACAGCTTCTGCACGGCAAAAGAAACCGTCACTAGAGTGAATCGGCAACCATCAGAATGGGAAAAAATCTTTGCAGTTTACACATCTGACAAAGGGTTGATATCCAGAATTTACAAAGAACTCAAACAGATTTACAGAAAAAAAACAAACAAGCCCATTCAAAAATGGGCAAAGGATAGAAACAGAAACTTTACAGAAGAATACATACATAAGGCCAACAAACATATGAAAAAGTGCTCATCATCATTGTTCATTAGAGAGATGCAAATCAAAACCACTTTTTGATACCATCTCATACCAGTTAGAATGGCGATCATTAAAAAATCTGGAGACAGCAGATGCTGGAAAGGATGTGGAGAAATAGGAACACTTACACTGTTGGTGGGAGTGTAAATTAGTTCAACCATTGTGGAAGACACTGTGGCGATTCCTCAGGGACTTAGAAATAGAAATTCCATTTGACCCAGCAATCCCATTACTGGGTATATATTCAGAGGACTATAAATCGTTCTACTATAAGGTCACATGCACACAAATGTTCATTGCAGCACTGTTTACAATAGCAAAGACTTGGAACCAACCCAAATGCCATTGATGATAGACTGGACTGGGAAAATGTGCCACATATACATCATGGAATATTATGCAGCAATTAAAAATGATGAGTTTGTGTCCTTTGTAAGGGCATGGATAAATTTGGAGAACATCATTCTCAGCAAACTGACACAAGAACAGAAAAACAAATACCGCATATTCTCACTCGTAGGTGGGTGAGAATAATGAGAACACATGTACACAGGGAGGGGGTCTACTATACACTGGGGTCTATTGGGGAGAATGGGGGAGTTACAATGGGCGGCTCTGGGGAGGGATAGCCTGGGGATAAATGCCAAGTGTGGGTTAAGGGGAGGAATGCAGCAAAGCACACTGACATGTGTGTACCTATGAAAGTAACTTGCACAATCTGCCCATGTACCCCAAAACCTATAATGCAATAAAAATTTAAAAATTTTTTTAAAAAAAGAATCTCACTTAAGAATACACACCTGGGGAATAGTCAGAGTACAAGTCATATGGCCACCCAATCACAGCATTACCGAATAATGCCCAATGGGACCATAGTAAGGAGTCAATTTTATGTGTCCTCTCATTCAGAGCTTCAGTGCGTAATAAAGACCTGTGGAGTAGTGAGGACAGACTGAAGTAGGCCCAAATTAAGCAGCTCCGTGGATGATACACAAACATGTCAGAGTCAGGAGACTATTTGATATAGACACTCATAAATAACCTTTATGAGTACTGCACATGTGGTTAATAATCACAAGTCTGTTTCATATGGAGATTTGATTGGAGAATCAAAAAGTAACGCAAACCTGTGGGGTAAATTGGCTCCTATTTTGTAAGGCCACTCTTTCAGTGTTTTAGTGAATAACATATATATCTGATAAGTCAGGAATCTCTTTGACATGGCCACACCTTCAGGGCCTCTGTGAAGAACACTCCCCTCAAGAATAGCCAAGGGTCTACTTCAAATGGCTACACATTTAGAGTCCCTGTACATAATGAACACCTGAGCAATACATCTGAGTCTCTTCCTTTTATGCCCACTTAATCAGAGTCTCATTCAACAATACACACCTGGGGAAGAGTGAAGAGTCTACTTCATGTAGCCAATCATTTAGAGCGTCAGTGAATAATGCACACCAGGGTAATAGTCGGGATTTTTGTATATGGCCACTCATTTTGTTCCTCACTGAGTGATATACACCTGAGGAATCTCAGGATTCTATCTGATACTACCACTCATTGAGAACCTTATTGAATAATTCACAATGGAGCAATAGTCAGGTGTCTATTTTATATGGTCTATCATTCAAAGTTTCAGTGAATAATTAACTTCTATGGAGTAATCTGGAAGCTGTTTAAGATAGCCACGAAATAAATGACTTCCTGAATGCTACACACATGTGTGACAGTCAGGAGTCTATTTCATTAGAACTCTGTTTTTGTATCTTGGAGTAATAGACACCTGGGGCCGTGTCAGGATTCTTTATGGTACGGATACTTAAGCAGGACCTGTTTGATTAATGCACAAATGGATGACAATGAGGAGTCTGTGTCATACAACTACTCCTTCAGACAAACTGAATAATGCACATGTGGAGTAATTAGAAGTCTGTTTTCTATGGCCTCTCTTTCACAGCCTCACTGAATATTACACACGTGATAGAGTCTGGAGTCTGTTTTTTATAGACACTCATTCAGAGAATCACTAAATAATGCACACCTGTGGAATAGTCAGAAGTCACTTTCCTATGGCCACTCGTTAAGAGCCTCACTGAGTGTAAACACATGGGGAAAGCATCTGGATTTAATTTTATCCCCTCATTCAGAGTCTCACTAAATAATGCGCACCTGTGGAATAGTCAGGAGACTCTTTCATGTGGCCTCTTACTTGGAGTGTCACTGAATAATGTGGTGTAGTCAGGAGTCTATTTCATGGAGACACATATTCAGAGCCTCGGTCTAGAAGAGGGGCCCTTGCTATAGTGAGGAATCTCATTAATATGGCCACATCTTCTGAGCCTCACTGAATAATACAGACCTGGAGAATAATTGGGAGTCTATTTTCCATGGACCTTCATTGAGAGGCTCAGTAAATAATGTACAACTGTAGAGTATCCAGGAGTCTGTTATATAAGAACACACATTAATAGCCTCAGTGGATAATATGCACGTGTGGATTCGTCAGGATTCCATCTTGTTTGGCCACTGACTCTTAACCTCAGTGAAAAATGCACAAATGTAAAGAACTCAGCAGTCTATTTCATATAGACACTCATTCAGCGATTCACTGAATGATGCAAATATTTAAGATAGACAGTATCCTGTTTAATACGGTAACAGAGAAAGAGCCTCACTGCGTAATGCACACCTGGGTAAGTGTTAGGAGTCTACTTTATACAGCCTCTCATATACAGCCTCAGGAAATAATGCACACGCATGGAATAGACACTAGTCTAGTTTATATGGTCACGAAAAGCAAAGTCTGAGTGAGTAATATGCAATATTGGAATAGTCACTAGTCTACTCCACATGCCCAAGTATTTAGAAGCAGAGTCAATAATACATGCCTGTGGACTAGTTAGAAAACAATTTCATATGGCCAAAGAATTTCAGAGATTCAGTGAATAATACATACCTGGGAAATACTCAGGACGCTATTACATGTGGCATCAATTTCAGAGCATCATTGAATAGGAAACACCTGTATTGTAGTCAGAATCCTGTTGCATACAGCCACATATTCAGAGCCTAACTGAGTAACATACGCCTTCAGAAAATTCAAGATTCTATTTCCTATACCCACTCATTTAGAGGCGAGTGTAACAAGGCACGCCTGAGGAGTATTCAGGAGTCTCTATTTTCTAACCACACATTCAGAGCTTCACAGAATAATACAGACCAATGGAAACATCAACAGTGTACTTTCCATGGCCACTGATTGAGGACCTCAGTGAAGAATCATATATATCTGGAAAATACTGAGGATTTTATGATATATAGCCACTTATCCAGAGACTCATGGAATAGTGCACACCTAAGGAATAGTCTGGAGACTCTTTGATATGACCCTACACCCAGCGACTCAGTGGCCAATGCAGAACTGGAAAATTGTCAAGATGATAGAGTCAGGAGGTTATGTTATGTGGTCACCCATTCAGAATCTCGCTGAAGAATACACACCTGGGGAATAGTCAGAGTACAAGTCATATGGCCACCCAATCACAGCATTACCGAATAATGCCCAATGGGGCCATAGTAAGGAGTCAATTTCATGTGGCCTCTCATTCAGAGCTTCAGTGCATAATAAAGAGCTGTGGAGTAGTGAGGACCGACTGAAGTAGGCCCAAATTAAGCAGCTCCATGGATGATACACACACATGTCAGAGTCAGGAGACTATTTGATATAGACACTCATAAAGAACCTTTACGAATACTGCACATGTGATTAATAATCACTAGTCTATTTCATATGGAGATTCGTTTGAAGAATCAAAAGTAACGCAAACCTGTGAGGTAAATTGGTTCCTATTTTGTAAGGCCACTCTTTCAGTGTTTTAGTGAATAACATATATATCTGATAAGTCAGGATACTCTTTCACATGGCCACTCTTTCAGGGCCTCTCTGAAGAACACTCCCCTCAAGAATAGTCAAGGGTCTACTTCAAATGGCTACATATTTAGAGTCTCTGTACATAATGAACACCTGAGCAATACATCTGAGTCTTTTCCTTTTATGCCCACTTAGTCAGAGTCTCATTCAACAATATACACCTGGGGAAGAGTGAAGAGTCTACTTCATGTAGCCAATCATTTAGAGCGTCAGTGAATAATGCACACCAGGGTAATAGTCGAGATTTTTGTATATGGCCACTCATTTTGTTCCTCACTGAGTGATATACACCTGAGGAATCCTCAGGATTCTATCGATACTACCACTCATTGAGAACCTTATTAAATAATTCACAATGGAGCAATAGTCAGGTGTCTATTTTATATGGTCTATCATTCAAAGTTTCAGTGAATAATTAACTTCTATGGAGTAATCTGGAAGCTGTTTAAGATAGCCACGAAATAAATGACTTCCTGCATGCTACACACATGTGTGACAGTCAGGAGTCTATTTCATTAGAACTCTGTTTTTGTATCTTGGAGTATTAGACACCTGGGGCCGTGTCAGGATTCTGTATGGTATGGATACTTAAGCAGGACCTGTTTGATTAATGCACAAATGGATAACAATGAGGAGTCTGTGTCATACAGCTACTCCTTCAGACAAACTGAATAATGCACATGTGCAGTAATTAGAAATCTGTTTCATATGGCCTCTCTTTCACACCCTCACTGAATATTACACACTTGTGATAGAGTCTGGAGTCTATTTTTTATGGCCACTCATTCAGAGAATCACCAAATAATGCACACCTGCGTAATAGTCAGAAGTCTCTTTTCTATGGCCACTCGTTAAGAGCCTCAGTAAGTGTAAACACCAGGGGAAAGAGTCAGAATTTACCTTTATCCCCCTCACTCAGAGTCTCACTAAATAATGCGCACCTGTGGAATAGTCAGGAGACTTTTTTATGTGACCTCTAACTCGGAGTATAACTGAATAATATGGTGTAGTCGGAAGTCTATTTTATGTAGACACATATTCAGAGCCTCAGTGAATAAGACAGGCTCTTTCTCTAGAAATAAATGTAATGAATATGGCTGCATCTTCTGAGCGTCACTGAATAATACACACCTGGAGAAACATTTGGAGTCTATTTTCCATGGACATTCATTCAGAGCCTCGGTAAATAATGTACACCCGTGAAGTAGCCAAAAGTCTGTTATATTAGGACACACATTCATAACCTCAGTGAATAATATGCACGTGTGGATTAGTCAGGATTCCGTTTTGTATGGCCATTGACTCATAACCTCAGTGAAACATGCACAAATGTAAAGTATTCAGCAGTCTTTTTCATATAGACACTCATTCAGAGATTCACTGAATAATACAAATATTTAAGATAGACAGCATGCTGTTTCATATGGCCACACAACAAGAGCCTCACTGAGTAATGCACACCTGGGGAAGTGATAGGAGTCTACTTTAAAAAGCCTCTCATTTACAGCCTCAGGAAATAATGCACACGTGTTCAATAGACATTGGTCTGTTTTATATGGCCACAAAAAGCAAAGTCTGAGTGAGTAATAAACAACTTTGAAATAGTCATTAGTCTATTCCATATGCCCAAATATTTAGAGTCAGTGTAGATAATACACACGTGTGTTCTAGTCAGAAAACAATTTCATATGGCAAAAAAGTTTCAGAGCCTCAGTGAATAATAGATACTTATGAAATACTCAGGACGCTATTACATGGGGTATCAATTTCAGAGCTTCATTGAATACAGTATTGTAGTCAAAATCCTGTTCCATACAGTCACATATTCAGAGATTAACTGAATAAAATACACCTTGGAAAAAGTCAAGATGCTATTTCGTATAGCCACTCATTTAGGGGCGAATGTAAAAACGCACGCCTGAGGAATATTCTGGAGTCTCTATTTTATGGCAACACATTCAGAGCTTCACAGAATAATACAGCGCTATGGACACGTCAGGAGTGTACTTCACATGGACACTTTTTCAGGACCTCAGTGAAGAACCATGCATATCTGGAAAATAATCAGAATTCTATGATATACAGACACTTATCCAGAGACTCACGGAATAGTGCACACCTAAGGAAAAGTCTGGAGACTCTTTGATATGACCCTACACCCAGCGACTCAGTGGCCAATGTAGAACTGGAAAATAGGGAAGAGGATAGAGTCAGGAGGTTATGTTATGTGGGAAATCATTCAGAATCTCACTGAAGAATACACACCTGGGGAATAGTCAGAGTAAAAGTCATGTGGCCACCCAATCACAGTATTACCGAATAATGTACAATGGGGCAATAGTAAGGAGTCTATTTCATGTGGCCTCTCATTCAGAGCTTCAGTGTATAATAAACTGCTGTGGAGCACTCAGGACCCGATTTAAGGTAGCCCCAAATTAAGCAGCTCCATGAATGATACACACACGTGTCAGAGTCAGGAGACTATTCGACATAGACACTTATACAGAACCATTTCGAGTACTGAACATGTGGAGAATAATCACTAGTCTGTTTTATATGGTGATTTGTTTGGAGAATCCAAAGATCACACACACCTGTGTAGAAAAATTGGTTCTCTTTCGTAAGGTCACCCTTTCTGTGTGTTAGTGAATAGTATGTATATTTGATAAGTCAGGAATCTCTTTCACATGGCCACTCGTTCAGGGCCTATGTGAAGAACACTCCCCTAAAGAATAGTCAACGGTCTACTTCAAATGGCTACATGTTCAGTCTCTGTACATAATGAACACTTGGGCAATACACCTGAGTCTCTTCTTTTTTATGCCCACTTAGAGACTCATTCAATGATACACAACTGGGGAAGTGTGAAGAGTCTACTTTATGTAGCTACTCATTTAGTGCCTCAGTAAATAATTCACACCACTGTAATAGTCGAGCAGCTTTTATACGGCCACTCATTTTGTTCCTCACTGAGTGATATACACCTGAGGAATCCTCAGGATTCTATTTGATAGTACCATACGTTCAGAACCTTGTTGAATAATTCACAATGGAGCAATAGTCAGGTGTCTATTTTATATGGTCTATCATTCAAAGTTTCAGTGAATAATGACCTTACATGAAGTAATCAGGATGCTGTTTCAGATAGCCATGAATTAAGTGCATTCCTTAGTGATACACACCTGGGTGACAGTCAGGAGTCTATTTCATATGAACTCTAGTTTTTTGTATCGCTGAGTAATACACACCTGGGGCAGTGTCAGGACTCTATTTGGTATGGACGCTCAAACAGAACCTGTTTGATTAATGAACTCATGGTTAACAATGTGGAGTCTTTGTCATATGGCTACTCCTTCAGAAAAACCATCAATAATGCACATGTGGAGTAATTAGAAGTCTGTTTCTGATGGCCCCTCATTCACAGCCTCACTGAGTATTACACACTTGTGGTAGAGTCTGGAGTCTATTTTTTATGGTCACTCTTTTAGAGAATCACTAAATAATGCACACCTGTGGAATAGTCAGATGTCTCTTTCCTATGGCCACTCATTAAGAGCCTCACTAAGTATAAAGACCTGAGGAAAGAGTCAGGATTTACCTTTATCTCCTCATTCAGAGTCTCACTAAATAATGCGCACCTGTGGAATAATCAGGAGACTCTTTCATGTGGCCTCTAACTCGGAGTGTCTCTGAAGAATGGGGTGCAATCAGGACTCTATTTCATGGAGACACATATTCAGAGACTCAGTGAATAAGACAGGTCCTTGCTATACTAAGGAATCTAATTAATATGGGCACATCTTCTGAGCCTGACTGAATAATACACACCTGTATAATAATTGGGAGCGTATTTTATATGGACCTTCATTCAGAGCCTCGGTAAATAATGTACACTTGTGCAGTAGCCAGGAGTCTGTTCTATTAGGACACACATTCATTACCTAAGTGGATAATATGCACGTGTGGATTAGTCAGGATTTCATTTTGTATGGCCACCTAATCGTAAACTCAGTGAAAAATGCACAAATGTAAAGTACTCAGCAGTGTATTTCATATAGACACTCATTCAGAGATTCACTGAATAATAAAAATATTTAAGATAGACAGCATCCTATTTCATATAGTCACACAGAAATAGCCTCACTGAGTAAAGCACACCTTGGGAAGTGTTAGGAGTCTACTTTATACAGCCTTCCATTTACAGCCTCAGGGAAGAATGCATACGTGTGGAATAGACACTAGTCTATTTTATATTGCCATGAATATTCACCTTGAGAAAAGTCAGGATTCTATTTCATATAGCCACTCATTTAGAGGCGAATGTAAAAACGCACGCCTGAGGAATATTCAGGAGTCTCTATTCTATGGCCACTCATTCAGAGCTTCACAGCATAATACAGACCTATGGAAACGTCAGGAGTGGACTTCACATGGCCACTTTTTGAGGACCGCAGTGAAGAATCATATATATCTGAAAATACTCAGGATTCTTTGATATATAGCCACTTATCCAGAGACGCAGTGAATAATGCACACCTAAGGAATTGTCTGGAGACTCTTTTATATGATCCTACACCCAGTGACTCAGTGGCCAATGCATAACTGGAAAATAGTCAAGAGGATAGAGTCAGGAGTTTACTATATGTGGTCAGTCGTTCAGAATCTCACTGAAGAATACCCACCTGGGGAATAGTCAGAGACCAAATCATATGGCCACCCAATCACAGCATTACTGAATAATGGACAATGGGGTAATAGAAAGGATTCTTTTTTTTATTTATTTTTATTTTTTTAACTTTTCTCTTTTTTTGAATTTTTATTGCATTATAGGTTTTGGGGTACATGTGAAGAACGTGGAAGATAGTTGCATAGGTACACACATTGCAGTGTGTTTTGCTGCATTCCTTCCCTTCAACCACACTTGGTATTCATCCCCAGGCTAACCCCCCCAGCCCCCCTCGCTGTCCCTCCCCCATTTCCCCCAACAGTCCCCAATGTATAGTAGACCGACTCTCTGTCTCCATGTGTTCTCATTTTTCTCACCCACCTATGAGTGAGTATATGCAGTATTTCTTTTTCTGTTCTTCTGTCAGTTTGCTGAGAATGATGTTCTCCAGATTCATCCATGTCCCTACAAAGGACACAAACTCATCCTTTTTGATTGCTGCATAATATTCCATGGTGTATATGTGCCACATTTTCCCAGTCCAGTCTATCATCGATGGGCATTGGGGTTGGTTCCAGGTCTTTGCTATTGTAAACAGTGCTGCAATGAACATTCGTGTGCATGTGTCCTTATAGTAGAAAGATTTATAGTCCTTTGGATAGATACCCAGTAATGGGATTGGTGGGTCAAATGGAATTTCTATTTCTAGGTCCCTGAGGAATCGCCACACTGTCTTCCACAATGGTTGAACTAATTTACACTCCCACCAACAGTGTAAGAGTGTTCCGATTTCTCCACATTATGTCTTCTTCTGTAAAGTTTCTGTTCATATCCTTTGCCCATTTTTGAATGGGCTTGTTTGTTTTTTTTCTGAAAATCTGAGTTCTTTGTAAATTCTGGATATCAGCCCTTTCTCAGATGTGTAAACTGCAAAGATTTTTTCCCATTCTGATGGTTGCTGATTCACTCTAGTGACTGTTTCTTTTGCCGTGCAGAAGCTGTGGAGTTTGATTAGGTCTCATGTGTCTATTTCGGCTTTTGTTGACAATGCTTTTGGTGTTTTGCTCATGAAGTCCTTGCCTACTCCTATGTCCTGAACGGTTTTGCCTAGATTTTCTTCTAGCGTTTTTATGGTGTCAGGTCTTACGTTTAAGTCTTTAATCCATCTGGAGTTAATTTCAGTGTAAGGTGTCAGAAAGGGGTCCAGTTTCTGCTTTCTGCACATGGCTAGCCAGTTCTTCCAACACCATTTATTAAATAGGGAATCCTTTCCGCATCGCCTGTTTTTGTCTGGTTTATCAAAGATGATATGGTTGTAGATATGTTGTGTTGCCTCTGATGTTTCTGTTCTGTTCCATTGGTCTATATCTCTGTTTTGGTACCAGTACCATGCTGTTTTGATTACTGTAGCCTTGTAGTATAGTTTGAAGTCTGGTAGTGTGATGCCTCCCTCTGTGTCCTTTTTGCTTAGAATTGACTTGGCTATGCGGGCTCTTTTTTGGTTCCATATGAAATTCATGGTGGTTTTTTCCACTTCTGTGAAGAAATTCAAAGGTAGTTTGATGGGAATAGCATTGAATGTGTAAATTACTTTGGGCAGTATAGCCATTTTCACAATATTGATTCTTCCTAACAACGAACATGGAATGTTTCTCCATCTGTTTGTGTCCCCTCTTATTTCATTGAGCAGGTGTTTGTAGTTTTCCTAAAGGAAGTCCCTTACATTCCTAGTGAGTTATATTCCTAGGTATTTTATTTTCTTTGTAGCAATTGTGAATGGCAGTTCATTATTAATTTGGTTCTCTTTAAGTCTGTTATTGGTGTATAGGAATGCTTGAGATTTTTGAACATTGATTTTATATCCTGAGACTTGCTGAAGTTGCTTATCAGTTGCAGGAGTTTTTGGGCTGAGGTGATGGGGTCTTCTAGGTATACTATCATGTCGTCTGCAAATAGAGACAATTTGGCTTCCACCTTTCCTATTTGAATACCCTTTATTTCTTTTTCTTGCCTGATTGCTCTGGCTAGAACTTACAGTACTATGTTGAATAGAAGTGGTGAGAGAGGGCATCCTTGTCTAGTGCCGGATTTCAAAAGGAATGCTTCCAGTTTTTGCCCGTTAAGTATGATATTGGCTGTTGGTTTGTCGTAAATAGCTTTTAATACTTTGAGATATGTTCCATCAATACCAAGTTTATTGAGGGTTTTTAGCATAAAGGGCTGTTGAATTTTGTCAAATGTCTTCTCTGCGTCAATTGAGATAATCATGTGGTTTTTGTTTTTGCTTCTGTTTATGTGGTGAATTACATTTATAGACTTGCGTATGTGGAACCAGCCTTGCATCTACAGGATGAATCTTACTTGATCATGATGGATAAGTTTTTTAATGTGCTGTTGCGATCGATTTGCCGGAATTTTATTGAAGATTTTTGCATCTATGTTCATCATGGATATTGGTCTGAACTTTTCTTTTCTTGTTGAGTCTCTGCCAGGTTTTGGTATCAGGATGATGTTGTTCTCATAGAATGTTTTGGGAAGGGTTCCCTCTTTTTTAACTATTTGGAATAGTTTCAGAAGGAATAGTACCGTATCCTCTTTGTGTGTCTGGTAGTTAGCATTTCTTGTCTTCGGCTAGGTTTTGAGCTTTTTTGATCTTGCTCCTCTAGCTCTTTCAATTTTGACGATAGGGTGTCAATTTTGAATCTCTTCACTCTTCTCATGTGGGCACTTATTGCTATATATTTCCCTATACAGACTGCTTTAAATGTGTCCCAGAGATTCGGGTACATTGTTTCTTCATTCTTGTTGGTTTCAAAAAACTTCTGTATTTCTGTCTTCATTTAGTTGTTTATCCAAACAACATTCAAGAGCCAGTTGTTCAGTTTCCATGAAGCTGTGCGGTTCTGAGTTATTTTTTGAATTCTGAGTTCCAACTTCATTGCACTAGGGTCTGAGAGAATGTTTGTTATGGTTCAGGTTGTTTTGCATTTCCTGAGGAGTGCTTTACTTCCAATTATGTGATCAATTTTAAAGTATGTGAAATGTGATGCTGAGAAGAATGTATATTCTGTGGATTTTGGGTTGAGATTTCTGTAAATGTCTATCAGGTTTGCTTCTTCCAAGCCTGAGTTCAAGTCCTGGATATCCTTGTTAATTTTCTGTCTGGTTGATCTGTCTGATATTGACAGTGGAGTGTGAAAGTCTCCCACTATTATTGTGTGGGAGTCTAAGTCTCTTGGTAAGTCATTAAGAACTTGCCTCATATATCTGGGTGCTCCTACATTGGGTCCATATATATTTAGAATCGTTACCTCTTCTTGTTGTATCGATCTTTTTACCATTATGTAATGGCCTTCTTTGTCCCTTTTGATCTTTGTTGCTTTAAAGTCTATTTTATCAGAGATGAGAATTGCAACTCCTGCTTTTTTTTGCTCTCCATTTGCTTGGTAAGTTTTTCTCCATCCTTTTATTTTGAGCCTTTGTGTATCTTTGCGTGTGAGGTGGGTTTCCTGGATACAGCACACCGATGGTTTTTGGAATTTTATCCAATTTGGCATTCTGTGTCTTTTGATTGGTGCATTTAGCCCATTTACATTTAGAGTTAATATTGTTATGTGTGAATTTGATACTGCCATTTTGACGCTAGCTCGCTGTTTTGCCCATTGGTTCATGTACATTCTTCATTGTGTTGATGGTCTTTAGCATTTGGTATGCTTTTAGGGTGACTGGTACTGGTTGTTTCTTTCTATGTGTAGTGCCTCTTTCAGGAGCTCTTTTAAAGCAGGCCTAGTGGTGACAAAATCTCTGAGTACGTGCCTGTTGGCAAAAGATTTTATTTAATTTTTTTCACTTATGAAGCTCAGTTTGGCTGGATATAAAATTCTGGGTTGAAAGATCTTTTCTTTAAAGATGTTGAATATTGGCTCCCACTCTCTTCTGGCTTGTAGAGTCTCTGCGATGAGATCTGCTGTGAGTCTGATGGGCTTCCCTTCATGGGTGACCCGACCTTTCTCTCTGGCTGCCCTTAGTATTTTCTCCTTCATTTCAACCCTGGTGAATCTGACGATTATGTGCCTTGGGGTTGCTCTTCTTGCTGAGTATCTTTGCGGTGTTCTCTGTATTTCCTGGAGTTGAGTATTGACCTGTCTTGCTAGGTTGGGGAAATTTTCCTGGATAATATCCTGAAGAGTGTTTTCCAGCTAGGATTCATTCTCTTCATCACATTCTGGTACACTTATCAAACGTAGGTTGGGTCTCTTTACATAGTCCCACATTTCTTGAAGATTTTGTTCATTCCTTTTTGTGCTTTTTTCTTTAATCTTGGTTTCTCATTTTATTTCATTGGGTTGATCTTCAACTTCTGATATTCTTTCTTCTGCTTGGTCAATTCGGCTGTTGAAACTTGTGCATGATTCGTGAATTTCTCGTGTTGTGTTTTTCAGCTCCTTCAATTCATTCATATTCCTCTCTACGTTGTCCATTCTTGTTATCAATTCCTCGAATCTTTCTTCAAATCTTTTTTCAAGGTTCTTGGTTTCTGTGCACTGGTTTAGAACATGTTCTTTTTGCTCACTGAAGTTTCTCATTATCCACTTTCTGAAGTCTGATTCCGTCACTTTATCACACTCATTCTCCATCCAGCTTTGTTCCCTGGCTGGTGAGGAGCTTTGGTCCTTTTTTGGAGGTGAGGTGTTTTGGTTTCGGATGTTTCCCTCATTTTTGCGCTTGTTTCTTCCCATCTATATGGATTTATCTGCCTGTCGTCTTAGTAGTTGCTGATTTTTCAATTGGGTCTCTGTGTGGACGCTGAGATTGTTGATGATGAAGTATTTCCTTTACTTAGTTTTCCTTCTAATGGTCTAGCCCGTCTGCTGTATGAGTGCAGAGGTCCACTCCAGGCCCTGCTTGTCTGGGTTATACCTGTAGCAGCTTCGGAACAGCGAGGGATGATACCAGTTTCTTCTTCTGCTGTCTTTGTTCCAGAATGATGCTTGTCAAATGTCAGTCTGATTAGTCCTTTTTTGGGGTGACTCTTTGGATATACAGGGTCAGGGAGCTGCTTGAGGAGACGGTCTGTGCATTATAGGAGCTCCAGTGCTGAGCTGTGAGCTCCGTTGTTCATTCAAGGTTGTTGGGAGGTTGTTTATGTCTGCTGCAATAGAACTCATAAAACACCACCTTTTTTCTTCTTCTTAGATGCTCTGTCTCAGGGAGTTGGGGCTTTCTTTGTGAGTATCTGTTGCACTGTCCTGCCCCACTAGGAGGCAGTCTATTCACTATTTGCCTGCCAGGGCTCTGACCTGCTAGCGAGGGTCCGCCCTGTTGCTGCTGGGCTCCCTTCTGCTGTGGAGCGCTCCCCAGTCCTGGCGAAGTCTCTTTGTTATGGCAGGTTGCCTCGGCAATGGCAGGCTGCGTTAGCCCTGGGCGGTACTTCAATAGGGGCGGATTGCATCAGTAATGGCGGACGCCCCTCCCTCACCAGGCTGCACCAACCTAGATGCCGGCAGCAAAATTCTCAGCCCCACGTGCCTCCAGTTGCCACCCTGCTTGGCCCCGTGAGGGTGGGACCCACCGAGATTGATCACCCAGCTCCCTGTCTCAGAGTCCGTCCTCTCTCTCTCTGTTTCTCTCAGCAAGCTGAAAGATCGACTCTCTCACTGGCGCCCCAGTAGCCTGCCAATAGGGTACTGGGATCCGTGCAATCTCCTGTGCCACTGCCCACTGCACCGGCTCAGATCACACTTCCCAGGAAACTCCTGGTCTGGCTCATTGTCGAAGTTCCATTCAATCAGGTGGACATGCCAATCTGCCCTTCCAAATCTCAGATTGCAGGTCAAACAGGGCACCCAGACCAGTAAGTTCCGTGCCGGGTCGCACTGCGGCACCGGACAAAGTGGCTGCATGAGCAGACTGCACAAGCCTGCTGTACTAGCATCCCATGTCTCTCCCACACCTGGGACGTTAAACGCTCTGTGGGTAACAAAGGTCTATTGGAGAATGAAACTAAAACTCACCCTCTGCACCTTCACTGAGAGCTGCAATCCTGAGTCACTTCTACGACGCCATCTTGCTAGTCCCCCCGAATCCTCCGGATTCTATTTGATACTACCACTCGTTGAGAACTTTGTTGAATAATTCACAATGGGGCAATAGTCAGGTGTCTATTTTCTTTTTTTTTTTAATTTTTATTGCATTATAGGTTTTGGGGTACATGTACTGAATGTGCAAGATAGTTGCATAGGTACACACATGGCAGTGTATTTTGCTGCCTTTCTCCCCTTCACCCACACTTGGTATTCATACCCATGCTCTCCCCCACAGACCCCCCCGATGTCCCTCCTTCATTTCCCCCAACAGTTCCCAGTGTATACTAGACCGCCTCTCTGTGTCCGTGTGTTCTCATTTTTCTCACCCACCTATGAGTGAGTATATGCAGTATTTCTTTTTCTGTTCTTGTGTCAGTTTGCTGATTATGATGTTCTCCAGATTCATCCATGTCCCTACAAAGGACACAAACTCATCATTTTTGTTTGCTGCATAATATTCCATGGTGTATATGTGCCACATTTTCCCAGTCCAGTCTATCATCGTTGGGCATTTGGGTTGGTTCCAGGTCTTTGCTATTGTAAACAGTGCTGCAATGAACATTCGTGTGCATGTGTCCTTATATTAGAACGGTTTATAGTCCTTTGGATAGATACCCAGTAATGGGATTGCTGGGTCAAATGGAATTTCTATTTCTAGGAACCTGAGGAATCGCCACACTGTCTTCCACAATGGTTGAACTAATTTACACTCCCACCAACAGTGTAAGAGTGTTCCTATTTCTCCACATCCTCTCCAGCATCTGCTGTCTCCAGATTCTTTAATGATCGCCATTCTAACTGGCGTGAGATGGCATCTCAATGTGGTTTTGATTTGCATCTCTCTAATGACCAGTGATGATGAGCATTTTCACATGTGTTTGTTGGATTCATGTATGTCTTCTTTTGTAAAGTGTCTGTTCATGACCTTTGTCCATTTTTGAATGGGTTTGTTTGTTTGTTTTCTGAAAATCTGTTTGAGTTGTTTGTAAATTCTGGATATCAGCTGTGTGTCAGATGCGTAAACTGCAAAGATATTTTTCCCATTCTGTTGGATGCCGATTTACTCCAGTGACTGTTTCTTTTGCCATGTAGAAGCTGTGGAGTTTGATTAGGTCCCATTTGTCTATTGTCGATTTTTTTTGCCAATGCTTTTGGTGTTTTGGTCATGAAGTCCTTGCCTACTCCTATGTCATGAAGGTTTTTGCCTAGATTTTCTTCTAGGGTTTTTATGGTGTCATATCTTATGTTTAAGTCTTTAATCCATCTGGAGTTAATTTTAGTGTAAGGTGTCAGGAAGGGGTCCAGTTTCTGCTTTCTGGACATGGCTAGCCAGTTTTCCCAGCACCATTTATTAAACAGGGAATCCTTTCTCCATTGCTGGTTTTTGTCTTGTTTATCAAAGATTATATGGTTGTATATAAGTTGTGTTGCCTCCGATGCCTCTGTTCTTTTCCATTGGTCTATATCTCTGTTTTGGTACGAGTACCATGCTGTTTTAATTACTGTAGCCTTGTAGTATAGTTTAAAGTCTGGTAGTGTGATGCCTCCCGCTGTGTTCCTTTTGCTTAGAATTGACTTGACTATGCGGGCTCTCTTTTGTTTCCCTATGAAGTTCAAGGTAGTTTCTTCCAGTTCGGTGAAGAAATTCAATAGTAGTTTGATGGAGATAGCATTGATTGTGTAAATTACTGTGGGTAGTATAGCCATTTTCACGATATTGATTCTTCCTAACCATGAACATGGAATGTTTCTCCATCTGTTTGTGTCCTCTGTTATTTAGTTGAGCAGTGGCTTGCAGTTTTCCTCGAAGAGGTCCCCTACTTTCCTTTTGAGTTGTATTCCTAGGTATTTTATTTTCGTTGTAGTAATTGTGAATGGCAGTTTGTTCTTGATTTGGTTCTCTTTTAGTCTGTTATTGATGTATAGGAATGCTTGTGATTTTTGCACATTGATTTTATATCCTGAGACTTTACTGAAGTTGCTTATCAGTTGCAGGAGCTTTTGGGCTGAGTTGATGGGGTCTTCTAGGTATACTATTATGTCGTCTGCAAATAGAGACAATTTGTCTTCCACCTTTTCTATTTGAATAATCTTTATTTATTTTTTTTTTTTTTGCCTGATTGCTCTGGCTAGATCTTCCAGTACTATGTTGAATAGGAGTGGTGAGAGAGGGCATCCTTGTCTAGTGCCAGATTTCAAAGGGAATGCTTCCAGTTTTTGTCCATTCATTATAATATTGGCTGTTGGTTTGTCATAAATAGCTTTTATTACTTTGAGATATGTTCCATCAATACCAAGTTTATTGAGGGATTTAGCATAAAGGGCTGTTGAGTTTTGTCAAATGCCTTCTCTGCGTCAGTTGAGATAATCATATGGTTTTTGTTTTTAGTTCTGTTTATGTGGTGAATTACATTTATAGACTTGCGTATGTTCAAGCAGCCTTGCATCCCCGGGATGAATCCTACTTGATCATGAGGGATAAGTTTTTAATGTGCTGTTGCAATCGGTTTGCCAGTATTTTATTGAAGATTTCTGCATCTATGTTCATCATGGATATTGGCCTGAAGTTCCTTTTTGTTGTTGAGTCTCTTCTGAGTTTTGGTATCAGGATGATGTTGGTCTCATAAAATGATTTGGGAATGGTTCCCTCTTTTTGAATTATTTGGAATAGTTTCAGAAAGAATGGTACTAGATTCTGTTTGTGTGTCTGGTAGAATTCAGCTCTGAACCCATCAGGACCCGGGCTTTATTTTGTGGTAGGCTCTTAATTGCTGCCTCAACTTCAGACCTTGTTATTGGTCTATTCATAGTTTCGGCTTCCTCCTGGTTTAGGCTTGAAAGGACACGGGCTCCCAGGAATTTATCCATTTCTTCCTGATTTACTAGTTTATATGCATAGAGTTGTTTGTAGTATTCTCTTATGTTGGTTTGGATTTCTGTGGAATCTTTGGTGATTTCCCCTTTATCGTTTTTTATTGCATCTATTTGGTCGTTCTCTCTTTTCTTTTTTATCAGTCTGGCTATTGGTCTGTCTATTTTGTTGATATTTTTCGAGAAACCAGCTTTTGGTTTTATTGATTTTTTGAAGGGTTTTTCTTGTCTCTATCTCCTTCAGTTCTGCTCTGATGTTAGTTATTTCTTGTCTTTGGCTAGGTTTTGAGCTTTTTTGATCTTGCTCCTCTAGCTCTTTCAATTTTGACGATAGGGTGTCCATTTTGTATCTCTCCACTCTTCTCATGTGGGCACTTATTGCTATATATTTTCCTCTACAGACTGCTTTAAATATGTCCCAGAGATTCCGGTATGTTGTGTCTTCGTTCTTTTTGGTTTTGAATAACTTCTTTATTTCTGCCTTCATTTCATTGTTTATCCAATCAACATTCAAGAGCCAGTTGTTCAGTTTCCATGAAGCTGTGCAGTTCTGAGTTATTTTCTGAATTCTGAGTTCCAACTTCATTGCACTATGGTCTGAAAGACTCTTTCTTATGATTTCAGTCGTTTTGCATTTGCTGAGAAGTGCTTTACTTCCAATTATGTGGTCAATTTTGGAGTAGGTGTGATGTGGTGCTGAGAAGTATGTATAATCTGTGGATTTGGGGTGGAGAGTTCTGTAAATGTCTATCAGGTTTGCTTGTTCCAGGTCTGAGTTCAAGTCCTGGATATCCTTGTTAATTTTCTGTCTGGTTGATCTGTCTGCTATTGACAGTGGAGTGTTAAAGTCTCCACCATTAGTGTTTGGGCGTCTAAGTCTCTTTGTAAGTCATTAAGAACTTGCCTTATATATCTGGGTGCTCCTGCATTGGGTCCATATATATTTAGAATCGTTATCTCTTCTTGTTGTATCGATCCTTTTACCATTATGTAATGACCTTCTTTGTCCCTTTTGATCTTTGGTGCTTTAAAGTCTATTTTATCAGAGACGGGAATTGCAACTCCTGCTTTTCTTTGCTCTCCATTTGCTTGGTAAATCTTCCTCCATCCCTTTATTTTGAGCCTTTGTGTATTCTTACGTGTGAGGTGGGTTGCCTGGATACAGCACACTGACGGGTTTTAGTTTTTTATCCAGTTTGCCAGTCTGTGTCTTTTGATTGTTGCATTTAGCCTGTTTACATTTATTCTTAATATTGTTATGTGTGAATTTGATACTGCCATTTTGATGCTAGCTGGCTGTTTTGCCCGTTGGTTCATGTAGATTCTTCATTTTGTTGATGGTCTTTAGCATTTGGTATGCTTTTCTGATGGCTGGTACTCGTTGTTTCTTTCTATGTGTAGTGCCTCTTTCAGGAGCTCTTGTAAAGCTGGCCTAGTGGTACTCAAAATCTCTGAGTACTTGCTTGTTCATGAAGGATTTTATTTTTTCTTATGAAGCTCAGTTTGGCTGGATATGAAATTCTGGGTTGAAAGTTCTTTTCTTTGAGGATGTTGAATATTGGCCCCCACTCTTCTGCCTTGTAGAGTCTGCCGAGAGATCTGCTTTGAGTCTGATGGGCTTTTCTTTGTGGGTGACCCGATCTTTTTCTCTGGTTGTCCTTAGTATTTTCTCCTTCATTTCAATCCTAGTGAATCTGACGATTATGTGCCTTGGGGTTGCTCTTTTTGCAGAATATCTTTGTGGTGTTCTCTGTATTTCCTGGAGTTGAGTATTGACCTGTCTTGCTAGGTTGGGAAAATTTTCCTGGGTAATATTCTGAAGAGTTTTTTCCAGCTTGGATTCATTCTCTTTAGCACATTCTGGTACACCCATCAAACGTAGGTTGGGTCTCTTCACATAGTCCCACATTTCTTGGAGATTTTTTTCATTCTTTTTTGCACTTTTTTCTTTGATCTTTGTTTCTCAATTATTTCATTGAGTTGATCTTCGACTTCTGATATTCTTTCTTCTGCTTGGTCAATTTGGCAGTTGAAACTTGTGCATAATTCGCGAAGTTCTCGGGTTGTGTTTTTCAGCTCCTTCAATTCATTCATATTCCTCTCTAAGTTGTCCATTCTTCTTATCATTTTCTCGAATCTTTTTTCAAATATTTTTTCAAGGTTCTTAGTTTTTTTGCACTGATTTAGAACATTTTCTTTTAGCTCACTGAAATTTCTCATTATCCACTTTCTGAAATCTGATTTCATCATTTCGTCACACTCATTCTCCATCCATCTTTGTTCCCTTGCTGGTGAGGAGTTTTGGTCCTTTGTAGGGGGTGAAGTGTTTTGGTTTTGGCTGTTTTCCTCCTTTTTCGCTGGTTTCTTCCCGTCTTTATGGATTTATCCGCCTGTCGTCTTGGTAGTTGCTGATTTTTCAATTGGGTCTCTGTGTGGACACCTAGATTTTTGATGATGAGGTATTTTTGTTACTTAGTTTTTCTTCTAATGGTATAGTTCCTCTTCTGTACGAGTGCTGAGGTCCACTCCATTCCCTGCTTGTCTGGGGTACACCTGTAGCAGCAGCAGAACAGTAAGGAATGCTTCCAGTTTTTTCTTCTGCTTTGTTTCAGAATGATGCCTGCCAAATGTCAGTCTGATTAGTCTTTTTTTGGGTGACGACTCTTTGGATATACAGGGGACAGGGAGCTGCTTGAGGAGACAGTCTGTGTTTTATAAAAGCTCCAGTGCTGAGCTGTGAGCTCTGTTGTTCATTCAGTGTTGTTGGTAGAATGTGTTTATGTCTGCTGCAACAGAACTCATAACCCCCCCTTTATTCCCCCTCAGATGCTCTGTCTCAGGGAGTTGTGGCTTTCTTTATGAGTATCTGTTGCACTGTCCTGCCCCACTAGGAGGCAGTCTATTCCTTATTTTCCTGCCAGAGCTCCACCCTGCTAGCAAGGGTCCACCCTGTTTCTGTGGGGCTCCGTTCTGCTGTGGCTTGCTTTGCCCTGCTATGGCTTGCTCCACCCTGCTGGTGGAGTCTCTCTGTTATGGCAGGTTGCCTCAGCAACAGCAGGCTGCATCAGCCTTAGGCGGTACTTCAGTAGGGTGGGATTGCATCAGTAGTGGCGGACGCCCCTCTCGCACTGGGCTGCACCATCCTAGATGCCGGCAGCAAAACTCTCAGCCCCAAGCGCCTCCAATCGCTGCCCTGCTTGTCCTTCTCAGGGTGGGACCCACCGAGCTCGATCACCCGGCTCCCTGCCTCATAGTCTGTCCTCTCTTTCTCTCTCTCTTTCTCTCCCCAAGCTGAACGGTTGACTCTCTCACTGGCGCCCCAGTAGCCTGCTGATAGGGCACTGGGATCTGTGCAATCTCTTGTGCCGCTGCCCACTGCGCTTGCTCAGATAACGTTTCCCAGGAATCTCCTGGTCTGGCTCATTGTCCAAGTCCCATTCAATCAGATGGACATGCCAATCTGCCCTTCCAAATCACAGATTGCCGGTTTAACAGGGCACCTGGACCAGTGAGTTTTGTGCCCAGTGCCGCTGTGTTGCAGAACCGGCCAAAGCGGCTGTGCAAGCTGGCTGTGCTAGTTTCCCGTGTCTCTCCCACACCTGGGACTTTCAAAGTTCTGTGGGCAAAAAGGATCTGTCCGAGAATGCAGCTAGGTTTCACCCTCTGCGCCTTCACTGAGGGCTGCAATCTGGAGTCGCCTCTACAATGCCATCTTGGAAGTCCTCAGTCTCCCACTATTATTGTGTGGGAGTCTAAGTCTCTTTGTAAGTCATTAAGAACTTGCCTTATATATATAGGTGCTCCTACATTGGGTCCATATATATTTAGAATCCTTAGCTCTTCTTTTTGTAGCCACTCATTTAGAGTTTCAGTGAATAATGCACACCAGGGTAATAGTCAAGCAGCTTTTATACGGCCACTCATTTTGTGCATCACTGAGTAATATACACCTGAGGAATCCTCAGGATTCTATTTGATACTACCACTCATTGAGAACCTTGTTGAATAATTCACAATGGAGCAATGATCAGGTGTCCATTTTATGTGTTCTATCTTTCAAAGTTTCAGTGAATAATGAAATTCTATGGAGTAATCACGACGCTGTTTAAGATAGCCAAGAATTAAGTGACTTCCTGAATAAAACACACCTGGGTGACAGTCAGGAGTCTATTTTATATGAACTCTAGTTTTGTGTATCGCTGAGTAATACACACCTGGAAAAGGGTCAGGAATCTATTTGGTATGGATGCTCAAACGGAACCTGTTTGATTAATGCACACATGGATAACAATGAGGAGTCTGTGTCATACGGTTACTCCTTCAGACAAACCGTGAATAATGCACATGTAGAGGAATTAGAAGTCTGTTTCATATGGCCCCTCTTTCACAGCCTCACTGAGTATTACGCACTTGTGATAGAGTCTGAGTTCTATTTTTTATGGCCACTCATTCAGAGAATCACTAAATAATGCACACCTGCAAAATAGTCAGAAGTCTCTCCTATGGCCACACGTTAAGAGCCTCACTGAGTGTCAACACCTGGGGAAAGAGTCAGGATTTATCTTTTTCCCCTCATTCAGAGTCTCACTAAATAATGCACACCTGTGGAATAGTCAGGAGACTCTTTCATGTGGCCTCTAACTCGGCGTGTCACTGAATAATGTGATGTAGTCAGGAGTCTATTTCATGAAGACACATATTCAGAGCCTCGGTGAATAAGACAGGCCCTAGCTATAGTAAGAAATCTAATTAATATGGCCACATCTTCTGAGCCTCACTGAATAATACATAAATGGAGTATAATTGGGAGTCTATTATCCATGGACCTTCATTCAGAGCCTCGGTAAATAATGTTCAACCGTGAAGTAGTCAGGACCCTATTTAAGGTTGCCCCAAATTGAGGGCTCTGTGCATGATACACACACGTGTCAGAGTCAGGAGACTATTTGATATAGACACTCATACAGAACCTTTTCGAGTACTGCACATGTGGGTAATAATCACTAGTCTCTTTCATATGGTGATTCGTTTGGAGAATTCAAAAGTAACGCCAACCTGAGAAGTAAAATGCATTCTATTTCATAAGGCCACTCTTTCAGTGTTTTAGGGAATAGTATGTATATCTAATAAGTCAGGAATCTCTTTCCCATGGCCACCCGTTCAGGGCCTCTGTGAAGAACACTCCCCTCAAGAGTAGTCAAGGGTCTACTTCAAATGGCTACACGTTCAGTCTCTGTACATAATGAATACCTGGGAAATACACCTGAGTCTCTTTTTTTTATGCCCATGTAGTCGGTCCCATTCAATAATACACACCTGGGGAAAAGTGAAGAGTCTGCCTCATGTGGCCACTCATTTACAACCTCAGTGAATAATGCACACCAGAGTAATTGTCGGGCAGCTTTTATACGACGACTCATTTTGTGCCTCACTGAGTGATATACACCTGAAAAATCCTCAGGATTCTATTTGATACTAACACTCGTTGAGAACCTTGTTGAATAATTCACAATGGAGCAATAGTCAGGTGTCTATTTTATGTGGTCTGTCATTCAAAGTTTCAGTGAATAATGACTTCCTATGGTGTAATCAGGATGCTGTTTAAGATAGTCACAAATTAAGTGACTTCCTGAATGATACACACTTGGGTGACAGTCGGTAGTCTATTACATTTGAACCCTAGTTTTGTGTATCGTTGAGTAATACACAGTGTTTCAGTGTCAGGAGTATATTTGGTATGGACGCTCAAATGGAACCTGTTTGATTAATGCACACATGGATAAAAATGAGGAATCTGTGTCATATGGCTACTCCTTCAGACAAACCGTGAATAAGGAACATGTGGAGGAATTAGAAGTCTGTTTTCTATGGACTCCCTTTCAAAGCCTCACTGAGTATTATGCACTTCTGATGGAGTCTGAGGTCTATTTTATATGGCCACTCATTCAGAGACTCACTAAATAATGCACAGCTGTGAAATAGTCAGAAGTCTCTTTCCTATGGTCACTCGTTAAGAGTCTCACTGAGTGTAAACACCTGGGGAAAGAGTCAGGATTTACCTTTTTCCCCTCATTCAGAGTCTCACTAAATAATGCCCAACTGTGGAATAGTCAGGAGACTCTTTCATGTGGCCTCTAACTCGGCGTGTCACTGAATAATGTGCTGTGGTCAGAAGTCTATTTCATGGAGACACATATTCAGAGCGTCGGTGAATAAGAAAGGCACTTGCTACAGTAAGGAATCTAATTAATATGGCCACATCTTCTGAGCCTCACTGAATAGTACATACCTGGAATATAATGGGGAGTCTATTTTCCATGGACTTTCATTCAGAGCCTCGGTAAATAATGTTCACCCATAGAGTAGCCAGGAGTCTGTTATATTAAGAAACATATTTATAGCCTCAGAGGATAATATGTACGTGTAAATTAGTCAGAATTCCATTTTCTATGGCCACTAACTCGTACCCTCAGTGAAAAATGCACAAATGTAAAGTACTCAGCAGTCTATTTCATATAGACACTCATTCAGATATACAATGAATAACACAAATATTTATGATAGACAGCATCCTGTTTCATATGGTCACACAGAAAGAGGCTCACTGAGTAATATACACCTGAAAAAGTATTAGGAGTCTACTTTATACAACCTCTCATTTGCAGCCTCAAGGAATAATGCACACGTGTGGAATAGACACTAGTCTGTTTTATATGGCCGTGAAATGCAGAGCCTGAGTGAGTAATACGCAACTTTGGAATAGTCACTAGTCTACTCCATATGCCCAAGTATTTAGAGTCAGAGTCAAAAACACACGCCTGTGGACGAGTCAGAAATCAATTCTATATGGCCAAAGAGTTTCAGAGCCTCAGTGAATACTACATACCTGGGAAATACTCAGGATGCTGTCACATGTGGCATCAATTTCAGAGCTACATTGAATAGGAAACACCTGTATTGTAGTCAGAATCCTGTTTCATACAGCCACATATTCAGAGCCTAACTGAGTAATATACGCCTTGGGAAAAGTCAGGATTCTATTTTGTATAGCAACTCATTTAGAGGTGAATGTAAAAACTCACGCCTGAGGAGTATTCTGGAGTCTCTATTTTATGGACACACATTTAGAGCTTCACAGAATAATACAGACCTATGAAAATTTCAGGAGTGTACTTCCCATGGCCACTTATTCAGGAACTCAGTGAAGAATCATATACATCTGGAAAATACTAAGGATTCTATGATATAGAGCTACTTATCCGGAGACTCATGGAATAATGCACACCTAAGGAATAGTCTGTATACACTTTGATATGACCCTACACCCAGCGACTCAGTGGCCAATGATGAAGTGGAAAATAGTCAAGAGTATAGAGTCAGAAGTTTATGTTATGTGGTCACTCATTCAGAATCTCACTGAAGAATACACACCTGGGTAATACTCAGAGTCCAAATCATATGGCCACTCAATTACAGCATTTCCGAATAATGCACAATGGAGCAATAGTAAGAAGCCTATTTCATGTGGCCTCTCATTCAGAGCTTCAGTGCATAATAAACAGCTGTGGCGTAGTCAGGACCCGATTAAAGGTAGCCCCAAATTTAGCAGCTCCGTGCATGATACACACACGTGTCAGAGTCAGGAGGCTTTTTGATATAGACACTCATACAGAACATTTTCGAGTACAGCAAATGTGGGAAATAATCACTAGTCTCTTTAATATGGTGATTCATTTGGAGAATCCGAAAGAAATGCACACCTGTGGAGTAAAGTGAGTTCTATTTCGTAAGGCCACTCTTTCAGTGTTTTAGTGAATAGAATGTATATCTGATAAGTCAGGAATCTCTTTTCCATGGCCACCCGTTCAGGGCCTCTGTGAAGAACACTCCCCTGAAGAATAGTCAAGGGTCTACTTCAAATGGCTACACGTTCAGAGTCTCTGTATGTAATGAACACCTGGGCAATACACCTGAGTCTCTTTATTTATGCCCATGTAGTCAGGGTCCCATTCAATAATACACACCTGGGGAAGAGTGAAGAATCTACCTCATGTAGCCACTCATTTAGTGCCTCAGTGAATAATGCACACCAGGGTAATTGTTGAGCAGCTTTTATACGGCAACTCATTTTGTGCCTCACTGAGTGATATACATCTGAAAAATCCTCAGGATTCTATTTGATACTAACACTCGTTGAGAACCTTGTTGAATAATTCACAATGGAGCAATAGTCAGGTGTCTATTTTATATGGTCTATCATTCACAGTTTCAGTTAATAATGACCTTCTATCAATTAATAAAGATTATGTTTAAGATAGCTACAAATTAAGTGCTTTCCTTAATGATACACACTTGGGTGACAGTTGAGAGTCTATTACATATGAACTCTAGTTTTGTGTGTCTCTGAGTAATACACACTGGGGATGTGTCAGGAGTATATTTTGTATGGACGCTCAAATGGAACCTGTTTGATTAATGCACACATGGATAAAAATGAGGAGTCTGTGTCATACGGCTACTCCTTCAGAAAAACCGTGAATAAGGAACATGTGGAGGAATTAGAAGTCTGTTTTCTATGGACCCTCTTTCAAAGCCTCACTGAGTATTATGCACTTCTGATGGAGTCTGAGGTCTATTTTATATGGCCACTCATTCAGAGAATCACTAAATAATGCACAGCTGTGAAATAGTCAGAAGTCTCTTTCCTATGGCCACTCGTTAAGAGTCTCACTGAGTGTAAACACCTGGGGAAAGAGTCAGGATTTACCTTTTTCCCCTCATTCAGAGTCTCGCTAAATAATGCCCAACTGTGGAATAGTCAGGAGACTCTCTCATGTGGCCTCTAACTCGGCATGTCACTGAATAATGTGGTGTGGTCAGGAGTCTACTTCATGGAGACACATATTCAGAGCATCGGTGAATAAGAAAGGCACTTGCTACAGTAAGGAATCTAATTAATATGGCCACATCTTCTGAGCCTCACTGAATAGTACATACCTGAAATACAATGGGGAGTCTATTTTCCATGGACTTTCATTCAGAGCCTTGGTAAATAATGTTCACCCATAGAGTAGCCAGGAGTCTGTTATATTAAGAAACATATTCAGGACTCAGGATTGCAGCTCTCGGTGAAGGCGCAGAGGGTGAGTCCTAGCCGCATTCTCGGATGTTCCTTTTATGCCCACAGAGCGTTGAAAGTCCCAGGTGGGGGAGAGACACGGGACGCTAGCAGCCGGCTAACGCAACCGGCTCCCGCCGCCTCTTCGGCTGGCGCCACAGCAGGACACGGCGCGGAACTCACTGGTCTGGGTGCCCTGTTAAACCAGCAATCTGAGATTTGGAAGGGCAGATTGGCATGTCCATCTGATTGAACGGGACTTGGACAATGAGCCAGACCAGGAGTTTTCTGGGAAGCGTGATCTGAGCCGGGGCAGTAGGCAGTGGCATGGGAGATTGCATGGATCCCAGTGCCCTATTGGCAGGCCCCTGGGGCGCCAGTGAGAGAGTCGACCTTTCAGCTGGGGAGAGGAAGAGAGAGAGAGAGAGGACGGACTCTGAGGCAGGGAGCTGGGTGATCGGGCTCGGCGGGTCCCAGGCTCACAGGGACAAGCAGGGCGGTGACTGGAGGCGCTTGGGGCTGAGAGTTTTGTTGCCGGCATTTAGGACGGTGCAGCCCGGTCACGGAGGGGCGTCCACCATTCCTGATGAAGTGCACCCCCAGTTAAGTACCGCCCAGGACTGACGCAGCCTGCCGTTGCCGAGGCAACCTGCCATAACAGAGAGAGTCTGACAGGCAGCAACAGGGCGGACTCGCGTTAGCAGGTCAGAGCGCAGGCAGGCAAATAGTGAATAGACTGCCATCTAGTGGGGCAGGACAGTGCAACAGATACTCATAAAGAAAGCCCCAACTCCCTGAGAAAGAGCATCTAAGGGTGAAAAAAAAAGAGTGGTGTTTTATGAGTTCTATTGCAGCAGACATAACCTCCCAACAACCCTGAATGAACAACGGAGCTCACAGCTCAGCACTGGAGCTCCTATAAAGCACAGACTGTCTCCTCAAGCAGCCCCCTGACCCCTGTATATCCAAGGAGTCACCCCAGAAAAGGACTAATCAGACTGACATTTGGCTGGCATCATTCTGGAACAAGGGCAGCAGAAAAGAAACTGATATCATCCCTCACAGTTCTGCAGCTGCTGCAGGTATACCCCAGAAAAGCAGAGCCTGGAGTAGACCTCAACACTCATACAGCAGAGAGGATAGATCATTAGAGGAAAAATTAAGTAACAGAAATACTTCATCATCAACAATCTCAGTGTCCACACAGAGACACAATTGAAAAATCAGCGACTACTAAGACGACAGGCGGATAAATCCATAAAGATGGAAAGAAACCAGCGCAAAAAGGAGGAAAGCACCCGAAATCAAAACACCTCACCTCCAAAAAAAGACCAAAACTCCTCACCAGCAAGGGAACAAAGCTGGACGGAGAATGCATGTGATGAAATGACAGAATCAGACTTGAGAAAGTGGATAATGAGAAATTTCAGTGAGCTAAAGGAACATGTTCTAAACCAGTGCAAAGAAACTAAGAACCTTGAAAAAAGATTTGAAAAAAGATTCGAGGAATTGATAACGAGAATGGACAATTTAGAGAGGAATATGAATGAATTGAAGGAGCTGAAAAACACAACACGAGAACTTCGCGAAGCATGCACAAGTTTGAACAGCCGAATTGACCAAGCAGAAGAAAGAATATCAGAAGTTGAAGATCAATTCAATGAAATAAAACGAGAAACCAAGATTAAAGAAAAAAGCACAAAAAGGAATGAACAAAATCTCCAAGAAATTTGGGACTATGTGAAGAGACCCAACCTACGTTTGATAGGTGTACCAGAATGTGACGAAGAGAAAGAATCAAAGCTGGAAAACACTCTTCAGGATATTATCCAGGAAAATTTCCCCAACCTATAGACAGGTCAATACTCAACTCCAGGAAATACAGAGAACACCACAAAGATACTCTGCAAGAAGAGCAACCCCAAGGCACATAATCGTCAGATTTACCAGGGTTGAAACGAAGGAGAAAATACTAAGGGCAGCCAGAGAGAAAGGTCAGGTCACCCACAATGGGAAGCCCATCAGACTCACAGCAGATCTCTCGGCAGAGACTCTACAAGCAAGAAGAGAGTGGGGGCCAATATTCAACATCCTTAAAGAAAAGAGCTTTCAACCCAGAATTTCATATCCAGCGAAACTGAGCTTCATAAGTGAAGGAAAAATAAAATCCTTCATGAACAAGCAAGTACTCAGAGATTTTGTCACCACTAGGCCTGCTTTACAAGAGCTCCTGAAATAGGCACTACACATAGAAAGAAACACCAGTTCCAGCCATCCTAAAAGCATACCAAATGCTAAAGACCATCAACAAAATGAAGAATGTACATGAACCAACGGGAAAAACTGCCAGCTAGCATCAAAATGGCAGTATCAAATTCACACATAACAATATTAACCCTGAATGTAAATGGGCCAAATGCACCAATCAAAAAACACAGACTGGCAAATTGGATAAAAAACGAAAACCCATCGGTGTGCTGTATCCAGGAAACCCACCTCATATGCAAAGATACACCAAGGCTCAAAATAAAGGGATGGAGGAAGATTTACCAAGCAAATGGAGAGCAAAACAAAGCAGGAGTTGCAATTCTCATCTCTGATAAAATAGATTTTAAAGTAACAAAGATCAAAAGGGACAAAGAAGGTCATTACATAATGGTAAAAGGATCGATACAACAAGAAGAGATAACGATCCTAAATATATATGGACCCAATGTAGGAGCACCCAGATATATAAGACAAGTTCTTAATGACTTACAAAGGGACTCAGACTCCCACACAATAATAGTGGGAGACTTTAACACTCCACTGTCAATAGCAGACAGATCAACCAGACAGAAAATCAACAAGGATATCCAGGACTTGAACTCAGACATGGAACAAGCAAACCTGATAGACATTTACAGAACTCTCCACCCCAAATCCACAGAATATACATTCTTCTCAGCACCACATCACACCTACTCCAAAATTGACCACATAATTGGAAGTAAAGCACTCCTCAGCAAATGCAAAACAACTGAAATCATAACAAACTGTCCCTCAGACCATAGTGCAATCAAGTTGGAACTCAGAATTCAGAAAATAACTCAGAACCGCACAGCTTCATGGAAACTGAACAATTGGCTCTTGAATATTGATTGGATAAACAATGAAATGAAGGCAGAAATAAAGAAGTTCTTTGAAACCAATGAGAATGAAGACACAACGTACCAGAATCTCTGGGACACATTTAAAGCAGTCCGTAGAGGAAAATATATAGCAATAAGTGCCCACATTAGAAGAGTGGAGAGATCCAAAATTGACATCCTATCGTCAAAATTGAAAGAACTAGAGGAGCAAGATCAAAAAAGCTCAAAACCTAGCCGAAGACAAGAAATAACTAAGATCAGAGCAGAACTGAAGGAGATAGAGACAAGAAAAACCCTTCAAAAAATCAATAAATCTAAGAGCTGGTTTTGCGAAAAGATCAACAAAATAGACAGACCACTAGCCAGACCGATAAAAAAGAAGAGAGAGAACAACCAAATAGATGCAATAAAAAACGATAAAGGGGAAATCACCACAGATTCCACAGAAATTCAAACCATCATCAGAGAATACTACAAACAACTCTATGCACATAAACTAGGAAATCAGGAAGAAATGGATAAATTCCTGGACGCCTGTGTCCTCCCAAGCCTAAACTAGGAGAAAGCCGAAACTATGAATAGACCAATAACAAGGTCTGAAGTTGAGGCAGCAATTAAGAGCCTACCACACAAAAAAAGCCCAGGTCCAGATGGGTTCACAGCTGAATTCTACCTGAAACACAAAGAGGATCTGGTACCATTTCTTCTGAGACTGTTCCAAATAACTAAAAAAGAGAAAACATTTCCCAAATTATTTTTCAGACCAACATTATCCTGATACCAAAACCCGTCAGAGACTTAACAAGAAAACATCAGGCCAATATCCAAGATGAATATTGATGCAAAAATTTCAATAAAATACTAGAAAACTGATTGCAACAGCACATTAAAAACTTATTCATCATGATCAAGTAAAATTCATTTCAGGGATGCAAGGCTGGTTCAACATACCCAAGTCTATAAATGTAATTCACCACATAAACAGAAGCAAAAACAGAAACCTCATGATTATCTCAATTGACGCAGAGAAGGAATTTGACAAAATGCAACATCCCTTTATGCTAAAAACCCTCAATATTCTTGGTGTTGATGGAACATATCTCAAAGTAATAAAAGCTATTTACGACAAACCAACAGCCAATATCATACTTAATGGGCAAAAACTGGAAGCATTCCCTTTGAAATCTGGCACTAGACAAGGATGCCCTCTCTCACCACTCCTATTCAACATAGTACTGGAAGTTCTAGCCAAAGCAATCAGGCAAGAAAAAGAAATAAAGTGTATTCAAATAGAAAAGGTAAAAGCCAAATTGTCTCTCTTTGCAGATGACATGATAGTATACCTAGAAGACCCCATCACCTCAGCCCAAAAGCTCCTGCAACTGATAAGCAACTTCAGCAAAGTCTCAGGATATAAAATCAATGTGCGAAAATCACAAACATTCCTATACACCAATAACAGACTTAAAGAGAACCAAATCAAGAACGAACTGCCATTCACAAATGCTACAAAGAAAATAAAATACCTAGGAATACAACTCACAAGGAATGCAAGGAACCTCTTTAAAGAAAACTACAAACCACTGCTCAACGAAATAAGAGAGGACTCAAACAGATGGAGCAACATTCCATGTTCGTGGTTAGAAAGAATAAATATCGTGAAAATGGCTATACTGCCCAAAGTAATTTACAGAATCAATGCTATCACCATCAAACTACCATTGAATTTCTTCACAGAACTGGAAGAAACCACCATAAATTTCATATGGAACCAAAAAAGAGCCCGCATAGCCAAGTCAATTCTAAGCAAAAAGAAGACAGCGGGAGGCATCACACTACCAAACTTCAAACTATATTACAAGGCTACAGTAGTCAAAACAGCATGGTACTGGTACCAAAACAGAGATATACACCAATGGAAAAGAACAGAGTCATCGGAGGCAACACAACATATCTACAACCATATTATCTTTGATAAACCAGACAAAAACAAGCAATGGGGAAAGAATTTCCTATTTAATAAACGTTGTTGGGAAAACTGGCTAGCCATGTGCAGAAAGCAGAAACTGGACCCCTTCCTGACACCTTACACTAAAATTAACTCCAGATGGATTAAAGACTTAAACGTAAGACCTGACACCATAAAAACCCTAGAAGAAAATCTAGGCAAAACTATTCAGGACATAGGAGTAGGGAAGGACTTCATGAATAAAACACCTAAAGCATTGGCAACAAAAGCCAAAATAGACAAATGGGACCTAATCAAACTCCACAGATATTGCACGGCAAAAGAAACAGTCACTAGAGTGAATCGGCAACCATCAGAATGGTAAAAAATCTTTGCAGTTTACACATCTGACAAAGGGCTGATATCCAGAATTTACAAAGAACTCAAACAGATTTACACGAAAAAAACAAACAAGCCCATTCAAAAATGGGCAAAGGATATGAACAGACACTTTACAAAAGAAGACTTACATGAGGCCAACAAATATATAAAAAAATGCTCATCATCACTGGTCATTAGAGAGATGCAAATCAAAACCACATTGACATACCATCTCACGCCAGTTAGAATGGCAATCATTAAAAAATCTGGATACAGCAGATGCTGGAGACGATATGGAGAAATAGGAACACTCTTACACTGTTGGTGGGAGTGCAAATTAGTTCAACCATTGTGGAAGACAGTGTGGCGATTCCTCAGGGATCTAGAAATAGAAATTTCATTTGACCCAGCAATCCCATTACTGGGTATATATCCTAAGGAATGTAAATCGTTCTACTATAAGGACACATGCACATGAATGTTCATTGCAGCACTGTTTACAATAGCAAAGACCTGGAACCAACCCAAATGCCCAACGATGATAGACTGGACTGGGAATCTGTGGCACATATACACCATGGAATATTATGCAGCAATCAAAAATGATGAATTTGTGTCCTTTGTAAGAACATGGATGAATCTGGAGAACATCATTCTCAGCAAACTGACACAAGAACAGACAAGGAAATACCGCATATACTCACTCATAGGTGGGTGAGAAAAATGAGAACACATGGACACAGAGAGGCGGTCTACTATACACTAGGGTATATTGGGGGAAATGTGGGAGAGACAGCGGGGGGTGCTGGCGTGGGATAGCCTGGGGATGAATCCCAAGTGTGGGTGAAGGGGAGGAAGGCAGAAAACACACTGCCATGTGTGTACCTATGCAACTATCTTGCACGTTCTGCACATGTACCCCAAAACCAATAATGCAATAAAAATTAAAAAAAAAATGTGGAGTAGTCAGGACCCGATTTAAAGTTGTCCCAAATTTAGCAGCTTTTTGAATGATACACACACGTGTCAGAGTCATGAGACTATTTGATATAGACACTCATACAGAGCCTTTTAGGATACTGCACATGTGGGGAATAATCACTAGTCTGCTTCATATGGTGATTCGTTCAGAGAATCCAAAAGTAATGCACAACTGTGGAGTAAAATGGGTTCTATTTCATAAGGCCACACTTTGAGTGTTGTAGTGAATAATATGTATATCCAATAAGCCATGAATCTCTTTCACATGGCCACGCGTTCAGGGACTCTTTGAAGAACACTCCCCTCAAGAATTGTCAAGTGTCTACTTCAAATGTCTACACGTTCATAGTTTCTGTACATAATGAATACCTGGGAAATACAACTGAGTTTCTTTTTTTATGCCCACTTAGTCAGAGTCTCATTCAGTAATACACACCTGGGGAAGAGTTCAGGGTGCACTTCATGTAGCCACACATTTAGAGCCTCAGTGAATAATGCACACCAGGGTAATAGTCGAGCAGCTTTTATATGGCCACTCATTTTTTGCCTCACTAAGTGATATACACCTGAGTACTCCTCAGGATTCTATTTGATCCTACCACTGGTTCAGAACCTTGTTGACTAATTCACAATGGAGCAATAGTCAGGTATCTATTTTATATGGTCTATCATTCAAAGTTTCAGTGAATAATAACCTTCTATGGAGTTATCAGGATGCTGTTTAAGATAGCCATGAATTAAGAGCCTTCCTGAATGACACACACCTGGGTGACTGTCGGGAGTCTATTTCATATGGACTCTAGTTTTGTGTATCACTGAGTAATACAGACCTGGGGCAGTGTCAGGAGCCTATTTGGTATGGACGCTCAAACGGAACCTGTTTGACTAATGCACACATGGATAACAATGAGGAGTCTGTGTCATACAGCTACTCCTTCAGACAAACAGTGAATAATGCATATGTGGAGTAATTTGAAGTTTGTTTCCTATGGCCCCTCTTTCACAGCATCACTGAGTATTATGCACTTGTGATAGACCCTAGAGTCTATTTTTTATGGCCACTCATTCAGAGTATCACTAAATAATGCACACCTGTGGAATAGTCAGAAGTCTCTTTCCTATGGCCACTCGTTAATAGTCTCACTAAGTGTAAACACCTGGGGAAAGAGTCAGGATTTACCTTTATCTCTTCATTCAAAGTCTCACTAAATAATGCGCATCTGTGGAATAGTCAGGAGACTCTTTCATGTGGCCTCTTACTCGGAGTGTCAGTGAATAATGTGGTGTAGTCAGTAGTCTATTTAATGGAGACACATATTCAGAGCCTCAGTGAATAAGACAGGACCGAGGATTTTCGCAAGATGGCGTCGTAGAGCTGACTCAGGATTACAGCTCTCAGTGAAGGTGCAGAGGGTGAGTTTTAGCTGCATTCTCAGACAGTCCTTTCTTGCCCACAGAACGTTGAAAGTCCCAGGTGTGGGAGAGACACAGGAAACTCACGCAGCCAGCTCGTGCAGCCAGTTGGGCCAGGCCGACACCACAGCGCAGCAGCACATGGCACAAAACTTACTAGTCTGGGTGCCCTGTTAAACCAGTAACCTGAGATTTGGAAGGGCAGATTGGCATGTCCATCCGATTGAATGGGACTTGGACAATGAGCCAGACAAGGATATTCCTGGGAAACGTGATCTGAGCCAGTGCTGTGGGGAGCGGCACGGGAGATCGCACGCATCCCAGTGCCCTATTGGCAGGCTACTGAGGCACCAGTGAGAGAGTTGACCGTTCAATTTGGGGAGAGGAAGAGAGAGAGAGAGGATGGACCCTGAGGCACGGAGCTGAGTGATCGAGCTCCATGGGTCCCACCCTCAAGGGGACAAGCAGAGTGGCGACTGGAGGTGCTTGGGTCTGAGAATTTTGCTGCCCCCATCTAGGACGGTGCAGCCCGGTGGGGGAGTGGTGTCTGCCACTATGGATGCAATCCACCCCTATGGAAATACCGCCCAGGGCTGAAGCAGCCTGCCATTGCCTAGGCAATTTGCCATAACGGAGAGACTCCACCAAAAGGGCGGAGGGAACCACAGCAAAACAGAGCCTGTGGCAGCAGGGCGGACATGCGCTAGCAGGGTGGAGACCCGGCAGGCAAATAGTGAATAGACTGCCACCTAGCGCATCAGGAATATGCAACAGATACCCATACAGAAAACCCCAACTCCCTGAGACAGAGCATCTAAGGGGAAAAAAAGGTGGGCTTTATGAGTTCTGTTGCAGCAGACATAAACACATCCTCCCAAAATTTCTGAATGAAAAACGGAGATCACAGCTCAACACTGGAGCTCCTATAAAGCACAAACCGTCTCCTCAAGCAGCTCCCTAAACCTTGTATATCCAAAGAGTCACCCCTAAAAAGGACTAATCAGAGTGACATTTGGTGGTCATCATTCTGGAACAAAGATAGTAGAAGAAAAAACTGGTAGCATCTCTCACTGTTCCACAGCTGCTACAGGTGTACCCCAGAGAAGCAGGGCCTGGAGTGGACCTCAGCACTCATACAAGAGAGGGGCTAGACCAGTAGAAAGGAAACTAAGTAACAGAAATACTTCATCATCAACACTCTGGGGGTCAACTTAGAGACCCAATTGAAAAATCAGAAACTATTAAGACGACAGGTGGATAAATCCATAAAGATGGGAAGAAACCAGCGCAAAAAGGAGAAAAACACCAGAAACCAAAACACCTCACCTCCTACAAAGGACCTAAACGCCTCACTAGCAAAGAAACAAAGCTAGACAGAGAATGAGTGTGATGAAATGACGGAATCAGACTTCAGAAAGCGGATAATGAGAAACTTCATTGAGCTAAAAGAACACGTTCTAAATCAGTGCAAAGAAATTAAGAACCTTGAAAAAAGATTTGAGGAAATGATAACAAAAATGGACAACTTAGAGAGCAATATGAATGAATTGAAGGAGCTGAAAAATACAACACGAGAACTTCGTGAATCATGCACAACTTTCAACAGCCGAATTGACCAAGCAGAAGAAAGGATATCAGAAGTCGAAGTTCAACTCAATGAAATAAAACGAGAAATTAAGATTAAAGAAAAAAGCACAAAAATGAATGAACAAAATCTCCAAGAAATGTGGGACTATGTGAAGAGACCCAACCTACGTTTGATAGGTGTACCAGAATGTGATGAAAAGAATGAATCCAAGCTGGAAAACACTCTTCAGGATATTAACCAGGAAAATTTCCCCAACCTAGAAAGACAGGTCAATACTCAACTCCAGGAAATACAGAGACCACCACAAAGATACTCTGCAAGAAGAGCAACCCCAAAGCACATAATCCTCAGATTCACCAGGGTTGAAATAAAGGAGAAAATACTAAGGGCAGCCAGAGAGAAAGGTCGGGTCACACACAAAGAGAAGCCAATTAGACTCACCACAGATCTCTCGGCAGAGACTCTACAAGCCAGAAGAGAGTGGGGGCCAATATTCAACATCCTTAAAGAAAAGAACTTTCAACCAGAATTTCATATCCAGCCAAACTTTGCTTCATAAGTGAAAGAAAAATAAAATCCATCATAAACAAGCAAGTACTCAGAGATTTTGTCAACACTAGGCCTGCTTTACAAGAGCTCCTGAATGAGGCACTACACATAGAAAGAAAGAACCAGTACCAGCCACCCTATAAGCATACCAAATGCTACAGAGCATCAACAAAATAAAGAATATACGTGAACCAATGGGCAAAACAGCCAGCGAGCATCAAAATGGCAGTATCAAATTCACACATAAGGATATTAACCCTAAATCTAAATGGGCTAAATGCACCAATCAAAACAAACAGACTGGAAAATTAGATAAAAAACCAAAACCCATTGGCGTGCTGTATCCAGGAAGCCCACCTCACACTCAAGAATACACAAAGGCTCAAAATACAGGAATGGAGGAAAATTTACCAAGTAAATGGAGAGCAAAACAAAGCAGGAGTTGCAATTCTCGTCTACAACCATAAAATCTTTGATAAAACCTACAAAAACAAGCAATGGGGAAAGGATTCCCTGTTTAATAAATGGTATTGGGAAAACTGGCTAGCCATGTGCAGAAAGCAGAAACTGGACCCCTTCCTGACACCTTAAACTAAAATTAACTCCAGATAGATTAAAGACTTAAACATAAGACCTGACACCATAAAAACCCTAGAAGTAAATCTAGGCAAAACCATTCAGGACATTGGATTAGGCAAGTACTTCATGACCAAAACACCAAAAGCATTGGCAACAAAGTCAAAATAGACAAATGGGACCTAACCAAACTCCACAGCTTCTGCACGGCAAAAGAAACAGTCACTAGAGTGAATCAGCAGCCATCAGAATGGGAGAAAATCTTTGCAGTTTGCGCATCTGACAAAGGGCTGATATCCAGAATTTACAAAGAACTCAAACAGATTTATAGGAAATAAATAAACAAGCCCATTCAAAAATGGGCAAAGGATATGAACAGACACTTTACAAAAGAAGACAAACATGAGGCCACCAAACACATGAAAAAATGCTTATCACCACTGGTCATTAGAGAGATGCAAATTAAAACCACATTTAGATACCATATCACGCCAGTTAGAATGGCAATCATTAAAAAATATGGAGACAGAAGATCCTGGAGAGGATGTGGAGAAAGAGGAACACTCTTACACTGTTGGTGGGAGTGTAAATTAGTTCAACCATTGTGGAATACAGTGTGGCAATTTCTCAAAGACCTAGAAATAGAAATTCCATTAGACCCAGCAATTCCATTACTGGGTATATATCCAAAGGACTATAAATCGTTATACTGTAAGGACACATGCACACGAATGTTCATTGCAGTACTGTTTACAATAGCAAAGACCTGGAACCAACTCAAATGCCCATCGATGATAGCCTGGACTGGGAAAATGTGGCACATATACACCATGGAATATTATGCAGCAATCAAAAATGATGTGTTTGTGTCCTTTGTAAGAACATGGTTGAATATGTAGAACATCATTCTCAGCAAAGTGACACAAGACAAGAAAAAGAAAGAATCAATATTTTCACTCATAGGTGGGTGAGAAAAATGAGAACACATGGACACAAGGAGAGGGTCTACTACACACTGGGGTCTATTGGGGGTAATGTGGGAGGGAGGGTGGGGGCTGGGGAGGGATAGCTTGGGGATAAATGCCAAGTGTGGGTGAAGGGGTGGAAGGCAGCAAAACACACTGTCATGTGTGTACCTATGAAACTACCTTGAACGATCTGCACAAGAACCCCAAAACCTATAATGCAATACAATTTTTTTAAAAAAAAGACCTTTGCTATAGTAAGGAATCTAATTAATATGGCCACATCTTCTGAGCCTCACTGAATAATACACACCTGGAGAATAATTGGGAGTGTATTTTCCATGGACCTTCATTCAGAGCCTCCATAAATCATGTACACCCATGGCGTAGCCAGGAGTCTGTTGTATTAGGACACACATTCATAGCCTCAGTGGATAATATGCACGTGTGGATTAGTCAGGATTCCATTTTGTATGGCCACTGATTTGTAACCTCAGTGAAAAATGCACAAATGTAAAGTACTCAGCAGTCTATTTCATGTAGGCCCTCATTCAGAGATTCACTGAATAACACGAATATTTAAGATAGACAGCATCCTGTTTCATATGGTAACACAAAAAGAGCCTCACTGAGTAATTCACACATGGGGAAGTGTTAGGAGTCTACTTTCTACAGCCTCTCATATACAGTCTCAGGGAATAATGCACACGTGTGGAATAGACACTAGTCTATTTTATATGGCCAGGAAAAGCAAAGCCTGAGTGAGTAATATGCATCTTTGGAATAGCCACTAGTCTACTCCATATGCCCTAGAATTCACATGGCCACTCATTCAGGGCCTCTGTGAAGAACACTCCCCTCAAAAATAGTCAAGGGTCTACTTCTAATGGCTACACCTTCAGAGTCTCTGTACATAATGAACACCTGCGCAATACACCCGAGTCTCTTCTTATTTTTATGCTCACTTAGTCAGAGTCTCATTCAATAATACACACCTGAGGAAGTCTGAAGAGTCTACTTCATATAGCCCCTCATTTAGAGCCTCAGTGAATAATGCACACCAGGGTAATAGTCAAGCAGCTTTTATACGGCCACTCATTTTGTGCCTCACTGAGTGATATACACCTGAAGAATCCTCAGAATTCTATTTGATACTACCACTCGTTGAGAAACTTGTTGAATAATTCACAATGAAGAAATAGTCAGGTGTATATTTCATATGGTCTATCATTCAAAGTTTCAGAGAATAATGATTTTCTATGGAGTAATCAGGACGCTGTTTATGATATCCACGATTTAAGTGTTTTCCTGAATGATACACACCTGGGTGACAGTGGGGAGTCTATTTCATATGAACTCTAGTTTTGTGTATTGCTGAGTCATACACACCTGGGACAGTGTCAGGAGTCTATTTGGTATGGACGCTGAAACGGAACCTGTTTGATTAATGCACACATGGATAACAATGTGTAATACGGCTACTCCTTCACACAAACAGTGAATAATGCACATGTGGAGTAATTAGAAGTCTGATTTCTATGGCCTCTCTTTCACAGCCTCATTGAGTATTATGCACTTCTGATAGAGTCTGGAGTCTATTTTCAATGGCCACTCATTCAGAGAATCACTAAATAATGCACACCTGTGGAATAGTCAGAAGTCTCTTTTTTATGGCCACTAGTTAAGAGCCTCACTGAGTGTAAACACCTGGGGAAAGAGACAGGATTTACCTTTATCCCCTCATTCAGAGTCTCGCTAAATAATGCCCTCCCGTGGAATTGTGAGGAGACTCTTTCATGTGGCCTCTAACTCGGAGTGTCACTGAATAACGTGGTGTAGTCACAGTCTATTTCACGGAGACACATATTCAGAGCCTCGAGGAATAAGACAGGCCCTTGCTCTAGTAAGGAATCTAATTAATATGGCCACGTCTCTGAACCTCACTGAATAATACACACCTGGAGAATAATTGGGAGTCTATTTTCCATGGACCTTCATTCACAGCCTCAGTAAATAATGTTCACCCGTGTAGTAGCCAGGAGTCTGTTATATTAGGACACACATTCATACCCTCAGTGGATAATATGCACGTGTGGATTAGTCAGGATTTTATTTTGTATGGCCACTGACTCGTAACCTCAGTGAAAAATGCACAAATGTAAAGTACTCAACAGTCTATTTCATGTAGACACTCATTCAGAGATTCACTGAATAACACAAATATTTAAGATAGACAGCATCCTGTTTCATATGGTCACACAGAAAGATCCTCAATGAGTAATGCACACCTGGGGAAGTTTTAGGAGTCTACTTTTTACAGCCTCTCATTTACAGCCCCAGGAAATAATGCACACGTGTGAAATAGACACTAGTCTTTTATATGGCCACGAAAAGCAAAGACTGAGTGAGTAATATGCAACTTTGGAATTGTCACTAGTCTACTAAATATGCCCAAGTATTTAGAGTCAGAGTCAATAATACACGCCTGTGGACAAGTCAGAAAACAATTTCATATGGCCAAATAGTTTCAGAGCCTCAGTGAAAAATACATACCTGGGATATACTCAGAACGCTATTATATGTGGCATCAATTTCAGAGATTCATTGAACAGGAAACACCTTTATTGTAGTCAGAATTCTGTTTCCTATAGCCACATATTCAGAGCCTAACTGAATAACATACACCTTGCTAAAATTCAGGATTATATTTCGTATAGGCACTCATTTAGTGGCGAATGTATAAACGCACCCATGAGGAATATTCAGGAGTCTCTATTTTATGGCCACACATTGAGAGCTTCACAGAATAATACAGACCTATGGAAACGTCAGCAGTGTACTTCACATGTCCACTTCTTCATAACCTTAGTGAGGAATCATATGTATCTGAAAAATTCTCCTGATTATATGATATATATTCACTTATTCAGAGACTCTCGGAATAATGCACCCCTAAGTAATAGTCATAAAAAAATCTGGAGACAGCAGATGCTGGAGAGGATGTGGAGAAATAGGAACACTCTTACACTGTTGGTGGGAGTGTAAATTAGTTCAACCATTGTGGAAGACAGTGTGGCGATTCCTCAGGGACCTAGAAATAGAAATTCCATTTGACCCAGCAATCCCATTACTGGGTATCTATCCAAAGGACTATAAATCGTTCTACTATAAGGACACATGCACACGAATGTTCATTGCAGCACTGTTTACAATAGCAAAGACCTGGAACCAACCCAAATGCCCAACGATGATAGCCTGGACTGGGAAAATGTGGCACATATACACCATGGAATATTATGCAGCAATCAAAAATGATGAGTTTGTGTCCTTTGTAGGGACATGGATGAATCTGGAGAACATCATTCTCAGCAAACTGACACAAGAACAGAAAAAGAAATACCGCCTATACTCACTCATAGGTGGGTGAGAAAAATGAGAACACGTGGACACAGAGAGGCGGTCTACTATACACTGGGGACTGTTGGGGGGAATGGGGGAGGGACAGCGGGGGGGGGCTAGGGGGGATAGCCTGGGGATGAATACCAAGTGAGGGTGAAGGGGAGGAAAGCAGCAAAGCACACTGCCATGTGTGTACCTATGCAACTATCTTGCTCGTTCTGCACATGGACCCCCAAACCTATAATGCAATAAAAATTAAAAAAAAAAAAGAAAAAAGAAAAAAGTAATAGTCTGGAGACTTTTTGATATGACGCTACACCCAGGGAATCAGTGGACATTCAGAACTGAAAAATAGTCAAGAGGATAGAGTCAGGTGTTTATGTTATGTGGTCAATCGTTCAGAATCTCACTCCCTCCTCAGAATCTCACTGAAGAATACACACCTGGGGAATAGTCAGAGTCCAAGTCATACGGCCACGCAATCACAGCATTACCGAATAATACACAACCGGGTAATACTAAGGAGTCTATTTAATGTGGCCTCTCATTGAGCTTCAGTGCATAATAAACAGCTGTGGAGAAGTCAGGACGCTATTGATGGTAGGCCCAAATTAAGCAGCTCCGTGAATGATACACACACGTGTCAAAGTCAGGAGACTATTTGATATAGACACTCCAACAGAACCTTTTCGAATACTGCACATGTGGGGAATAATCACTATTCTGTTTCATATGGTGATTCGTTTGGAGAATCAAAAAGTAACCCACAACTGTGGAGTAAAATGGGTTCTATTTCATAAGGTTACTCTTTCAGTGGTTTAGTGAATAATATGTATATCTGATAAGTCAGGAATCTCTTTCACATGTCCTCTCGTTCAGGGCCTCTGTGAAGAACACTCCCCTAAATAATATTCAAGGGCCTACATCAAATGCCTACACATTCAGATTACCTGTACCTAATGAACACCTGGGTAATACACCTGAGTCTCTCTTTTTTTTTAATTTTTATTGCATTATAGGTTTTTGGGTACATGTGCAGAACGTGCATGGTAGTTGAATAGGTACACAAATGGCAGTGTGTTTTGCTGCCTTCCTTTCCTTCACCCACACTTGGCCTTCATCCCCAGTCTAACACTCCCCAGTCCTTCCTGCTGTCCGTCCCTCATTCCCCTCAATAGAACCCAGTGTGTAATAGACCTCCTCTCTGTGTCCATGTATTCTCATTTTTCTCACCCACCTATGAGTGAGTATATGTGGTATTTCCTTTTCTGTTCTTGTGTCAGTTTGCTGAGAATAATGTTCTCCAGTCTCATCCATGTCCTTACAAAGGACACAAACTCATCATTTTTTATTGCTGCATAATATTCCATGGTATGTATGTGCCACATTTTCCCAGTCCAGTCTATCATAGTTGAGCATGTGGGTTGGTTCCAGTTCTTTGCTATTGTAAAAGTGCTGCAATGAACATTCGTGTCTATGTGTCCTAATAGTAGAACGATTTATAGTCCATTGGATATATACCCAGTAATGGGATTGCTGGGTCAAATGGAATTTCTATTTCTAGATCCTTGAGGAATCCCCAAACTGTCTTGCACAATGGTTGAACTAATTTACACTTCCACCAACAGTGTTAGAGTGTTCCTATTTCTCCGCATTCTCTCCAGCATCTGCTGTCTCCAGATTTTTTTAATGATCACCATTCTAACTGGCGTGCAATGGTATCTCAATGTGGTTTTGATTTGCATCTCTCTAATGATCAGAGATGATGAGCATTATTTTCATGTGTTTGTTGGCCTCATGTGTGTCTTCTTTTGTAAAGCGTCTGTTCACATCCTTGGCCCATTTTTGAATGGGCTTGTTTGTTTTTTTCTGTAAATCTGTTTGAGTTTTTGTAAATTCTGGATATCAGCCCTTTGTCAGATGCGTAAACTGCAAAGATTTTTTCCCATTCTGATGGTTGCCAATTCATTCGAGTGACTGTTTCTTTTGCCGTGCAAAATCTGTGGAGTTTGATTAGGTCCCATTTGTCTATTTTGGCTTTTGTTGCCAATGCTTTTGGTGTTTTGTTCATGAAGTCCTTGCCTACTTCTATGTCCTGAATAATTTTGCCTAGGTTTTCTTCTAGGGTTTTTATGGTGTCAGGTCTTATGTTTAAGTCTTTAATTCATCTGGAGTTAATTTTAGTGTATGGTGTCAGGAAGGGGTCCAGTTTCTGCTTTCTGCACATGGCTAGCCAGTATTCCCAGCACCATTTATTAAACAGGGAATCCTTTCCCCATTGCTTGTTTTTGTCTGGTTTATCAAAGATTATATGGTTCTAGATATGTTGTGTTGCCTCCGATGCCTCTGTTCTGTTCCATTGGTCTATATCTCCGTTTTGATACCAGTACCATGCTGTTTTGATTACTGTATCCTTGTAGTATAGTTTAAAGTCTGGTAATGTGATGCCTCCCGCTGTGTTGTTTTTACTTAGAATCGACTTGGCTATGCCAGCTCTTTTTTGGTTCCATATGAAATTCATGGTGGTTTTTTCCAATTCTGTGAAGAAATTCTTTGGTAGTTTTATGGGGATAGCATTGATTGTGTGAATTACTTTGGGCAGCATAGCCATTTTCACGATATTGATTCTTCCTAACCACGAACATGGAATGTTTCTCCATCTGTTTGTGTCCTCTCTTATATCGTTGAGCAGTGGTTTGTAGTTTTCCTTAAAGAGGTCCCTTACGTTCCTTTTGAGTTGTAGTCCTAGGTATTTATTGTCTTCATAGCAATTGTGAATGGAAGTTTGTTCTTAATTTGGTTCCCTTTAAGTCTGTTATTGGAGTGTAGTAATGCTTGTGATTTTTGAACATTGATTTTCTATTCTGTGACTTTGCTAAAGTTGCTTATCAGTCTGAGGAACTTTTCGGCTGAGGTGATGGGGTCTTCTAGGTATACTATCAGGTCGTCTGCAAATAGAGACAATTTGGCTTCCACCTTTCCTATTTGAATACCCTTTATTTCTTTTTCTTGCCTGATTTCTCTGGCTAGAGCTTCCAGTACTATGTTGAATAGAACTGGTGAGAGAGGGCATCCTTGTCTAGTGCCGGATTTCAAAGGGAATGCTTCCAGTTTTTGCCCATTCATTATGATATTGGCTGTTGTTTTGTCGTAAATAGCTTTTATTACTTTGAGATATGTTTCATCAATAACAAGTTTATTGAGGGTTTTTAGCATAAAAGGCTGTTGAATTTTGTTAAATACCTTCTCTGCGACAATTGAGATAATCATGTGGTTTTTGTTTTTGCTTCTGTTTAAGTGGTGAATTACATTTATAGACTTGTGTATGTTCAACTAGCCTTGCATCACGGGGATAAATTCTACTTGGTCATGATGGATAAGTTTTTTAATGTGCTGTTGCAGTCGATTTGCCAGTATTTTATTGAAGATTTTTGCATCTATGTTCATCATGGCGATTGGCCTGAAGTTTTGTTTTCTTGTTGAGTCTCTGTCAGGTTTTGGTATCAGGATGATGTTGGTCTCATAAAATGATTTAGGAAGGTATCCCTCTTTTGGGATTATTTGGAATAGTTTCAGAAAGAATGGTACCAGATCCTCTTTGTGTGTCTGGTAGAATTCAGCTGTGAATCCATCTGGACCTGGGCTTTTTTGTGTGGTAGGCTCTTAATTGCTGCTTCAAATTCAGACCTTGTTATTGGTCTATTCATAGTTTGGCTTTCTCATGGTTTAGGCTTGACAGGACACAGGCATCCAGGTATTTATCCATTTCTTCCTGGTTTACTAGTTTATGTGCATAGAGTTTTTTTCTAGTATTCTCTGATGATGGTTTGAATTTCTGTGGAATCTTTGGTGATTTCCCCATTATGGTTTTTTATTGCGTCTATTTGGTTGTTCTCTCTTTTCTATTTTATCAGTCTGGCTAGTGGTCTGTCTATTTTGTTGATCTTTTCGAAATACCAGCTCTTAGATTTATTGATTTTTTGAAAGGGTTTTCTTGTCTCTATCTCCTTCAGTTCTGTTCTGATCTTAGTTATTTCTTGTCTTTGGCTAGGTTTTGAACTTTTCTGATCTTGCTCCTCTATCTCTTTCAATTTTGATGATAGGGTGTCAATTTTGGATCTCTCCACTCTTCTCATATGGGTACTTATTGCTATATATTTTCCTCTACAGACTGCTTTATATGTGTCCCAGAGATTCTGGTACATTGTGTCTTCATTCTCGTTGGTTTCAAAGAACTTCTTTATTTCTGCCTTCATTTCATTGTTTATCAAATCAACATTCAAGAGCCAGTTGTTCAGTTTCCATAAAGATGTGCGGTTCTGAGTTATTTTCTGAATTCTGAGTTCCAACTTGATTTCACTATGGTCTGAGAAACTGTTTGTTATGATTTCAGTTGTTTTCCATTTGCTGAGGAGTGCTTTACTTTCAATTATGTGGTCAATTTTGGAGTAGGTGTATTATGGTGCTGAGAAAAATGTATATTCTGTGGATTTGGGGTGAAGAGTTCTGTAAATGCCTATCAGGTTTGCTTGTTCCAGGTCTGTGTTCAAGTCCTGGATATCCTTGTTAATTTTCTGTCTGGTTGATCTGTCTGCTATTGACAGTGGAGTGTTAAAGTCTCCCACTATTATTGTGTGGGAGTCTAAGTCTCTGTGTAAGTCATTAAGAATTTGCCTTATACATCTCGGTGCTTCTACATTGGGTCCATATATATTTAGAATCATTAGCTCTTCTTGTTGTATCGATGCCTTTAACATTATGTAATGACCTTCTTTGTCCCTTTTGATCTTTTTTACTTTAAAGTCTATTTTATCAGAGACGAGATTTGCAACTCCTGCTGGTTTTTGCTCTCCATTTGCTTGGTAAATCTTCCTCCATCCCTTTATTTTGAGCCTTTGTGTATCTTTGCATGTGAGGTGGGTTTCCTGGATACAGCACACCGATGGGGTTTGGTTTTTTATCCAATTTGCCAGTCTGTGTCTTTTGATTGGTGTATTTAGCCCATTTACATTTAGGGTTAATATTGTTATGTGTGAATTTGATACTGCCATTTTGATGCTGGCTGGTTGTTTTGCCCGTTGGGTCATGTAGATTCTTCATTTTGTTGATGGTCTTTAGCATTTGGTATGCTTTTATGATGGCTGGTACTGGTTGTTTCTATGTGTAGTGCCTCTTCTAGGAGCTCTTGTTAAGCAGGCCTAGTGGTGACAAAATCTCTGAGTACCTGCTTGTTCATGAAGGATTTTACTTTTCCTTCACTTATGAAGCTCAGTTTGGCTGGATATGAAATTCTGGGTTGAATTTTCTTTTCTTTAAGGATGTTGAATATTGGCCCCACTCTCTTCTGGCTTGTAGAGTCTCTGCCACGAGATCTGCTGTGAGTCTGATGGGGTTCCCTTTGTGGGTGACCCGACCTTTCTCTCTGGCTGCCCTTAGTATTTTCTCCTTCATTTCAACCCTGGTGAATCTGATGATTATGTGCCTTCGGGTTGCTCTTCTTGCTGAGTATCTTACTGGTGTTCTCTGTATTTCCTGGAGTTGAGTATTGACCTGTCTTTTTAGGTTGGGGAAATTTTCCTGGATAATATCCTGAAGAGTGTTTTCCAGCTTGGATTCATTCTCTTCATCACATTCTGGAACACCTATCAAACGTAGGTTAGGTCTCTTCACATAGTCCCACATTTCTTGGAGATTTTGTTCATTCCTTTTTGCACTTTTTAATCTAATCTTGGTTTATCGTTTTGTTTCATTGAGTTGATCTTCAACTTCTGATATTCTTTCTTCTGCTTGGTCAATTCGGCTTTTGAAACTTGTGCATGCTTCACGAAATTCTCGTGTTGTGTTTTTCAGTTCCTTCAATTCATTCATATTCCTTTCTAAGTTGTCCATTCTTGTTATCAATTCCTCGAATTTTTTTTCAAATCTTTTTTCAAGATTCTTAGTTTCTTTTCACTGATTTAGAACATGTTCTTTTAGCTCCATGAAGTTTCTCATTATCCACTTTCTGAAGTCTGATTCCATCATTTTTTCACACTCATTCTCCATCCAGCTTGTTTCCCTTGCTGGTGAGGAGTTTTGGTTCTTTGTAGGAGGTACCTGTAGCAGATGTGGAACAGTGAGGGATGATACCAGTTTCTTCTGCTGCTGTCTTTGTTCCAGAATGATGCCCACCAAATGTCAGTCTGATTAGTCCTTTTTTGGGGGTGACTCTTTGGATGTACATGGGTCAGGGAGCTTCTTAAGAAGACTGTCTGTGCTTTATAGGAGCTCCAGTGCTGAGCTGTGAGCTCCATTGTTCATTCAGTGTTTTGGGGAGATTGGTTATATCTGCTGCAATAAAACTCATAAAACACCACCCTTTTTTTTCCCCCCTTAGATGATCTGTTTCAGGGAGTTGGGGCTTTCTTTATGAGTATCTGTTGCACTGTCCTACCCCACTAGGTGGCAGTCTATTCACTATTTGCCTGCCGGGGCTCTGACCTGCTAGCACGGGTCCGCCCTGTTGCTGCTGAGCTCCCTTCTGCTGTGGAGCGCTCCCCCCTCCTGGCAGAGTCTCTCTGTTATGGCAGGTTGCCTCAGCAACGGCAGGCTGCATCAGCCCTGGATGGTGCTTCAGTGGGGGCAGATTGCGTCAGCAATGGCGGACGCCCCTCCCTCACCGTGCTGCACCGTTCTAGATGCCAGCAGCAAAACTCTCAGCCCCAAGCGTCTCCAGTCGCCGCCCTGCTTGTCCCCGTGAGAGTGGGACCCGCCGAGCCCAATCAGCCAGCTCCCTGCCTCAGGGTCCGTCCTCTCTCTCTCTCTCTCTCCCTCTCCGCAAGGTGAAAGGTCGACTCTCTCACTGGCGCCCCAGTAGCCTGCCAATAAGGCACTGGGATCCATGTGATCTCCCATGCCACTGCCCACTGCACTGGCTCAGATCACGCTTCCCAGGAAACTCCTGGTCTGGCTCACTGTCCAAGTCCCGTTCAATCAGATGGACATACCAATCTTACTTCCAAATCTCAGATTGCCAGTTTAACAGGGCACCCAGACCAATGAGTTCCATGCGGGGTCCCACTGCAGCACCAGCCAAAGTGGCCACGTGAGCCAGCTGTGTTAGCTGCCTTTACTAGTGTCTCGTGTCTCTCCCACACCTGGGACTTTCAACACTCTGTGGGCAAAAACGCTCCATCCGAGAATGCGGCTAGGACTCACCCTCTGCGCCTTCACTGAGAGCTGCAATCCTGATTTGCTTCTAAGACGCCATCTTGCGAGTCTCCCACAAAAATATTTAAGATAGATAGCATCCTGTTTCATATGGTCACACAGACAGCGCCTCACTGAGTAATGCACACCTGGGAAAGTGTTAGGAATCTACTTTATACAGCTTCTAATTTACAGCCTCAGGGAATATTGCATGCATGTGGAATACACACTAGTCTGTTTTAAATGGCCACGAAAAGCAAAGCCTGAGTGAGAAGTAGGCAAGTTTTGAATAGTCCCTAGTCTACTCCATATGCCCAAGTATTTAGAGTCAGAGTCAATTATACACACCTGTGGACGAGTCAGAAAACAATTCCATATGGACAAAGAATTTCAGAGCCTCAGTGAAAAATACATACCTGGGACTTACTCAGGACGCTGTTACATGTGGCATAAATTTCAGAGCTTCATTGAATAGGAAACACCTGTATTGTAGCCAGAAACCTGTTTCATACAGCGACATATTCAGAGCCTAACTGAGTAACATACGCATTGGGAAAAGTCAGGATTCTATTTCGTATAGCCACTCATTTAGAGGGGAATAAAAAACACATGCCTGAAGAGTATTCAGGAGTCTCTATTTTATGGCCACACATTCAGAGCTTCACAGAAGAATACAGACATATGGAAACGTCAGGAGTGTACTTTCCATGGCCACTTATTCAGAAACTCAGTGAAGAATCATATATATCTGGAAAATAATCAGGATTCTATGGTATATAGCCACTTATCCGGAGACTCACGGAATAATGCACACCTAAGGAATAGTCTCTAGACTCTTTAATATGACCCTACACCCAGCGACTCAGTGGCCAATGCAGAACTGGAAAATAGTCAAGAGGATAGAGTCAGTAGTTTATGTTATGTGGTCACTCATTCAGAATCTCACTGAAGAATACACACCTGGGTAATAATCAGAGTCCAAGTCATATGGCCACCCAATGACAGCATTACCGAATAATGCACAATGGAGCAATAGTAAGGGGTCTATTTCATGTGGCCTCTCATTCAGAGCTTCAGTGCATAATAAACAGCTTTGGAGTAGTCAGGACCCGATTTAAGGTAGCCCCAAATCAAGCGGCTCTGTGCATGATACACACACGTGTCAGAGTCAGGAGACTATTTAATATAGACACTCATAGAGAACCTTTTCGAGTACTGCACATGTGAAAAATAATCACTAGTCTCCTTCATATGGTGATTCGTTTGAAGAATCCAAAAGTAACGCACACCTGTGGAGTAAAATGGGTTCTATTTCGTAAGTCCACTCTTTCAGTGTTTTAGTGAATAGTATGTATATCTGATAAGTCAGGAATCTCTTTGCCATGGCCACCCGTTCAGGGCCTCTGTGAAGAACACTCTCCTCAAGAATTGTCAAGGTTCTTCTTCAAATTGCTACACGTTCAGAGTCTCTGTATGTAATGAACACCTGAGAAATACACCTGAGTCTCCTTTTTTTGTTTTGCCCACCTAGTCAGAGTCTCATTCAATAATACACACCGGGGGAAGAGTGAAGAGTCTACCTCATGTAGCCACTTATTTAGAGCCTCAGTGAATAATGCATACCAGGGTAATAGTCGATCAGCTTTTATACGTCCACTCATTTTGTGCCTCACTGAGTGATATACACCTGAGGAATACTCAGGATTCTATTTGGTACTACCACTCGTTGAGAACCTTGTTGAATAATTCACAATAGAGCAATAGTCAGGTGTCTATTTTATATGGTGTATCATTCAAAGTTTCAGTGAATAATGACCTTCTATGGAGTAATCAGGACGCTGTTTAAGATAGCCAAGAATTAAGTGCCTTACTGAATGATACACACCGGGGTGACAGTCGGGACTCTATTTCATATGAACTCTAGTTTTGTGTATTGCTGAGTAATACACACCTGCGGCAGTGTCAGGAGACTATTTGGTATGGACGCTCAAATGGAACCTGATTGATTAATGCACACATGGATAACAATGAGGAGTCTGTGTCATACGGCTACTCCTTCAGACAAACAGTGGATAACGCACATGTGCAGTCATTAGACGTCTGTTTCCTATGGCCCCTCTTTCACAGCCTCACTGAGTATTATGCACTTATGATAGAGCCTGGTGTCTATTTTTTATGGCCACTCATTTCGAGACTCACTAAATAATGCACATCTGCGGAATAGTCAGATGTCTCTTTCCTATGGCCACAAGTTAAGAGCCTCACTGAGGGTAGACACCTGGGGAAAAAGTCAGGATTTACCTTTAGCCGGTCATTCAGAGTCTCACTAAATAATGCGCACCTGTGCAATAGTCAGGAGACTCTTTCATGTGGCCTCTAACTCGAAGTGTCACTGAATAATGTGGTGTAGTCAGGAGTCTATTTCATGGAGACACATATTCAGAGCCTTGGTTAATAAGACGGGCCCTAGCTATGGTAAGGAATCTAATTAATATGGCCACATCTTCTGAGCCTCAATGAATAATACACACCTGGAGAATAATTGGGAGTCTATTTTCCGTGGACCTTCATTCAGCGCCTTGGTAAATAATGTACAACCGTGGAGTAAGCAGGAGTCTGTTATATTAGGACACACATTCATAGCCTTAGTGGATAATATACACGTGTGGATTAGTCAGAATTCCATTTTGCATGGACACTGACTCGTAACCTCAGTGAAAAATGCACAAATGTAAAGTACTCAGCAGTCTATTTCTTATAGACACTCATTCTTAAATTCACTTAATAACAAAAATATTTAAGATAGACAGCATCCTGTTTCATATGGTCACACAGAAAGAGCCTCACTGAGTAATGCATACCTGGGGTAGTGTTAGGTGTCTACTTTATACAGCCTCTCATTTAGAGCCTCATGGAATAATGCACACTTGTGGCATAGACACTAGTCTGTTTTATATCGCCACAAAAAGCAAAGCCTGAGAGAGTAGTACGCAACTTTGGAATAGTCAGTAGTCTATTCCATATACCAACGTGTTTAGAGTCAGAGTCAATTTTAGATGCCTGTGGATGAGTTAGAAAACAATTCCAAGTGGCCAAAGAGTTTCAGAGCCTCAGTTAATTATATATACCTGGGAAATACTCAGGACGCTGTTACATGTGGCAACAATTTCAGAGCTTCATTGAATAGGAAACACCTGTATTGTAGTCAGAATCCTGTTTCATACAGCGACATATTCAGAGCCTAAGTGAGTAACATACGGCTTGGGAAAAGTAAGGATTCTATTTCGTATAGCCACTCATTTAGATGAGAACGCAAAAACGCACGCCTGAGGAGTATTCATGAGTCACTATTTTCTGGCCACTCATTCAGAGCTTCACAGAAGAATACAGACATATGGAAACGTCAGGAGTGTACTTCACATGGTCACTTATTCAGGACCTCAGTGAAGAATAATATATATCTCGAAAATACTCAGGATTCTATGGTATATAGCCACTTATTCGGAGACTCATGGAATAATGCACACCTAAGGAATAGTCTCTGGACTCTTTGATATGACCCTACACCCAGCGATGCAGTGGCCAATGCAGAACTGGAAAATAGTTAAGAGGATAGAGTCAGTAGCTTATGTAATGTGGTCACTCCTTCAGAATCGCACTGAAGAACACACACCTGGGGAATAATCAGAGTTCAAGTCATATGGCCAACCAATGACAGCATTACTGAATAATGAACAATGGGGCAATAGTAAGGGGTCTATTTCATGTGGCTTCTCATTCAGAGCTTCAGTGCGTAATAAACAGCTGTGGAGTAGTCAGGACCCGATTTAAGGTAGCCCCAAATTAAGTGGCTCCGTGCATAATACACATACGTGTCAGAGTCAGGAGACTATTTAATATAGACACTCATACAGAACTTTTTCGAGTACTGCACATGTGGAAAATAATCACTAGTCTCCTTCATGTGGTGATTCGTTTGAAGAACCCAAAAGTAACGCACACCTGTGGAGTAAAATGGGTTCCATTTCGTAAGTCCACTCTTTCAGTGTTTTAGTGAATAGTATGTATATCTGATAAGTCAGGAATCTCTTTGCCATGGCCACCCGTTCAGGGCCTCTGTGAATAACACTCCCCTGAAGAATAGTCAAGGGTCTACTTCAAATGGCTACACGTTCAGAGTCTCTGTATGTAATGAACACCTGGGAAATACACCTGAGTCTCTTTTTTTTTGTTATACCCACGTAGTCAGAGTCTCATTCAATAATACACACTTGGGGAAAAGTGAAGAGTCTACCTCATGTAGCCACCCATTTACAGCCTCAGTGAATAATGCACACCAGGGTAATAGTCAAGCAGCTTTTATACGTCCACTCATTTTGTGCCTCAGTGAGTGACATACACCTGAGGAATACTCAAGATTCTATTTGGTACTACCACTTGTTGAGAACCTTGTTGAATAATTCACAATGGAGCAATAGTCAGGTGACTATTTTATATGGTCTATCATTCAAAGTTACAGTGAATAATGACCTTCTATGGAGTAATAAGAATGCTGTTTAAGATACCCACGAATTAAGTGCCTTCCTGAATGATACACAATTGGGTTACAATCGGGAGTCTATTACATATCAACTCTAGTTTTGTGTATTGCTGAGTAATACACACTTGGGGCTGTGTCAGGAGTCTGTTTAGTATGGACGTTCAAATGGAACCTGTTTGATTAATGCACACATGGATAACAATGAGGAGTCTGTGTCATAGGGCTACTCCTTCAGACAAACAGTGAATAATGCACATGTGGAGTAATTAGAAGTCTGTTTCTGATTGCCCCTCTTTCACAGCCTCACTGAGTATTACGCCCCTGTGATAGAGTCTGGAGTCTATCTTTTATGGCCGCTCATTCAGAAAATCACTAAATAATGCATAAATGCGAAAGCGTTAGAAGTCTCTTTTCTATGGCCACTCGTTAAGGGCCTCACTAAGTGTAAACTCCTGGAAAAAGAGTCAGAATTTACCTTTATTCCCTCATTTGGAGTCTCGCTAAATAATGCACAACTGTGGAAGAGTCAAGAGACTCTTTCATGTGGCCTCTAACTCAGAGTGTCACTGAATAATATGGTGTAATCAGGGGTCTATTTCATGGAGAAACATATTCAGAGCCTTGGGGAATAAAACAGGCCCTTGCTGTAGTAAGGAATCTAATTAATATGGCTACATTTTCTTAACCTCACTGAATAATACACACCTGGAGAATAATTGGGAGTCTATTTTTTCTGGACCTTCATTCAGAGCCTCAGTAAATAATGTACACCCGTGGAGTAGCCAGGAGTCTGTTATCTTAGGACACACATTCATAGCCTCAGTGGATAATATGCACGTGTGGATTAGTCGGGATTCCAATTTTTATGGACTCTGTATCATAATCTCAGTGAAAAATGCACAAATGTAAAGTACTCCGCAGTCTATTTCATGTAGACACTCATTCGGAGATTCACTGAATAACACAAATATTTAAGAGAGAAAGCATCCTATTTCATATGGTCACACAGGAAGAGCCTCACTGAGTAATGCACACCTGGGGAAGTATTAGGAGTCTACTTTTTACAGCCTCTCATTTACAGACTCAGGGAATAATGCACACGTGTGGAATAGACACTAGTCTATTTTATATGGCCACGGAAAGCAAAGCCTGAGTGAGTAATGTGCAAGTTTGGAAGAGTCACTAGTCTACTCCATATGCACAAGTATTTAGAGTTAGAGTCAATAATACACGCCTGTGGACTAGACAGAAGAAAATTTCATATGGCCAAAATGTTTCAGAGCCTCAGTGAATAATACATACCTGGGAAATACTCAGGACTCTATTACATGTGGCATCAATTTCAGACCTTCCTTGAATAGGAAACACCTGTATTGTAGTCAGTATCCTGTTTCATACAGCCACATATTCAGAGCCTAACTGAATAACATACACCCTGGGAAAAGTCAAGATTCTATTTTGTATAGCCACTCATTTAGAGGCGAATGTAAAAACGCACGCCTGTGTAGTATTCAAAAGTTTCTATTTTATGGCCACACTTTCAGAGCTTCACAGAATAATACAGACATATGGAAACGTCAGGAGTGTACTTCACATGTCCATTTATTCAGGGCCACAGTGGGGAAACACATATATCTGGAAAATACTCAGGATTCTAGGATATATAGCCACTTTTCCGGAGACTCACAGAATAATGCACACCTAAGGAATAGTCTGGAGACTCTGGTATGACCCTACACCCAGCGACTCAGTGGCCAATGCAGAACTGAAAAATAGTCAAGAGAATAGAGTCAGAAGTTTATGTTATGTGGTCAGTCGTTCAGAATCTCACTGAAGAATACACACCTGGGGAATAGTCAGAGTCCAAGTTATATGGCCACCCAATCACAGCATTACTGAATAATGCACAATGGGGCAATAGTAAGGAGTCTATTTCATGTGGCCTCTCATTCAGAGCTTAAGTGCATAATTAACAGCTGTGGAGTAGTCAGGACCCGATTTAATGTAGCCCCAAATTAAGCATCTCCGTGAATGATACACACACGTGTCAGAGTCAGGAGACTATTTGATATAGACACTCATACAGAACCTTTTTGAGTACTGCAAATGTGGGGAATAATCACTAGTCTGTTACATATGGTGATTCGTTTGGAGAACTCTAAAGTAACGCACACCTGTGGAGTAAAATGGGTTCTATTTTGTAAGGCCACCCTTTCAGTGTTTTAGTGAATAGTATGTATATCTGATAAGTCAGGAATCTCTTTCACATGGCCACTCGTTCAGGGCCTCTGTGAAGAATACTCCTCTCAAGAATAGTCAAGTGTCTACTTCAAATGGCTGCAAGTTCAGAGTCTCAGTATGTAATGAACACTTGGGCAATACACTTAAGTCTCTTTTTTTTATGCCCACTTAGAGTCTCATTCAATAATACACACCTGGGGAAGAGTGAAGAGTCTACCTCATGTAGCCATATATTAGAGCCTAGGAAAATAATACACACCAGGGTAATAGTTGAGGAGCTTTTTCACGGCCACTCATTTTGTGCCTCACTGAGTGATATACACCTGAGTAATAATCAGGATTCTATTTGATACTACCACTCGTTGAGAAACTTGTTGAGTAATTCACAATGGATCAATAGTCAGGTGTCGATTTTATATGGTCTATTATTCAAAGTTTCAGTGAATGGGGGACTCGCAAGATGGCGTCGTTGAAGCGACTCAGGATTCCAGCTCTCAGTGAAGGCGCAGAGGGTGAGTCATAGCCGCATTCTGGGATGGACCTTTTTTTGCCCACAGAGTGCTGAAAGTCCCAGGTGTGGGAGAGACACAGGATGCTAGTAAAGCCGGCTAATGGAGCCAGCTCGCGCAGCCACTTTGGCCGGGGCCGCAGCGGGAACCGGCACAGAACTCACTGGTCTGGGTGCCCTGTTAAACAGGCAATCTGAGATTTGGAAGGACAGATTGGCTTTTCCATCTGATTGAATGGAACTTGGACAGTGAGCCAGACCAGGAGTTTCCTGGGAAGTGTGATCTGAACAGGTGCAGTGGGCAGTGGCATGGGAGAACACAGGGATCCCAGTGCCCTATTGGCAGGCTACTGGGGCGCCAGTGAGAGAGTCTACCTTTCAGGTTGTGGAGAAAGAGAGAGAGAGAGAGAGAGAGAGAGGACGGAATCTGAGGCAGGGAGCTGGGTGATCGGCCCCGGCGGGTCCCACCTTTACAGGGACAAGCAGGGTGGTGACTGGAGGTGCTTGGGGCTGGGAGTTTGGCTGCCGGGAATTAGGATGGTGCAGCCCGGTGAGGGAGGGACGTCCGTCATTACTGACACAATCCGACCCTACTGAAATACCGCCAAGGGCTGACGCAGCCTGCCATTGCCAAGGAAACCTGCCATAACAGAGAGACTCCACCAGGATAAGAGAGTGCTCCACAGCAGAAGGGAGACCAGCAGCAACAGGGCGGACCCGCGCTAGCAGATCAGAGCCCCGGCAGGCAAATAGTGAATAGACTGCCGCCTAGTGGGGCAGGACAGTGCAACAGATACTCATAAAGAAAGCCCCAACTCCCTGAGACAGAGCACCAAAGGGGGGCAAAAGGGTGGTGTTTTATGAGTTCTATACCAGCAGACATAAACAACCTCCCAACAACGCTGAATGAACAACGGAGCTCACAGCTCAGCACTGGAGCTCCTATAAAGCACAGACTGTCTCCTCAAGCAGCTCCCTGACCCTTGTATATCCAAGGAGTCACCCCAGAAAAGGAATAATCAGACTGACATTTGGCTGGCATTATTCTGGAACAAGAACAGCAGAAGAAGAAACTGGTATCATCCCTCACTGTTCCTCAGCTGCTGCAGGTATACCCCAGAGAAGCAGGGCCTGGGGTGGACGTCAGCACTCATACAGCAGACGGGATAGACGATTAGAGGGAAAACTAAGTAACAGAAATACTTCATCATCAACAATCTCAGCGTCCACACAGAGACCCAATTGAAAACTAAGCAACCACTAAGACGACAGGCGGATAAACCCATAAAGATGGGAAGAAACCAGCGCAAAAAGGAGGAAAGCACCCGAAACCAAAACACCTCACCTCCAAAAAAGAATCAAAACTCCTCACCAGTACGGGAACAGAGCTGGACGGAGAATGAATCTGACAAAATGACGGAATCAGACTTCAGAAAGTGGATAATGAGAAACTTCAGTGAGCTAAAGGAACACGTATTAAACCAGTGCAAAGAAACTAAGAACCTTGAAAAAAGATGTGAAAAAAGATTGGAGGAATTGATGACAAGAATGGACAACTTAGAGAGGAATAAGAATAAGTTGAAGGAGCTGAAAAACACAACACGAGAACTTCGCGAAGCATGCACAAGTTTCAACAGCCGAACTGACCAAGCAGAAGAAAGAATATCAGAAGTTGAAGATCAACTCAATGAAATAAAACGAGAAACCAAGATTAAAGAAAAAAGTACAAAAAGGAATGAACAAAATCTCCAAGAAATGTGGGACTATGTGAAGAGACCCAACCTACGTTTGATAGGTGTACCAGAATGTGACGAAGAGAATGAATCCAAGCAGGAAAACACTCTTCAGGATATTATCCAGGAAAATTTCCCCAACCCAGCAAGTCAGGTCAATACTCAACTCCAGGAAATAAAGAGAACACCACAAAGATACTCCACAAGAAGAGCAACACCAAGGCACATAATCGTTAGATTCACCAGGGTTGAAACGGACGAGAAATTACTAAGGGCAGCCAGAGAGAAAGGTCGGGTCACCCACAAAGGGAAGCCCATCAGACTCACAGCAGATCTCATCGCAGAGACTCTACAAGCCAGAAGACAGTGGGGGCCAATATTCAACATCCTTAAAGAAAAGAGCATTCAACCCAGAATTTCATATCCACCCAAACTGAGCTTCATAAGTGAAGAAAAAATAAAACCCTTCACGAAAAAGCAAGTACTCATAGATTTTGTCACCACTAGGCCTGCTTTACAAGAGCTTCTGAAAGAGGCACTACAAATAGAAAGAAAAAACCAGTTCCAGCCATCCTAAAAGCATACCAAATGCTAAAGACCATCAACAAAATGAAGAATGTACATGAACCAATGGGCAAAACAGCGAGATAGCATCAAAATGGCAGTATCAAATTCACACATAACAATATTAACCCTGAATGTAAATGGGCTAAATGCACCAATAAAAAGACACAGACTGGCAAATTGGATAAAAAACCAAAACCCATCAGTATGCTGTATCCAGTAAACCCACCTCAAACCCAAAGATATACAAAGGCTAAAAATAAAAGGATGGAGGAAGATTTACCAAGAAAATGGAGAGCAAAAAAAGCAGGAGTTGCAATTCTCATCTTTGATAAAATAGACTTTAAAGCAACAAAGATCAAAAGGGACAAAGAAGGTCATTACATAATGGTAAAAGGATCGATACAACAAGAAGAGATAACGATTCTAAATATATATGGACCCAATGTAGGAGCACCCACATATATAAGGCAAGTTCTTAATGAGTTACAAAGAGACTTAGACTCTCACACAATAATAGTGGGAGACTTTAACACTCCACTGTCAATAGCAGACAGATCAACCAGACAGAAAATTAACAAGAATATCCAGGACTTGAACTCCTACCTGGAACAAGCAAATCTGATAGACATTTACAGAACTCTCCACCCCAAATCCACAGAATATACATTCTTCTCAGCACCACATCACACCTACTCCAATATTGACCACATATTTGGAAGTAAAGCACTCCTCAGCAAATGCAAAACAACGGAAATCATAACAAACAGTCTCTCAGACCATAGTGCAATCACGTTGGAACTCAGAATTCAGAAAATAACTCAGAACTGCACAGCTTCATGGAAACTGAACAACTGGCTCTTGAATGTTGATTGGATAAACAATGAAATGAAGGCAGAAATAAAGAAGTTCTTTGAAACCAACGAGAATGAAGACACAACGTACCAGAATCCCTGGGACACATTTAAAGCAGTCTGTAGAGGAAAATATATAGCCATAAGTGCCCACATGAGAAGAGTGGAGAGATCCAAAATTGACATCCTATCATCAAAATTGAAAGAGCGAGAGGAGCAAGGTCAAAAAAGCTCAAAACCTAGCTGAAGACAAGAAATAACTAAGATCAGAGCAGAACTGAAGGAGATAGAGACAAGAAAAACCCTTCAAAAAATCAATAAATCTAAGAGCTGGTTTTTCGAAAAGATCAACAAAATAGACAGACAACTAGCCAGACTGATAGAAAAGAAAAGAGAGAACGACCAAATAGAGGCAATAAAAAACGATAAAGGGGAAATCACCACAGATTCCACAGAAATTCAAACCTTCATCAGAGAATACTACAAACAACTCTATGCACACAAACTAGTAAATCAGGAAGAAATGGATAAATTCCTGGATGCCTGTGTCCTCCCAAGCCTAAACCAGGAGGAAGCCAAAACTATGAATAGACCAATAACAAGGTCAGAAGTTGAGGCAGGAATTAAGAGCCTACCACACAAAAAAAGCCCAGGTCCAGATGGGTTCACAGCTGAATTCTACCAGACACACAAAGAGGATCTGGTACCATTCCTTCTGAAACTATTCCAAATAATCCAAAAGAGGGAACCCTTGCCAAATGATTTTATGAGACCAACATCATCCTGATACCAAAACCTGGCAGAGACTCAACAAGAAAAGAAAACTTCAGGCCAATATCCAGGTTGAACATAGATGCAAAAATCTTCAATAAAATACTGGGTAATCGATTGCAACAGCACATTAAAAAACTTATCCATCATGATCAAGAAGGATTCATCCCGGGGATGCAAGGCTGGTTCAACATACGCAAGTCGATAAATGTAATTCACCACATAAACAGAAGCAAAAACAAAAACCACATGATTATCCCCATTGACGCAGAGAAGGCATTTGACAAAATTTAACAGCCCTTTATGCTAAAAACCCTCAATAAACTTGGTATTGATGGAACATATCTCAAAGTAATAAAAGCTATTTATGAGAAACTAACAGCCAATATAATACTTAATGGGCAAAAACTGGAAGCATTCCCCTTGAAATCCGGCACTAGACAAGGATGCCCAATCTCACCACTTGTATTCAACATAGTACTGGAAATTCCAGACAGAGCAATCAGGCAAGGAAAATAAATAAAGTGTATTCAAATAGGAAAAGTGGAAGCCAAATTGTCTCTATTTGCAGACGACATGATAGTATACCTAGAAGACCCCATCACCTCAGCCCAAAAGCTCCTGAAACTGATAAGCAACTTCAGCAAAGTCTCATGATATAAAATCAATGTGCAAAAATCACAGGCATTCCTATACACCAATAACAGACTTAAAGAGAACAAAATTAAGAACGAACTGCCATTCACAATTGCTACAAAGAAAATAAAATACCTAGGAATACAACTCACTAGGAATGTAAGGGACCTCTTTAAGGAAAACTACAAACACCTGCTCAACGAAATAAGAGAAGACACAAACAGATGGAGAAACATTCCGTGTTCGTGGTTAGGAAAAATCAATATTGTGAAAATGGCTATACTGCCCAAAGTAATTTAAACATTCAATGCTATCCCCATCAAACTACCTTTGAATTTATTCACAGAACTGGAAAAAGCCATCATGAATTTCATATGGAACCAAAAAAGAGCCCGCATAGCCAAGTCAATTCTAAGCAAAATGGACACAGCGGGAGGCATCACGCTTCCAGACTTCAAACTATACAACAAGGCTACAGTAATCAAAACAGCATGGTACTGGTACCAAAACAGAGATATAGACCAATGGAACAGAACAGAAACATCGGAGGCAACACAACATATCTACAATCATATCATCTTTGATAAAGCAGGCAAAAACAGGCAATGGGGAAAGGATTCCCTATTTAACAGATGGTGTTGGGAAAACTGGCTATCCATGTGCAGAAAGCAGATATTGGACCCCTTCCTGACACCTTACACTAAAATTAACTCCAGATGGATTAAACACTTAAACCTAAGACCTGACACCCTAAAAACCCTAAAAGAAAATCTAGGCAAAACCGTTCAGGACATGGGAGTAGGCAAGGACTTCATGACCAAAACACCAAAAGCATTGGCAACAAAAGCCAAAATAGAGAAATGGGACCTAATCAAACTCCACAGCTTCTGCACGGCAAAAGAAACAGTCACTAGAGTGAATCGGCAACCATCAGAATGGGAAAACAATCTTTGCAGTTTACACATCTGACAAAGGGCTGATATCCAGAATTTACAAAGAACTCAAACAGATTTACAGAAAAAACAACAAACACGCCCATTCAAAAATGGGCAAAGGATATGAACAGACACTTTACAAAGGAAGACATACATGAGGCCAACAAACATATGAAAAAGTGCTCATCATTATTGGTCATTAGAGAGAGGCAAATCAAAACCACATTGAGATATCATCTCACACCAGTTAGAATGGCGATCATTAAAAAATCTGGAGAGAGCAGATGATGGAGAGGATGTGGAGAAATAGGAACACTCTTACACTGTTGGTGGGAGTGTAAATTAGTTCAACCATTGTGTGAGACAGTGTGTGGATTCCTCAGGGACCTAGAAATAGAAATTCCATTTGACCCAGCAATCCCATTACTGGGTATCTATCCAAAAGACTATAAATCATTCTACTATAAGGACACTTGCACACGAAAGTTCATTGCAGCACTGTTTACAATAGCAAAGACCTGGAACCAACCCAAATGCCCATCGATGATAGACTCGACTGGGAAAATGTGGCACATATACCCCATGGAATATTATGCAGCAATCAAAAATGATGAGTTTGTGTCCTTTGTAAGGACATGGATGAATCTGGAGAACATCATTCTCAGCAAACTGACACAAGAACAGAAAAAGAAATACTGCATATACTCACTCATAGGTGGGTGAGAAAGATGAGAACACATGGACACAGAGAGGCGGTCTACTATACACTGGGGAGTGTTGGGGGAATGGGGGAGGGGCAGCGGGGGTGCTGGCGGGATAGCCTGGGGATGAATACCAAGTGTGTGTGAAGGGGAGGAAGGCAGCAAAGCACACTGCCATGTGTGTACCTATGCAACTATCTTGCACATTCTGCACATGTACCCCAAAACCTATAATGCAATAAAAATAAAAAAAATAAAAAATGAATTAATAATAAGTAAGTAAATAAATATTTTCAGAAAAAAAAAAGAAAGAAACCTGTTTCTAATTTCGGAATCTAAGGAGAGATTTAACTCACTTAGTTGAACGAACGCACAGAAGTACAGACTGAAGGATACGATTCTTTTGTGTTTTAGAGGCAGTTTTACTGCTGTTTCACTATATTTGGAAATTCTGCTAGAAATTCCTGTTTTCATCTTCTCCACAGAAAGCGTTTCCAAACTGCTGCAGAAACACATGAGTTTAACTCTGTAAGTTGAATGTATACATTGACAACCACTCTGTTAGATAGCTCCGTTTTGATTTTAGAAGCAGATATTTCTAATTACAGCATAGGCTCCCATTCACTCAGGAATATTTAAACGCAGCTTTTACCAGAAACGTGTTTCTAACTCCTGAATCTAAGGAGAGATTTAACTCACTTAGTTGAACAAACGCAGAGCAGGGCAGATTGAAGGATTCGTTTCTTTCGTGTTTTAGAGGCAGTTTTACTGCTATTTTTTTATATGCCGGAATTCTGCTCGAAATGCCTGTTTTGATATTCCCCACAGAAAGCATTTCCAAACTGCTGCAGAAACACATGAGGTTAACTCTGTAAGGTTAATGTACACATTGACAACCATTCTGTTAAATAGCTCCGTTTTGGTTGTAGATCCAGATATTTATCATTAAAACATATGCTCATATTCACTCAGGAATATCCAAACGGAACTATTACCAGAAATGGTTTTCTAACTCCTGAATGTAAGGAGAGATTTAACTCACTTAGTTGAACAAACGCACAGAAAGGGCGATTGAAGGATCCATATCTTTTGTGTTTTAGAGGCAGTTTTACGGCTATTTTGTTATATGTGGTAATTCTGTTAGAAATGCCTGTTTTGAGATTCTCCACAGAAAGAGTTTCCAAACTGCTGCAGAAACACATGAGTTTAACTGTGTAAGTTGAATGTACACATTGACAACCATTCTGTTAGATAGCTTCGTTATGGATTTAGAACCAGATATTTCTCATTACAGCATATACTCCCATTCACTCAAAAATATCAAAACGCAGTTTTCAATAGAAACGTGTTTCTAACTCCTGAATCTAAGGAGAGATTTAACTCACTTAGTTGAACAAACGCAAAGCAGGGCAGACTGAATGATACGATTCTTTTGTGTTTTAGAGGCAGCTTTACTGCTATTTCATTATATGCGGGAATTCTGCTAGAAATGCCTGTTTTGATATTCTCCACAGAAAGCGTTTCCAAACCGCTGCAGAAACACATGAGTTTAACTCTGTATGTTGAATGTACACATTGACAACCACTCTGTTAGATAGCTCCGTTTTGGTTTTGGAAGCAGATATTTCTAATTACAGCATAGGCTCCCATTCACTCAGGAATATTTAAACGCAGCTTTTACCAGAAACGGGTTTCTAATTCCTGAGTCTAAGGAGAGATTTAACTCACTTAGTTAAACAAAAGCACAGCAGGGCGGATGGAAGGATTTGTTTCTTTCGTGTTTTAGAGGCAGTTTTTATATGCGGGAATTCTGCTAGATATGCCTGTTTTCTGATGTTCTCCACATAAAGCGTTTCCAAACTGCTGCAGAAACACATTACTTTAACTCTGTAAGTTTAATGTACACATTGACAAGCATTCTGTTAAATTGCTCCGTTTTGGTTATAGAACCAGATATTTATCATTACAACATATGCTCCCATTCACTCAGGAATATTTAAACGCAGCTATTACCAGAAACGTGTTTCTAACTCCTGAATCTAAAGAGAGATTTAACTCAATTAGTTGAACAAACGCACAGCAGGGGCTATTGAAGGATACGTATGTTTTGTGTTTTAGAGGCAGTTTTACAGCTATTTTGTTATATGCGGTAATCCTGCTAGAAATGCCTGTTTTGAGATTCCCCACAGAAAGCGATGTCAAACTGCTGCAGAAACACATGAGTTTATCTCTGTAATTAGAATGTACACATTGACAACCATTCTGTTAGATAGCTCCATTTTGGTTTTAGAACCAGATATTTCTCATTACAGCATATGCTCCCATTCATTCAGGAATATCCAAATGCAGCCTTTACCAGAGATGTGTTTCTAAGTCCTGAATCTAAGGAGAGATTTAACTTCCTTATTTCAACAAACGCACAAGAGGGCAGATTGAAGGATACGTTACTTTTGTGTTTTAGACGAAATTTTTTCTGCTGTTTTGTTATATGCGGGAATTCTGCTAGAAATGCCTGTTTTGACATTCCCCTCAGAAAGTGTTTCTAACCTGCTGCAGAAACACATGAGTTTAACTCTGTAAGTTGAATGTACACATTGACAACCATTCTGTTAGATAACTCCGTTTTGGTTTTAGAACCAGATATTTCTCATTACAGCATATGCTTTCATTCACTCAGGAATATCCAAACGTAGTTTTTACCAGAAACGTGTTTCTAACTCCTGAATCTTAGGAGAGATTTATTTTTATTTTTATTTTTTTTTTAATTTTTATTGCATTATAGGTTTGGGGGTACATGTGCAGAACGTGCAAGATAGTTCCATAGGTACACATATGGCAGTGTGCTTTGCTGCCTTCCTCCCCTTCACCCACACTTGGTAGTCATCCCTAGGTCATTCCCCCAGCCCCCCCTGCTGTCCCTCCCCAATTCCCCCCAACAGTCCCCAGTGTATAGTAGACCGCCTCTCTGTATCCATGTGTTCTCATTTTTCTCACCCACCTATGAGTGAGTATATGCGGTATTTCTTTTTCTGTTCTTGTGTCAGTTTGCTGAGAATGATGTTCTCCAGATTCATCCATGTCCCTACAAAGGACACAAACTCATCATTTTTGATTGCTGCATAATATTCCATGGTGTATATGTGCCACATTTTCCCAGTCCAGTCTATCATCTTTGGGCACTTGGGTTGTTTCCAGGTCCTTGCTATTGTAAACAGTGCTGCAATGAAAATTCGTGTGCATGTGTCCTTATAGTAGAATGATTTATAGTCTTTTGGATAGATACCCAGTAATGGGATTGCTGGGTCAAATAGAATTTCTATTTCTAGGTCCCTGAGGAATCGCCACACTGTCTTGCACAATGGTTGAACTAATTTACACTCCCACCAACAGTGTAAGATTGTTCCTATTTCTCCACATCCTCTCCAGCATCTGCTGTCTCCAGATTTTTTAATGATCGCCATTCTAACTGGTGTGAGATGATATCACAATGTGGTATTGATTTGCATCTCTCTAATGACCAATGATGATGAGCGCTTTTTCATATGTTTGTTGGCCTCATGTATGTCTTCTTTTGTAAAGTTTCTGTTCATATCCTTTGCCCATTTTTGAATGGGCTTGTTTGTTTTTTTCCTGTAAATCTGTTTGAGTTCTTTGTAAATTCTGGATATCAGCCCTTTGTAAGATGTGTAAACTGCAAAGATTTTTTCCCATTCTGATGGTTGCCGATTCACTCTAGTGACTGTCTCTTTTGCCGTGCAGAAGCTGTGGAGTTTGATTAGGTCCCATTTTTCTATTTTGACTTCTGTTGCCAATGCTTTTGGTGTTTTGGTCATGAAGTTCTTTCCTACTCCTGTGTCCTGAATGATTTTGCCCAGATTTTCTGCTAGGGTTTTTATGGTGTCAGGTCTTACGTTTAAGTCTTTAATCCATCTGGAGTTAATTTTAGTGTAAAGTGTCACGAAGGGGTCCAGTTTCTGCTTTCTTCACATGGCTAGCCAGTTTTCCCAACACCATTTATTAAATAGGGAATCCTTTCCCCATTGCCTGTTTTTGTCTGGTTTATCAAAGATAATATGGTTGTAAATGTGTTGTGTTGCCTCTGATGCCTCTGTTCTGTTCCATTGGTCTATATCTCTGTTTTGGTACCAGTACCATGCTGTTTTGATTACTGTAGCCTTGTAGTATAGTTTGAAGTCTGGAAGCGTGATGCCTCCCGCTGTGTTCTTTTTGCTTAGAATTGACTTGGCTATGCGGGCTCTTTTTTGGTTCCATATTAAATTCATGGTGGTTTTTTCCAGTTCTGTGAAGAAATTCAATGGTAGTTTGATAGGGATAGCATTGATTGTGTAAATTACTTTGGGCAGTATAGCCATTTTCACGATATTGATTCTTCCTAACCACGAGCATGGAATGTTTCTCCATCTGTTTGTGTCCTCTCTTATTTCGTTGAGCAGTTGTTTGTAGTTTTCCTTAAAGAGGTCCCTTACATTCCTAGTGAGTTGTATTCCTAGGTATTTTATTTTCTTTTAACAATTGTGAATGGCAGTTCGTTCTTGATTTGGTTCTCTTTAAGTGTGTTATTGGTGTATAGGAATGCTTGTGATTTTTGAACATTGATTTTATATTCTGAGACTTTGCTGAAGTTGCTTATCAGTTTCAGGAGCTTTTGGGCTGAGGTGATGGGGTCTTCTAGGTATACTATCATGTCGTCTGCAAATAGAGACAATTTGGCTTCCACTTTTCCTATTTGAATACCCTTTATTTCTTTTTCTTGCCTGATTGCTCTGGCTAGAACTTCCAGTACTATGTTGAATAGAAGTGGTGAGAGAGGGCATCCTGGTCTACTGCCGGATTTCAAAGGGAATGCTTCCAGTTTTTGCCCATTCAGTATGATGTTGGCTGTTGTTTTGTCATAAATAGCTTTTATTACTTTGAGATATGTTCCATCAATACCAAGTTTATTGAGGGTTTTTAGCATAAAGGGCTGTTGAATTTTGTCAAATGCCTTCTCTGTGTCAATTGAGATAATCATGTGGTTTTTGTTTTTGCTTCTGTTTATGTGGTGAATTACATTTATAGACTTGTGTATGTTGAACCAGCCTTGCATCCCCGGGATGAATCCTACTTGATCATGATGGATAAGTTTTTTAATGTGCTGTTGCCATCGGTTTGCCAGTATTTTATTGAATATTTTTGCATCTATGTTCATCATGGATATTCGCCTGAAGTTTTCTTTTCTTGTTGAGTCTCTGCCAGGTTTTGGTATCAGGATGATATTGGTCTCATAAAATGATTTGGGAAGGGTTCCCTCTTTTTGGATTATTTGGAATAGTTTCAGGAGAGATTTAACTTGCTTTGTTGAACAAACGCACAGCAGAGCAAATTGAAGGATAACTTTCTTTTTCATTTTTGAGGCAGTTTTACTGGTATTTCGTTATATGCGGAAACTCTGGTAGAAATTCTTGTTTTGTGGTCCTCCACAGAAAGCGTGTCCAAGCTGCTGCAGAAAAACGTGAGTTTAACTTTGTAAGTTGAATGTACACACTGGCAACCATTCTGTTAGATAGCTCTGTTTTTGTTTTAGAAGCAGATATTTCTAATTACAGCTTAGACTCCCATTCACTCAGGAATATTTAAACGCAGCTTTTAACAGAAAAGTGTTTCTAACTTTTGAATCTAAGGAGAGATTTAACTCACTTAGTTGAACAAATGCAGAGCAGGGCGGATTGAAGGATTCGTTTCTTTCGTGTTTTAGAGAAAGTTTTACTGCTGTTTTATTATATGCGGTAATTCTGCTGGAAATGCCTCTTTTGAGATTCCCCACAGAGAGCAATTCCAAACTGCTGCAGAAACATATGAGTTTAACTCTGTAAGTTGAATGTACACATTGACAACCATTCTGTTAGATAGCTCCGTTTTGGTTTTAGAACCAGATATTTCTCATTACAGCATATGCTTTCATTCACTCAGGAATATCCAAACGCAGTTTTTACCAGAAACGTGTTTCTAACTCCTGAATCTAAGGAGAGATTTAACTCACTTAGTTGAACAAACGCACAGCAGGGCACATTGAAGGATACGTTTCATTTGTGTTTTAGAGGCAGTTTTACTGCTATTTCCTTATATGCGGGAATTCTGCTAGAAATGCCTGTTTTGAGATTCCCCACAGAAAGCGTTTCCAAACTGCTGCAGAAACACATGTGTTTAACTCTGTAAGTTGAATGTACACATTGACAACCATTCTGTTAGATAGCTCCGTTTTGGTTTTAGAACCAGATATTTCTTATTACAGCATATGCTCCCATTCACTCAGGAATATCCAAATGCAGCTATTACCAGAAACGTGTTTCTAACCTCTAAATCTATGGAGAGATTTAACTCACTTAGTTGAACAATCGCATAGCAGGGCAGATTGAAGGATACGTATCTTTTGAGTTTTAGAGGCAGTTTTATGGCTATTTTGTTATATACGGTAATTCTACTAGAAATGCCAGTTTTGAGATTCCCCACACAAAGCGTTTCCAAACTGCTGCAGAAACACATGAGTTTAACTCTGTAAGTTGAATGTACACATTGACAGCCATTCTGTTAGAAAGCTCTGTTTTGGTTTTAGAACCAGATATTTCTCATTAAATCATATGCTTTCATTCACTCAGAATTATCCAAACGGAGTTTTTACCAGAAACCTGTTTCTAACTCCTGAATCTTAGGAGAGATTTAACTTGCTTAGTTGAACAAATGCACAGCAGAGCAAATTGAAGGATAACTCTCTTTATCGTTTTGGAGGCAGTTTTACTGCTATTTCATTATATGCGGGAACTCTGGTAGAAATTCTTGTTTTGTGGTTCTCCACAGAAAGCGTTTCCAAGCTTCTGCAGAAACACATGAGTTTAACATTGTAAGTTGAATGTACACACTGACAACCATTCTGTTAGATAGCTCCGTTTTGGTTTTAGAAGCAGACATTTCTAATTACAGCATTGGTTCCCATTCACTCAGGAATATTTAAACGCAGCTTTTAACAGAAACGTGTTTCTAACTTTTGAATCTAAGGAGAGATTTAACTCACTTAGTTGAACAAACGCAGAGCAGGGCAGATTGAAGGATTCGTTTCTTTCGTGTTTTAGAGGCAGTTTTACTGTTATTTTGTTATATGCAGTAATTCTGCTACAAATCCCTGTTTTGATATACCCCACAGAAAGCGATTCCAAACTGCTGCAGAAACACCTGAGTTTAACTTTGTAATTTTAATGTACACATTGACAACCATTCTGTTAGATAGCTCCGTTTTGGTTTTAGAACAAGATATTTCTCATTACAGCATATACTCGCATTCACTCAAAAATATCCAACCGCAGCTTTTACAAAAAACTTGTTTCTAACTCCTGAATCTAAAGAGAGTTTTAGCTCACTTAGTTGAACAAACTCACAGCAGAGCAGATTGAAGGATACGTTTCTTCTGGGTTTTAGGAATACTTTTACTGCTGTTTTGTTATATGCGGATATTCTGCTTGAAATGCCTGTTTTGAGATCCTCCACAGAAAGCATTTCCAAACTGCCTCGTAAACAGGTGAGATTAACTCTGTACCTTGAATGTACACATTGACAACCATTTTGTTAGATAGCTCCGTTTTGGTTTAAGGACCAGATAGTTCTTAGTACAGCATGTACTCCCATTCACTCAGGAATGTCCAAACGCAGCTTTTACCCGAAACGTGTTGCTAACTCCTTAATCTAAGGATAGACTAAACTCACTTAGCTGAACAAACGCACAGCAGGGCAGATTGAAGGATACGTTTCTTTTGTGCTTTAGACGCAGTTTTACTGCTTTTTTTTATATGTGGGAATTCTCCTAGAAATGCCTGTTTTGATATTCCCCACACAAAGCTTTTCCAAACTGCTGCGGAAACACATGAGTTTAACACTGTAAGTTGAATGTACGCATTGACAGCCATTCTGTTAGATAGTTCCGTTTTAGTTTTAGAACCAGATATTTCTCATTACAGCATATGCACCCATTCACTTAGGAATATCCAAATGCAGCTATTACCAGAAACGTGTTGTAACTCCTGAGTCTAAGGAGAGATTTAACTCACTTATTAGCACAAATGCACAGCAGAGCAGATTGAAGGATAATTTTCTTCTGGGTTTTACAAACACTTTTACTGCTATTTTGTTATATGCGGGTATTCTGCTTGAAATGCCTGTTTTTAGATCCTCCTCAGAAAGCGTTTTCAAACTGCTACGTAAACAGTCGAGTTTAACTCTGTAAGTTGAATACACACATTGACAACCATTCTTTTAGATAGCTCTGTTTTGGTTTTAGAACCAGATATTTCTCATTAAAGCATGTACTCCAATACACTCTGGAATATCAAAACGCAGCTTTTACCATAAACTTGTTTCTAAATCTTGAATATAAAGAGAGATTTAACTCACTTACTTGTACAAATGCAAAGCAGAGCAGATTGAAGGATAATTTTCTTCTGGGATTTAGGAACACTTTTACTGCTATCTTGTTATATGCAGGTATTCTGCTGGAAATGCCTGTTTTGAGAAATTCCACAGAAAGCCTTTCCAAATAGCCATATAAACACGCAAGTTTAACTCTGTAGGTTGAATGCACACATTGACAACCAATCTGTTAGATAGCTCCGTTTTGGTTTGGGAACCAGATAGGTCTCATTACAGCCTGTAGTCCCATTCACTCAGGAATATCAAAACGAGGCTTTTGACAAAAACGTGTTTCTAACTCCTGAATCTAAAGAGAGATTTAACTCACTCAGTTGAACAAAAGCACGGCAGAGCAGATTGAAGGATTCATATCTTCTGTTTTTTAGGAACACATTTACTGCTATTTTGTTTTATGCAGGTATTCTGCTGAAAATGCCTTTTTTGAGATCCTCCAAAGAAAGCTTTTCCAAACTGCCGCATAAACAGGCGAGTTTTACACATATAAAGCAGTCTGTAGAGAAAAATACATAGCAATAAGTGCCCACATGAGAAGAGTGGAGAGATCCAAAATTGACACCCTATCATCAAAATTGAAAGAGCTAGAGGAGCAAGATCAAAAAAGCTCAAAACCAAGCCAAAGACAATAAATAACTAAGATCAGAGCAGAACTGAATAAGACAGAGACAAGAAAAGCACTTCAAAAAATCAATAATTCTAAGACCTGGTTTTTCGAAAAGATCAACAAAATAGACAGACCACTAGCCAGATTGATAAAAAAGGAAAGAGAGAACAACCAAATAGATGCAATACAAAACATAATGGGGAAATCACCACAGATTCCACAGAAATTCAAACCATCATCAGAGAATACCACAAACAACTCTATGCACATAAACTAGTAAACCAGGAAGACAAGAATGTATGCCTGGACGCCTGTGTCCTCCCAAGCCTAAACCAGGAGGAAGCCAAACTATGAATAGACCAATAACAAGGTCTGAAGTTGAGGCAGCAATTAAGAGCCTACCACACAAAAAAACCCCAGGTCCAGATGTGTTCACAGCTGAATTCTACCAGACACACAAAGAGGATCTGGTACCATTCTCTCTGAACCTTTCCAAAAAATCCAATAAGAGGGAACCCTTCCCAAATCATTTTATGAGAACAACATGATCCTGATACCAAAACCTGACAGAGACTCAACAAGAAAAGAAAACTTCAGGCCAATATCCATGATGAACATAGATGCAAAAATCTTCAATAAAATACTGGCAAACCGATTGCAACAGCACATTAAAAAACTTATCCATCATGAACAAGTAGGATTCATCCCGGGGATGCAAGGCTGGTTCAACATATGCAAGTCTATAAATGTAATTCACCACATAAAAGGAAGCAAAAACAAAAACCACATGATTATCTCAATTGAGGCAGAGAAGGCATTTGACAAAATTCAACAGCCCTTTATGCTAAACACCCTCAATAAACTTGGTATTGATGGAACATATCTCAAAGTAATAAAAGCCATTTACGACAAACCAACAGCCATTATCATACTGAATGGGCAAAAACTGGAAGCATTCCCTTTGAAATCTGGCACTAGAAAAAGATGCCCACTCTCACCACTCCTATTCAACATAGTACTGGAAGTTCTAGCCAGAGCAATCAGGCAAAAAAAAAAAAAAAAAAAAAAAAGAAATAAAGTGTATTCAAATAGTAAAGGTGGAAGCCAAATTGTCTCTATTTGCAGAAGACATGATAGTATACCTAGAAGATCCCGTCGCCTCAGCCCAAAAGCTCCTGCAACTGATAAGTAACTTCAGCAAAGTCACAGGATATAAAATCAATGTGCAAAAATTACAAGCATTTCTATACACCAATAACAGACTTAAAGAGAACCAAATCAACAATGAACTGCCATTCACAATTGCTACAAAGAAAATAAAATACCTAGAAATACAACTAAAAGGAATGTAAGGGACATCTTTAAGGTAAACAACAAACCACTGCTCAAAGAAATAAGAGAGGACACAAACAGATGGAGAAACATTCCATGTTCGTGGTTAGGAAGAATCAATATCGTGAAAATGGCTATACTGCCCAAAGTAATTTACACAATCAATGCTATCCCCATCAAACTACCATTGAATTTCTTCACAGAACTCGAAAAAACCACCATGAATTTCATTTGGAACCAAAAATGAGCCCGTGTAGCCAAGTCAATTCTAAGCAAAAAGAACACAGCAGGAGGCATCACACTACCAGACTTCAAACTATACTACAAGGCTACAGTAATCAAAACAGCATGGTACCGGTACCAAAACAGAGATATAGACCAATGGAACAGAACAGAAGCATCGGAGGCAAAACAAAATATCTACAACCATATAATCTTTGATAAACCAGACAAACACAAGCAATGGGGAAAGGATTCCCTATTTAATAAATGGTGTTGTGAAAACTGGCTAGCCATGTGGAGAAAGCAGACACTGGACCCCTTCCTGACACCTTACACTAAAATTAACTCCAGATGGATTAAAGACTTAAACGTAAGACCTGACACCATAAAAACCCTAGAAGAAAATCTAGGCAAAACCATTCAGGACATAGGAGTAGACAAGGACTTCATGAATAAAACACCAAAAGCATTGGCAACAAAAGCCAAAATAGACAAATGGAACCTAATCAAACTCCACAGCTTCTGCACGGCAAATGAAACAGTTACTAGAGTGAATTGGCAACCATCAGAATGGGAAAAAATCTTTGCAGTTTACACATCTGACAAACGGCTGATATATAGAATTTGCAAAGAACTCAAACAGATTTGGCTGACTCGCAAGATGGCGTCGTAGAAGCGACTCAGGAATGCAGCTCTCAGTGAAGGCGCAGAGCGTGAGTTCTAGCCACATTCTCAGATGGACCTTATTTTGCCCACAGAGCGTTGAAAGTCCCAGGTGTTGGAGAGACACGGGACGCTAGTAAAGCCGGCTAATGCAGGCGGTCCACACGGCCACTTAGGCTAGTGCTGCAATGGGACCCGGCACAGAACTCACTGGTCTGGTTGCCCTATCAAACAGCAATCTGAGATTTGGAAGGGCAGATTGGCATGTCCATCTGATTGAACAGGACATGGACAGTGAGCCAAACCAGGAGCTTCCTGGGAAGCGTGATCTGAGCCGGTGCAGTAAGCAGTGGCACGGGAGAATGCACAGATCCCAGTGCCCTATCAGCAGGCTACTGGGGCGACAGTGAAAGAGTTGACCTTTCAGCTTGCGGAGAGGGAGAGAGAGGACAGACTCTGAGGCAGGGAGCTGGGTGATTGGGCTCCAGGGGTCCCACCCTCAGGGGAACAAGCAGGGCTGTGACTGGAGGCATGTGGTGCTGAAAGTTTTGCTGCCGGAATCTAGGACGGTGCAGCCCGGTGAGGGAGGAGCGTCCGCCATCACTGAGGCAATCTGCCCCTACTGAAGTACCACACAGGGCTGACGCAGCCGGCCATTGCCGAGGCAACCTGCCATAACAGAGAGACTCCGCCAGGAAGGGGGAGTGCTCCACAGCAGAAGGGAGCCCAGCAGCAACAGGGCAGACCCGTGCTAGCAGGTCAGAGCCCTGGCAGGCAAATAGTGAATAGATTGCCTCCAAGTGGGGTAGGACAGTGCAACAGATACTCATAAAGAAAGGCGCAACTCCCTGAGACAGAGCATCTAATGGGAGAAAAAAAAAGGGTGGTGTTTTATGAGTTCTATTGCAGCAGACATAAACAACCTCCGAACAACCCTGAATGAACAATGGAGCTCACAGCTCAGCACTGGAGCTCCTATAAAGCACAAACCGTCTCGTTAAGCAGCTCCCTGACCCCTGTATATCCAAAGAGTCACCCAAAAAAAGGACTAATTAGACTGACATTTGGCGGGCATCATTCTGAAACGAAGACAGCGGAAGAAGAAACTGGTATTATTCCTCACTGTTCCACGGCTGCTACAGGTATACTCCAGACAAGCAGGGCCTGGCGTGGACGTCAGCACTCATACAGCAGAGGGGCTAGACCATTAGAAGTAAAACTAAGTAACAGAAATACTTCATCATCAAGAATCTCAGCATCCAGACAGAGACCCAATCGAAAAATCAGCAATTCCTAAGACGACAGGTGGATAAATCCATAAAGATGGGAAGAAACCAGTGCAAAAAGAAGGAAAACAACGGAAACCAAAGCACCTCACCTTCTACAAAGGAACGAAACTCCTCACCAGCAAGGGAACAAAGCTGGATGGAGAATGAGTGTAACAAAATGATGGAATCAGACTTCAGAAAGTGGATAATGAGAAACTTCATTGAGCTAAAAGAACATGTTCTAAATCAGTGCAAAGAAACTACGAACCTTGAGAAAAAGATTTGAAAAAAGATTCGAGGAATTGACAACAAGAATGGAAAACTTAGAGAGGAATATGAATGAATTGAAAGAGCTGAAAAACACAACACGAGAACTTCGTGAAGCATGCACAAGTTTCAACAGCTGAATTGACCAAGCAAAAGAAAGAATATCAGAAGTTGAGGATCAACTCAATGAAATAAAATGAGAAACCAAGATTAAAGAAAAAAGCAAAAAAAAGGAATGAACAAAATCTCCAAGAAATGTGGGACTATGTGAAGAGACCCAATCTAAGTTTGATAGGTGTACCAGAAGGTGATGAAGAGAATGAATCCAAACTAGAAAACACTCTTCAGGATATTATCCAGGAAAATTTCCCCAACCTAGCAAGACAGGTCAATACTCAATTCCAGGAAATACAGAGAACACCACAAAGATACTCCGCAAGAAGAGTAACCACAAGGCACATAATCATCAGATTCACCAGGGTAGAAATAAAAGAGAAAATACTAAGCGCAGCCAGAAAAAAAAGGTGGGGTCACCCACAAAGGGAAGCCCATCAGACTCATAGCAGATCTCTCAGCAGAGACTCTACAAGCCAGAAGAGAGTGGGGGCCAATATTCAACATCCTTAAAGAAAAGAACTTTCAACCCAGAATTTCATATCCACCCAAACTGAGCTTCATAAGTGAAGGAAAAATTAAATTCTTCATGAAAAAGCAAGTACACAGATATTTTGTCATCACTAGGCCTGCTTTACAAGAGCTCCTGAAAGAGGCACTACAAATAGAAAGAAACAACCAGTACCAGCCATCCTAAAAGCATACCAAATGCTTAAGAGCATCAACAAAATGAAGAATGTACATGAACCAACGGGCAAAACAGCCAGCTAGCATCAAAATGGCAGTATCAAATTCACACATAACAATATTAATTCTAAACTTAAATGGGCTAAATGCAACAATCTAAAGACACAGACTGGCAAATTGGATAAAAAAACGAAAACCCATCGGTGTGCTGTATCCAGGAAACCCACCTCACACGCAAAGATACACAAAGGCTCAAAATAAAAGGATGGAGAAAGATTTACCAAGCAAATGGAGAGCAAAAGAAAGCAGGAGTTGCAATTCTCGTCTCTGATAAAATAGACTTTAAAGCAACAAAGATCAAAAGGGACAAAGAAGGTCATTACATAATGGTAAAAGAATCAATACAACAAGAAGCGCTAACGATTCTAAATATATATGGACCCAATGCAAGAGCACCCAGATATATAAGGCAAATTCTTAATGACTTACAAAGAGACTTAGACTCCCACACAATAATAGTGGGAGACTTTAACACTCCACTGTCAATAGCAGAGAGATCAACCAGACAGAAAATTAACAAGGATATTCAGGACTTGAACTCAGACCTGGAACAAGCAAACCTGATAAACATTTACAGAACTCTCCACCCCAAATCCACAGAATATACATTCTTCTCAGCACCACATCACACCTACTACAAAATTGACCACATAATTGAAAGTAAAGCACTCCTCAGCAAATGCAAAACAACTGAAATCATAACAAACAGTCTCTCAGACCATAGTGCAATCAAGTTGGAACTCAGAATTCAGAAAATAACTCAGAACTGCACAGCTTCATGGAAACTGAACAACTGGCTCTTGAATGATGAATGGATAAACAATGAAATGAAGGCAGAAATAAAGAACTTCTTTGAAACCAATGAAAATGAAGACACAACGTACCAGAATCTCTGGGAAACATTAAAAGCAGTCTGTAGAGGAAAATATATAGCAATAAGTGCCCACATGAGAAGAGTGCAGAGATCCAAAATGGACACCCTATCATCAAAATTGAAAGAGCTAGAGGAGCAAGATCAAAAAAGCTCAAAACCTAGCCGAAGACAAGAAATAACTAAGATCAGAGCAGAACTGAAGGAGATAGAGACAAGAAAAACCCTTCAAAAAATCAATGAATCTAAGAGCTGTTTTCTCGAAAAGATCAACAAAATAGAGAGACCACTAGCCAGACTGATAAAAAAGAAAAGAGAGAACAACCAAATGGATGCAATAAAAAATGATAAAGGGGAAATCACCACAGATTCCACAGAAATTCAAACCATCATCAGAGAATACTACAAACAACTCTATGCACATAAACTAGTAAATCAGGAAGAATTTGATAAATTCCTGGATGCCTATATTCCCCCAAGCCTAAACCAGGAGGAAGCCAAAACTATGAAAAGACCAATAACAAGGTCTGAAGTTGAGGCAGCAATTAAGAGCCTACCACACAAAAGAAAAACCCAGTTCCAGATGGGTTAACAGCTAAATTCTACCAGACACACAAAGAGGATCTGGTACCATTCCTTCTGAAACTATTCCAAATAATCCAAAAAGAGGAATCCATTCCCAAATCATTTTATGAGACCAACATCATCCTGGTACCAAAACCTGACAGCGACTCAACAAGAAAAGACAACTTCAGGTCAATATCCATGATGAACATAGATGCAAAAATCTTCAATAAAATACTGGCAAACCCATTGCAACAGCACATTAAAAAACTTATCCATCATGATCAAGTAGGATTCATTTTGGGGATGCAAGGCTGGTTCAACATACGCAAGACTATAAATGTAATTCACCACATAAACAGAAGCAAAAACAAAAACCACATGATTATCTCAATTGAGGCAGAGAAGGCATTTGACAAATTCAACAGCCCTTTTTGCTAAAAACCCTCAATAAACTTGGTATTGATGGAACATATCTCAAAGAAATAAAAGCTATTTACAACAAACCAACAGCCAATATCATACTTAATGGGCAAAAACTGGAATCATTCCCTTTGAAATCTTGCACTAGACAAGGATGCACTCTCTCACCACTCCTATTAAACATAGTACTGGAAGTTCTAGCCAGAGCACTCAGGCAAGAAAAGGAAATAAAGGGTATTCAAATAGGAAAGGTGGAAGCCAAATTGTCTCTATTTGCAGACGACATGATAGTATACCGAGAAGACCCCATCACCTCAGACCAAAAGCTCCTGAAACTGATAAGCAACTTCAGCAAAGTCTCAGGATATAAAATCAATGTGCAAAAGTGACAAGCATTCCTATACACCAATAACAGACTTAAAGGGAACCAAATCAAGAACAAACTGCTATTCACAATTGCTACAAAGAAAATAAAATACCTAGGAATACAACTCACAAGGAATGTAAGAAATCTCTTTAAGGGAAACTACAAAGCACTGCTCAACGAAATAAGAGAGGACACAAACAGATGGAGAAACATTCCATGTTCGTGGTTAGGATCAATATCGTGAAAATGGCTATACTGCCCAAAGTAATTTACACAATCAATGCTATCCCCATCAAACTACCATTGAATTTCTTCACAGAACTGGAAAAAACCACCATGAACTTCATATGGAACCAAAAGAGAGCCCGCATAGCCAAGTCAATTCTAAGCAAAAAGAACACAGCGGGAAGCATCACGCTACCAGACTTCAAACTATACTACAAGGCTACAGTAATCAAAACAGTACGGTACCAGTACCAAAACAGAGATATAGACCAATGGAACAGAACAGAAGCATCGGAGGCAAAACAAAATATCTACAACCACATAATCTTTGATAAACCAGACAAACACAAGCAATGGGGAAAGGATTCCCTATTTAATAAATGGTGTTGGGAAAACTGGCTAGCCATGTGAAGAAAGCAGACACTGGACCCCTTCCTGACACCTTACACTAAAATTAACTCCAGATGGATTAAAGACTTAAACGTAAGACCTGACACCATAAAAACCCTAGAAGAAAATCTAGGCAAAACCATTCAGGACATAGGAGTAGGCAAGGACTTCATGAATAAAACACCAAAAGCATTGGCAACAAAAGCCAAAATAGACAAATGGGACCTAATCAAACTCCACAGCTTCTGCACGGCAAAAGAAACAGTCACTAGAGTGGATCGGCAACCATCAGAATGGGAAAAAATCTTTGCAGTTTACACATCTGACAAAGGGCTGATATCCAGAATTTGCAAAGAACTCAAACAGATTTACAGGAAGAAAACAAACAAGCCCATTCAAAAATGGGCAAAGGATATGAACAGACACTTTTCAAAAGAAGACATACATGAGGCCAACAAACATATGAAAAAATGCTCATCATCACTGGTCATTAGAGAGATGCAAATCAAAGCCACATTGAGATACCATCTCACGCCAGTTAGAATGGTGATCATTAAAAAATCCGGAGACAGCAGGTGCTGGAGAGGATGTGGAGAAATAGGAACACTCTTACACTGTTGGTGGGAGTGTAAATTAGTTCAACCATTGTGGAAGACAGTGTGGCAATTCCTCAGGAACCTAGAAATAGAAATTCCATTTGACCCAGCAATTCCATTACTGGGTATATATCCAATGGACTATAAATCATTCTACTATAAGGACACATGCACACCAATGTTCATTGCAGCACTGTTTACAATAGCAAAGAACTGGAACCAACCAAAATGCCCAGTGATGATAGACTGGACTGGGAAAATATGGCACAGATACACCATGGAATATTATGCAGCAATAAAAAATGATGAGTTTGTGTCCTTTGTACGAACATGGATGAATCTGGAGAACATCATTCTCAGCAAACTGACACAAGAACAGAAAAGGAAATACCACATATACTCACTCATATGTGGGTGAGAAAAATGAGAACACATGGACACAGAGAAGCGGTCTACTATACAATGGGGTCTATTGGGGGGAATTGGGGAGGGACAGCGGGGGGGCTGGGGAGGGATAGCCTGGGGATGAATGCCAAGTGTGGGTGAAGGGGAGAAACGCAGCAAAACACACTGCCATGTGTGTACCTATGCAACTTATCTTGCACATTCTGCACATGTACCCCAAACCCTATAATGCAGTAAAAATTAAATAAAAAAAACAGGCGAGTTTATCTCTGTAAGTTGAATGCACACATTGACAGCCATTCTGATAGATAGCTCCGTTTTGATTTTAGAACCAGATAGTTCTCATTACAGCATGTACTCTCATTCATTCAGGAATATCCAAACGCACCTTTTCCAAGAAACGTGTTTCTAACTTCTGAATGGAAAGAGAGATTTAACTGACTTAGTTGAACAAACACACAGCAGAGCAGATTGAAGAGCACGTTTCTTCTGGGTTTTAGGGACACTTTTACTGCTATTTTGTTATATGCGGGTATTCTGCTGGAAATGCCTGTTTTGAGATCCTACACAGAAAGCGTTCCAAACTGCCGCATAAACAGGCGAGATTAACTCTGTAACTTGAATGTACACATTGACAACCATTCTGTTAGATACCTTCGTTTTGGTTTAAGAACCAGATATGTCTCATTACAGCATGTAGTCCCTTTCACTTAGGAATATCCAAACGCAGCTTTTACCAGAAACGTGTTTCTAACTGCTGAATCTAAAGAGAGATTTAACTGACTTAGTTGAAGAAACACACAGCAGAGCAGATTGAAGGATACGATTTTTCTGGCTTTTATGAACAGTTTTAGTGCTATTTTGTTATATGCAAGTATTCTGCTGGAAATGCCTGTTTTGAGATCTTTCACAGAAAGCCTTTCCAAACTGCCACATAAACGCGCAAGTTTACCTCTGTAAGTTGAATGCATACATTGACAACAATTCTGTTAGATAGCTTTCTTTTGGTTTTTGAACCAGGTAGTTCTCATTACAGCCTGTACTCCCATTCACGCAGGAATATCCAAATGCAGCTTTTACCAGAAACGTGTTTCTAACTCCTGAATCTAAAGAGAGATTTAACTCACTTAGTTGAACAAACGCACAGCAGAGCAGACTGAAAGATACGTTTCTTCTGGCTTTTAGGAAAATTTTACTGCTATTTTGTTATGTGCGGGTATTCTGCTGGAAATTCCTGTTTTGAGATCCTCCACAGAAAGCGTTTCCAAACTGCCGCATAAACCCACGAGTTTACATCTGTAAGTTGAATGCACACATTGACAACTATTCTTTTAGATAGATCCGTTTTGGTTTTAGAACCAGATAGTTCCTATTACAGCATACACTCCCATTCACTCAGGAATATCAAAACACAGCTTTTACCAGAAACTTGTTTCAAACTCCTGAATATAAAAAGAGATTTAACTCACTTAGTTGAACAAACGCACAGCAGAGCAGATTGAAGGATACGTTTCTTCTGGGTTTTAGGAACACTTTTACTGCTATTTTGTTATATGCGGGTATTCTGCTGGAAATGCCTGTTTTGAGATCCTACACAGAAAGCGTTTCCAAATTGCTGCATAAACAGGTGAGTTTAACTCTGTAAGTTGAATGCACACGTTGACAACCATTTTGTTAGATAGCTCCGTTTTGGTTTTAGAACCAGATAGTTGTCATTACAGCATTTACTCCCATTCACTCAGGAATATCCAAACGCAGCTTTTACCAGAAACGTGTTTCTAACTCCTGAATCTAAAGAGAGATTGAACTGACTTACTTGAACTAACGCATGTCAGAGCAGATTGAAGGATTCGTTTCTTCTGTTTTTTTAGGGACACTTTTACTGCTATTTTGTCATATGCGGGTATTCTGCTGGAAATGCCTTTTTTGAGATCCTCAAAAGAAAGCTTTTCCAAACTGCCGCATAAGCAGGCAAGTATATCTCTGTAAATTGAATGCACACATTGACAGCCATTCTGTTAGATAGCTCCGTTTTGGTTTCAGAACCAGATAGTTCTCATTACACCATGTACTCTAATTCATTCAGGAATACCCAAACGCAGCTTTTCCAAGAAACGTATTTCTAACTCCTGAATGGAAAGAGAGATTTAATTCACTTAGTTGAACAAACGCACGGCAGAGCAGATTGAAGGATACGTTTCTTCTGGGTTTTAGAAACACTTTTACTGCTACTTTGTTATATGCGGGTATTCTGCTTGAAATGACTGTTTTGAGATCCTACACAGAAAGCGTTTCCAAACTGCTGCATAAACAGGTGAGATTAACTCTGTAACTTGAATGTACACATTGACAACCATTCTGTTAGAAAGCTCCGTCTTGGTTTAAGAACCAGATAGGTCTCATTACACCATGTACTCCCTTTCACATAGGAATATCCAAACGCAGCTTTTACCAGAAACGTGTTTCTAACTCCTGAATCTAAAGAGAGATTTAACCGACTTAGTTGAAGAAACGCACAGCAGAGCAGATTGCAGGACACGTTTCTTCTGGTTTTATGAACAGTTTAAGTGCTATTTTATTATATGCGACTATTCTACTGGAAATGCCTGTTTTGAGATCCTCCACAGAAAGCGTTTGCAAACTTCAGCATAAACAGGCGAGATTAACTTTGTATGTTGAATGTACACATTGACAACCATTCTGTTAGATAGCTCCGTTTTGGTTTTAGAACCAGATAGTTCTCATTACAGCATATGCTTCCATTCACTCAGGATTATCCAAAGGCAGCTTTTACCAGAAACGTGTTTCTAACTCCTGAATCTAAGGAGAGATTTATCTCACTTAGTTGAAAAAACGCACAGCAGGGCAGATTGAAGGATACATTTCTTTTATGCTTTAGAGGCAGTTTAACTGCTATTTTGTTATATGCAGAAATTCTGCTGAAAATGCCGGTTTTGAGATTTCCTACAGAAAGCGTTTCCAAACTGCTGCAGAAACACATGAATTTATTTATTTATTTTTTGTCCAAACTTATTGTACCGTTTTATTTATTTTTTTTTAATTTTTATTGCATTATAGGCTTTTTTTTTTTTCTGGAGGTCTACATAACCGATGGTGGAAACGTAGCAAATTTATTATTGTGGGTTACAGCTTTTACACCTTTTTTCTTGTTTACAGTTACTTTATCTCACAAAGAAAGGGTAAACAGAGGCTCCTGAAAATAGCTCACAAAGTTTATGTAAAAAAAAGGGTAAACACAATAGTTATCAGAGGCTTGTGAAAATAGCTCACAAAGAAGTTTATGCAAAGAAAGGGTAAACAGAATATTTATCAGAGGCTTGTGAAAATAACTCAAAAAGAAGTTTATGTTTTTCAAAGATGCCTTTAAGGTGACTTGTTAATCCTGTTTTCCATCAGGGGGTGGAACAAAGACTTAGATCCAAGGAAAATATGGGCAGGGGTCTTTGCTCCTCTTAGGCATCTCAATTGCAGCAAGTTTTATTGCTTACACAGAAACTGATGGGGACATGAAGACATATAGCACAATGTCCTCACAAACTGCACACCTTTGCTTTGCATTCTGTTTTAGCCTCAGTGACTCAGCTCGTGGCCTTTGTCTCAGTTCAACAGCCCTCGGATGGGGGAGTGCAGATAGGTCCGGCAGCCAAGATGGGGCGAGTCATGCTAGCTGTCTCAAGCCCTTGGCGCGAACACTACACATCTCCCTCTTTTTTATTTTGCAAATGAAGTGCAAGCACCTTCAGTTGCATTTCTCGGAGGGGGGAGAATAGGAGACAGAAGACACATGGCAGGCACATTAGCAATATAAGAACACAAGCAGCAATGGCAAGCAGAGATGAAAAGGAAGGGAGATGAAATTGATTTATCCAAGAGGACAGGGCATCAACAAAACTGTGAGCAATAAAATCATCATCAGGTAGTTGTGACCGAGAAAGGTCAGTGGCCGAAATTTCTTTCTGCAAACGTGAGATGTCAAGAGAAAGATTGTTATGAGACCAGATGCCCTGTACATGGGCCTTAATAAGTGGCCACTGCCACTGGGAATCATTGTAAGGAGCACTGGTAACACACATATACTTATAGTGAGCATGACAGCAGAGTGAAAGTCGATTTTGTAAGTTATACACTTTGTCCCCCAAGATGGTTACGGTTTGTTCTAAGGCATTCAGTTTAGCTTCTAATTTATCATCAATAGACATTTGAGATCCCATAACAATAGAGACATTTTTGGCTAAATGATTCACATATACAGCAGTATTAACGGATTTTGAAAATGGCTAGTATGGCTAAAGATGCATTATAGGTTTTGGGGTACATGTGCAGAACGTGCAAGATAGTTGCATAGGTACACACATGGCAGTGTGTTTTGATGCCTTCCTCCCCCTCACCCACACTTGGTATTCATCCCCAGGCTATCCCCCCAGCCCCGCCCGCTGTCCCTCCCCCATTTCCCCCAACAGTCCCCAGTGTATAGCAGACCACCTCTCTGTGTCCATGTGTTCTCATTTTTCTCACCCACCTATGAGTGAGTATATGCAGTATTTCTTTTTCTGTTCTTGTGTCAGTTTGCTGAGAATGATGTTCTCCAGATTCATCCATGTCCTTACAAAGGACACAAACTCATCATTTTTGATTGCTGCATAATATTCCATGGTGTATATGTGCCACATTTTCCCAGTCCAGGCTATCATCGATGGGCATTTGGGTTGGTTCCAGGTCTTTGATATTGTAAACAGTGCTGCAATGAACATTCGTGTGCATGTGTCCTTACAGTAGAACGATTTATAGTCTTTTGGATAGATACCCAGTAATGGGATTGCTGGGTCAAATGGAATTTCTATTTCTAGGTCCCTGAGGAATCGCCACACTGTCTTCCACAACGGTTGAACTAATTTACACTCCCACCAACAGTGTAAGATTGTTCCTATTTCTCCACATCCTCTCCAGCATCTGCTGTCTCCAGATTTTTTAATGATCGCCATTCTAACTGGTGTGAGATGATATCACAATGTGGTATTGATTTGCATCTCTCTAATGACCAATGATGATGAGCGCTTTTTCATATGTTTGTTGGCCTCATGTATGTCTTCTTTTGTAAAGTTTCTGTTCATATCCTTTGCCCATTTTTGAATGGGCTTGTTTGTTTGTTTTTTCTGTAAATCTGTTTGAGTTCTTTGTAAATTCTGGATATCAGCCCTTTGTCAGATGTGTAAACTGCAAAGATTTTTTCCCATTCTGATGGTTGCCGATTCACTCTAGTGACTGTTTCTTTTGCCGTGCAGAAGCTGTGGAGTTTGATTAGGTCCCATTTGTCTATTTTGGCTTTTGTTGCCAATGATTTTGGTGTTTTGTTCATGAAGTCCTTGCCTACTCCTATGTTCTGAACGGTTTTGCCTAGATTTGATTTTCTTCTAGGGTATTTATGGTGTCAGGTCTTACGTTTAAGTCTTTAATCCATCTGGAGTTAATTTTAGTGTAAGGTGTCAGAAAGGGGTCCAGTTTCTGCTTTCTGCACATGGCTAGCCAGTTTTCCCAACACCATCTATTAAATAGGGAATCCTTTGCCCATTGCCTGTTTTTGTCTGGTTTATCAAAGATGATATGGTTGTAGATATGTTGTGTTGCCTCTGATGTTTCTGTTCTGTTCTATTGGTCTATATCTCTGTTTTGGTACCAGTAACATGCTGTTTTGATTACTGTAGCCTTGTAGTATAGTTTGAAGTCTGGTAGCGTGATGCCTCCCGCTGTGTTCTTTTTGCTTAGAATTGACTTGGCTATGCGGGCTCTTTTTTGGTTCCATATGAAATTCATGGTGGTTTTTTCCAGTTCTGTGAAGAAATTCAATGGTAGTTTGATGGGGATAGCATTGAATGTGTAAATTACTTTGGGCAGTATAGCCATTTTCACAATATTGATTCTTCCTAACCACGAACATGGAATGTTTCTCCATCTGTTTGAAACACATGAATTTTACTCTGTAAGTTGAATGTACACATTGACAACCATTCTGTTAGATAGCTCCGTTTTGGTTTTAGAACCAGATATTTCTCATTACAGCATATGCTCCCTTTCACTGAGTAATATCCAAATGCAGCTTTTACCAGAAACGTGTTTCTAACTCCTGAATCTAAGGAGAGATTTAACTCACTTAGTTTAACAAACGCACAGCAGTGCAAGTGAAGGATACGTTTCTTTTCTCTTTTAGACGCAGTTTTACTGCTTTTTTGTTATATGAGGGAATTTTGCTAGAAATGCCTGTTTTGAGATTCCCCTCAGAAAGCGTTTCCAAACTGCTGCAGAAACACATGAGTTTAACTCTGTAAGTTGAATATACACATTGACCACCATTCTGTTAGATAGCTCCGTTTTGGTTTTGGAACCAGATATTTCTCATTACAGCATATGTTCCCATTCATTCAGGAATATCCAAACGAAGCTTATTCCAGAAACATGTTTCTAACTCCTGAATCTAAGGAGAGATTTAAATCACTCAGTTGAACAAACGCACACGAGGGCAGATTGACGGATACCTTTCTTTTGTGTTTTAGAGGCAGTTTTACTGTTATTTTGTTTTATGAGGAAATTCTGCTAGATATGCCCGTTTTGAGATTTTCCACAGAAAGCGTTTTCAAACTGCTGCAGAAACACATGAATTTAACTCTGTAAGTTGAATGTACACATTGACAACCATTCTGTTAGATAACTCCGTTTTGGTTTTAGAACCAGATATTTCTCATTACAGCATATGCTCCCATTCACTAAGGAATATCCAAACGCAGCTTTTACCAGAAAAGTGTTTCTAACTCCTGAATCTAAGGAGAGATTTATCTCACTTAGATGAAAAAACGCACAGCAGGGCAGATGGAAGGATACGTTTCTTTTATGCTGTAGAGGCAGTTAAACTGCTATTTTGTTGTATTCGGGAATTCTGCTGGAAATGCCTGTTTTGAGATTCCCCAAAGAAAGCCTTTCCAAACTGCTGCAGAAACACATGAGTTTAACTCTGTAAGTTGAATGTACACATTGACAACCATTCTGTTAGATAGCTCTGTTTTGGTTTTAGAACCAGATAGTTTTCTTTACAGCATGTACTCCCATTCACTAAGGAATATCCAAACGCAGCATTTACCAGAAACGTTTTTCTATTTCCTGAATCTAAAGAGAGATTTAACTCACTTAGTTGAAGAAACGCAAACCAAATCAGATTGAAGGATACGATTCTTCTTGGTTTTATGAACACTGTTACTGCTATTTTCTTATATGTGGGTATTCTGCTGGAAATGCCTGTTTTGAGATTCTCCACAGAAACCATTTCCAACCTGCCGCATAAACACACGAGTTTAACTCTGAAAGTTGAATGTACACATGGACAACCATTCTGTAAGAAAGCTCCGTTTTGGTTTTAGAACCAGATAGTTCTCATTACAGCATGTACTCCCATTCACTCAGGAATAACCAATCACAGCTTTTACCAGAAACATGTTTCTAACTCCTGAATCTAAACAGAGATTTAACTCACTTAGATGAACAATCCACAGCAGAGCAGATTGAAGGATACATTTCTTTTCTGTTTTAGACGCAGTTTTACTGCTATTTTGTTATATGCGGGAATTCTACTAGAAATGCCTGTTTTGAGATTCCCCACAGAAAGCGCTTCCAAACTGCGGCAGAAACACATGAGTTTAACTCTGTAAGTTGAATGTACACATTGACAACCATTCTTTTAGATAGCTCCGTTTTGGTTTTAGAACCACATATTTCTCATTACAGCATATGCTCCCATTCACTCAGGAATATCCAGACGCAGCTTATTCCAGAAACGTGTTTCTAATTCCTGAATCTAAGGAGAGATTTCACTCACTCAGTTGAACAAACGCACAGGAGGGCAGATTGACGGATACGTTTCTTTTGTGATTTAGAGGCAGTTTAACTGCTATTTTGTTATATGTGGGAATTCTGCTGGAAATGCCTGTTTTGAGATTCCCCAAAAAATGCGTTTCCAAACTGCTGCAGAAACACATGAATTTAAATCTGTAAGTTGAATGTACACATTGACAGGCATTCTGTTAGATAGCTTTGTTTTGGTTTTAGAACCAGATATTTCTCATTACAGCATATGCTCCCATTCACTCAGAAATATCTTAACGCAGCTTTTACCAGAAACGTGTTTCTAACTCCGGAATCTAAGGAGAGATTAATCTCACTTAGTTAAAAAAACGCACAGCAGGGCAAATTGAAGGATAGGCTTCTTTTATGCTTTAGAGGCAGTTTAACTGCTTTTTTGTTATATGCGGGAATTCTGCTGGAAATGTCTTTTTTTAAAAAATTTTCATTGCATTATAGGTTTTGGGGTACATGTGCAGAACGTGCAAGATAGTTCCATAGGTACACACATGGCAGTGTGTTTTGCTGCCTTCCTCCCCTTAACACACACTTGGCATTCATACCCAGGCTATCCCCCACAACCCCCCCGCTGTCCCTCCCCCATTTCCCCCAACAGTCCCCAGTGTATAGTAGACCACCTCTCTGTGTCCATGTGTTCTCATTTTTCTCACCCACCTATGAGTGAGTATATGCAGTATTTCTTTTTCTGTTCTTGTGTCAGTTTGCTGAGAATGATGTTCTCCAGATTCATCCATGTCCTTACAAAAAACACAAACTCATCATTTTTGATTGCTGCATAATATTCCATGGTGTATATGTGCCACATTTTCCCAGTCCAGTCTATCATCGATGGGCATTTGGGTTGGTTCCAGGTCTTTGCTATTGTAAACAGTGTTTCAATGAATATTCGTGTTCATGTGTCCTTATAGTAGAACGATTTATAGGCTATTGGATAGATACCCAGTAATGGGATTGCTGAGTCAAATGGAATTTCTATTTCTAGGTCGCTGAGGAATCGCCACACTGTCTTCCACAATGACTGAACTAATTTACACTCCCACCAACAGTGTAAGAGTGTTCCTATTTCTCCACATCCTCTCCAGCATCTGCTGTCTCCAGATTTTTTAATGATCGCCATTCTAACTGGTGTGAGATGGTATCTCAATGTGGTTTTGATTTGCATCTCTCTAATGACCAATGATGATGAGCACTTTTTCATATGTTTGTTGGCCTCATGTATGTCTTCTTTTGTAAAGTTTCTGTTCATATCCTTTTTCCACTTTTGAATGGGCTTGTTTGTTTTTTTCGGTAAATCTGTTTGAGTTCTTTGTAAATTCTGGATATCAGCCCTTTGTCAGATGTGTAAACTGCAAAGATTTTTTCCCATTCTGATGGTTGCCAATTCACTCTAGTGACTGTTTCTTTTGCCGTGCAGAAGCTGTGGAGTTTGATTAGGTCCCATTTGTCTATTTTGGCTTTTGTTGCCAATGCTTTTGGTGTTATGTTCATGAAGTCCTTGCCTACTCCTATGTCCTGAACTGTATTGCATAAATTTTCTTCTAGGTTTTTTATGGTGTCAGGTCTTACGTTTAAGTCTTTAATCCATCTGGAGTTAATTTTAGTGTAAGGTGTCAGAAAGGGGTCCAGTTTCTGCTTTCTGCACATGGCTAGCCAGTATTCCCAACACCATTTATTAAATAGGGAATCCTTTCCCCATTGCCTGTTTTTGTCTGCTTTATCGAAGATGACATGGTTGTAGATACGTTGTGTTGTCTCTGATGTTTCTGTTCTGTTCCATTGGTCTATATCTCTGTTTTGGTACCAGTACCATGCTGTTTTGATTACTGTAGCCTTGTAGTATAGTTTGAAGTCTGGTAGCGTGATGCCTCCCGTTGTGTTCTTTTTGCTTAGAATTGACTTGGCTATGCGGGCTCTTTTTTGGTTCCATATAAAATTCATGGTGTTTTTTTCCAGTTCTGTGAAGAAATTCAAAGGTAGTTTGATGGGGATAGCATTGATTGTGTAAATTACTTTGGGCAGTATAGCCATTTTCACAATATTGATTTTTCCTAACCACGAACATGGAATGTTTCTCCATCTGTTTGTGTCCTCTCTTATTTCGTTGAACAGGTATTTGTAGTTTTCCTTAAAGAGGTCCCTTACATTCCTAGTGAGTTGTATTCCCAGGCATTTTATTTTCTTTGTAGCAATTGTGAATGGCAGTTCGTTCTTAATTTGGTTCTCTTTAAGTCTGTTATTGGTGTATAGGAATCCTTGTGATTTTTGCAAATTGATTTTATATCCTGAGACTTTGCTGAAGTTGCTTATCAGTTTCAGGAGCTTTTGGGCTGAGGTGATGGGGTCTTCTAGTTATACTATCATGTCGTCTGCAAATAGAGACAATTTGTCTTCCACCTTTCCTATTTGAATACCCTTTATTTCTTTTTCTTGCCTGATTGCTCTCGCTAGAACTTCCAGTACTATTTTGAATAGAAGTGGTGAGAGAGGGCATCCTTGTCTATTGCCCGATTTCAAAGGTAATGCTTCCAGTTTTTGCCCATTAAATATGATATTGGCTCTTGGTTTGTCGTAAATAGCTTTTATTACTTTGAGATATGTTCCATCAATACCAAGTTTATTGAGGGTTTTTAGCATAAAGGGCTGTTGAATTTTGTCAATTGCCTTCTCTACGTCAATTGAGATAATCATGTGGTTTTTGTTTTTGCTTCTGTTTATGTGGTGAATTACATTTATACACTTGCCTATGTTGAACCAGCCTTGCATTCCCGGGATGAATCCTACTTGATCATGATGGATAAGTTTTTTAATGTGCTGTTCCCATTGATTTGCCAGTATTTTATTGAAGATTTTTGCATCCATGTTCATCACATTGGTCTGAAGTTTTCTTGTTGAGTCTCTGCCAGGTTTTGGTATCTGGATGATGTTGGTCTCATAAAATCATTTGGGAAGGGTTCCCTCTTTTTGGATTATTTGGAATAGTTTCAGAAGGAATGGTACCAGATCCTCTTTGTGTGTCTGGTGGAATTCAGCTGTGAACCCATCTGGACCTGGGCTTTTATTGTGTGGTAGGCTCTTAATTGCTGCCTCAACTTCCTACCTTGTTTTTGGTCTATTCATAGTTTTGGCTTCCTCCTTGTTTAGGCTTGGGAGGACACAGGCATCCAGGAATTTATCCATTTCTTCCTGATTTACTAGTTTGTGTGCATAGAGTTGTTTGTAGTATTCTCTGATGATGGTTTGAATTTCTATGGACTCTGTGGTGATTTCCCCTTTATCGTTTTTTATTGCATCTATTTGGTTGTTCTCTGTTTTCTATTTTATCAGTCTGGCTAGTGGTCTGTCTATGTTTTTGATCTTTTCGAAAAACCAGCTCTTTGTTTCATTACTTTTTTTAAGGGATTTATTGTCTCTCTCTCCTTTAGTTCTGCTCTGATCTTAGTTGTTTCTTGTCTTCCGCTAGGTTTTGAGCTTTTTTGATCTTGCTCCTCTAGCTCTTTCAATTTTGATGATAGGGTGTCAATTTTGGATCTCTCCACTCTTCTCATGTGGGCACTTATTGCTGTATATTTTCCTCTACAGACTGCTTTTAGTGTGTCCCAGAGATTCTGGTACGTTGTGTCTTTGTTCTCATTGGTTTCAAAGAACTTTTTTATTTTTGCCTTCATTTCTTTGTTTATCCAATCAACATTCAAGAACCAGTTGTTCGGTTTCCATGAAGCTGTGTGGTTTTGATTTATTTTCTAAATTTTGTGTTCCAACTTAATTGCACTGTGGTCTGAGAGACTGTTTGCTATGATTTCAGTTGTTTTGCATTTGCTTAGGAGTGCTTTACTTCCAATTATGTGGTCAATTTTGGAGTAGGTGTGATGTGCTGAGAAGAATGTATATTCTGTGGATTTGGGGTGGAGAGTTCTGTAAATTTTTATCAGGTTTGCTTTTCCCAGGTCTGAGTTCAAGTCCTGGATATTTTTGTTAATTTTCTGTCTGGTTGACCAGTCTGATATTGACAGTGGAGTGTTAAAGTCTCCCAATATTATTGTGTGAGAGTCTAAGTCTCTTTGTAAGTCATTAAGAACTTGCCTTATATATCTGAGTGCTCCTACATTGGGTCGATATATATTTAGTATCGTTAGCTTTTATTGTTTTATCGATCCTTTTACCATTATGTAATTACCTTCCTTGTCCCTTTTGATCTTTGTTGCTTTAAAGTCTATTTTATCAGAGACGAGAATCGCAACTCCTGCTTTTTTATGCTCTCCATTTGCTCGGTAAATCTACCTTTATTTTTTTATTTTGAGCCTTTGTGTATCCTTGCTTGTGAGGTGGGTTTCCTGGATACAGCACATAGATGTGTTTTGTGTTTTTATCCAATTTGCCAGTCTGTGTCTTTTGATTGGTGCATTTAGCCCATTTACTTTTAGAGTTAATATTGTTATGTGTAAATTTGATACTGCCATTTTGATGCTAGCTGGCTGTTTTGCCCATTAGTTCATGTATATTCTTCATTTTGTTGATGCTCTTTTGCATTTGGTATGTTTTTAGGATGGCTGGTACTGGTTGTTTCTTTCTATGTGTAGTGCCTCTTTCAGGACCTCTTGTAAAGCAGGCCTAGTGGTGACAAAATCTCTGAGTACTTACTTGTTCATGAATAATTTTATTTTTTCTTCACTTATGAAACTCAGTTTGGCTGGATATAAAATTCTGGGTTGAAAGTTCTTTTTTTTAAGAATGTTGAATATTGGCCCCCACTCTCTTCCTGCTTGTAGAGTCTCTGCCAAGAGATCTGCTGTGAGTTTGATGGGCTTCCCTTTGTGTGTGATTCGACCTTTCTCTCTGGCTGCCCTTAGTATGTTCTCCTTCATTTCAACCCTGGTGAATCTGACTATTACGTGCCTTGGGGTTGCTCTTCTTGCAGAGTATCTTTGTGGTGTTCTCTGTATTTCCTAGAATTGAATATTGACCTGTCTTACTAGGTTGGGGAAATTTTCCTGGATAATATCCTGAAGAGTGTTTTCCAGCTTGGATTCATTCTCTTTATTACATTCTGGTACAGCTATCAAATGTAGATTGGGTCTCTTCACATAGTCCCACATTTCTTGGAGATTTTGTTCATTTCTTTTTGTGCTTTTTTCTTTAATCTTGGTTTCTCGTTTTATTTCATTGAGTTGATCTACAACTTCTGATATTCTTTCTTCTGCTTGGTCAATTCTGCTGTTGAAACTTGTGCATGACTCATGATGTTTTCATGTTGTGTTTTTCAGCTCCTTCAGTTCATTCATATTCCTCTCTAAGTTGTCCATTCTTGTTATCAATTCCTCGAATCTTTTTTCAAATCTTTTTTCAACGTTCTTAGTTTCTTTGCACTGATTTAGAACATGATCTTTTAGCTCACTGAAGTTTTTCATTATCCACTTTGTGAAGTCTGATTCCGTCATTTCATCACACTCATTCTCCATCCAGCTTGGTTCCCTTGCTGGTGAGGAGTTTTGGTTTTGTGCAGGAGGTGAGGTGTTTTGGTTTCGGGTGTTTTTCTCGTTTTTTGCGCTGGTTTCTTCCCATCTTTATGAATTTATCCGCCTGTCGTCTTAGTAGTTGCTGATTTTTCAATTGGGTCTCTGTTTGTACGCTGAGATTGTTGATGATGAAGTATTTCTGTTACTCAGTTTTCCTTCTAATGGTCTAGCCCCTCTGCTGTATGAGTGCTGAGGTCTACTCCAGGCCCTGCTTGTCTTCGGTATACCTGCAGCAGCTGCAGAAAAGTGAGGGATGATACCTGTTTCTTCTTCTGCTATCTTTGTTCCAGAATGATGCCCGCCAAATGTCAGTCAGATTAGTCCTTTGTTGGGGTGACTCTTTGGATATACAGGGGTCAGGGAGATGCTTAAGGAGATGGTTTGTGCTTTATAGGAGCTCCAGTGCTGAGTTGTGGGCTCCATTGTTCATTCTGGGTTGTTGGGTGGTTGTTTATATCTGTTGCAACAGAACTCATAAAACACCACCCCCTTTTTTTCCCCTTAGATGCTCTGTCTCAGGGAGTTGGGGCTTTCTTTATTAGTATCTGTTGCACTGTCCTGCCCCACTAGGAGGCAGTATATTCACTATTTGCCTGCCGGGGCTCTGCCCTGCTAGCACAGGTCCGCCCTGTTGCTGCTGGGCTCCGTCCTGCTGTGGAGCACTCCCCCCTCCTGGCGGAGTCTCTCTGTTATGGCAGCTTGCCTCGGCAATGGCAGGCTGCATCAGCTCTGGGCAGTACTTCAGTAGGGGCGGATTGCGTCCATAATTGTGGACACCCCTCTGCCACTGGGCTGCACCGTCCTAGATGCCTGCAGCAAAACTCTCAGCCCTGAGTGCCTCCAATCTCTGCCCTGCTTGTCCCCGTGATGGTGGGACCCACTGAGCCAAATCACCCAACTCCCTGACTCAGAGTCCGTCCTCTCTCTCTCTTCTTTTACCCAAGCTGAAAAGTCGACTCGCTCACTGGCGCCCCAGTAGCCTGCCAATAGGGCACTGGGATCCGTGCAATCTCCCATGCCATTGCCCACTGCACCAGCTCAGATCACGCTTCCCAAGAATCTCCTGGTCTTGCTCATTGTCTAAGTCCCATTCAGTCAGATGGACATGCAAATCTGCCCTTCCAAACCTCTGATTGCCGGTTTATCAGGGCACCCAGACCAGTGAGTTCTGTGCTGGGTCCCACTGTTGTGCTGGCCAAAGCGGCAACGCAAGGTGGCTGTGCTAGCTGGCTGTACTAGCGTCCCGTGTCTCTCCCACACCTGGGACTTTCAATGCTCTGTGGGCAAAAAAGGTCCATCCGAGAATGCGGCTAGGACTCACCCTCTGCACCTTCACTGAGAGCTGCAATCCTGAGTCACTTCTACGACGCCATCTTGCTAGTCAGTCCCGTCTTACTGCTATTTGTTACATGTGGGTCTTTTGCTGGATATGTCTGTTTTAAGATTCTCCACAGAAAGCATTTCCAAACTGCCACATAAACACATGAGTTTCTCTCTGTAATTTGAATGCACACATTGACAGCCATTCTTTTAGATGTCAGTGTTTTGGTTTTAGAACCAGATATTTCTCATTACAGCATATACTCTCATGCACTCAGGAATTTCCACATGCTGCTTTACTAGAAACGTGTTTCTAACTCCTGAATCTAAGATAGATTTATCTCCCTTAGTTGAACAATCAGACAGCACAGCAGATTGAATGATACCTGTCTTCTTTGTTTTAGAGGCAGTCTTAATGCTATTTGTTATATGCGGGTATTTTGTTAGAAATGCCTGATTTAAGATTCTCCACAGAAAGTGTTTCCAAAGTTTTGCATAAAAAATGATTTTAACTTCGTATTTTGAGTGCAGACATTGACAATCATATTGTTATATAGCTCCATTTTGGTTTTGGATCCAGGTATTTCTCATTACATCATATACTTTCATTCAATCAGGAATATCCAAATGCAGCTTTTAGTAGAATCATGTTTCTAACCCGTGAATTTGAAGATAGATTTGACTCACTTTAGTTGAACAAACGCACAGCAGAACAGATTGAATGATATGTTTTTTCTGTGTTTTAGAGTCAGTCCTGCTGCTATTTGTTTTATGCAGTTATATTGCTGGAAATGCCTGTTTAGAGATTCTTTACAGAAAGCGTTTTCAAGCTGCTGCATGAAAATATGAGTTTACCTTCATAAATTAAGTGCAGACATTGACAACCATTCTGTTATATAGCTCCTTTTGGTTTTAGAATCAGATATTTCTCATTACAACATATACTCCAATTCACTGAGGAATATCCAAACACAGCTTTTATTAGAAAGTTGTTTTTAACTCCTGAATCTAAAAATAGAGTCAACTAACTTAGTTCAGTGATTGCCATATAGAAGAGATTGAAGGATACATTTCTTCTTTTTTTAGAGTTAGTCTTACTGTTTTTTGTTGCATGTGGGTATTTTTTTTAAAGTGTCTATATTTAGATTTTCCACAGAAGGTTTTCCAAAATGCATAAACAGATCAGTTTAACTCTGTATTTTGGAAACACACATTGACAACATTTTTATTAGATAACACCGATTTGGTTTTAAAACCAGATATTTCTCGTTACAGAATATACTCCCATTTTCTCATGAATGTCCATATGCTGCTTTTATTAGAAACGCATTTCTAACTCCTGAATGTAAAGATAGATTAAACTTAATTAATTGCACGAACGCACATCAGAGCAGATTGAAGGGGACATTTCTTCTGTGTTTTAGAGGCAGTCTTATTTCTATTTGTTATATGCGGGCAATTTGCTGGAAATTCCTGTTTTGAGATTCTCCACAGGAAACTTTTCCAAACTGCTGCATAAACGCATGAGTTTTACTCTGTATGTTTAATGCCCTCATTGACAACCATTCTGTTAGATAGTTCCGTTTTGTTTTAGAATCAGGTATTTCTCATTACAGCATATACTCCCATTCACTCAGGAATAACTAAATGCAGCTCTTACTAAAAACGTGTTTTAACTCCTGAATCTAAGTATTCTGTCAACTGAGTTTGTTGAACGCACTCACAGAAGAGGAGATTGAAGGATACGTTTCTTCTGTGTTTAAGAAGCAGTCTTACTGTTTTTTTTTTTTTATATGCGGATATTTTGCTGGATATGTCTGTTTTTAGATACTCCATAAAAGACTTTCCAAACTGCTGCATAAACACATCAGTTTAACTCTGTAAGTTGAATGCACACATTGACAACCATTCTGTTATATAGCTTTTTTTGGCTTTAGAACCAGATATTTCTCGTTATAGCATATAATCCCATTCACTCAGGAATATCTAAACTCTGCTTTCACTAGAAACTCGTTTCTGACTCCTGAATCTAAAGATAGGGTCAACTCACTTATTTAAAGGAATGCACAGTAGAGTAGAGTGAAGAATACGTTTCTTCTGTGTTTTAGAGGCAGTCTTACTGTTTTTTGTTATAGGCTGGTATTTTGATGAAAGTGTCTTTTTTCAGATTTTCCACGGAAGAGTTTCCAAACTGCTGCATAAACACATCACTTTAACTCTGTAAATTGAATGCATACATTTACAACCATTCTGTTAGATAATTCCATTTTGGTTTTAAAAAGATATATTTCTCATTACAGTATATACTCCCATTCACTCAGGGATATATAAATGCAGTTTTACTAGAAACGTGTTTCTAACATCTTAACTTAATGATATAGTCAACTCATTTATTTGAACAAACTCACGGCAGAGCTGATTCAAATATATGTTTCTTCTGTGTTTTAGAATTAGTCTTACTGTTTTTTGTTATATGCAGGTATTCTGCTGGATATGTCTGTTTTTGATTCTCCACAAAAGCATTTCCAAACTGCTGCATAAGCACATCAGTTTTACTCTGTAAGTTGAATGCACACATTGGCAACCATGCAGTTAGATTGCTCCATTTCTGTTTCAGAACAGGGTATTTCTTATTGCAGCATATACTCCAGTTCACTCAGAGATATCCAAATTCAGATTTTACTAGAAACATCTTTTTAACTCCTGAATCTAATGATAGAATCACCTGATTTGTTGAACGAAGACACAGCACAGCAGATTAAAAGATACATTTCTTTTGTGTTTTAGAGTCAGTTTTACTGTTTTTTGTTATATGCGGGCATTTTGCTGCAAATGATTGTTTTTAGATTCTCCACAGAAAGCGTTTCCAAAATGCTGCATAAACACATCAGTTTAACTCTGTAAGTTGAATGCAGACATTGACAACCATTCTGTTAGATAGTATTGTTTTGGTTTTAGAACCAGATATTTCTCATTACAGCATGTACTCTGAGTCTCTCTGAAATATCAAAACGTAGGTCCTAGTAGAAACGTGTTTCTAACTATCTGAATCTAAACTTAGATTCAACACTCTTTGTTGAACGAACACACAGCAGAGCAGTTTTGAAAGATACGTGTTTTTTTTGTTTTAGATGCAGTCTTACAGCTATTTCTGAAATTCCTGGATTTTCCTGGAAATATCCATTTTTAGATTCTTTGCAGAAAGGGTTTACAAACTGCTGCAAACAGACATCAGTTTAACTCTGTAAGTTGAATACACACATTGAAGACCATTCTGTTAAGTAGCTCGGTTTTTGTTTTAGAACCAGATATTTCTCAATACAACATGTATTCGGTTTCACTCTGAAATATCAAAATGCACCTTCTAGAAGAAACTTGTCTCTAACTCTCTCAATCTAATCATATATACGGCACTCTTCAATGAACAAACACACAGCAGAGCAGTTTAAAAATATGTTGGGTTTGTGTTTCAGACGCAGACTTACAGCTATTTCTTAAGTGCTTGAATTTGGCTGGAAATATTTGTATTTATATTTTTTACAGAAAGGGTTTACAAACTGCTGCACACAGTCATCAGTTCAATTCTGTTAGTTGAATGCACACATTGAAGACCATTCCGTTAGGTAGCTCCGTTTTTGTTTTAGAACCACATATTTCTCAATACAGCATGTACTCCTAATTACTCTGGAATATATAAATGCAGCTCCTAGAAGAAACGTGTTTCTAACTCTCTGAATCTAAACATATATTCAACTCTCTTAAATGAACAAACACGCAGCAGAACAGTTAGAAAAATATGTTTGTTTTGTGTTTTAGACACAGTCTTACAGCTATTTCTGAAATGCTTGGATTTCGCTGGAAATACTTGTTTTTAGATTCTTTACATCAAGTGTTTACAAACTGCTGAAAACACCCATCAGTTTAACTCCATATGTTGAATGCACACGTTGAAGATTATTCTTTTAGGTAGCTCCATTTCATTTTAGAACAAGAGATTTCTCAATACAGCTTGTATTTTCATTCACTCTGGAATATCAAACGCAGCTCCTAGAGGAAACATGTTTCTAACTTTCTGAAAATAAACATAGATTCAACTCTCTTAGTTGAACAAACACACAGCAGAGCAATTTGAAAAATACGTTTGTTTTGTGTTTTAGACACAGTCTTACAGCTATTTCTGAAATGCTTGAGTTTGGCTGGAAATGTCCGTTTTCAGATTCTGTAAAGAAAGGGTTTACAAACTGCTGCAAAAAGATATCAGTTTACCTCTGTAAATTGAATGCACACATTGAAGACCATTCAGTGTGGTATCTTTGTTTTCGTTTTAGAATGAGATATTTCTCAATGCAGCAGGTAATCGGATTCACACTGGAATATCAAAATGCAGCTCCTGGAAGAAACTTGTTTCTAACTCTCTGAATCTAAGCATAGATTCAACTCTCTTCGTTGGACGAACATGCAGCAGAGCAGTTTGATAGATACGTTTGTTTTGTGTTTTGACACAGTCTTACAGCTGTTTCTTAAATGCTTGGATTTGACTGGAAACTTCCGTTTTCAGATTCTTTACATCAAGTGTTTACAACTGCTGCAAACAGACATCAGTTTAACTCTGTAAGTTAAATGCACACATTGAAGACTATTTTCTTAGGTAGCTCTGTTTTTGTTTTAGAACCAGATACTTCTCCATACAGCAGGTAATACAATTCTCTCTGGAATATCAAAACGCAGCTCTTAGAGAAAACGTGTTTCTAAGTCTCTAAATCTAAACATATATTCAACGCTCTTAGTTGAACGAACACACAGCAGAGCAGTTTGAAAGATACGTTTGTTTAGTGTTTTAGACACAAACTTACAGCTATTTCTTAAATGCTTGGATTTGGCTAGAAATATCCGTTTTTAGATTTCTTACAGGAAAAGTTTACAAACTGCTGCAAACAGATATCAGTTTAACTCTGTATGCTGAATGCACGCATTGAAGACCATTCTCTTAGGTAGCTCAGTTTTCATTTTAGAACCAGGTATTTCTCAATACAGCATGTATTCCCATTGACTCGGTAATACCAAAACACAGATCCTAGAAGAAACGTGTTGCTAACTTTATGAATATAAACATAGATTCAACTCTCTTAAATGAACACACAGCAGAGCAGTTTGAAAGATATGTATGTTTTGTGTTTTAGATGCAATCTTACAGATATTTTTTAAAAGCTTGGATTTGGGCCAGGCATGGTGGCTCAAGCCTGTAATACCAACACTTTGGGAGGCCGAGGCTGGTGGATCACGAGGTCAAGAGATCGAGACCAACCTGGTCAACATGGTGAAACCCCGTCTCTACTAAAAATACAAAAAATTAGCTGGGCATGGTGGCACGTGTCTGTAATCCCAGCTTCTCAGGAGGCTGAGGCAGGAGAATTGCCTGAACCCAAAAGGCAGAGGTTGCAGTGAGCTGGGATCGTGCCATTGCACTCCAGTCTGGGTAACAAGAGCAAAACTCCATCTCAAAAAAAAATAAAAAAAGCTTGAATTTGGCTGAAAATATCTGTTTTTAGATTTTTTACAGAAAGGGTTTACAAACGTCTGCAAACATAAATCAGTTTAACTTTGTAAGTTGAATGCACACATTGAAGATTATTTTGTTAGGTAGCTCCATTTTCGTTTTAGAACCAGTTATTTCTAAATACAACAGGTACTTTAATTCACTCTAAAATATCAAAATGCAGCTCCTAGAAGAAACGTGTTTCTAACTCTCTGAATATAAATGTAGACTCAACTCTCTTAGTTGAATGAACACACAACAGAGCGGTTTGAAAGATAAGTCTGTTTTGTGTTTAAGACAGAGTCTTACAGCTATGTCTGAAATGTTTGGATTTGGCTGGAAATATCCGTTTTCAGATCCTTTACATCAAGGGTTTACAAACTGCTGCAAACAGACATCAGTTGAACTCTGTAAGTTGAATGCACACATTGAAGACCATTCTTTTTTTAAAAAAATTTTTATTGCATTTTAGGTCTTGGGGTACATGTGCAGAACGTGCAAGATAGTTGCATATGTACACACATGGCAGTGTGCTTTGCTGCCTTCCTCCCCTTCACCCCCACTTGGCATTTATCCGCAGGCTGTCCCTCCCCAGCTTCCCCCCGCTGTCCCTTCCCCATTCCCCCCAATAGACCCCAGTGTGTAGTAGACCCCCTCCCTGTGTCCATGTGTTCTCATTTTTCTCACCTGCCTATGAGTGAGAATATGCGGTATTTCTTTTTCTGTTCTTGAAGACCATTCTGTTAGGTAGTTTCATTTCTGTTTTAGAACCAGATATTTCTCAATACAGCAAGTAATTTGATTCACTCTGAAATATCAAAACGCAGCTCCTTTAAGAAGCGTGTTTCTACCTCTCTGAATCTAAACGTAGATTCAACTGTCTTAGGTGAACGAAGACACAACAGAGCAGTTTGAAAAATACGTTTGTTTTGTGTTTTAGATGCAGTCTTACAGCTTTTTATGAAATGCTTCTATTTGGCTGAAAATATCCGTTTTTAGATTCTTTACAGATAGGGTTTACAAACTGCTGCAAACAGACATCAGTTTAACTCCATAAGTTGAATGCACACATTGAAGACTATTCTGTTTGGTAGCTCCTTTTTCATTTTTGAACCACGTATTTCTCAATATAGCATTGACTCCAATTCACTCTGGAATATCAAAATGGATCTTTTAGAAGAAATGTGTTTCTAACTCTCTGAATCTAAAAAGAGATTCAACTCTCTTAAATGAACGAACACGCAGCAGAACAGTTTGAAAGATAAGTTTTTTGTTTGTTTCAAACTCACTCTTACAGCTATTTTTAGAATGCACATGCCTATAATGCAATAAAAATTTAAAAAAAAAGAATGCTTGGATTTGGCTGGAAATATCAGTTTTTAGATTTTTACAGAAAGGGTCTACAAACAACTGCAGGCAGACATCAGTTTACCTCTGTTAGTTGAATGAACACATTGAAGACCATACTGTTAGGTGGCTCCGTTTCGTTTGAGAACCAGATATTTCTTAATGCAGCATGCATTCTATTCACTCCGGAATATGAAAACGCAGCTCCAAGAAGAAAAATGTTTCTCACTCTCTGAATATAAACATATATTCAACTCACTTAAATGAACAAATACACAGCAGAGCAGTTTGAAAAATAGGTTTGTTTTGTGTTTTAGACCCAGCCGTTTTTTAATTTTAAATTTTTATTGCATTTTAGGTTTTAGGGTACATGTGCAGAACGTGCAAGATAGTTGCATAGGTACATACAAGGCAGTGTGTTTTGCTGCCTTCCTCCCCTTTACCCACACTTGGCATATCTCTCCAGGCTATCCCTCCCCAACCCCCCGCTGTCCCTCCCCCATTCCCCCCAATAGACCCCAGTGTATAGTAGACCACCTCTCTGTGTCCATGTGTTCTCATTTTTCTGACCCACCTATGAGTGAGTATATGCGGTATTTCTTTTTCTGTTCTTGTGTCAGTTTGCTGAGAATGATGTTCTCCAGATTCATCCATGTCCTTACAAAGGACACAAACTCATCATTTTTGATTGCTGCATAATATTCCATGGTGTATAGGTGCCATATTTTTCCAGTCCAGTCTATCAACGTGGAGCATTTGGGTTGTTTCCAGGTCTTTGCTATTGTAAACAGTGCTGCAATGAACATTCGTGTGCATGTGTCCTTATAGTAGAACGATTTATAGTCCTTTGAATATATGCCCAGTAATGAGATTGCTGGGTCAAAGGGAATTGCTATTTCTAAGTACTTGAGGAATCGCCACACTGTCTTCCAAAATGGTTGAACTAATTTACACTCCCACCAACAGTGTAAGAGTGTTTCTATTTCTCTAAATCCTCTCCAGCATCTGTTGTCTCCAGATTTTTTAAAGATCACCATTCTAACTGGCATGAGATGGTATCTCAATGTGGTTTTGATTAGCATCTCTCTAATAACCAGTGATGATGAGCATATTTTCATGTGTTTGTTGGCCTCATGTACGTCTTTTATAAAGTGTCTGTTCATATCCGTTGCCCATTTTTGAATGGGCTTGTTTATTTTTTTTTCCTGTAAATCTGTTTGAGTTCTTTGTAAATTCTGGATATCAGCCCTTTTTCAGATGGGTAAACTGCAAAGACTTTTTCCCATTCTGATGGTTGTCTATTCACTCTAGTGACTGTTTCTTTTGCCATGCAAAAGCTGTGGAGTTTGATTAGGTACCATTTGTCTATTTTGGCTTTTGTTGCCAATGCTTTTAGTGTTTTAGTCATAAAGTCCTTGCCTATTCCTATGTCCTGAATGGTTTTGCCTAGGTTTTCCTCTAGGGTTTTTATGGTGCCAGGTATTATGTTTAAGTCTTTAATCCATCTGGAGTTAATTTTAGTGTAAGGTGTCAGGAAGGGGTCCTGTTTTTGCTTTCTCCACATTGCTAGCCTGTTTTCCAAACACCAATTCTAAAACAGTCAATCCTTTCCCCATTGCTTGTTTTTGTCTAGTTTATCAAAGATTATATGGTTGAAGATATGTTGTGTTGCCTCTGATGCTTCCGTTCTGTTTCGTTGGTCTATATCTCTGTTTTGGTACGAGTACCATGCTGTTTTGATTACTGTAGCGTGGTAGTATAGTTTGAAGTCTGGTAATGTGATGCCTCCCGCTATGTTCTATTTGCTTAGAATTGACTTGGCTAGGCGGGCTCTCTTTTGGTTCCATATACAGTTTATGGTGGTTTTTTCCAGTTCTGTGAAGAAATTCAATGGTAGTTTGATGGGGATAGCATTGATTGTGTGAATTGCTTTGGGCCACATAACCATTTTCACAATATTGATTCTTCCTAACCATAAACATAAAATGTTTCTCCATCTGTTTGTGTCCTCTCTTATTTCGTTGAGCAGTGGTTTGTAGTTTTTCTTAAAGAGGACCCTTACGTTCCTTGTGAGTTGTATTCCTAGGTATTTTATTTTCTTTGTAGCAATTGTGAATGGCAGTTTGTCCTAGATTTGGTTCTCTTTAAGTCTGTTATTGGTGTATAGGAATGCTTGTGATTTTTGCACATTGATTTTATATCCTGAGAATTTGCTGAAGTTGCTTATTAGTTTTAGGAGTTTTTGAGCTGAGGTGATGGGGTCTTCTAGGTATACTATCATGTCGTCTACAAATAGAGACAATTTGGCTTCCACCTTCCCTATTTGAATACTCATTATTTCTTTTTCTTGCCTGATTGCTCTGGCTAGAACTTTCAGTACTATGTTGAATAGGAGTGGTGAGAGAGGACATCCTTGTCTAGTGCCGGATTTCTAATAAAATGCTTCCAGTTTTTGCTCATTACGTATGATATTGGCTGTTGGTTTGTCATAAAAAGCTTTTATTACTTTGAGATATGTTCCATCAATACCAAGTTTATTGAGGGATTTTAGCATAAAGGGCTGTTGAATTTTCTCAAATGCCTTCTCTGCGTCAATTGAGATAATTATGTGGTTTTTGTTTTTGGTTCTGTTTATGTGGTGAATTACATTTAAAGACTTGCATATTTCGAACCAGCTTTGCATCTCTGGGATGAATCCTAATTGATAGTGATGGATAAGGTTTTTAATGTGCTGTTGCAATCGGTTTGCCAATATTTTATGATGATTTTTGCGTCTATATTCATCATGGATATTGGCCTGATGTTTTATTTTCTTGTTGAGTCTCTGCCGGCTTTTGGTATCAGAAAGATGTTGGTCTCTTAAAATGATTTTTGAAGGGTTTTCTCTTTTTGATTTATTCAGAATAGTTTCAGAAGGAATGGTACCAGATTCTCTTTGTGTGTCTGGTAGAATTCGGCTTTGAACCCATCTGGACCTGGGCTTTTTTTCTGTGGTAGGCCCTTAATGGCTGCTTCAACTTCTGACCTTGTTATTGGTCTATTCATAGTTTCGGCTTCTTCCTGGTTTAGGCTTGGGAGGACACAGGCATTTAGAAATTTATCCATTTCTTCCTGGTTTAGTACTTTGTGTGCATAGAGTTGTCTGTAGTATTCTCTGATGATGGTTTAAATTTCTGTGGAATCTGTGGTGATTTCCCCTTTATCGTTTTTTATTGCATCTATTTGGTTGTTCTCTCTTTTCTTATTTATCAGTCTAGCTAGTGGTCTGTCTATTTTTTGATCTTTTCAAAAAACCAGCTCTTAGATTTATTGATTTTTTGAAGGGTTTTCTTGTCTCTATCTCCTTCAGTTCTGCTCTGATCTTAGTTATTTCTTGTCTTCGCCTAGGTTTTGAGCTTTTTTGATCTTGCTCCGCTAGCTCTTTCAATTTTGATGATAGGGTGTCAATTTTGGATCTCTCCAATCTTCTCGTGTGGGATCTTATTGCTAAATATTTTGCTCTACAGACTGCTTTAATGTGTCCCAGAGATTCTGGTACGTTGTGTCTTCATTCTCGTTGGTTTCAAAGAACTTCTTTCTTTCTTTCTTTTTTTTAATTCTTATTGCATTATAGGTTTGGGAGTACATGTGCAGAACGAGCAAGATAGTTGCATAGGTACACACATGGCAGTGTGCTTTGCTGCTTTCCTTTCCTTCACCCACACTTGGTATTCATCCCCAGGCTATCACCCCCAGCCCCCACTGCTATCCCTCCCGCATTTCCCCCAACAGTCCCCAGTGTAAAGTAGACCGCCTCTCTGTGTCCACATGTTCTCATTTTTCTCACCCACCTATGAGTGAGTATATGCGGTATTTCTTTTTCTGATCTTGTGTCAGTTTGCTGAGAATGATGTTCTCCAGATTCATCCATGTCCCTACAAAGGACACAAACTCATCATTTTTGATTGCTGCATAATATTCCATCGTGTATATGTGCCACATTTTCCCAGTCCAGTCTATCATCGTTGGGCATTTGGGTTGGTTCCAGGTCTTTGCTATGGTAAACAGTGCTGCAATGAACATTCGTGTGCATGTGTCCTTATAGTAGAACGATTTATACTCCTTTGGATAGATACCCAGTAATGGGATTGCTGGGTCAAATGGAATTTCTATTTCTAGGTCCCTGAGGAATCGCCACACTGTCTTCCACAATGGTTGAACTAATTTACACTCCCACCAACAGTGTAAGAGTGTTCCTATTTCTCCACATTCTCTCTAGCATCTGCTGTCTCCAGATTTTTTAATGATCGCCATTCTAACTGGTGTGAGATGGTATCTCAATGTGGTTTTGATTTGTATCTCTCTAATGACCAATGACGATGAGCACTTTTTCATATGTTTGCTGGCCTCATGTATGTCTGCTTTCATAAAGTTTCTGTTCATATCCTTTGCCCATTTTTGAATGGGCTTGTTTGTTTTTTTCCTGTAAATCTGTTTGAGTTCTTTGTAAATTGTGGATATCAGCCCTTTGTCAGATGCGTAAACTGCAAAGATTTTTTCCCATTCTGATGGTTGCCGATTCACTCTAGTGACTGTTTGTTTTGCCGTGCAGAAGCTGTGGAGTTTGATTAGGTCCCATTTGTCTATTTTGGCTTTTGTTGCCAATGCTTTTGGTGTTTTGTTCATGAAGTCCTTGCCTACTCCTATGACCTGAATGGTTTTGCCTAGATTTTCTTCTAGGGTTTTTATGGTGTCACGTCTTACGTTTAAGTCTTTAATCCATCTGGAGTTAATTTTAGTGTAAGGTGTCAGGAAGGGGTCCAGTTTCTGCTTTCTGCCCATGGCTAGCCAGTTTTCCCAACACCATTTATTAAATAGGGAATCCTTTCCCCATTGCCTGTTTTTGTCTGGTTTATCAAAGATAATATGGTTGTAGATGTGTTGTGATGCCTCTGATGCCTCTTTTCTGTTCCATTGGTCTATATCTCTGTTTTGGTACCAGTACCATGCTGTTTTGATTACTGTAGCCTTGTAGTATAGTTTGAAATCTGGTAGCGTGATGCCTCCTGCTGTGTTCTTTTTGCTAAGAATTGATTTGGCTATGCGGGCTCTTTTTTGGTTCCATATGAAATTCATGGTGGTTTTTTCCAGTTCTGTGAAGAAATTCAATGGTAGTTTGATGGGGATAGCATTGATTGTGTAAATTACTTTGGGCAGTATAGCCATTTTCACGATATTGATTCTTCCTAACCACGAACATGGAATGTTTCTCCATCTGTTTGTGTCCTCTCTTATTTCGTTAAGCAGTTGTTTGTAGTTTTCCTTAAAGGGGTCCCTTACATTCCTAGTGAGTTGTATTCCTAGGTATTTTATTTCCTTTGTAGCAATTGTGAATGGCAGTTCGTTCTTGATTTGGTTCTCTTTAAGTTTGTTATTGGTGTATAGGGATGCTTGTGATTTTTGAACATTGATTTTATATCCTGAGATTTTGCTGAAGAACTTCTTTATTTCTCTCTTCATTTCATTGATTATCCAATCAACATTCAAGAGCCAGTTGTTCAGTTTCCATGAAGCTGTGCGGTTCTGAGTTGTTTTCTGCATTCTGAGTTCTAACTTGATTGCACTATGATCTGAGAGATTGTTTTTTATGATTTCCGTTGTTTTGCATTTGCTGAGGAGTGCTTTACTTCCAATTATGTGGTCAATTTTGGAGTAGGTGTGATGTGGTGCTGAGAATAATGTATATTGTGTGGATTTGGGGTGGAGAGTTCTGTAAATGTCTATCAGGTTTGCTTGTTCCAGGTCTGAGTTCAAGTCCTGGATATCCTTGTTAATTTTCTGTCTGGTTGATCTGTCTGCTATTGACAGTGGAGTGTTAAAGTCTCCCACTATTACTGTGTGGGAGTCTAAGTCTCTTTGTAACTCATTAAGAACTTGCCTTATATATCTGGGTGCTCCTACATTGGGTCCATAAATATTTAGAATCATTAGCTCTTCTTGTTGTATCGATCCTTTTACCATTATGTAATGACCTTCTTTTTCCCTTCCATTTGCTTGGTAAATGTTCCTCCATCCTTTTATTTTGAGCCTTTGTGTATCTTTGCGTGTGAAGTGGGTTTCCTGGATACAGCACACAGATGGGTTTTGGTTTTTTATACAATTTGCCAGTCTGTGTCTTTTTATTGGTGCATTTAGCCCATTTACATTCAGGATTAATATTGTTATGTGTGAATTTGATACTGCCATTTTGATGCTAGCTGGCTGTTTTGCCCGTTGGTTCATGTACATTCTTCATTTTGTTGATGGTCTTTAGCATTTGGTATGCTTTTAGGATGGCTGGTACTGGTTGTTTCTTTCTATGTGTAGTGCCTCTTTCAGGAGCTCGTTTAAAGCAGGCCTAGTTGTGACAAAATCTCTGAGTACTTGCTTGTTCGTAAAGGATTTTATTTTTCCTTCACTTATGAAGCTCAGTTTGGCTGGATATGAAATACTGGGTTGAAAGTTCTTTTCTTAAGGATGTTGAATATTGGCCCCCACTCTCTTCTGGCTTGTAGAGTCTCTGCCGAGAGATCTGCTGTGAGTCTGATGGGCTTCCCTTTGTCGGTGACCAGACCTTCCTCTCTGGCTGCCCTTAGTATTTTCTCCTTCATTTCAACCCTGGTGAATCTGACGATTATGTGCCTTGGGGTTGCTCTTCTTGCGGAATATCTTTGTGGTGTTCTCTGTATTTCCTGGAGTTGAGTATTGACCTGTCTTGCTAGGTTGGGGAAATTTTCCTGGATAATATTTTGAAGAGTGTTTTCTAGCTTGGATTCATTCTCTTCGTCACATTCTGGTACACCTATCAAACGTAGGTTGGGTCTCTTCACATAGTCCCACATTTCTTGGAGATTTTGTTCATTCCTTTTTGTACTTTTTTCTTTAATCTTGGTTTCTCATTTTATTTCATTGAGTTGATCTTGAGCTTCTGATATTCTTCTTTCTGCTTGGTCAATTCGGCTGTTGAAACTTGTGCATGCTTCGCGAAGTTCTCGTGTTGTGTTTCTCAGCTCCTTCAATTCATTCATATTCCTCTCTAAATTGTCCATTCTTGTTATCAATTCCTCGAATCTTTTTTCAAATCTTTTTTCAAGGTTCTTAGTTTCTTTCCACTGGTTTAGGATATGTTTCTCTAGCTCACTGAAGTTTGTCATTATCCATTTTCTGAAGTCTGATTCCGTCATTTCGTCACATTCATTCTCTGTCCACCTTTGTTCCCTTGCTGGTGAGGAGTTTTGGGTTTTTTTTGGAGGTGAGGTGTTTTGGTTTCTGGTGCTTTCCTCCTTTTTGCACTGGTTTCTTCCCATCTTTATGGATTTAACCGCTAGTCGTCATAGTAGTTGCTGATTTTTCAATTGGGTCTCCGTGTGGACGCTGAGATTGTTAATGATGAAGTATTTCTGTTACTTTGTTTTCCCTCTAATGGTCTATCCCCTCTGCTGTATGAGTGCTGACGTCCTCTCCAGGCCCTGTTTGTCTCGGGTATACCTTCAGCAGCTGCGGAACAGTGAGGGATGATACCAGTTTCTTCTTCTGCTGTCGTTGTTCCAGAATAATGCCAGCCAAATGTCAGTCTGATTAGTCCTTTTCTGGGGTGACTCCTTGGATATACAGGGGTCAGAGAGCTGCTTGAGGAGACAGTCTGTGCTTCATAGGAGCTCCAGTGCTTAGCTGTGAGCTCCGTTGTTCTTCAGTGTTGTTGGGAGGTTGTTTATGTCTGCTGCTATAGAACTCATAAAACACCACCCTTTCCCCCCCCTTAGATGCTCTGTCTCAGGGAGTTGGGGCTTTCTTTATGAGTATCTGTTGTACTGTCCTGCCCCACTAGGTGGCAGTCTATTCACTATTTGCCTGCCGGGGCTCTGACCTGCTAGCGCGGGTCCGCCCTGTTGCTGCTGGGCTCCCTTCTGCTGTGGAGCGTGGAGTCTCTCTTTTATGGCAGGTTGCCTCGGCAACGGCAGGCTGCATCAGTCCTGGGCAGTACTTCAGTGGGGGTGGACAGTGTCAGCAATGGTGGACGCCGCTCCCTCACCAGGCTGCACCGTCCTAGATGCTGGCAGCAAAACTCTCAGCCCCAAGCATCTCCAGTCACCGCCCTGCTTGTCCCCGTGAGCGTGGGACCTGTCGAGCCCGATCACCCAGCTCCCTGCCTCAGAGTCCGTCCTCTCTCTCTCTCTCTTCCTCTCCCCAAGCTGAAAGGTCGACTCTCTCACTGGTGCCCCAGTAGCCTGCCAATGGGGCACTGGGATTCGTGCAATCTCCCATGCCACTGCCCACTACCCTGGCTCTGATCACGCTTCCAAGGAAACTCCTGGTCTGGCTCATTGTCCAAGTCCCGTTCAATCAGATGAACATGCCAATCTGCCCTTCCAAATCTCAGATTGTCGGTTTAACAGGTAACCCAAACCAGTGAGTTCTGCACCGGGTCCCGCTGCGGCGCCGGCTGAAGAGGCAGCGGGAGCCGGCTGCGTTAGCCGGCTGCGCGTCTCTCCCACACCTGGGACTTTCAACGCTCTGTGGGCATAAAAGAAACATTCGAGAGTGCGGCTAGGACTCACCCTCTGCGCCTTCACTGAGAGCTGCAATCCTGAGTCACCTCTACGACTCCATCTTGCCTCCCATCCAATTATCTGAATCTTAACATGGATTCAACTCTCTTTATTGAAGGAACACACAGCAGAACAGTTTTAAAGATCCATTTTTTTAGACACAGTCTTACCACTATATCGGAAATGCTTCAATTTGGATGGAAATATCCATTTTTAGATTCTTTACAGAAAGGTTTAACAAACTGCTGCAAGCAGACATTAGTTTAATCTTGTAAGTTGAATGCACACATTGGAGACCATTCTGTTTGGTAGCTCCTTTTTCATTTTTTAACCACATATTTCTCAATACAGCATGTACTCCAATTCACTCTGGAATATCAAAATGCACCTCCTGGAAGAAATGTGTATCTAACTCTCTGAATTTAATCATAGATTCAACCCTCTTAAATGAACAAACACATGGCAGAGCAGTTTGAAAGATACGTTTGTTTTGTGTTTTAGATGCAGTCTTACAGCTATTACAAAATCCAAATGCTTGAATTTTGCTGAAAATATCCGTATTCAGATTGTTTACAAATAGGTTTTACAAACTGTTGCAAACAGACATCAGTTTAACTCTGTAAGTTGAAGGCATATCTTGAAGACAATTCTGTTAGGAACTCTGTTTTCGTTTTAGAACAAGATCTTTCTCAATACAGCATGTTCTTCGATTCACTCTGAAATATCAAAATGCAGATCCTAGAAGAAAAGTGTTTCTAACTCTCTGAATAGAAATGTATATTCAACTCTCTTAAATGAATGAACACACAGAAGAGCAGTTTGAAAGATACAATTGTTCTGTTTTTTTAGATGCCATCTTAACGCTATTTATGAAATGCTTGGATTTGGCTGGAAATATCCGTTTTCAGACTCTTTACAGAAAGGGTTTACAAACTGCTGCAAACAGACATCAGTTCAACTCTGTAAGTTCAATGCACACATTGAAGATCATTCTGTTAGGTAGCTCCGTTTTTGTTTTAGAACTAGATAAATCTCATACAGCATGTACTCCAATTCACTCAGGAATATCAAAATAACGATGCTAGAAGAAACGCGTTTCTACCTCTCTTAATCTAAACGTAGATTCAGCTTTCATAAATGAACAAAGAAACAGCAGAGCAGTTTGAAAGATACGTTTGTTTTGTGTTTTAGACGCAGTCTTACAGCAGTTTCTGAAATGCTTGGATTTGGCTGAAAATATTTGTTTTCAGTTTCTTAAAAGAAAGGGATTACAAACTGCTACAAGCAGACATCAGTTTAACTCTGTTAGTTGAATGCACACTTTGAGGACCATTCTGTTAGATAGCTCCGTTTGTGATTTAGAACAAGATATTTCTCAATACAGCATGTTCTCCGATTCACTCTGGAATATCAAAACGCAGCTCCTAGAAGAAACATGTTTTTTACTTTCTGAATCTAAACATAGATTTAACTATCTTAAATGAATGAACACACAGCAGAGGAGTTTGAAAAATTCATTTGTTTTCTGTTTTACACCCATTTTTACAGCTATTTCTGAAATGCTTGAATTTGGCTGGAAATATCCCTTCTCAGATACGTTAAACAAAGGGTTTACAAACTGCTGTCAACAGACAACAGTTTAACTCTGTAATTTGAATCCACACATTGAAGACCATTGTGTTAGGTAGCTCCATTTTTTGTTTTAGAACCAGATATTTTTCAATACAGCATGTACTCCAATTCACTCTGAAAAATAAAAACGCTGATCTTAGAGGAAACGTGCTTCTAACTCTCTGAATCAAAACGTAGATTCAATCATAAACGTACGAACACACAACAAAGGAGTTTGAAAGATATGTGTTTTGTGTTTTAGATGCAGTCTTAAAGCTATTTCTAACATGCTTGGATTTGGCTGGAAATATTCGTTTTCAGATCCTTTAAATAGTTTACAAACAGCTGCAAACAGACATCAGTTTAACTCTGTGAGTTGAGTGCACAAATTGAAGACCATTCTGTTAGGTAGCTTCGTTTTTGTTTTAGAACAAGATATTTCTCAATACAGCATGTTCTTAAATTTACACTGGAATATCAAAATACAGTTCCTAGAAGAAACGTGTTTCTTATTTTGAAATTTTTATTGCATTATAGGTTTTGGGGTACATGTGCAGAACGTGCAAGATAGTTGCATAGGTACACATATGGCAGTGTGTTTTGCTGCCTTCCTCCCCTTCACCCACACTTGGCATTCATCCCCAGGCTATCCCTCCCCAGCCCCCCCGCTGTCCCACCCCCATTCCCCCAATAGACCCCAGTGTATAGTAGATCACCTCTCTGTGTCCATGTGTTCTCATTTTTCTCACCCACCTATTAGTGAGTATATGCGGTATTTCTTTTTCTGTTCTTGTGTCAGTTTGCTGAGAATGATGTTCTCCAAATTCATCCATGTCCTTACAAAGGACACAAACTCATCATTTCTGATTGCTGCATAATAATCCATGGTGTATATGTGCCACATTTTCCCAGTCCAGTCTATCATCGTTGGGCATTTGGGTTGGTTCCAGGTCTTTGCTATTGTAAACAGTGCTGCAATGAACATTCCTGTGCATGTGTCCTTATAGTAGAACGATTTATAGTCCTTTGGATATATACCCAGTAATGGGATTGCTGGGTCAAATGGAATTTCTATTTCTAGGTCCCTGAGGAATCGCCACACTGTCTTCCACAATGGTTGAACTAATTTACACTCCCACCAACAGTGTAAGAGTGTTCCTATTTCTCCACATCCTCTCCAGCATCTGCTGCCTCCAGATTTTTTAGTGATCGCCATTCTAACTGGCGTGAGATGGTATCTCAATGTGGTTTTGATTTGCATCTCTCTAATGACCAGTGATGATGAGCATTTTTTCATATGTTTGTTGGCCTCATGTATATCTTCTTTTGTAAAGTGTCTGTTCATATCCTTTGCCCATTTTTGAATGGGCTTGTTTGTTTTTTTCCTGTAAATCTGTTTGAGTTCTTTGTAAATTCTGGATATCAGCCCTTTGTCATATGTGTAAACTGCAAAGATTTTTTTCCATTCTGATGGTTGCCGATTCACTCTAGTGACTGTTTCTTTTGCCGTGCAGAAGCTGTGGAGTTTGATTAGGTCCCATTTGTCTATTTTGGCTTTTATTGCCAATGCTTTTGGTGTTTTATTCATGAAGTCCTTGCCTACTCCTATGTCCTGAACGGTTTTGCCTAGATTTTCTTCTAGGGTATTTATGGTGTCAGGTCTGACGTTTAAGTCATTAATCCATCTGGAGTTAATTTTAGTGTAACGTGTCAGGAAGGGGTCCAGTTTCTGCTTTCTGCACATGGCTAGACAGTTTTCCCAACACCATTTATTAAATAGGGAATCCTTTCCCCATTGCTTGTTTTTGTCTGGCTTATCAAAGATAATATGCTTGTAGATATGTTGTGTTGCCTACGATGCTTCTGTTCTGTTCCATTGGTCTATATCTCTGTTTCAGTACCAGTACCATGCTGTTTTGATTACTGTAGCCTTGTAGTATAGTTTGAAGTCTGGTAGCGTGATGCCTCCCGCTGTGTTCTTTTTGCTTAGAATTGACTTGGCTATGCGGGCTCTTTTTTGCCTCCATATAAAATTCATGGTGGTTTTTTCCAGTTCTATGAAGAAATTCAATGGTAGTTTAATGGGGATAGCATTGATTGTGTAAATTACTTTGGGCAGTATAGCCATTTTCACGATATTGATTCTTCCTAACCACGAACATGGAATGTTTCTCCATCTGTTTGTGTCCTCTCTTATTTCGTTGAGCAGTGGTTTCTAGTTTTCCTTAAAGAGGTCCCTTACATTTCTTGTGAGTTGTATTCCTAGGTATTTTATTTTCTTTGTAGCAACTGTGAATGGCAGTTCGTTCTTGATTTAGTTCTCTTTAAGTCTGTTATTGGTGTATAGAAATGCTTGTGATTTTTGAACATTGATTTTATATCCTGAGACTTTGCTGAAGTTGCTTATCAGTTTCAGGAGCTTTTGGGCTGAGGTGATGGGGTCTTCTAGGTATGCTATCATGTCGTCTGCAAATAGAGACAATTTGGCTTTCACCTTTCCTATTTAAATACACTTTATTTCTTTTTATTGCCTGATTGCTCTGGCTAGAACTTCCAGTACAACGTTGAATAGGAGTGGTGAGGGAGGGCATCCTTGTCTAGTGCCCGATTTCAAAGGAAATGCTTCCAGTTTTTGCCCATTAAGTATGATATTGACTGTTGGTTTGCCGTAAATAGCTTTTATTATTTTGAGATATGTTCCATCAATACCAAGTTTATTGAGGGTTTTTAGCATAAAGGACTGTTGAATTTTGTCAAATGCCTTCTCTGCGTCCATTGAGATAATCATGTGGTTTTTGTTTTTGCTTCTGTTTATGTGATGAATTACATTTATAGACTTGGATATGTTGAACCAGCCTTGCATCCCAGGGATGAATCCTACTTGATCATGATGGATAATTTTTTAATGTGCTGTTGCAGTCAGTTTGCCAGTATTTTATTGAAGATTTTTGCATGTATGTTCATCATGGATATTGGCCTGAAGTTTTTTTTTCTTATTGAGTCTCTGCCGGGTTTTGGTATCAGGATGATGTTGGTCTCATAAAATGATTTGGGAAGGGTTCCCTCTTTTTGGATTCTTTGGAATAGTTTTAGAAGGAATGGTACCAGATCCTCTTTGTGTGTCTTGTAGAATTCAGCTGTGAACCCATCTGGACATGGGCTTTTGTTGTGTGGTAGGCTCCTAATTGCTGTCTCAACTTCAGACCTTGTTATTGGTCTATTCATAGTTTCGGCTTCTTCCTGGTTTAGGCTTGGGAGGACACAGGCTTCCAGGAATGTATCCATTTCTTCCGGATTTACTAGTTTATGTGCATAGAGTTGTTTGTAGTATTCTCTGATGATGGTTTGAAATTCTGTGGAATCTGTGGTGATTTCCCCATTATCGTTTTTTATTGCACCTATTTGGTTGTTCTCTCTTTTCTTTTTTATCAGTCTGGCTAGTGGTCTGTCTATTTTGTTGATCTTTTTGAAAAACCAGCTCTTGGATTTATTGATTTTTTGAAGGGTTTTTCTTGTCTCTATCTCCTTCAGTTCTGCTCTGATCTTAGTTATTTCTTGTCTTCGGCTAGGTTTTGAGCCTTTTTGATCTTGCTCCTCTAGCTCTTTCAATTTTGATGATAGGGTGTCAATTTTGGATCTCTCCACTCTTCTCATGTGGGCACTTATTGCTATATATTTTCCTCTACAGACTGCTTTAAATGTGTCCCAGAGATTCTGATACGTTTTGTCTTCATTTTCATTGGTTTCAAATAACTTCTTTATTTCTGCCTTCATTTCATTGTTTATGCAATCAACATTCAAGAGCCAGTTGTTCAGTTTCCATGAAGCTGTGCGGTTCTGAGTTGTTTTCTGAATTCTGAGTTCTAACTTGATTGCATTATGGTCTGAGAGACTGTTTTTTATGATTTCAGTTGTTTTGCATTTGCTGAGGAGTGCTTTCCTTCCAATTATGTGGTCAATTTTGGAGTAGGTGTGATGTGGTGCTGAGACGAATGTATATTGTGTGGATTTGGGGTGGAGAGTTCTGTAAATGTCTATCAGGTTTGCTTGTTCCAGGTCTGAGTTCAAGTCCTGGATATCCTTGTTAATTTTCTGTCTGGTTGATCTGTCTGCTATTGAGAGTGGAGTGTTAAAGTCTCCCACTATTATTTTGTGGGAGTCTAAGTCTCTGTAACTCATTAAGAACTTGCCTTATATATGTGGGTGCTCCTACATTGGGTCCATATATATTTAGAATCGTTAGCTTTTCTTGTTGTGTCAATCCTTTTACCATTATGTAATGACCTTCTTTGTCCCATTTGATCTTTGTTGCTTTAAAGTCTATTTTATCAGAGATGACAATTGCAACTCCTGCTTTTTTTGCTCTCCATTTTCTTGGTAAATCTTCCTCCATTCTTTTATTTTGAGCCTTTGTGTATCTTTGCGTGTGAGGTGGGTTTCCTGGATACAGCACACCGATGGGTTTTGGTTTTTTATCCAATTTGCCAGTCTGTGTCTTTTGATTGGTGCATTTAGCCCATTTACATTTAGGGTTAATATTGTTATGTGTGAATTTGATACTGCCATTTTGATGCTAGCTGGCTGTTTTCCCCATTGGTTCATGTACATTCTTCATTTTGTTGTTGGTCTTTAGCATTTGGTATGCTTTTAAGATGGCTGGTACTGGTTGTTTCTTTCTATGTGTAGTGCCTCTTTCAGTAGTTCTTGGAAAGCCGACCTAGTGGTGACAAAATCTCTGAGTACTTGCTTTTTCGTGAAGGATTTTATTTTTCCTTCACTTATGAAGCTCAGTTTGGCTGGATATGAAATTCTGGGTTGAAAGTTCTTTTCTTTAAGGATGTTGAATATTGGCCCCCACTCTCTTCTGGCTTGTAGAGTCTCTGCCGAGAGATCTGCTGTGAGTTTGATGGGCTTCCCTTTGTTGGTGTCCCGACCTTTCTCTCTGGCTGCCCTTAGTATTTTCTCCTTCATTTCAACCCTGGTGAATCTAACGATTATATGCCTTGGGGTTGCTCTTCTTGCGGAGTATCTTTGTGGTGTTCTCTGTATTTCCTGGAGTGGTGTATTGACCTGTCTTGCCAGGTTGTGTAAATTTTCCTGGATAATATCCTGAAGAGTATTTTCCAGCTTAGATTCATTCTCTTCATCACATTCTGGTACACGTATCAAATGTAGGTTGGATCTCTTCACATAGTCCCACATTTCTTGGAGATTTTGTTCATTCCTTTTTGTGCTTTTTTCTTTAATCTTGGTTTCACTTTTTATTTCATTGAGTTGATCTTCATTTTCTGATATTCTTTCTTCTGCTTGGTCAATTCGGCTGTTGAAACTTGTGCATGCTTCACGAAGTTCTCGTGTTGTGTTTTTCATCTCCTTCAATTCATTCTTATTTTTCTCTAAGTTTTCCATTCTTGTTATCAATTCCTCGAATTTTTTTTCAAATCTTTTTTCAAGGTTCTTAGTTTCTTTGCACTGATTTAGAACATGTTCTTTTAGCTCAATAAAGTTTCTCATTATCCACCTTCTGAAGTCTGATTCCGTCATTTCATCACACTCATTCTCCGTCCAGCTTTGTTCCCTTGCTGGTGAGGAGTTTTCTTCCTTTGTAGGAGGTGAGGTGTTTTGATTTTGGGTGCTTTCTTCCTTTTTGCGCTGGTTTCTTCCCATCTTTATGGATTTATCCGCCTGTCGTCTTAGTGGTTGCTGATTTTTCAATTGGGTCTCTGTGTGGATGCTGAGATTGTTGATGATGAAGTATTTCTGTTACTTAGTTTTTTTTCTATTGGTCTAGCCCCTCTGCTGTATGAGTGCTGAGGTCCACTTCAGGCCCTTCTTGTCTGGAGTATACCTGTAGCAGCTGTGGAACAGTGAGGGATGATACCAGTTTCTTCTTCTGCTGTCTTTGTTCCAGAATGATGCCTGCCAAATGTCAGTCTGATTAGTCCTTTTTTTGCGATGACTCTGGATATACAGGGGTCAGGGAACTGCTTAAGGAGATGGTTTGTGCTTTATATTAGCTCCAGTGCTGAGCTGTGAGCTCCGTTGTTCATTCAGGGTTATTGGGATGTTGTTTATGTCTGCTGCAATAGAACTCATAAAACTCCACCCTTTCCCCCCCTTATATGCTCTGTTTCAGGGAGTTGGGGCTTTCTTTATGAGTATCTGTTGCACTGTCCTGCCCCACTAGGTGGCAGTCTATTCACTATTTGCCTGCCGGGGCTCTGTCCTGCTAGCGCGGGTCCGTCTTGTTGCTGCTGGGCTCCCTTCTGCTGTGGAGAGCTCCGCTCTCCTGGGAGTCTCTCTGTTATGGCAGGTTGCCTAGGCAATGGCAGGCTGCATCAGCCCTGGACGGTACTTCAATAGCAGCGGATTGTGTCAGCAATGGCGGATGCCCCTCCCTCACCGGGCTGCACTGTCCTAGATGCCGGCAGCAAAACTCTCAGCCCCAAGGGTCTCCAGTCACTGCCCTGCTTGTCCCTGTGAGAGTGGGACCCGCCGAGCCTGATCACCCAGCTCCCTGCCTCAGAGTCCGTCCTCTCTCTCTCTCTCTCCCTCTCCATGAGCTGAAAAGTCGACTCTCTCACTGGCGCCCCAGGAGCCTGCTGATAGGGCACTGGGATCCATTCGATCTTCCGTGCCACTGCCCACTTCACTGGCTCAGATCACGCTTCCCAGGAAACTCCCAGGAAACTCCTGCTCTGGCTCACTGTCCAAGTCTCGTTCAATCAGATGGATGCACCAATCTGCCCTTCAAACTCTTAGATTGCCGGTTTAAGAAGGCACCCAGACCAGTGAGTTCCATGCCCGGTCCCGCTGTGCTGGCCGAAGCGGCACCAGCCGAAGCGGCCATGCGAGCCGGCTGCGTTAGCCAGCTTTACTTTACTAGCGTCCTGTCGGACTTTCAACACTCTGTGGGCTAGAAAGTTCCATCCGAGAATGCGGCTAGGACTCACCCTCTGCGCCGTCACTGAGAGCTGCAATCCTGAGTCGCTTCTGTGACGCCATCTTGCCTCTCCTTCAAGAAACGTGTTTCTAACTCTCTGAATCTAAACGTAGATTCAACACTCTTAAATGAACCAATACACAGCAGAGCAGTTTGAAAGATTTGTATGTTTTGTGTTTTATGCCTAGTCTTTTAGCTATTTCCGAAATGCTGGATTTGGCTGGAAATATCTATTTTTAGATACTTTATAGAAAATGTTTACAAAGTGCTGATAAAAAACATCAGTTTAAATCTGTAAGGCGAATGCCCTCATTGAAGACCATTCTGTTAGGTAACTCCGTTTTCATTTTAGAGCCAGATATTTCTCAATACAGCATGTACTCTGATTCACTCTGGAATATCAAGATGCAGCTTCTAGAAGAAACGTGTTTCTTACTTTCTGAATCTAAACATAAATTCAACTCTCTGAGTTGAACGAACACACAACAGAGCAGTTTGAAAAATTTTTTGTTTTGTATTTTAGATGCAGTCTTACAGTTATTTTTGAAATGCTTGGATTTGACTAGAAGTATCTCTTCTCAGATATCTTAAAGAAAGGGTTTACAAACTGCTGACAACAGACATCATTTTAACTCTGTAAGTTGAATCCACAGATTGAAGACCATTGTGTTAGGTATCTCCGTTTTTGTTTTAGAACCAGATGTTTCTCAACAGCATGTACTCTGACTTACTCTGGAATGTGAAAACGCAGCTTTTAGAAGAAACATGTATCTAACTGTCTGAATCTAAACATGAATTCAACTCTCATAAATGAATGAACACACAGCAGAGCAGTTTGAAAGATACGTTTGTTTTGTGGTTTAGACGCATCTTAAAGCTATTTCTGAAGTGCTTGAATTTGGCTGGAAATATCCGTTTTCAGATTTTTTAAAGAAATGGTTGACAAACTGCTGCCAACAGACATCAGTTTAACTCTGTAAGTTGAAGGCACACATTGAAGACCATTCTTTTAGGTAGCTCCGTTTTCATTGAACCATATTTTTCTCAATACAGCATTTACTCAAATTCACTCTGGAATATCAAAACGCAGCTTCTAAAAAAAACGTGTTTCTACCTCTCTGAACGTAAACATAGATTCACCTCTCTTAACTGAACGAACACACAGCAGAGAAGTTTTTAAGATGCATTTTTTATGTGTTTTAGATGCAGTCTTACAGCTATTTCTGAAATTCTTGGATTTGACTGACAATATCCGTTTTTAGATTCTTTACAGATAGGGTTTAAAAACTGCTGCAAACAGACATTAGTATAACTCTAAGTTTAATGCACACATTGAAGATCATTCTGTTAGGTAGCTCCATTTTCGTTTTAGATCCAGATATTTTTTAATAGAGTATGTACTCTGATTCTCTCTGGAATATCAAAACGTAGCTCCTAAAAGAAACGTGTTTCTAACTGTCTGAATCAAATGTAGATTAAACTCTCTTAGTTGAACAAACACAGAGAAGAGTAGTTTGAAATATGTGATTGTTTTGTGTTTTAGACTGAGTCTTACAACTGTTTTTTAAATGCTTGGATCTGGCTTGAAATATCCGTTTTCAGATTCTTTACAGAATCAGTTTACACACTGCTGCAAACAGACATCAGTATACCTCTGTAAGTTGAATGCACACATTAAAGACCATTCTGATAGGTAGCTCCGTTTTTGTTTTAGAACCAGATATTTTTCAATACAGCATATACTCCTATTCACTCTGGCATATTAAAAAGCAGCTTTTAGAAGAAACGTGTTTCTAACTCTAAATCAAAGATATATTCAACTCTCTTAGTTGAACAAACACAAAGCAGAGCAGTTTGAAAGATACTATTGTTTTGTGTTTTAGACGCAGTCTTAAAGTTATTTCTGAAATGATTGGATTTGGCTGGAAATACCCGCTTTTAGATTATTTATGGAAAGAGTTTACAAACTGCTGCAAACAGACATCAGTTCAACTCTGTAAGTTCAATGCACACATTGAAGACCATTCTGTTAGGTAGCTCCGTTTTTGTTTTAGAACCAGATATTTCTCAATACAGCATGTACCCCCATTCACTCTGGAACATCAAAACGCAGCTTCTAGAAGAAACGTGTTTCTAACTCTAAATCAAACATAGATTCAACTCTCTTAGTTGAACGAACACACAGCAGATCAGTTTAAAAAATACGATTGTTTTGTGTTTTAGATGCAGTCTTACGGCTATTACTTAAATACTTGAATTTGGCTGGAAATATCCGTTCTAAATTCTTTACAGAAAGAGTTAACAAACTGCTGCAAACAGATATCAGTTTCACTCTGTAAGTTGAATGCATGCATTAAAGACAATTCTGTTAGGAAGCTCTGTTTTTGTTTTAGAACCAGATATTTCACAATACAGCATGTACTCCCATTCAATTAGAAATATCAAAATGCAGCTCTTAGATGAAACGTTTCTCTAACTCTCTGAATATAAACATAGATTCACCTTTTTTAAATGAAAGAACATGCAGCAGAGCATTTTGAAATATACATTTGTTTTGTGTTTTAGATGCAGAGTTACAGCTATTTCTAAAATGCTTGGATTTGACTTGAAATATCCGTTCTCAGATACTTTAATAAAAGGGTTTACAGAGAGGGGTTCCAAGATGGCGTCATAGAGGCAACTCGGGATTGCAGCTCTCAGTGAAGGCACAGAGGGTGGGTCCTAGATGTATTCTCGGATGGAACTTTTTTGCACACAGGGCGTTGAAAGTCCCAAGTGTGGGAGGGACAGGGGACGTGAGTGAAGCTGGCTCTTGCAGCCGGTTCGGCCAGCACCTTAGCGCAGTGGGATCTGGCATGGAACTCACTGGTCTGGGTGCCCTGTTAAACTGGCAATCTGAGATTTGGAAGGGCAGATTGGCATGTCCATATGATTGAATGGGACTTGGACAATGAGCCAGACCAGGAGATTTCTGGAAAACGTGATCTGAGCTGCTGCAGTGGGCAGCGGCACAGGAGAATGCAAGGATCCCAGTGCCCTATCAGCAGGCTACTGGGGCGCCAGTGAAAGAGTCGACCATTCAGCTTGGGGAGAGGAAGAGAGAGAGAGGACAGACTGAGGCAGGGAACTGGGTGATCAGGCTCAGCAGGTCCTGCCCTCACGGGGACGGGCAGGGCAGCGATTGGAGGCACTCAGGGCTGAGAGTTTTGCTGCTGGAATATAGGACGGTGCAGCCCGGTGGGGGAGGGGCGTCCACTACTATGGACGCAATCTGCCCCTACTGAAGTACCATCCAGGGCTGTGGCAGCCAGGCGTTGCCAAGGCAATCTGCCATAACAGAGAAAACTACACAGTAGAACAGAGCCTTGCCATAGCAGGGCAAACCCGTGATAGTGGGCGGAGCCCCGGCAGGCAAATAGTGAATAGACTGCCTCCTAGCGGGGTAGGACAGTGCAACAGATACTCACAAATAAAGCCCGAACTCCCTGAGACAGAGCAACTAAGATGGAAAAAAAGGGACGGTTTTATGAGTTCTGTTGCAGCAGACATAAACACATCCTACCAACAACTCTGAATGAAAAACGGAGCTCACAGCTCAGCACTGGAGCTCCTATAAAGCACAGACTGTCTCCTCACGCAGCTCCCTGACATCTGTATATCCAAAGAGTCACCCCAAAAAAGGACTAATAAAACTGACATTTGGAGGGCATCATTCTGGAACAAAGATAGCAGAAGAAAAAACTGATAGCATCCCTCAGTGTTCAGCAGCTGCTACAGGTGTACCCCAGAAAAGCAGGGCCTGGAGTGGACCTCAGCACGTGTACAGCAGAGGGGCTAGACCATTAGAAGGGAAACTAAGTAACAAAAATACATCATCAACAACAATCTGGGCGTATAAACAGAGACCCAATTAAAAAATCAGAAACTACTATGACGACAGGTGCATAAATCCATAAAGATGGAAAGAAACCAGCGTAAAAAGAAGAAAAACACCCGAAACCAAAATAACTCACCTCCTACAAAGGACCAAAACTCCTCACCAGCAAGGGAACAAAGCTGGACGGAGAATGAGTGTGACAAAATGATGGAATCAGATTTCAGAAAGTGGATACTGAGAAACTTCAGTGAGTTAAAAGAACATGTTCTAAATCAGTGCAAAAAACTAAGAACCTTGAAAAAAGATTTGAAAAAAATATTCGAGGAATTGTAACAAGAATGGACAACTTAGAGAGAAATATGAATAAATTAAAGGAGCTGAAAAACACAACACGAGAACTTCGCAAAGCATGCACAAGTATAAACAGCTTAATTGAACAAGCAGAAAAAAAGAATATCAGAAGTTGAAGATCAACTCAATGAAATGAAACGAGAAACCAAGATTAAAGAAAAAAGCACAAAAAGGAATGAACAAAATCTCCAAGAAATGCGGGACTAAGTGAAGAGACGCAACCTACATTTGATAGGTATACCAGAATGTGATGAAGAGAATAAATCCAAGCTGGAAAACACTCCTCAGGATATTATCCAGGAAAATTTCCCCAACCTAGAAAGACAGGTCAATACTCAACTCCAGGAAATACAGAGAACACCACAAAGATACTCCGCAAGAAGAGAAACCCCAAGGCACATAATCATCAGATTCACTAGGGATGAAATGAAGGAGAAAATACTAAGGGCAGCCAGAGAGAAAGGTCAGGTCACCCACAAAGGGAAGCCCATCAGACTCACAGCAGATCTACTGGAAAAGACTCTACAAGCCAGAAGAGAGTGGGGGCCAATATTCAACATCCTTAAAGAGAAGAACTTTCAACCCAGAATTTCATATCCAGCCAAACTGAGCTTCATAAGTGAAGGAAAAATAAAATCCTTCACGAACAAGCAAGTACTCAGAGATTTTGTCACCACTAGGCCTGCTTTACAAGAGCTCCTGAAAGAGGCACTACACATAGTAAGAAAAAAACAGTACCAGCCATCCCAAAAGCATACCAAATGCTAAAGAGCATCAAACAAAATAAAGAAACTACATGAACCAACGGGCAAAACAGCCAGCTAGCATCAAAATGGCAGTATCAAATTCACACATAAAAATATTAACCCTAAATGTAAGTGGACTAAATGCACCAATCAAATGACACAGACTGGCAAATTGGATAAAAAATGAAACCCATTGGCGTGCTGTATTCAGGAAACAGACGTCACACACAAGGATGCACAAAGGCTCAAAATAAAGGGATGGAGAAAGATTTACCAAGCAAATGGAGAGCAAAAAAAAGCAGGAGTTGCAATTCTCGTCTCTTATAAAATAGACTTTAAAGCAACAAAGATCAAAAGGGACAAAGAAGGTCATTACATAATGGTAAAAGCATTGACACAACAAGAAGAGCTAACGATTCTAACTATATATGGACCCAAAGCAGGAGCACCCAGATATAAAAGGCAAGTTCCTAATGACTTACAAAGAGACTTAGACTCCCACAAAATAATAGTGGGAGACTTTAACACTCCACTGTCAAGAGCAGACAGATCAACTAGACAGAAAATTAACAAGGATATCCAGGACTTGAACTCAGACCTGGAACAAGCAAACCTGATAGACATTTACAAAACTCTCCACCCCAAATCCACAGAATATACATTCTTCTCAGCACCACATCACACCTACTCCAAAATTTTCCACATACATGAAAGTAAAGAACTCCTCAGCGAATGCAAAACAACGGAAATCATAACAAACAGTCTCACAGACCATAGTACAATCAAGTTAGAACTCAGAATAAAGAAAATAACTCAGAACTGCACAGCTTCATGGAAACTGAAAAACTCGCTCTTGAATGTTGATTGGATAAACAATGAAATGAAGACAGAAATAAAGAAGTTCTTTGAAACCAACGAGAATGAAGACACAACGTACCAGAATCTCTGGGACACATTTAAAGCAGTCTGTAGAGGGAAATATATAGCAATAAGTGCCCACATGAGAAGCATGGAGAGATCCAATATTGACACCCTATCGTCAAAATTGAAAGAGCTTGAGGAGCAAGATAAAAAAAAAAAAAGCTCAAAACCTAGCCGAAGACAAGAAATAACTAAGATCAGAGCAAAACTGAAGGAGATAGAGTCACGAAAAAACCTTCAAAAAATCGATAAATCCAAGAGCTGGTTTTTTGAAAAGATCAAAAAAATAGACCACTAGCCAGACTGATAAAAAAGAAAAGAGAGAAAACCAAATAGATGCAACAAAAAACAATAATTGGGATGTCACCAGAGATTCCACAGAAATTCAAACCATCATCAGAAAATACAACAAACAACTCTATGCACATAAACTGGTAAACCAGGAAGACATGGATAAATGCCTGGACGCCTGTGACCACCCAAGCCTAAACCAGGAGGAAACCGAAACTATGAATAGACCAATAACACGGTCTGAAGTTGAGGCAGCAATTAAGAGCCTACCACAAAAAAAAAAGCACAGGTCCAGATGGGTTCACAGCTGAATTCTACCAGACACACAAAGACGATCTGGTACCACTTCTTCTGAAACTATTTTAAATAAATCAAAAAGAGGGAACCCTTTCCAAATTATTTTATGAGACAAACATCATCCTGATACCGAAACCCGGCAGAGACTCAACAATAAAAGAAAACTTCAGGCCAATATCCATGATGAACATAGATGCAAAAATCTTCAATAAAATACTGGCAAACCGATTGCAACAGCACATTAAAAAACTTATCCATCATGATCAATTAGGATTCATACCAGCGATGCAAGTCTGGTTCAACGTACCCAAGTCTGTAAATGTCATTCACCACATAAACAAAAGGAAAAACAAAATCCACATGATTATTTCAATTGACGCTGAGAAGGCATTTGACAAAATTCAACAACCCATTATGCTAAAAACCCTCAATAAACTTGGTATTGATGAAACATATCTCAAAGTAATAAAAGCTATTTACGACAAACCAACAGCCAATATCATACTTAATGGGCAAAAACTGGAAGCATTCCCTTTGAAATCGGGCACTAAACAAGGATGCCCTCTCTCACCACTCCTTCTCAACATAGTACTGGAAGTTCTAGCCAGAGAAATCAGAGAAGAAAAAGAAATAAAGGGTATTCAAATAAGAAAGGTGGAAGTCAAATTGTCTCTATTTGCAGATGACATGATAGTATACCTAGAAGACCCCATCACCTCAGCCCAAAAACTCCTGAAACTGATAAGCAACTTCAGCAAAGTCTCAGGATATAAAATCAATCCTCAAAAATCACAAACATTCCTATACACCAATAACAAACTTAAAGAGATCCAAATCAAGAACGAACTGCCATTCACAATTGCTACAAAGAAAATAAAATACCTAGGAATACAACTCACAAGGAATGTAAGGGACCTCTTTAAGGAAAACTACAAACCACTGCTCAATGAAATAAGAGAGCACACAAACAGAGAAACTTTTCATGTTCGTGGTTAGGAAGAATCAATATCGTGAAAATGGCTATACTGCCCAAAGTAATTTACAGAGTCAATGCTATCCCCATCAAACTACCATTGAATTTCTTCACAGAACTGGAAAAAACCACCATGAACTTTATATGGAACCAAAAAAGAGCCCACATAGCCAAGTCAATTCTAAGTAAAAAGAACACAGCAGGAGGCATCACACCACCAGACTTCAAACTATACTACAAGGCTACAGTAATCAAAACAGCATGGTACTGGTACCAAAACAGAGATATAGACCAATGGAACAGAACAGAAGCATCGGAGGCAACACAACATATCTACAACCATTTTATCTTTGATAAACCAGACAGAAACAAGCAATGGGGAAAGGATTCCTTATTTAATAAATGGTGTTGGAAAAACTGGCTAGCCATGTGCAGAAAGCAGAAATTAGACCCCTTCCTGACACCTTACACTAAAATTAACTCCAGATGGATTAAAGACTTAAACATAAGACCTGACACCATAAAAACCCTAGAAGAAAATCTAGGCAAAACCATTCAGGACATAGGAGTAGGCAAGGACTTCATGAATAAAACACCAAAAGCATTGGCAACAAAAGCCAAAATAGACAAATGGGACCTAATCAAACTCCACAGCTTCTGCACGGCAAAAGAAACAGTCACTAGAGTAAATCGGCAACCATCAGAATGGGAAATATTCTTTGCAGTTTGCGCATCTGACAAAGGGCTGATATCCAGAATTTACAAAGAACTCAAGCAGATTTACAGGAAAAAAACAAACAAGCCCATTCAAAAATGGGCAAAGAATATGGACAGACATTTTACAAAAGAAGACATACATGAGGCCAACAAACACAAGAAAAAAATGCTTATCATCATTGGTCATTAGAGAGATGCAAATCAAAACCACATTGAGATTCCATCTCACGCCAGTTATAATAGCGATCATTAAGAAATCTGGAGGAGGGAGGCAAGATGGCGTCGTAGAGGTGACTCAGGATTGCAGCTCTCGGTGAAGGCGCAGAGGGTGAGTCCTAGCCGCATTCTCGGATGTTCCTTTTATGCCCACAGAGCGTTGAAAGTCCCAGGTGTGGGAGAGACACGGGACGCTAGCAGCCGGCTAACGCAACCGGCTCCCGCCGCCTCTTCGGCCGGCGCCGCAGCGGGACCCGGCGCGGAACTCACTGGTCTGGGTGCCCTGTTAAACCGGCAATCTGAGATTTGGAAGGGCAGATTGGCATGTCCATCTGATTGAACGGGACTTGGACAATGAGCCAGACCAGGAGTTTCCTGGGAAGCGTGATCTGAGCCAGGGTAGTGGGCAGCGGCACGGGAGATCGCACGGATCCCAGTGCCCTATCGGCAGGCTCCTGGGGCTCCAGTGAGAGAGTCGACCTTTCAGCTTGGGGAGAGGAAGAGAGAGAGAGAGAGGACGGACTCTGAGGCAGGGAGCAGGGTGATCGGGCTCGGCGGGTCCCACGCTCACGGGGACAAGCAGGGCGGCGACTGGAGGCGCTTGGGGCTGAGAGTTTTGTTGCCGGCATTTAGGACGGTGCAGCCCGGTCAGGGAGGGGCGTCCACCATTCCTGACAAAGTGCACCCCCACTTAAGTACCGCCCAGGACTGACGCAGCCTGCCATTGCCGAGGCAACCTGCCATAACAGAGAGAGTCCGCCGGGCCGCAACAGGGCGGACCCGCCTTAGGAGGTCAGAGCCCCGGCAAGCAAATAGTGAATAGACTGCCACCTAGTGGGGCAGGACAGTGCAACAGATACTCATAAAGAAAGCCCCAACTCCCTGAGACAGAGCATCTAAGGGTGAAAAAAAAAAAAAAGAGTGGTGTTTTATGAGTTCTATTGCAGCAGACATAACCTCCCAACAACCCTGAATGAACAACGGAGCTCACAGCTCAGCACTGGAGCTCCTATAAAGCACAGACTGTCTCCTCAAGCAGCTCCCTGACCTCTGTATATCCAAGGAGTCACCCCAGAAAAGGACTAATCAGACTGACATTTGGCTGGCATCATTCTGGAACAAGGGCAGCAGAAAAAGAAACTGATATCATCCCTCACTGTTCTGCAGCTGCTGCAGGTATACCCCAGACAAGCAGGGCCTGGAGTGGACCTCAGCACTCATACAGCAGAGAGGATAGATCATTAGAGGGAAAACTAAGTAACAGAAATACTTCATCATCAACAATCTCAGTGTCCACACAGAGACCCAATTGAAAAATCAGCCACTACTAAGACAACAGGCGGATAAATCCATAAAGATGGGAAGAAACCAGCGCAAAAAGGAGGAAAGCACCCGAAACCAAAACACCTCACCTGCAAAAAAGGACCAAAACTCCTCACCAGCAAGGGAACAAAGCTGGACGGAGAATGAATGTGACGAAATGATGGAATCAGACTTCAGAAAGTGGATAATGAGAAACTTCAGTGAGCTAAAGGAACATGTTCTAAACCAGTGCAAAGAAACTAAGAACCTTGAAAAAAGATTTGAAAAAAGATTCGAGGAATTAATAACGAGAATGGACAACTTAGAGAGGAATATGAATGAATTGAAGGAGCTGAAAAACTCAACACGAGAACTTCGCGAAGCATGCACAAGTTTCAACAGCCGAATTGACCAAGCAGAAGAAAGAATATCAGAAGTTGAAGATCAACTCAATGAAATAAAACGAGAAACCAAGATTAAAGAAAAAAGCACAAAAAGGAATGAACAAAATCTCCAAGAAATGTGGGACTATGTGAAGAGACCCAACCTACGTTTGATAGGTGTACCAGAATGTGACGAAGAGAATGAATCCAAGCTGGAAATCACTCTTCAGGATATTATCCAGGAAAATTTCCCCAACCTAGCAAGACAGGTCAATACTCAACTCCAGGAAATACAGAGAACACCACAAAGATACTCTGCAAGAAGAGCAACCCCAAGGCACATAATCGTCAGATTCACCAGGGTTGAAACGAAGGAGAAAATACTAAGGGCAGCCAGAGAGAAAGGTCGGGTCACCCACAAAGGGAAGCCCATCAGACTCACAGCAGATCTCTCAGCGGAGATTCTACAAGCCAGAAGAGAGTGGGGGCCAATATTCAACATCCTTAAAGAAAAGAGCTTTCAACCCAGAATTTCATATCCAGCCAAACTGAGCTTCATAAGTGAAGGAAAAATAAAATCCTTCACGAACAAGCAAGTACTCAGAGATTTTGTCACCACTAGGCCTGCTTTACAAGAGCTCCTGAAAGAGGCACTACACATAGAAAGAAACAACCAGTTCCAGACATCCTAAAAGCATACCAAATGCTAAAGACCATCAACAAAATGAAGAATGTACATGAACCAACGGGCAAAACAGCCAGCTAGCATCAAAATGGCAGTATCAAATTCACACATAACAATATTAACCCTGAATGTAAATGGGCTAAATGCACCAATCAAAAGACACAGGCTGGCAAATTGGATAAAAAACCAAAACCCATCGGTGTGCTGTATCCAGGAAACCCACCTCACATGCAAAGATACACAAAGGCTCAAAATAAAGGGATGGAGGAAGATTTACCAAGCAAATGGAGAGCAAAAAAAAGCAGGAGTTGCAATTCTCATCTCTGATAAAATAGACTTTAAAGTAACAAAGATCAAAAGGGACAAAGAAGGTCATTACATAATGGTAAAAGGATCGATACAACAAGAAGAGATAACGATTCTAAATATATATGGACCCAATGTAGGAGCACCCAGATATATAAGGCAAGTTCTTAATGACTTACAAAGGGACTTAGACTCCCACACAATAATAGTGGGAGACTTTAACACTCCACTGTCAATAGCAGACAGATCAACCAGACAGAAAATTAACAAGGATATCCAGGACTTGAACTCAGACCTGGAACAAGCAAACCTGATAGACATTTACAGAACTCTCCACCCCAAATCCACAGAATATACATTCTTCTCAGCACCACATCACACCTACTCCAAAATTGACCACATAATTGGAAGTAAAGCACTCCTTAGCAAATGCAAAACAACTGAAATCATAACAAACAGTCTCTCAGACCATAGTGCAATCAAGTTGGAACTCAGAATTCAGAAAATAACTCAGAACCGCACAGCTTCATGGAAACTGAACAATTGGCTCTTGAATGTTGATTGGATAAACAATGAAATGAAGGCAGAAATAAAGAAGTTCTTTGAAACCAATGAGAATGAAGACACAACGTACCAGAATCTCTGGGACACATTTAAAGCAGTCTGTAGAGGAAAATATATAGCAATAAGTGCCCACATGAGAAGAATGGAGAGATCCAAAATTGACACCCTATCGTCAAAATTGAAAGAGCTAGAGGAGCAAGATCAAAAAAGCTCAAAACCTAGCCGAAGACAAGAAATAACTAAGATCAGAGAAGAACTGAAGGAGATAGAGACAAGAAAAACCCTTCAAAAAATCAATAAATCTAAGAGCTGGTTTTTCGAAAAGATCAACAAAATAGACAGACCACTAGCCAGACTGATAAAAAAGAAGAGAGAGAACAACCAAATAGATGCAATAAAAAACGATAAAGGGGAAATCACCACAGATTCCACAGAAATTCAAACCATCATCAGAGAATACTACAAACAACTCTATGCACATAAACCAGTAAATCAGGAAGAAATGGATAAATTCCTGGATGCCTGTGTCCTCCCAAGCCTAAACCAGGAGGAAGCTGAAACTATGAATAGACCAATAACAAGGTCTGAAATTGAGGCAGCAATTAAGAGCCTACCACACAAAAAAAGCCCAGGTCCAGATGGGTTCACAGCCGAATTCTACCAGACACACAAAGAGGATCTGGTACCATTCCTTCTGAAACTATTCCAAATAATCCAAAAAGAGGGAACCCTTCCCAAATCATTTTATGAGACCAACATCATCCTGATACCAAAACCTGGCAGAGACTCAACAAGAAAAGAAAACTTCAGGCCAATATCCATGATGAACATAGATGCAAAAATCTTCAACAAAATACTGGCAAACCGATTGCAACAGCACATTAAAAAACTTATCCATCATGATCAAGTAGGATTTATCCCGGGGATGCAAGGCTGGTTCAACATACGCAAGTCTATAAATGTAATTCACCACATAAACAGAAGCAAATACAAAAACCACATGATTATCTCAATTGATGCAGAGAAGGCATTTGACAAAATTCAACAGCCCTTTATGCTAAAAACCCTCAATAAACTTGGTATTGATGGAACATATCTCAAAGTAATAAAAGCTATTTATGACAAACCAACAGCCAATATCATAGTTAATGGGCAAAAACTGGAAGCATTCCCTTTGGAATCTGGCACTAGACAAGGATGCCCTCTCTCACCACTTCTATTCAACATAGTACTGGAAGTTCTAGCCAGAGCAATCAGGCAAGAAAAAGAAATAAAGGGTATTCAAATAGGAAAGGTGGAAGCCAAATTGTCTCTATTTGCAGACGACTTGATAGTATACCTAGAAGACCCCATCACCTCAGCCCAAAAGCTCCTGCAACTGATAAGCAACTTCAGCAAAGTCTCAGGATATAAAATCAATGTGCAAAAATCACAAGCATTCCTATACACCAATAACAGACTTAAAGAGAACCAAATCAAGAACGAACTGCCATTCACAATTGCTACAAAGAAAATAAAATACCTAGGAATACAACTCACTAGGAATGTAAGGGACCTCTTTAAGGAAAACTACAAACAACTGCTCAATGAAATAAGAGAGGACACAAACAGATGGAGAAACATTCCATGTTCGTGGTTAGGAAGAATCAATATCGTGAAAATGGCTATACTGCCCAAAGTAATTTACACAATCAATGCTATCCCCATCAAACTACCGTTGAATTTCTTCACAGAACTGGAAAAAACCACCATGAATTTCATATGGAACCAAAAAACAGCCCGCATAGCCAAGTCAATTCTAAGCAAAAAGAACACAGCGGGAGGCATCACACTACCAGACTTCAAACTATACTACAAGGCTACAGTAATCAAAACAGCATGGTACTGGTACCAAAACAGAGATATAGACCAATGGAACAGAACAGAGGCATCGGAGGCAACACAACACATCTACAACCATATTATCTTTGATAAACCAGACAAAAACAGGCAATGGGGAAAGGATTCCCTATTTAATAAATGGTGTTGGGAAAACTGGCTAGCCATGTGCAGAAAGCAGAAATTGGACCCCTTCCTGACACCTTACACTAAAATTAACTCCATATGGATTAAAGACTTAAACGTAAGACCCGACACCATAAAAACCCTAGAGGAAAATCTAGGCAAAACCATTCAGGACATAGGAGTAGGCAAGGACTTCATGACCAAAACTCCCAAAGCATTGGCAACAAAAGCCAAAATAGACAAATGGGACCTAATCAAACTCCACAGCTTCTGCACAGCAAAACAAACAGTCACTAGAGTGAATCGGCAACCATCAGAATGGGAAAAAATCTTTGCAGTTTACGCATCTGACAAAGGGCTGATATCCAGAATTTACAAAGAACTCAAACAGATTTACAGGAAAAAAACAAACAAGCCCATTCAAAAATGGGCAAAGGATATGAACAGAAACTTTACGAAAGCAGACATACATGAGGCCAGCAAACATATGAAAAAGTGCTCATCGTCATTGGTCATTAGAGAGATGCAAATCAAAACCACATTGAGATACCATCTCACAGCAGTTAGAATGGCGATCATTAAAAAATCTGGAGACAGCAGATGCTGGAGAGGATGTGGAGAAATAGGAACACTCTTACACTGTTGGTGGGAGTGTAAATTAGTTCAACCATTGTGGAAGACAGTGTGGCGATTTCTCAGGGACCTAGAAATAGAAATTCCATTTGACCCAGCAATCCCATTACTGGGTATCTATCCAAAGGATTATAAATCGTTCTACTATAAGGACACATGCACACGAATGTTCATTGCAGCACTGTTTACAATAGCAAAGACCTGGAACCAACCCAAATGCCCAACGATGATAGACTGGACTGGGAAAATGTGGCACATATACACCATGGAATATTATGCAGCAATCAAAATGATGAGTTTGTGTCCTTTGTAGGGACATGGATGAATCTGGAGAACATCATTCTCATCAAACTGACACAAGAACAGAAAAAGAAATACCGCATATACTCACTCATAGGTGGGTGAGAAAAATGAGAACACGTGGACACAGAGAGGCAGTCTACTATACACTGGGGACTGTTGGGGGGAATGGGGGAGGGACAGCAGGGGGGACTGGGGGGATAGCCTGGGGATGAATACCAAGTGTGGGTGAAGGGGAGGAGAGCAGCAGAGCACACTGCCATGTGTGTACCTATGCAACTATCTTGGTTGTTCTGCACATGTACCCCCAAACCTATAATGCAATAAAAATTAAAAAAAAAAAAAAAAAAAAAAAAAAAAAAAAAGAAATCTGGAGACAGCAGATGCTGGAGAGGATGTTGAGAAATAGGAACACTTTTACACTGTTGTTAGGAGTGTAAATTAGTTCAACCATTGTGGAAGACAGTGAGGCGATTTCTCAAGGACCTATAAACAGAAATTCAATTTTACCCAGCAATCCCATTAATGGGTATATATCTAAAGGACTATAATTCGTTCTACTATAAGGAGACATGCACACGAATGTTTATTGCAGCACTGTTTACAAGAGCAACGACCTGGAACCAACCCAAATGCCCATTGATAATAGACTGGACTGGGAAAATGTGGCACACATACACCATGGAATATTTTGCAGCAATCAAAAATGATGAGTTTGTGTCCTTTGTAAGACATGTATGAATTTGGAGAACATCATTCTCAGCAAACTGACACAAGAACAGAAAAACCAAAACCGCATATTCTCACTCATAGGCGGGTGAGAAAAATGAAAACACATGGAAACAGGGAGGGGGTCTACTACACACTGGGGTCTATTGGGGGGAAGGGGGTGGGACAGTGTGGGGGGGGGCTGGGGAGGGATTGCCTGGGGATAAATGCCAAATGTGGGTGAAGAGGAGGTAGGCAGTAAAGCACACTGACATTTGTGTACCTATGCAACTACTTTGCACACTCTGCACATGTACCCCAAAACCTATAATGCAATAACAATTTAAAAATTTTTTAAAAATGAAAAGAAATATCCAGTCCTGGCATGGCAAGGCCAATCCAGGCAAGACAACTCCAGTCTAAGAAAATCCAGGCAATGAAAACTCAGGCAGCAAAAATCCAGGATACGCAAGGCAAGGCAAATTGAGGCAAGGCAAAGCAAGAGAGATACAGACAAGGCAATTCTTGGCAAAAAAAAAAAAACAAAAAATTCAGTCAAACAAAATCTAGGTAAAGCAAAAATAGGCAATGCAAGAAAAATACAGGAAAGGCAAATTTAGACTAAAAACATTCAAGCTAGAAAAATCCAGGCAAGAAATATCCAGAAAGATAAAATCCAGGTAAGAAAAATTTATGCAAGGCAAATCCAACCAAGGAAAATCCAGGCAAGTCAAATCTAGGCAAAGCAAAACAAGGCAAAACCAGGTAAGTCAAATTCAGGCGATGCAAAGCAAGACAAATAAAGGCAAGGCAAAGCAAGAAAAATTCATCAAAGTCAAATCCAGGCAAGGAAAAGTAACGCAAACCCAGGCATGGCAAGACAAGGCAAATTTAGGCAAGACAAGGCAAGATAAGGAGAGGCAAATACAGGCAAGGCAAGGCAAACCAAATCCAAACAATGCAAATTCAGGCAAAGCAAGGCAAGATAAACCCAGGGAAGGAAAATTCATGCATGGCAAAGCAAGAAAAATCCAGGCAATGCCAATTTAGGAGAGTCCAGTCAATACAAATCCAGGCAAGGCAAATCCAGGCATGGTATGTCAAAGAATATCCAAGCAAGGCAAATAAAGTCAAGCAACTCAAGGAAAATCCAAAAAAATCCAGTCAAGGCAAAGGAAAGAAAATCCAAACAATTAAGGAAAGGCAAATTCAGGCAACTCTAAGCAAAAAAAATCCAGGTAAATTCAGGCAAAACAACGAAATACAAGGCAAGGCAAATCCAGTCAATGCAAATCCAGGCAAAAAAATATCCTGGCAAAGAAAATCCAGGCAATGAAAGGCAAGGCAAATCAACTGAATCCAAATCCAGGCAAGGCAACGCAAGACAATCCCAGGAAAGACAAATCCAGGAAAGTCAAGTCAAGGCAAATGCAGACAAGGCATATGCAGGCATGGCATGGCAAGGCAAATTTTGGCAAGACAAATCCACAAGGAAAATACAGGCAAGACAAATGCAGGCAACGCAATACAACGCAAATTTAGGCAAGGAAAATTGAGACAAAAACCGATACAGACAAGTCATATCCAGGCAAGGCAAGGCAAATCCAGGCAAGGCAATTTTCATCAAGGGAAATCCAGACAAGGCAAATCCAGACAAAGCAAATACACGCAAGGCAAATCCATGTAAAGCAAGGCAAGGAAAATCCAAACAAGGCAAGGCAAGGCTTATCCAGGCAAGGCAAATCCAGGCAAGGAAAGGCACTACAAATCAAGGCAAGGCATATCTAGCCACTGCAAGACCAGACAAACTCAGGCAAGTCAGATCAAGGAAAATCCAGAAAAGACATATCCAGTCAGGGCTTGGCAAGGCAAATCTAGGGAAGACAAATCCAGACAAAATAATTCAGGCAATGCAATCTCAGCAGCACAAATCCAGGCAAAGCAAGGCATGGCAAACTTAGACAAGGTAAACTGAGGCAAGGCAAAGCAAGACATTAATTCAAGGAAAGACAACACAGAAATAGACAAGGCACATCCAAGAAAAGCAAGGAAAATTCAGGCAAGACAAATTCAGACAAGGCAAATCCAGGCGAGGCAAATACCACCAACGCAAGGAAAACAAATTTAGGAAAGGCAAACAGAGACAAAGTAAGGAAACACAGATACAGACAAGGCATATCCAGACAAGGCAAGGCAAATCCAGGCCAGGCAATTCCAGTCAAGGGAAATACAGACAAGGGAAATCCAGACAAAGCAAATCCAGGCAAAACAAATCCAAAAGAAACAAATCAAGGCTAACCCAGTCAAGGCAAATCCGGGAAATAAAAGGCACTACAAATCCAGGCAAGGCATATCCAGCCACTGCAAGACCACACAAATTGAGGCAAGGCAAGGCAAAGCAAATCCAAGCAAGACAGATCCAGGCAAAACAATGCAATTCCAGTCAAGTAAAATCCAGACAAGGCAAATCCAGACAAAGCAAATCCAGGCAAGAGAAATCCAGGCAAGGCAAATTCAAGTAAGGCAAGTCAAGGCAAATCCAAAAATGGCAAGGCAAGGCTAATCCAGGCAAGGAAAATCCGGACCATAAAAGGCACTACAAATCCAGGCAAGGCATATCCAGCCACTGCAAGACCAGACAAATTCAGGCAAGTCAGATCAAAGAAAATTCAGGAAACACATATCCAGTTACAGCATGGCAAGGCAAATCAAGGCAAGACAAATCCAGTCTAAAAAAATCCAGGCAATACAAACTCAGGCAGCACAAATCCAAGAAACACAAGGCAAGGCAAATTGAGGCAAGGCAAAGCAAGACAGATACACACAAGGAAATTCTAGGCAAAAAAAAAAAATCCAGTAAAAGAAAATCCAGGTAAAGCAAAAAAAAAAAAAAAAAAAAAAAAAAGCAAGGCAAGAAAAATCCAGGCAAGGAAAATTTATGCTAAAAACATCCAAGCAAGGCAAATCCAGGCAAGGAGAAGCAAGGACATTTCAGGCAAGTCAAATCCAGGCAAGGAAATGCAACACAATGCAAACCCAGGCAAGGCAAGACAAGGCAAATTCAGGCAAGACAAGGCAAGACAAGGCAAGGCAAACATATGCAAGGCAAGCCAAGCCAAATCCAAACGATGCAAATCCAGGCAAAGCAAGGCAAGGCAAATCAAGTGAATGCAAATCCAGGCAAGGCAAGGGAAGACAAACCCAGGGAAGGAAAATCAATGCATGGCAAAGCAAGAAAAATCCAGGCAATGTAAATTTAGGCAAGCCAAGTCAAGACAAATCCAGGCAAGGCAAATCCACGCAAAAAAAGTATCCTGGCAAAGAAAATACAGGCAATGCAAGGCAAGGCAAATCAAGTGAATCCAAATCCAGGCAAAGCAAGGGAAGACAATTTCAGAAAAGGCAAATCCAAGAAAGTCAAGTCAAGGCAAATCCAGACAAGGCATATGCAGGCACGGAATGGCAAGGCAAATTTTGGCAAGACAAATTCACAAGGGAAATACAGGCAAGACAAATCCAGGCAACGCAATGCAAGGCAAATTTAGGAAAGGCAAATCGAGGCGAGGCAAGGCAAGGCAGATACAGACAAGTCATATCCATGCAAGGCAAAGAAAATTCAGGCAAGGCAATTTTCGTCAAGAAAAATCCAGACAAGGCAAATCCAGACAAAGCAAATACACACAAGGCAAATCCAAGTAAAGCAAGGCAAGGAAAATCCAAACAAGGCAAGGCAAGGCTAATCCAGGCAAAGCAAATCCACGTAAGGAAAGGCACTACAAATCAAGGCAAGGCATATCTTGCCACTGAAAGACCAGACAAAGTCAGGCAAGTCAGATCAAGAAAAATCCAGAAAAGACATATCCAGTCACGGAATGGCAAGGCAAATCTAGGGAAGACAAATCCAGACAAAAAAATCCAGGCAAGGCAATCTCAGGCAGCACAAATCCAGGCAACACAAGGCAAGGCAAATCAAGTGATAGCAAATACAGGAAAAGCAAGGCAAGACAAACGCAGGGAAGAAAAATCCATGCATGGAAAAGCAAGGAAAATCAAGGCAATGCAAATTTATTCAAGTCAAGTCAAGACAAATCAAGGCAAGGCAAATCCAGGCATGGTATGTAAAAGAATATCCAAGCAAGTCAAATAAATGATAGCAACTCAACACCCAGAAAGCAGAGCCCTGATTCTGAATGAGAAAAGCAATCTCTTCAGAAACTAAAACGGAAGTGAATGGAAGAAGAAAATGCAGGAGGACTAATGTAAAAAAGAAAATAAGAAGAAATTTCTCATTTTCCTCAGAGAACGGTGTCCATGTCTCCTAACTAACTGAATAAACTATAATATATCTTGAAGTGAAAACACGATGGGAAATGTGGATTCCTTCAAGAATGCAAAGGAAGATGGTGTTGTAGAGGCGACTCAGGATTGCAGCTCTCAGTGAAGGCGCAGAGGGTGAGTCCTAGCCGCATTCTCGGATGTTCCATTTATGCCCACAGAGCGTTGAAAGTCCCAGGTGTGGGAGAGACACGGGACGCTTGCGCAGCCGGCTAACGCAGCCGGCTCCCGCCACCTCTTCAGCAGGCGCCGCAGCGGGACCCAGCACGGAACTCACTGGTCTGGGTGCCCTGTTAAACCGGCAATCTGAGATTTGGAAGGGCAGATTGGCATGTTCATCTGATTGAACGGGACTTGGACAACGAGCCAGACCAGGAGTTTCCTTGGAAGCATCATCTGAGCTGGGGTAGTGGGCAGCAGCACAGGAGATCGCACGGATCCCAGTGCCCTATCGGCAGGCTACTGGGGCGCCAGTGAGAGAGTCGACATTTCAGCTTGGGGAGAGGAAGAGAGAGAGAGAGAGGACGGACTCTGAGGCAGAAAGCTAGGTGATCGAACTCGGTGGGTCCCACGCTCACGGGGACTATCAGGGTGGCGATTGGAGATGCTTGGGGCTGAGAGTTTTGCTGCCGGCATCTAGGATGGTGCAGCCCGGTGAGGGAGGGGTGTCCACCATTGCTGACACAGTCCACCCCCACTGAAGTACAGCCCAGAACAGACGCAGCCTGCCATTGCCGAGGCAACCTGCCATAACAGAGAGACTCCACGCTCCACAGGAGAAGGGAGCCAGCAGCAACAGGGCAGACCCACGCTAGCAGATCACAGCCCCAGCAGGCAAATAGTGAATAGATTGCCGCCTAGTGGGGCAGGACAGTGCAACAAATACTCATAAAGAAAGCCTCAACTCCCTGAGACAGAGCATCCAAGGGGGGGAAAAAGGGTGGTGTTTTATGAGTTTTAAAGCAGCAGACATAAACAACCTCCCAACAACGCTGAATGAACAACGGAGCTCACAGCTCAGCACTGGAGCTCCTATAAAGCACAGACTGTCTCCTCAAGCAGCTCCCAGACCACTGTATATCCAAGGAGTCACCCCAGAAAAGGACTAATCAGACTGACATTTGGCTGGCATTATTCTGGAACAAGGACAGCAGAAGAAGAAACTGGTATCATTCCTCACTGTTTCTGCAGCTGCTGCAGGTATATCCCAGACAAGCAGGGCCTGGAGTGGACCTCAGCACTCATACAGCAGAGAAGATAGACCATTAGAGAAAAAACTAAGTAACAGAAACACTTAATCATCAACAATCTCAGCGTCCACACAGAGACCAAATTGAAAAATCAGCAACTACTATAACGACAGGCAGATAAATCCATAAAGATGGGAAGAAACCAGCGCAAAAAGAAGGAAAGCACCCGAAACCAAAACACCTCATCCCCAAAAAAGGACGAAAACTCCTCACCAGCAAGGGAAAAAAGCTGGATGGAGAATGAATGTGATGAAATGACGGAATCACACTTCAGAAAGTGGATAATGAGAAACATCAGTGAGCTAAAGGAACATGTACTAAACCAGTGCAAAGAAACTAAGAACCTTGAAAAAAGATTTGAAAAAAGATTCGAGGAATTGATAACAAGAATGGACAACTTAGAGAGGAATATGAATGAATTGAAGGAGCTGAAAAACACAACACGGGAACTTCACGAAGCATGCACAAGTTTCAACAGCCGAATTGACAAAGCAGAAGAAAGAATATCAGAAGCTGAATATCAACTCAATGAAATAAAAGGAGAAACCAAGATTAAATAAAAAAGTACAAAAAGGAATGAACGAAATCTCCAAGAAATGTGGGACTATGTGAAGAGACCCAACCTACGATTGATAGGTGTAACAGAATGTGACGAAGAGAATGAATCCAAGCTGGAAAACACTCTTCAGGATATCATCCAGGAAAATTTCCCCAACCTAGCAAGTCAGGTCAATACTCAACTCCAGGAAATACAGAGAACACCACAAAGATACTCCGCAAGAAGAGCAACCCCAACGCACATAATCGTCAGATTCACCAGGGTTGAAACGAAGGAGAAAATACTAAGGGCAGCCAGAGAGAAAGGTCGGGTCACCCACAAAGGGAAGCCCATCAGACTCACAGCAGATCTCTCGGCAGAGATTCTACAAGCCAGAAGAGAGTGGGGGCCAATATTCAACATTCTTAAAGAAAAGAGCTTTCAACCCAGAATTTCATATCCAGCCAAATTGAGCTTCATAAGTGAAAAAAAAAATAAAATCCCTCACGAACAAGCAAGTACTCAGAGACTTGGTCACCACTAGGCCTGCTTTACAAGAGTTCCTGAAAGAGGCACTACACATAGAAAAGAACAACCAGTACCAGCCATCCTAAAAGCATACCAAATGCTAAAGACCATCAACAAAATGAAGAATGTACATGAACCAACGGGCAAAACAGCCAGCTAGCATCAAAATGGCAGTATCAAATTCACACATAACAATATTAACCCTGAATGTAAATGGGCTAAATGCACCAATCAAAACACACAGACTGGCAAATTGGATAAAAAACCAAAACCCATCGGTGTTCTGTATCCAGGAAACCCACCTCACATGCAAAGATACACAAAGGCTCAAAATAAAAGGATGGAGGAAGATTTACCAAGCAAATGGAGAGCAAAAAAAAGCAGGAGTTGCAATTCTCATCTCTGATAAAATAGACTTTAAAGCAACAAAGATCAAAAGGGACAAAGAAGGTCATTACATAATGGTAAAAGGATCGATACAACAAGAACAGCTAATGATTCTAAATATATATGGACCCAATGTAGGAGCACCCAGATATATAAGGCAAGTTCTTAATGACTTACAAAGAGACTTAGACTCCCACACAATAACAGTGGGTGACTTTAACACTCCACTGTCAATAGCAGACAGATCAACCAGACAGAAAATTAACAAAGATATCCAGGACTTGAACTCAGACCTGGAACAAGCAAACCTGATAGATATTTACAGAACTCTCCACCCCAAATCCACAGAATATACATTCTTCTCAGCACCACATCACACCTACTCCAAAATTGACCACAAAATTGGAAGCAAAGCACTCCTCAGCAAATGCAAAACAACGAAAATAATAAGAAACAGTGTCTCAGACCATACTGCAATCAAGTTGGAACTCAGAATTCAGAAAATAACTCAGAACCGCACAGCTTCATGGAAACTGAACAACTGGCTCTTGAATGTTGATTGGATAAACAATAAAATGAAGGCAGAAATCAAGAAGTTCTTTGAAACAAACGAGAATGAAGACACAACATACCAGAATCTCTGGGAAACATTTAAAGCAGTGTGCAGAGGGAAATATATAGCAATAAGTGCCCATATGAGAAGCGTGGAGAGATCCAAAATTGGCACCCTATCGTCAAAATTGAAACAGCTAGAGGAACAAGATCAAAAAAGCTCAAAACATAGCCAAAGACAAGAAATAACTAAGATCAGAACAGAACTGAAGGAGATAGAGACAAGAAAAACCCTTCAAAAAATCAATAAATCTAAGAGCTGTTTTTTTGAAAAGACCAAGAAAATAGACAGACCACTAGCCAGACTGATAAAAAAGAAAGGAGAGAACAACCAAATAGATGCCATAAAAAACGATAAAGGGGAAATCACCACAGATTCCACAGAAATTCAAACCATAATCAGAGAATACTATAGACAACTCTACGCACATAAACTAGTAAATCAGGAAGAAATGGATAAATTCCTGGATGCCTGTGTCCTCCCAAGCCTGAACAAGGAGGAAGCCGAAACTATGAAAGATCAATAACAAGGTCAGAAGTTGAGGCAGCAATTAAGAGCCTACAACACAAAAAAAGCCAAGGTCCAGATGGGTTCACAGCTGAATTCTACAAGACACACAAAGAGGATCTGGTACCATTCCTTCTGAAACTATTCCAAATAATCGAAAAAGAGGGAACCCTTCGCAAATCATTTTATGAGACCAACATCATCCTGATACCAAAACCTGGCAGAGACTCAAAAAGAAAACTTCAGGCCAATATCCATGATGAACATAAATGCAAAAATCTTCAATAAAATACTGGCAAATCGATTGCAACATCACATTAAAAAACTTATCCATCATGATCAAGTAGAATTCATCCCGGGGATGCAAGGATGGTTCAACATACGCAAGTCTATAAATGTAATTCACCATATAAACAGAAGCAAAAACAAAAACCACATGATTATCTCAATTGATGCAGAGAAGGCATTTGACAAAATTCAACACCCCTTTATGCTAAAAACGCTCAATATACTTGGTATTGATGGAACATATCTCAAAGTAATAAAAGCTATTTACGACAAACTAACAGCCAATATCATACTTAATGGGCAAAAACTGGAAGCATTCCCTTTGGAATCCGGCACTAGACAAGGATGCCCTCTCTCGCCACTTCTATTCAACATAGTATTGGAAGTTCCAGCCAGAGCAATCAGGTAAGAAAAAGAAATAAATTGTATTCAACTAGGAAAGGTGGAAGCCAAATTGTCTCTATTTGCAGACGACATGATAGTATACCTAGAAGACCCCATCACCTCAGCCCAAAAACTCCTGAAACTGATCAGCAACTTCAGCAAAGTCTCAGGATATAAAATCAATGTTCAAAAATCACAAGCATCCCTATATACCAATAACAGTCTTAAAGAGAACCAAATTAAGAACGAACTGCCATTCACAATTGCTACAAAGAAAATAAAATACTTAGGAATACAATTCACTAGGAATGTAAGGGACCTCTTTAAGGAAAACTACAAACACCTGCTCAACGGAATAATAGAGGACACAAACAGATGGAGAAACATTCCATGTTCGTGGTTAGGAAGAATCAATATTGTGAAAATGGCTATACTGCCCAAAGTAATTTACACATTCAATGCTATCTCCATCAAATTACCATTGAATTTCTTCACAGAACTGGAAAAAACCACCATGAATTTTATATGGAACCAATAAAGAGCCCTCATAGCCAAGTCAATTCTAAGCAAAAAGAACACAGCGGGAGGCATCACGCTACCAGACTTCAAACTATAATACAAGGCTACATTAATCAAAACAGCATGGTACTGGTACAAAAACAGAGATATAGACCAATGGAACAGAAGAGAAACATTGGAGGCAACAAAACATATCTACAACCATATCATCTTTGATAAACCAGACAAAAACAGGCAATGGGGAAATGATTCCCTATTTAATAAATGGTGTTTGGAAAACTGGCTAGCCATGTGCAGACAGCAGAAACTGGACCTTTTTCTGACACCTTACACTAAAATTAACTCCAGATGGTTTAAAGACTTAAACGTAAGACCTGACACCATAAAAACCCTAGAAGAAAATCTATGCAAAACCGTTCAGGACATAGGAGTAAGCAAGGACTTCATGAACAAAACACCAAAAGCACTGGCAACAAAAGCCAAAATAGACAAATGGGACCTAATCAAACTCCACAGCTTCTGCACGGCAAAAGAAACAGTCACTAGAGTGAATTGGCAACCATCAGAATGGGAAAAAATCTTTGCAGTTTACACATCTGACAAAGGGCTGATATCCAAAATTTACAAAGAACTCAAAGAGATTTACAGGAAAAAAAAACAAACAAGCCCATTCAAAATGGGCAAAGGATATGAACAGAAACTTTACAAAAGAAGACATACATGAGGCCAACAAACATATGAAAAAGTGCTCATCATCGTTGGTCATTAGAGAGATGCAAATCAAAACCACATTGAGATATCATCTCACACCAGTTAGAATGGCGATCATTAAAAATTCTGGAGACAGCAGATGCTGGAGAGGATGTGGAGAAATACGAACACTCTTACACTGTTGGTGGAAGTGTAAATTAGTTCAACCATTGTAAAAGACAGTGTGGCGATTCCTCAGGGACCTAGAAATAGAAATTCCATTTGACCCAGCAATCCCATTACTGGGTATCTATTCAAAAGACTGTAAATCGTCCTACTATAAGGACACATGCACACGAATGTTCATTGCAGCACTGTTTACAATAGCAAAGACATGGAACCAACCCAAATGCCCATCGACGATAGACTGGACTGGGGAAATGTGGCACATACACACCATGGAATATTTTTTTTTAATTTTTATTGCATTATAGGTTTGGGGGTACATGTGCAGAACGTGCAAGATAGTTGCATAGGTACACATATGGCAGTGTGCTTTGCTGCCTTCCTCCCCTTCACCCACACTTGGTAGTCATCCCCATGTCATCCCCCCCAGCCTCCCCGCTGTTTCTCCCCCATTCCCCCCAATGGTCCCCAGTGTATGGTAGACCACCTCTCTGTGTCCATGTGTTCTCATTTTTCTCACCCACCTATGAGTGAGTATATGCGGTATTTCTTTTTCTGTTCTTGTGTCAGTTTGCTGAGAATGATGTTCTCCAGATTCATCCATGTCCCTACAAAGGACACAAACTCATCATTTTTGATTGCTGCATAATATTCCATGGTGTATATTTGCCACATTTTCCCAGTCCAGTCTATCATCGATGGGCATTTGGGTTATTTCCAGGTGCTTGATATTGTAAACAGTGCTGCAATGAACATTCGTGTGCATGTGTCCTTATAGTAGAACGATTTATAGTCCTTTGGATAGATACCCAGTAATGGGATTGCTGGGTCAAATGGAATTTCTATTTCTAGCTCCCTGAGGAATCGCCACACTGTCTTCCACAATGGTTGAACTAATTTACACTCCCACCAACAGTGTAAGAGTGTTCCTATTTCTCCGCATTTTCTCCAGCATCTGCTGTCTCCAGATTTTTTAATGATCACCATTCTAACTGGTGTGAGATGGTATCTCAATGTGGTTTTGATTTGCATCTCTCTAATGACCAATGATGATGAGCACTTTTTCATATGTTTGTTGGCCTCATGTATGTCTTCTTTTGTAAAGTTTCTGTTCATATCCTTTGCCCATTTTTGAATGGGCTTGTTTGTTTTTATTTCCTGTAAATCTGTTTGCGTTCTTTGCAAATTCTGGATATCAGCCCTTTGTCAGATGTGTAAACTGCAAAGATTTTTTCCTATTCTGATGGTTTCCGATTCACTCTAGTGACTGTCTCTTTTGCCGTGCAGAAGCTGTGGAGTTTGATTAGGGCCCATTTGTCTATTTTGGCTTTTGTTGCCAATGCTTTTAGTGTTTTGGTCATGAAGTCCTTGCCTACTCCTATGTCCTGAATGGTTTTGCCCTGATTTTCTTCTAGGGTTTTTATGGTGTCAGGTCTTACATTTAAGTCTTTAAACCATCTGGAGTTAATTTTAGTGTAAGGTGTCAGGAAGGGGTCCAGTTTCTGCTTTCTGCACATGGCTAGCCAGTTTTCCAAACACCATTTATTAAATAGGGAATCCTTTCCCCATTGCCAGTTTTTGTCTGGTTTATCAAACATAATATGGTTGTAGATATTTTGTGTTGCCTCCGATGCTTCTGTTCTGTTCCATTGGTCTATATCTCTGTTTTGATACCAGTACCATGCTGTTTTGATTACTGTAGCCTTTTAGTATATTTTGAAGTCTGGTAGCGTGATGCCTCCCGCTGTGTTCTTTTTGCTTAGAATTGACTTGGCTATGCGGGCTCTTTTTTGGTTCCATGTGAAATTCATGGTGGTTTTTTTCAGTTCTGTGAAGAAATTCAAAGGTAGTTTGATGGGGATAGCATTGAATGTGTAAATTACTTTGGGCAGTATAGCCATTTTCACGATATTAATTCTTCCTAACAATGAGCATGGAATGTTTTTCCATCTGTTTGTGTCCTCTCTTATTTCGTTGAGCAGTTGTTTGTACTTTTTCTTAAAGAGGTCCCTTGCGTTCCTTGTGAGTTGTATTCCTAGGTATTTTATTTCCTTTGTAACAATTATGAATGGCAGTTCCTTCTTGATTTGGTTCTCTTTAAGTCTGTTATTGGTGTATAAAAATGCTTGTGATTTTTGAACATTGATTTTATATGCTGAGATTTTGCTGAAGTTGCTTATCGGTTTCAGGGGCATTGGGGCTGAGGTGATGGGGTCTTCTAGGTATACTATCATGTCGTCTGCAAATAGAGACAATTTGGCTTCCAACTTTTCTATTTGAATGCCCTTTATTTCTTTTTCTTGCCTGATTGCTCTGGCTAGAACTTCCAGTACTATGTTGAATAGAAGTGGTGAGAGAGGGCATCCTTGTCTGGTGCCGGATTTCAAAGGGAATGCTTCCAGTTTTTGCCCATTCAGTATGATATTGGCTATTGGTTTGTCGTAAATAGCTTTTATTACTTTGAGATATGTTCCATCAATACCAAGTTTATTGAGGGTTTTTAGCATAAAGGGCTGTTGAATTTTGTCAAATGCCTTCTCTGCGTCAATTGAGATAATCATGTGGTTTTTGTTTTCGCTTCTGTTTATGTGGTTAATTACATTTATAGACTTGCATATGTGGAACCAGCCTTGCATCCCAGGGATGAATCCTACTTGATCATGATGGATAAATTTTTTAATGTGCTGTTGCAATCGGTTTGCCAGTATTTTATTGAAGATTTTTGCATTTATGTTCATCATGGATATTGGCCTGAAATTTTCTTTTCTTGTTGAGTCTCTGCCAGGTTTTGCTATCAGGATGATATTGGTCTCATAAAATGATTTGGGAAGGGTTCCCTCTTTTTGGATTATTTAGAATAGTTTCAGAAGGAATGGTACCAGATCGTCTTTGTGTGTCTGGTAGAATTCAGCTGTGAACCCATCTGGAACTGGGCTCTTTTTGTGTTGTAGGCTCTTAATTGCTGCCTCAACTTCAGACCTTGTTATTGGTCTATTCATAGTTTCGGCTTCCTCCTGGTTTAGGCTTGTGAGGACACAGGCGTCCAGGAATTTATCCATTTCTTCCTGATTTACTGGTTTCTGTGCATAGAGTTTTTTGTAGTATTCTCTGATGAAGGTTTGAATTTCTGTGGAATCTGTGGTGATTTCCCCTTTATCGTTTTTTATTGCATCTATTTGGTTGTTCTCTCTTTTCTTTTTTATCAGTCTGGCTAGTGGTCTGTCTATTTTGTTGATCTTTTCGAAAAACCAGCTCTTAGATTTATTGATTTTTTTGAAGGGTTTTTCTTGTCTGTATCTCCTTCAGTTCTGCTCTGATCTTAGTTATTTCTTGCCTTCGGCTAGGTTTTGAGCTTTTTTGATCTTGCTCCTCTAGCTCTTTCAATTTTGATGATAGGGTGTCAATTTTGGATCTCTCCACTCTTCTCATGTGGGCACTTATTGCTATATATTTTCCTCTACAGACTGCTTTAAGTGTGTCCCAGAGATTCTGGTACATTGTGTCATCGTTCTCGTTGGTTTCAAAGAACTTCTTGATTTTTGCCTTCATTTCATTGTTTATCCAATCAACATTCATGAGCCAGTTGTTCAGTTTCCATGAAGCTGTGTGGTCCTGAGTTATTTTCTGAATTCTGAGTTCCAACTTGATTGCACTATGGTCTGAGAGACTGTTTGTTATGATTTCAGTTGTTTTGCATTTGCTGAGGAGTGCTTTACTTCCAATTATGTGGTCAATTTTGTAGTAGGTGTGATGTGGTGCTGAGAAGAATGTATATTCTGTAGATTTGTGGTGGAGAGTTCTGTAAATGTCTATCAGGTTTGCTTGTTCCAGGTCTGAGTTCAAGTCCTGGATATCCTTGTTAATTTTCTGTCTGGTTGATCTGTCTGCTATTGACAGTGGAATGTTAAAGTCTCCCACTATTATTGTGTGGGAGTCCAAGTCTCTTTGTAAGTCATTAAGAACTTGCCTTATATATCTGGGTGCTCCGACATTGGGTCCATGTATATTTAGAATCGTTATCTCTTCTTGTTGTATTGATCCTTTTACCATTATGTAATGACCTTCTTTGTCCCTTTTGATCTTTGTTGCTTTAAAGTCTATTTTATCAGAGATGAGAATTGCACCTCCTGCTCTTTTTTGCTCTCCATTTTCTTGGTAAATCTTCCTCCATCCTTTTATTTTGAGCCTTTGTGTATCTTTGCATGTGAGGTGGGTTTCCTGGGTACAGCACACCGATTGGTTTTGGTTTTTTATCCAATTTGCCAGTCTGTGTCTTTTGATTGGTGCATTTAGCCCATTTACATTCAGGGTTAATATTGTTATGTATGAATTTGTTACTGCCATTTTGATGCTAGCTGGCTGTTTTGGCCTTTGGTTCATGTACATTCTTCATTTTGTTGATGGTCTTTAGCATTTGGTATGGTTTTAGGATGGCTGGAACTGGTTGTTTCTTTCTATGTGTAGTGCCTATTTCAGGAGCTCTTGTAAAGCAGGCCTAGTGGTGACAAAATCTCTGAGTACTTGCTTGTTCGTGAAGGATTTTATTTTTCCTTCACTTATGAAGCTCAGTTTGGCTGGATATGAAATTCTGGGTTGAAAGTTCTTTTCTTTAAGGATGTTGAATATTGGCCCCCACTCTCTTCTGGCTTGTAGAGTTGCTGCCGAGAGATCTGCTGTGAGTCTGATTGGCTTCTCTTTATGGGTGACCTGACCTTTCTCTCTGGCTGCCCTTAGTATTTTCTCCTTCGTTTCAACCCTGGTGAATCTGACGATAATGTGCCTTGGGGTTGCTCTTCTTGCGGAGTATCTTTGTGGTGTTCTCTGTATTTCCTGGAATTTTGTATTGACCTGTCTTGCTAGGTTGGGGAAATTTTCCTGGATAATATCCTGAAGAGTGTTTTCCAGCTTGGATTCATTCTCTTCGTCACATTCTGGTACACCTATCAAACGTAGGTTGGGTCCCTTCACATAGTCCCACATTTCTTGGAGATTTTGTTCATTCCTTTTTGTGCTTTTTTCTTTAATCTTGGTTTCTCCTTTTATTTAATTGAGTTGATATTCCACTTCTGATATTCTTTCTTCAGCTTCGGAAATTCGGCTGTTGAAACTTGTGCATGCTTCGTGAAGTTCCCGTGTTGTGTTTTTCAGCTCCTTCAATTCATTTATATTCCTCTCGAAGTTGTCCATTCTTGTTATCAATTCCTCGAATCTTTTTTCAAATCTTTTTTCAAGGTTCTTAGTTTCTTTGCACTGGTTTAGAACATGTTCCTTTAGCTCACTGAAGTTTCTCATTATCCACTTTCTGAAGTCTGATTCTGTCATTTCGTCACATTCATACTCTGTCCAGCTTTGTTCCCTTTCTGGTGAGGAGTTTTGGTCCTTTTTTGGAGGTGAGGTGTTTTGGTTTCGGGTGTTTTCCTCCTTTTTGTGCTGGTTTCTTCCCATCCTTATGGATTTATCCGCCTGTCGTCTTAGTAGTTGCTGATTTTTCAATTGGGTCTCTGTGTGGACACTGAGATTGTTGATGATGAAGTATTTCTGTTAATTAGTTTTCCCTCTAATTATCTATCCCCTCTGCTGTATGAGTGCTGAGGTCCACTCCAGGCCCTGTTTGTCTGGGGTATATCTGCAGCAGCTGTGGAACAGTGAGGGATGATACCAGTCTCTTTTTCTGCTGCCCTTGTTCCAGAATGATGCCAGCCAAATGTCAGTCTGATTAGTTTTTTTCTGTGGTGACTCCTTGGATATACAGGGGTCAGCGAGCTGCTTGAGGAGACAGTCTGTGCTTTATAGGAGCTCCAGTGCTGAGCTGTGAGCTCCGTTGTTCATTCAGTATTGTTGGGAGTTTGTTTATGTCTGCTGCAATAGAACTCATAAAACACCACCCTTTTTTATTTCACCCTTAGATGCTCTGTCTCAGGGAGTTGGGGCTTTCTTTATGAGTATCTCTTGCACTGTCCTACTCCACTAGGCGGCAGTCTATTCACTATTTTCCTGCCGGGGCTCTGGCCTGCTAGCGCGGGTCCGCCCTGTTTCTGCCTGGTGGAGTCTCTCTGTTATGGCAGGCTGCCTCGGCAACGGCAGGCTGCGTCAGACCTGGGTGGTACTTCAGTGGGGCTGCACTTTGTCAGAGATGGTGGACGCCCCTCCCTCACTGGGCTGCACCGTCCTAGATGCCGGCAGCAAAACTCTCAGCCCCAAGCGCCTTCAGTCGCCGCCCTGCTTGTCCCCGTGAGCGTGGGACCTGCTGAGCCCAATCACCCAGCTCCCTGCCTCAGAGTCCGTCCTCTCTCTCTCTCTCTTCCTCTTCCCAAGCTGAAAGGTCGACTCTGTCACTGGTGCCCCTGGAGCCTGCTGATAAGGCACTGGGATCCGTGCAATCTCCCGTGCCGCTGCCCACTACCCCGGCTCAGATCATGCTTCCCAGGAAACTCTTGGTCTGGCTCATTGTCCAAGTCCTGTTCAATCAGATGGACATGCCAATCTGCCCTTCCAAATCTCAGATTGCCGGTTTAACAGGGCACCCAGACCAGTGAGTTCTGCGCCAGGTCCCGCTGTGGCACCCACCGAAGAGGCATCGGGATCCGGCTGTGTTAGCCGGCTGCACTAGGGTCCAGTGTCTCTCCCACACCTGGGACATTCAAAACTCTGTGGGCATAAAAGGTCCATCCGAGAATGCGACTAGGACTCACCCTCTGCGCCTTCACCGAGAGCTGCAATCCTGAGTCGCCTCTACGATGCCATCTTGCCTCTATAATGTATTGTTAAAAGAAAAATTCCTACACCATGGAATATTATGCAGCAATCAAAAATGATGAGTTTGTGTCCTTTGTAAGGACATGGATGAATCTGGAGAACATCATTCTCTGCAAACTGACACAAGAACAGAAAAGGAAATACTGCTTATACTCACTCATAGGTGGGTGAGAAAAATTAGAACACATGGACACAGAGAGGTGGTCTACTATACACTGGGGAGTGTTGGGGGAAATGGGGGAGGGACAGTGGGGGGGCTGGGGGAGATAGCCTGGGGATGAATACCAAGTGTGGGTGAAGGGGAGGAAGGCAGCAAAACACACTGCCATGTGTGTACCTATGCAACTATCTTGCACGTTCTGCACATGTACCCCAAAACCTATAATGCAATAAAAATTTTAAAAAAAAGGAAAGCAACTCAAGGAAATTCTAAAGAAAATCAAGTCAAGGCAAAGCAAAGAAAATCCAGACAATTGAGGCAAGGCAAATTCAGGAAAATCTAGCGAAAAAAAAAATCCCGGTAAATTCAGCAAAACAACGAAATACAAGGCAAGGAAAATCCAGGCAAGACAAATCCAGGGTATAAAATACCCTGGCGAAAAAAAATAAATAAATAAATAAAATAAAATAAAATAAAACAGAAATGAAAGGCAAGGCAAATCAAGTGAATCCAAATCCAGGCATGGGAAGGCCAGAAAATCCCAGGAAAGGCAAATCCAGGAAAGTCAAGTCAAGGCAAATCCAGACAAGGCATATGCAGGCACGGCATGGCAAGGCAAATTTTGGAAAGAGAAATCCACAAGGAAAATCCAGGCAAGACAAATCCAGGCAATGCAATTCAAGGCAAATTTAGGCAAGGCAAATTGAGGCATGGCAAGGCATGGCAGATACAGACAAGTCATATCCAGACAAGGCAATTTTCGTAAAGGGAAATCCAGACAAGGCAAATCCAGACAAAGCAAATCCATGCAAGGCAAATTCAGGCAAGGCAAATTCAAAGAAGGCAAGGCAAGGCTAATCCAGGCAAGGCAAATCCAGGCAAGGAAACGCACTACAAATCAAGGCAAGGCATATCTAGCCACTGCAAGACCAGACAAATTCAGGCAAGTCAGATCAAGAAAAATCCAGAAAAGACATATCCAGTCACGGCATGGCAAGGCAAATCTAGGGAAGACAAATCCAGACAAAAAAATCCAGGCAATGGAATCTCAGGCAGCACAAATCCAGGCAACGCAAGGCAAGGCAAACTTAGACAAGGCAAACTGAGGCAAGGCAAAGCAAGACAAATCGATCCAAGGCAAGACAACACAGAAATAGACAAGGCATATCCAGGAAAAGCAAGGCTAATTTAGGCAAGACAAATCCAGACAAGGCAAATCCAGGGGAGGCAAATACCGCCAATGCAAGGAAAACAAATTTAGGAAAGGCAAACAGAGACAAAGTAAGGAAACGCAGATACAGACAAGGCATAGCCAGACAAGGCAAGACAAATCCAGGCAAGGCAATTCCAGTCATGGCAAATCCAGACAAAGCAAATCCAGGCAAAACAAATCCAAAAGAAACAAAGCAAGGCTAACCCAGGCAAGGCAAATCCGGGCAATAAAAGGCACTACAAATACAGGCAAGGCATATCCAGCCACTGCCATACCACACAAATCTAGGTAAAGCAAGGCAAGACAAAACCAAGCAAGACAGATCCAGGCAAAACAACGCAATTTCAGTCAAGGAAAATCCAGACAAGGCAAATCCAGACAAAGCAAATTCATGCAAGACAAATCCAGACAAGGCCAATTCAAGTAAGGCAAGGCAAGGCAAATCCAAAAAAGGCAAGGCAAGGCTAAACCAGGCAAGGCAAATCCGGGCAATAAAAGGCACTACAAATTTAGGCAAGACATATCCAGCCACAGCAAGACCAGACAAATCCAGGCAAGGCAAAGCAAACCAAATCCAGGCAAGGCAGATCCAGGGCAGTATAATCCAGGAAGAAAAATACAGGAAAGAAAAATTTAGGCAAGGCAAATCCAACCAAGGCAAATCCAGGCAAGTCAAATCCAGGCAAGGCAAAGCAAACTAAAGCCAGGCCAGGCAAATCCAGGCAATGCAAGGCAAGGCAAATCCAGGTAAGGCAAGGCAAGGAAAATCCAACAAGGCAAGGCAAGGCTAATTTAGTCAAGACAAATACAGGCAAGGAAAGGCACTACAAATCCAGGCAAGCTATATCCAGCCACTGCAAGACCAGACAAATCCAGTCAAGGGAATACAATACAAATCTATGCAAGGCAAAAAAGCTAAATCTTGGCAAGTGTTATTTAGGCAAGGCAAGGCAAGGCAAATTTAGGCAAGACAGATCCAGGCAAAAAAAAGGCAAAGAAAGACTAATCCAAGCAAGAAAGATCCAGGCAAGGGAAAGCAAATTGAAGCAAGTCAAATCCAGGCAAGCAAAATCCAGGCAAAGAAAATCCAGGCCAGGCAAATCCAGGCAAGTCAAATCCATGCAAGGGAAATCCAGGCAAGGCAAATCCAGACATGGTATGTCAAAGGAAATCCATGCAATGAAAACAAAGGCAAAGCAACTCAAAGAAAATCCAGGTAAGGGAAATCCAGGAAAATCCAGTCAAAGCAAAGCAAGAAAAATCCAGACAATCCAGGCAAGGAAAATTCAGGCAAATCCTGGGGAAAAAAATCCAGGCAAATTCAGGTGAAACAACGAAATACAAGGCAAGGCAAATCCAGGCAAGAAAAATCCAGGAAAAAAAAATCAGTCAAAGAATATACAGGAAAAGAAAAGCTAGGCAAGGCAAGAAAAATCCAGGCAAGGAAACTTTAGGCAAAGCAAATGCAGGCAAGGCAAAGCCAGGCAAAACAAATTCAGGAAGGAAAATTCCAGGTAAAAAAATTCAGGCAAGGCAAATCCAACCAAGGCAAATACAGGCAATTCAAATCCAGGCAAGGCAAAGCAAGCCAAAGACAGGCAAGGCAAATCCAGAAAATGCAAGGGAAGGCAAATCAAGGCAAGACAAATCCAGGCAAGGCAAGGCAAGTCAAGAAAAATTTAGGCAAGCCAAACTCAGGCAAGGCAAGGCAAGATAAGGTAAGGCAAATACATTAAGGCAAGGCAAGACAAATCCAAGCAATGCCAATCCAGGCAATGCAAGGCAAGAAAAATCAAGTGAAGGTAAATCCAGGAAAAGAAAAGCAAAGAAAACACAGGGAAGGCAAATCCAGGCAAGGCAAATTCAGGAGAGTCAAGTCAAGGCAAATTTAGACAAGGCATATCCAGGCACGGCACGGCAAGGCAAATCCAGGCAAAACAAATCCAGACAAGGCAAATCCATGCAAGGCAAATACAGGTAAGACAAATCCAGGTAATGCAAGGCAAGGCAAATTGAGGCAAGGCAAGGCAAGGCAGATACAGACAAGGCATATCCAGGCAAGGCAAGGCAAATCCAGGCAAGGCTATTTTAGTTAAGGGAACTCCAGACAAGGCAAATCCAGGAAAAGCAAATCCAGGCAAGGCAAGGCCAGGCAAGGCAAATCCAGGTAAGGCAAGACAAGACAAATAAAAACAAGGCAATGCAAGGCTAATCCAGGCAAAGCAAAGCAATGCAAACCCAGGCAAGACAAAGCAAGGCAAATTCAGGCAAGCAAGGCAAGATAAGTCAATGCAAATCCAGGCAAAGCAAATACACGCGAGGAAAAACAAGCCAAATCCAAACAATGCAAATCCAGGCAATGCAAGGCAAGGCAAATTAAGTGAAGGCAAATCCCGGCGAGGCAAGGCAAGGCAAATTTAGGCAAGTCAAGTCAAGGAAAATCTAGAAAAAGCATAACCATTCACAACACGACAAGGCAAATCCATGCAAGACAAATTCAGACAAGGCAAATCCACTCAACGAAAGGCAAGGTAAATTTAGGAAAGGCAAATCGAGGCAAAACAAGGCAAGGCCCATAAAGACACGGCATATTCCTGCAAGGCAAGGCAAATTCAGGCAAGGCAATTTCTGTCAAGAAAAATCCAGACAAGGCAAATCCAGGGAAGGCAAATCCAGGCAAGGCAAATCCAGGCATGGTATCTCAAAGCAAATCCACGCAAGGCAAATAATGGCAAGGCAACTCAAGAAAAATCCAAGTAATGGAAATCCAGGAAAATCCAGTCAAGGCAAAGCAAGGAAAATCCAGCCAATTCTTACAAGGCAAATTCAGACAAATCCAGGCAGAAAAAATCCAGGCAAATTTAGGCAAAACAACAAAATACCAGAAAAGGCAAATCCAGGCAAAAAAAATCCAGGCAAAAAAAAATCCAGGCAAAGAAAATCCATGCAAGGCAAGGCAAGGCAAGGCAAGATAAGGCAAGGAAAAATCAGGAAAGAAAACTCCAGAAAAAAAATCCAGTTAAGGAAAATTCAGGCAAGGCAAATCCAACCAAAGCAAATACAGGCAAGTCAAATCCAGGCAAGAAAAAGCAAGCCAAAGCCAGGCAAGGCAAATGCAAGCAATGCAAGGCAAGGCAAAAAAAGCCAACAATAATCCAAAAAAGGCAAGACAAGGAAAATCTAGGCAAGTCAAATCCAGGCAATGCAAAGCCACGCAAACCCAGGCAAGGCAAGAGAAGGCAAACTCAGGCAATGCAAGGCAAGATAAGGCAAGGCAAACACAGGCAAGTCAAATAAAGGCAAGGCGAGGCAAGCCAAACCCAAACAATGCAAATCCAGGCAATGCAAGGCAAGGTAAATTAAGTGAAGGCAAATCCAGGCAAGACAAGGCACGGCAAACCCAGGGAAAACAAATCCAGGCAAGGCAAATCCAGGCAATGCAAATTCAGGCAAGTCAAGTCAAGTCAAATTCAGACAAGACATATCCAGGCACAGCATGGCAAGGCAAAACCAGGCAAGAAAAATCGAGACAAGACAAATCCAGGCATGGTATGTCAAAGCAAATCCAAGCAAGGCAAATAGAGGCAAGGCAACTCAAGAAATATTCAGGTAAGGGAAATCCAGGAAAATCAAGTCAAGGCAATGCAAGAAAAATTCAGCCAATCCAGGCAAAACAAATTCAGGCAACCCCCCAAAAAAATTCAGGCAAATTCAGGTGAAACAACAAAATACAAGGCAAGGCAAATCCAGGCCAAAAATAATCCAGGCAATGAAAATCCAGGCAAAGCAAGGCAAGGTAAGGCAAGGAAAGCAAAATTTAGGCAAGAAAAATTCAGGCTAAACAAATCCAGACAAGGCAAATCCAGTGAGAAAATATTCAAGTAAGAAAAATTCAGACAAGGCAAATGCCACCAAGGTAAATAAAAGCAAGTTAAATCCAGGCAAGGCAAAGCAAGCCAAAGCCAGGCGAGGAAAATCTAAGCAATGCAAGTCAAGGCAAATCAAGACAAAACAATTCCAGGCAAGGAAACGCAAGGAAAATCCAGGCAACTAAAATCCAGGCAAGGCAAAGCAACGGAAACGCAAGCAAGGCAAGACAAGGCAAATTCAGGCAAGCAAGGCAAGTTAAGGCAAGGCAAATCCAAGCATGGCAAGGAAAGCCAAATCCAAATAATGCAAATTCAGGAAATGCAAAGCAAGGCAAACCAAGTGAAGGAAAATCCAGGCAAGGCAATGCAAGACAAACTCAGGGAAGATAAATTCAGGCAAGGCAAGGCAAATTTAGGCAATGCAAATTCAGGCTAGTCAAGTCAAGACAAATCCAGACAAGGCATATCCAGTCACGGCATGGCAAGGCAAATCCAGGCAAGAAAAATCCAGGCAAGGCAAATCTTGGCAAGGCAAATCCAGGCAAGGCAAATTTAGGTAACACAAGACAAGGCAAATCGAGGTGAGGCAAGGCAAGGTAGATACAGAAAAGTCATATCCAGGCAAAACAAGGCAAATCCAGGCAAGGCAATTCCAGTCAAGGGAAGTCCAGACAAGGAAAATCCAGGTAAAGCAAATTCAGGCAAGGCAAATCCAGGCGAGACAAATCCAGGTAAGGCAAAGTAAAGCAAATCAAGGCAAGGCAAGACAAGGCAAGGCAAGGCTAATCCGGGCTAAACAGATCCAGGAAAGGCAAAGCAATGCAAACCCAGGCAAGGCAATACAAAGCAAATTCAGGCAAGGCAAGGCAAATACAACGAGGCAAAACAAGCCAAATCTAAACAATGCAAATTCATGCAATGCAAGGCAATGCAAATCAAGTGAAGGCAAATTCAGTCAAAGAAATGCAAGGCAAACCCAGGGAAGGCCAATCCATAAAAGGCAAGGCGAAGCAAATTCAGGCAATGCAAATTCAGGCAAGTCAAGTCAAGGCAAATCCTGACAAGGCATATCCAGGCACGGCATGGCAAGGCAAATTCAGGCAAGACAAATACAGACAAGGCAAATCCAGGCACAGCAAGGTCAGTCAAATCCAGGCAAGTTAAATCAAGGCAAGGCAAGGCACGGCAAATCCAGGCAAGGCAAATCCTGGCAAGGTAAGTTACTTAAAATACAGTTAAGGCAGATTCAGGCAAACCAAACCCAGTCAAGGCAAGGCAAAGCTAATTCAGGCAAGGCAAATCAAATAAAGGTAAGGCAATGCAAGGTAATGCAAGACAAGGCAAATCCAGGCAAGGCAATTCCAGGAAAGAAAAGGCAAGAGAAGGCAATTCCAGGCTAGGCAATTGAAAGAAAGGCAATTTCAGGAAGGCAAGGCAAGACAAGGCAATTCCTGGCTATGGAATTTCAGTTATGGCAAGGTAATATAATTCCAGGGAAGGCAATTCCAAGCAAGGCAAGGCAAGGCAAGGCAATTCCAGGCAGGGCTACTCCAGGCAAGGCAAGGCAAGGCTATTCCAGGCAAGAAAATTTGGGGCAACGTAAGGAAAGTCAACTCAAAGCAATTCCAGACAGGCAAGGCAAAACAATTTCAGACAAGGCAAATTCAGACATGGCAAGAAAAAGCATGGCAAGAAAATTCCAGGCAAGGCAAGGCAATGCAGGGCAATTCCATGAAAGGCAAGGCAAATTATGGCAATTCAAGGAAGGGCATCTCCAGGCAAGACAAGACAAGGCAATTCTAGGCATGAGAATTATAGGCAAGGAAAGGCAAGCCAAGGCAATGCAATTCAGGGCAGGGCAATTTCAGAATATGCAGGGCAAGGCAACGCTAAGAAATTTCAGGCAAAGGAAGGCAACTTTAGGCAAGGCAATTTTAGTAAAGGAAAGGCAACGCAAAGGTCCCAGGTTATGCAAGGCAAGGCAAGGCAATTCCAGGCTAGGCAATTTCAGGCACAACAAGGCAAGCCAATTCCAGTCTACATAATTCCAGGCAACACAACCTAATGCAAGGTAAGGCAAGACAATTTCAGGCAAGACAATTCCAGGCAAGGCAATACTATTTAGGGAAAGGCAAGGCAATGCAAGGCAATTTTAAGAAAGTTAATTCCAGGCAAGGCTAGGCAAGACAATTCCAGGCTAGGGAATTCCAGGCACGGAAAGGCAAGTCAATTCCAGGCTAGGCAATTCCAGGTAATGCAAGGCAATGCAAGATAAGGCAAGGCAATCCCAAAAAATAACAATTCCAGGCAAATCAATTTCATGTAAGGAAAGGCAAGACAATGCAAGAAAATTTTGGGAAAGTTAATTCCAGGCAATTCTAGGAAAGGCAATACAAGGCAAGGCAAAGAAGTTCAATTCCAGGCAGGGCAATTCTGGTCAGGACAGGTCAAGACAATTCTAGGCAAGGCAATTGCAGGCAAGGCAAAGCAAGCCAAGGCAAGGCAATTCCAGGCAGGGAAATTCCAGGCTAGGCAAAGCAAGGTAACGTAAGAAAAAGTACCAGGCAAGACAAGGCATTTTCATGCAAAAATTTCCAGGCATGGCAAAAAAAGGAAAGCCTATTCCAGGCAAGGCAACTCCAGGCAACGCAATTCTTGGCATTCAAGGCAAGGCAAGACAAGGCAAGACAACGCATATTCAGGCAAGGCAATTCCTGGAAAGAAAAACGCAAGACAACAGAATTCCAGGCTAGGCAAATTCAGGTATGGTAAGGCAAGGCAATTTCAGGGAAGGCAATTCCAGGCAAGGCAAGGCAATGACAGGCAAGGCACTCCAGGCAAGGCAAGGGAATTCCAGGCAAAGTAGGGGAAAACTACTCAAGGCAATTTCTTTCAAGGCTAGGCTAGGCAACGGAAAAAAAAGGCAAGGCAAAACAATTTCAGACAAAGCAAATCCAGACACGGCGAGGAGAGGCAAGGCAAGAGAATTCCAGGCAAGGCAAGGCAATGCAGGGCAATTCAAGGTAGGGCAATTTCAGGCAAGGGAAGCCAAGCCAATTCTTGGCATGGGAATTTCAGGCAATTCAAGGCAAGGCAAGTCAATGCAACGCAATTTCAGGCAGGGCAATTTCAGACTAGGCAAGGCAAGGCAACGCAAATAAATTCCTGGCAAGGGAAGACAATTCCAGGCAAGGCAATTTCCGGCAAGGAAAGGCAAGGCAAGGCAATTCCAGGCAATTCAATGCAAGGCAAAGCAAGGCAGTTCCAGGCTAAACAATTTCAGGCACGCAAGACAAGGCAATTCCAGGCTAGGCAATGTAAGGCAAGGCAATTCCAGGCAAGACAATTCCTGTCAAGGCAATCCCATGTAAGAAAAGGCAAGGCAATGAAGGCAATTTTGGGAAAGTCAATTCCAGGCAAGGCAAGGCAAGGAAAGGAAAGGAAAGGCAGTGCAATTTCAGGCAGGGAAATTCCTGGAAAGGCAAGACAACACAATTCTAGGAAAGGCAAGGCAAGGAAAGGCAAGACAAGACAAATTCAGGCAGAGCAATTTCAGGGAAGGAAAGGAAAGGCAATACAATTCCAGGCAATGCAAGGCAAGGTAAGGCAAGGCAGGGCAATTTCAGGAGTGGCAATTCCAGGCAGGGCAGGGCAGGGAAAGGCAATTCTAAGCAAGGCCATTCCAGGCAAGGCAAGGAAACTCCAGGAAGACAATTCCAGACAAGGCAAAAAAAAGACAAGGCAAATTCAGACAGGGAAATTGTAGGCTAGACAAGACAAGGCAAGGCAAGGCAAGGCAAGGCAAGGCAAGGCAAGGCAAAGCAGGACCAGACTAATCCAGGCAAGGCAATTCCAGAAAAGAAAATGCAAGGCAAGGTAATTTTAGGCTAGATAGTTTCAGTTATGGCAAGGCAAGGCAATTCTAGGCAAGACAAGGCAAGACAACCCCAGGCAAGGCAAGGCAAGACAATTCCAGGCAAGACAGTTCCAGGCAAAGAAAGAAAAGGCAACTCAAGGCAATTCCAGGCAAGTCAAGGCAAGGCAAAGCAATTTCAGACAAGGCAAATCTAGACATGACACGGAAAGGCAAGGCAAGGCAATTACAGGCAAAGAAAGACAATGAAGGGCAATTCCAGGAAGGGCAATTCTAGGCTAAGCAAGTCAAGGCAGGGCAACTCTAGCCAAGTCAAGAAAAGTCAATTCTAGTCATGTGAATTCCAGGGAAGAAAAGGCAAGCAAAGGCAATACAATTCCAGGCTGGGCAATTCAGACTAGGCAAGGCAAGGCAATGCAAAGTATTTCCAGGCAAAAAACAGGCAATTCCAAGCAAGGCAATTTCAGGCAAGGAAAGGCAATGCAATTAAATCCCAAGCAATGTAAGGTAAGGCAAGGTAAGAGAAGGCAATTTCAGGCAAGACAATTCCAGGCAAGGCAATCCCATTTAAGAAAACGCAAGGCAATGCAAGGAAATTTGAAGAAAGTCAATTATTGGCAAGGTAATGCTAGGTAATTCCAGACAAGGCAAGGCGAGACAGTGCAATTCCAGGCAGGGAAATTTCAGCAAGGCAAGACAAGGCAAGGCAAATCCAGGCAGAGCAATTCTGGGCAGGGTAGGGCAAGGCAATTCTAGGCAAGGCAATTCTAGGCAGGCAAGGCAAGGCAAGCCAACACAAGGCAATTCCAGGAAGGGAAATTTCAGGCAAGGCAGGGTAATTCAAGGCAGGACAACTCTAGCCAAGGCAAGACAAGGCAATTTTAGGTATGGGAATTCCAGGCAAGGAAAGACAAGAGAAAGCAACACAATTCCAGGCAGGGTAATTCCAGACTAGGCAAAGCAAGGCAATGCAAAGTGATTTCAGGCAAGCGAAGGCAATTCCAGAAGAGGTACTATAAAGCAAAGGCAAAAAAAGAAAATCCCATTCAATTACAGGCAAGGCAAGGCAATTCCAGACTAGGCAATTCCAGGCAATGCAGGAAAACGCAAGGTAAGGCAAGGCAATTTCAGGCAAGGCAATTCCAGGCAAAACAATACCATGTAAGAAAAAGCAAGGCAATAAAAGGCAATTTTGTGAAAGTCAATTCTAGGCAAGGCGAGGCAAGGAAATTCCAGGTAAGACAAGGCAGTGCAAATCCAGCCAGGGCAATTTGAGGCAAAGCAAGGCAATGCAGGGCAACTCCATGCAGGGCAATTTCAGGCAAGACAAGGCAAGGCAAGGCAAGGCAAAGCAAGGTGAGGGAAGGCAATTCCAGGCTAGGCAATTCCAGGAAAAGCAAGACAAGACAATTCCAGGCACGGCAAGGCAAGGCAATTCCAGGCTAGGCAATTCCAGGCAACACAAGGCAATGCAAGGAAAGGCAGATCAATTATATGCAAAACAATGCCAGGCAAGGCAGTCCCACGAAAGAAAAGGCAAGGCAATGAAAGGCAACTTTGGAAAAGTCAATTCCAGGCAAAACTAGGCAAGTCAATTTCAAGCAAGGCAAGGCAAATTAGTGAAATTCCAGGCAAGGGAATTTCAAGCAAAGCAAGGCAAGTCTAAGCAATTTCAGGCAGGGCAATTCCGGGCAGGGCAAGTCAAGGAAAGGAAAGGAAAGTAAAAGGAAGGCAAGGCAAAAAATGTCAAATCCAGGCAAAGCAATTCTAGGCAAGAAAAGGCAAGGCAATGCAATTCCAGACAATGCAAGGCAAGGCAAAGTAAGGCAAGGAAAGGCTATTCCAGTCTAGACAATTCCAGTCCAGGCAAGGAAAGGCAATTCCAGGATAGGAAATTTCAGGCAAAGCAAGGTAAGTCAAGGCAATGGCAGGCAAGGAAATTCCATGTAAGGAAAGGCAAGGAAATGCAAGGCAAATTTGGGAAATTCAAATCCAGACAAGAAAAAGCAAGGCAGTTCTAGGCAAGGCAATTCTAGGCAAGGCAAGGTAATCCAAGGCAAGGCAATTTCAGGCAGGGCAATTCCAGGCTAGGCAAAGCAATACAACGCAAGAAAATGCCAGTCAAGACATGGAAATTCTAGGCAAGACAATTCCAGGCAAGGCAAGAAAAGCAAGGAAATTTCAGGCAAGGCAAGGCAAGACAGGGTTAGCCAAGGCAAGGCAAGACAAAGAAAATCCAGGAAAGGCAATTTTCGTCAAGAAAAGGCAAGGCAAAAAAATTCTAGGCTAGGAAATTGTAATAAAGGCAATTCCAGGCAAGGCAAGGCAAGGAAATACAAGGAAATTCCAGGCGAGGTAATTTCAGGTATAGCAAAGTAAGGCAACTCCAGGGAAGGCAATTTTAGGCAAGGCAAGGCAAATTCAGGTAGGGAAAAACAAGGCAATTTCAGGGAAGGCAATTCCACTCAAGGCAAGGCAAGGCAAGGCAATTCCAGTCAAGGAGAGGCAGGCCAAGGCAAGGCAATTTCAGATAGGGCAATTTCAGGCTAGGCAAAACAAAGGAACGCAAGAAAATTTCAGACAAGGCAAGGCAATTCCAGGCAAGAAAGGGAAAGGAAAGGCAATTCCAGAAAAGGCAATTCAAGGCAATTTAATTCCACACAAGGCAATTATAGGCAAGACAAGGCAAGGCAAGACAAGCCAAATCCAGGGAAAGCAATTCAATGCAATAAAAGGCAAGGCAAGGAAACTCAAGGCTAGGCAATTGCAAGAAAGGCAATTGAAGACAAGGCAAAGAAAGACAAGGAAATTCCAGGTAAGGCAATTTTAGGTATGGCAAAGCAAGGAAATTACAGTGAAGGCAATTTCAGGCAAGGCAAGGCAAGGCAAGGTCATTCCAGGCAAGGCAACTCCTGGATAGGCAAGTCAACTCCTGGATAGGCAAGGCAAGATTATTCTAGGCAAGGCAAGTATATTCCAGGCAATAAAGTTTTAGGAAAAGCAAGAAAAGGCAACTCAAGGCATTTTCATTAAAGCAAGGCAAGGCACGGCAAAGCAAGGCAGAACCATTTCACACAAGGCATATCCAGACAAGGAAATAAAGGGCAAGGCAAAACAATTCCAGGTACAGCAATGCAATTCAGGGCAATTCCAGCCAGGGCAATTCCAGGCAAGGCAAGGCAAGGCAAGGCAGGGTAATTCAAGGTAGCGCAATTCCAGGCAAGCAATGAAAGGCAATTCTAGGCATGGAAATTCTAGGCAAAGTAAGGCAAACCATGACAATGCAATTCCAGGCAGGTAAACTCCAGACTATACAAGGCAAAGGCAACACAAAGAAATTCCAAGCAAGGGAAGGCAATTCTGGCAAGAAAAGGCAAGGCAAGAATATTCCAGGCCATTCAAGGCAATGCAAGGTAAGGCAAGGCAATTCCAGGCAACAGAAGGCAAAGCAAGTCAAGGCAAGACAAGGCAAATCCAGGTAAGGCAATTCCCGGCAAGAAAAGGCAAGGCAAGAAAATTTCAGACTAGGCAATTGCAAGAAAGGCAATTCCAGGAATGGCAAGGCAAGAGAAGTCAATTTAAGGCAAGGCAATTTCAGGTATGGCAAGGCAAAATAATTCCAGGGAAGGCAATTCCAGGCAAGGCAAACAAGAAAATTTCAGGCTAGGCAATTCCAGGCAATGAAGGGCAATGCAAGGTAAGGCAAGGCAATTCCAGGAAAGACAATTCCAGGCAAGGTAATTTTCTTTAAAGAAAGGCAAGACAATGCAAGGCAATTTTGGGAAATTAAATTTCAGGCAAGGCTAGTCAAGGAAAAGCAAGGCAGTGCAATTCCAGGCAGGGCAATTTCAGACAAGACAAGGCAAGGCAAGGCAATTCCGGTCAGGACAGGGCAATGCAAATTTAGGCAAGGCAATTCCAGGCAAAACAAGGCAAGACAAAGCAAGGCAATTCCAAACAGGGCAATTCCAGGCTATTCAAAGCAAGGCAACTCAAGAAAATTCCAGGCAAAGCAAAGAAATTTCAAGCAAGACAACTCCAGGCAAGGCAAGGAAAAGAAAGGCAATTTCAGGCAAGACAATTCTAGGCGATGTAAGGGAAGGTAAGACAAGGCAAGACAAGGCAAATCCAGGAAAGACAATTCCAAGCAAGGCAAGACAAGGCAATTTCAGGCAAGGCAATACTAGGCAAGGCAATTCCAGGCAAGGCAAGGCAATGCAGGGCAAGGTAATTCCAGGCAAGGTAAATCCAGGCAAGACAAGACAACGCAATTAGAGGCAAGAAAATTTCAGGAAAGTCCAGGGAAGGCAAGGCAATGCAACTATAGGCAAGGCAGTTTTTAGGCAAGGGAAGGCAATGAAGACAAGGCAATTCCTGCAAGGCAGGGAAAGGCAAGGCAAGGAAAAACAATTTTAGACAAGGCAAATCTAGACATGGCCAGGAAGTATAAGGCAAGAAAATTCCACACAAGGCATGGCAATGCAGGCCAATTCCAGGTAGTGCAATTCCAGGCAAGGAAAGTCAAGGCAGGGCAATTTAAGGCAGCACAACTCCAGGCAAGGCAAGGCAAGGCAACTTTCGGCATGGAAATTCCAGGCAAGGCAAGGGAAGCCAAAGCAATGCAATTCCAGGCAGGGCAATTCAAGACTAAGCAAGGCAATGTAACGCAAAGAAATTCCAGGCAAGGGAAGGCAATTCCAGGCAAGGCAATTTCAGGCAAGAAAAGAAAACACAAGGCAATCAAAGGCAATGCAAGGCAAGGCAAAGCAAGTCAAGGCAATTCCAGGCTAAGCAATTCCAGGCACGATAAGGCAAGACAATTCCAGGCCAGGAAATTCCAGGCAAGGAAAGGCAATGCAAGGTAAAGCAAGGCAATGCAAGATAAGGCAAGGCAATTCCAGGCAAGAAAATTTCAGGCAAGGCAATTTCAGGCAAGGCAATCCCATTTAAGGAAAGGCAAGGCAATGCAAGAAAATTTTGGGAAAGCCAATTCCAGGCAAGGCTAAGCAAGGCAAGGCAAGGCAGTTTAATTTCAAGCAAGGCAAGGTAAAGCAGGGCATTTCGGGCAAAGCAGGGCAAAACAATTATAGGCAAAGCACTTCCAGGCAAGGCAAGGCAAGCCAAGGCAAGGCAATTCCAGGCAGGGCAATTCCAGACTAGGCAAGGCAAGGCAATGCAAAGTAATTTCAGGCAAGGGAAGGAAATTTCAGGCAAGTCAGTTTAAGGCAAGGAAAGGCCACGCAAGGAAATTCCATATAATGCAAGGCAAGCCAAGGCAAGAAAAGGCAATTCCAGGCTAGGCAATTCCAGGCAATGCAAGGCAAAGCAAAGAAAGCAAGGCAATTCCAGGCAAAACAATCCCAGGCAAGGCAATCTCATGTAAGAAAAGGCAAGGCAATGCAAGGCAATTTTGGAAAAGTCAATTCTAGGAAAGGCAGGGCAAGGCTATTACAGGCAAGGCAAGGCAACACAGTGCAATTCCAGGCAGGGAAATTTCAGGCAAGGCAAGGCAAGGCAAAGGAGGGCATTTCCAGACAGGGTAATTCCAGGAAGGGCAGGGAAAGGCAATTATAGACAAAGCAATTCCAGGCAAGGCAAGGAAAGCCAAGGCAAGGCAACTTCAGATAGGGCAATTCCCGGCTAGGCAAAGCAAGGCAATGCAAGAAAATTCCAGGCAGAAGAAGACAATTCCATGCAAGACAATTCTAGGCAAGACAGAAAAAATGGGAAGGCAATTATAGGCAAGAAAATTCTAGGCAAGGCAAGGCAAAACAATACAAGGCAAATCCAGGCAATAAAATTTCAGAAAAGAAAAGGCAAGGCAATACCATCCTAGGTAATTTCAAGTATGGCAAAGCTAGGAAATTCCAGAGGAGGCAATTCCAGGCAAGGCGAGGCAAGGCAAGGCAAGAAAATTTCTGGCAAGGCAACTCCAGGTAAGGCAAGGCAATGAAATTTCACTCAAAGTAAGGAAAGGCAACTGAAGGCAATTCCATGCAAGGCAAGGCAAGGCAAGGCAAAGAAAGACAAGGCAAAACAATTTCGGACAAAGAAAATCCAGACACGTTAAGGAAAGGCAAAGTAAGGCAATTCCAGGCAAAGCAAGGCAATGCAGGGCAATTCCAGACAAGGCAAGGCAAGGCAATGCTAGGCAAGGCAATTCCAGGCTAGGAAAGGCAAGGCAATTCAATTTGAAACAAAGTAATTCCACTCAAGGGAAGTCAAGGAAGCAATTCCAAAAAAGGCTATTCCAGGGAAGGCAAGACAAGGCAATTCCAGGCAAGGCAAAGCAAGGCAAAAAAAAAAAAAAACAGTTTCAGACAAGGAAAATTCAGACATGGCAAGGCAAAGCAAGGAAATTCTGGTCAAGACAACGCAATGTAGGGCAATTCCAGGCAGCGCAATTTTAGGAAAGGCAAGGCAAGGCAATTCTAGGCATGGGAATTCCAGGCAAGGTAAGGCATGCCAAGGCAACGCATTTTCAGGCAGGGCAACTTCAGACTAGGCAAGGCAAGGCTAAGCAAAGAAATTTCAGGAAAGGGAAGGCAATTTTAGGCAAGGCAATTTTGGGCAAGGAAAAACAAGGCAAGGCAATTCCAGGCAACACAAGGCAATGAAAGGTAAGGCAAGACAACTCCAGGCTATGCAATTCCAGGCACGGCAAGGCAAGGCAATTTCAAGCTTGAAAATTACAGGCAAAACAAGGCAACACAAGGTAAAGCAAGGCAATTCCAGGCAAGACAATTCCAGACAAGGCAATATCATTGAAGAAGGGCAAAACAATGAAAGGCAATTTTGGAAAAGTCAATTTCAGGCAAGGCTAGGCAAAACAATTTCAGGCAAGGCAAGGCAAAACAGTGCAATTTCAGGAATTGCAATTTCAGGTAAGGCAAGGCAAGGCAGTGCAATTTTTGGCAGCGCAATTCTGGGCAGGGCAGGGCAAGGCAATTCTAGGGAAGGCAATTCAAGGAAAATCAAGGCAAGCCAAGGCAAGGCAATTCCAGGATAAGAAAAGCAAGGCAATGCAAGAAAATTGCAAGCAAAGAAGGCAATTCCAGGCAAGACAATTACAGGCAATGCAAGGAAAGGAAAGGAAAGTCAAGCAAGGCAAAGCAAGATAAGGCAAATCCAGTCAAGGCAATTTCAGGCAAGAAAGGGCAAGGAAAGGCAATTACAGCCTAGGAAACTTCAGGTATGGGAAGACAAGGCTATTCCAGGGAAGACAATCCAGGCAAGGCAAGGCAAGGCAATTCCAGGCAAGGTGAGGCAAGGCAAGCCATGGCAAGTCAAGGCAATGCAAAACAATTTCAGATAAGTCAAATTCAGACACAGCAAGAAAAGGCAAGGCAAGGCAATTTCAGGCAAGGCAAGGCAATGCAGGGAAATTCTAGGCAGGGCAATTCCAGACAAGGCAAGGCAAGGCAATGCTATGCAATGCAATTCCAGGCTAGGACAAGCCAGGCAAATTAATTCAAAAAAGGCATTTTCACTCAAGGCAAGGTGAGAAAAATTTTCAGGCAAGGCTATTCCAGGGAAGGCAAGGCAAGGAAATTCCTGTCAAGGCAAGGCAGGGCAATTCAAGGCAGGGCAACTTCAGGCAAGGCAATTCTAGGCATGGGAATTCCAGGCAAGGCAAGGCAATCCAGGGCAATGCAATGCCAGACAAGGCAATTCCAGACTAGGCAAGGGAAGGAAATGCACGAAAATATCAGAAAAGGGAAGGCAATTCCAGGCAAGGCATTTTCAGGCAAGGAAGAACAATGCAAGGAAATCCCAGGCAATGCAACACAAGCCAAGGCAATTCCAGGCTAGGAAACTTCAGGCACAGTAAGGCAAGGCAATTCCAGGCTAGGCAATTCCAGACAATGCAAGGCAAGGCAATGCAAGGTAAGGTAAGTCAATTCCAACAAATCAATTCCAAGCAAGGCAATTCCATATAAGGAAAGGCAAGGCAATGCAAGGCAATCTGGGAAAAGTCAATTCCAGGCAACCCTAGGCAAGGCAATTCCATGCAAGGCAAAGAAAGGCAGTGCAGTCCCAGGCAGACAATTTCAGGCAAGGCAGAGCAACGCAGGGCAATTTTAGGCAGGGCAATTCTGGGCAGGGCATGGAAAGGCAATTATAGGCAAGGCAATTCCAGGCAGGGCAATACCAATCTAGAAAAAGCAAGGCAATGCAAGAAAATTCCATGCAAGGAAATTTCAGGCAAGGCAATTAAACAAAAAACAAGGCAAGAAAAGGAAAATTTAGAAAAGCCAATTCCAGGAAAGAAAAGGCAAGGCAAAGCATTTCCATGCAGGCAATTTCATGTATAGCAAAGCTAGGCAATTTTAGGGAAGACCACTGCAGGCAAGGCAAGGCAAGGTAATTCCAGGCAAGGCAAGGCAAGGCAATTTCAGGCAAGGCAAGGCAATTCCAGGCAATGCAAGAAAAGGCAACTCAAGTCAATTCCAGGCAAGTCAAGGCAGGGCAAGGCAAAGCAAATCAATTTTAGAGAAGGCAAATCCGGACATGGCAAAGAAAGTCAAGGCAAGGCAACTTTTAGCAAGCAAGGCAATGCAGGGCAATTCCAGGCAAGGCAATTCCAGGCAAAGCAAGGCAAGACAGGGCAATTCAAGGCAGTTCAATATCAGGCAAGACAAGGAAAGACAAGGCAATTCTAAAAATAAAATTCCAGGCAAGGCCCAGCAAGCCAATGCAACCCAATTTCAGGCAGGGCAATTCCAGACTAGGCAAGGCAAGGCAATGCAAAGAAATTTTAGGCAAGGGAAGAAAATTTCAGGCAAAGCAATTTCTGGCAAGAAAATGCAAGGCAAGGCAATTCCAGGTGGTGAAAGGCAAGGCAGTCGAGGCAATTCCAGGCTAGAAAATTCCAGGCACGTCAAGGCAAGGCAATTTCAGGACAGGCAATTTCAAGCAATGCAAGGCAATGCAAGGTAAGGCAAGGCAATTTCAGACAAGACAATTGTAGACAAGGCAATTCCATGTAAGGAAAAGCAAGGCAATGCAAGGCAATTTTGGAAAAGTCAATTCCAGGCAAGGCTAGGCAAGGCAATTCCAGGCAAAGCAAGGCAAGAAAAGGCAGGACAACACAAGACAAATCCAGGCAAAGCAATTCTAGGCAAGAAAGGGCAAGTCAATGCAATTCCAGGCAATACAAGGCAAGGCAAAGCAAGGCGAGAAAAGGCAAATCCAGGCTAGGTAATTCCAGGCAAGGTAAGGCAAGGAAATTCCAAGCTAGAAAATTGTAGACAATGCAAGGTAAGGCAAGGCAATTCCAGGCCAAACTATTCCAGGCAAGGCAATTCCATGTAAGGAAAGGAAAGGCAATGCTAGGCAAATTTGAAAAAGTCAATTCCAGGCAAGACAAGAAAAGGCAGTTCTGGGCAAAACAAGGCAAGGCAATTCTATGAAAGACAATTACAGGCAAGGAAAGACAAAAAAGGGCAATTCCATGCAGGGCAATTCCAGGCAAAGGAAGGCAAAGCAGACCAATTCAAGTCAGGGCAACTCCAAGCAAGGCAAGGCAAGGCAATTCTAGGCATGGAAATTTTAGGCAGGGAAACACAAGCCAAGGCAATGCAATTCCAGTCAAAATAGTTTCAGACTTGGCAAGGCAAGGCAACACAAAGAAATTTCAGGCTAAGAAAGGCAATTTTAGGCGAGGCAACTTCAGGCAAGGAAAGGCAACCCAAGAAAATCCCAGGCAATGCAAGGGAAAACAAGGCAAGGTAAGGCAATTTTAGTCTATGCAATTCCAGGCATGGCAAGGCAAGGCAATTCCATGTAAGAAAAGGCAAGGCAATACAAGGCAATTTTGGGAAAGTCAATTCCAGGCCAGTCTAGGCAAGGCAATTTCAGGCAGACAAGGCAAGGCATGGCAATTCCAAGCAGAGCAATTGCAGGCAAGGCAAAATAAGGCAAGGCAAGGTGGGGCAATTTCAGACAGGGCAATTCCAGGCAGGAAGGGCAAGGCAACTTTCGGCAAGGCAATTTCAGACAAGGCAAGGCAAGGCAAGGCAAATCCAGGCAGGGAAATTCCAGGCTAGGCAAAGCAAGGCAATGAAAGAAAATTCAAGGCAAGGCAAGGAAATTCCAGCCAAGACAATTCCAGGCCAGGGAAGAAAATTCCAGGCATGGCAATTCCAGGCAAGGCAATTCTAGGCAAGGAAAGAAAAGAAAAGGAAAGGAAAGGAAAGGAAAGGAAAGGAAAGGAAAGGAAAGGAAAGGAAAGGAAAGGAAAGAAAAGGCAAGACAAGGCAAATGCAGGCAAGAAAAGGCAAGGCAAGGCAAATCCAGGTTAGGCAACTTCAGGTATGGCAAGGCAAGACAATTCCAGTGAAGGCAATTCCAGGATAGGCAATTCCAGTCATGGAAAGGCAAGGCAATTTCAGACTATGCAATTTTAGGCAATGCAAAACAACGCAAGGTAAGGCAAGGCAATTCCAGGAAAGACAATTCCAGGTAAGGCAATCCCATTTAAGGAAAGGCAAGGCAAATGCAAGGCAATTTTTGGAAAGTCAAATCCAGGCAAGGCTAGGCAAGGCAAGGCAAGGCAGTCCAATTTGAGGCAGGGCAATTTCAGGCAATTCAAGGCAACGCAGGCAATTTTAGGCAGCGTAATTCCAGACAGGTTAGGGCAAGTCAATTCTAGGCAAGAAAATTCCAGGCAAGGCAAGGCTAGTCAAGACAAGGCAATTACAGGCAAATAAATTGCAGGCTAGGCAAAGCAAGGCATTACAAGAAAATTCCAGGCAAAGCAAGGCATTTTCAGGCAAGACAATTCCAGACAAAGCAATAAAAAGAAAGGGAATTCCTGACAAAACAATTCCAGGCAAGGCAATTCTAGGCAAGGCAAGGCAATGCAAGGCACAGCAACACAAGGCGAATTCAGGTAAGAGAATTCCAGAAAAGAGAAAGCAAAGCAAGAAAATTCAAGGCTAGGCAATTTCAGGTATGGCAAAGCAAGGCAATTCCAGGGAAGAAAATAGAAGGCAAGGTAGCACAAGGCCAGGCAAGACAATTACAGGCAAGGCAAATCCAGGCAAGGCAAGGCAAGGCAATTCCAGAAAAGGGAATTACAGGCAAAGCAGGGAAAGAAAACTCAAGGCAATTTTCAACAAGTAAAGGCAAGGCAAGGCAAGGCAAAACAAAACAATTTTAGACGAGGCAAATTCAGACATGGCAAGGAAAGAAAAGGCAAGGTAATTCCCGGGAAGGCAAGGCAATTCAGGGAAATTCCAGGCAGTGCAATTTCAGGCAAGACAAGGCAGAGAAATTCAAGCAGGAAAATTACAGGCAAGGCAATGCAAGGCACTTCTAGACATGGAAACTCCTGGCAAGTCAAGGAAAGCCAAGGCAATGAAATTCCAGACTAGGCAAGGCAAGGCAACACGAAGAAATTTCAGGCAAGGAAAGACAATTCCAGGCAAGGCAATTTCCTGCAAAAAAAGCAAGACAAGGCAATTCCAGGCAATGCAAGCCAAGGCATGGCAAGGCAAGGAAAGACAAGGCAATTCCATGCTAAGCAATTCCATGCACAACAAGCCAAGGCAATTCCAGGCTAGGCAATTCCAGGAAATGCAAGGCAATGCAAGGTAAGGCAAGGCAATTCCAGGCAAGACAATTCCAGGCAAGGCAATCCTATGTAAGAAAAGGAAAGGCAATGCAAGGCAATTTTGGGAGTCAATTCCAGGCAAGGCAAGGCAAGGCAATTCCAGGCATGGCAAGACAATTCAAGGCAGTGCAATTACAGGCAAGGCAATTTCAGGCAAGGCAAGTCAAGGCAAGGCAATTCCAAACAGGGCAATTTCAGGCAAGGCAAAAAAAGGCAAAAAAAAAAAAAGGCAAGGAAAGGCAAAGCAAGACAAGACAAGACAAGACAAATCCAGACAAAGAAATTTCAGGCAAGAAATTGCAAGGCAATGCAATTCCAGGCAAGGCAAGACAATGCAAATCAAGGTGAGAGAAGGCAATCCCAGACTAGGCAATTACATGCAAGAAAAGGCATGGCAATTTCAAGTTAGGCAATTCCAGGCAATGCAAGGTAAGGCAAGGCAATTCCAGGTAAGAAAAGGCAAGGCAATGCAAGGCAAATGTGAGAAAGTCAACACCAGGCAAGGCAAAAAAAGGCAGCTCCGGGCAAGACAAGACAAGGCAATTCTACGGAGAGCAATACCAGACAAGGCAAGGCAAGGAAGGGCAATTCCAGGCAGGTCACTTCCAGGCAAGGCAAGGCAGGGCCATCCAAGGCAGGACAATTCGAGGCAAGGCAGGGTAATTTTAGGCATGGGAATTCCAGGCAAAGCAAAGCAAGGCAATTCTAGGCAAGAAATTTTCAGACAAAGCAAGGCAAGCCAAGGCAATGCAATTCAAAGCAGGGAATTTCAGATTAGAAAAAAAAAAAGGCAATGCAAAGAAATCCCAGGCAAGGCAACGCAATTCCATGCAAGGCAACTTCAGGCATGGAAAGAAAAAGCAAGGCAATTCCAGGAATGGCATGGCAAGGCAAGGCAATTCCAGGCAAGTCAACTGCAGGCAAGGCAAGGCAAGGGAAAGAAAGGCATGATAATTCGAAGCAAGAAAATTTTATGCTAGGCAATTCCAGGAAAAGCAATTCTAGATAAGGCAAAACAAGGTAATTTCAGGCAAGGCATGGCAAGGCAGTTAAAATCGAGGCAAGGCAATTTCTGGCAAGGCAATTCCAAGTAAGGCAAGGGAAGACAAGGCATGGCCAGGCAATTTCAGGCAAGGCAAATCCAGTCAAGAAAAGACAAGACAAAGCAATGCAATTCCAGATAAGGCAAGGAAGGGCAACTGAAGGCACTTCCAGGCAAGGCAGGTAAGGCAAACTAATTCAAGGCAAAGCAAGACAAGGTAAGGCAAGGCAAGGCAATTAAAGGCAAGACAGTTAAAGCTAAGGCAAGGGAAGGCAAATCCACTGAAGGCATTGCATGGCAATTCTGGGCAAGTCAATTTCAGGCAATGCAAGGCAAGGCAAGGCAAGCCAAACAATTTCAGACAAAGAAAATCCAGAGACGGCAAGGCAAGGCAATTTCAGGCAAGGCAAGACAATGCAGGACAATTCCAAGTAGGGCAATTCCAGACAACATAAGGTAAGAAAGAGCAGGTCAAAGCAGGACAATTTCAGACAAGGAAATGCAAGGCAATTCTAGGCAAGAGAATTTCAGGCAAGGCAAGGCAAGGCAAGCCAAGGCAATGCAATTTCAGGCAGGGAAAATCCAGACTAGGTAAGACAAAGCAACGCAAGGAAATTCCAGGCAAAACCAGGAAATTCCAGGCAAGGCAATTTCATTCACGAAAAGGCAAAACAAGGCAATTCCAGGCAAAGCCAGGCAAGGCAAAGCAATTCAAAACAAGGAAAGACAAAGCAAGGAAAAACAAAGCAATGCAAGGCAAGGCAATTCCATGAAAGGCAAGGCAAAGCAATGCTAAACAATTCCGGGAAAGTCAATTCTAGAAAATTCAAGGGTAGGCAAGGTAAGACAAGGCAAGACAATTTTATGCAAGGCATGGAAAGTCAAAGTAAATAGAGGTAAGGCAATTTCAGGCAAGAAAAGGCAATTATAGGCAAGACACTTTCAAGCAGGGGAAGGGACTCAAAGTCATGGCCATTCAATTTCAGGGAAGGCAATTACAGTCAAGGCAAGGCAATGGAATTCCAGGCAAGGCAGAAGAAGGCAACGCAAGGCAATTTCAGGCAAGGCAAGACAAGGCAAGAAAAAGCAAGGCAAATCCAGGAAAGACAATTAAAGCCAAGGCCAGGTAATGCAATTCCATGCAAGGCAAGGCAAGGCAATGTTAGGCAATTTCAAGCAAGTCAATTCCAGTCAAGGCAAGGTAATGCAACACAACGCAAAACAATTTTAGTCAAGGAAAGTACAGACACAGCAAGACAAGACAAGGCAAGGAAATTCCAGGAAAAACAAGGCAATACAGGACAATTTTAGGCAAGGCAATTCCAGCCAAGGCAAAGAAAGGCACGGCAATTCAAGGCATGGCAATTCCAGGCAAGAAAAAACAAGGCAAGGGAGAGAAAGATATGGTATTTAGAGGCAAGGCAATTCTGGGCAAGGAAAGACAAGGCAATTCAATTAAAGGCATGGAAAGGCAATTACAATCTAGGCAAGGCAATTACATGCAAGACAATTCCAAGTAAGGCAAGAGAAGACAAGTCATAGCCAGGCAATTTTAGGCAAGGCAATTCCAGTCCAGAAAAGACAAGGCAAAGCAAGGCAATTCCAGGCAAGGCATATCCAGGTAAGGCAAGACAGGGCAATTCAAAGCAATTTCAGGCAAGGCAGGCATGGTAAAGCAATTTAAGACAAGGCAAGACCAGGCAAGGCAAGGCAATTACAGGCAAGACAGTTAAAGCCAAGGCAAGGGAAGGCAATTCCATGAAAGGCAAGGCAAGGCAAAGCAAGGCAAATTCAGGCAAGACAAGGCAATGCAGGAAAAATTAAGGTATGGCAATTCCAGGCAACATAAAGCAAGGAAGGGCAGGTCAAAACAAAACTATTCCAGAAAAGACAAATCAAGACAATTCTAGGCAAGGGAATTCCAGCAAGGCAAGGCAAAACAAGGCAAGCCAAGGCAATGCAACTCCAAGCGGGGCAATTGCAGACTAGGCAACAAAAAGCAACGTGAGGAAATTCCAGGCAAAACCAGGCAATTCCAGGCAAGGCAATTTCATTCAAGGAAAGGAAAAGGAAGGCAATTTCAGGCAAGGCAAGGCAAGGCAAGGCAAGGCAAAGCAATTGAAGGAAAGGCAAGACAAGGCAAAACAAGGCAAGGCAAGACAATTAAAGCAAAGACAATGCAAGGCAATTCCATGTAAGGCAATGCAAAGCAATACTAGGTAATTCTGAGTACGTCAATTCCAGGCAATTAAAGTGAAGGCAAGGCAAGGCAAGGCAATTCCACGCAAAGAATGACAAGGCAAAGTAAATCAAGGCAAAGCAATTTCAGGCAAGAAAAGGCAATTTCAGGCAAAAAAAATCCAAGCAAGGCAAGCGTCGACAAAACATGGCCATTCAATTTCAGACAAGGCAATTACAGTCAAGGCAAGGCAAGGGAATTTCAGACAAGGCAAAAGAAGGCAATCCAAGGCAATTCCAGGCAAGGCAATATAAGGCAAGGCAAAGTAAGGTAATTTACAGAAAGATAATTAAAGCCAAGGCCAGGCAATGCAATTCCATTCAAGGCAAGGCAAGGCAATGCTAGGCAATTTCAGGCAAGGCATGGCAAGGCAAAGCAATTCCAGTGAAGTTAATTGCAGGAAAATCAGAACAAGGCAAGGCAAGGCAAGGAAAGGAAAAGAAAGACACGGTAATTCTAGGCAAGGCAATTCCATGCAAGGCGATTCTAGGCAAAAAAAAAAGACAAGGCAAGACAAGACAATTTCAGGCAAGGCATGGCAAGGTAATTAAAATCGAGGCAAGGCAATTTCAGGCAAGGCAATACCAAGTAAGGCAAGGGAAGACAAGGCATGGCTAGGCAATTTCAGGCAAGGCAATTCCAGCCTAGAAAAGACAAGGCAAAGCAAGGCAATTACAGGCGAGAAAATTTCAGGTAAGGTAAGGCATTGCTACTTAAGGCAATTTCAGTCAAGGAAGGCAAGGCAAAGCAATTCAAGGCAAGGCAAGACAAGGTAAGGTAAGACAAGACAATTACAAACAAGACAGTTAAAGCCAAATCAAGAAAAGGCAATTCTCTGCAATGCAATGCAAGGTAATTCTGGGAAAGTCAATTTCAGGCAAGGCAAGGAAAGGAAAGTCAAACAATTCCAAACAAGGCAAACACAGACACGGCAAGGCAAGGCAAGGCAAGGCAAGGCAATGAAGGTCAATTCCAGGCAACATAAGACAAGGAAGGGCTGGTCAAAAGAGGACAATTCCAGACAAAGCAAAGCAAGGCAAACCCAGGCAAGGGAAGTCCAGGCAAGGCAAGGCAAGTCAAGCCAAGCCAAGCCATGGGAATGCAATTCCAGGCAGGAAAATTCCAGACTATGTAAGACAAAGCAATGCAAGAAAATTGCAGGCAAAACCAGGCAATTCCAGGCAAGGCAATTTTATTCAATTAAAGACAAAGCAAGGCAATTCCAGGCAATGCAAAACAAAGCAAAGCAATTCAAGGCAAGGCAAGACAAGGCAAGGCAAGGAAAGGAAAGCAAGGCAAGGCCAGACAATTAAAGCCAAGGCAATGTAAGGCAATTCCATGCAAGACAAGGCAAAGCAATGCTAGACAATTACAAGAAAGTCAATTCCAGGCAATTCAAGGGAAGGTAAGGCAAGGTAAGGCAAGGAAACTTTAGGCAAGGCAAGGTAAATTGAGGAACGAAAGTTTCAGGCAATGAAAGGCAATTTCAGGCAAAACAATTTCAGCAAGGCAAGGGACAACAAGACATGGCCATTCAATTTCAGACAAGGCAATTACAGTCAAGGCAAGGCAAAGGAATTTTAAGCAATGTGAAAGAAGGCAACCCAAGGCAATTCAAGACAAAGAAAGACAAGGCAAGGCAAAGCAAAGCAATTCCAGGAAAGACAATTAAAGCCAATGGAATTTCATGCAAGGCAAAACAAGGTAATGCTAAACAATTTTGGGGGAGTCAATTCCAGGCAAGGAAAGGCAAGAAAAGGCAATGCAAAACAATTTCAGACAAAGCAAGTCCAGACACAGGAAGGCAAAATAAGGCAAAACAATTACAGGCCAGGCAAGGCAATGCAGGAAAATTTCAGGAATGGCAATTCCAGGCAAGTCAAGCCATGGCAATTTCAGGCAAGGCAAATCAAGGCCATTCTAAACAAGGGAATTCCAGGCAGGGAAACGCAATCCAAGTCAATGCATTTAAAGGCAGGAAATTTCAGACTAGGCAAAAAAAGACAATGCAAAGAAATCTCAGGCAAGGCAATGCAATTCCATGCAAGGATATTTCAGGTATGGAAAGGAAACGCAAGGCAATTTCAGGCAAGGCATGGCAAGCCAAGACAATTCGAGACAAGGCAAGACAAGGAAAAAAGGGGCATGGTAATTCGAGGAAAGGCAATTCCAGTCAAAACAAGGCAATTCAGGACAATTTTAGGCAGGACAATTACAGGCAATTCAAGGCAAGGCAATGCAACACAAGGCATGGCAATTCCAGGCAAGGCAAACAAGAAAATTCTAAACAAGAGAATTCCAGGCAGGGTAATGCAAGCCAAGGCAATGCAATTCAAGGCAGGGAATTCCAGACTAGGCCAAAAAAAAAGCAATACAAAAAATCCCAGGGAAGACAACACACTACCATGCAAGTCAATTTCAGGTACAAAAGGGAAACCAAGACAATTCCAGGCAAGACATGGCAAGGCAAGGCAATTTCAGGCAAGTCAACTGCAGAAAAGGCAAGACAAGGAAAAGAAAGGCATGGTAATTCGAGAAAAGGCACATCCATGCAAGGCATTTCCAGGCAAGGTAATTCTAGAAAAGGAAAGACAAGGCAATTCCAGGCAAGGCATGGAAAAGCAATTAAAATCGAGGCAAGGCAATTTCAGGCAAGGAAATTTTAAGTAAAACAAGGGAAGACAAGGCATGGCCAGGCAAATCCAGGCAAGGCAATTCCAGTCAAGGAAAGACAAGGCAAAGTAAGGCAATTCCAGGCAGTGCAAGGCAGGGCAACTCAAGGCAATTCCAGTCAAGGCAGGCAAGGCAAAGCAACTCAAGTCAAGGCAAGAGAAGGTAGGGAAGGGCAAGGCAATTACAGGCAAGACAGTTAAAGCCAAGGCAAGGGAAGGCAATTTCATGCAAGGCAATGCAAGGCAATTCTGGGCAAGTCAATTTCAGGCAAGGCAAGCCAAGCCAAGCCAAGCCAAACAATTTCAGACAAGACAAATCCAGGCACAGCAAGGCAAGGCAATTCCAGGCAAGGGAAGGCAATAAAGAACAATTCCAGGTAGGGCAATTCCAGGCAACATAAGGCAAGGAAGGGCAGGTCAAAACAGGACAATTCCAGACAAGGCAAATCAAGGCAATTTTAGGCAAGGGAATTCCAGGCAAAACAAGGCAAGCCAAGGCGATAAAATTTCAGGCAGGGCAACTCCAGACTAGGCAAGACAAAGCAATGCTAGGAAATTCCAAGCAAAACCAGGCAATTTTAGGCAAGGCATTTAGATTCAAGGAAAGGCAAAGCAAGGCAATTCCAGGCAAGGCAAGGCAAGGCAAAGTAATTCAAGGCAAGGCAAGCAAAGACAATGCAATTCCAGTTAGGGCAATTCCAGACTAGGCAAGACAAAGCAATGCAAGAAAATTTCAGGCAAAACCAGACAATTCCAGGCAAAAAAATTACATTCAAGGAAAGGCAAAGCAAGTCAATTCCATGCAAAACAAGGCAAGGCAAAGCAATTCAAGGCAAAACAATTAAAGCCAAGGCAATGCAAGGCAATTCCATGCAAGGAAAGGGAAAGCAATGCTAGGTAATTCTGGGCAAGTCAATTCCAGTCAATTCAAGGTAAGGCAAGGTAAGGCAATGCAAGGCAATTCCATGCAAGGCAAGGAAAAGCAATGCTAGGCAATTCTGGCAAAGTCAATTCCAGGCAATTCAAGGGAAGGCAAGGCAAGTCAAGGGAAGAAAATTTCATGCAAGGCAAGGCAAGTCAAAGTAAATTGAGGCAATGCAATTTCAGGCAAGGAAAGGCAATTTCAGGCAAGGCAATTTCAAGCAAGGCAAGGGACGACAAGACATGGCCATTCAATTTCAGGCAAGGCAATCACCATCACGACCAGGCAAGGGAATTCCAGGCAAGGAAAAAGAAGACATCCCAAGGCAACTCAAGGTAAGGCAAGACAAGGCAAGACAAAGCAAGGCAATTTAAAGAAAGACAATTAAAGCCAAGGTCAGGCAATGCAATTCTATGCAAGGCAAGACAAGGCAATATTAGGCAATTCCAGGCAAGTCAATTCCAGGCAAGGAAAGGCAAAGCAACGCAATACAAAACAATTCCAGACAAGGCAAGTACAGACACAGCAATTCAAGAAAAGGCAAGGCAATTGCAGGCAAGGCAAGGCAATGCAGGACAATTCCAGGCAGGGCAATTTCAGGCAATGAAAGGCAAGGCAGGGCAACTCAATACATGGCAATTCTAGGCAAGACAAAGCAAGACAATTCTAAACAAGGAAATTTCAGGAAAGGCAAGGAAAGCCAAGGCAATGCAATTCAAGGCAGGAAATTGCAGACTAGGCAAAAAAGGCAATGCAAAGAAATCCCAGGCAAGGCAACTCAATTACATGCAAGAAAATTTCAGGCACGGAAAGGCAATGCAAGGCAATTCCAGGCAAGGCATGGCAAGGCAAGGAAATTCCAGACAAGAGCAGGCAAGGGAAATACAGGCATGGTAATTCGAGGCAAGGCAATTCCATGCAAGGCAATTCCAGGAAAGGCAATTCTAGGCAATGAAAGACCAGGCAAGACAAGGCAATACCATTCAAGCCATGGCAAGGCAATTAAAATCGAGGCAAGGCAATTCCAAGCAAGGCCAAAGAAGACAAGGCATGTCCATGCAATTTCAGGCAAGGCAATTCCAGTCAAAAAAGACAAGGCAAAGCAAGGCAATTCCAGACAAGGAAACTCAAGCTAAGTCAAGTCAGGGCAACTCAAAGCAATTCCAGGCAATGCAGGCAAGGTTATGCAACTCAACACAAGGCAAGACAAGGCAAGGCAAGGCAAGGCAATTACAGGCAAGACAGTTAAAGCCAAGGAAAGGGAAGGCAATTTCAGAGAAGACAATGCAAGGCAATTCTGGCAAAGTCAATTTTAGGCAAGGCAAAGCAAGGAACGTCAAAAAAATTCCAGACAAGGCAAATCCAGATATGGAAAGGCAAGGCAACGCAATGCAGGACAATTTAAGGTAGGGCAATTCCAGGCAACATAAGGCAAGTAAGGGCAGGTCAAAACAGGACAATTCCAGACAAGACAAAGCAAGGCAATTCGTAGCAAGAGAATTCCAGGCAAGGCCAGGCAAGCCAAGACAATGCAATTCCAGGCAGGGCAATTACAGACTAGGCAAGACAAAGCAATACAAGGAAATTTCAGGCAAAACAAGGTAATTCCATACAAGGCAATTTTATTCAAAAAAAGGTAAAGCAAGGCAATTCCAGGCAAGACGAGGCAAAGCAATTCAAGGCAAAACAAGTCAAGGCAAGGCAAGACAATTAAAGCCAAGGCAATGCAAAGCAATTTCATGCAAGACAAGGCAAAGCAATGCTACGCAATTCCGGGTAAGTCAATTGCAGGCAAGAAAAGACAAGGCAAGACAAGGCAAGGCAACGCAAAACAATTCCAGAAAAGGCAAGTCCAGACACAGCAAGGCAAGCCAATTCCAGGTAAAGCAAGGCAATGCAGGACAATTCCAGGCAGGGCAATTCCAATCAATTCAAGGCAAGGGAGGGCAACTGAAGGCATGGCAATTCCAGGCAAGGCAAACAAGGCAATCCTAAACAAGGGAATTTCAGACAAGGAAATGCAAGACAAGGCAATGCAATTCAAGGCAGGGAATTCCAGACTAGGCAAAAAAATGCAAAGAAATTCCAGGCAAGGCAACGCAATTCCATGCAAGGCAATTTCAGGCACAGGAAGGCAAACCAAGGCAATTCAAGCAAGGCAATTCCAGGCAAGTCAATTGCAGGCGCAAGGCAAAACAAGGCAAGGGAAAGAGAGGCATGGTAATTTGAGGCAGGCAATTCCATGCAAGCTAATTCCAGGCAAGGAAATTATAGGCAAGAAAAAACAAGGCAAGACAAGGCAATTTCAGGCAAGGCATGGCAAGGCAAAGCAAATTGAGACAAGACAATTTCAGGTAAAAACAGGCAATTTAAGGCAAGGCAATTTTAAGCAAGGCAAGGGACGACAAGACATGGCCACTCAGTTTCAGGCAAGGCAGTTACAGTCAAGGCAAGGAAAGGGAATTCCAGGCAAAACAAAAGAAGGCAACCCAAGGCAATTCAAGGCAAGGCAAGACAAGGCAAGGCAAACCAAGTCAAATTCAGGAAAGATAATTAAAGCCAAGGCCAGGCAATGCAATTTCATGCAAGGAAAAACAAGGCAATGCTAGGCAATTTTGGGCAAGTCAATTTCAGGCAAGGAAAGGCAAGGCTAGACAAGGCAATGCAAAACAATTCCAGACAAGACAAGTTCAGACACAGAAAGACAAGGAAAGGCAAGGAAATTCCAAGCAAGGCAAGGCCATTTAAGACCATTCCAGGCAGGGCAATTTCAGTCAAGGAAAGGCAAGGCAGGGCAACCCAAGGAATAGCAATTCCAGGCAAGGCAAAGCAAGTCAATTTTAAACAAGAAAATTCCAGTCAAGGTAACGCAAGCTAAGAAAATGAAATTCAAGGCAGGAAATTTCAGACTCGGCAAAAAAAAAAGGCAATGCAAAGAAATCTCAGGCAAGGCAACACAATTTCATGAAAAACAATTTCAGGCACAGAAAGGCAATTCAATGCAATTCCAGGCAAGGCATGGCAAGCCAAGGCAATTCCAGGCAAGGGAATTCCAGGCAAGGCAAGAAAATGCAGGACAATTCCAGGCAGGGCAATTCCAGGCAATTCATGACAAGGCATGGCATTTCCAGGCAAGGCAAACAAGGAAATCCCAAACAAAAGAATTCCAGGCAAGGCAATGCAAACCAAGGCAATGCAATTCAAGGCAGGGAATTCCAGACTAGGCAATTTCAGACAAGGCACGGCAAGGTAAAGCAAGGCAATTTCACGCAAGGCAATTCCAGGCAAGGCAGGCAAGAGAAAGCAATTCAAGGCAAGAAAGAAAAGGCAAGGCAAGGCAAGGTAATTCCAGGCCAGACAATTAAAGCCAAGGGCAGGCAAGGCAATTTCATGCAAGGCAAGACAAGGCAATTCTAGGCAATTCTGGGCAAGTCAATTCAAGGCAAAGAAAGACAAGGCAAGACAAGGCAAGGCAAGGCAAGGCAAGGCAAAAGAATTTCAGACAAGGAAAGTCTAAATACAGAAAGGCAAGAAAAGGCAAGGGAATTCCAGGCAAGGACCACAATGCTGGACAATTCCAGGCAGGGCAATTTCTGGCAAGGCAAAAGGGGCAAGGCAGTTTCAGGCAAGGCAAGTTAAGGCAATGCAAGGCACGGCAAGGAAAGGCAAGGCAAGACTAGGCACATCCACACAAAGCATTTCCAGGCAAGAAAAGAAAAGGCAAGAACATTCCAAGCTAGAAAATTTCAGAAAAGGTAATTCCAGGCAAGGCAAGGCAAGACAAGTCAATTCCATGCAAGGCAATTTCAGGTATGGCAAGGCAAGGCAATTTCAGGGAATGCAATTCCAGGCAAGGCAAGGCAATTCCATGCAAGACAAGGCAAGTCAAGGCAATTTCAGGCAAGGCAAGATATGGCAAGGCAAGAGAAGGCAATTCCAGGCAAGAAAATTTCTGGTGAGTCAAGTCAATGCAAGGCAATTTCAGGCAGGTAAATTCCAGGCAAGGCTTGGGCAGACAGTTGCAGGAAAGGCAAATCCAGGCACAGCAAGGCAAAGCAAGGCAAGACAATTCAAGACAAGACAAGGCAAGACAGGGCAATTTCAGGCAAGGCAAGCAAGGCAGGGAAGTTCCAGGCAGGGCAATTCCAGACAGGACAATGCAAGGCAATTATAGGCTACGCAAATCCAGGAGATAGAAAACAGGACATGTTAATTCGAAACAAGGCAATTCCAGTTAAGGCAAGGCAAGACAAGGCAATTCCAGGCAAGACTATTCCAGGGAGGAAAAGACAAGGAAATTTTAGTCAAGGCAACTCCAGGCAAGGCAAGACAAGGCAAGGCATGACAAGGCAATTTTATGCAAGAAAATTCCAGAAAAGACAAGACAAGGAAGGTAAGGCAATTCTAGGCAAAGCAACTCCAGGCAAGACAAGAGAAGGCAATTCCAGGCAAGGCAAATTCAGGCGATGCCAGGTAAGGCAAGCCAATTTCATTTTAGGCAGAGCAGTTTTAGGCAAGGGAAGGCAACGCAAGGCAAGGCAGGTGAGGCAATTCCAGGCAAGGATATTCCAGGCAAGGCAAATAAAGGCAACTCAAGGCATTTTCAGGCAAGGCAAGGCAAGGCATGGGAAGGCAATACCAGGCAAAGAAAGACAAGGCAATGTAAAGAAAGTCTATTTCAGGCAAGACAATTTCAGGCAAGGCAAAGAAAGGCAAATCCAGGCAAGGCAATTCCAAACAAGGTAATTCCAGGAAAGGCAAGCAAAGCAAGTCAAGGCAGTTTCAGACAATGCAATTTCAGGCAAGGCAATTCTGTGGAAGACAATTTCACAAAAAGCAAGGCATAGAAAGACAATTTCAGGAAAGGCAAGGGAAGGCAAGGCAAGGCAATTCTGTGCATGGAAATTCCAGATAAGGCAAGGCAATGCAAGGCAAGGCAATGCAAGGCAAGGCAAGGCAAGGCATGGCATGGCAAAGCAATTCCTGGAAGGCAATTGCAGAAAAGGCTATTGCAGCCAAGGCAAGGCAAGACAGCAGAAAAAGGCAATTCCAGGAAAGACAATTTCAGGTAAGGCAAGGCAAGGCAATTCCAGACCATGCGATCCAAGGCAAGGCAAGGCAAGACAAGGCAATTCCAGGCAAGTCAATTGCAGGCAAGGTAAGGGAAGGAAAGGCAAGGAATTTCGAGGCAAGGCAATTCCATGCAAGACAATTCAGGCAAGGTAATTCTAGGCAAGGAAAGACAAGGCAAGACAAGTCAATTCCAGGCAAGGCATGGCAAGCCGAGGTAAATCAAAACAAGGGTATTTCATTCAAGGTAAGGATTTTCTAGGTAAGGCTATTCGAAGCAAGGCAAGAGAAGACAAGGCATGGCCAGGAATTTTCAGGCAAGACAATTCTAAACAAGGCAAGGAAAGGAAACTCAAGGCAATTCCAGGGAAGGTAGGCAATGTAAAGCAATTCAAGGCAAGGCAAGTCAAGGCAAGGCAATTTCAGGCAAGACAAATAAAGTCAAGGCAAGGTAAGGCAATGCTAGGCAACTTCGGGCAAGTCAATTTCAGGCAAGGCAAGGCAAGGCAAGGCAAAACAATTCTAGACAAGAAAAATACAAACAAGGCAAGGCAAGGCAAGGAAATTTCAGGCAAGGCAAGGTAAGAAAAGGCAATGCAATTCTAGCCCAGGCAATTCCAGGAAAGGCACTTTTAGACAAGACAAGGCAAGAAAAGGCAAGGCAGGGTATGGCAAAGCAATTTTTGGAAGATAATTGCAGGAAAGGCAATTGTAGCCAAGGCAAGTCAAGGCATGGAAGGGGAAAGGCAATTCAAGGAAAGACAATTCCAGGTAAGGCAAGGCAAGGCGATTCTAGGCCATGCAATTCCAGGCAAGGCAAGGGAAGGCAAGGCAAGATAACTCGAGGAAACGCAATTCTATGCAAAGAAAATCGAGGGAAAAAAATTTGAGGATAGACAAGGCAATTTCAGGCAAGGAAATTCCAAGCAAGGCAATGGAAGACAAGGCATGGCCAGGCAATGTCAGGCAAGGCAATTTCAGTCAAGTCAAGGCAAGAAAATTTCAGGCAAGGCAAGGCAAGCCAACTCAAGGCAATTCCAGGCAAGGCAGGCAAGGCAAAGCAAGTCAAGACAAGGCGAGGCAATTCCAGGCAAGACAATTAAAGCCAAAACAAGGCAAGGCAATTCCATGCAAGGGAAGGCAAGGCAATACTAGGCAATTCTGGGCAAGCGATTTCCAGACAAGGCAAGGCAAGGCAAAGCAAATGAATTTTACATAAGACAGATACAGACACGGCAAGGCAAGGCAAGGCAATTCCAGGCAAGGCAAAGCAATGCAGGACAATTCAAGGGAGGGAAATTCCAGGCAAGGCATGGCAAGCAGGGCAATTCAACGCAGGGCAATTCCAGGCAGGGCAAAGCAAGGGAATTCTAGGCAAGGGAATTTCAGGCAAGCCAAGGCAGTGAAACTCCAGGCAGGGAAATACCAGACTAAACAAGACAAGGCATCACAAAGAAATTCCAGGCAAAACAAAGCATTTCCAGGCAAGACAACTTCAGGCAAGGCAAGGCAAGGCAAGGCAAGGCAATTCCAGGCAAGGCAAGGCAATTACAAGCTAGGAAATTCCACGCAAGACAAGGCAAGGCAATTCCAGAAAAAGCAATCCCATGCAAGAAAAGGCAAGGTAATAAAAGGCAATTTTGAAAACGTCAATTCCAGGCAAGTAAAGGCAAGGCAGTGAAAGTCCAGAAAGGGCAATTTCAGGCAAGGCAGAGCAATTCCAGGCAGGGCAATTCATGGCAAGGCAAGGCAAGGCAATTATGACCAAGGCAATTTCAGGCAAGGTAAAGCAAGCCAAGCCAAGGAAATTTTAGGCAAAGCAGTTCCAGGCAAGGCAAGGCAAGCCAAGGCAAAATAATTCCAATTAAGGCAAATTTAGGCAACACAATTCCATGTAAGACAATTTTAGAAAGGCAAGGCAATGCAATTTCAGAAAAGGCAGGGGAAGGCAAGGTAAGACAATTCTAGGCACGGAAATTTTAGGTAATGCAAGGCAAAGCAAGACAAGGCAAGAAAATTACAGACAAGGCAATTCCAGGCAAGACCAGGCAAGGTAAGTAAAAAAATGCCAGGCAAGTAAAGAAATTCCAGGCAAGGAAAGGCAAGACAATTCCAGGCAAGGCGAGGCAAATCCATGCAAGGCAATTCCAGGTAAGGCAATTTCAGGCAAGGCAAGGCAAAAGAATTCAAGGCAACTGCAGCTAAGAAAATTCCAGGTAAGGCAATGCAATTCTATGCAAGGCAATTCCAGGCAAGGAGAGACAATAAAAGGAGGGCAATTCCAGGCAAAGGAATTCCAGGCAAGGCAAGACAAAACAATTTCAGGCAAGGTAAGGTAAGAAAAGGCAATGAAATTTAACTGAAGGCAATTCCAGGCAAGGCAATTTAAGGCAAGGCAAGGCAAGGCAAGGCAAGGCAAGGCAAGGCAAGGCAAGGCAAGGCAAGGCAAGGCAAGGCAAGGCAAGAAAAGGAAATGAAAGGAAAGGAAAGGCATGGCAAAGCAATTCCTTGAAGACAATTGCAGGAAAGGAAATTGCAGCCAAGTCAAGGCAAGACAAGGCAGGGAAAGGCAATTCCAGGAAAGGCAATTCTAGGTAAGGCAAGGCAAGGCAATTCCAGACCATGCAATTTCAGGCAAGGCAAAGCAAGACAATTCCAGGCAAGTCAATTGCAGGCAAGGCAAGGAAAAAAAGCAAGGTATTTCGAGGCAAGGAAATTCCATGCAAGGCAATTCTAGGCAAAGAAAGACAGGGCAAGACAAGAAAATTACAGGAATGTCACAGCAAGGCAAGTTCAATCGAAGTAAGGCAATTTTAGGCAAGGCAAGACAATTCCAAGCAAGGCAATTCCAGGCAAGACAAGGCAAGACAAAGCCAGGCTATTCCAGGCAAGGCAATTCCAAACAAGGCAAGGAAAGAAAAATCAAGGCAAGTCTAGGCAAGGCAGGCAACGGAAAGGCCATGCTAGGCAATTCAGGGCAAGTCAATTCCAGGCAAGATATGACAAGGCAAGGCAAAGCAATTTCAGACAAGGCAAATCCAGAAAAGGCAAGGCAATTCCAGCAAGGAAAGTAAGAAAAGGCAATGCAATTCTAGACAAGGCAATTCCAAGAAAGGCAATTTTAAACAAGGTAAGGCAAGGCAAGGCAAGGCAAGAAAAAGCATGGCAAACCAATTTCAAAAAGAAAATTGCAGGAAAGGCAATTTGAGGCCATGCAATTCCAGAAAAGACAATTCCAAGTAAGAAAAGGCAAGGCAATTCTGGGCCATGCAATTCCAGGCAAGGCAAAAGAAGGAAAGGCAAGTTAACTAGAGGCAAGGAAATTCCAGGCAAGATAATTCTGGGCAAAAAAAAGACAAGGAAAGACAAGAAAATTCCAGAAAAAGCATTGCAAGGCACGGTAAATTGAGGAAAGGCAATTTCAGACAAGGCAAGGCACTTCCAGTAAAGGCAATTCCAAGCAAGAAAAGGGAAGAGAAGTCATGTCCAGGCAATCTCAGGCAAAGCAAAGCAAGGCAATTCCAGGCAAGGCAAGGCAAGACAACTCAAGGCAACTCCAGACAAGGCAGGCAAGGCAAAGAAATTCAAGGCAAGACAAGGCAAGACAGTTAAAGCCAAGGCAAGACAAGGCAATTCCATACAAGGCAAGGCAAGACAAGACAAGGCAAGGCAAGGCAACTCCAGGCAAAACAATAAAGCCAAGGAAAGAAAAGGCAATTCCATACAAGGCAAAACAAGGCAATGCTAGGCAATTCCGGGCAAGTCAATTCCAGGCAAGACAAGGCAAGGCAAGGCAAAAAATTCCAGACAAGGCAAACCCAGACACAGCATGGCAAGACAAGGCAGGGCAAAGCAATTCCAGGCAATGCAGGGCAATTCCAGGTAAAGCAAAGCAATGCAATTTTAGGCAAGGTAATTCCAGACAAGGCAAGGCAAGGCAATCCAAGGCAATTTCAGGCTAGGCAATTCCAGGCAACACAAGCCAAGGCAGGGAAATTTCAGTCAAGACAATTCCAGGCAAGGCAATCCCATGCAAGAAAAGGCAAGGCAAGTTAATTCAAGACAATTCTGAGAAAGTCAATTTCAGGCAAAGCAAGGCAAGGCAATTCCAGTCAAGAAAATACAAGGCAGTGAAATTTCAGGCAAAGCAATTTTAGGCAAGGCAAGTCAAGGTAGAGAAATATTAGGCAGGGGAATTCAGGGTAAAAAAAAGGCAACACAATTCTAGGCAAGGCAATTCCAGGCAAGGCAAAGCAAGCCATGGCAAGGCAATTCCAGACAAGGATATTCCAGGAGAGGCAAGGCAAGCCAAGGAAAGTCAATTCTAGGCAAGGCAATTCCAGGTAAGACAATTCCAGGCAAGGCAATCTCATGTAAGGAAAGGCAAGACAATTCAAGGCAATTTTAAGAAAGTCAATTCCAAGCAATCCAAAACAAAGTAATTCAAGACAAGGCAAGGCAAGGCAGTGCAATTCCAGGCAGGGTAATTTTAGGCAAGGCAAGGCAGGGCATTTCCAGGCAGGACAATTCTGGGAAAAGCAAGGCAAGGCAATTATAGGCAAAGCAAGGCAAATAAAGGCAGGGCAAGACAAGGCAAGGCAAATCCAGGCAAAGAAATTTCAGGCAAGAAAAGGCAAGACAATGCAATTCCAGGAAATGCAAGGCAAGGCAAAGCAAGGCGAGGGAAGGCAATTCCAGGCTAGGCAATTCTATGCAAGGCAAAACAAGGCAATTCCAAGCTAGGAAATTCCAAACAACTCAAGGTAAGGCAAGGCAATACCATGCAAAACTATTTCCAGCAAGGCAATTCCATGTAAAGAAAGGCAAGGCAATGCAAGGCAAATTTGAGAAAGTCAATTCCAGTCAATGCAAGGTACAGCAATTCCAGGCAAGGCAGTGCAATTTCAGACAGAACAAATTCAGGCAAGGCAGGGCAATTCCAGGCAGGGCAATTCCGAGCAAGGCCAGGCAAGGCAATTCTAGACAAGGCAATTCCAGGCAAGGCAAGGCAAGCCAAGGAAGGCAATTCCAGGCAGGGCAATTTCTGGCTAGGCAAAGAAAAGCAATGCAAAATCATTCCAGGCAAGGCAAGGCAATTCCATGCAAGTCAATTCCAGGCAAAGCAATTACAGGAAAGGAAATTCCAGGAAAGGCAACTCTAGACAAGGCAAATCCAGGCAAGACAATTCCAGGAAAGAAAAGGCAAGGCAATTCCAGGATGGGCAATGGCAAGAAAGGCAATTGCAGGCAAGGCAAGGAAAGACAAGGCAATTCCAGGCAAGGCAATTTCAGGTATGGCAAGGCATGGCAATTCCAGACTGGTCAATTCCAGGCAAGGCAAGGCAAGGCAAGGCAAAACAAGTCAATTCCAGACAAGACAAGGCAAGGCAATTGCAGGCAAAGCAACTCCAGGTAAGGCAAGGCAAGGCAATTTTAGGCAAAGCAAGGAAAGACAACTCAAGGCAAAGAAAGACAAGGCAAGGCAATTGCGGGCAAGGCAATTTCAAGTAAGGCAATGCAAGGCAATTTCGGGCCAAGCAAGGAAAAGCAACTCAAGGCAATTCCAGGCAAGGCAAGGCAAGGCAAAACAATATCAGACAAGGAAAATCCAGATACAACAAAGAAAAAGCAAGACAAGGATATTCCAGGCAAGGTAAGGCAATGCAGAGCAATTCCAGGCAGGGAAATTCCAGGCAAGGCAAGGCAGGGCAACTCCAGGCAAGGCAAGGCAAGGGAATTTCAGGCATGAAAATTCCAGGCTAGGCAAGGCAAGCCAAGGCAACGGAATTCCAGGAAGGGCCATTCCAGACTAGGCAAGGCAACGCAAAGAAATTCCAAGCAAGGGAAAGCAATTCCAGGCAAGGCAAGGCAAGGCAATTCCAAGGTAGACAATTCCAGGCAATGCAAGGCAATGCAAAGTAAGGCAAGGCTATTCCAAGCAAGACAATTCAAGGCAAGGCAATCCCATGTTAGGAAAGGCAAGGCAATGCAAGGCAATTTTCAGAAAGTCTACTCCAGGCAAGGCAATTACAGGCAAGGCAATTCCAGGAAAGGCAAGGCAAGCCAAGGAAGGCAATTCCAGGCAGGGAAATTCCAGGTTAGGCAAAGGAAATTAATGCAAGAACATTTCAGGTAATGCAAGGCAATTCCATGCAAGTCAATTCCAGGCAAAGCAATGACAGACAAGGCAACTCCTGATAAGGCAAGGCAAGGCAATTACAGGCAAAGCAAGGAAAAGCAACTCAAGGCAATTCTAGGCAAGGCAAGGCAAAACAATATCAGACAAGGCAAATCCAGACACAACAACAAAAAGCAAGGCAAGGCTATTTCAGGCAAGGCAAGGCAAAACAAGGTGAGGAAAGGCAATTCCAGGCTAGGCAATTCCAGACAAGGCAAGGCAAGGTAATTCTAGGCAAGGTAATTCCAGGCAAGGCAAAGCAAGCTAAGGCAAGGCAAAGCAAGCTAAGGCAAGGAAATTTCAGGCAGGGCAATTCCAGGATAGGCAAAGCAAGGCAACGCAAAAAATTTTAGGCAAGGCAAGGCAATTCCAGGCAAGACAATTCCAGGCAATGCAAAAAAAGGCAAGGTAATTCCAGGCAAAGAATTTCTAGGCAAGGCCAGGCAAGGAAAGGCAAGGAAAGACAAGGCAAATTCAGGCAAGACAATTTCAGGCAAGAAAAGGGAAGGCAAGGCAATTCCAGGCTAGGCAATTGCAAGAAAGGCAATTCCAGGCAAGGCAAAGCAAAGCAAGACAAGGAAAGTTTAGGCAAGGCAATTTTAGGTATGGCAAGGCAAGGCAAGGCAAAGCAAGGCAATTCTAGGTAAGACAAGACAGGGAAATTCAAGGCAGGGAAACTCCAGGGAAGGCAAGGCAAAACAATTCTAGGCATAGAAATTCCAGGAAAGGCAAGGCAAGCCAAGGCAACACAATTCCAGACTATGCAAAGCAAGGCAACACCAAGAATTAGAGGCAAGAGAAGGCAATTCCAGGCAAGGTAGTTTCAAAGCAAAAAAAGACAATGCAAGGCAATACCAGGCAATGAAAAGGAAGGCAATTCCAGGCTAGAAAATTCTAGGCACAAGAAGGCAAGGCAATTCCAGGCTAGGCAATTTCAGGCAATGCAAGGTAAGGCAAGGTAATTTCAGGCAAGACAATTCCAGGAAAGGCAATTCCATGTAAGAAAAGGCAAGGCAATGCAAAGCAAATATGAAAAAGTCAATTTCAGGCAAGATAAGGCAAGGCAATTTCAGGCAAGGGAAGGCAGTGCAATTCCAATCAGGGAAATTTCAGGCAGGGCAGGGCAAGGCAATTCTAGGCAAGGCAATCCCAGGCAAGGTAAGCAAGCCAAGCCAAGGCAAGGCCATTCTGGGCAGGGCAATTCCAGGCTGGGCAGGGCAATTCCAGGCTAGGCAAAGCAAGGCAACACAAGAATATTTCAGGCAATGCAAGGTAATTTCAGGCAAGACAATTCCAGGCAATGCAAGAAAAGGAAAGGCAATTTCAGTCAAGGCAATTCCAGTCAAGGCAGGGCAAGGCAAGGCAAGGCAAGACAAGGTAAATCCAGGCAAGGAAATTCCACGCAAGAAAAGGCAAGGCAAGGCAAATCCAGGCTAAACCATTGCAAGAAATGCAATCCCAGGCAAGGCAAGTCAAGTCAAGACAAGGCAATTTCACGCAAGGCAAATTCAGGTTTAGAAAGGCAAGACAACTCCAGGCAAGGCAAGGCAAGGGAAGCCAAATCAATTCCAAGAAAGGCAATTTCAGGCAAAGCAAGGAAAGGCAAGACAAGGCAATTCTGGGCAAGGCAATTTTAGGTATGGCAATGCAAAGCAATTCCATGCAAAGAAAAGCAAGGCAATGCCAGGCAAGGCAACCCCAGGCAAGGTAAGGCAAGGCAATTCCAAGCAAAGGAAGGAAAGGCAACTCAAGGCAATTCCAGGCAAGGCAAGGCAAGGCAAGGCAATTCCAGGCAAGGCAAGACAAGGCAGGGCAAGGCAAGGCAAATCCAGGCGAGAAAATTCCTGACAAGGCAATTCAATGCAAGGCAATTCCGGGCAAGTAAATTCCAGGCAAGGCTAGGTCAGGCAATTGCAGGCAAGGCAAATATCCAGGCACAGCAAGGCAAAGCAAGGCAAGGCTTTGACATCTTGACAGCCATTCTGTTAAATAGCACCGTTTTCTTTTTAGAACCAACTATTTCTCATTACAACGTATACTCACATTCACTCTGGAATATCCAAACGCAGCTTTTACAAAAAACGTCTTTCTAACTCCTGAATCTAAAAACAGATTCAACTCACTTAGGTGAACAAACGCACAGCAGAGCAGTTTGAAGGATACATTTCTTCTTTCCTTTAGATGCAGTCTTACTGCTATTTATTATGTGCGGGTATTTTGCTGGAATTGTCTTCTTTTAAATTCTCCACAGAAAGGGTTTCCAAACTGCTGCATAAACACATTAGTTTAACTCTGTATGTTGCCAATGCACACATTGGCAACCATTCTTTTATATAGCTCCATAACCATTTTAGAACCAGATATTTCTCATTACACCATATACTTTGATTCACTCTGGAATGTCCAAATGCAGAGTTCACAAGAAACGTGTTTCTAACTCCTGAAGGTAAACATAGATTCAACTCACTTATTTGAATGAACACACAATGAAGCAGTTTGAAGGATAGGTTTCTTCTGTGTTATAGATGCAGTCTTCCTGCTATTTGTTGAATGCAGGTATTTTGCTTGAAATGTCTCTTTTTAGATTCCCCACAGAAAGTTTTAAAACTGCTGCTTAAACCCATCACTTTAACTCTGTATGTTGAATGCACACATTGACAACCATTCTTATAGATAGCTCCATTTTCGTTTTAGTACCACATATTTCTTATTACAGCATATACTCCCATTCACTCTTTAATGTCCAAAGCAGCTTTTACAACAAAAGTGTTGCTTACTTCTGAATCTAAAAATAGATTCAACTCACTTAGTTGAACAAACACACTGCAGAGCAGTTTTAAGAATATGTTTCTTCTGTGTTTTGGATGCAGTCTTCCTGATATTCATTATATGCACAAATTTTGCTGGAAATATCTGTTTTTAGATTCTTCACAGAAAGGGTTTCCAAACTGCTGCATAAACACATCAGTTTAACTCTGTAAGGTGAATGCACACATTGACAACCTTTCTGTTAGATAGCTCCGTTTTTGTTTTAGAACCAGATATTTCTCATTACAGCATATACTTCCATTCACTCTGGAGTGTCCAAATGCAGCTTTTTCAAGAAACGTGTTTATAACCTTTGAATCTAAAGATAGAATCAACTCACTTAGTTGAACGAACACACAAGAAATAAGTTTGAAGAATACGTTTCTTCTGTGTTTTGGACGCAGTCTTACTGCTATTTGTTATATGTGGATATTTTCCTGGAAATGTCTGTTTTTGGATTCTCCACAGAAACGTTTTCCAAACTGCTGCATAAACACATCAGTTTAACTCTGTAAGTTGGATGCACACATTGACAACGATTCTGTTAGATAGCTCCGTTTTGGTTTTAGAACCAGATGTTTCTCATTACAGCATATACTCCCATTCACTCAGGAATATCCAAACGCAGCTTTTACTAGAAACGTGTTTCTAACTCCTGAATCTAAAGACTGATTCAACACACTTAGCTGAATAAATACACAGCAGAGCACTTTGAAAGATATGTTATTTCTGTGTTTTAGACGCACTCTTAATGCTATTTGATATATGCGGGTATTTTGCTGGAAATGTATGATTTTAGATTCTCCACAGAAATTGTTTCCAAACTGCTGTATAAACACATCAGTTTATCTCTGTAAATTAAATGCACATATTGACAACCATTCTGTTAGATAGCTCCATTTTCATTTTAGAACCACATATTTCTCATTACAGTATATAATCCCATTCACTCTGGAATGCCCAAATGCAACTTTTACAAGAAACATGTTTCTAAGTGATAAATTTAAAGATTTATTCAACTTACTTAGTTGAATGAACACACAGTAGAGCAGTTTGAAGAATAAGTTTCTTCTGTGTTTTAGATGCAGTCTTACTTCTGTTTGTTATATGCGGGTATTTTGCTGGAAATGTCTGTTTTTAGATTCTCCACAGAAAGGTTTTCCAAACTGCTGCATAAACACATCATTTTATCTCTCAAAAGTTCAATGCACACATTGACAATCATTCTTTTAGATAGCTTTGTATCTGTTTTAGAACCAGATATTTCTCATTACAGCATATATTCCCATTAACTCTGGTATGTCCAAATGCAGCTTTTACATGAAATGTGTTTCTAATTCATGAATATAAAGATAGAGTCAACTCACTTAGTTGAAAGAACACACAGGAACTACGTTTGAAGAATACGTTTCTTCTGTGTTTTAGACTCACTTACTGCTATTTGTTATACGCAGATATTTTGCTGGAAATGTCTGTTTTTAGATTCTCCACAGAAAGGTTATTCAAACTGCTGCATAAACACATCAATTTATCTCTGTAAGTTGAATGAACGCATTGGCAACCATTCTGTTATGTAGCTCCGTTTTCGTTTTAGAACCAGATATTTCTCATTACAGCATATACTCCCATTCACTCTGGGATGTTCAAATGCCGCTTTTACAAGAAACGTGTTTCTAACTTCTGAATCTTAAGATTCAACTCACTTATTTGAACGAACACACAACAGAGCAGTTTGAAAGATGGGGGAGGGACAGCGGGGGGGGCTGGGGGGATAGCCTGGGGATGAATACCAAGTGTGGGTGAAGGGGAGGAAAGCAGCAAAGCACACTGCCATGTGTGTACCTATGCAACTATCTTGCTCGTTCTGCACATGTACCCCCAAACCTATAATGCAATAAAAATTTTAAAAAATAATAAATAAATAAATAAATAAATAAATAAATCTGGAGACAGCAGATGCTGGAGAGGATGTGGAGAAATAGGAACACTCTTACACTGTTGGTGGGAGTGTAAATTAGTTCAACCATTGTGGAAGACAGTGTGGTGATTCCTCAGGGACCTAGAAATAGAAATTCCATTTGACCCAGCAATCCCATTACTGGGTATCTATCCAAAGGACTATAAATCGTTCTACTATAAGGACACATGCACACGAATGTTCATTGCAGCACTGTTTACAATAGCAAAGACCTGGAACCAACCCAAATGCCCAACGATGATAGACTGGACTGGGAAAATGTGGCACATATACACCATGGAATATTATGCAGCAATCAAAAATGATGAGTTTGTGTCCTTTGTAGGGACATGGATGAATCTGGAGAACATCATTCTCAGCAAACTGACACAAGAACAGAAAAAGAAATACCGCATATACTCACTCATAGGTGGGTGGGAAAAATGAGAACACGTGGACACAGAGAGGCGGTCTACTATACACTGGGGACTGTTGGGGGGAATGGGGGAGGGACAGCGGGGGGGGCTGGGGCGATAGCCTGGGGATGAATACCAAGTGTGGGTGAAGGGGAGGAAAGCAGCAAAGCACAGTGCCATGTGTGTACCTATGCAACTATCTTGCTCATTCTGCACATGTACCCCCAAACCTATAATGCAATAAAAATTAAAAAAAAAAATCCTAAAAAAAAAAAGAAAAAGAAAGATACGTTGTTTCTGTATTTAAGACGCAGTCTTAATGCTATTTGTTCTATGTGGGTATTTTGATGAAAATGTCTGTCTTTAGATTCTCCACAGAAATTGCATCTAAACTGCTGCATAAACACATCACTTTATCTCTGTTGGTTGAATGCACACATTGACAACCATTCTGTTAGCTCCATTTTTGTTTTAGAACAACATATTTCTCATTACAGCATATAATCTCATTTACTCTGAAATGTCCATACGCAGCTTTTACAAGAAACGTGTTTCTAACTTCTGAATCTTAAGATAGATTCAACTCACTTATTTGAACGAATACACAGCAGAGCAGTTTGAAGAATACGTTTCTTCTGTGTTTTAGACTCAGCCTTACTGCTATTTGTTACATGCGAGTATTTTGCTGGTAATGTCCGTTTTTAGAGTCTCGACAGAAAGGGGTTTCAAACTGCTGCATAAACATATAAGTTTAACGCTGCAATTTGAATTCCCATGTTAACAACCATTCTGTCAGATAGTTCCCTTTTTGTTTTAGAATCAGACATTTCTCATTACAGCATATACTCTGATTCACTCTGGAATGTACAAACGCAGCTTTTATAACAAACTTGTTTCTAACTGCTGAATCAAAAGATAGATTCAACTCACTTAGTTGAACGAACACATAACTGAGAAGTTTGAAGGATACGTTTCTTTTGTGTTTTAGACGTGCTCTTGCTGCTGTTTGTTATATGTAGGTATTTTGTTGGAAATGTCTGTTTTTAGATTCTCCACAGAAAGTGTTTCCAAACAGCTGCATCAACACATCTGTTTAACTCTGTAAGTTTAATGTACACATTGACAACGGTTCTGTTAGATAGCTCCGTTTTTGTTTTAGAACCAGATATTTCTAATTTCAGCATATACTCCCATTCACCCTGGAATGTCCAAACGCAGGTTTTACAAGAAACATGTTTCTAAGTGCTGAATTTAAAGACTGATTCAACTTAGTTGAACGAACACAGCAGAGCAGTTTGAAGGATAAGTTTCTTTTGTGTTTTCGATGCAGTCTTACTGCTATTTGTTATATGAGGGAATTTGCTAGAAATGTCTGTTTTTAGATTCTCCACAGAAAGGTTTTCCAAACAGCTGCATAAACACATTAGTTTATTTTATTTTATTTTTTGGGGGGGATTTTTTTTATTTTTTTATTTTTTTAAAGGAAAGAAGAAGAGGAAAAGAGAGGAAGAAAGAGGGAGAGAGAACAGAAATATTGCTTTATTCTATGAATGGGTATTAATATTGGCCGGTTAATATTTAGTGTATTTAAAGTGGAGAATGTATATTTTGTGTATTTAAAGTGGAGAGCTCTTTAAGTCCTTATTAAGTTTACTTGTTGCGGATCTGAGTTCAAGTTCTAGATATCCTTATTAATTTTCTGTCTCATTGAGTCTAAATCTCTATATGAGTCTTATGTATCTGGGTGTTAGGATGCATTGATCCTTTTAACACTGTACCTTTGTTGCTTTGAAATCTCTTTTATCAAATGCGAGAATTGCAACTCCTGCTTTTTGTTTATTTATTTATTTTTGCTCTCCATTTGGTTGGTAAATCTTTCTCCAACCCTTTGTTTTGAGTCTTTATGTATCTTTGAATATAAAATGGGTCTGGATGTAGTATACCATTAGGTTTTGGCTATATCTTTTGATTGGGGGATTTAGTCGATTTAAATTTAGGATTACTGCCATTTGATGTTAACTGGCTATTTTATCCATTCCTTGATATAAATTCTTCTTTATGCTGATGCTCTTTACTTTTTGGTATATTTTTAGAAAGGCTATTACTGGTTGTTCCTTTCTGTGTATAATGCTTTTTTTATAAGTTTTTGTAAAGCAGGCCTTGTGGTAATAAAGTCTCGGAGTACTTGCTTGTTCATAAAAGATTTTATTTTTTCTTCAATTGTGAAGCTTAGTTTGGCAGGTTATGAAATTCTAGGCTGAAAGTTCTGTTCTTTAAGGATGTTAAATATCGGCCCCCACTCTCTTCTGGCTTTTAGGGTTTCTGCTGAGAGATCTGCTGTAAGTCTGATAGGCTTCCCTTTGTGGGTAACCTGACCTTTCTCTCTAGCTGCCCTTAGTATTTTCTCCTTCATTTCAACCCTGGTGAATCTAACGATTATGTGCCTTGTGGTTGCTCTTTTTGAGGAATGTCTTTGTGGTGTTCTCTGTATTACCTGGGGTTGAATAGTGTCCTGCTTTGCTAGATTGGGAAAATTCTCCTGGATAATACCCTGAAGAGTATTTTCCAACTTGTATTCATTCTCTCCATCACATTCAGGTACACCTATCAAACGTAGATTAGGTCTTTTCACATTGTCCCATATTTCTTGGAGACTGCTCATTTTTTTAATCCATTTTTCTCTTTTCTTGTCTTCTCATTTTATTTCATTAAATTGGTCTTCAACCTCTGATATCCTTTCTTCTGCTTGATCAATTTGGCTATTCAAACTTGTGTATATTTCACTAAGTTCTTGTGTTGTATTTTTCAACTCCATTAGTTCATTTATATTCCTCTCTATATTGTCCATTCTTTTTAACATTTCATCAAACCTTTGTTCAAAGTTCTTAGTTTCTTTAAATTGGGTTAGAACAAGTTCTTTCAATTCCCAAAAAAATTCTTATCATCCACCTTCTGAAGCCTACTTCAGATAACGGAACACAGTCCTTTTCCATCAGGGCTTGCTCTGTCGCTGATGAGGAATTGCAATCCCCTGTAGAGGGAGAGGGGTTTTGATTTTCGGTATTCTCGGCCTTTTTAGGCTGTTTTTTCCCTTTATTGTGGATTTATCCATTTGTTGTATTTACAATTACCGCCTTTCTAATTAGGTTTCTTAGTGGACGTCCAGTTTATTGATTTCCAGGGCTTGAATCCGAGAAACCAACTGTGCCGGCCAAAACAGCAGCAACAAGATTGATGGTGCTCTTCTGCCTGGGAATCTCCGGTCTGGCTTCCTTCTTGAGTCCGCAACAAGTGGCTCTGCCTTCCTGGAGCTCCAAACACCAGTCAGTAGGGGAACCAGTCCCGTTTACTGTGCACGAAGAGCTGCCACGCCGAGGCAATGGCAAAACCGCTGCGCCGGCCACAAGAGTCACGCTGGTGACCCGCGGGCTCCTCCACTGGAAATCTTCTGGTCTGTGAGAGATAAAAATTTGTCTGAAAGTGTGGCGTCCTCAACGTTTTCTGAGCTGTCACTGGGAGCTACAATCCCGAGCTGTTAGCAATCAGCCATCTTGGATCTTAAACACATTAGTTTAACTTTGAACATTGGATGTAGTTTGACAGACATTCTGTTAGAAAGCTCCGTTTTCATTTTAAAACCAGATATTTCTCATTAGAGTGTATACTCCCATTCACTCTGGAATGTCAAAACGCAGCATTAAAAAGAAACGTAATTTTAACTCCTGAACTTAAATATAGATTTAACTCACTTAGTTGAACTTAAACACAGCAGAGCAGTTTGAATAATACGTTTCTTCTGTGTTTTAGATGCAGTCTTCCTGCTATTTGTTACATGCGGGTATTTTGCTGGAAATGTCTGTTTTTAGACTCTTGACAGAAAGGGATCCCAAACTGCTGCATAAACACATCAGTTTAACTCTGCAATTTGAATTCCCACGTTAACAACCATTCTGTCAGATAGTTTCATTTTTGTTTTAGAACCAAATATTTCTCATTACAGAATGTACTCCTATTCACTCTGAAATGTCCAAACGCAGCTTTTGCAAGAAACTTGTTTCTAACTCCTGAATTGAAAAATAAATTCAACTCACTTAGTTGAATGAACACATGACCGAGCAGTTTGAAGGATACATTTCTTCTGTGTTTTACACGTACTCTTACTGCTATTCGTTATATGCGGGTATTTTGCTGGAAATGTCTGCTTTTAGATTCTCCACAGAAAGGGTTTCCAAACTGCTGCATAAAAACATCAGTTTAACTCTGTAAATGGAAGCACAATTTGTGTTAGATAGCTCTGTTTTCATTTTAGAACAAGATATTTCTCTTTAGAGCATATACTCCATTCACTCTGGATTGTCCAAGTGAAGGATTTACAAGAATTGTGTTTCTAAATCCTGAATCTGAACATGGATTCAACTCACTTAGTTGAACAAACACACAGCAGAGCAATTTGAAGGATACGTTTCTTCTGTGTTTCAGACACCATGTTACATGTGGTTATTTTTCTGGAAATGTTTGTTTTTAGATTCTCCACAGAAAGTGTATCCAAACTGCTGCATAAACACATCAGTTTAACTCTGTAAGTTGAATGCACACATTGACAACCATTCTGTTAGAGAGCTCCGTTTTCATCTTAGAACCAGATATTTTCCATTACAGAACCAGATATTTCCCATTACTCCCATTCACTCTAGAATGTCCAAATGCAGCTTTTATAAGAAACGTGTTTCTAACTCCTGAATCGAAAGATAGATTCAACTCACTTAGTTGAATGAACACACAGCAGAGCAGTGTAAAGGATACGTATCTTCTCTGTTTTAGATGCAGCAATACTGCTATTTGTTGCATGCGAGTATTTTGCTGGGAATGTCTTTTTTTAGATTCTCCACAGAAAGGGTTTCCAAAGTGATGCATAAGCATATCAGTTTAACTGTGTACGTTGAATACACACATTGACAACCATTCTGTTAGATAGCTCCGTTTTTGTTTTAGAACCAGATATTTCTCATTAGAGCATATACTCCTACTCACTCTGTAATGTCCAAATGCAGCTTTGAGAAGAAACATGTATCTAACTCGTGAATCCGAAGATAGATTCAACTCACTTAGTTGAACAAAAACACAACAGAGCAGTTTGAAGAATACGTTTCTTCTGTGTTTTAGATGCAGTCTTACTTCTATTTGATACATGCAGGTATTTTGCTGGAAATGTCTGTTGTTAGATTCTCCACATAAACGTTTTTTAAACTGCTGCATAAACACATCAGTTTAACTCTGTAAGTTGAGTGAATGCATTGGCAACTATTCTGTTATATACCTTGTTTTTAGAACCAGTTATTTCTCATTGCAGCATATAGTCCCTTTCACTCTGGAATTTCCAAATGCAGCTTTTCCAAGAATCGTGTTTCTCTCTTTGTTCTTTTTTCTTTTTTTTTCTTTGAGGAGGAGTTTCACTCTTGTTACCCAGGCTGGAGTGCAATGGTGCGATATCGGCTCACTGCAACCTCTGTCTCCTGGGTTCAGGCAATTCTGTCTCACTCTCCTGAGTAGCTGGGATTACAGGCATGTGCCACCATGCTGAGCTAATTTTTGGATTTTTAGTAGAGATGGGGTTTCACCATGTTGACCACGGTGGTCGCGATCCCTTGACCTCGTGATCCACCTGCCTCAGCCTCCCAAAGTGCTGGGATTACAGGCTTGAGCCATTGCGCCTGGCCTTAAGAATTGTGTTTCAAACTCCCGAATCTAAAAATAGATTCAACTCAGTTGAACGAACACACAGCAGAGCAGTTTGAAGGATAAGTTTCTTCTGTGTTTTAGACGCAGTCTTACTGCTATTTGTTATATGTGGGTATTTTGATGGAAATGTCAGTTTTTAGATTATCCACAGAAAGAGTTTCCAAACTGCTGCATAAACACATCAGATGAATTCTTTTTTTTTTTAAATTTTTATTGCATTATAAGTTTTGGGGTACATGTGCAGAACGTGCAAGATAGTTGCATAGGTAAACATATGGCAGTGTGTTTTGCTGCCTGCCTCCCCTTCACCCACACTTGGCATTCATCCCCAGGCTATCACTCCCAAGCCACCCCCAATGTCCCTCCCACATTCCCCCCAATAGACCCCAGTGTATAGTAGACCGCCTCTCTGTGTCCATGTGTTCTCATTTTTCTCACCCACATATGAGTGAGTATATGCGGTATTCCTTTCTCTGTTCCTGTGTCAGTTTGCTGAGAATGATATTCTCCAGATTCATCCATGTCCTTACAAAGGACACAAACTCATCATTTTTGACTGTTGCATAATATTCCATGGTGTATATGTGCAACATTTTCCCACTCCAGTCTATCACCATTGGGCATTTCGGTTGATTCCAGTTCTTTGCTACTGTAAACAGTGCTGCAATGAACATTCATGTGCATGTGTTCTTATAGTAGAACGATTTAAAGTCCTTTGGATATATACCCAGTAATGGGATTGCTGGGTCAAATGGAATTTCCATTTCTAGGTACCTGAGGAATCGCCACACTGTCTTCCACAATGGTTGAACTAATTTACACTTCCACCAACAGTGTAAGAGTGTTCCTATTTCTCCACATCCTCTCCAGCATCTGCTGTCTCCAGATTTTTTAATGATCGCCATTCTAACTGGTGTGAGATGGTATCACAAAGTGGTTTTGATTTGCATCTCTCTAATGACCAGTGATGATGAGCATTTTTTTATATGTTTGTTGGCCTCATGTCTGTCTTCTTTTGTAAAATGTCTGTTTATATCCTTTGCCCATTTTTGAATGGGCTTGTTTGTTTTTTTCCTGTAAATCTGTTTGAGTTCTTTGTAAATTCTGGATATCAGCCATTTGTCTGATGTGTAAACTGCAAAGATTTTTTCCATTCTGATGGTTGCCAATTCACTCTAGTGACGGTTTCTTTTGCTGTGCAAAAGCCGTGGAGTTTGATTCGGTCCCATTTGTCTATTTTGGCTTTTGTTGCCAATGCTTTTGGTGTTTTATTCATGAAGTCTTTGCCTACTCCTATGTCCTGAATGGTTTTGCCTAGATTTTCTTTTAGGGTTTTTATGGTGTCAGGTCTTACATTTAAGTCTTTAATCCAACTGGAGTTAATTTTAGTGTACGGTGTCAGGAAGGGGTCCAGTTTCTGCTTTCTGCACATGGCTAGCCAGTTTTCCCAACACCATTTATTAAATAGGGAATCCTTTTCCCATCGCTTGTTTTTGTCTGGTTTATCAAAGATAATATGGTTGTAGATATGTTGTGTTACCTCCTATGCTTCTGTTCTGTTCCATTGGTCTACATCTCTGTTTTGATACCAGTACCATGCTGTTTTGATTACTGTAGCCTTGTAGTATAGTTTAAAGTCTGGTAGTGTAATGCCTACCGCTGTGTTCATTTTGCTTAGAATTGACTAGGCTATGCGGGCTCTTTTTTGGTTCCATATGAAATTCATGGTTTGTTTTTTCCAGTTCTGTGAAGAAATTCAATGGTAGTTTGATGGGGATAGCATTGATTGTGTAAATTACTTTGGGCAGTATAGCCATTTTCACGATATTGACTCTTCCTAACCACGAACATGGAATGTTTCTCCGTCTGTTTATGTCCTCTCTTATTTCGTTGAGCAGTGGTTTGTAGTTTTCCTTAAAGAGGTCCCTTACATTCCTTGTGAGTTGTATTCCTAGGTATTTTATTTTCTTTGTAGCAATTGTGAATAGCAGTTCGTTCTGGATTTGCTTCTCTTTAAGTCTGTTATTGGTGTATAGGAATGCTTGTGATTTTTGAACATTGATTTTCTATCCTGAGACTTTGCTGAAGTTGCTTATCAGTTTCAGGAGTTTTTAGGCTGAGGTGATGGGGTCTTCAAGGTGTACTATCATGTCGTCTGCAAATAGAGACAATTTGGCTTCCACCTTTTCTATTTGAATACACTTTATTTCTTGTTCTTGCCTGACTGCTCTGGCTAGAACTTCCAGTACTATGTTGAATAGGAGTAGTGAGAGAGAGCATCCTTGTCTAGTGCCCGATTTCAAAGGGAATGCTTTCAGTTTTTGCCCATTAAGTATGATATTCGCTGTTGGTTTGTCATAAATAGCTTTTATTACTTTGAGATATGTTCCATCAATACCAAGTTTATTGAGGTTTTTTAGCATAAAGGGCTGTTGAATTTTGTGAAATGCCTTCTCTGCGTCCATTGAGATAATCATGTGGTTTTTGTTTTTGCTTCTCTTTATGTGGTGAATTAAATTTATAGACTTGCATATGTTGAACCAGCCTTGCATCCCCGGGATGAATGCTACTTGATCAGGATGGATAAATTTTTTAATGTGCTGTTGCAGTCGGTTTGCCAGTATTTTATTGAAGATTTTTGCATCTATGTTCATCATGAATATTGGCCTGAAGTTTTCTTTTCTTGTTGAGTCTCTGTCAGGTTTTGGTATCAGGATGATGTTGGTCTCATGAAAGGATTTGGGAAGGGTTCCCTCATTTTGGATTATTTGGAATAGTTTCAGAAGGAATGGTACCAGATCCTCTTTGTGTGTCTGGTAGAATTCAGCTGTGAACCCATCTGGACCTGGGCTTTTTTTTGTGTGGTAGGCTCTTAATTGCTACCACAGACCTTGTTATTGGTCTATTCATAGTTTCGGCTTCCTCCTGGTTTAGGCTTCGGAGGACATAGGCGTCCAGGAATTTATCCATTTATTCCTGGTTTACTAGTTTATGTGCATAGAGTTGTTTGTAGTATTCTCTGATGATGGTTTTAATTTTTGTGGAATCTGTGGCGATTTCCCCATTATCTTTCTTTTTTTTTTTTGCATCTCTTTGGTTGTTCTCTCTTTTGTTTTTTATCAGTCTGGCTAGTGGTCTATCTATTTTGTTGATCTTTTCAAAAAACCAGCTCTTGGATTTATTGATTTTTTGAAGGGTTTTTTTTTTTTGTCTCTATCTCCTTCAGTTCTGCTGTGATCTTAGTTATTTCTTGTCTTCGGCTAGGTTTTGAGCTTTGTTACTCTTGCTCCTCTAGCTCTTTCAATTTTGACCATAGGGTGTCAAATTTGGATCTCTCCACTCTTCTCATTTGGCACTTATTGCTGTATATTTTTCTCTACAAACTGCTTTAAATGTGTCCCAGAGATTCTGATACGTTGTGTCTTCATTTTCGTTGGTTTCAAAGAACTTCTTTATTTCTGCCTTCATTTCATTGTTTATCCAATCAATATTCAAGAGCCCGTTGTTCAGTTTCCATGAAGCTGTGTGGTTCTGAGTTATTTTCTGAATTCTGAGTTCTAACTTGATTGCACTATGGTCTGAGAGACTGTTTGTTATGATTTCAGTTGTTTTGCATTTTTGCTGAGGAGTGCTTTACTTCCAATTTTGTGGTCAATTTTGGAGTAGGTATGATGTGATGCTGAGAAGAATGTATATTCTGTAGATATGGGGTGGAGAGTTCTGTAAATGTCTATCAGGTTTGCTTGTTCCAGGTCTGAGTTCAAGTCCTGGATATCCTTGTTAATTTTCTGTCTGGTTGATCTGTCTGATATTGACAGTGGAGTGTTAAAGTCTCCCACTATTATTGTGTGGGAGTCTAAGTCTCTTTGTAAGTCATTAAGAACTTGCCTTATATATCTGGGTGCTCCTGCATTGGGTCCATATATATTTAGAATCATTAGCTCTTCTTCTCATATCGATCCTTTTACCATTATGTAATGACCTTCTTTGTCCCTTTTGATCTTTGTTACTTTAAAGTCTATTTTATCAGAGACGAGAATTGCAACTCCTGCTTTTTTTTGCTCTCCATTTGCTTGGTAAATCTTCCTCCATCCCTTTATTTTGAGCCTTTCTGTATCCTTGTGTGTGAGGTGGGTTTCCTAGATATGGCACACCGATGTGTATTGGTTTTTTATCCAATTTTCCAGTCTGTGTCTTTTGATTGGTGCATATAGCCCATTTACATTTATTCTTAGTATTGTTATGTGTGAATTTGATACTGCGATTTTATTGCTATCGGGCTGTTTTGCCCATTGGTTTATGTAGATTCTTCATTTTGTTGATGGTCTTTAGCATTTGGTATGCTTTTAGGATGGCTGGTACTGGTTGTTTCTTTCTATGTGTAGTGCCTCTTGCAGGAGCTCTTGTAAAGCAGGCCTAGTGGTGACAAAATCTCTGAGTACTTGCTTGTTCATGAAGAATTTTATTTTTTCTTCACTTATGAAGCTCAATTTGGCTTGATATGAAATTTTGGGTTGAAAATTCTTTTCTTTAAGGATGTTGAATGTTGGTCCTCACTCTCTTCTGGCTTGTAGAGTCTCTGCCGAGAGATCTACTGTGAGTCTGATGGGATTCTCTTTGTGGGTGACCCGACCTTTCTCTCTGACTGCTCTTAGTATTTTCTCTTTCATTTCAACCCTGGTGAATCTGCTATGACTATGTGCCTTTGGGTTGCTCTTCTTGCGGAGTATCTTTGTGGTGTTCTCTGTATTTCCTGGAGTTGAGTATTGACCTGTCTTGCTAGGTTGTGGAAATTTTCCTGGATAATATCCTGAAGAGTGTTTTTCAGCTTGGATTCATTCTCTTCATCACATTCTGGTACACCTATCAAACATAGGTTGGGTCTCTTCACATAGTCCCACATTTCTTGGAGATTTTGTTCATTCCTTTTCGTGCATTTTTCTCTAATCTTCGTTTCTCATTTTATTTCATTGAGTTGATCTTCGACTTCTGATTTTCTTTTTTCTGCTTGGTCAATTCGGCTGTTGAAACTTTTGCATTCTTCATGAAGTTCTCATGTTGTGTTTTTCAGTTGCTTCAACTTATTCATATTCCTCTCTAAGTTGTCCATTCTTGTTATCGTTTACTCGAATCTTTTTTCAAATCTTTTTTTTCAAGGTTCTTAGTTTCTTTTCACTGATTTAGAACATGTTCTTCTAGCTCAATGAAGTGTATCATTATCCAGTTTCTGAAGTCTGATTCCTCATTTCATCACACTCTTTCTTCATCCAGCTTTGTTTTTTTGCTGGTGAGGAGTTTTGGTCCTTCGTAGGAGGTGAGGTGTTTTGGTTTCGGGTGTTTTTATCCTTTTTGTGCTGGTTTCTTCTCATCTTTATGGATTTATCCACCTGTCATCTTAGTAGTTGCTAATTTTTCAGTTGGGTCTCTCTGTGGACGCCCAGATTGCTGATGATGAGGTATTTCTGTTACTTAGTTTTCTTTCTCATCATCTAGCCCCTCTGCTGTATGAGTGCTTAGGTCCACTCCAGGCCCTGCTTGTCTGGGGTACACCTGTAGCAGCTGCATAACAGTGAGGGATGCTACCAGTTTCTTCTTCTGCTATCTTTGTTCCAGAATGATGCCTGCCAAATGTCAGACTAGTTAGTCATTTTTTGGGTTGACTCTTTGGATATACAGTGTTCAGGGAGCTGCTTGATGAGACGGTCTTTGCTTTATAGAAGCTCCAGTGCTGAGCTATGAGCTCCGTTGTTCATTCAGCGTTGTTGGAAGGATGTGTTTATGTCTGCTGCAACAGAACTTATAACCCCCACTTTTTTTCTTAGATGCTCTGCCTCAGAAAGTTGGTGCTTTCTTTATGAGTATCTGTTTCACAGTCCTGCCCAGCTAGGAGGTAGTCTGTTCACTATTTGCCTGCTGAGGCTTTGCCCTGCTAGTGCGGGTTCACCCTGCTGCTGCAGGGCTCTGTTCTGCTGTGGTGCGCTCTGCCCTGCTGGCGGAGTCTCCCTGTTATGGCGGTTGCCTTGGCCATGGCAGGCTGCGTCAGCACTTAGCGGTACTTGAGTAGGAGAAGATTGCATCTGTAGTGTTGGACGCCCCTCCCCCAACGGGCTGCACCATCCTAGATTCCAACTGTGCCAGCAGCAAAACTCTCAGCCCTGAGTGCCTCCAATCGCTGCCCTGCTTGTCCACGTGAGGGTGGGGCCCGCCAAGCCCAGTCACCCAGCTCCCTGCCTCAGAGTCCATCTTCTCTCTCTCTTCCTCTCCCCACACTGATTGGTCCACTCTTTCACTGGCGCCCCAGTAGCCTGCTGATAGGGCACTGGGATCCGTGTGATCTCCCGTCCTGCTGCCCACTGCACCGGCTCAGATCATGCTTCCCAGGAATCTTCTGGTCTGCCTCATTGTCCAAGTCCCATTCAATCAGATGGACATGCCGATCTGCCCTTCGAAATTCCAGATTGCCGGTCTAACAGGGCACCCAGACCAGTGATTTTTGTTCTGGGTGCCGCTGTGCTGCAGCGCCAGCAGAACCGGCCATGCAAGCCAGCTGCGCTGGCGTCCTGTGTCTCTCCCACACCTGGAACTTTCAACCTTCTGTGGGCAAAAAATGTCCGTCTGAGAATGCGGCTAGGACTCACCATCTGTGCCTTCACTGAGAGCAGCAATCCTGAGTCGCCTCTATGATGCCATCTTGAAAATTTGGAGTATTCTTTTCTTGTTGAGTCTCTGCCGGGTTTTGTTATGAGGATGATGTTGGTCTCATAAAATAATTTGGAAAGGGTTCCCTCTTTTTGATTTATTTAAAATAGTTTCAGAAGAAATGGTACCAGATCCTCTTTTTGTGTCTGGTAGAATTCGGCTGTGAACCCATCTGGACCTGGGCTTTTTTTGTGTGGTAGGCTCTTAATTGCTGCCTCAACTTCAGACCTTGTTATTGATCTATTCATAGTTTCGGCTTCCTCCTGGTTTAGGCTTGGGAGGACACAGGCATCCAGGAATTTATCCATTTCTTCCTGGTTTACTAGTTTATGTGCATAGAGTTCTTTGTCATATTCTCTGATGATGGTTTGAATTTCTGTGAAATCTGTGGTGATTTCCCCATTATAGTTTTTTATTGCATTTATTTGGTTGTTCTTTCTTTTCTTTTTTATCAGTATGGCTATTGGTCTATTTTCTTGATCTTTTTGAAATACAAGCTCTTGGATTTGTTGATTTTTTGAAGGAATTTTCGTGTCTCTATCTCCTTCAGTTCTGCTCTGATCTTAGCTATTTCTTGTCTTCTGCTAGGTTTTGAGCTTTTTTGATCTTGCTCCTCTAGCTCTTTCAGTTTTGACGATAGGGTCTCAATTTTCATCTCTCCACTCTTCTCATGTGGGCACTTATTGCTATATATTTCCCTCTACAGACTGCTTTAAATGCGTCCCAGAGATTCTGGTATGTTATATCTTCGTTCTCGTTGGTTTCAAAGAATTTCTTTATTTCTGCCTTCATTTCATTGTTTATCCAATCGACATTCAAGAGCCAGTTGTTCAGTTTCCATGAAGGTATGTGGTTCTGAGTTATTTTCTGAATTCTGAGTTCCTACTTGATTGCACTATGGTCTGAGAGACTGTTTGTTATGATTTCAGTTGTTTTGCATTTGCTGAGGAGTGCTTTACTTCCAATTATGTGGTCAATTTTGGAGTAGGTGTGATGTGGTGCTGAGAAGAATGTATATTCTGTGGATTTGGGGTGGAGAGTTCTGTAAATGTCCATTAGGTTTGCTTGTTCCAGGTCTGAGTTCAAGTCCTGGATATCCTTATTAATTTTCTGTCTGGTCGATCTGTCTGCTATTGACAGTGGAGTGTTAAAGTCTCCCACTATTATTGTGTGGGAGTCTAAGTCTCTTTGTAAGTCATTAAGAACTTGCCTTATATATCTGGGTGCTCCTGCATTGGATCCATATATATTTAGAATCATTAGCTCTTCTTGTTGTATCGATTCTTTTACCATTATGTAATGACCTTCTTTGTCCCTTTTGATCTTTTTTGCTTTAAAGTCTATTTTATCAGTGATGAGAATTGCAACTCCTGCTTTTGTTTTGCTCTCCATTTGCTTGGTAAATCTTTCTCCATCCCTTTAATTTGAACCTTTGTGTATTCTTGTGTGTGAGGTGGGTTTTCTGTATACAGCACACCGATGGGATTTGGTTTTTTATTCAATTTGCTCGTCTGTGTCTTTTGATTGGTGCATTTAACCCATTTCCATTTAGGGTTAATATTGTTATGTGTAAATTTGATACTGCCATTTTGATGCTAGCTGGCTTTTTTTGCCCATTGATTTACGTAGATTCTTTATTTTATTGATGCTCTTCAGCATTTGGTATGCTTTTAGGATGGCTGGTACTGGTTGTTTCTTTCTATGTGTAGTGCCTCTTTTAGGAGCTCTTGTAAAGCTGGCCTAGTGGTGAGAAAATCTCTGAGTACTTGCTTGTTTATGAAGAATTATTTTTTCTTCACTTATGAAGCTCAGTTTGGCTGGATATGAAATTCTGGGTTGAAAGTTCTTTTTCTTAATGATGTTCTTTTCTTTAAGGACACTGGCTGTGCTGGCATCCCTTGTCTCTCCCACACCTGGGTCTTTCATCATTCTGTGGGCAAAAAGGTCTGTCTGAGAATTCAGCTGGGACTCACCCTCTGTGCCTTCACTGAGAGTTGCAATCCTGAGTCGCCTCTACGACGCCATCTTGGAAGATCCTTACAGGCAGTCTTACTGCTGTTTTGTATAATATGAGATTTTGCTCAAAATGTCAGTTTTGAGATTCTCAATAGAATGTGTTTGCAAACTGCTGCATACACACAACTCTGAAACTCTGTACGTTGAATGCACACATTGACCACTTTTATCCCGGATAGCTTTTTTTGAATTTTTAAGCTGAAAGGGTTCTCATTACAGTATATGCCCTCTTTATATCTAGAATGAACAAATTTATCTTCTGTAAGAAGTATGCTTCCTACCTGCTCAATTAAAACATAGATGCATTTCTCTTAGGTAACACACACACACCAGATCAGTTTCACAGGTATGTTTTTTCTGTGTTTTACAGACAGTTTTACCGCTGTTTTGTATTAGATGGGATTTTGTATAAATGTCAGTTTTGAGATTCTCCACAGAAAGCGTTTGCAAACTGCTGCATACACACAGCAGTGTAACTCTGTAAGTTGAATGCACAGATTGACAACCTTTCTCCCAGTTAGCTTTCTTGGAGTTTTTAAGTGGTGAGATTTGTCATTACATTATATGCCCACTTTCCATCTGAAGTAAACAAATCTAGCTTCTGTAAGAAAAGGGCTTCTAAACTGATGAATCAAAAAATAGATGCAACTCTCTTAGCTCAACATGGGCACAATAAAGTAGTTTCACAGATACGTTTCTTCTGTGTGTTACAGGCAGTCTTCCTGCTATTTTGTATAGCATGGGATTTTATTGGAATTGTCAGTTTACAGATTCTCCACAGAAAGCATTTATAACTGCACCATAAACACAGAAGTGTAAAATCAATATGCAAATATTACAAGCATTTCATACACCAATAACAGACTTAAAGAGAGCCAAATCAAAAATAAACTGCCATTCATAATTGCTACAAAGAGAATTAAATACCTAGAAATACTACCAACAAGGAACATAAAGGGCCTTTTTAAGGAGAATTACAACCACTGCTCAACAAAATAAGAGAGGACACAAACAGATGGAGAAACATTCCATGTTCATGACTGGGAAGAATCAATATCGTGAAAATTGCCACGCTGTCGAAAGTAATTTACAGATTCAATGCTATCCCCATCAAACTACCAATGACTTTTTTCTCTGAACTAAAAAAAAACAACCTTAAACTTCATATGGAACCAAAAGAGAGCCCGCATTGCCAAGTCAATTCTAAGTAGAAAGAACACAGCTGGAGGCACCACACTACCAGACTTTAAACTATTCTACAAGGCTACAGTAATTAAAACAGCATGGTACTGGTATTAAAAAAGAGATATAGACCAATGGAACAGAACATAGGTCTTGGAGGCAAGACAATATATCTACAACCATACAATCTTTGATAAATCTGACAAAAACAAGCAATGGGGAAAGGATTCCCTGTTTAATAAATGGTGTTGGGAAAACAGGTTAGCCATGTGCAGAAAGCAGAAACTGGACCCCATCCTAACACCTTACACTAAAATAAACTCCATATGGATCAAAGACTTAATATAAGACCTAACACCATAGAAACCCTACAAGAAAATCTAGGAAAATCTAGAATATAGGAGTAGTCAAGGACTTCATGATCAAAACACCAAGATCATTGGCAACAAAAGCCAAAATAGACAAATGGGACCTAATCAAACTCCACAGCTACTGCAAGACAAAATAAAAAGTCATTAGAGTGAATCAGCAACCAACAGAATGGAAAAAATATTTTTGTAGTTTACCCATCTGACAAAGGGCTGATATCCAGAATTTACAAAAAAACTAAAACAGATTTATGAGAAAAAAAAAACAAAGAAGCCCATTTAAAAATGGCAAAGAATATGAACAGATACTTTACAAAAGAAGACATACAAGAGGCCAACAAATATATAAAAAATTCTCATCATTACTGGTCATTAGAGAAAACCAAGTCAAAACTACATTGAGATACAACTTCATGCTAGTTAAAATGGCGATCATTTAAAAATCTGGAGACAGAAGATGCTGGAGAGGATGTGAAGAAATAGAAACACTTTTATACTGTTGATGGGAGTGTAAATTAGTTCAACCATTGTGGAAGACAGTGTGGCAATTCCTCAAGGACCTAGAAATAGAAATTTCATTTTACCCAACAATCCCATTACTGGGTATATATTCGACGGACTATAAATCATTCTACTATAAGGACATATGCACACGAATGTTCATTGCAGCATTATTTACAATAGCAAAGACCTGGATTCAACCCAAATGCCCATCAATGATAGACTGGACTGGGAAAATGTGGCACATGTACACGATAAGTTTGTGTTATTTGTAGAGACATAGATGAACCTGGAGAACATCATTCGCAGCAACCTGACACAAGAACAGAAAATGAAACACCGCATGTTCTCACTCCTAGGCAGTTATTGAACAATGAAAACACATGAACACAGGGAGGGGAGCACTACACACTGGGGTCTGTTGGGGGAATAGAGGAGGGACTGCAGGAGGTGGGGAGTTGGGGAGCAATAGCATGGGGTGAAATGCCAGATATAGGTGAAGAGGAAGAAGGCAGCCAATCACACTGCCACATGAGTACCTATACAAATATCTTGCATGTTCTTCACATGCACTTGAAAACCTAAAATGCAATAAAAAAAATTTTTTTAGGGGAAAAAAGAAGATGGCATTGTAGGAACAACTCAGTAATGCAGCTCTCAGTGAAGGCGCAGAGGGTGAGTCCAAGCCGCATTTCCAGACGGATCTTTGTTGCCCACAGAATGGGGAAATTCCCAGGTGTAGGAGAGACATGGGACACCAGCACAGCCCTTTTGGCTTGTGCGGCCGTTTCAGCCAGTGCTGCAGTGCAGCGGTACTCTGCACAAAACAAAACGCAATGGTCTGGGTGCCCTGATAAACCAGAAATCTGAGATTTTGGAGGGCATATTAGCATATCCATTTAATCAAACGGAATTTGTACAGTGAGCCAGTCTAGGAGATTCCCAGGAAGTGGCATTTGAGCCAGTGTATGGCTGCATGGGAAATCACACAGATTCTGGTGCCCTATCAGTAGGCGACTAAAACACCAGGGAGAGAGTCAATGGTTCAACTTAAAAAAAGGATGGGCTCTGAGGTAGGGAGCCAGGTGATCAGGTTCGGCGGGTCCCACGCCCACAAGGACAAACAAAACGATGATTCAAAATGCTGAAGGTTGAGAGTTTCACTGTAGGCACAGCTGAAACCAGGATGGTTCAGCTCAGTGGGAAAGGGGAGTCCACCATTACCGAGGCATTCCACCCCTGCTGAGGTACACTCCTATTGCTGTTGCTGCCTGCCGTTTCCAAGGCAACCCGCCATAACAGAGAGACTCCACCAACAAGGCAGAGGACAGAGCCCAAATCAATAGGGTGGATTCTACGGTAGCAGGGTGGAGCCTTGGCAGGAAAATGGTGACTAGACAGCCTCCTAGATGGGCAGGACAGTGCAACGGATAATCATAAAGAAAGCTCTAACTACCTGAGACAAAGCATCTGAGGAAACAAAGGGATTTTATGAGTTCTGCTGCAGCAGACATAAACGCACCTACCTAACAGCCCTGAATGAACAACAGACCTCACAGCTCAGCACTTGAGCTCCTATAAAGTACATACCATCTCCTCAAGCAGATCCCTGACTCCTGTATATTCAAAGAGTCACCTCAAAAGGACAGATAAGACTGACATTTGGCAGGCATCATTATGGGACAAAGATAGCAGCAGAAGAAACTGGTAGCATCCCTCACTATTCCGCAGCTGCTACAGGTGTACACTAGACAAGCAGGACCTGGAGTGGACCTCAGCAGTCATAGAACAGAGAAACTAGACTGTTAGAAAAAAAACCTAAGTAACAGAAATACTTCATCATCAACAATCTGGGCATCCCTCAGAGACCCAATTGAAAAGTCAGCAACTACTCAGAAAACAGGTAAATAAATCCACAAAGATGAGAAAAAACCAGCGCAAAAAGAAGGAAAACACTCAAAACCAAAACACCTCGCCTCCTACAAAGGACCAAAACTCCTCACCAGCAAGGGAACAAAGCTGCATGGAGAACAATTGTGACAAAATGATGGCGTCAGACTTCAAAAGGTGAATAATGAGAAACTTCCATGAGCTAAAAGAACATGTTCTAAATTAACACAAAGAAACTAAGAACCTTGAAAAAAGATTTTAAAAAAAGATTCGAGGAAATGATAACAAGAATAGACAACATAAAGAGGAATATGAATGAATTAAAAGAGCTGAAAAACACAACACGAGAACTTCGAGAAGCATGCACAAGTTTCAACAGCCGAATTGACCAAAGCAGAAGAAAGGATATCAGAAGTCGAAGATCAAATCAATGAATTAAAACAAGAAACCAAGATTAGAGAAAAAAGCACAAAAGGAATGACCAAAGTCTCCAAGAAATGTGGGACTATGTAAAGAGACCTAACCTACGCTTGATAGGTGTACCAGAATGTGATGAAGAGAATAAATCCAAGCTAGAAAATACTCCTCAGAATATTATCCAAGAAAATTTTCCCAACCTAGAAAGGCAAGCCAATATTCAAGTCCAGAAAATACAGAGAACACCAGAAAGATATTCCACAAAAAGAGCAACCCCAAGAAACATAATCCTCAGATTAACCAGGGTGAAAATGAAGGAAAAAATACTAAGGGTAGCCAGTCTGGTTACCCACGAAGGGAAGCCCATTAGACTTATGGCAGATCTCTTGGCAGAAACTCTGAAAGCCAGAAGAGAGTGGGGGCCAATATTCAACATCCTTAAAGAAAAGAACTTTCAACACAGAATTTTATATTCAGCCAAACTGAGCTTCATAAGTGAAGGAAGAATAAACTCCTTTGCAAACAAGCAAGTACTCAGAGACTTTGTCACCACCAGGCCTGCTTTACAAGAGCTCCTGAAAGAGGCACTATACGTAGAAAGAAACAACCAGTACCAGCCATTCCAAAAACACACCAAATGCTAAAGAGAATCAACAAAATGAAGAATTTGCATCAACTAATGGGCAAAACAGTCAGCAAGCATGAAAATGACAGTATTAAATTTACACATAACAGTATTAACCCTAAATGGAAATGGGCTAAATGCACCAATCAAAAGACACAGACTGGCAAATTGGATAAAAAACCAAAACCCATTGGTGTGCTGTATCCAGGAAACCTATATCACATGCAAGGATACACAAAGTCTCAAAACAAAAAGATGGAGGAAGATTTACCAAGCAAATAGAGAGCAAAAAAAAAGCAGGAGTTGCAATTCTCATCCCTGATAAAATAGATTTTAAAGCAACAAAGATAAAAAGAGACAAAGAATGTCATTACATAATGGTAAAAGATCAATACAACAAGAAGAGCTAACAATGATAAATATATATGGACCCAATACAGGAGCAGCCAGGTATATAAAGCAAGTTCTTAACGACTTACAAAGAGAGTTAGACTCCCACACAATAATAGTTGGAGACTTTAACACTCCACTGTCAATATTAGACAGATCAACCAGGCAGAAAATTAACAAGGATATACAGGGCTTGTACTCAGACCTGGAACAAGCAAACCTCATAGACATTTACAGAACTCTCCACCACAAATCCACAAAATATACGTTCTTCTGAGCACCACATACCCCCTACTTTAAATTTGACCACATAATTAGAAGTGAAGCACTCCTCAGAAAATGCAAAACAACTGAAATCATAACTAACAGTCCCTCAGACTATACTGCAATCAAGTTAGAACTCAGAATTTAGAAACTAACTCAGAACTGCACAGCCTCATGGAAACTGAACAACTGGCTCTTGAATGTTGATTGGATAAACAATAAAATGAAGGCAGAAATAAAGAAGTTCTTCAAAACCAATGAGAATGAAGACAAAACATACCAGAATATCTGGGACACATTTAAAGCAGTCTCCAGAGGAAAATATACAGCAATAAGTGCCCATATGAGAAGAGTGGAGAGATCCAAAATTGACACCCTATCGTCAAAATTGAAAGAGCTAGAGGAGCAAGATCAAAAAAGCTCAAAACCTAGCAGAAGACAAGAAATAACTAAGATCAGAGCAGAACTGAAGGAGATAGAGACATGAAAAACTTTTCAAAACCTCAATAAATTCAAGAGCTGGCTTTGTGAAAAGATCAACAAAATAGAAAGACCAGTAGCCAGACTGATAAAAAAGAAAAGAGAGAACAACCATATAGATGCAATAAAAAATGATAAAGGGGAAATCACCACAGATTCCACAGAAATACAAACCATCATCAGAGAGTATTACAACCAACTCTATGCACATAAACTAGTAAACCTGGAAGAAATGGATAAACTCCTAGACACCTGTGTCCTCACAAGCCTTAACCATGAGGAAGCTGAAACTATGAATAGACCAGTAACAAGGTCTGAAGTCGAGTAAGCAATTAAGAGCCTATGACACAAAAAAAGCCCAGGACCAGATGGTTTAACAGCTGAATTCTACAAGACACAAAGAGGAGCTGGTACCATTCCTTCTGAAGCTATTCCAAATAACTCAAAAAGAGGGAATTCTTCTCAAATCATTTTATGAGACCAACATCATACTGATACCAAAACCCGGCAGAGACTCAAAAAGAAAAAAACACTTCAGGCCAATATCCATGATGAACATAGATGCAAAAATCTTCAATAAAATACTGGCAAGCTGGTTGCAACAGCACATCAAAAAACTCACCCATCACAATCAAGTAGAATTCATCCCGGGATGCAAGGCTGGTTCAACATATGCAAGTATATAAACGTAATTCACCACATAGAGAGAACAAAAAAAACCCAACATGATTATTTCAATTGACACAGAGAAGGCATTTGACAAAATTCAGCAACCCTTTATCCTAAAAACCCTCAATAAACTCGATGTTCACAAAACGTATCTTAAAGTAATAAAAGCGATTTACGACAAACAAACAGCCAATATCATACTGAATGGGCAAAACCGGAAAGCATTCACTTTGAAATCTGGCACTAGAAAAGGATGTCCTCTTTCACCACTCCTATTCACTATAGTACTGGAAGTTCTAGCCAAAGCAATCAGGCAAGAAAATGAAATAAAGTGTATTAAAATAGGAAAGGTGGAAGCCAAATTGTCTCTATTTGCAGACGACATGATTGTATACCTAGAAGACACCATTGCCTAAGCCCAAAAGCTCCTGAAACTGATAAGCAACTTCAGCAAAGTCTCAGAATATAAAATCAATGTGTAAAAATCACAAGCATTTCTATACACGGATAAAAGACTTAAAGAGAGGTAAATCAAGAATGAACTGCAATTCACAGTAGCTACAAAAAGAATAAAATACCTAGAAATACAACTTACAAGAAACGTAAGGGACTTCTTCAAAAAAAAAATACAAACGACTGCTCAATGAAATAAGAGAGGACAAAAACAGATGAAGAAACATTCCATGTTCATGGTTAGGAAGAATCAATACTGTGAAAATGGCTATAATGCCCAAGGTGATTTACAGAATCAATGATATCCGCATCAAACTACAATTTACTTTCTTCACAGAACTGAAAAAACCACCATGAACTTTATATGGAACCAAAAGAGAACCCCTATAGCCAAGTCAATTCCAAGCAGAAAGAACACAAAGAGAGGCACCACACTACCAGACTTCAAACTGCACTACAAGGCTACAGTAATAAAAACAGCATGGCACTGGTACCAAAACACAGATATAGATGAATAGAACAGAACAGAGGCATCGGAGGCAACACAACATATCTACAACCATATAATTTTTGATAAACCTGACAAAAACAAGCAATGTGGAAAGGGTTCCCTGTTTAATAAATGGTGTTGGGAAAACTGGCTAGCCATGTGCAGAAAGCAGAAACTGGACCCCTTCCTGACAACTTACACTAAAATTAACTCCAGATGGATTAAAGACTTAAACATAAGACCTGATACCATAAAAACCCTAGAAGAAAATCTAGGCAAAACCATTCAAGACATAGGAGTAGGCAAGGTCTTTATGAACAAAACACCAAAAGCATTGGCAACAAAAGCCAAAATAGACAAATGGGACCTAATCAAACTCCACAGCTTCTGCACGGCAAAAAAAGCAGTAACTAGAGTGAATCGGAAACCAGAATGTGAAAAAATCTTTGGAGTTTATGCATCTGAAAAAGGGCTGATATTCAGAATTTACAAAGAACTCAAACAGATTTACAGGAAAAAAACAAACAAGCCCATTCAAAAATGGGCAAAGGAGATGAACAGACACTTTACAAAAGAAGAAATACATGAGGCCAACAAACACATGAAAAAATGCTCATTATCACTGGTCATTAGAGAGATGCAAATCAAAACCGCATTGAGATACCATCTCATGCCAGTTAGAATGGCGATCATTAAAATATCTGGAGACAAAATGAGAACACATGGACACAGAGAGGCGGTCTACTATGCACTGGGGACTGTTGGGGGAAATGGGGGAGGGACAGCGGGGGGGGCTGGGGGGGATAGCCTGGGGATGAATACCAAGTGTGGGTGAGGGGGAGGAAGGCAGCAAAACACACTGCCATGTGTGTACCTATGCAACTATCTTGCACGTTCTGCACATGTACCCCCAAACCTATATTGCAATAAAAATTAAAAAAAAAATATCTGGAGACCGCAGATGCTGGAGAGGATGCGGAGAAATAGGAACACTCTTACACTGTTGGTGGGAGTGTAAATTAGTTCAACCATTGTGGAAGACAGTAAGGTGATTCCTCAAGGACCTACAAATAGAAATTCCATTTGACCCAGCAATCCCATTACTGGGTATATATCCAAGGACCTACAAATAGAAATTCCATTTGACCCAGCAATCCCATTACTGGGTATATATCCGAAGGACGATAAATTGTTCTACTATAAGGACACATGCACACGAATGTTTATTGCAGCACTGTTTACAACAGCAAAGACCTGGAACCAACCCAAATGTCCATCGATGATAGACTGGACTGGGAAAATGTGGCACATATACACCATGGAATATTATGCAGCAATCAAAAATGATGAGTTTGTGTCCTTTGTAAGGACATGGATGAATCTGGAGAACATCATTCTCAGCAAACTGACACAAGAACAGAAAAAGAAATACCGCATATTCTCACTCATAGGCAGGTGAGAAAAATGAGAACACCTGGACACAGGGAGGGGGTCTATTACACACTGGGTACTATTGGGGGAAATGGAGGAGGGACAGCGGGGGGGCTTGGGAGGGATAGCTTCGTGAGAAATGCCAAGTGTGGGTGAAGTGGAGGAAGGCAGCCAAACACACTGCCATGTGTGTACCTATGCAACTATTTTGCATGTTCTGCACATGTACCCCAAAACCTATAATGCAATAAAATTTTTTTTAAAAAACCTGTTTCCAGTATGATAATAGGAAATCAGGTTGAAGCCAGGATATTCTTTAATGTGCCTATTTTTTTAACTCATTTGTCACTATCTCCTTCAGTTCTGCTCTGATTTTTGTTATTTTTTGTCTTCAGCTAGTTTTTGAGTTCTTTTATGATGTTGCTCCTCTAGCTCTTTCAATTTTGATGATAGGGTGTCAATTTTGGATCTCTCCACTCTTCTCATATGGGCACTTATTGCTATATATTTTCCTCTACAGACTGCTTTAACTGTGTCCCTGAGATTCTGGTATGTTGTGTCTTCGTTCTCATTGGTTTTGAAGAACTTCTTTATTTCTGCCTTCATTTCATTGTTTATCCAATCAACATTCAGGAGCCAGTTTTTCAGTTTCCATGAAGCTGTGTGGTTCTGAGTTAGTTTCTAAATTCTGAGTTCTAACTTGATTGCACTATGGTCTGAGAGACTGTTCGTTATGATTTCAGTTGTTTTGCATTTGCTGAGTTGTGCCTTACTTCCATTTATATGGTCAATTTTTGAATAGGTGTGGTGTGGTACTGAGAAAAATGTATATTCTGTGGATTTGGGATAGAGAGTTCTGTAAATGTCTATCAGGTTTGCTTCTTCCAGGTCTGAGTTCAAGCTCTGAATATCCTTGTTAATTTTTTGTCTGGTTGATATGTCTGATATTGATAGTGGAGTGTTAAAGTCTTCCACTATTATTATGTGGGACTCTAAGTCTATTTGTAAGTAGTTATGTACTTGCCTTATATATGTTGGTGCTCCTGTATTGTGTCCATTTATATGTAGGATCGTTAGCTCTTCTTGATGTATCTATCCTTTTACCATTATGTAATGACCTTCTTTTCTTCTTTTGATCTTTGTTGCTTTAAAGTCTATTTTATCAGAGATGAGAATTGCAACTCCTCCTTTTTTTTACTATCCATTTGCTTGGTAAATCTTTCTCCATCTTTTTATTTTGAGCCTTTGTGAATCTTTGCGTGTGAGATGGGTTTCCTATATACAGCATACGAATGGGTTTTGGTTTTTTATCCAATTTGCCAGTCTGTGTCTTTTCATTGGTGCATTAGCCCATTTACATTTAGGGTTTATATTGTTATGTGTGAGTTTGTTACTGCTATTTTGATGCTAGCTGGCTGTTTTGCCCATTGGTTCATGTAGATTCTTCATTTTGTTGTTGGTCTTTAGCATTTGGTATGCTTTTAGGATGGCTAGTACTGATTGTTTCTTTCTATGTGTAGTGCCTCCTTCAGGAGCTCTTGTAAAGCAGGCCTAGTGGTGACAAAATCTCTGGGTACTTCCTTGTTCGTGAAGGATTTTATTTTTCCTTCACTTATGAAGCTCAGTTTGGCTGGATGTGAAATTCTGGGTTGAAATTTCTTTTCTTTTTTTTCTTTTTTTTTCTTAGGAGTGTAGTTTATTTTTATTTTTATTATTTTTTTAAATTTTTATGGCAATATAGGTTTGGGGGTACATGTGCAGAATGTGCAAGATAGTTGCATAGGTACACACATGGCAGTGTGTTTTGCTGCCGTCCTCCCCCTCACCCACACTTGGTATTCATCCCCAGGCTATCCCCCCCAACCCCCCCCCGCTGTCCCTCCCCCATTTCTCCCAACAGTCCCCAGTGTATAGTAGACCGCCTCTCTATGTCCATGTGTTCTCATTTTTCTCACACGCCTATGAGTGAGTATATGCGGTATTTCTTTTTCTGTTCTTGTGTCAGTTTGCTGAGAATGATGTTCTCCAGATTCATCCATGACCCTACAAAGGACACAAACTCATCATTTCTGATTGCTGCATAATATTCCATGGTGTATATGTGCCACATTTTCCCAGTCCAGTCTATCATCAATGGGCATTTGGGTTGGTTCCAGGTCTTTGCTATTGTAAACAGTGCTGCAATGAACATTCGTGTGCATGTGTCCTTATAGTAGAAAGATTCACAGTCTTTTGGATAGATACCCAGTAATGGGATTGCTGGGTCAAATGGAATTTCTATTTCTAGGTCCCTGAGGAATCGCCACACTGTCTTCCACAATGGCTGAACTAATTTTCTCTCCCACCAACAGTGTAAGAGTGTTCCTATTTCTCCATATCCTCTCCAGCATCTGCTGTCTGCAGATTTTTTAATGATCGCCATTCTAACTGGTGTGAGATGATATCTCAATGTGGTTTTGATTTGCATCTCTCTAATGACCAATGATGATGAGCACTTTTTCATATGTTTGTTGGCCTCATGTATGTCTTCTTTTGTAAAGTGTCTGTTCATATCCTTTGCCCATTTTTGAATGGGCTTGTTTGTTTTCTTTCTGTAAATCTGTTTGAGTTCGTTGTAAATTCTGGATATCAGCCCTTTGTCTGATGCGTAAACTGCAAAGATTTTTTCCCATTCTGATGGTTGTCGATTCACTCTAGTGACTGTTTCTTTTGCTGTGCAGAAGCTGTGGAGTTTGATTAGGTCCCGTTTGTCTATTTTGGCTTTTGTTGCCAATGCTTTTGGTGTTTTGGTCATGAAGTCCTTGCCTACTCCTATGTCCTGAATGGTTTTCCCTAGATTTTCTTCTAGGGTTTTTATGCTGTCAGGTCTTACATTTAAGTCTTTAATCCATCTGGAGTTAATTTTAGTGTAAGGTGTCAGAAAGGGGTCCAGTTTCTGCTTTCTGCACATGGCTAGACAGTTTTCCCAACACCATTTATTAAATAGGGAATCCTTTCCCCATTGCCTGTTTTTGTCTGGTTTATCAAAGATGATATGGTTGTAGATATGTTGTGTTGCCTCCGATGTTTCTGTTCTGTTCCATTGGTCTATATCTCTGTTTTGGTACCAGTACCATGCTGTTTTGATTACTGTAGCCTTGTAGTATAGTTTGAAGTCTGGTAGCGTGATGCCTCCCGCTGTGTTCTTTTTGCTTAGAATTGACTTGGCTATGCGGGCTCTTTTTTGGTTCCATATGAAATTCATCGTGTTTTTTTCCAGTTCTATGAAGAAATTCAATGGTAATTTGATGGGGATAGCATTGAATGTGTAAATTACTTTGGGCAGTATAGCCATTTTCACAATATTGATTCTTCCTAACCACGAACATGGAATGTATCTCCATCTGTTTGTGTCCTCTCTTATTTCGTTGAGCAGGTGTTTGTAGTTTTCCTTAAAGAGGTCCCTTACATTCCTAGTGAGTTGTATTCCTAGGTATTTTATTTTCTTTGTAGCGATTGTGAATGGCAGTTCATTCTTAATTTGGTTCTCTTTAAATCTGTTATTGGTGTATAGGAATGCTTGTGATTTTTGCACATTGATTTTATATCCTGAGACTTTGCTGAAGTTGCTTATCAGTTTCAGGAGCTTTTGGGCTGAGGTGATGGGGTCCTCTAGGTATACTATCATGTCGTCTGCAAATAGAGACAATTTGGCTTCCACCTTTCCTATTTGAATACGCTTTATTTCTTTTTCTTGCCTGATTGCTCTGGCTAGAACTTCCAGTACTATGTTGAATAGAAGTGGTGGGAGAGGGCATCCTTGTCTAGTGCCGGATTTCAAAGGGAATGCTTCCAGTTTTTGCCCATTAAGTATGATATTGGCTGTTGGTTTGTCGTAAATAGCTTTTATTACTTTGAGATATGTTCCATCAATACCAAGTTTATTGAGGGTTTTTAGCATAAAGGGCTGTTGAATTTTGTCAAATGCCTTCTCTGCGTCAATTGAGATAATCATGTGGTTTTTGTTTTTGCTTCTGTTTATGTGGTGAATTACATTTATACACTTGCGTATGTTGAAGCAGCCTTGCATCCCTGGGATGAATCCTACTTGATCATGATGGATAAGTTTTTTAATGTGCTGTTGCTATCAATTTGCCAGTATTTTATTGAAGATTTCTGCATCGATGTTCAACATGGATATTGGCCTGAAGTTTTCTTTTCTTGTTGAGTCTCTGCCAGGTTTTGGTATCAGGATGATGTTGGTCTCATAAAATGATTTGGGAAGGGTTCCCTCTTTTTGGATTATTTGGAATAGTTTCAGAAGGAATGGTACCAGATCCTCTTTGTGTGTCTGGTAGAATTCGGCTGTGAACCCATCTGGACCTGGGCTTTTTTTGTGTGGTAGGCTCTTAATTGCTGCCTCAACTTCTGACCTTGTTATTGGTCTATTCATAGTTTTGGCTTCCTCCTGCTTTAGGCTTGGGAGGACACAGGCATCCAGGAATTTATCCATTTCTTCCTGATTTACTAGTTTGTGTGCATAGAGTTGTTTGTAGTATTCTCTGATGATGGTTTGAATTTCTGTGGAATCTGTGGTGATTTCCCCTTTATCGTTTTTTATTGCATCTATTTGGTTGTTCTCTCTTTTCTTTTTTATCAGTCTGGCTAGTGGTCTGTCTATTTTGTTGATCTTTTCAAAAAACCAGCTCTTAGATTTGTTGATTTTTTGAAGGGTTTTTCTTGTCTCTATCTCCTTCAGTTCTGCTCTGATCTTAGTTATTTCTTCTCTTTGGCTAGGTTTTGAGCTTTTTTGATTTTGCTCCTCTAGCTCTTTCAATTTTGACGATAGGGTGTCAATTTTGGATCTCTCCACTTTTCTCATGTGGGCACTTATTGCTATATATTTTCCTCTACAGACTGCTTTAAATGTGTCCCAGAGATTCTGGTATGTTGTGTCTTCCTTCTCGTTGGTTTCAAAGAACTTCTTTATTTCTGCCTTCATTTCATTGTTTATCCAATCAACATTCAAGAGCCAGTTGTTCAGTTTCCATGAAGCTGTGCGGTTCTGAGTTATTTTCTGAATTCTGAGTTCCAACTTGATTGCACTATGGTCTGAGAGACTGTTTGTTATGATTTCCGTTGTTTTGCATTTGCTGAGAAGTGCTTTACTTCCAATTATGTGGTCAATTTTGGAGTAGGTGTGATGTGGTGCTGAGAAGAATGTATATTCTGTGGATTTGTGGTGGAGAGTTCTGTAAATGTCTATCAGGTTTGCTTGTTCCAGGTCTGAGTTCAAGTCCTGGATATCCTTGTTAATTTTCTGTCTGGTTGATCTGTCTGCTATTGACAGTGGAGTGTTAAAGTCTCCCACTATTATTGTGTGGGAGTCTAAGTCTCTTTGTAAGTCATTAAGAACTTGCCTTATATATCTGGGTGCTCCTACATTGGGTCCATATATATTTAGAATCGTTAGCTCTTCTTGTTGTATCGATCCTTTTACCATTATGTAGTGACCTTCTTTGTCCCTTTTGATCTTTGTTACTTTAAAGTCTATTTTATCAGAGGTGAGAATTGCAACTCCTGCTTTTTTCTGCTCTCCATTTGCTTGGTAAATCTTCCTCCATCCTTTTATTTTGATCCTTTGTGTATCTTTGTGTGTGAGGTGGGTTTCCTGGATACAGCACACTGATGGGTTTTGGTTTTTTTATCCAATTTGCCAGTCTGTGTCTTTTGATTGGTGCATTTAGCCCATTTACATTCAGGTTTAATATTGTTATGTGTGAATTTGATACTGCCATTTTGATGCTAGCTGGCTGTTTTGCCCATTGGTTCATGTACATTCTTCATTTTGTTGATGGTCTTTAGCATTTGGTATGCTTTTAGGATGCCTGGAACTGGTTGTTTCTTTCTATGTGTAGTGCCTCTTTCAGGAGCTCTTGTAAAGCAGGCCTAGTGGTGACAAAATCTCTGAGTACTTGCTTGTTCGTGAAGGATTTTATTTTCCCTTCACTTATGAAGCTCAGTTTGGCTGGATATGAAATTCTGGGTTGAAAGCTCTTTTCTTTAAGGATGTTGAATATTGGCCCCCACTCTCTTCTGGCTTGTAGGGTCTCTGCCGAGAGATCTGCTGTGAGTCTGATGGGCTTCCTTTTGTTGGTGACCCGACCTTTCTCTCTGGCTGCCCTTAGTATTTTCTCCTTCGTTTCAACCCTGGTGAATCTGATGATTATGTGCCTTGGGGTTGCTCTTCTTGCGGAGTATCTTTTTGGTGTTCTCTGTATTTCCTGGAGTTCAGTATTGACCTGTCTTGCTAGGTTGGGGAAGTTTTCCTGGATAATATCCTGAAGAGTGTTTTCCAGCTTAGATTCATTCTCTTGATCACATTCTGGTACACCTATCATACGTAGGTTGGGTCTCTTCACATAGTCCCGCATTTCTTGGAGATTTTGTTCATTCCTTTTTGTGCTTTTTTCTTTAATCTTGGTTTCACGTTTTATTTCATTGAGTTGATCTTCAATTTCTGATATTCTTTCTTCTGCTTGGTCAATTCGGCTGTTGAAACTTGGGCATGCTTCACGAAGTTCTCGTGTTGGGTTTTTCAGCTCCTTCAATTCATTCATATTCCTCTCTAAGTTTTCCATTCTTGTTATCAATTCCTCGAATTTTTTTTCAAATCTTTTTTCAAGGTTCTTTGTTTCTTTGCACTGATTTAGAACATGTTCTTTTAGCTCAATGAAGTTTCTCATTATCCACTTTCTGAAGTCTGATTCCGTCATTTCGTCACACTCATTCTCCGTCCAGCTTTGTTCCCTTGCTGGTGAGGAGTTTTGGTCCTTTGTAGGAGGTGAGGTGTTTTGGTTTCGGGTGTTTTCCTCCTTTTTGCGCTGGTTTCTTCCCATCTTTATGGATTTATCCGCCTGTCGTCTTTGTAGTTGCTGATTTTTCAATTGGGTCTCTGTGTGGATGCTGAGATTGTTGATGATGAAGTATTTCTGTTACTTAGTTTTCCTTCTAGTGGTCTAGCCCCTCTGCTGTATGAGTGCTGAGGTCCACTCCAGGCCCCGTTTGTCTGGAGTATACCTGTAGCAGCTGTGGAAGAGTGAGGGATGATACCAGTTTCTTCTGCTGTCTTTGTTCCAGAATGATGCCCGCCAAATGTCAGTCTGATTAGTCCTTTTTTTGCGGTGACTCTTTGGATATACAGGGGTCAGGGAGCTGCTTAAGGAGACGGTTTGTGCTTTATAGTAGCTCCAGTGCTGAGCTGTGAGCTCCGTTGTTCATTCAGGGTTGTTGGGAGGTTGTTTATGTCTGCTGTAATAGAACTCATAAAACACCACCCTTTTATTTCCCCCCCTTATATGCACTGTTTCAGGGAGTTGGGGCTTTCTTTATGAGTATCTGTTGCACTGTCTTGCCCCACTAGGTGGCAGTCTATTCACTATTTGCCTGCCGGGGCTCTGACCCACTAGCGCGGTTCTGCCCTGTTGCTGCTGGGCTCCCTTCTGCTGTGGAGAGCTCTTGTCTCCTGGGTGTCTCTCTGTTATGGCAGGTTGCCTCGGCAACGGCAGGCTGCTTCGGCCCTGGGCGGTACTTCAATAGGGGCGGATTGTGTCAGCGGTGGTGGACGCCCCTCCCTCACCGGGCTGCACCGTCCTAGATGCCGGCAGCAAAACTCTCAGCGCCAAGCATCTCCAGTCATTGCCCTGCTTGTCCCTGTGAGGGTGGGACCCGCTGAGCCCGATTACCCAGCTCCCTGCCTCAGAGTCCGTCCTCTCTCTCTCTCCCTGCCTCTCCGCAAGCTTAAAGTTCGACTCTCTCACTGGCGCCCCAGGAGCCTGCCGATAGGGCACTGGGATCCGTGCGATCTCCCGTGCCACTGCCCACTTCACCGGCTCAGATCACGCTTCCCAGGAAACTCCCAGGAAACTCCTAGTCTGGCTCACTGTCCAAGTCCCGTTCAATCAGATGGACGCGCCAATCTGCCCTTCAAACTCTCAGATTGCTGTTTTAACAGGGCGCCCAGACCAGTGAGTTCCGTGCTGGGTCCTGCTGCGGCGCCAGCCTAAGCAGCGCCGGCCGAAGCGGCTGCGCCAGAAAGCTGCGTTAGCCGGTTTTACTTTACTAGCGTCCTGTGGGACTTTCAACGCTCTGTGGGCTAGAAAAGTTCATCCGAGAATGCGGCTAGGACTCACCCTCTGCGCAGTCACTGAGAGCTGCAATCCTGAGTCGCTTCTACGACGCCATCTTGCCAGGCCTCCCCGAAATTTCTTTTCTTTAAGGATGTTGAATATTGGCCCCCAGTCTCTTCTGACTTGTAGAGTTTCTGCCGAGAGATCTGCTGTGAGTTGGATGGGCTTCTCTTTGTGGGTGACCCGACCTTTCTCTCTGGCTGCCCTTTGTATTTTCTCCTTCATTTCAACCCTGGTGAATCTGACAATTATGTGCCTTAGGGTTGCTCTTCTTGCGGAGTATCTTTGTGGTGTTCTCTGTATTTCCTGAAGTTGAGAATTGACCTGTCTTGCTAGGTTGGGAAAATTTTCTTGGATAATATTTTGAAGAGTGTTTTCCAGCTTGGATTTATTCCCTTCATCACATTCTGGTACACCTATCAAACATAGGTTGGGTCTCTTCACATAGTCCCACATTTCTTGGAGATTTTGTTCATTCCTTTTTGGGCTTTTTTTCTTTAATCTTGGTTTCTTGTTTTATTTCATTGAGTTGATCTTCAACTTCTGATATTCTTTCTTCTGCTTGGTCAATTCGGCTGTTGAAATTTGTGCATGCTTCGCGAAGTTGTCGTGTTGTGTTTTTCAGCTCCTTCAATTCATTCATATTCCTCTCTAAGTTGTCCATTCTTGTTATGAATTCCTCGAATCTTTTTTCAAATCTTTTTTCAAGGTTCTTAGTTTCTTTGCACTGATTTAGAACATGTTCTTTTAGCTCACTGAAGTTTTTCATTATCCACTTTCTGAAATTTGATTCCATCTTTTCATCACACTCATTCTCCATCCAGCTTTGTTCCCTTGCTGGTGAGGAGTTTTGGTCCTTTGTAGGAGGTGAAGTGTTTTAGTTTCGGGTGTTTTCCTCCTTTTTGCACTGGTTTCTTCCCATCTCTATGGATTTATGCACCTGTCTTGTTAGTAGTTGCTGATTTTTCAATTGGGTCTCTGTGTGGACGCTGAGATTGTTGATGATGAAGTATTTCTGTTACTTAGTTTTCCTTCTTATGGTCTAGCCCCTCTGCTGTATGAGTGATGAGGTTCACTCCAGGCCCTGCTTGTCTGGGGCATACCTGTAGCAGCTGCAGATCAGTGAGGGATGATACTAGTTTCTTCTGCTGCTGTCTTTGTTCCAGAATGATGCCCGCCAAATGTCAGTCTGATTAGTCCTTTCTTGGGGTGACTCTTTGTATATACAGGGCTCAGGGAGATGCTTGAAGAGACGGTCTTTGCTTTATAGGAGCTCCAGTGCTGAGCTGTGAGGTCTGTTCTTCATTCAGGGTTGTTGGGTGGTTGTTTATGTCTGCTGCAACAGAACTCATAAAATGCCACCCATTTTTTCCCTCTTAGATGGTCTGTCTCAGGGAGTTGGGGCTTTCTTTATGAGTATCTGTTGCAGTTTCCTGCCCCACTAGGAGGCAGTCTATTCACTATTTGCCTGCCGGGGCTCTGCCCTGCTAGCGCGGGTCCACCCTGTTGCTGCTGGGCTCCATTCTGCTGTGGAGCACTTTCTTCTCCTGGTGGAGTCTCTCTGTTATGGCAGGTTTCCTCAGCAATGGCAGGCTGCGTCAGCCCTGGTCGGTACTTCAGTCGGGGCCGATTGCATCTGTAGTGGCAGAAGCCCCTCCCCCACTGGGCTGCACCGTCCTAGATGCCAGCAGCAAAACTTTCAGACCTGAGTGCCTCCAATCACTGCCCTGCTTGTCCCCATGAGGGTGGGACCCACCGAGCCCAATCACCCAGCTCCCTGCCTCAGAGTCCATCCTCTCTCTCTCTCTCTTTCTCTCCCCAAGCTGAAATGTTGACTCTCTCACAGGCACCCCAGTAGCCTGCCAATAGGGCACTGGGATCTGTGTGATCTCTTGTGCCACTGCCCACTGCACCGGCTCAGATCACGCTTCCCAGGAATCTCCTGGTCTGGCTCATTGTCCAAGTCCCGTTCAATCAGATGGACATGCCAATCTGCCCTTCCAAATCTCAGATTACCGGTTTAACAGGGCACCCAGACCAGTGAGTTCCGTGCCAGGTCCCACTGCAGTGCTGGCCAAAGCAGCCACAGGAGCTGGCTGTGCTACCCAGCTGTACTAGCATCCCGTGTCTCTCCCACACCTGGGACTTTCAACGCTCTGTGGGCAAAAAAGGTCCATCCTATAATGCGGCTAGGACTCACACTCTGTGCCTTCACTGAGAGCTGCAATCCTGAGTCGCTTCTATGACGCTATCTTGCGAGTCTGTCAACAGTTTCTTTTTTTAAAATAATGAATCACCTCTCTGCATATTTGTTTGATTATTTGTTACATTAGATATCCCATTTATATGCCCTATTAAATTAAGTTTAATTTATTGATCAAATTAATTTCAGATTTCAAATTCTATAAAAGTAATATTTTGTTTAAATAAGCTAAATATATTTTTTAAATTAGTCATTGGATGAGGTGTCAGAGAAGGGAGATAAAATAATTTGAGTCATGGGTGGACAGAATGCAAACCCAAAGTTTTTCAAGCAAGAATCCAGGAAGTGGAAGGCACAAGTCACACAAGAACAGTGTGATGGAGGCTATTAACCTACTGTGATCAGAGGCTTTACTCAAGGGGCACTATTTTTCTCCTGAGGAAGAGAATAATAATTGATTACTTATGACCTTAACTTCAATCTGACCATAAAATGAAGAGTGAACCAGTCAGGCATTGCTACTTTCCATCATGCAATTTTAAAGATGTCTGGCTATTTTTAATTTAAGAAATATTTATAGGAGTTAAACAGAAAAAAAACCATCAATTATGCCTGATTTCTAACTCAGCATTTGTCTGACAACTATTTAAAGCACAAGTGAAAATACTCTAATAAGAAATGTTCTTTGATTAACCTTTGTTTTTCTCAAAGGTGATATGGTGGTATGGTTTGGGTCTGTGTCCCTTCCCAAATCTCATGCTGAATTGTAATCCCTGGTGTGAGAGGGGCCTGGTAGGATTATGGGGGCAGATTGGAAGATTTCCCCTTTTGCTGTTCTCATGATAATGAGTGAGTTCTCACAATATTTTCTAGTTGTTTAAAAGTGCGTAGCTCCTTCTTCTCTCTCTTCCTCCTGATTCTGCCATATAGGGTGTGTTTGCTGCTCCTTCACCTTCCTAAGTTTTCTGAGTTCTCCCCAGTCATTCTTCCTGTACAGCTGGAAGAACTGTGAGTCAATTAAACCTTTTTTCTTTATAAATTACCCAGTCTTAGGTAGTTCTTTATAGCAATGTAAGAACAGGAAAATACAAAAAATTGGTCCCAGAGAAGTGGGGTATTATCATACAGATAAACAGTTTGGTGGTTCCTCACAGAATCACACGGAGAACCAGAAATTTCACTCCTAGATATTATATACAGAAACGTTGACAGCACGATCTGGAACAAATATTTTTACACCAAAGTTTATCGCAGCATTATTTGCCATAGCCAAAAAGCAGGGACCACCCATGTCCATCAACAAATGAATGGATAAATAAAATATATACATATATAATAAGACTGTTATTCACCCATTAAAGGGAATGAAGTTCCGATACATGCAACATGGGTGAAACTTGGAAACATAATACTAAGTGAAGTAAGCCAGACATAAGAAGACAAATGTATGATTCCACTGATATGAAATATCTAGAATAGGCAAATTTGTGAAGACAGAACAAAGATCAGTGTTTACCAGAGACTAGGGAGAGGAACTAATAGTGAGTTACTGTTTAATGGTTACTTTCTTTCAGTTTGTAATGAAAATAGAGATGATAGTTGTACAACACTGCAAATGTACTTAATGCTACTGAATTATACATTTAAAATTGTTAAAATTTTAACAATAAAAAAATTTAAATATATGTCTGAGAATTATTCAAAAGTTATTTAAACGTTATTTAAAAGTTCTTTGCTTAATTGCCAAATATAAAAGTTTTTCTGAATATATTTTTGTTACTGACTTTTAGTTTAGCCCTATTTTGTTCAGAGTACAAACTCTGTATGATTTAAATCCTTTAATATTTATTGAGATTATTTTGTGGTCCAGTATTTAATATATCTTGATTAATGTTTCACAGACACTTGAAAAAACAGATCTGATTATCGTCCCCTTTACTCTGTTGATGTCTGTTTCACACATTTTGAAGTTTCATTAGGCTCACCCATTTAAGATTGTTAATTTTATGAACTGGCCTATTTTTATTATGACTTGACACCTTTATTTTTGGCATTACTCCTGTTTTGAAGACTATCTAATATTAATATGAGCTCACCAACTCTTGTAGGATAATATTTGTATGACACATTTATATCCATATTTTTGCCTAAATGTTGTGTCTATATCTAAAATGTGTTTATTAAAAACAGCATATTGTTGGGTCTTGTATATTTATTTACTTATTTATCTCATATGAAATCTGAGACATCCAGTCCTTCTATGTTTATTTATGTATTATAAACAGAGTCTGGCTCTCTCAAACAGGCTGAGCTGCAATGGCATGATCATATCTCATTGCAACCTTGAACTCCTGGGTTCAAAGGATTCTCCTGCCTCAGCCTGAGTAGCTAGGACTGCAGGGATATGGCACCAGGCCCAGTTGGCCAGGCACAGTAGCTCATACCTGTAATCCCAGCACTTTGGGAGGCCAAGTCAGGAAGATCACCTGAGGTAAGGAGTTCAAGACCAGCCTGGCCAACATGGTGAAACCCCCATCTCTACTAAAAATACAAAATTAGCTGGGTGTGGTCATGCATGCCTGTAATCCCAGCACTTTGGGAGGCTGAGGTGGGTGGATCATGAGGTTAAACGATTGAGACCATCCTGGTCAACATGGTGAAACCCCATCTCTACTAAAAATACAAAAAATTAGCTGGGCATTGTAACGCGTGCCTGTAATCCCAGCTACTCAGGAGACTGAGGCAGGAGAAATGCCTGAACCCAGGAGGCAGAGGTTTCGGTGAGCCGAGATTGCCCCATTGCACTCCAGCCTGGGTAACAAGAGTGAAACTCCGTCTCAAAAAGAAGAAGAAGAAGAAGATGAAGACGGAGAAGAAGAAGAAGAAGAGGAAGAAGAAGAAGAGGAAGAAGAAGAAGAAGAAGAAGAAGAAGAAGAAGAAGAAGAAGAAGAAGAAGAAGAAGAAGAAGAAGAAGGATTACAATACGTATCTTTATCACAGTCTACCTTGGATTAATATTTTAACACCTTTGTTTAAGATAAGAGCCTTAAAATGATGTAATTCCAATTATTCTCCTCTGTTCTTTATGCTAGTTTGTCACTTTTATTTTTCTGCATGTTTGTTTTGAGTTATCAGGAATTAATGTTGGATTTTTATCAAAATTCTTTTATGACTTTTGATATGATTCTATCAATTTATTACTTAATTTTATTTATATGATGTACTATGTTCACTGAATTTTAGTTAATAAACCAAATTTACATTACTAGGCTTAATTCCAGGGAGTTATGACCATTGTACATACTGTTGGATTTAATTTGCTTCCATTTTGTTAAATACAGTTGCATGTAAACTTATGAGAGATATTGCTTGGCACCTTTCATCTGATGTTGACATCTTTCTTTGGTATCAGGCTAATAATACTGGCTTTCCAAAACATTTGGGCATATGTTCTCTTTTTTATTTGCTGAAAATGTTTGGGTATGACTGGTATTCTTTCTCCCTTAAATGTGAGATGGAATTCACAGGTTAAGCCATCTGGAGCTACACTCTTCTTCAGGAGGGATATATTTAATTACTAATTCATTTTTTTTTTTACTTCATATACATCTAATTAAGATTTGCTATTTGTTGTAAGTCAATTTTGCTCTTCAGTATCTATCTAGAAATTTGATTATTTCATTTGTGTTGTTAAACTTATTGACATTAGTTGTTCATCATTACCTTAAATTATTTTTATTATTTTATTTTATTTTATTACATTTTTTTAGACAGAGTCTTGTTCTGTTGCCCAGGCTGGAGTGCAGCAACACAATCTTGGCTCACTGTAACCTCTACCTCCCAGGTTCAAGTGATTCTCCTGCCTCAGTCTTCCCAAGAGCTAGGATTACAGGCCTGCGCCACCACACTCCAGCTAATTGTGTGTGTGTCTGTGTGTGTGTGTGTGTGTGTATTTTTAGTAGAGATGGGGTTTTACCATGTTGGCCAGGCTGGTCTCAAACTGCTGACCTCAAATGATCTGCCCGCCTCAGCCTCCCAAAGTGCTGAGATTACAGGAATGAGCCACCATGCCCGACCTTAAATTCTTTTTAAATTCCTGTTGAATCTGTTGTGAGGCTCTGTCTTTCATTCCTGATATTGACAATCTGTACCTTCTCGTTTTCATCTTCATGAGTCCAGTAAACTCTACACCAATTGTGTTGATTATTTCAAAGAAACAATTTTAGATTTCATTGTTTTCTCTGTTGTTTTTGTGTTTCCTGTTTCATTAATTGCTGTTCTCATTATTATTATTTCTTTTGTTGTTGGTTTTTTAAACTTTCTGAAGTTCAAAGGTTAGATAATTTATTTGAGAGACTTTTCTTTTCTAGTAAAACATTTGAATTCATAAGTTTTTCTGTAAGCATTGCTTTAGCTTCTTTCCATGTATTTTGATTTAGTGTTATCCTTTTTCAATCCACTCAAGATATTTTCTAATTTTCTTTGTGATTTCTTGTTGAAACAATGGATGGTTCAGAGCTATTTTGTTTAATATTTAGTCTGTTTAATTTTTTAATACATCTGTAGACATATCTATTATTTTAGATTGGGTTGTCTGATACATGTATTAGATGTTTTATTTTAGAGATAAAAATGGCAGCATGGGTAAGAGAAAGAGAAATAAGAGTAGCTAGAAACAGGAGTCAGTGATTATTACTTTATGAGAAACCACAAAATTATAGTGAATTACTGGGAAGAAATTTTCTGCTTGAGATGGAACACTTTTCTGGGTGAGCCAAAAATAGATACTTTACTTCAGAGTAGATTATGTAGAGAGAAACTTCTCAGCTTCCACCCACCTTCTTTCTCCATTGACTAAGTATTCCCCATAGGACATTAACTCCCATATACCTCCAGAATACAACATTCTTTTAATAGTGTATTGAAATGCCAAAGCCCTAGCTATTTTGTGGGTTGCTAGTTCCTATGGAGGAAAAAGCGGGAATCTCTGGACAATCACTGCTGGACCTGGCTGTGCATCAGAAGCTACACACTTAGGACAGCACACTGGTTGTCACCAGGCAGCAAAGCTACTTGGGCGTGAGCAAGAAACCATATGGCATGGCTAGTGGCAGAGTAGATGGCAGAGGATACAGGAGATAGGTGTGCTAAGGAAAACAGAGCCGCTGACTAAGATCTGTGTCAGATCTACATATATACCTATTGATGTATAATTGCAAACTTAGGAAATTATTGAGAAATATCCACACGAGATCTTTGGGAAAATTATAGCATAAATAGAGGAGGGAGATTTTACTGCTTTTTTATTTTTTATTTTTTATTTTTTGAGATGGAGTTTTGGTCTATCCCCCAGGCTGGAGTGCAGTGGTGCTATTTCAGCTCACTGCAATTTCGCCTCCTGGATTCAAGTGATTCTCCTACCTCAGCCTTTCGAGTAGTAATAAAAAAGAGATAAAAAGGGAAGCATGGGTAAGAGAAAGAGAAATAAGAGTAGCCAGAAAGAGGAGTCAGTGGTTATTACTTTAGAAAGAGCAGAATGGCTGTGTGTGTGCCACCACACCTGGCTAATTGCTCTTACAGTTTTACATGAATTTCAGTAATAATATTATGGGTGATTTAAACATTTTTAATATATTTTTAAAAATTAAAAATGGTTGTCACATTAAATTATTGTATATTCATACAATGAATTTCTTTGCAGCTATTTAGATATAATTCAAAAAATTAATCATTTAAAAAAGCATCATATTCATAATATATTAAGTAAAAAACTATTGAACAGTATACAGTCATACCTCATTTTATTGTGCTTTGCAGATATTGAGTGTTTTACAAATCAAAGGTTTCTGGGAACCCTGAATCAAACACATTAATTTTTCCAAAAGCATGTACTTACTTCATGCCCATGTGTCATATTTTGGTAACTCACACATTACTTCAAACTTTTCCCCTTCTGTTATATCTGTTATGGTGACCTGTAATTACCAATTTCTGATGTTAATACCATACTTGTTTGGGGTGCCATGGACTCTGCCCATAGAAGACAGCAAACCTAATCGATACATATTGCCTGTGTTCTGCCTTCTACACTGACTGACCAGCCATTCTGCTCTTTCTACCATCTCTCTCCCTTGGCCTCTCTCAGACACAACAATCTTAGGCCAGCTGATAACCCTAAAATGATCTCTAAGTATTCAAATAAAAGGAAGAGTTGCATCTCTCTCACTTTATATCAAAAGCTAGAAATGATTAAGCTTAGTAAGGAAGACATGTCAAAAACTGAAATAACCTTAAAGCTAGGCATCTTGCACCAAACAGTTAAGTTATGAATGCAAAAGAAAAGTTCCTGAAAACAATCAAAAGTTCTGATCCAGTAAACACATGAATGATAAGAAAGCAAACAGTCCTATTGCTGAATGATTAGAAAGCAAACAGTCCTATTGCTGATATGGAGAAATTTTGAGTGGTCTGAATAGATCAAACCAGCCATAATGCTTCCTTAAGTCAAACTCTAATCCAGAGAAAGGCCCCAACTCTCTTCAATTCTGTAAAGGCTGAGAGAGGTGAGGAAGCTAAAGAAGCTGCAGAAGAAAAGTTTGAAGTTGGCAGAGGTTGGTTCATGAGGTTTACAGAAAGAAGTCACCTCCAAAACATGAACTTGCAAGGCAAGGCAGCAGGAGCTGATGGAGAAGCTGCCTCTAGTGATCTTGATCTGGCTAAGGTTACTGAGGGAAGTGACCCATGTTAAATGACAGACTGTCAGTGCAGCTGAAATAGCCATGCATTGGAAGATGTCTCCCAGGACTTTCATAGCTACGAGGTGAAGTCAATGCCTGGTTTCACAGCTTCAAAGGACAGATTGACTCTCTTGTTAGGGGGTAAGACAGCTGAAGACTTTATGTTGAAGCTAGTATTCATTTACCATTCAGAAAATCCTAGGGCCCTTAGGAATGATGCTAAACCTACTCTGCTTGTGGTATAGAAATGGATCAAAGCCTGAATGACAGCACATCTGTTTGCAGCACAGTTTACTGAGTATTTTAAGCCTAGTGCTGAGACCTACTGCCAGAAAAAAAAAAAGTTTTGTTCAAAACTTTATCACACATTGATAATGTACCTTGTTACCCAAGAGCTATGATGAAGATGTACAAGGATATTAGTGTTGTTTCAGGTCTGTTAACAGAATATCCATCCTACTGCCCATTGATCAGCAAGAAGTAAATTTGACTTTCAAGTCATATTATTTAACAACTATTTGATAGTACAACAGGGTGACTATACTCAATAGTAACTTAATTGTACAATTGAAAATAACAAAAACAGTATAATTGAATTATTTTGTAGCACAAAGGATAAATGCTTAAGGGGATGACACTTCATTCTCCATGATTTAATTATCACACATTGCATACCTGTATCAAAACATCTCATGTACTCCACAAATATATACACCTACCATGTACCCACCAAAATTAATTTTTTTTAATTAAGAAAAATAAATTTCATAAGGTTATAGCTGTCACAGATAGTGATTCTACAGAGAGATTTAGGCAAATAAAATTGAAAACCTTCCAGAAAGAATTTATGGTTCTAGATGCCATTAAGAACATTCGTAATTCATGGAGGCCAGGTGCAGTGGCTCACACCTGTAATCCCAGCACTTTGGGAGGCTGAGATGGGAAGATTGCTTGACAGCAGGAATTCAAGACCAGCCTGGTCAACATAGTAAGACTCTATCTCTATATTTAAAAATAATAATAGCATTTGTAATTCATGGGAGGAGGCCAAAATATCAACATTAATAGGAGTTCAGAATAAGTTGCTTTCAACCCTCATGGATGACTTTGAGGAATTCAAGACTTCAGTGGAAGAAGAAACCACTGCCGTGGTGGAATTAGAAAGTGACCTAGAATTAGCATTGGAGCCTGAAGATGTGACTGAACTGCTACAATCTCATCATAAAATCTTAATGGATCATAGTGATGTGTATGGATAAGCCATGAAAGTGTTTTTATTGAGATGGAAACTACTCTTGGTGAAGATGCTATTAATATTGTTTAACTAGCAGCAAACAAATTCAAATATTAAATAAACTTAGTTGGTGAAGCAATCACAGTGTTGGTTAGACTTAATCCCAATTTTGAAAGCAATGCTACTGTGGGGTAAAATTCTGTCAAACAGCATTGCATGCTACGAGAAATATTCCATTAAAAGATGTCAGTAAATGTAGCAAACTTCATTGTTTTCTTATTTTAAGAAATTGCTACAGCCATCCCAGCCTTTAGCAACTACCACCCTGATCAATCATCAGCGATGAAAATTGAGATAAGAGCTTCCACCAACAAAAGGGTTGTGACTTGCTGAAAGTCCAAATGATTGTTAGCATTTTTTAGCAATGTAGTATTTTAAATTAAGTGATGTATATTGATATTTAGACATATGCCATTGAACACTTAGTATACTGTAAACATAACTTTTCTACGTGTCAGAAACCAAAAAGTCTGTGTGAGTCACTTTATTAAAATATTCACTTTATTGTTATGGTTTGGAACCAAATGCATAATACTTATGATGTATGCCTGTGTAGAGAAAATAATTAAAAATGTAATCAAATGTTCAAGGTTTTTAAACAGAAATTGCCATAAATATCTTCTGTAAGTTTTGACCATATGAATAAACTGATTAGAATGTATAGAAAGAAAAGAAAATAGTATAAAAAGAATAAGAGAAGCTACATAATATAAATGAGACTGAATGTGTAGCTATCATAAAGCAGATTGCAGAGAAATAATTTTATATGAAAAAGACTTGTGGAAGAGCAGTGGTTTTGGACACTGACAAATGCAATTTTGACTCCTGACATTGCCATCTTGGAATTCATCCTGTCTGACCTCTCATTTTCTTGCCTGTTAATAAAAGAAAAAAAAATCAGTATCTCACAGGGTACCTATTATGGAGAATAACAAAAATATATTTTAAATGCTTTGGATACATGGAAGGGATAACAATGTGAAAATAAAAGAGAGAGAAAGTTTAAACAACTTTGATGGTGGAAAATGAAGGAAATTTATTTATACTACTCTTGTCTTCTCTTGTATATTAGTTGAGCTTAGTCAGTTGTTAATTATCCAACTTCAGTAAGAACAGTAAAACTCCTGTTATATAACTGACTAATATTTTATGTGAGGAAGTTAATAACAAGTTAGAAAGAAAATTTAAGATATTTGGTCAATATGTGTCCTTTTATTTAAAAAAAATGTGTTATCACAGAATATTTACTTCTTTTTTTTTTTTCCAGAAGGAGTCTTGCTCTGTTGCCCAAGCTCGAGTGCAGTGGTGCAATCTTGGCTCACTGCAGTCTCCAACCTCCCAGGTTCAGGCAATTCTTCTGCCTCAGCCTCCCAAGTCGCTGGGACTACAAGTGCCTGCCACCACTCCTGGCTAATTTTTGTATTTTTAGTGGAGATGGGGTTTCACCATGTTGGCCAGGCTGATCTCGAATTCCTGACCTCAAGTGATCTACCTGCCTCAGCCTCCCAAAGTACCACAATTATAGACATGAGCCATGGCACCTGGCCAGAATATTTACTTCTATTAGTTTTACTTTTAACACACCAAACCACATGATGGACCAACTTTAACATTGAAAATTAGCCTAATATGGCTTCAGAGAAATAAGAACAAAAAACATTCCTGAATTCAAATAAATACAATTTTATTTAAAAAAAGATAAGATTGTTAACTAGCATAAGTCATGTTATAAAATGCTGTCTATTTAAATTTCTTGGATCTTTAAGGGAAACAATATATATTTTATTTAATATCTATGCAAGAAGAGAACATTCTTGTTTCCTTTTAATGCTTAAATCTCTTTAAAAAACTGAATTTTTAATGGGTGTCAAAACTTTGGCATAATGATTATAAGAGGATAAGTAATTTGTAAGACAGTAATATTTGAGCAGTCATAACTTTGCTAATCAAATTGCATTGATGATTACTCCTAGCATCAAATTTCAATTATAATCGATTTAAATTCCATGTCAGTATCTCACATATAATTTCCAAATTATATAATTTGGACATTGTTTACAGAAACTCACATTTGAATTACAAACATGTAAGTACATTTTGGTATTTCTAAATTTAAGATTATCTTTTAAAGTAGGCTTAATAAGCTGGATGGGGTGGCTCCCGCCTGTAATCCCAGCACTTTGGGAGGCCGATGCGGGTGGATCACAAGGTCAAGAGATCAAGACCATCCTGGTCAACATGGTGAAACCCCGTCTCTACTAAAAATACAAAAAATTAGCTGGGCATGGTGGTGCATGCCTGTAATCCCAGCTACTTAGGAGGCTGAGGCAGGAGAATTGCCTGAACATCCCCAAAAAAGATGGAAGTTGTGGTAAGCCGAGATCACGCCATTGCACTCCAGCCTGTGTAACAAGAGAGAAACTCTGTCTCAAAAAATAAAAAATAAGAAAATAAAGTAGGCTTAATAATAATAGAAGCATATATAACTTTTATCCAATTTGTTAGTCAATGTGGAAAATGGCAGGTGTTAATTTTAAGTAAACATTCACTATCTAATAAACACATAAGATTAAAGCATTAAAAATCTGTGAACATAATTATTTGGTTTTGGGGCTCAGAAGATGATAGCATCGTGATTCAGCCTTAGCAAAGATAATGGAAAAGTTATTACTACATTAAATGATTTGGAAACTTTCCCCAAATCATAAGCTCAGTACAATATTTTTTATCTTAAATATGTAATGTTTAAATTCCATCTCTACAATTCTCTCCCACTGCCTAGGAATACATTTAACCAAGGATGTGAAAGATCTCCACAAGAACTATGAAACCAAGATGAGGTAATTGTAGATGACACAAACTACTGGGAAAATATCTTATTGTTGCGGACCTGAAGAAGTAATATTAAAATGGCCATACTGCCCAAAGCTATCTACAGATTCAGTGTAATCCCTATCAAAACATCAATGTCATTCTTCACAGAATTAGAAAAAAAATCCTAAAATTCTTATGAAACCATAAAAGCATGAAAAGTCAAAGCAATCCTAAGCAAAAAGAACAAAGCCACAGGTATCACATTACATGGCCTCAAATTATACTGCAACGGTATTGCAACCAAACAGCATGGTACTGGAATGAAAATACACACAGATCAATGGAACAAAAGAAAGAAGCCAGAAATAAAGGCACATGTCTACAGCCGACTGATTTTGACAAAAACATACACTGGAGAAAGGATACCATTTTCACTCAATGGTGCTTGGCAAATTAGATATTTATATGCAAAAAAAGTGAAACTGGACTCTATCACTCACCATATACAAAAATCAACCCTAGATGGACCAAAACTTAAATGTAAGATGTAGAACTATAAACATAGCAGAATAAACCTGGGTAAAACTCTTATGAACATTTTGTCTAGACAAATAATTTATGACTAAGACCTCAAAAGTACAAGTAACAAAAATTAAAATATACAAATGGGTCTTATTAAACTAAAAACCTTCCACAGAACAAAAGAAATAATTAACAAAGTGAATAGACAACCTGCAGAATAGAAGAAAATATTTGCAAACTATGCATCTGACAGGGGACTGATACCAGAATTTACAAGGAACTCAAATGACTTAATACACAGATAAAAAAATAATAACAACCCCATTAAAAAGTGGGCAAAGATTGTTGTGTAGATTATAGTAAAAATAGATAAAATAAAAAGTAGACAAAGAACATGAATAGATATTTTTCAAAAGAAGTCATACAAATGGCCAAGAAGCATCTGAAAAAATGCTCAAACATGACTAATCATGAGTAAAATGCAAATTCAAACCACTATGAGACACCATCTCACACCAGTCAGAATGGCTATTATTAAAATGTCAAAAAAAATAACAGATTTTGGTGAGGAGGTGGAGAAAAGGAAATGCTTTTCCCTGTTAGTGGGGAACTAAATCAGTAAAACCTTTTTGGAAAACAGTATGCAAATGTTTCAAAGAGCTTAAAATAGAGCTACCCATCGATTCAGCAATTCTACTACAGGATATGTACACAAAGGAGAAATATTATATCAAAAAGATACCTGCACTTGTATGCTTAGAGAAGCACTTAGGCTGATTCCATATCTTTGCTATTATAGCATGTCCATCAATGGATGACTGCATAAAGATAATGTGGTATGTATACAATGGACTACTCTTCAGCCATAAAAAGAATAAGATCCACAATATTCCCATATAACAAATCTGCACACATATTCTATGTCTAGAATAAACTTTAATTTTTTTTAATGAAATAACGTCTTTTCCTTTTTTTTTGGAGACAAAATTTTGTTTGTTTTGACCAGGCTGGAGTGTAATGGCAAGATCTCGGCTCACTGCAACCTCCACCTCCCAGGATCAAGTGATTCTCCTGCCTCAGTCTCCCAAATAGCTGGGACTAGCAGTCTCCCAAATAGCTGCACAGGCGTGCACCACGACACCCAGCTAATTTTGTACTTTTAGTAGAGACAAGTTTTCACCATGTTGGTCAGGCTGGTCTCAAACTCCCAACCTCAACTGATCCATGCGTTTCAGCCTCCCAAAGTGCTGGGATTATAGACATGAGCCACCCTACCTGGTTTTGAAATTATGTATTTTGCAGCAACATGGATGGAAATGAAGGTCATTATCTTAAATAAATGAGAAAAAACAGAAAGTCAAATACTGCATGTCCTCACTTATAAATAGAGCTAAATAACATGTACTCATGGACATATGAAGTGGAATAATAATTATTGGAGGCCAGGCATGCTGGATCAAACCTATAATCTCAAAACTTTGGGAGGCTGAAGCAGATCTGAGGTCAGGAGTTCAAGACCAGCTTGGTCAACATGGTGGAACCTCACCTCTATGACAAATACAAAAATTAGCTGGGTGTGATAGTGTGCACCTGTAGTCCCAGCCACTTGGAGGCTGAGGCAGAACTGCTTAAATCCAGGAGGCAGAAGTTACAGTGAGCCGAGATCTTGTCATTGCATTCCAGCCTGGAGATAGACAGAGAGACTCCATCTCAAAAAATAAAAATAAAGGAATTGTCATCGGAGACTCAGAAGGGTGAGTGAGTGGGAGGGGAGTGAGGGATGAGAAATTACTTGGTGGATACAATGTGCACTTTGAGGTGATATTTATACCAGACTTCACCACTACCCAGTATATCCATGTGACAAAAACTACACTAGTACCCCTTAAAATTTATGCAAATAAAAATTAAAACATGCAAGAGAGAGAACCCTAACTTTTATTTTTCTTTTCTTTTCTTTTCTTTTTTTCTTTGGTACAGAGCTTTGCTCCTTAAAGTGCTGTGATTACAGGCATGAGCCACCACGCCTAGCCAAAATAAAAAAATAATTAACAATTAATTAATTAGCAGGGGTGTCAGGAGTGGAGGGACCATTATTTCATGTTTTGAAATTTGATGGCCCCATTCTGCTTATTAATCTCTCTCTCGAGAAAAAAAAAAAAAATAACAGAACAAACAAAAAAACTCTACAATGCCTATCAGGAAATGTTTGGGGTTTGTACCTGTGTTTTGTTTTACCTGTGCTTGACACAGAATTTTGTTTTACTTGGTGGGGAGGCTGTGATATAATTGCCTGGTTGTGACTAATTTTTTCCTAGATGTATAAAATTTTTCTTGAGACTGGCAGGCCACTAGGGGTCACTTTGCCCACCCGTTTACCAGTTAAGTAATCCTTACAGAAGGGACTTTTTCTTCCAAGACACATCCCTCATAGAACCATGGTGACTGTCCTAATGACTTTTTATTTTATTTTATGTTATCTTTCTTGTCTTTTTATTTTATTTTATTTTATTTTAAGACACAGTCTTGCTCTGTCATCCAGGCTGAAGTGCAATGTCATGATCTCGGCTCACTGCAACCTCCTTCTTCCGGGTTCAAAAGATTTTCCTTCCTCAGTCTCTCAAGTAGCTGGGATTACAGGCGTGCACCACCATGCCCGGCTAATTTTTAGACAGGGTTTCACCATGTTGGCCAGGTTGGTCTTGAATTTCTGACCTCAGGTGATTCACCCGCCTTGGCCTCCCAAAGTGCTGGGATTACAAGCATGAGTCACAGCACCCAGCCAATGGCTTCTAATATTTAATTTTTTTACAGTTATATTTTACAGTTATATAGGACATATGTCCTATACTTTTGTAATTTATGGCTCAAACCACAGTAAGTTATCATGTCACCTTTAGGCACCTTCTCTAAAACTATTGGGAAGATTGACTACTTTAAGACTCTAATAGTTTAGGTAGCATTAGTTTATCAATTAGTTTATTGGTAGAATTTCTCTCTGGATCAAATGAACTTGGTGCTTTTGTGTATGTGAGTGACTCTGACAAATGTCTGTATCTTTGATAAATATTGTACAATTTAGAACTTCTATCTCTCTGGTAGTAAATGTTGACAAAATATATATTTATAAAATATATAACATCTACATTTGCATGTTAATTTACGTTGGATTGCCCAAATTTGTTCAAATTGATTTTTTTTTCGGTATTGGACTTCAAGTTGCTGTTTGCTCTGTAACCTGCTGGCACATTCTTCTCAAGTTCTTGGCATGATCCCATTTCTCTACCATAATCAAGTAATAGTTTGGCTCAGGAATCTCAGGATTAACAGAAAATTGGGATTTTCTGTAGGGAACTGTCTCAGGAAAGCAAAGACTCCAGTAAGACGCATGTGCTCTGCTGTCAGCCCCTCAGACTAGACTCAGCCCTTCCTGCTCCCTCCGCGGATCGTGGAAAGGAAGAGCCTCTGCCAAACACCCTCATCTCTCTGGAGTTCACCACTAGAAAATTGTACTTGGTTTTGGTCATTGGTAGCTGGGACAAAGTTTCTCGAAATATTTTTAGCAACCCAAGTGTGTACTGTTATTGTTGCCACAGGTGAAATGCTCGTTGCAGTGCTGAGAAAAGGCAAGGTCAAAGGACACAAGCCTGAATCTGAGAGCTGGCTGCCTCCCTCCACGCACTCACCTGCTGGCTGTCCTGAGCATCACCCTGCACCCACTGTCCCAGCAGCAAGGGCAAAATAAGGTGAGTACTTTCTCTTTCAGTCTAGAAGGCATAGCTTGCACAGGAAGGAAATGTACTGGGAGATGGAGTAGGGGCTTTTGTTTGGAAAAGGGATACTTCTGGGCTAGAAACTAAGTGCCAATGCAATGCAGAAAAGGGGAAATAGTCACTGGGTCCTGGGTTGGACTCCTGGAGAAGGAATGAAGGTCAATCAGCCCCTAACTGCTTCTCATTTAATGTCATCCTCACTGTTCATCATTGCTGGTTTTAATAAAGTCATGAAATCTGTTTGTGTGTTTGTTTGTTTGTTTGTTTGTGACAGGGTCTCTTCCTGTTGCTCAGGCCAGTGTGGTGGTGCAATTGTGGCTCACTGCAGCCTTGACTACTTCAGCTCAAATGATCCTCCCACCTCAGCCTCCTGAGTAACCACTCAGGAGGGGCCACAGGCAGGTGCCACCACATTCAGCAAATTTTAAAATTTCTTTTGTAGAGACAGGCTCTCCCTATGTGTCTCAGGCTGGTCTCCTGGCCTCAAGCAATCCTCCTGCCTCAGTCTCTCAAAGTGTTGGGGTTATAGGCATGAGCTATCACACCCAGTCTATTTTTAAGTTCTCTAATATAATTTGGAAATTAATTTGCCAGCTGCTCTGTCTTATGACATGAACATTTGACATGAACATGAACATGTCTTATCTACATGAACATGTCCAATATTTGTAGAGGTGTTTCTATGACACCTCTATGCCTGTGATCATGTATAAGATGTAGCTGATTGAATTGCCTTATTCTGCTCAGAAATAATAAACATAGTGTTTTCACCAATTCTGTGCATAGAATATACTAAATGGAGAGCATAAGTGTGTGGTGACAGAAAAAATCTGTTGCCTATTCATTATGGTGAGACTGTTTTCGTTCATGAAATTAACAAAGAAAGGTAACTGGCCTTAGTGGTGACAGAAAAAATCTGTTGCCTGTTCATTATGATGAGACTGTTTTTCTTCATGAAATCAACAAAGAAAGGTAACTGACCTTAGGATTTTGTGTTAGAAAAAAAAGTTACACTCTTCAGCAGTTTTCAGAATTGCATTATTTTGTGATCTTTCCTCTGGTTTAAAAATGTTTTCATGCCATTCCAGGCTCAGTGCTTATCTTAGTACTATTTTGAGTCAATGCATAATCTTTACCTCCAGTTTCTCTTTTGCATAATGGGCTTGAGTTTTGATATAGTGAACCATTCTGACATTGAAATCTATGTTTAATATTTTTGCATTCCCAGATACTCATTTTCTTTATACCCTCATGGTAATTTAGTTTCTCCTCTGCAATGTTTTACCTCCTACTCATTTTTCTGCTCCCTTACTTAGCGCAAGGTCATTCCACTGTGCTCTTCTTCTTGGTTAAGATGGAAAAGATCATCCTCTTTTGATTCCTTTTGTGCATTTAATAAATTCCATTTGGTTTTACATAATTACTATTTTAAGATTACACTAAAATCAGCCCCTCTATAGTTTACTTGGATCTCTGATCACTATGTTTACCTAGAAAACAAGCAATGGTGTTTTCAATTACAATTGAAAAGAAAAACAGGATTCACAATCATTCTTTAAAAAACTCAAGAGATACAAAATATTTTTTAATTATGTGGACTGCTTTAAAAAAATAAGTATGTCTGGCCTGAGTGCAGTGACTCAAACCTGGATCCCAGTACTTTGGGAGACCAAGGTGGGTGGATCACCTGAGGTCAGGAATTGAAGACCAGCCTGGCCAATAGGCTGAAACCCCCTCTTTACTAAAAATACAAAAATTAGTTGGGCATGGTGGCACACACCTGTAATGCCAGCTACTCAGGAAGCTAAGGTGAGAGAATCACTTGAACCTGGGAGGCAAAAGTTGCAGTGAGCAGAGATTATACCACTGCACTCCACTCCACCTCAAAAACTAAATTAATTAAATTAGATTAAATTAATATTTCTGCTGCTAAGACATAGTCGTCAAGTACATTAGTAGCTTCTGGCACTGCCTCTTACAAGGAAGTGACTTTGGGAGTGTCATTCAGCTTTCCTGTGCCCGAGATCACCTCACCTGTCAAATGGGAACAATAAAGAACTTGAGAGAATTGTTGTAACAGTTATATATAAAACACTGTTATAACACTCTTATGCTAGGAATATACATCTATACACACATATGTATTTTAACAGCAAAACTCTCAGAAAAAAAGTAAATGAAATTTAATAGGAAATTAATGGCTTAAAAACCATGGTCCACAAGAGTGCATTTCTGTTGCCATGGTACAACTGGCCTCCTGTTTCCATGCAGGATCCTCTCACTATGCATAAAATGATCAGTCATTGAAAAATGGCAAATTGCCTCTTTGGATGTGGTAATAGGAATGATCATCTTATCTTAGACCACAGTAGGATTCCTGAGCAATTGCTTTTTTCTTTGTTATTATAGTTTTCTTTATTTTATCAGAAGCACATCAAGGTCCACAGATCTGATTCTCTAGCACTTGACTGTAGCCAACTCCCTGGTCATTCTCTCTAAAGGAGTCCCACAGACAATGGCCACTTTGGGACTGAAACATCTCCTCAGTGGAATTGGGTGCAAGTTTGTTTTTTCTGCTCACAGAGTGGTCAGGGATATGTGCATGGACACCATCTGCCTTATCTTCCAGGCCATGATGATCAGCCCCACAAATTCCAGGTGGGCAGAGCTGAAGCTACAAGCTCCCAGATACATTGGGGCTTTCAATCCTCTGCGCTGCTGTGAAACATGCTGGTAAATACCGTTTTTCTTAAGAGTGTGACTGGCAAATGGAGTAACAAAAGTAACACACAGAAAAGAGACTTGAGATATTGTTGTGCAGTAGGCAATAACAGAATTACACAATCACTACATATAATATTGTCATGATCCTATGATGTTTTGTGTTTGGGCCTCAAGATCTGGGCCAGCAGCTCCATGGTTTTCATTCTGACAGGCACAGGCAGTAGGTCCAACACCTTCACAGGACTAACCTCTCCCCCAGGTCCTCCCCCAAGTCCAAAGTCACCAAAAGCATCGTTGTTCTAGTGAGCACCTTTGCATCATTCTATATCCTCTCCTCTGTCTTAACACCTTTTTGGCTAAGTACCCTAACCCCAGGTGGTGGTTGGTGAAAACCTCTGCATTGACAACTGCCTACTTTCCCACAGTCATCCCCTTTGTCCTCATAGGCTGTGACCCTAGGACATTTAGGCTCAGCTCTGTCTGCTGTGGAAAAAATAGACAATATCTTAAGCTAGTCAGATAGCTCTGGTTTATATGAGCTGTCTTGATTGTTTCTACACTGTGCAGTCATTTATTCTCCCCATGCCAAGATTGAAGCACCACTGTGAGCAGTCACATGGCAGAGAGTGTGATCCAGAAACCAAGTCTCTGCCATCCTAGGATTGTCATGGAGTGACAATGGCAGGTGCAGAGTAAATGTTTTGAAAATGGTTTTATAATTTTCTATTCTTCTTTTCTTCTTTTGAGTCTGTCTCCAGTCTGGAGTTCAATGATGCAATCTCAGCTCACTGCAACCTCCCCCTCCCAGATTCAAGCGATTCTTCTGCCTCAGCCTCCTGAGTAGCTGGGACTGCAGGCCCACACCAGCATGCCCAGCTAATTTTTGTATTTTTAGTAGAGATGAATTTTCACCATGTTGGCCAGGCTTGACTCTTGGCCTCAGGTGATCCACCTGCCTTTGCCATCCAATGTGCTGAGATTACAGACCTGAGCCAACGTGCCTAGCCAAGAATCTTATCAAAAAGTTTTTATTAAAAGTTGATTTCCAGCTAATAAATATGAAAACTGTGGCTGGGCATGGTGCCTCACACCTGTAATCCCAGCACTTTGTGAGGCCAAACTAGGTGGATCACCTGAGGTCAGGAGTTTGAGACTAGCCTGGTCAACATGGTAAAACCCTATCACTACTAAAAATTACAAAAATTAGCCTGATGTGATGATGCATGTCTGTAATCCCAGCTACTGGGAAGGCTGAGGTGGGATGATTGCTTGAACTGGGAGGCAGAGGCTGCAGTGAGCTGAGATGGCATGATTGCACTCCAGTTTTGGCAACACAGAGAGATTCTGTCTCAAAAAAAAAAGAGGGAGAGAATAATAAAGAAAATCAACTGGTTTTTGGAACACTTTGAAGGTACAATATTATGTATTTTTTATTTTCTTATCTCTCAAGTGATAGTCTCAATTAGCCTTCTCCAAACAAAGACGTGGGATGAACCACACATTCTGAACTACAGAAAGGAATGTGTGGTAGAACCATCCACTGTCCATGGAGGACTAAAGACAAGGTATCTGGGCAAAACAGCCATGGCTTCATTTTTTGGAAAACATAATTACTAGTTTGAAATAGTAAGGGAGAACATTTTACAAAATCATAAGATAAAATGCACATTTAATTGACCACAATGAAAAATTTCAACAGACCCGTTGTGATTAAATTTCTGATAACACAGATAACATTTATTGATGACACAAAAATTTCAGCAATACAACACAGGCTTGTCCTAATTGACATGTTAAACCTGAGCTTTATACCACAATTTTCAGCACAACTAGACCATTAAAATATTTTGCTCTCAAAGAAAGTTTTAACAAATACAAAATATTTTAATCAAAGAAATTAACTTTGTTACTCATGATGTAATCATATTTTTGAAAGAATATGTTAAAGAATTTTTTATTCTATTTTATTTATTTTTTAATGCATTTTGGGTTTTGGGGTACATGTGCAGAACATGCAACATAGTTGCATAGGTACATACATGGCAGTGTGGTTTGCTGCCTTCCTCCCTTTCACCCACATTTGGCATTTCTCCCCAGGATATTCCTCCTCAGATCCCCCCTCCACTGTTTCTCCCCTATTAACCCCAATAGACCCCAGTGTGTAGTACTCCCTTCCCTGTGTCCATGTGTTCTCATTTTTCATCACCCACCTATGCATGAGAATATGCGGTATTTCATTTTCTGTTCTTGTGTCAGTTTGCTGAGAATAATGTTCTCCAGATTCATCCATGTCCTTACAAAAGACACAAACTCATCATTTCTGATTGCTGCATAATATTCCATGGTGTATATGTGCCACATTTTCCCAGTCCAGTCTATCACTGATGGGCATTTGGGTTGGTTCCAGGTCTTTGCTATTGTAAACAGTGCTGCAATGAACATTCATGTGCATGTGTCCTTATACTAGACAGATTTATAGTCCTTTGGATATATACCCAGAAATGGGATTGCTGGGTCAAATGGAATTTCTATTTCTAGGTCCTTGAGGAATCGCCACACTGTCTTCCACAAGGGATGAACTAACTTACACTCTCACCAGCAAAGTAGAAGTGTTCCTATTTCTCCACATGCTCTCCAGCATCTGCTGTCTCCAGATATTTTAATGATCACCATTCTAAATGGCATGAGGTGGTATATCAATGTGGATTTAATTTGCATCTCTCTAATGACCAGTGATGATTAGCATTTTTTTTCTTGTGCCAGTATTTTTATTTTATTTATTTATTTATTTATTATTTAATTTTTTTAAATTTTTACTGCATTATAAGTTTTGGGATACATGTGCATAACATGCAAGATAGTTGCATAAGTACACACATGGCAGTGTGGTTTGCTGCCTTCCTCCACTTCACCCACACTTGGCATTTAGACCCAGGCTATCCCTCCCCAGCACCCCCACTGTCCCTCTCCTATTCCCTCCAATAGACCCCAGTGTTTAGTAGACCCCCTCCCTGTGTCGATGTGTTCTCATTTTCCTCACCCATCTATGAGTGAGAATATGTGGTATTTCTTTTTCTGTTCTCGTTTCAGTTTGCTGAGAATGATGTTCTCCAGATTCATCCATGTCTTTACAAAGAACACAAACTCATCATTTTTGATTGCTGCATAATATTCCATGGTGTATATGTGCCACATTTTCCCAGTCCACTCTATCATCGATGGGCATTTGGGTTGGTTCCAGGTCTTTGCTATTGTAAACAGTGCTGCAATGAACATTCGTGTGCATGTGTCCTTATAGTAGAACGATTTATACTCCTTTGGATATATACCCAGTGATGGGATTCCTGGGTCAAATGGAATTTCTATTTCTAGGTCCTTGAGGAATCGCAACACTGTCTTCCACAATGGATGAAGTAATCTACACTTTCACAAACAGTGTAAGAGTGTTCCTATTTGTCCACATCCTCTCCAGCATCTGTTGTCTCCAGATATTTTTTGCTGCCTGCCTCCCCTTCACCCACACTTGGCATTTATCCCCAAGCTATCCCTCCCCAGCCCCCACAGCTGTCCCTCCCCCATTCGCCCCAAAAGAGCCCAGTGTGTAGTAGACCCCCTCCCTGTCTCCATGTGTTGTCATTTTTCTCACCGGCCTATGAGTGAGAATATGCGGTATTTCTTTTTCTGTTCTTGTGTCAGTTTGCTGAGAATGATGTTCTCCAGATTCATCCATGTCCTTAGAAAGGACACAAACTCATCATTTTTGATAGCTGCATAATATTTCATGGTGTATATGTGCCACGTTTTCTTAGTCCAGTCTATCATCGATAGGCATTTGGGTTGGTTCCAGTTCTTTGCTATTGTAAACAGTGCTGCAATGAACATTCGTGTGCATGTGTCCTTACAGTAGAACGATTTATAGTCCTTTCGATACATACTCAGTAATAGGATTGCTGGGTCAAGTGGAATTTCTATTTCTAGGTCCTTGACGAATTGCCACACTGTCTTCCATAATGGTTGAACTAATTTACACTTCCACAAACAGTGTAAGAGTGTTCCTCTTTCTCCACATCCTCTCCAGCATCCGCTGTCTCCAGATTTTTTAATGATCGGCATTCTAACTGACGTGAGATAGTATCCCAATGTAGTTTTGATTTGCATCTTTCTAATGACCAGTGATGACGAGAATTTTTTCATGTGTTTGTTGGCCTCATGTGTGTCTTCTTTTGTAAAGTGTCTGCTCATATCCTTTGCCCATTTTTGAATGGGCTAGTTTGTTTTTATCCTGTAAATCTGTTTCAGTTCTTTGTAAATTCTGAATATCAGACCTTTTGTCTGATGCGGAAACTGCAAAAAATTTTTTCCATTCTGATGGTTGCTGATTTACTCTAGTGACTGTTTCTTTTCCCATGCAGAAGCTGTGGAGTTTGATTAGGTCCCATTTCTCTATTTTGGCTTTTGATGCCAACGCTTTTGGCGTTTTGGTCATGAAGTCCTTGCCTACTCCTATGTCCTGAATGGTTTTGACTAGATTTTCTTCTAGGGTTTTTATGGTGTCAGGTCTTATGTTTAAGTCTTTAATCCATCTGGAGTTAATTTTAGTGTAAGGTGTCAGGAAGGGGTCCAGTTTATGCTTTCCACACATGGCTAGCCAGTTTTCCCAACAACATTTATTCAACAGAAAATCCTTTACCCATTGCTTGTTCTTCTCTGGTTTATCAAAGACTGTATGGTTGTAGATATATTGTGTTGCCTCTGATGCCTCTGTTCTGTTTCATTGGTCTATATCTCTGTTTTGGTACCAGTACCATGCTGTTTTGATTACTGTAGCCTGGTAGTATAGTTTGAAGTCTGGCAGTGTGATGCCTCCTGCTGTGTTCTTTTTGCTTAGAATTGACTTGGCTATGCGGGCTCTCTTTTGGTTCCATCTGAAGTTCATGGTGGTTTTTCCAGTTCTGTGAAGAAATTTAATGGTAGTTTGATGGGGATAGCATTGATTATGTAAATTACTTTGGGCAGTATAGCCATTTTCACAATATTGATTCTTCCTAACGACAAACATGGAATGTTTCTCCATCTGTTTGTGTCCTCTCTTATTTCATTGAGCAGTGCTTTGTAGTTTTCCTTAGAAAGGTCCCTTACGTTCCTTGTGAGTTGTATTCCTAGGTATTTTATTTTCTTTGTAGCAATTGTGAATGGCAGTTCGTTCTTGATTTGGTTCTCTAAGTCTGTTATTGCTGTGTAGGAATGCTTGTGATTTTTGCAAATTGATTTTATATTCTGAGACTTTGCTGAAGTTGCTTATCAATTTCAGAAGTTTTTGGGCTGAGGTGATGGGGTCTTCTAGGTATTCTATCATGTCGTCTGCAAATAGAGACAATTTGGCTTCCAACTTTCCTATTTGAATACATTTTATTTCTTTTTCTTCCCTAATAGTTCTGTCTACAACTTCCAGTACTATGTTAAATAGGAGTGGTGAGAGAGAGCATCTTTGTATAGTGCTGGATTTCAAAGAGAATGCTTCCAGTTTTTGCACATTCAGTATGATATTGGCTGTTGGTTTGTCATAAATAGCTTTTATTACTTTGAGATATGTTCCATGAATACCAAGTTTATTGAGCGTTTTTAGGATAAAGGGCTGTTAAATTTTGTCAAATGCCTTCTCGCCGTCAATTGAGATAATCATGTGGTTTTTGTTTTTGCTTTTGTTTATGTGATGAATTACATTTATAGACTTGCACATGTTGAACCATCCTTTCATCCCCGGGATGAATCCTACTTGATCATGATGGATAAGTTTTTTAATGTGCTGTTGCAGTCAGTTTGCCAGTATTTTATTGACGATTTTTGCTTCTATGTTCATGATGGATATTGGCCTGAAGTTTTCATGTTGAGTCTCTGCCGGGTTTCGGTATCAGGATGATGTTGGTCTCATAAAATAATTTGGGAAGGGTTCCCTCTTTTTGAATTATTTGGAATAGTTTCAGAAGGAATGGTACCAGATCCTCTTTGTGTGTCTTGTAGAATTCAGCTGTGAACCCATCTGGAGCTGGGCTTTTTTTGTGTGGTAGGCTCTTAATTGCTGCCTCAACTTCAGACCTTGTTATTTGTCTATTCATAGTTTCAGCCTCCTCCTGTTTTAGGCTTCGGAGGACACAGGTGTCCAGGAATTTATCCATTTCTTCCTGGTTTACTAGTTTATATGCATAGTGTTTGTAGCATTCGCTGATGATGGTTGGAATTTCTGTGGAATCTGTGGTGATTTCCCCATTATCGTTTTTTATTGCATCTATTTGGTTGTTCTCTCTTTTCTTTTTTATCAGTCTGCCTGGTGGTCTGTCTATTTTGTTGATCTTTTTGCAAAACCAGCTCTTGGATTTATTGATTTTTTGAAGGGATTTTCTTGTCTCTATCTCCTTCAGTTCTGCTTCGATCTTAGTTATTTCTTGCCTTCGGCAAGGTTTTGAGCTTTTTTCTATTTTTTTTTTTTGCTTGCTCTTTTCTTTTTTAATTCTACTTTAGATTTTGGGGTACATGTGCAGATCATGCAGGATTATTGCATAGGTACATACATGGCAATGTGGTTTGCTGCCTCCATCCCCCCATCACCTTTATCTGGCATTTCTCCCCCTGTTATCCCTCTTGGTCTTTTCTTTTTCTTTTTTTTTTTAATTTTTATTGCATTATAGGTTTTGGGGTACATGTGTAGAACGTGCAAGATAGTTGCATAGGTACACACATGGCAGTGCGTTTTGCTGCCTTCCTCCCTTTCACCCACACTTGGCATTAATCCCCAGGCTATCCCTCCGCAGCCCCCACTGCTGTCCCTCACCCATTCACCCCAATAGACCCCAGTGTATAGTAGACCGCCTCTCTGTGTCCATGTGTTCTCATTTTTCTCACCCACCTATGAGTGAGTATAGGCGGTATTTCTTTTTTTGTTCTTGTGTCAGTTTGCTGAGAATGATATTCTCCAGATTCATCCATGTCCTTACAAAGGACACAAACTCATCATTTTTGATTGTGCATAATATTCCATGGTGTATATGTGCCACATTTTCCCAGTCCAGTCTATCATCGATGGACATTTGGGTTGGTTCCAGTTCTTTGCTATTGTAAACAGTGCTGCAATGAACATTCGTGTGCATGTGTCCTTATAGTAGAACGATTTATAGTCCTTCGGATATATACACAGTAAAGGGACTGCTGGGTCAAATGGAATTTCTATTTCTAGGTCCCTGAGGAATCGCCACACTGTCTTCCACAATGGCTGAACTAATTTACACTCTCACCAACAGTGCAAGAGTGTTCCTCTTTCTCTACATCCTCTCCAGCATCTGCTGTCTCCAGATTTTTTAATGATCGCCATTCTAAATGGAGTGAGATGGTATCCCAATATGGTTTTGATTTCATCTCTCTAATGACCAGTGATGATGAGCATTTTTTCAAATGTTTGTTGGCTTCATGTATGTCTTCTTTTGTAAAGTGTCTGTTCATATCCTTTGCCAGTTTTTGAATGGGCTTCTTTGATTTTTCCTGTAAATCTGTTTGAGTTGTCTGTAAATTCTGGATATCAGCCCTTTGTCAGATGTGTAAAATGCAAAGATTTTTTACCACTCTGATGGTTGCCGATTCACTCTAGTGACTGTTTCTTTTGCCGTGCAGAAGCTGTGGACTTTGATTAGGTCCCATTTGTCTATTTTGGATTTTGTTGCCAATGCTTTTGGTGTTTTATTCATGAAGTCCTTGCCTACTCCTATGTCCTGAATGGTTTTGCCTAGATTTTCTTCTAGGCTTTTTATGGCGTCAGGTCTTACGTTTAAGTCTTTAATCCATCTGGAGTTAATTTTAGTGTAAGGTGTCAGGAAGGGGTCCAGTTTCTGCTTTCTGCACATGGCTAGCCAGTTTTCCGAACACCATTTATTAAATATGGAATCCTTTCCCCATTGCTTGTTTTTGTCTGGTTTATCAAAGATAATATGATTGTAGATATGTTGTGTTGCCTCCGATGCTTCTTTTCTGTTCCATTGGTCTACATCTCTGTTTTGATACCAGTACCATGCTGTTTTGATTACTGTAGCCTTGTAGTATAGTTTAAAGTCTGGGAGTGTGATGCCTACCGCTGTGTTCCTTTCGCGTATAATTGACTTGGATATGCGGGCTGTTTTTTGGTTCCATATAAAATTCATGGTGTTTTTCTCCAGTTCTCTGAAGAAATTCAATGGTAGTTTGATGGGGATAGCATTGATTGTGTAAATTGCTTTGGGCAGTATAGCCATTTTGACGATATTGATTCTTCACAACCATGAACATGGAATGTTTCTTTATCTGTTTGTGTCCTCTCTTATTTCGTTGAGCAATGGTTTGTAGTTTTCCTTAAAGAGGTCCCTTACATTTCTTGTGAGTTGTATTCCTAGGTATTTTATTTTCTTTGTAGCAATTGTGAATGGCAGTTTGTTCTTGATTTGGTTCTCTTTAAGTCTGTTATCGGTGTATAGGAATGTTTGTGATTTTTGCACATTGATTTTATATCCTGAGACTTTGCTGAAGTTTCTTACCAGTTGCAAGAGCTTTTGGGCTGAGGTGATGGGTTCTTCTATGTATACTATTATGTCGTCTGCAAATAGAGACAATTTGGCTTCCACCTTTCCTATTTGAATACCCTTTATTTCTTTTTCTTGCCTGATTGCTCTGACTAGAACTTCCAGTACTATGTTGAATAGGAGCGGTGAGAGAGGACATCCTTGTCTAGTGCCAGATTTCAAAGGGAATGCTTCCAATTTTTGCCCATTAACTATGATATTGGCTGTTGGTTTGTCATAAATAGGTTTTATGACTTTGAGATAAGTTCCATCAACACCAAGTTTATTGAGGGTTTATAGCATAAAGGGCTGTTGAATTTTGTCAAATGCCTTCTCTGCGTCAATTGAGATAATCGTGTGGTTTTTGTTTTTGGTCCTGTTTATGTGGTGAATTACATTTATAGACTTGCGTATGTTGATCCAGCCTTGCATCCCAGGGTTGAATCCTACTTGATCATGATGGATAAGTTTTCTAATGTGCTGTTGCAATCTGTTTGCCAGTATTTTATTGAAGGTATTTGCATCTATTTTTATCATGGATATTGGCCAGAAGTTTTCTTTTCTTGTTGAGTCTCTGCCAGGTTTTGGTATCAGGATGATGTTGGTCTCATAAAATGATTTGGGAAGGGTTCCCTCTTTTTGGATTATTTGCAATAGTTTCAGAAAAAATGGTACCAGATCCTCTTTGTGTGTATGGTAGAATTCAGCTGTTAACCCATCTGGACCTGGGCTTTTTTGTGTGGTAGGCTCTTAATTGCTGCCTCAACTTCAGACCTTGTTATTGGTCTATTCATAGTTTCGGCTTCCTCCTGGTTTAGGCTTGGGAGGAAACAGGCGTCCAGGAATTTATCGATTTCTTCCTGATTTACAAGTTTATGTGCATAGAGTTGTTTGTAGTATTCTCTGATGATGGTTTGAATTTCTGTGGAATCTGTGGTGATTTCCCCATTATCGTTTTTTATTGCATCTGTTTGGTTATTCCCTCTTTTCTTTTTTATCACTCTGTCTAATGGTCTGTTTATTTTGTTGATCTTTTTGAAAAACTAGCTCAGATTTATTGATTTTTTGAAGGGTTTTTCTTGTCTCTATCTCCTTCAGTTCTGCTCTGATCTTAGTTATTTCTTGTCTTCGGCTAGGTTTTGAGCTTTTTTGATCTTGCTCCTCTAGCTCTTTCAATTTTGACGATAGGGTGTCAACTTTGGATTAGTCCACTCTTCTCATGTGGGCACTTATTGCTATATATTTTTCTCTACACACTGCTTTAAATGTGTCCCAGAGATTCTGGTACGTTCTGTCTTCATTTTCGATGGTTTCAAAGAACTTCTTTATTTCTGTCTTCATTTCATTGTTTATCCAATCAACATTCAAGAGCCAGTTGTTCAGTTTCCATGAAGGTGTGTGGTTCTGAGTTATTTTCTGAATTCTTAGTTTCAACTTGATTGCACTATAGTCTGCGAGACTGTTTGTTATGATTTCAGTTGTTTTGCATTTGCTGAGGAGTGCTTTACTTCCAATTATGTGGTCAATTTTGGAGTAGGTGTGATGTGGTGCTGAGAAGAATGTATATCCTGTGGATTTGGGGTGGAGAGTTCTGTAAATGTCTATCAGGTTTGCTTGTTCCAGGTCTGAGTTCAAGACCTAGATATCCTTGTTAATTTTCTGTCTGGTTGATCTGTCTGCTATTGACAGTGGAGTGTTAAAGTCTCCCACTATTATTGTGTGGGAGTCTATGTCTCTTTGTAAGTCATTAAGAACTTGCCTTATATATGTGGGTGCTCCTACATTGGATCCATATATATTTAGAATCGTTATCTCTTCTTGTTGTATCGATCCTTTTACCATTATGTAATGACCTTCTTTGTCCCTTTTGATCTTTGTCGCTTTAAAGTCTATTTCATCAGAGATGAGAATTGCAACTCCTGCTTTTTTTTGCTCTCCATTTGCTTGGTAAATTTTTTTCCATCCTTTTAATTTGAGCCTTTTTGTATCTTTGCGTGTGAGGTGTGTTTCCTGGATACAGCACACCTATGGGTTTTGGTTTTTTATCCAATGTGTCAGTCTGTGTCTTTTGATTGGTGCATTTAGCCCATTTACATTTAGGGTTAATATTGTTATGTGTGGATTTGATACTGCCATTTTGATGCTAGCTGGCTGTTTTGCCCCTTGGTTCATGTAGATTCTTCATTTTCTTGATGGTCTTTAGCATTTGGTATGCTTTTAGGATGGCTGGAACTGGTTGTTTCTTTCTATGTGTAGTGCCTCTTTCAGGAGCTCTTGTAAAGCAGGCCTAGTGGTGACAAAATCTCTGGGTACCTCCTTGTTTGTGAAGGATTTTATTCTTTCTTCACTTATGAAGTTCAGTTTGGCTGGATATGAAATTCTGGGTTGAAAGTTCTTTTCTTTATGGATGTTGGATATTGGCCCCCACTCTCTTTTGGCTTGTAGAGTCTCTGCCAAGAGATCTGCTGTGAGTTTATGGGCTTCCCTTGTGGGTGACCCAACCTTTCTCTCTGGCTGCCCTTAGTATTTTCTCCTTCATTTTAACCCTGGTGAATCTGACCATCATGTGCCTTGGGCTTGCTCTTCTTGCGGACTATCTTTGTGATGTTTTCTGTATTTCCTCGAGTTGAGTATTGACCTGTCTTGCTAGGTTGGGAAAATTTTCCTAGATAATATCCTGAAGAGTGTTTTCCAGCTTGGATTCATTCTCTTCATCACATTCTGGTACACCTATCAAACGTAGGTTGGATCTCTTCACATAGTCCCACATTTCTTGGAGATTTTGTTTATTCCTTTTTTTTGCTTTTTTCTTTAATCTTGGTTTCTCATTTTATTTCATTGAGTTGATCTTCAACTTCTGATATTCTTTCTTCTGCTTGGTCAATTCGGCTGTTGAAACTTGTGCATGCTTCACGAAGTTCTCGTGTTGGGTTTTTCAGCTCTTTCAATTCATTCATATTCCTCTCTAAGATATCCATTCTTGTTATCAATTCTTCAAATTTTTTTTCAATCTTTATTCAAGGTTCTTAGTTTTTTGCACTCATTTAGAATATGTTCTTTTAGCTCAATGAAGTTTCTCATTATCCACTTTCTGAAGTCTGATTCCATCATTTTGTCACACTCATTCTTCGTCCAGCTTGGTTCCCTTGCTGGTGAGTTTTGGTCCTTTGTAGGAGGTAAGGTGTTTTGGTTTTGGATGTTTTCCTCCTTTTTGCACTGGTTTCTTCCCATCCTTATGGATTCATCCGCCTGTCGTCTTAGTAGTTGCTTATTTTTCAGTTGGATCTCTGTGTGGATGCTGAGATTGTTGATGATAAAGTATTTCTGTTACTTAGTTTTCCTTCTAATGGTCTAGCCCCTTTGCTGTATGATTGCTGAGGTTTACTCCTGGCCCTGCTTGTCTGGAGTATACCTGTAGCAGCTGTGGAGCAGTGAGGGATGATACCAGTTTCTTCTGCTGCTGTCTTTGTTCCAGAATGATGCCCGCCAAATGTCAGTCTGATTAGTCCTTTTTGGGGGTGACCCTTTGGATATACAGGGGTCAGGGAGCTTCTTAAAGAGATGGTCTGTGCTTTATAGGAGCTCCAGTGCTGAGCTGTGAGCTCTGTTGTTCATTCAGAGTTGTTGGGAGGTTGTTTATGTCTGCTGCAATACAACTCATAAAACACCACCCTTTTTTGTCCCCCTTAGATGCTCTGTCTCAGGGAGTTGTGGATTTCTTTATGAGTATCTGCTGCACTGTCCTGCCCCACTAGGAGGCAGTCTATTCACTATTTGCCTGCCAGGGCTCTGACCTGCTAGCCCGAGTCCGCCCTGTTGCTGCTGGGCTTTTTTCTGTTGTGCAGCGCTCCCCCCTCCTGGTGGGGTCTCTCTGTTATTGCAGGTTGCCTCGGCAACAGCAGGCTGCGTCAGCCTTGGGCGGTACTTCAGTAGGGGCAGATTGCGTCAGTAATGGCGGACACCCCTCTTTCACCAGGCTGCACCGTCCTAGATGCTGGCAGCAAAACTCTCAGCCCCAAGTGCCTCCAGTCGCTGTCCTGCTTGTCCCCATGAGGGTGGGACCCGCTGAGCCCAATCTCTCAGCTCCCTGCCTCTGAGGCCGTCCTCTCTCTCGCTCTCTCCCTCTCCACAAGCTGAAATGTCGACTCTCTCACTGGTGCCCCAGTAGCCTGCCGATAGGGCACTGGAATTTGTGCAATCTCCCATGCCTCTGCCCACTGCACTGGCTCAGATTATGCTTCCCAGGAAACTCCTGGTCTGGCTCACTGTCCAAGTCCCGTTCAATCAGATGGACATGCCAATCTGCCCTTCTGAATCTCAGATTGCTGGTTTAACATGGCACCCAGACCAGTGAGTTCCGTGCCGGGTCCCGCTGCGGCACCGGCCGAAGTGGCCGCTCAAGCCAGCTGCGTTTGCCGGCTTTAGTAGCGTCCCATGTCTCTCCCACACCTGGGACTTTCAACGCTCTGTGGGCCAAAAAGTCCATTCGAGAAGGTGGCTAGGACTCACCTTCTGCACCTTCACTGACAGCAATCCTGAGTCACTTCTACGATGCCATCTTGTGAGTCCCCTTGGTTTTGAGCTTTTTTCATCTTGCTCCTCTAGGTCTTTCAATTTTGATGATAGGTCATCAATTTTGGATCTCTCCCCTCTTCTCATGTGGGCAATGATTGCTATATGTTTTCATCTACAGACTGCTTTAAATGTATCTCTGAGATTCTGGAACTTTGTGTCTTCATTCTTCTTGGTTTCAAAGAACTTCGTTATTTCTGCTTTCATTTCATTGTTTATCCAATCAACATTCAAGAGCCAGTTGCTCAGTTTCTATGAACCTGTGCGGTTCTGAGTTATTTTCTGAATTCTGAGTTCCAACTTGGTTGCACTATGGTCTGAGAGACTGTTTGTTATGATTTCAGTTGTTTTGCATTTGCTGAGGAGTGCCTTACTTCCAATTATGTGGTCAATTTTGAAGTAGGTGTGATGTGGTGCTGAGAAGAATGTATATTCTGTGGATTTGGTATCTAGAGTTCTGTATATGTCTATCAGGTTTGCTTGTTCCAGGTCTGAGTTCAAGTTCTGGATATCCTTGGTTATTTTCTGTCTGGTTGATCTGTATGATATTGACAGTGGAGTGTTAAAATCTCCCACTATTATTGTGTGGGAGTCTAAGTCTCTTTGTAAGTCACTAAGAACTTTCCTTATATATCTGGGTGCTCCTGCATTGTGTCCTTATGTATTTAGAATCGTTAGGTCTTCTTTTTGTATTGATCCTTTTACCATTATGTAATGACCTTCTTTGTCCCTTTTGATCTTTGTTTCTTTAAAATCTATTTTATCAGAGACGAGAATTGCAACTCCTGCTTTTTTCTGCTCTCCATTTCTTTGGTAAATCATTCTCCATCTCTTTATTTTGAGGTTTTTTTTTTTGTATTCTTGCATGTGACCTGGGTTTCCTGGATACAGCACACCGATGGGTTTTGTTTTTTTATCCAATTTGCCAGTCTGTGTCTTTTGATTGGTGCATTTAGCCCATTTACATTTAGGGTTAATATTGTTATGTGTGCATTTGATACTGCCATTTTGATGCTATCTGGCTGTTTTGCCCATTGGTTCATGTAGATTCTTCATTTTGTTGATGCTCTTTAGCATTTGGTATGCTTTTAGAATGGCTGGTACTGGTTGTTTCTTTCTATATGTAGTGCCTCTTTCAGGAGCTCTTGTAAAGCAGTCCAAGTGGTGACAAAGTCTCTGAGTTCTTGCTTTTTCGTGAAGGATTTTATTTTTCCTTCACTTATGAAGCTCAGTTTGGCTGGATATGAAATTCTACGTTGAAAGTTCTTTTCTTTAAGGTTGTTGAATATTGGCTCCCACTCTCTTCTGGCTTATAGAGTCTCTGCCAAGAGATATGCTGTGAGTCTGATGGAATTCCCTTTGTGGGTGACCTCGCCTTTCTTTCTGGCTGCCCTTAGTATTTTCTCCTTCATTTCAATCCTGGTGAATCTAGCGATTATGTGCCTTGGGGTTGCTCTTCTTGCAGAGTATCTCTGCGGTGTTCTCTGTATTTCCTGGAGTTGAGTATTGACCTGTCTTGCTAGGTTGGGGAAATTTTCCTAGATAATATTCTGAAGAGTGTTTTCCAGCTTGGATTCATTCTCTTCATCACATTCTGGTACACCTATCAAACATAGGTTGGGTCTCTTCACATAGTCCCTCATTTCTTGGAGATTTTGTTCCTTCCTTTTTGCACTTTTTTCGTTAATCTTTGTTTCTCATTTTATTTCATTGAGTTGATCTTCGACTTCTGATATTCTTTCTTCTGCTTGGTTAATTCGGCTGTTGAAACTTGCACATGCTTCATGAAGTTCTCATGTTATGTTTTGCAGCTCCTTCAATTCATTCATATTCCTCTCTAAATTGTCCATTCTTGTTATCATTTTCTCGAATCTTTTTTCAAGGTTATTTGTTTCTTTGCACTGATTTAGAACATGTTCTTTTAGCTCAATGAAGTTTCTCATTATCCACTTTCTGAAGTCTGATTTTGTCATTTCGTCACATTCATTCTCCGTCCAGCTTGGTTCCCTTGCTGGTGAGGAGTTTTGTTCCTTTGTAGGAGGTAAGGTGTTTTAGTTTGGGGTGTTTTCCTCCTTTTTGCGCTGGTTTCTTCCCATCTTTATGGATTTATCTGCCTGTCGTCTTACTAGTTGCTGATTTTTCAATCGGGTCTCTGTGTGGATGCTGAGATTGTTGATGATGAAGTATTTCTGTTACTTAGTTTTCCTTCTAATGGTCTAGCCCCTCTGCTGTACGAGTGTTGAGGTCCACTCCAGGTCTTGCTTGTCTGGGATACACCTGTAGCAGCTGCAGAACTGTGAGGGATGCTACCAGATTCTTCTTCTGATATCTTTGTTCCAGAATGATGCCCGCCAAATGTCAGTCTGATTATTCCTTTATTGGGATGACTTTTTGGATATACAGGGGTCAGGGAGCTGCTTGAATAGATGGTCTGTGATTTATAGGAGCTCCAATGCTTAGCTGTGAGCTCTGTTGTTTATTCAGGGTTGTTGGGAGGATGTGTTTATGTCTCCTGCAACAGAACTTATAACCCCCCCTTTTTTCCCCCTTAGATGCCCTGTCTCAGGGAGTTGGGGCTTTCTTTATGAGTATCTGTTGCACTCTCCTGCCTGGCTAGGAGGTAATCTATTTACTATTTGCCTGCCAATTCTTTGCCCTGCTAGCGCAGCTCTGTCCTGCTGCTGAGGGGTGCCATTCTGCTGTGGTGCACTCCTCCCTGCTGGCAGAGTCTCTCTGTTATGGTGTGTTGCCTCAGCAATGTCAGGCTGTGTCGGCACTGGGTGGTACATTAGTAGAGGAGGATTGCGTCCATACTGGTGGACATCTTTCCCCCACCTGGCTGCACCATGCTAGATTCAACTGTGCTGGCAGCAAACCTCTCAGCCCCAAGTGCCTCCAATCGCCACCCTGCTTGTCCCTGTGAGGGTGGGACCCACTGAGCTCGATCACCCAGCTCCCTGCCTCAGCTTCCATCCTCTCTCTCTCTCTCTTCCTTTCCACAAGCTGAACGGTTGACTATCTCACTGGCTCCCAGTAGCCTGCTGATAAAGCACTGAGATCCACACGATCTTCCATGCCGCTGCCCACTGCATCGGCTCAGATCACACTTCCCAGGAATCTCCTGGTCTGGCTCATTGACCAAATCCCATTTAATCAGATGGACATGCCAATCTGTCCTTCCAAATCTCAGATTGCCGGTTTAACAGGGCACCCAGACCAGTGAGTTTTGTGCTGGGTGCTGCTGCGCTGTGGCGCCAGCCGAACTGGCTGTGTGAGCTGGCCACACGAGCTGGCTGCACTGGCGTCCCGTGTCTCTCCCACACCTGGGACTTTCAATGTTCTCTGGGCAAAAAAGTTCCATCCGAGAATGCGGCTAGGACTCACCCTCTGCGCCTTCACTGAGAGCTGCAATCCTGAGTCGCCTCTACGACGCCATCTTGGAAGATCCTCGATGAGCATTTTTTCATATGTTTGTTGGCCTTATGTATGTCTTCTTTTGTAAAGTGTCTGTTCATGTCCTTTACCCATTTTTCAATGGGCTTGTTTGTTTTTTTTTTCCTGTAAATCTGTTTTAGTTTTTTGTATATTCTGGATATCAGCCCTTTGTCAGATGGGTAAACTGCAAAGATTTTTTTTTTATTCTGTTGGTTGATGATTCACTCTAAAGACTGTTTCTTTTTGTTGTGCAGAAGCTGTGAAGTTTTATTAGGTCGCATTTGTCTATTTTGGCTTTTGTTGCCAATGCTTTTGGTGTTTTGGTCATGAAGTCCTTGCCTACTCCTATGTTCTGAATGGTTTTGCCTAGATTTTATTCTAGGGCTTTTATGGTGCCAGGTCTTATGTTTAAGTCCTTAATCCATCTGGAGTTCATTTTAATGTGAGGTGACAGAAAGGGGCCCAGTGTGTGTTTTCTGCACATGGCTAACCACTTTTTCCACCATTTATTAAACAGGAATTCCTTTTTCAATTGCTTGTTTTTGTCTGGTTTATCAAAGATTATATGGTTGTATATATGTTGATGTGTCTCCAATGCCTCTGTTCTGTTCCATTGGTCTATATCTCTGTTTTGGTATCAGTACCATGCTGTTTTGATTACTGTAGCCTTGAAGTATAGTTGGAAGTCGGGTAGTGTGATGTCTCCCGCTGTGTTCTTTTTGCTTAGAATTGACTTGGCTATGCGGGTTCTCTTTTTGTTCCATATGAAGTTCATGGTGGTTTTTTCCAGTTCTGTGAAGAAATTCAATGGTAGCTTGATGGAGATAGCGTTGATTGTGTAAATTACTTTGGGCAATATAGCCATTTTCATGATATTGATTCTTACTAACAATGAACATGGCATGTTTCCACATCTGTTTCTGTCCTCTCTTATTCTGTTGAGCAGTGGTTTGTAGTTTTTCTTGAAGACGTCCCTTAGGTTCCTTGTAAGTTGTATTCCTAGGTATTTTATTCTCTTTGTAGCAATTGTGAATGGCATTTTGTTCTTGATTTGGTTCTCTTTAAGTCTGTTTTTGGTGTATAGGAATGCTTGTGATTTTTGCACATTGATTTTATATCCTGAGACATTCCTGAAGTTGCTTATCAGTTTCAGGAGCTTTTGGGCTGAGGTGATGGGTATTCTAGGTATACTGTTATATCATCTGCAAATAGAGACAATTGGGCTTCCACCTTTCCTATTTGAATACGCTTTATTTCTTTTTCTTGCCTGATTTCTCTGGCTAGAACTTCCAGTACTATGTTGAATACTAGTGGTGAAAGAGGGCATCCTTGTCTCATGCCGGATTTCGAAGGGAATGCTTTCAGTTTCTGCCCATTAAATATTATATTGACTGTTAGTGAGTCATAAATAGCTTTCATCATTTTGAGATATGTTCCATCAATTCCGATATTATTGAGGGTTTTTAGCATAAAGGGCTGTTGAATTTTGTCAAATGCCTTCTCTGCGTCAATTCAGATAATCATGTGGTTTTTGTTTTTGCTTCTGTTTATGTGGTGAATGATGTTTATAAACTTGCGTATGTTTAACCAGGCTTGCATTTCCAGGATTAATCCTAATTGATCATGATGGATAAATTTTTTATTGTGCTGTTGCCATTGGTTTGCCAGTATTTTATTGAAGATTTTTGCATCTATGTTCATCATGGATATTGGCCTGAAGTTTTCTTTTCTTGTTGAGTCTCTGCCAGGTTTTGGTATCAGGATGATGTTGGTCTCATTAAATTATTTGGGAAGAGTTCCCTCTTTTTGGATTATTTGGAATAGTTTGCGAAGGAATGGTACCAGCTCCACTTTGTGTATCTGGTAGAATTCAGCTGTGAACCCATCTGGACCTGGGATTTTTTTGTGTGGTATGCTCTTAATTGCTGCCTCAACTTCAGACCTTGTTATAGATTTTTTTCTAGCTTCAGCTTCCTCGTGGTTTAGGCTTGTGAGGACCCAGGTGTCCAGGAATTTAACCATTTCTTCCTGGTTTACTAGTTTATGTGCATAGAGTTGTTTGTAGTATTCTCTGATAATGATTTTCATTTCTGTGGAATCTGTGGTGATTTCCCCATTATTCTTTTTTATTGCATCTATTTGGTCGTTCTCTCTTTTCTTTTTTATCAGTCTGGCTAGTGGTCTGTCTATTTTGTTAATCTTTTCAAAAAACCACCTCTTGGATGTATTGATTTTTTGATGGTTTTTTGGTGTCTCTATCTTTTTTAGTTCTGCTCTGATCTTAGTTATTTCTGGTCTTCTGCTAGGTTTTGAGTTTTTTTGATCTTGCTCCTCCAGCTCTTTCAATTTTGGTGATAGGATGTCAATTTTGAATCTCTCCACTCTTCTCATGTGGGCACTTCATGCTATATTTTTTCCTCTACAGACTGCTTTAAATGTGTCCCAGAGATTCTGGTATGTTGTGTCTTCGTTCTCATTGGTTTCGAAGAACTTCTTTATTTTTTGCCTTCATTTCATTGTTTTTCCAATCAGCATTCAAGAGCCAGTTGTTCAGTTTTTCTGAAGTTGTGCAGTTCTGAGTTAGTTTCTGAATTCTGAGTCCTAGCTTTATTGCACTATGTTCTGAGAGACTTTTTGTTATGATGTCAGTTGTTTTGCATTTGCTGAGGAGTGCATTACTTCCAATTATATTGTCAATTTTGGAGTAGGTGTGATGTGGTGTTAAGAAGGATGTATATTCCATAGATTAGGGGTGGAGAGTTCTGTAAACGTCTATCAGGTTTGCTCGTTCCAGGTCTGAGTTCAAGCCCTGGATATCCTTGTTAATTTTCTGTTTGGTTGATCTGTCTCATATTGACAATGGAGTGTTCAAGTCTCCCACTATTATTGTGTGGGAGTCTAAGTCTCTTTGTAAGTCATTAAGAACTTGCCTTTTATATCTGGGTGCTCCTGCTTTGGGTCCATATATAGTTAGAATCGTTAGCTCTTCTTGTTGTATCGATTTTTTTACCATTATGTAATGACCTTCTTTGTCTTTTTTGATCTTTGTTGCTTTAAAGTCTGCTTTATCAGAGATGAGAATTGCAACTCTTGCTTTTTTTTTTTTTTTTTTGCTCTCCATTTCCTTGGTAAATTGTTCCTCCATCACTTTATTTTGAGCCTTTGTGTATGTATCCTTGCCTGTGAGATGGGTTTCTTGGATACAGCACACCGATGGGTTTTGTTTTTTTTTATTCAATTTTCCAGTCTGTGTCTTTTGATTGGTGCATTTAGCCTATTTACATTTAGGGTTAGTATTGTTATGTGTAAATTTGATACCGCCATTTTGATGCTAGCTGGCTGTTCTGCCCGTTAGTTTATGCAGAGTCTTCATTTTGTTAATGCTCTTTAGCATTTGGTATGTTTTTACAATGGCTGGTACTGGTTGTTCCTTTGTATGTGTAGTGCCTCTTACAGAAGCTCTTGTAAAGGAGGCCTGGTGCTGACAAAATCTCTGAGTACTTGCTTGTTTGCAAAGGATTTTATTCTTCTTTCACTTATGAAGCTCAGCTTGGCTGGATATGAAATTCTGGGTTGAAAGTTCTTTTCTTTAAGCATGTTGAATATTGGGCCCCACTCTCTTCTGGCTTGTAGAGTTTCTGCTGAGAGATCTTCTGTGAGTCTGATTGGCTTCTCTTTGTGGGTGACTTGACCTTTCTCTCTGGCTGTCCTTAGTATTCTCTCCTTCATTTCAAACCTGGTGAAACTGATGATTATGTGCATTGGTGTTACTCTTTTGTAGAATATCTTTGTGGTGTTCTCTGTATTTTCTGGACTTCAGTATTGGCCTGCCTTGCTAGGTTGGGAAAATTTTCCTGGATAATATCCTGAAGAGGATTTTTCAGCTTGGATTCATTCTCTTCATCGCATTCTTGTACACCTATCAAACGTAGGTTAGGTCTCTTCACATAGTCCCCCATTTTTTGAAGATTTTGTTCATTCGTTTTTATACTTTTTTCTCTAATCTTGGTTTCTTGTTTTATTTCATTGAGTTGATCTTCGACTTCTGATCTTCTTTCTTCTGCTTGGTCAATTATGCTGTTGAAACATGTGCATGCTTTGCAAAGTTGTCATGTTGTGTTTTTCAGCTCCTTCAATTCATTCATATTCCTCTCTAAGTTGTCCATTCTTGTTATCATTTCCTCGAATCTTTTTTCAAATCTTTTTTCAAGGTTTTTAGTTTCTTTGAATTGATTTAGAACATGTTCTTTTAGCTCACTGAAATTTCTCATTATCCACTTTCTGAAGTCTGATTCTGTAATTTCGTCACACTCATTCTTCGTCCAGCTTTGTTCCCTTGCTGGTGAGGAGTTTTGGCCCTTTGTAGGAGGTGAGGTGTTTTGGTTTCAGGTGTTTTCTTTCTTTTTGCGCTGGTTTCTTCCCATCTTTTTGGATTTATCCACCTGTCGTCTTAGTAGTTGCTGACTTTTCTATTGGGTCTCTGAATGTATGCCCAGATTGTTGATGATTAAGTATTTCTTTTACTTAGTTTTTCTTCTAGCAGTCTAGCCCCTCTGCTGTATGACTGCTGAGGTACACTCCAGGCCCTGCTTGTCTGGGGTACACCTGTAACAGCTGCAGAACAGTGTGGGATTTTACCAGTTTCTTCTTCTGCTATCTTTGTCCCAGAATGATGCCCGCCAAATGTCAGTCTGATTAGTCCTTATTTGAGGTGACTCTTTGGATTTACACGGTTTAGAGAGCTGCTTGAGGAAACGGTCTGTACTTTATACGAGCTCAAGTGCTGAGCTGTAAGCTCCATTGTTTATTCAGTGTTGTTGGGTGGGTGTGTTTTGTTCTGCTGCAGCAGAACTTATAAAACCCCTCTTTTTTTCTCAGATGCTTTGTGTTAGGGATTTAACGCTTTCTTTATGAGTATTCGTTGCACTATCCTGCCCAGCTAGAAGGCAGTCTGGTCACTGTTTGCCTGCCAAGGCTTTGCCCTCCTACCACTAAGTCCACCCTGCTGCCATGGGGCTCTGCCCTGCTTCCACGGGGCTTTGCCCTACTGTGGTGGGCTCCATCCTTTTGGCTGTGTCTGTCTGTTATGGCAGGTTGCCTCAGCAATGGCAGGCTGCTTCTGCAATGGGTGTGTTCCTTACTAGGGATGGAATGCATCCCTAGTGGTGGACGCCCCTCCCCCACAGAGCTGCACCGTCCTGGATTCAGCTGAGGCTGCAGTAAAACTCTCAACCGCCAGTGTTTTGAATCGCCATTATGTTTGTCCCTGTGGGGATGGGACCCGCCGAGCCTGATCACCTGGCTGCCTTCCTCAGAGTGTTTTCTCTCTCTCTCTCTCTCTCTTTTTTTTTAAAGCTGAAAGGTTGACTCTCTCACAGGTGTTTCAGTCGCCTGGTGAAAGGGCGCAGGGATCTGTGTAATTTTCCATGCCACTACCCACTGCACTGGCTCAAATCACACTTCCCACGAATCTCCTGGTCTGCCTCACGGTCTAAGTTCAGTTTAGTCAGGTGGATACATTAATCTGCCCTCCCAAATCTCAGATTGCCAGTTTAACAAGGCACCCAGGACAGTCAGTTTTGTGCCACTGCACCAAGGCACCGGCCAAAAGAGCCATGCAAGCAGAAAGTGCTGCACTGGTGTCCCGTGTCTCTCCTACACCTGGAAATTTCCTCGTTCTGTGGCAACAAAGGTCCGTCTGAATATGCGGCTAGGACTCTCCCTCTATACCTTCACTGACAGCTGCAATCCCGAGTTGTTCCTACTGTGCCATCTTGAAATATCCTGCACATTGATTTTATATCCTGAGACTTTGCTGAAGTTTCTTATCAGGTTCAGGATTTTTGGGGCTGAGGCGATGAGGTTTTTTAGGTATACTATCATGTTGTCTGGATATAGAGACAATTTGGGTTACGCCTTTCCTACTTGAATAGCCTTTATTTGTTTTTCTTCCCTGATTGCTCTGGCTACCACTTCCAGTACTATATTGAATAGGAGTGGTGAAAGAGGGCATCCTTGTCTAATGACGGATTTCAAAGGGAATGCTTCCAGTTTTTGCCCATTAAGTATGATATTGACTGTTGGTTTGTCATAAATAGCTTTTATTACTTTGAGATATGTTCCATCAATACCAAGTTTATTGAGGGTTTTTAGCATAAAGGGCTGTTGAATTTTGTCAAAGGCCTTCTCTGTAACAATTGAGATAAGCATGTGGTTTATGTTTTTGGCTCTGTTTATTTGGTGAATTACGTTTATAGACTTGCGTATGTTGAAACAGCCTTGCATCCCCGGGATGAATTCTACTTGATTATGATGGAAAAGGTTTTTGATGTGCTGTTGCAATCGACGTGTCAGTATTTTATTGAAGATTTTTGCATCTATGTTCATCATGGATATTGGACTGAAGATTTTTTTTATTTTTATTGCATTTTAGGTTTTGGGGTACATGTGCAAAACGTGCAAGATAGTTTCATAGATACACACATGGCAGTGTGTTTTGCTGCCTTCCTCCCCTTAACCCACACTTGGCATTTCTCCCCAGGCTATTCCTCCCCAGCTCCCCCCACGCTGTCTCTCCCCTATTCCCCCCAATAGACCCCAGTGTGTAGTACCCCCCTCCCTGTGTTCATGTGTTCTCATTATTCTCACCTGCCTACCAATGAGAATATGTGGTATTTTCTTTACTGTTCTTGTGTCAGTTTGCTGAGAATAATGTTCTCCAGATTCATCCATGTCCATACAAAGGACATAAACTCGTCATTTTTGATTGCTACATAATATTACATGCTATATATGTGCCACATTTTTCCAGTTTAGTCTATCATCTATGGGCATTTGGGTTGGTTCCAGGTCTTCGCTATTGTAAACAGTGCTGCAATGAAGATTCGTGTGCATGTGTCCTTATAGTAGAATGATATATATTCCTTTGGATATATACCCAGTGATGGGATTGCTGGGTCAAATGGAATTTCTATATCTAGGTCCCTGAGGAATCGCCACACTGTCTTCCACAATGGGTGGACTGACTTACACTCCCACCAACAGTGTAAGAGTGTTCCTATTTCTCCACATCCCCTCCAACATCTGCTGTCTCCAGATTTTTTAATAGTCGCCATTCTAACGGGCGTGAGATGGTATCTCAATGTGGTTTTGATTTGCATCTCTCTAATGCTTAGGGATGATGTGCATTTTTTCATGTGCTTGTTGGCCTCACGTATGTCTTCTTTTTTAAAGTGTCTGTTCATGTCCTTTGCCCGTTTTTGAATGGGCTTGTTTGTTTTCTTCCTGTAAATCTGTTTGAGTTTTTTGTATATTCTCGATATCAGCCCTTTGTCAGATGGGTAAAGTGCAAGATATTTTTTTCATTCTGTTGGTTGCCAATTCACTCTAATGACGGTTTCTTTTTGTTGTGCAGAAGCTGTGAAGTTTGATTAGGTCGCATTTGTCTATTTTGGCTTTTGTTGCCAATGCTTTTGGTGTTTTGGTCATGAAGTCCTTGCCTACTTCTATGTTCTGAATGGTTTTGCCTAGGTTTTCTTCTAGGGTTTTTATGTTGCCAGGTCTTTTTCTTTTTTTTTTTCTTTATAACTCAAAGCCTTTTTCTTTTCTTTTTTAATTTTTATTGCATTATAGGTTTTGGGGTACATATGCAGAACGTGCAAGGTCATTGCATAGGTACACACATGGCAGTGTGTTTTGCTGCCTTCCTCCCCTTCACCCACACTTGGCTTATGTTTAAGTCTTTAATCCATCTGGAGTTCACTTTATTGTGAGGTGACAGGAAGGGGTCCAGTTTCTGCTTCCTGCATATGGCTAACCAGTTTTCCCATCACCATTTATTAAACAGGGAATCCTTTTCCAATTGCTTGTTTTTGTCTAGTTTATCAAAGATTATATGGTTGTAGATACGTTGTGTTGCCTCTCATGCCTCTGTTCTGTTCCATTGGTCTATATTTCTGTTTTGGTACCAGCACCATGCTGTTTTGATTACTTTAGCCTTGTATTATAGTTTGAAGTTTGGTAGTGTGATGCCTCCCGCTGTGTTCTTTTTGCTTAGAATTGACTTGGCTATGCAGGCTGTCTTTTGGTATCATATGAAGTTCATGGTGGTTTTTTTCTGTTCTGTGAGGAAATTCAACAGTAGTTTGATGGGGATAGTGTTGATTTTGTAAATTACTGTGGACAATATAGCCATTTTCATGATATTGATTCTTCCTAACATGAACATGGAATGTTTCTCCATTTGTTTGTGCCCCTCTTATTTCGTTCAGCAGTAGTTTTTTGTTTTCCTTGAAGAGGTCCCTTACGTTTCTTTTCGGTGGTATTCCTCGATATTTTATTCACTTTGTAGGAAGTGTGGATGGCATTTCGTTCTTGATTTGGTTCTCTTTAAGTCTGTTATTTGTGTATAGAAATGCCTGTGATTTTTTCACATTGATTTTATACCCTGAGACACTTCTGAAGTTGCTTATCAGTTTCAGGATTTATGGGTTTAGGTGATGGGGTCTTCTAGGTATACTATCTTGTCATCTGCAAATAGAGACAATTTGGCTTCCATTTTTCCTATTTGAATACCCTTTATTTCTTTTTCTTGCCTGATTGCTCTGGCTAGAACTTCCAGTATTATGTTGAATAGGAGTGGTGAGAGAGGGCATCCTTATCTCGTGCTGAATTTCAAAGAGAATATTTCCACTTTCTGCCCATTAAATATGATATTGGCTATTGGTTTGTCGTAAATAGCTTTTATCATTTTGAGATATGTTCCATCAATACCGAAATTATTGAGCGTTTTTAGCATAAAGGGCTGTTGAATTTTGTCAAATGCTTTCTCTGCATCAATTCAGATAATCATGTGGTTTTTGTTTTTGCTTCTGTTTATGTGGTGAATGACGTTAATAGACTTGTGTATGTTGAACCAGGCTTGCATCCCTGGGATGAATCCTACTTGATTATGATGGATAAATTTTTTATTGTGCTGTTGCCATTGGTTTGCCAGTATTTTATTGAAGATTTTTGCATCTATGTTCATCATGGATATTGGCCTGAAGTTTTCTTTTCTTGTTGAGTCTCTGCCAGGTTTTGGAATCAGGATGATGTTGGTCTCATTAAATTATTTGGGAAGAGTTTCCTCTTTTTGGATTATTTGGAATAGTTTCAGAAGGAATGGTACCATCTCCTCTTTGTGTGCCTGGTAGAATTTGGCTGTGAACCCATCTGAACCAGGGCTTTTTTGTGTGGTAGGCTCTTAATTGCTTCCTCAACTTCAGACCTTATTATATTTCTATTCATAGTTTCTGCTTCCTCGTGGTTTAGGCTTGGGAGGACCCAGGTGTCCAAGAATTTATCCATTTCTTCCTGGTTTACTAGTTTCTGTGCATAGAGTTTCTTGTAGTATTCTCTGATGATGATTTTAATTTCTGTGGAATCTGTGGCGATTTCCCCATTATCGTTTTTTATTGCATCTATTTGGTTATTCTCTCTTTTCTTTTTTATCAGTCTGGCTAGTGGTCTATTTTGTTGATCTTTTTGAAAAATCAGTTCTTGGATGTATTGATTTTTTGAAGGGTTTTTCATGTCTTTATCTTTTTCAGTTCTACTCTGATCTTAGTTATTTCTGGTCTTCTGCTAGGTTTTAAGTTTTTTTTAATCTTGCTCCTCCAGCTCTTTCAATTTTGATGATAGGGTGTCAATTTTGAATCTCTCCACTCTTCTCATGTGGGCACTTCATGCTATATTTTTTCCTCTACAGACTGCTTTAAATGTGTCCCAGAGATTCTGGTATGTTGTGTCTTCATTCTCATTGGTTTTGAAGAACTTCTTTATGTTTCGCCTTTATTTCATTGTTTATCCAATCAGCATTCAAGAGCCAGTTGTTCAGTTTTCCTGAAGCTGTGAGGTTCTGAGTTAGTTTATGTATTCTGAGTACTAACTTGATTGCACTATGGTCTGATAGACGGTTTGTTATAATGTCGGTTATTTTGCATTTGCGGAGGAGTGCTTTACTTCCAATTATGTGGTCAATTTTGGAGTAGGTGTGATGTGGTGCTGAGAAGAATGTATATTCTGTGGATTTCGGGTGGAGAGTTCCGTAAATATCTATCAGGTTTGCTCGTTGCAGGTTTGATTTCAAGCCCTGAATATCCTGGTTAATTTTACATCTGGTTGATCTGTCTAATATTGACAGTGGAGTGTTAAAATCTCCAACTATTATTGTGTGGGAGTCTAAGTCTTTTTGTAAGTCGTTAAGAACTTGCCTTATATATCTGGGTGCTCCTGTATTGGGTCCACATATATTTAGAATCGTTAGCTCTTCTTGTTGTATCAATTTTTTTACCATTATGTAATGACTTTCTTTGTCCCTTTTGATCTTTGTTGCTTTAAAGTCTATTTTATCAGAGATGAGAATTGCAACTCCTGCTTTTTTTTGCTCTCCATTTGCTTGGTAAAACTTTCTCCATCCCTTTGTTTTGAGCCTTTGTGTATTCTTGCATGTTAGATGGGTTTCCTTGATACAGCACACCGATGGGTTTTGTTTTTTTATTCAATTTTCCGGTCTGTGTCTTTTGATTGGTGCATTTAGCCCATTTATATTTAGGGTTAATATTGTTATGTGTAAATTTGATGATGCCATTTTGATGCTAGCTGGCTGTTTTTCCCATCAGTTTATGCAGATTATTTATTTTGTTGATGCTCTTTAGCATTTGGTATGTTTTTACAATGGCTGGTACTGGTTGTTGCTTTGTATGTGTAGTGCCTCTTTCAGAAGCTCTTGTAAAGCAGGCCTGGTGGTGACAAAATCTATGAATACTTGCTTGTTTGCAAAGGATATTATTCTTCTTTCACTTATGAAGCTCTGTTTGGCTGCATATGAAATTCTGGGTTGAAAGTTCTTTTCTTTAAGGATGTTGAATATTGGCCCCCACTCTCTTCTGGCTTGTAGAGTTTCTGCTGAGAGATCTTCTGTGAGACTGATGGGCTTCCCTTTGTGGGTGACCCAACCTTTCTCTCTGGCTGTCCTTAGTATTCTCTCCTTCATTTCAACCCTGGTGAATCTGACGACTATGTGCATTGGGGTTGCTCTTGTTGTAGAATATCTTTGTGGTGTTCTCTGTATTTCATGGACTTATATTGGCCTGCCTTGCTAGGTTGGGGAAATTTTTCTGGATAATATCTAGAAGAAATTTTTTCAACTTGGATTCATTCTTTTAGTCACATTCTGGTACACCTATCAAACGTAGGTTAGGTCTCCTCATGTAGTCCCACATTTCTTGAAAATTTGTTTATTCCTTTTTGCACTTTTATTCTCTAACCTTGGTTACTTTTTTATTTCATTGAGTTCATCTTCGACTTTTGATATTCTTTCTTCTGCTTGGTCAATTCGGCTGTTGAAACTTGTGCATGCTTTGCAAAGTTGTCATGATGTGTTTTTCAGCTTCTTCAATTCATTCATATTCCTCTCTAAGTTGTCCATTCTTGTTATCATTTCCTCGAATCTTTTTTCAAATCTTTTTTCAAGGTACTTAGTTTCTTTGCATTTATTTAGAACATGTTCTTGGGAGATCTTCCAGGATGGTGTCATAGAGGTGACTCAGGATTGCAGCTCTCAGTGAAGGTGCAGAGGGCATCATTCTGGAACAAAGATAGTGGAAGAAGAAACTGGTAGCATCCCTCACTGTTCTGCTGCTGCTACATGCATACCCCAGACAAGCATTGCCTGGAGTGGACTTCAGCACTCGTACAGCAAAGGGGCTTGACCATTAGAGGGAAAACAAAGTAAAAGAAATAATTCATCATCAACAATCTGGGTGTCAACTCAGAAACCCAATTGAAAAATCAGCAACTACTAAGACAACAGGTGGATAAATCCATAAAGATGGGAAGAAACCAGCACACAAAAAAGGAAAACACCCAAAACCAAAACACCTCACCTTCTACAAAGGAAGAAAACTCCTCACCAGCAAGGGAACAAAGCTGCATGGATAGTGAGTGTGATGAAATGAGGTATCAGACTTCAGAAAGTGGATAAGGAGTAACTAGTGAGCTAAAAGAACATGTTCTAAATAAGTGCAAAGAAACTAAGAACCTTGAAAAAAGACTTGAAAAAATATTCAAGGAAATGATACTAAGAATGCAAAACTTAGAAAGGAATACAAATGAATTGAAGGAGCTGAAAAACACAACACAAGAACTTTGCAAAGCATGCACAAGTTTCAACAGCTGAATTGACCAAGCAGAAGAAAGAATATCAGAATTCAAAGAACAACTCAATGAAATAAAACGAGAAACCAAAATTAGAGAAAAAAGCACAAAAAGGAATGAACATAATCTCCAAGAAATGTGGGATTATGTGAAGAGACCCAACCTACGTTTGATAGGTGTACCAGAATGTAATCCAGAGAATGAATCCAAGCTGGAGAATACTCTTCAGAATATCATCCAGGAATATTTCCCCAACCTAGAAAGACAGGTCAATACTCAAATCCAGGAAATACAGAGAACACCACAAAGATACTCTGCAAGAAGAGCAACCCCAAGGCACATAATCGTCAGATTCACCAGGGTTGAAATGAAGGAGAAAATACTAAGGGCAGCCAGAGAGAAAGGTCGGGTCACCGACAAAGGGAAGCCCATCAGACTCACAGCAGATCTCTCAGCAGAGACTCTACAAGCCAGAAGAGAGTGGGGAACCAATATTCAATATCCTTAAAAAAAAGAACTTTCAACCCAGAATTTTATATCCATCCATACTGAGCTTCATAAGTGAAGGAAAAATAAAATCCTTCATGAACAAGCAAATACTCAGAGATTTTGTTGCCACTAGGCCTGCTTTACAAGAGCTCCTGAAAGAGGCACTACACATAGAAAGAAACAACCAGTACCAGCCATCCTAAAAGCACACCCAATGCTACAGAGCATCAACAAAATTACACTACAAAACTACAGTAATCAGAACAGCAGGGTACTGGTACCAAAACAGAGATATAGACCAATGGAACAGAACAGAGGCATCGGAGGCAAATCAACATATCTGCAACCATATACTTTTTAATAAGCCTGACAAAAACAAGCAATGGGGAAAGGATTTCCTGTTTAATAAATGGTGTTGGAAAAACTGGCTAGCCATGTGCAGAAAGCAGAAACTGGACCCCTTCCTGACACCTTACACTAAAATTGACTCCAGATGGATAAAAGACTTAAACACAAGACGTGACACCATATAAACCTTAGAAGAAAATCTAGGCAAAAACATTCAGGACATAGGAGTAGGTAAGGGCTTCATGACCAAAACACCAGAAGCATTGGCAACAAAAGCCAAAATAGACAAGTGGGATCTCATCAAACTCCGCAGCTACTGCAAGGCAAAAGAAACAGTCACTAGAGTGAATCAGCAAACATCAGAATGGGAAACAGTCTTTGCAGTTTATGCATCTGACAAAGGGCTGATATCCAGAATTTACAAAGAACTCAAACAGATTTACAGGATAAAAACAAACAAGCCCATTCAAAATGGGCAAAGCGTATGAACAGACACTTTACAAAAGAAGACATACATGAGGCCAACAAACACATGAAAAAATGCTCATCATCACTGGTCATTAGAGAGATGCAAATCAAAACCACATAGAGATACCATCTCAAGCCAGTTAGAATGGCGATCATTAAAAAATCTGGAGACAGCAGATGCTGGAGAGGATGTGGAGAAATAGGAACACTCTTACACTGTTGGTGGGAGTGTAAATTAGTTCAACCATTGTGGAAGACAGTGTGGCGATTCCTCAAGGACCTAGAAATAGAAATTCCATTTGACCCAGCAATCCCATTACTGGGTATATATCCAAAGGAATATAAATCGTTCTACTGTAAGGACACATGCACACGAATGTTCATTGCAGCACTGTTTACAATAGCAAAGAACGAACCAACCGAAATGCCCATCGATAATAGACTGGACTGGGAAAATGTGGCACATATACACAATGGAATATTATGCAGCAATCAAAAATGACGAGTTTGTGTCCTTTGTAAGGACATGGATGAATCTGGGGAACATCATTCTCAGCAAACTGACACAAGAACAGAAAAAGAAATGCCGCATATTCTCACTTATAGGCGGGTGAGAAAAATGAGAACACATGGACACATGGATGTGGTCTGCTACACACTGGGGTCTATTGGGGGGAATGGGGGAGAAACAGTGTGGGGAGGGCTGGGGAGGGATAGCCTGGGGATAAATGCCAAGTGTGTGTGAAGGGGAGGAAGGCAGCAAAACACACTGCCATGTGTGTACCTATGCAACTATCTTGCACGTTCTGCACATGTACCTTAATATTTATAATGCAATAAAAATTTTAAAAATTAATAAAAAAAGAACATGTTCTTTTATCTCACTGAAATTTCTCATTATCCACTTTCTGAAGTCTGATTCTGTAATTTCGTCACACTCATTCTTCGTCCAGCTTTGTTCCCTTGCTGGTGAGGAGTTTTGGCCCTTTGTAGGAGGTGAGGTGTTTTGGTTTCGCGTGTTTTACTACTTTTTTTGCTAGTTTCTTCCCATCTTTATGGATTTATCCACCTGTCGTCTTATTAGTTGCTGATTTTTCAGTTGTGTCTCTGAATGGATGCCCAGATTGTTGATGATGAAGTATTTCTGTTACTTAGTTTTCCTTCTAACAGTCTAGCCCCTCTGCTGTACGACTGCTGAGGTACACTCTAGGCCCTGCTTGTCTGGGGTACATCTGTAACAGCTGTAGAACAGTGCGGGATGCTACCAGGTTCTTCTTCTGCCATCTTTGTCCCAGAATGATGCCCGCCAAATGTCAGTCTGATTAGTCCTTTTTTGAGGTGACTCTTTGGATTTACAGGGGTCAGGGGGCTGCTTGAGGAGACGGTCTGTATTTTATATGAGCTCAGGTGCTGAGCTGTAAGCTCCATTGTTCATTCTGGATTGTTGGGCAGGTGTATTTATTTCTGCAGCAGCAGAACTTATAAACCCCCCCCCTTTTTTTTCCTCAAATGCTCTGTGTTAGGGATTTAAGGCTTTCTTTATGAGTATCCATTGCACTATTCTGCCCAGCTAGGATGAAGTCTGGTCACTATTTGCCTGCTGAAGCTTTGCCCTCCTACCACGAGGTTCACCCTGCTGCCATGAGGCTCTGCCCTGCTTCCACGGGGCTTTGCCCTACTGTGGTGGGCTCCTCCCTGTTGAGTGTGTCTCTCTGTTATGGCGGGTTGCCTCAGCAATGGCAGGCTGCTTCTGCAATGGGCGTCTTCCTTACTGGGGTGGAATGCATCTCTAGTGGCGGACGCTGCTCCCCCCCAGAGCTGCACCATCCTGGATTCAGCTGAGCCTGCAGTAAAAACTCTCAACCACCAGTGTTTTGAATTGCCATCTTGTTTGTCCCTGTGGGGGTGGGACACACTGAGCCTGATTACCTGGCTCCCTGCCTAAGAGTTTTTTTTCTCTCTCTTTTTTTTTTTAAATTGAAAGGTTGACTCTCTCACAGGTGTTTCAGTCACCTGCTGAAAGGGTGCAAGAATCTGTGTGATTTCGCCTGCCACTATCCACTGCACTGGCTCAAATCATGCTTCCCAGGAATCTCCTGGACTGCCTCACTGTCCAAGTCCCATTTAATCAGGTGGATATGTTAATTTGACCTCCCAAATCTCAGATTGCCAGTTTAACAGGGCACCCAGGCCAGTGAGTTTTGTGCCGCTGCACCGTGGCACTGGCCATAAGGGCCACGCAAGCTGAAAAGGCTGCACTGGTGTCCTGTGTCTCTCCTACACCTGGGAATTTCCTCGTTCTGTGGGCAACAAAGGTCCATCTGAATATGTGGCTAGGACTCACCCTCTGCGCCTTCACTGAGAGCTGCAATCCCGAGTTGTTTCTACTGTGCCATCTTGGAAAATCCTGCGAATTGATTTTATATCCTGAGACTTTGTTGAAGTTGCTTATCAGGTTCAGGATTTTTGGGGCTGAGGCGATGAGGTTTTTTAGGTATACTATCATGTTGTCTGGATATAAAGACAATTTGGCTTCTACCTTTCCTATTTGAATACCCTTTATTTGTTTTTCTTACCTGATTGCTCTGGCTAGAACTTCCAGTACTATGTTGAATAGGAGTGGTGAGAGAGGGCATCCTTGTCTAGTGCTGGATTTCAAAGGGAATGCTTCCAGTTTTTGCCCATTAAGTATGATATTGGCTGTTGGTTTGTCATAAAGAGATTTTATTACTTTGAGATATGTTCCATCAACACCGAATTTATTGAGGGTTCTTAGCATAAAGGGCTGTTGAATTTTGTCAAAGGCCTTCTCTGTGTCAATTGAGATAAGCATATGGTTTTTGTTTTTGGCTCTGTTTAAGTGGTGAATTTTGTTTATAGACTTGCATATGTTGAACCAGCCTTACATTCCCAGGATGAATACTACTTGATCATGATGGATAAGGTTTTTGATGTGCTGTTGCAATCAGCTTGCCAGTATTTTATTGAAGATTTTGCATCTATGTTCATGATGGATATTGGCCTGAAGTTTTCTTTTCTTGTTGAGTCTCTGCCGGGTTTTGGTATCACGATGATGTTGGTCTCATAAAATGATTTGGGAAGGGTTCCCTCTTTTTTGATTATTTGGAATAGTTTCAGAAGGAATGGTACCAGCTCCTCTTAGTGTGTCTGGTAGAATTAGTTTGTGAACCCATCTGGACCAGGGCTATATTTGTGTGGTAGGCTCTTAATTTCTGCCTCGACTTCAAACTTTGTTATTGGTCTATTCATAGTTTTGGCTTCCTCCTGGTTTAGGCTTGGGAGGACACAGGTGTTCAGGAATTTATTTATTTTTTCCAGGTTTAAGAGTTTATGTGCATAGAGTTGTTTGTAATATTTTCTGATGATGGTTTGAATTTCTGTGGAATCTGTGGTGATTTCCCTTTTATCATATTTTATTGCATCTATTTGGTTGTTCTCTCTTTTCTCTTTTATCAGTCTGTCTAGTGGTCTGTCTATTTTGTTGAATTTTTTTTAAAAAAACAGCTCTTTGATGTATTGATTTTTTGAAGGGTTTTTCTTCTCTCTATCTCTTTCAGTTCTGCTCTGATCATAGTTATTTCTTGTCTTCTGCTAGGTTTTGAGCTTTTTTGATCTTGCTCCTCTAGCTCTTTCAATTTTGATGATAGGGTGTCAATTTTGGATCTCTCCACTCTTCTCATATGGAAACTTATTGCTATATATTTTCCTCTGGAGACTGCTTTAAATGTATCCCAGAGATTCTGGTATGCTGTGTTTTCATTCTTGTTGGTTTCAAAGAACTTCTTTATTTCTGTCTTCATTTCATTGTTTATCCAATCAGGATTCAAGAGCCAGTTGTTCAGTTTCCATAAAGCTGTGCGGTTCTGAGTTAGTTTCTGAATTCTGAGTTCTAACTTGATTGCACTATGGTCTGAGAGACTGTTTGTTATGATGTCAGTTGTTTTGCATTTGCAGAAGAGTGCTTTACTTCTAATTATCTGGTCAATTTTAGAGTAGGTGTGATGTGGTGCTGAGAAGAATGTATATTCTGTGGATTTGGGGTGGAGAGTTCTGTAAATGTCTATCAGGTTTGCTTGTTCCAGGTCTGAGTTCAAGCCCTGGATATCTTTGTTTTTTTTTTTTTTTTTTTTTTTTTTTGTTTACAACATTTATTGACAAAACATAGGTATAAATAATAGCACAAACAAGGCAGGACATGGAATAGAGTAATGTTTTAATATTTCTTTGAACTATATCAGTATAAAACTTAAGTAGATTCTAACAAGTTAAGATATATATTGTAAACCCTAAATTAATCACCAAGAAAATAACTAAAAAAATAAAAAAATTAAATAAATGAAAATGATACTAACATAAGCTCTTCACTTATGAAAGAAGTCAATAAAAGAGAAATAAAGGGAAAAAGATAGAAAATGTGTAGAAAACAAAAAGCAAGATGTCAGGTATAAATCCAACTATATCAATAACAACATTGTTATTAGTGATAGCATGTAACAGTGTTATCAATAACAACATTAAATATGAATGAATTAAACAATCTTTGTTTTCTTTTTAAAGTTATTTTCTTTTTTTGTAGAGACAGAGTCTTGCTATTTTTCCTAGGCTAGTCTTGAACTCCTGGCCTCAAGTGATCCTCCTGCCTCAGCCTCCCAAGGTGCTGGGATTACAGGCATGAGCCACTGTGCCTGACTGAATTAAGCAATTGAATCAAAAGGCAGAGATTGTCAGCTTGGACAAAGAAAGACAATTTTGTTTAAAAAGTATAGCTGAAAGAAAAAAAATTAAAAAATATGTATGATTCAAACAACACCCATAAAAGAGAAAGACTATATTAATATCAACAAAATAGACTTTAAAACAAATTGAGTTACTAGAAATAAAGATATTTTCTTTTTTTTTTTTTTTTTTTTATTTTTATTTTTATTTTTTTTTTTTATTGCATTATAGGTTTGGGGGTACATGTGCAGAACGAGCAAGATAGTTGCATAGGTACACACATGGCAGTGTGCTTTGCTGCTTTCCTCCCCTTCACCCACACTTGGTATTCATCCCCAGGCTATCCCCCCCAGCCCCCCCCTGCTGTCCCTCCCCCATTCCCCCCAACAGTCCCCAGTGTATAGTAGACCGCCTCTCTGTGTCCACGTGTTCTCATTTTTCTCACCCACCTATGAGTGAGTATATGCGGTATTTCTTTTTCTGTTCTTGTGTCAGTTTGCTGAGAATGATGTTCTCCAGATTCATCCATGTCCCTACAAAGGACACAAACTCATCATTTTTGATTGCTGCATAATATTCCATGGTGTATATGTGCAACATTTTCCCAGTCCAGTCTATCATCGTTGGGCATTTGGGTTGGTTCCAGGTCTTTGCTATTGTAAACAGTGCTGCAATGAACATTCGTGTGCATGTGTCCTTATAGTAGAACGATTTATAATCCTTTGGATAGATACCCAGTAATGGGATTGCTGGGTCAAATGGAATTTCTATTTCTAGGTCCCTGAGGAATCGCCACACTGTCTTCCACAATGGTTGAACTAATTTACACTCCCACCAACAGTGTAAGAGTGTTCCTATTTCTCCACATCCTCTCCAGCATCTGCTGTCTCCAGATTTTTTAATGATCGCCATTCTAACTGGTGTGAGATGGTATCTCAATGTGGTTTTGATTTGCATCTCTCTAATGACCAATGACGATGAGCACTTTTTCATATGTTTGCTAGCCTCATGTATGTCTGCTTTCGTAAAGTTTCTGTTCATATCCTTTGCCCATTTTTGAATGGGCTTGTTTGTTTTTTTCCTGTAAATCTGTTTGAGTTCTTTGTAAATTCTGGATATCAGCCCTTTGTCAGATGCGTAAACTGCAAAGATTTTTTCCCATTCTGATGGTTGCCGATTCACTCTAGTGACTGTTTGTTTTGCTGTGCAGAAGCTGTGGACTTTGATTAGGTCCCATTTGTCTATTTTGGCTTTTGTTGCCAATGCTTTGGGAGTTTTGTTCATGAAGTCCTTGCCTACTCCTATGTCCTGAATGGTTTTGCCTAGATTTTCCTCTAGGGTTTTTATGGTGTCGGGTCTTACGTTTAAGTCTTTAATCCATCTGGAGTTAATTTTAGTGTAAGGTGTCAGGAAGGGGTCCAATTTCTGCTTTCTGCACATGGCTAGCCAGTTTTCCCAACACCATTTATTAAATAGGGAATCCTTTCCCCATTGCCTGTTTTTGTCTGGTTTATCAAAGATAATATGGTTGTAGATGTGTTGTGTTGCCTCCGATGCCTCTGTTCTGTTCCATTGGTCTATATCTCTGTTTTGGTACCAGTACCATGCTGTTTTGATTACTGTAGCCTTGTAGTATAGTTTGAAGTCTGGTAGCGTGATGCCTCCCGCTGTGTTCTTTTTGCTTAGAATTGACTTGGCTATGCGGGCTCTTTTTTGGTTCCATATGAAATTCATGGTGGTTTTTTCCAGTTCTGTGAAGAAATTCAATGGTAGTTTGATGGGGATAGCATTGATTGTGTAAATTACTTTGGGCAGTATAGCCATTTTCACAATATTGATTCTTCCTAACCATGAACATGGAATGTTTCTCCATCTGTTTGTGTCCTCTCTTATTTCATTGAGCAGTTGTTTGTAGTTTTCCTTAAAGAGGTCCCTTACATTCCTAGTGAGTTGTATTCCTAGGTATTTTATTTTCTTTGTAGCAATTGTGAATGGCAGTTCGTTCTTGATTTGGTTCTCTTTAAGTCTGTTATTGGTGTATAGGAATGCTTGTGATTTTTGCACATTGATTTTATATCCTGAGACTTTGCTGAAGTTGCTTATCAGTTGCAGGAGCTTTTGGGCTGAGGTGATGGGGTCTTCTACGTATACTATCATGTCGTCTGCAAATAGAGACAATTTGGCTTCCACCTTTCCTATTTGAATACCCTTTATTTCTTTTTCTTGCCTGATTGCTCTGGCTAGAACTTCCAGTACTATGTTGAATAGAAGTGGTGAGAGAGGGCATCCTTGTCTAGTGCCAGATTTCAAAGGGAATGCTTCCAGTTTTTGCCCATTAAGTATGATATTGGCTGTTGGTTTGTCATAAATAGCTTTTATTACTTTGAGATATGTTCCATCAATACCAAGTGTATTGAGGGTTTTTAGCATAAAGGGCTGTTGAATTTTGTCAAATGCCTTCTCTGCATCAATTGAGATAATCATGTGGTTTTTGTTTTTGCTTCTGTTTATGTGGTGAATTACATTTATAGACTTGCGTATGTTGAACCAGCCTTGCATCCCCGGGATAAATCCTACTTGATCATGATGGATAAGTTTTTTAATGTGCTGTTGCAATCGGTTTGCCAGTATTTTATTGAAGATTTTTGCATCTATGTTCATCATGGATATTGGCCTGAAGTTTTCTTTTCTTGTTGAGTCTCTGCCAGGTTTTGGTATCAGGATGATGTTGGTCTCATAAAATGATTTGGGAAGGGTTCCCTCTTTTTGGATTATTTGGAATAGTTTCAGAAGGAATGGTACCAGATCCTCTTTGTGTGTCTGGTAGAATTCGGCTGTGAACCCATCTGGACCTGGGCTTTTTTTGTGTGGTAGGCTCTTAATTGCTGCCTCAACTTCAGACCTTGTTATTGGTCTATTCATAGTTTCGGCTTCCTCCTGGTTTAGGCTTGGGAGGACACAGGCATCCAGGAATTTATCCATTTCTTCCTGATTTACTGGTTTATGTGCATAGAGTTGTTTGTAGTATTCTCTGATGATGGTTTGAATTTCTGTGGAATCTGTGGTGATTTCCCCTTTATCGTTTTTTATTGCATCTATTTGGTTGTTCTCTCTCTTCTTTTTTATCAGTCTGGCTAGTGGTCTGTCTATTTTGTTGATCTTTTCGAAAAACCAGCTCTTAGATTTATTGATTTTTTGAAGGGTTTTTCTTGTCTCTATCTCCTTCAGTTCTGCTCTGATCTTAGTTATTTCTTGTCTTCGGCTAGGTTTTGAGCTTTTTTGATCTTGCTCCTCTAGCTCTTTCAATTTTGACGATAGGGTGTCAATTTTGGATCTCTCCACTCTTCTCATGTGGGCACTTATTGCTATATATTTTCCTCTACAGACTGCTTTAAATGTGTCCCAGAGATTCTGGTACGTTGTGTCTTCATTCTCATTGGTTTCAAAGAACTTCTTTATTTCTGCCTTCATTTCATTGTTTATCCAATCAACATTCAAGAGCCAGTTGTTCAGTTTCCATGAAGCTGTGCGGTTCTGAGTTATTTTCTGAATTCTGAGTTCCAACTTGATTGCACTATGGTCTGAGAGACTGTTTGTTATGATTTCAGTTGTTTTGCATTTGCTGAGGAGTGCTTTACTTCCAATTATGTGGTCAATTTTGGAGTAGGTGTGATGTGGTGCTGAGAAGAATGTATATTCTGTGGATTTGGGGTGGAGAGTTCTGTAAATGTCTATCAGGTTTGCTTGTTCCAGGTCTGAGTTCAAGTCCTGGATATCCTTGTTAATTTTCTGTCTGGTTGATTTGTCTGCTATTGACAGTGGAGTGTTAAAGTCTCCCACTATTATTGTGTGGGAGTCTAAGTCCCTTTGTAAGTCATTAAGAACTTGCCTTATATATCTGGGTGCTCCTACATTGGGTCCATATATATTTAGAATCGTTATCTCTTCTTGTTGTATCGATCCTTTTACCATTATGTAATGACCTTCTTTGTCCCTTTTGATCTTTGTTACTTTAAAGTCTATTTTATCAGAGATGAGAATTGCAACTCCTGCTTTTTTTTGCTCTCCATTTGCTTGGTAAATCTTCCTCCATCCCTTTATTTTGAGCCTTTGTGTATCTTTGCATGTGAGGTGGGTTTCCTGGATACAGCACACCGATGGGTTTTGGTTTTTTATCCAATTTGCCAGTCTGTGTCTTTTGATTGGTGCATTTAGCCCATTTACATTCAGGGTTAATATTGTTATGTGTGAATTTGATACTGCCATTTTGATGCTAGCTGGCTGTTTTGCCCGTTGGTTCATGTACATTCTTCATTTTGTTGATGGTCTTTAGCATTTGGTATGCTTTTAGGATGGCTGGAACTGGTTGTTTCTTTCTATGTGTAGTGCCTCTTTCAGGAGCTCTTGTAAAGCAGGCCTAGTGGTGACAAAATCTCTGAGTATTTGCTTGTTCGTGAAGGATTTTATTTTTCCTTCACTTATGAAGCTCAGTTTGGCTGGATATGAAATTCTGGGTTGAAAGCTCTTTTCTTTAAGGATGTTGAATATTGGCCCCCACTCTCTTCTGGCTTGTAGAGTCTCTGCCGAGAGATCTGCTGTGAGTCTGATGGGCTTCCCTTTGTGGGTGACCCGACCTTTCTCTCTGGCTGCCCTTAGTATTTTCTCCTTCGTTTCAACCCTGGTGAATCTGACGATTATGTGCCTTGGGGTTGCTCTTCTTGCAGAGTATCTTTGTGGTGTTCTCTGTATTTCCTGGAGTTGAGTATTGACGTGTCTTGCTAGGTTGGGGAAATTTTCCTGGATAATATCCTGAAGAGTGTTTTCCAGCTTGGATTCATTCTCTTCGTCACATTCTGGTACACCTATCAAACGTAGGTTGGGTCTCTTCACATAGTCCCACATTTCTTGGAGATTTTGTTCATTCCTTTTTGTGCTTTTTTCTTTAATCTTGGTTTCTCGTTTTATTTCATTGAGTTGATCTTCAACTTCTGATATTCTTTCTTCTGCTTGGTCAATTCGGCTGTTGAAACTTGTGCATGCTTCGCGAAGTTCTCGTGTTGAGTTTTTCAGCTCCTTCAATTCATTCATATTCCTCTCTAAGTTGTCCATTCTCGTTATCAATTCCTCGAATCTTTTTTCAAATCTTTTTTCAAGGTTCTTAGTTTCTTTGCACTGGTTTAGAACATGTTCCTTTAGCTCACTGAAGTTTCTCATTATCCACTTTCTGAAGTCTGTTCCGTCATTTTGTCACATTCATTCTCCGTCCAGCTTTGTTCCCTTGCTGGTGAGGAGTTTTGGTCCTTTTTTGGAGGTGAGGTGTTTTGGTTTCGGGTGCTTTCCTCCTTTTTGCGCTGGTTTCTTCCCATCTTTATGGATTTATCCGCCTGTTGTCTTAGTAGTGGCTGATTTTTCAATTGGGTCTCTGTGTGGACACTGAGATTGTTGATGATGAAGTATTTCTGTTACTTAGTTTTCCCTCTAATGATCTATCCTCTCTGCTGTATGAGTGCTGAGGTCCACTCCAGGCCCTGCTTGTCTGGGGTATACCTGCAGCAGCTGCAGAACAGTGAGGGATGATACCAGTTTCTTCTTCTGCTGCCCTTGTTCCAGAATGATGCCAGCCAAATGTCAATTTGATTAGTCCTTTTCTGGGGTGACTCCTTGGATATACAGGGGTGTGAGAGCTGCTTGAGGAGACAGTCTGTGCTTTATAGGAGCTCCAGTGCTGACCTGTGAGCTCCGTTGTTCATTCAGGGTTGTTGGGAGGTTATGTCTGCTGCAATAGAACTCATAAAACACCACTCTTTTTTTTTTTTTTCACCCTTAGATGCTCTGTCTCAGGGAGTTGGGGCTTTCTTTATGAGTATCTGTTGCACTGTCCTGCCCCACTAGGTGGCAGTCTATTCACTATTTGCTTGCCGGGGCTCTGACCTCCTAAGGCGGGTCCGCCCTGTTGCGGCCCGGCGGACTCTCTCTGTTATGGCAGGTTGCCTCAGCAACGGCAGGCTGCGTCAGTCCTGGGCGGTACTTAAGTGGGGGTGCACTTTGTCAGGAATGGTGGACGCCCCTCCCTGACCGGGCTGCACCGTCCTAAATGCCGGCAACAAAACTCTCAGCCCCAAGCGCCTCCAGTCGCCGCCCTGCTTGTCCCCGTGAGCGTGGGACCCGCCGAGCCCGATCACCCTGCTCCCTGCCTCAGAGTCCGTCCTCTCTCTCTCTCTCTTCCTCTCCCCAAGCTGAAAGGTCGACTCTCTCACTGGCGCCCCAGGAGCCTGCCGATAGGGCACTGGGATCCGTGCGATCTCCCGTGCCGCTGCCCACTACCCCGGCTCAGATCACGCTTCCCAGGAAACTCCTGGTCTGGCTCATTGTCCAAGTCCCGTTCAATCAGATGGACATGCCAATCTGCCCTTCCAAATCTCAGATTGCCGGTTTAACAGGGCACCCAGACCAGTGAGTTCCGCGCCGGGTCCCGCTGCGGCGCCGGCCGAAGAGGCGGCGGGAGCCGGTTGCGTTAGCCGGCTGCTAGCGTCCCGTGTCTCTCCCACACCTGGGACTTTCAACGCTCTGTGGGCATAAAAGGAACATCCGAGAATGCGGCTAGGACTCACCCTCTGCGCCTTCACCGAGAGCTGCAATCCTGAGTCACCTCTACGACGCCATCTTGCCTCCCTCCCCGCCCTGGATATCTTTGTTAATTTTCTGTCTGGTTGGTCTGTCTAATATTGACAGTGGAGTGTTAAAGTCTCCCACTATTATTGTGTGGGAGTCTAAGTCTTTTTGTAAGTCGTTAAGAACCTGCCTTGTATATTTCGGTGCTCCTGTATTGGGTCCATATATATTTAGAATTGTTAGCTCTTCTTGTTGTATCGATTTTTTACCATTATGTAATGAACTTCTTTGCCTCTTGTGATCTTTGTTGCTTTAAAGTCTATTTTATCAGATACAAGAATTGCACCTCCTGTATTTTTTTCCTCCTTTTGCTTGGTAAATCTTTCTCCATCCCTTTATTTTGAGCCTTTTTGTATCTTTGCATGAGACATGGTTTTCCTGCATACAGCACACTGATGGGTTTTGGCATTTTATCCAATTTGCCAGTCTGTGTCTTTTGATTGGTGCATTTAGCCCATATACATTTAGGATTAATACTGTTATGTGTGAATTTGATACTGCCATTTTGATGCCAGATGACTGTTTTGCCAGTTAGTTGATGCAGATTCTTCATTTTCTTGATGCTCTTTAGCATTTGGTATGTTTTTGGAATGGCTCGTACAGGTTGTTCCTTTCTATGTGTAGTGCCTCTTTCAGGAGCTCTTGTAAAGGAGGCCTGGTGGTGACAAAATCTCTATACTTGCTTGTTTGCAAATAATTTTATTTTTTCTTCACTTATGAATCTCAGTTTGGCTGGATATGAAATTTTGGGTTGAAAGTTCTTTTCTTTAAGGATGTTGAATATTGGCCCCCACTCTTTTTTGGCTTGTAGGGTTTCTGCTGAGAGATCTTCTGTGAGTCTGATGGGCTTCCCTTTGTGGGTGACCCGACCTTTCTCTCTGGCTGCCCTTAGCATTTTCTCCCTCATTTCAACCCTGGTAAATTTTATGTATATGTGCCTTGGGGTTGCTCTTCATGCGGAATATCTTTGTGGTGTTCTCTGTATTTCCTGGGCTTGAATATTGGGCTGGCTTGTTAGGTTGGGGAAATTTTTCTGGATAATATCTAGAAGAAGATTTTCCAGCTTGGATTCATTCTATTCGTCACATTCTGTACACCTATCAAACGTAGGTTAGGTCCCTTCACATAGTCCCACATTTCTTGGAGACTTTCTTCATTCCTTATTGGGCCTTTTTTCTCCAATCTTGGTTTCTCATTTTATTTCATTGAGTTGATCTTTGACTTCTAATATTCTTTCTTCTGCTTGGTCAATTCGGCTATTGAAACTTTTGAATGCTTCATGAAGTTCTCATGTTGTGTTTTACAGCTCCTTCAATTCATTCATATTTCTCTCTAAGTTGTCCGTTCTTGTTATCATTTCCTCCCATCTTTTTTCAAATCTATTTTCAAGGTTCTTAGTTTCTTTGCATTGATTTAGGACATATTATTTTAGCTCATGGATGTTTCTCCTTACCCACTTTCTGAAGTCTGATTCCATCATTTAATCACATTTATTCTCTGTCCAGTTTTGTTTCCTTGATGGTAAGGAGTTTTGGTCTTTTTTAGGAGGTGAGGTGTTTTGGTTTTGGGTGTTTTCCTCCTTTTTGCTCTGGTTTCTTTCCATCTTTGTAGATTTATCCACCTGTTATATGAGTTGTTGATAACTTTTTGATTCAGTCTCTGAGTGGATGCCCAGATTGTTAATGATGACGTATTTCTGTTACTTAGTTTTTCTTCTAACAGTCTAGCCCGTCTGCTGTATGACTGCTGAGGTACACTCCAGGCCCTGCTTGTCTGGGGTACACCTGTAGCAGCTGCAGAACAGTGAGGGATGCTACCAGTTTCTTCTTCTGCTATCTTTGTCCCAGAATAATGCCCGCCAAATATCAGTCTTATCAGTCCTTTTTGAGGTGACTCTTTTGATATACAGGGGTCAGAGAGCTGCCTGAGGAGATGATATGTACTTTATAGGAGCTCAAGTACTGAGCTGTGAGGTCTGTTGTTCATTCAGGGCTGTTAGGCAGGTATGTTTAAGTCAGCTGCAGCAGAACTCATAAAGCCCCTTTTTTTCCTCAGTTGCTCTGTCTCAGGGAGTTAGGGCTTTATTTATCAGTATTTGTTGCACTGTCCTGCACAGCTAGGAGGCAGTCTAGTCACTATTTGACTGGTGAGGCTCTGCCCTTCTGCTGTGTGGTCTGCCCTGTTGCCATGGGCTCTGTCCTATGGTGGAGTCTCTCTGTTATGGCGGGTTGCCTCAGCAACGGCAGGCTGAATCAGCAATGGGAGTGTACCTCAGTAGGGGTGGAATGCCCCTGTAATGGCAGATGCCCCTCCCCCACTGAGCTGCACTGTTCTGGGTTCAGCTGTGCCTGCAGTGAAACTCTCAACCCCTAGTGTTTCAAACCGTTGTTTTGTTTGTCCCTGTGGGGGTGGGACCCACCGAGCCTGGTCACCTGGCTCCCTGCTTCAGAGCCCCATTTTTTTTAAGTTGAACGGTTGACTCTCTCCCAGATGTTTCAGTTGCCTGCTGGTAGGACACCAGGATCTGTGTGATTTTCCGTGCAGTGACACACTGCGCTGGCTCAAAGGTTGCTTCCTGGGAATCTCCTTTTCTGGCTCACTGTCCAAGTTCCATTTAATTACATGAATATGCTAATCTGCCCTCCCAAATTTCAGACTGCTGGTTTAACAGGGCACCCAGACCAGTGCATTTTGTGTGGAGTGCCGCTGCATTGCAGTGCCAGCTGAAATGACTGTGCCAGCCGATACAGCTGTGCTGGTATCCCATGTCTCTCCTACACCTGGGAATTTCCCCGTTCTGTGGGCCAGAATGATTCATCTGGAAATGCGGCTTGGACTCACCCTCCGAGGCTTCACTGAGAGCTGCAATCCTGAGTTGCTCCTACCACACCATCTTTTTTTTTCCCCCAGAATTTTTTATTTTAAAGGTTAAAACTAGGCAATATTTTTATTAAATAAATAATTTATTCATTTGAATGGGAAAAATAAAGTGAAATAATCGAATATTTAGTCTTATTTAGTGAACTAAGATGAATGAAAGCATTAGACACTTGAAAACAGAGAACCTCAAGTCCCACATATGTAGAATCTATGATCTTTTACATTAACCTTTAATTACAGTCTAAAAGAAAAAAATACAAAACTAACAGTGAAAATTTTCCCCTTGCAATCTTAATTATTCAAATTAAGAACACAAAATATCCCCACATATTAAAAGCATTCACATATAAAATATTTGTGCTAATTGTAAAATGTTCTCCTTTATTCATTCAATTAAGTTAAATGAGTTAATGCACAATAAAGCATATTGTAAGACAAAATATATTATAAAATATAATACTTAAAAAACAAAAATAAGACCTAGAAAACCTCTGCCTAGCAACCTCTTGTTAAACAATCTATCCACTTGCATGCCTGAGATTAGAAGGTGCTAATGGTAAAGCTGTCCCTATTACCTCCTACATTTGAGGGCAAGAGAAAATGAAAATTGTCCTCTTGGTTCCCCTTATGTTTCTGTTAGCATCATAACAACTTTAATCCTAAGATTTGATCTGTCCATCTAAGTTATTTATACATTTTTCCCTCTGCCTGTGGCTGTTTTCAAGTGAATTAACATGATTCAATACCTGTTAAATGGGGATAAGATTCTTTTTGGCTACACAAGTCACCTACTGTATCTTTGCTTCACTGTTATCTGGAGGCTGATGTAATAGGTTGTTCTTTCTCTCAATTCATCCGTTTTTCTAAGTGGTACCCAAACAATTAAGAGAGGCTGCACAGAATGGAAAAGATAGCATGGATAAAAGTTTTGGCATGTGACCCTTTGGCACTAGGGACACACTCCTGAGTATTCAATGCAGCTCTTGATGTAACTTCTTCAAACTTCAAATTCCCTATCTGAAAAATAAAGAGCTTGAAAAGATCTACTGAATGGATTTTTTTTCAAGCTTAAAAATGAGATGATGAATGTAAAAACACTTAGGACCGTGTCTGGCACATTGTGAACACACAATAATTTTTAACTAAACATTAAAAAATAGAAAAGAGCAGGTCTTTGTTGACAAGGAGCTCACAATCTACTAGAAAGAAATTTGTGAAAGCGGTGTTTACAAGGCAACAAAATAAAAGTAATAGTTTAAATAATACAAAGTTCTAGGGGAGTAGGGAGGAAAAGTCAAGTATTTTCGATTAAAAATGAGTAAATGGACTTAAACATAAAACCTGGCACCATAAAAACCCTAGAAGAAAATCTAGGCAAAACCATTCAGGACATAGGAGTAGGCAAGGACTTCATGACCAAAACACCAAAAGCATTGAAAACAAAAGCCAAAATAGACAAAAGGGACCTAATCAAACTCCACAACTTCTGCACGGCAAAAGAAACAGTCACTAGAGTGAATCGGCAACCATCAGAATGGGAAAAATTTTTGCAGTTGACCCATCTGACAAAGGGCTGATATCCAGAATTTACAAAGAACTCAAACAGATTTACAGGAAAAAAACAAACAAGCCCATTCAAAAATGGGCAAAGGAGATGAACAGACACTTTACAAAAGAATACATACATGAGGCCAACAAACACATGAAAAAATGCTCATCATCACTGGTCATTAGAGTGATGCAAATCAAAACCACATTGAGATACCATCTTACACCAGTTAGAATGGCGATCATTAAAAAATCTGGAGACAGCAGATGCTGGAGAGGATGTGGAGAAATAGGAACACTCTTACACTGTTGGTGGGAGTGTAAATTAGTTCAACCATTGTGGAAGACAGTGTGGCGATTCCTCAAGGACCTAGAAAAAGAAATTCCATTTGACCCAGCAATCCCATTACTGGGTATATATCCAAAGGAATATAAATCGTTCTACTATAAGGACACATGCACATGAATGTTCATTGCAGCACTGTTTACAATAGCAAAGACCTGGAACCAACCCAAATGCCCATCGATGATAGACTGGACTGGGAAAATGTGACACATGTACACCATGGAATATTATGCAGCAATCAAAAATGATGAGTTTGTGTCCTTTGTAAGGACATGGATGAATCTGGGGAACATCATTCTCAGCAAACTCACACAAGAACAGAAAAGGAAATACCGCATATTCTCACTCATAGGCGGGTGAGAAAAAATGAGAACACATGGACACAGGGAGGGGGGTACTACACACTGTGGTCTATTGGGGGAATAGAAGAGGGACAGCGGGAGGGGAGCAGGGGAGGGACAGACTGGGGAGAAATGCCAAATGTGGGTGAAGGGGAGGAAGGCAGCAAAACACACTGCCATGTATGTACCTATGCAACTATCTTGCACATTCTGCACATGTACCCCAAAACCTAAAATGCAATAAAAATTTAAAAAAAAATAAACTAGGCAATATTTCTAATGAGTATTTTTTCTAGACTACAAAACAATGTAAATCCTCAAAATCAAAGTTATGCACTCTACTTGATTCAATAATTTTTGGCAAAATAAGATAACTGCAAATTTAGTTACTAGAATAGAGGATGCTGACAATATGCAGGCTAGATGTCAGTCTCTGGGATTTATACATGGAAGTGTGAGCTAAATACAGTAATGTGTAATAACAAAGCATAAGGCAGATAATAAAATATAGAATAATTATTACATAGAATATAACAAAAATGGATAAAATTATTGATAAAATACACAGATCTAGAGCAATGTTGAGACAAAAATGACAAGACTAACTTAAATATTAATAAACATGATTAAACCAATTGATAGCTTTTTAAACCCCTAGAGACTAATGTAAACAACCTTATGGTAATAAATTAGGAAACAGATTTCTAATTCCTAACAGATTAAGAAAATGACTTCTATATAATATAGTCTGCATTCTAAGGCTGCACTGATCACTACCTGTTTTCCCAGAGTCAGTCCCTTTGTCCTCATGGGCCATGGCCCCAGGGCATCCAGGCTCAGCTCTGCCTGCTGCAGAAGGACTAGACAATCTCCTAAGCTAGTCGAATAGCTCTAGTGTATGTGAGTTGTCTTGACAGCTTCTACACTGTGCAGTCATTTATTCTCCCTGTGCCAAATTTGAAGCACCACTATGAGCAGCCACATGACAGAGTGTGATCCAGAAATCAAGCCTCTGCCCTCTTAGGTAGTGTCAACTCAACTCAACTAGGAGTAATTACAAACTAAACAATTTTTTTTTTAATATTTGGAAACATTCATCAAAAGTGGTCATTGATTTAAATGACATTTTTCCCCATGTTTTAAAGTTCAGTTATTTATCCTTCAAATCTCTTTCATTAATTATGAAAAAAAATGCCATGGAAAGATTGTGTGTGCTATTAAATCTACTATACTGAAAATTTTAAAATAGGCCAGGATGCATTAGAAATTTTGAAGAAAATTACAAGCTAAGTATACAAAATAATAATAGACAGTTTATTTCAGAAATACAGAATATGCTAATAGAAAAATCAAGTCTATCATCCAGTACATTGCAAGTAAATAAGACAACAAAATAATTTTATGCCCTTTTAAATGTCTTTTATATGTAAATTAACTTAGGACAAATACTCTGAGTGAGAACATTTCAATTATTAGTGATGACAACACATCAGGATAAAGAAATAAATGGGCTGGGAGCTGTGGCTCACGCCTGTAATCCCATCAATTTGGAAGGCTGAGGTGGGCAGATCACTAAGTCAAGAGATCCAGCCCATCCTGGCCAACATGGTGAAACCCCATCTGTACTAAAAATACAAAAAGTAGCTGGGCGTGGTGGCATGCACCTGTAGTCCCAGCTACTTGGGATGCTGAGGCAGGAGAATTGCTTGAACCTGGGAGGCAGAGGTTGCAGTGAGCTGAGATTGGGCCACTACACTCCAGCCTGGCACCTGGTGACAGAACAAAACTCTGTCTCAAAAAAGAAAGAAAAAGAAAGAAATAATACAAGAGGGCAATAAGTACAGAAGACATTCTCAAAACCCACTTCACTCCTGTTAGCATGAGTATAGTTCAGAAGACAGATAAGTGTGGGTGAAAACATGGGAAAACTAGAACCCCATGTAGTGCTGATGGGATGGTAAAATGAGGCAGTCATTTTGGAAAATATTTTGGAAGTTTCTCCCAATGTTAACATACGTTTATCATATGGCCTAGAAATTCCACTCCTGAAAACATACCCAACATAAATGAAAACATATGCCTACACAAAGACTTGATATGCTGTTCATAGGAGGACTACTGAATATAGCCAAAAAGTGGAAACCACTTAAATGTCCATCAATAGAGAACTAGATACACAGCTGAGGAATATTCATGCAATGGATTATTACTAAGCCATACAAAGGAATGAGGCACTGCTATGTGCCACTAGGCAGACAGCTATTGAAAACAACCTGATCAATGACATAAAATGGCCAGAATCAGCAAATCCATAGGAATAGAAAGTGGGTTAGTAGTTGCCAGGGACTTGGGGAGTAAGACGGAGTAATAGAAAGTGAGTATTTAATGGGTGTGGTGCTTCTTTTGGGGGTGGTATACAGTCCTGAAATTACACAGTGACGAGTGTAAAATCTTGTGAACACAACAAAAAGCACTGAGTTGTAAATTCTAACATAATTAATGCGTTATATGTTACATGAATTTTATCTTAATAAAAAGAATTAAACTCCAATCCACTGTGCCAAAAGTGGACATAGCTTTTCAGCTATAAGTGTGGTAAAATACCCATCAACACAAAATTAAGAGAATGAAAAATGGAAATCAAAAAAGCAGAGTCACCAAATTTCCACTGATGCTTTGCAGTCACTCAGGAGAGCCAAGAAAATACACGCTCAGGCTTCATTTCTGCAATTAATGTAACTTCCTGTCATAGAAATTTATCTGGTCCCAGCACTTGAAAATTGGACATATTGGTGTGATTTTAAAAATGCTTAAAATATATTTTTAGGACTCACAAGATGGCGTCGTAGAAGTGACTCAGGATTGCAGCTCTAAGTGAAGGCACAGAGGGTGAGTCCTAGCCGCATTCTTGTATGGACCTTTTTTGCCCACAGAGCATTGAAAGTCCCAGGTGTGGGAGAGACACGGGACGCTAGTACAGCCAACTAGCGCAGCCAGCTCACGTGGCTGCTTTGGCTGGTGCCACAGTGGGACCCGGCATGAAACTCACTGGTCTGGGTACCCTATTAAACCGGCAATCTGAGATTTGGAAGGGCAGATTGGCATGTCCATCTGATTGAACGGGACTTGGACAATGAGCCAAACCAGGAGATTCCTGGGAAGTGTGATCTGAGCTGGTGCAGTGGGCAGCAGCACGGGAGATTGCACAAATACCAGTGCCCTATCGGCAAGCTACTGGGGCGCCAGTGAGAGAGTCGACATTTCAGCTTGCTGAGAGAAAGAGAGAGAGAGAGAGGACAAACTCTGAGGCAGGGAGCTGGGTGATTGGACTCGGCGGGTCCCACCCTCAGGGGGAGAAGCAGGGTGGCGATTGGAGGCACTCGGGGATGAGAGTTTTGCTGCTGGCATCTAGGATGGAGCAGCCTGGTGGGGAAAAGGCATCTGCCACTACTGATGCAATCCACCCCTACTGAAGTACCGCCCAAAGCTGAGGCAGCCTGCCATTGCCGAGGCAACCTGCCATAACAGAGAGACTCCAACAGGAGGGAGGAGTGCTCCACAGCAGAACGGAACCCAGCAGAAACAGGGCGGACCCGCGCTAGCAGGGCAGAGCCCCGGCAGGCAAATAGTGAATAGACTGCCTCCTAGTGGGGCAGGAAACTGCAACAGATACTTATAATGAAAGCCCCAACTCCCTGAGACAGAGTACCTAAGGGAGAATAAAAAGGTGGTGTTTTATAAGCTCTGTTGCAGCAGACATAAATAACCTCCCAACAATGCTGAATGAGCAACGGAGCTCACAGCTCAGCACTGGAGCTCCTATAAAGCACAGACCATCTCCTCAAGCAGCTCCCTGACTTCTGTATATCCAAAGAGTCACCCCAAAAAAGGATTAATCAGACTGACATTAGGCGGGCATCATTCTGAAACAAACACAGCAGAAGAAGAAACTGGTATCATCCCTCTCTGTTCTGCAGCTGCTACAGATATATCCCAGACAAGCAGGGCCTGGAGTGGACCCCAGCACTCACACAGCAGAGGGGCTAGACCATTAGAAAAAAACTAAGTAACAGAAATACTTCATCATCAACAATCTCAGCATCCACACAGAAACCCAACTAAAAAATCAGCAACTACTAAGACGACAGGCAGATAAATCCATAAAGATGGGAAGAAACCAAAGGAAAAAAAAGGAAAACACCCGAATCCAAAACACCTCACCTCCTACAAAGGAGCAAAACTCCTCACAAGCAAGGGAACAAAGCTGGATGAAGAATGAGTGTGACGAAATGATGGAATCAGACTTCAGAAAGTGGATAATGAGAAACTTTAGTGAGCTAAAAGAACATGTTCTAAATCAGTGCAAAGAAACTAAGAACCTTGAAAAAAGATGTGAAAAAAGATTCAAGGAATTGATAACAAGAATGAACAACTTAGAGAGGAATATGAATGAATTGAAGGAGCTGAAAAACACAACACGAGAACTTCGCGAAGCATGCACAAGTTTCAACAGCCGAATTGACCAAGCAGAAAAAAGAATATCAGAAGTTGATCAACTCAATGAAATAAAATGAAAAACCAAGATTAAAGAAAAAAGCACAAAAAGGAATGAACAGAATCTCCAAGAAATGTGGGACTAAGTGAAGAGACCCAACCTACGTTTGATAGGTGTACCAGAATGTGATGAAGAGAATAAATCCAAGCTGGAAAACACTCTTCGGGATATTATCCAGGAAAATTTCCCCAACCTAAAAAGACAGGTCAATACACAACTCCAGAAAATACAGAGAACAGCACAAAGATACTTCGCAAGAAGAGAAACCACAAGGCACATAATCGTCAGATTCACCAGGGTTGAAATGAAGGAGAAAATTCTAAGGGCAGACAGAGAGAAAGGTCGGGTCATTCACAAACGGAAGCACATCAGACTCACAGCAGATCTCTCGGCAGAAACTCCACAAGCCAGAAGAGAGTGGGGGCCAATATTCAACATCCTTAAAGAAAAGAACTTTCAACCCAGAATTTCATATACAGCCAAACTGAGCTTCATAAGTGAAGAAAAAATAAAAGCCTTCATGAACAAGCAAGTACTCAGAGATTTTGTCACCACTAGGTCTGCTTTACAAGAGCTCCTGAAAGAGGCACTACACATAGAAAGAAACAACCAGTACCAGCCATCCTAAAAGCATACCAAATGCTAAAGAGCATCAACAAAATGAAGAATCTACATGAAACAACGGGCAAAACAGCCAGCTAGTATCAAAATGGCAGTATCAAATTCACACAACAATATTAACCCTAAATGTAAATAGGCTAAATGCACCAATCAAAAGACAAAGACTGGCAAATTGGATAAAAAAATCAAAACCCATCGGTGTGCTGTATCCAGGAAACCCACCTCACACACAAAGATACACAAAGGCTCAAAATAAAAAGATAAAGGAAGATTTACCAAGAAAATAGAGAGCAAAAAAAGCAGGAGTTGCAATCCTTGTCTCTGATAAAATAGACTTTAAAGCAACAAAGATCAAAAGGGACAAAGAAGGTCATTACATAATGGTAAAAGGATCGATACAAAAAGAAGAGCTAACGATTCTAAATATATATGGACCCAATGCAGAAGCACCCAGATATATATGGCCAGTTCTTAATGACTTACAAAGAGACTTAGACTCCCACAAAATAATACTGGGAGACTTTAACACTCCACTGTCAATATCAGACAGATCAACCAGACAGAAAATTAACAAAGATATCCAGGACTTGAACTCAGACCTGGAACAAGCAAACTTGATAGACATTTACAGAACTCTCCACCCCAAATTCACAGAATATACATTCTTCTCAGCACCACATCACACCTACTCCAAAATTGACCACATAATTGGAAGTAAAGCACTCCTCAGCAAATGCAAAACAACTGAAATCATAACAAACAGTCTCTCAGACCATAGTGCAATAAAGGTGGAACCCAGAATTCAGAAAATAACTCAGAACCGCACAGCTTCACAGAAACTGAACAACTGGCTCTTAAATGTTGACTGGATAAACAATGAAATGAAGGTAGAAATAAAGAAGTTCTTTGAAACCAATGAGAATGAAGACAAAATGTACGAGAATCTCTGGGAAACATTTAAAGCAGTGTGTAGAGGAAAATATATAGCAATAAGTGCCCACATGAGAAGAGTTGAGAGACCCAAAATTGACACCCTATCGTCAAAATTGAAGGAGCTAGAGGAGCAAAATCACAAAAGCTCAAAACCTAGCTGAAGACAAGAAATAATTAAGATCAGAGCAGAACTGAAGGAGATAGAGACAAGAAAAACCCTTCAAAAAATCAATAAATCCAAGAGCTGGTTTTCAAAAACATCAAAAAAATAGACAGACCACTAGCCAGACTGATAAAAAAGAAAAAAGAACAACCAAATAGATGCAATAGAAAACGATAAAGGGGAAATCACCACAGATTCCACAGAAATTCAAACCATCATCAGAGAATACGACAAACAACTCTATGCACATAAACTAGTAAACCAGGAAGAAATAAACAAATTACTGGACGCCTGTTTCCTCCCAAGCCTAAACCAGGAGGAAGCTGAAACTATGAATAGACCAATAACAAGGTCTGAAGTTGAGGCAGCAATTAAGAGTCTACCACACAAAAAAAGCCCAGGTCCAGATGGGTTCACAGCCGAATTCTACCAGAGACACAAAGATGATCTGGTACCATTCCTTCTGAAACTATTCCAAATAATTCAAAAAGAGGGAACCCTTCCCACATCATTTTATGAGACCAACATCATCCTGATACCAAAACCTGGCAGAGACTCAACAAGAAAAGAAAACTTCAGGCCAATATCCATGATGAACATAGATGCAAACATCTTCAATAAAATACTGGCAAACCGATTGCAACAGCACATTAAAAAACTTATCCATCATGATCAAGTAGGATTCATCCCAGGGATGTAAGGCTGGTTCAACATATGCAAGTCTATAAATGTAATTCATGACATAAACAGAAGCAAAAATGAAAACCACATGACTATCTCAATTGACGCAGAGAAGGCATTTGACTAAATACAACAGCCCTTTATGCTAAAAACCCTCAATAAACTTGGTATTGATAAAACATATCTCAAAGTAATAAAAGCTATTTACGACAAACCAACAGCCAATATCATACTTAATGGGCAAAAACTGGAAGCATTCCCTTTGAAATCCGGCACTAGACAAGGATGCCCTCTCACACCACTCCTATTCAACATAGTACTGGAAGTTCTAGCCAGAGCAATTAGGCAAGCAAAAAAAAAATAAAGGTTTTCAAATAGAAAAGGTGGAAGCCAAATTGTCTCTATTTGCAGACGACATGATAGTATACCTAGAAGACCCCATCACCTCAGCACAAAAGCTCCTGAAACTGATAAGCAACTTCAGCAAAATCTCAGGATATAAAATCAATGTGCAAAAATCACAAGCATTCATATACACCAATAACAGACTTAAAGAGACCCAAATCAAGAACGAACTGCCATTCACAATTGCTACAAAGAAAATAAAATACCTAGGAATACAACTCACAAGGAAGGTAAGGACCTCTTTAAGGAAAACTACAAACCACTGCTCAACGAAATAAGAGAGGACAGAAACAGATTGAGAAACATTCCACCTTCGTGGTTAGGAAGAATCAATATCGTGAAAATGGCTATACTGCCCAAAGTAATTTACACAATCAATGCTATCCCCATCAAACTACCATTGAATTTCTTCACAGAACTGGAAAAAAACACCATGAATTTCATATGGAAACAAATGAGAGCCCGCATAGCCAAGTAAATTCTAAGCAAAATGAACACAGCGGGAGGCATCACTCTACCAGACTTCAAACTATACTACATGGCTACAGTAATCAAAACAGCATGGTACTGGTACCAAAACAGAGATATAGACCCATGGAACAGAACAGAAGCATCGGAGGCAACACAACATATCTACAACAATATTATCCTTGATAAACCAGACAAAAACAGGCAATGGGGAAATGATTCCATATTTAATAGATGGTGTTGGGAAAACTGGCTAGCCATGTGCAGAAAGCAGAAACTGGACCCATTCTTGACACCGTACACTAAAATTAACTCCTGATGGATTAAAGACTTAAACATAAACCTGACACCATAAAAACGCTAGAAGAAAATCTAGGCAAAACCATTCAGGACATAGGAGTAGGCAATGACTTCATGACCAAAACACCAAAAGCATTGGCAACAAAAGCCAAAATAGACAAATGGGAACTAATCAAACTTCACAGCTTCTGCAAGGCAAAAGAAACAGTCACTAGAGTGAATTGGCAGCCAGCAGAAGAGAAAAAATCTTTGCAGTTTACACATCAGACCAAGGGCTGATATCTAGAATTTACAGAAAACTCAAACAGATTTACAGGAAAAAAACAAACAAGCCCATTCAAAAATGGGCAAAGGATATGAACAGACACTTTACAAAAGAAGACGTACATGAGGCCAACAAACACATGAAAAAATGCTCATCATCACTGGTCATTAGAGAGATGCAAATCAAAACCACATTGAGATACCATCTCACACCAGTTAGAATGGCGATCATTAAAAATCTGGAGACAGCAGATGCTGGAGAGGATGTGGAGAAACAGGAACACTCTTACACTGTTGCTGGGAGTGTAAATTAGTTCAACCATTGTGGAATACAGTGTGGCGATTCCTCAGGGGCCTAGAAACAGAAATTCCATTTGACCCAGCAATCCCATTACTGGGTATATATCCAAAGGACTATAAATCGTTCTACTATAAGGACACATGCACACGAATGTTCATTGCAGCACTGTTTACAATAGCAAAGAACTGGAACCAACCCAAATGCCCAACGATGATAGACTCGACTGGGAAAATGTGGCACATATACACCATGGAATATTATGCACAATCAAAAATGATGAGTTTGTGTCCTTTGTAAGTACATGGATGAATCTGAAGAACATCATTCTCAGCAAACTGACACAAGAACAGAAAAAGAAATACCGCATATACTCACTCATAAGTGGGTGAGAAAAATGAGAGCACATGGACACAGAGAGGGGGTCTACTACACACTAGGGTTTATTGGGTGGAATGGGGGAGGGACAACGGGGGGGCTGGGGAATGATAGCCTGGGGATGAATGCCCAGTGTGGGTGAAGGGGAGAAAGGCAGCAAAACACACTGCCATGTGTGTACCTATGCAACTATCTTGCACGTTCTGCACTTGTACCCCAAAACCTATAATGCAATAAAAATTAATATACATATATATATATTTAATAAATTATATCCAGCACCCATATGGATAAAAATACATGTTGAAATATTTTATTTAACTTATAAGAGATTAGCAGATATAATAATTAGTAGAAAAAAGAATCCAACAAGCAGCTAGAGGAATATTAACAAGGAGTATTTAAATTAATACATAAATGGGAAGAAAGCTCATTTTCTTTTTATATGAGAGGAGAGAAAATCGGCCCTTTACTGGAGAAGACATTGTGCATGTCTATCGGTAACCTAAAACTTAAAAGAGTTACAAAAACACTCAAATAGAGGGCAGGCTAGAGTCAGATAACCTGTTATCATGGTATCTTCTAAACAGGTTAAGGCTTTCCGCTGAAGAACTCATGTTTGTTTGTTTGTTTTGAGATAGGGTCTCACTCTGTCACCCAGGCTGGAGTACAATGGTGCAATCTCAGCTCACTGCAACCTTCACCTCCTGGGCTCAAGTAATCCCTCAACCTCAGCCTCCCAAGTAGCTGTGACCACAGATGCATACCACCACACTCAGCTAACTTTTTTTTTTTTTTTGCTAGAGATGGGGTTTTGCCATGTTCCCCAGGTTGCTCAAACTCCTGAGCTCAAGTGATCCAACTGCCTCAGTCTCCCAAAGTGCTGGGATTGCAGGCATGAGCCACCATCACCAGCCATAATGAATTTTTTTCTACAATAAAAAGTCAAATGAAAAATTAGGTTTGATCACTAGGGTGACCATGGTCTTATCATGGACACTTCTATGCCAAATGGACACCAATGACATCCCAAAGTCTAGGATGTCACAAAGGCTGCTCCCTGAACATCAATGGGCTAGCCCACAGGAGCACAGTGGTGGGACAGAGCACTGGCATCTGGAGAGGCCCAGGTCAGGTGCAGGATCAAGCTGGGCCAATTGGAGCAAAACTCCCTGTCTTCATCCTTTTTGTTGCTATCACACAATCTAAGAATGGATAATTTATAAAGAAAAGAGGTTTATTTAGCTAAGGGTTCTGCTGGCTAGGAAGTATAAGAGGCATGGGGCTGGCATCTGCTCACCTTCTGGAGAGGCAGCCTCGTGCTGCCTCCTCTCATGGTAGAAAGTGGAAGGGGAGTGGGTGTGTGCAAGGAGATCACACAGCAAGAGGGGAATCAAGAGAGAAACCAAGAGAGCCAGCCTCTTTCTAACAATCTGTTCTTGCAGAAAATAATGAGAATGAGAGCTCACCCCCAGAAGAGGACATTTTTTATGATGGTCCACCCCTGTGACCTAAAATCTCCCACTAGGCCCCACCTCCCAAGCCTTCCACATTGGCACCAAATTTCACTTGAGATTTTGGGTTTCTGTTTTTCTGAGATGGAGTCTTGCTCTGTCGCCCAGGCTGGAATGCAGTGGCACAATCTTGGCTCACTGCAACCTCCATCTCCTAGGTTCAAGCAATTCTCCTGCCTCAGCCTCCTGAGTAGCTGGGTATGCACCATCATGCTGGGTTAATTTTTGTATATTTAGTAGATATGGGGTTTTGCTGTGTTGTCCAGGCTAGTCTCGAACTCCTGACCTCAAGTGATTCCCCCTACCTCAGCCTCCCAAAGTGCTGGGATTATAGGTGTGAGCCACTGCACCCAGTTCAACATGAGTTCTGCTGGGGACAAATCACATCCAACCCACAGCACTCACCAAACCTCATGTCTAGAAAAAGGAGACTTTGGAGCTCCTATTGGCTTAGGAAGCTGCCTGGCACCCTCTCAGTAGGAGCAGAACTGCCATTCCCCTGAACCCTGTGAACCCCTCCTGTGGGAGATCCACTGTGCCCAGTGGCTGAGCCCATGCCTGCCTGATTTTCTCACTGCCACTGTTGAGGATCTGATGGATGACACCTTGGAGCTGGTGGGTAATGAAGCCCATGACAGCCACAGAAGGTGCAGCTCTATTGTAATATAATATAAAGTTGATGGGTATATATCCAAAGGATTATAAATCATTCTACTATAAGGATACATGCACACGAATGTTCATTACAGCACTGTTTACAATAGCAAAGATCTGGAACCAACCCAAATGCCCATTGATGATAGACTGAACAGGGAAAATGTGGCACATATACACCATGGAATATTATGCAGCCATCAAAAATGATGAGTTTGTGTTCTTTGTAGGGACATGGATAAACCTGGAGACCCTCATTCTCAGCAAACTGACAAAAGAACAGAAAATGAAATACTGCATGCTCTCACTCATAGGCGGGTGTTGAACAATGAGAACACATGGACACAGGGAGGGGAGCTCTACACACTGGGGTCTGTTGGGGGGAAATAGGGGAGAGACAGTGAGGGGTTGGGAGTTGGGGAGAGATAGCATGGGGAGAAATGCCAGATATAGGTGAAGGAGAGAAATGCAGCAAATCACACTGCTATGTGTGTACCTATGTAACTATCTTGCATGTCTGCACATGTACCCCAAAACCTAAAATGCAATTAAAAAATATATATATATATATATAAAGTGGATATATAAAAATTATATATAATAGCTATCATAGAGTGTAGGTACATATATATGTAAATATTCTGGCCAAAGACATGTATTCAAATGGTTACTAGTTATTAAATATTCATAATGAGACATTTATAAATATATTTTATTACAAACACAATTACCCATCTCATTCTTAGATAAAACACCTCATCTGTCTAATAATTACATCTTTTACAGAGCTGCATAGAGTTCTCAGTGGCTGAACAAGTGCTTTTTGAGGTAAAATATATTCCACATGAAGTCTTACCCAAGAGATAGATTCAAAACCATATAAGTATTTTTTTAGATGGCATTTTAATCTTTTTGCCCAGGCAATGGTGCAATCTCAGCTAATCACGACCTCCACCTCAGGGTTCAAACAATTCTCCTGCCTCATCCTCCCGAGTAGCTGGGATTATAGGTATCTGACACCACACCTGGCTAATTTTTGTATTTTTAGTAGAGAAGCAGTTTGCATTTTTAGTAGAAACGAGACCAGGTTGGTCACGAACTCCTGACTTCAGGTGATCCAACCACCTCAGCCTCCCAAAGAGTTGGGATTACAGGTGTGAACCACTGCGTCAGACCAAAACCCATGTAAGTCTTACAAGAACTTTCATGGGCTGCATTAAGATAAAAATGGGTGTCTCCCTCCTTCTCAGTGAAGTAAAAGAAAAGTTCAAAACAGGTGTCCCATCAAATGTAACAATCTTAACCTCATCCTCATGATTAGCAACATTTGGGGTTTTCACCTGTTCATCAGAGGCTCAAATGACACCCTCTGCTGCCTCTGGCCTTTTAATAGAGAGCTGGTAAGAGGTTGCCTAGCTCACCTGAAGTACGATCAGAAGGCCTGTCTTTGAGATACCAGTTTACCACTTACCAGTCATGTGATCCTGTCCATTTATTTATTCCATCGAAGTGTCAGTTTCTTCGTGTAAAATAGGATAATAATTTCCTCCATCATTGAGTTAGCCCAAAGAAGAAGTCACCTGGAGCCTGTAACCTGCTGTTACCACAGGACTTGGCATACTGTGCCCTTAGTAAACAGTGTGAAGTATTGGATGCGAGATTGAAATAATTAACTAAGACAAAAGTTTGCCAAATGGCAGGGTCTTTATTGCCAGCGACCATGGAGGACTCACATCTCTCCAACCCATGGCCCCAAACTCAGAGGGATCAGGGTATTTAAGCTGAAAAACTACATAGTGGATGCAGGGCAAGCAACTTTACAGTAACTACTGATAAGCAAAGGCCAGATAGTTACTGATAAGAAAAAGGCAAGCAGTGTACATTCTTTAGAGCAAGCTAGCAGTTTTGTTTACAGAAGCCAAGGTCAGCAGTTATTGCAAGGAGAATGGGACAGTACAACTTATTTTTGGAAAAAACAGCTTTTTCTTATAAAATGACATTGCTCAGGCTCTAACTCTAGGCCTGCTATAGCACAGTATATCTGTCTTCTGTATTCTCCAGATCCTCACAGGTGCCTCCCAAAATGCACCTGGGCTGAGTCCTCATATAATTCCTGGATTCCTGGGTCCCAGGATATGAAACTGGACCCCACTGAGCTTTGTAGAGCACCAATCAGAGAAGGAGGACAGAGCTGGGTGAATGAAGTGCCATTTATCCACGCTGGTTTCCTCTCTTCCCCTGCTGACCAGTGCACTCCACCTCTTCCCACCATCAGTCAACACAGAAGCATGTGGCTTGGCTTCACCTATTTTGCAAAATGACCTAAGAATAAAATAAATACTATTGAGAGTGTGCTTAGAATTCATTGAATATGTGTTTCTACAATACAAGTGCCTTCATTGACACATAATGTTCATTAAAACCCATATTTACGGAACTCTCATTGGTCGTATGTCACCCAAACAAATATTTTATTTCACTTCAGAGTGAAGTGGCTTCACTGCAGAGAGCCATGAAGCACCCTTAGCATTAGCTTGGTAAGCACAGACCATGGTGATTCATACCTGTCTGAGTCGGGGGCTAACTTAAGATTGCACCATTCCTGGCAAAGGGATGCAGGGGCACAAAGGGCTGGAAGGGGCTGGCATGGGGAGAGGATTTGGGTGGTGGGAAGCATTGTGCTGCTTTCTCTCTTGTGTGCATCGCAGATTTGGAGAGTGCCCAGGATTCAGAACTTATGTTTTTCTGCCCATTTGCAACCATTCTAGACCCTACAGTCTTCAGCACTTCCACCCACCCTGCACCTAGAGCTCCCCCTGCACTACAGGGGACCACACAGGATAGTTAGCTGCGTGCCTGTGTCCAAAGAGTTATTCCCCTCTTTCAAATGCCCATTCATACTTAGCTTAATCTTCCAAGGGGCTTGAAGTTGGATACTGGTAGTGGGGTGATTAGGGAGTGGAGAGGGAATGGGCACCTCCATGCTGGTAAGAAAGCCACTGACAAAGCACATTTCCCTTTAGTTTCTAGCAGCCTCTTGGCCACTCACAGCTCAAACATGCCAACTTCTACTGCTTTAGATTTATTCAAGGCTCAGCATCAGCTTTGAGGACTTGCCGCTTTTTCCTAGCAGGAGAAACATGAACAAGCAAAGCCCTCAGGCTGCTTGTTTCAATCCTGCCTCACTCACTCATCAGCCACATTCACAGACAGAACAGTGCAGGGCCCTCATCCCCACCTCACTGGCCCCTTGGCCAAGAGAATTCACAGGTCCTCTTACCAGTCCCACAGAGGGGCCAGAAAGTCATATCAGCATCCTAGCCTCATTTCCAAGGCTGTCCCTAAGTATAGAGGTTCTAAGATTCCATCCTATTGTAAGTCATCATATTAACCTGCCAGTTGCATGGATGCCAGTATAAATCATAAGGTATTTTGGGATATTAGCTCCTGTTCAGGCATTTGAAACTCTCCCATTCCTTAGGCTATCTCATCACTCTATTTTCTTTGCTGTTCAGAACCTTTTGGTTTGATGTAATCCATTTGTCTTAATTTTGTTTTTGTTTTCTGTACTTTGGGGGATCATATCAAAAACACTATCGCCCAGACCAGTGCCATAGAGATCTTCCCCAATGTGCTCATCTAGTCGTTTTAGTTTCAGGGAGTCTGGTAACCACAGCCATTTTCTGAAATAGCACTGCTCTCAGTATAGTGTACAAGTAACATTCAAGAGACATCTGTAATAACTATGTCTTTTTATTAAGATGAAGTTTTGCTCTTTTTGTCCAGAGGTTGGAGGACAGTGGCACAATCTCAGCTTACTGCAACCTCTGCCTCCCAGGTTCAAGCAATTCTCCTGTCTCAGCCTCCCAAATAGCTGGGATTATAGGCATGTGCCACCACACCTGGCTAATTTTTGCATTTTTAGTAGAGATGGGGTTTTGCCATGTTGGTCAGGCTAGTTTCAAATTCCTGACTTCAGGTGATCTGTCCACCTCTGCCTCCCAAAGTGCTGGGATTACAGGCATGAGACATTTCACCTGACCTGTAATCCCTCTGTCTTTAAGCATTCCTTAATTGCATTACAATAAGGTCATCACATCACTGCCAAAACATTGCTCTTACCATAGTGTATATGTAGAATACCCTGAAGCAGCTTTAAAACATGTCTTTAGCACTTTGCTCTAGGCATTTTGTGGTCATCACATCCATTCTTTGAAAGAACACTATATGTGACATAGTGTACAAGTAGCCTTCTAAGAGATATCTTTTAAACAAGTGTCTTAGCCCATCCATTCCCTGAAGAAACACTGTTCTCCACATAGTGTATGAGAAGCATGATGACAAACAGCTGTGAAATGAATGTTTCCACATCTACTTCATGCATTCATACCTGCTCTCTGTAAGAACACTACACACAACATAGTGTATGTGTAGCCATCTTTGAACTACCTGTAAATGCATGTCTTTTAACGCTACATGCATTAGAGTGCTTACCACATCCATTCCTAAAATTAACACTGATCTCAACATAGTGCATACATAGCTTTCTAAGAAACATCTTTAAACATGTCTTTACACTACATGCATTACTGTGTCAACACCATATCCAGTCTCTGAAATAAAACCATTCCCAACAGAGTGTATAGAAAGCATTCTAAGAAACAGCTTTTAGGCTGGGCACAGTGGCCCACGCCTGTAATCCCAGCACTTTGGGAGGCTGAGGCGGGTGGATCATGAGGTCAAGAGATTGAGACTACCTTGGTCAACATGGTGAAACCCCGTCTCTACTAAAAGTACTAAAATTAGCTGGGCATGGTGGCATGTGCCTGTAGTCCCAGCTACTCAGGAGGCTGAGGCAGGAGAATTGCCTCAACCCAGGAGGCAGATGTTGCAGTGAGCCGAGATTGCACCATTGCACTCCAGCCTGGGTAACAAGAGCGAAATTCCATCTCAAAAAAAAAAAAAGAAACAACTTTTAAACATATCTATGTATTACAGCATAGTCACCATATCTATTCTGTTAAATAACACCCTCCCAATAGTGTGTGGGTAGCATTCTAATCAACTGGGGCTTGTTGGTTTTTTTTTTCAGTTTTTTTTTATTTCTCTTCTTCCTTAGAATAAGGCATAACTATGTATTTCACAAGTTGGTGTGATAAACCAAACAAATAATACTTGTCCAGTACCTAGCATTTAGTTAGGACTCAATGCATAGAGCTGCTGGTATTTATTTTACCACATACATATTTTAATTATGTTTCAAAAATTTGCAGCTAAGCCCAACTGCATATGGATTAATGCTGATGCATAGTATAGAATACTAGTATGCCAGGAGACTGGCTGCTGAGTATTCCCCAGAATTAGCCAAACTGCAAAGTCTCATGGCACATTCCCTAAGACTACCTTTGCGAGCTTGGGGAGTTCACAAAAGCACTGTCAAATACAGTAATTCACAGAAGGACCTACAGAACTCATTGGAAACTATTATACTCACAGTTATAGTTTATTACAGGGCAAGGATACAAACTCATATCAGCCAAAAGAAGAGACCCACAGGGCTGAGTCTGGGAGATTTACAAATGCAGCTTCTACTGTCCTCCAGATATGTCAGCCTCCCTGCATAAATGCACAACACACTGGGAGTGTTGCCAGCCAGAGAAGCCCACTCACACTCTGCTGTCCAGAGATTTTTACCAGCACTTTCTTATGTAGACGTGACTGATTGACTGATAATTTCTCATAAGTGAAGTCGGTCATCAGGTAAACAAACTCATATCAAGGAACCAAAGCCCCTACTCTAGATCCCATTATTGGTATTTCTGGCATAATCAGCCCACACCCTGAGACTGTTAGGTGTGGGCAGCCTCACCATTAGATCCAGTGTGACCAGCCCCACCCTACACAAGGACACGCTGTCAGATAAGACATGGGTTACCTCCCTGAAGTCAAGGGAAGAGGCCAGACCTCTCTTTGGACAAGGCCACATTACTTACTATGCAGGTGTGTTACCAGAAATGTACAAAGAGGTTGATGTGTTTTGTTTTTGTTGCATTACTTCATAAGAACCCAGTAAACAGAATAAAGTAATATAAAGTATGAAGAAAATATACAATGTTGCTATTAGAAAATGTTCAAAATATAACCTTCAATAGTCAATATCATAGTGGTGTGCTATTATTGAGGTTTTATTAATTGACAAAAATTGTATATATGTATGTGTACAATATGATATTTGAATATATGTATACATTGTAGAATGCCTAAGTCCAGCTAATTCACACAATACTCACTTAACAAACCTTTATTGATGTGGAAAGAACATTTAAAATCTACTGTCTCAGCAATTCTCAAATAACACATTTTTTTGAGCATACTGGCTGGTTGGGCTCTTGGATGAATGAATTGGGGCCCAAGGTGGCTGCCACTGAGGAGTAACAACTGTCATGTGTTGAATACCTTAACACATTGTTGTTAACTCTAGTCACCAGGTTGCACAACACAGCTTTTGAACTCATACCTCCTGTCTAACTGGACTTTTGTATCCTTTGACCAACATCTCCCCAATCAACCTGTCTGCCACTGACAATCTCCATTCTACTCTCTGCTCCTGTGAATTCCTTTTTTGGATTCTACATAAGTGAGGCCATGTGGTATTTGTCTTTCTGTACCTGGTTTATTGTACTTAATTGTCCTCCAGGTGTCAGGATTCCGTTTCTTTTTTCTAAGGCTAAATAGTGTTCCATTGTGAATATATACCAGATTTTCTTGATTCATTCATTCATTCATGAACAGTTAGGTTGACACCATAACTTGGCTCTTATGAATAATGCTGCAATGAACACGGGAGTGTAGATATCTCCTCAAAATGCTAATTCCATATTCTTTGGATATATACTTAGTGGTGGCACAGCTGGATCATATCACAGTTCTAGTTTTAATTTTTTAAAGAGCCTTCATACTGTTTTCCCTCCTGGCTGTCTGTGCTAATGGGGTCCTCAGAAGACTTGGCTGGGAGGCCATCTGGGAGTAGGGGGCCTCTAGACTTTTGCCTCGGTGGCCACCCCTACTGAACACCCACTGCCAGCTGCCTCTCTCTCTCTCTCTCCTCTTACAGATGTCCTGGGTATGACCCCTCCATCACCTCCTGCCCCACTGCTGTCTAACATCTCACACAGGAGCCTCTGTCACAGCCCCTGCACAGGACCTGATTTCCCCTGTTGGCAGTTACATTCCATCCCTACAGTTTGGTGCTTCACCCACATCCACATATGACCAGAGGTGGACAGGACCCGGGGCCCAGAAACCCATCAGCAAAGGCTGCCTATGTCCTCTGCCTAGGCCATTCACATGCATCCCCCTTTGCTCCAAATCAGGGTCTATGGCCCAAACCCCTGGCTGAGTAGACCTTCCCTGGGTTAGTCATGGCCTGCTCTCTCAAGAATGACAGAGACAGACCAAGAGTGCAAACGATCTTTATACCTACTGGACCCATCCTGCAAAGTGTGCCTGCTAGTCCCAAGGCAGCTGCCAACATGGGGCCTCAGGCCCTTTTGCCTGCTCTTCACCAGTGCTCAAAACAAACAGGGAAGGCTTGGTCAAGACTCAGCTCTTCCTACAGGTATGGAGGAAAAGTGCACACTAAAGCCACCAATGAACAAGGCCCTTCTATGGGCAGACACAGGTGCAGAGGCTGGGCTCCCTCCAGTGAGTGATGGCACTTGTACTGGGCTCCACACTAAGAGATAATAAGGCTTGGCCTGGGATTGTCAGAGAGCCCAAAGGCCCAGGAAGCAGAAAGGTCAGTCTCCTGGGGCATATTCTGCTGCTCTAGCTGTAGGACCTAGGCAGGAAGTCAGACTGACCTCCTTTTAAGCAGAGCACCTTGAAGGTCTCTGTGCATGCATGTGGGCTTGTGTGTGTGCTTGTGTGTGTGTGTGCACGTATGTGTATCCTCACATCTGTGTACTTGCATGTGTGCACTTGTGCTTTTCTACTCGTGCATGTTTGTGTGTGTGCTTGTGTCCAGTTTTGTGTGTGCACTTGTACATGTGTGCTGTGTGTGCTTATGCCTGTGCATGCTTGTGCATATGTGCTTGTTTCTGTGCACTTGTGCATGTGTGTGTGCTTGTATCTGTGCTTGAGTTTATGTGCACTTGGGTGTGTGTGTGGTTGTGTGTACTCATATCTGCGTTGCATGTTTGCTTGTATTTGTGTAAATGTGTGCATGCATGCTTGGGTATGTATGTGTGCACTTTTACATGTGTGCATATATATATATATGCTTCTGTGTGTGTATACACAAGCATACACATATGCACACATGTAAAAGGGAGGCACCAGTTTGTAGCCAAATGAACGACCAGGGTTCCCCAGCGGTGGATAGAGGAAGAGGGGAGCCTTCACCTACACGGATGCCTGGGTTGGAGGTCCTGTACCCCCTGGTCCTTTGTGAATAGGGGTGAAACCTCAAATTGTAGAGATGGGATGCCACTGTCAGCTGGTGCCATCCAAGGTCCTGGGCATGAAGCGGTGACATAAACTTGGATGTGAAGTTCAACAGTGGAGGGGCAGGAGGTGTTGGGAGGGGGCCATGTCCGAGCCATTAGCAGGAGGAAAGAGAGGAGGCTGGTTAGAAGTGGGCATTCCGGAGGGGTGGCACGGAGGCCAAAAGTCTAAAGGGCCGGAGCAGTGGTTCACGCCTGCAATTCCAGCACTTTGAGAGGCTGAGGCCAGAGGATCACTTGAGTCTGGGAGTTTGAGACCAGCCTGGACAATAGAGTGATTCCTGTCTCTAGATAGAAAAAAAAAGTTTAAAAAAATTAGGCGAGGTGGTGTGCCTGTAGTCCCAGCTACCTGGGAGGCTGAGGGGAGAGAATGGCTTGAGGGACATCAAGACTGCATTGACCCATGACTGAGCCATTGCTCACCAGCCTGGGAGACAGAACACCCTGTGTGAGGGGACGTGGGGCGTGGGGGCACCTAGAGGGCCCGGCAAGTGTTCTCCCATCAGAGTCTTTGAGGCTGGGTTTTCCTTGTTTTCACGCACAGCAGATGAGATCAGCGCATTTCTGGCGGGGTGGTGGACAGTGCCAGGAGCCCACGTGGTGTGGCCCAGATGCTAAGCTGCTGCTGGGGCCAAACTACCTGCTGGGAGCAGCCCCTCACATTGGTCTGGAAGCCCATCTTCAGCCCCACCCAGCCCTTTGGGTTTAGAGCACAGCCCTGCCTCTGGGACAATACTGGCAGGCACGTGGGGCCACAGAGCTGCGTCCCTCGCTTCGCTGTCCCCGGCTAGCCCTAGTGCCACGGTTCTGTTGCCTGTGCAAGCCACAATTCAGTGGGCACCTTCCTACAACTTGCATTGCTGCCTCCTGTTAGATGGTTTGCTTCTCCTCTGGACAATGTCAGGTAACAGAATCCAGGTGGCTGGTCACACGGACAGCCATTCCCCTCAGTTCCTCCCTCATGGCACACCCCACCCTTTATGATGCCTCCAGCCTTTGCACCCTGTTGACAATGCACCTACCTGATGTAACAGTGTTAGTAGCCAGTGTCTTCTTGGTGTCCTTTGACAGGAAAGCATCACCTAGGGTTGTCACACTACCAGGCTGTACCTCTGTTCAACCAGCTGTGGATTGAGCTGCATAGGATGTAGTTAGAGGGAGGCACCAGTTTGTAGCCAAATGACACTAAGACTGACCAAATACCAGAATATAAACTCTCATTTATGGAAGTGTAGATGTGACTACATATAGGATAAAATACAAGAACAGGCCGGGCATGGTGGCTCACATCTATAATCCCAGCACTTTGGGAGGCTGAGGCTGTTGGATCATGAGGTCAAGAGATCAAGACCATCCTGGTCAACAAGGTGAAACACCCTCTCTACTAAAAATACAAAAATTACCTGGGCATGGTGGTGCATGCCTGTAGTCCCAGCTACTTGGGAGGCTGGGGCAGAAGAATTGCTTGAACCCAGGAGGCAGAGGTTGCAGTGAGCCGAGATCATGCCATTGCACTCCAGTCTGGGTAACAACAGTGAAACTGTCTCAAAAACAATAAAAAAATATAAGAACAGTTAACCAATCGTGGAAAATCAGAAAAACAACTGATTTCTATAGAATTCCACTGAACCCCAAATGGTAATGGACACTGTGGGAAGCCATGCGCTCCTCCTGGAATTGGGCAAGATCAGCTGTCCTCAATCTAGCACTTTGGATGGAATTCCAGGGGGAAAAAAGCCAGCAAGGTGATGGCATATTTTATCAATCACAGTCTTTTGACAAACACAATTGGACAAGGCATTTATATCTGAGGCATTTTATGGCAGAATGCAAACATCTAGCATTTGCAGTAACTTTGTTTTTGTTGGTTTTTTTTTTGACAAGAGTCTTGCTTTGTCACCCAGGCTGATGTACAGTGGCTCCATCTCAGCTCACTGCAACCTCTGCCTCCCAGGTTCAAGCAACTCTCTGCCTCAACCTCCAGAGTAACTGTGATTACAGGTGCCTGCCACCATGCCTGGCTTTTTGTAATTTTTGGTAGAGAAGTGGTTTTACCATGTTGGCCAGGCTGTTCTCAAATTTCTAACCTCAAGTGATCCACCCACCTTGGCCAAAGTGCAGGAATTACAGGTGTAAGCCACCATGCCCAGTCAAGCATTTCCATTCAATTTGAATTTGGAAATGCATGTAGCTTGAAGAACAACTTTGGAATGAATGCTCAACAGAAACTGATTAGCAAGAGAAAAATGCTGGCTTACTACATCCTAGTAAAAACTGGTAGATTACATAATTATGTAGCTAAAAAACAAACCCTGGTAATGTTTTCCCACTTAATTTCAAAGCTTAACAAGAGGTGTGTTAAAGACTCCAAAAGCTGGAATTATGCCAGAAGCTTCATTATTAATATGGTCATGGCTTATATGGTGTATTGCTTAGCACTTTTGAAGCTCTATCCTTAATTTCATTTTGTTTTCTTTAGAATAAGAGTTTTGTTCTATCACCCAGGCTGGAATGCAGTTGTGCAATCATAGCTCACTGAAGCCTTGAACTCCTAAGCTTAAGGGATCCTCCCACCTCAGCCTCCTGAGTGCCTAGGCCTGTAGGCATGTGCCACAGCATCCAATTACTCCTAGCGTTCTTACAACCCATACAAAGATCTCTGTGAAAGGCAGTTTGATATGCTGAGAAATTTTCTCAAAGTCCATTTGTCTCCCCCACTTATTTGGAAAACAGAATTACATTATAAGGAAAATGTAACAGCATGTTGAAATTTCACTTAAGCCAATACCCTATGATACAAACTGGGTTATTATGCATTTATAAAAGATGCCCTCTGCTGTCCATGAAAAAGATACATTTTATGATCTAACAGTGACAGTATATTCACTTCATTATAAATAGGAATTAGGAAACTCCCATTCACAATTGCTACAAGGAGAATAAAATACCTAGGAATACAACTAACAAAGGAAGTAAAGGACCTCTTCAAGGAGAACTATGAACCACTGCTCAAGGAAGTAGGAGAAGACAAAACAGATGGAAAAACACTCTATGCTCATGGTTAGGAAGAATCAATATCGTGAAAATGGCCATACTGCCCAAAGTAATTTATAGATTTAACACTATCTCCATCAAACTACCAATGACCTTCTTCACAGAATTGGAAAAAACCACTTTAAACTTCATATGGAACCAAAAAGAGCCCACATAGCCCAGTCAATTCTAAACAAAAAGAACAAAACTGGCAGCATCATTCTGCCAGACTTCAAGCTATACTACCAGGTAACAGTAAACAAAACAACATGGTACTGGTATCAAAACAGACACAGACAAATGGAACAGATGAGAAGCCTCCAGAGCAACACCACACATCTACAACCATCTAATTTTTGACAAACCTGACAAAAATAAGCAATGGTGGGAAAGATCAACCATCTAATTTTTGACAATAAATGGTGTTGGGAAAAATTGGCTAGCAATGTGCAGAAAGCAGAAACTGGACCCCTTCCTGACACCTTATGCTAAAATTAATTCCATATAAATTAAGGTCTTAAACATAAGACCTAACACCATAAAAACCCTAGAAGGAAACCTAGGCAAAACCATTCAGGACATAGGCATAGGCAAGGACTTCATGACCTAAACACCAAAAGCAATGGCAACAACAGCCAAAATAGACAGATAGGACCTAATTAAACTCCAGAGCTTCTGTACAGCAAAAGAAAGGGTCATTAGAGCAAACTGGCAACCAACAGAATGGGAAATAATTTTGCAATCTACCCATCTGACAAAGGGCTAATATCCAGAATCTACAAAAAACTAAAACAGATTTACAAGAAAAAAAAAAAAGAAAGAAAGAAACCCTTCAAAAGTGGGCGAATGATATGAACAGACACTTTACAAAAGACATATATGAAGCCAACAAAAATAAAAGAAATGCTCATCATCACTGGTTATTAGAGAAATGCAAATCAAAACTACATTGAGATACCATCTCACACCAGTCAGGATGGCGATCATTAAAAAATCTGGAGACAACAGATGCTGGAGAGGATGTAGAGAAACAGGAACTCTTTTACACTGTTTGTGTGAGTGTAAATTAGTTCAACCATTGTGGAAGACAGTGTGGCGATTCCTCAAGAATCTAGAAATAGAAATTCCATTTGACCCAGCAATTGCATTACTGGGTATATACCCAAAGGACTATAAATTGTTCTGTAATAAAGACACATGCAAATGCTCACTCTGGCACTGTTTGCAATAGCAAAGACCAACCCAAACGCTCATCAATGATAGACTAGACAAAAAAATGTGGCATATATTCACCATGGAATACTATGCAGCTATAAAAAACAATGAGTTTGTGTCCTTCATAGGGAGATAGATGAACCTGGAAACCATCATTCTCAGCAAACTGACACAAGAAGAGAAAATCAGACACCACATGTTCTCACTAATAGGCAGGTATTCAACAATGAGAACACGTGGACACAGAGAGGGGAGCATCAAATACCGGGGTCCAAGGGGTTAGTTAAGGGAGGGATATTGGAAGGGAGAGTGGAGGAATAACGTGGGGAGAAATGTCCAGTATGGGTGATGGAGGGATGGAAGCAGCAAACCACCTTGCTGTGAATGTATCTTGCATGATCTGTTCATGTACCCCAGAATCTAAAGTATAATAAAGAAAAAAACCATAATCATAAAAAAGGAATTCGAAACATAAATGCAAAAACATAAAAAAGTCACATTTTTCTCCCCACTGTGCAGAATAGTGATTTTTTTGCTCCATGCTTAGTAACCTGGGCCTCCCTGCCTCCCTGTGAGATGTCATGCACTCGTTGCAGCTGTCACTGGGTGTTGCCCCATGACCATTCCCCTGCTCTGCCCCTCACCCCAACACACTCCCTCTTCCCTTCCCAAAGGAACCCAGTCTTGTGCAGGGGGTCACCTTATTCCATACAGTCATGGGCTCAGTTCATCCCAGTTACCTGTCCCTGCTGGTCTTGGGACAAGCAGATGAAACAGGAGGGGAGGCTACTGAGAGGTTTCTGGGGTTTTCAGCGAAAAGGGATTATGGGACCCCCCAGTGAGATGTACTCTTCTCCCACGAATGTTGTGCTGGTGTGGGGCACCTAAGGCCAGCAGCAGCAGCTGCCTCAGCTAGCTGACAGCAAGCTCCAGCTGGGTCTGGCCTCTCTCAGGACTTAGAGAAGCTCCCCTGTAGCCCAGCTGACTCTGGAGTTACCTTCTTACAGCTCAAGATGCCCTAGTTGATGTAACACCCAGTTTGAGAAACGCTTCTAGAAAACTCACCTGGAGAGGCCCCACTCAGCTTTCCCTGCTCATCTTTGGGATGACACAAATGGGACCATCCACAGTGACTCACTGCAAGGAAAGGGTGGCAGGAGGAGGAATGACAACTGTACCCACAGCCCCATGAACGTTCTCATGGGCACCCTGGACACATGCTCATCTTACAGCACTTAAATATTTATTTTGAAAATCCACATCACTTTGCTTTAAAAATGTTTATTTAGTGCCTGCAATATACAAGGCACTGTTTGGTGCCACAAGTAATACACAAATGAACAAGGAATAATTCTTGCCTTAGGAAGCTCACAGTCTAGGGTGGGAAATTAGAAATTGCACATGCACACAAATAAGTCACACCAGCCAAAAAGCACTAAATTCTGTGAGATTGATAACACTACAAGACCCCACAGAAAGAATACACTATTTGGGGATGAGAATAAGAGATTAGAGAAGGTACCTCAGAAGTAAGGGGTTTAAAATAATAGATCAAATGTAGATAGAAAAAAAATTTGAGAGGAAAATGCAATCCAGGAAGGCTCTAATTGAAACCAGAAGCAGGAGGTACTTCTGTGATGTGATGGAGGCAGAAAAAGTCCTTCTGGGCTGAATTTAGAATGGGAGGCGAGGGGAAAAGAAGGGAGGCTGGAAAGATGCATGGGTATAAAGATGAGTATATATGTCAGGCAAAGATATTTCCATTTCAATGGAGGTTTCTCAAAGAGAGGTGATCTGGCTGGAGAAAGCTTAATCTGGTGTCAATGGACAGGTGGATTTAAGAAGTCAGGGACAAGGGAAGGAGGCTGGTTTGAAAATAAAGATAAGGGTCTGGAATTGAGTGATGTGGCAGTGACAATGAGAACGGAGTAGCTGCAGGTGGAAGATGGAGACAGAACTAGGGACATCTGGAGGAGGTGAGGCGGGTGGAAAGATGACAGCAGGACTATACCTAGAGACACATGGTCCATTCACAAAGCCAGGGAAACCTAAGAGGAAACACTTTGTGTTTGAGAAGAGGAGGGTAGGGCTGAGGCTGAGACAAGGGCTGGCCTCCAGGTGGAGGGGTCCAGCAAACAGGTACAAGCCGGATGAGAGTTCAGGGCACAGGGCAGAGCCAGAAACAGACAAAAGGCTGCCATGCAGAGACGAGGGTAAAAGCAGCAGCACAAGCTAAGGCCCATCTCACCAGGGGAGGGTGTGTAAAGCACAACCCTGTGACCACATGTTCCTCACAGAGGACATCCCCACAGAACACTCAGGAGGGTGACAATGCCTCCCACCAACAGTGCTGTGTGTCTCTGTGCCCCCAATTTCACGCCTAAGAAACAACATCTTTGGCTATGTGTTGACAAGCAGGAACACTGCCTCCATTGTGGAGGGTCATTTTGAAAAGACTTACTCCGAAGATGACATCATAGAAACAACTCAGGATTTCAGCTCTCAGTGAAGGCGCAGAGGGTGAGTTTCAGCTGCATTTTCAGACGGACTTTTGTAGCCCACAGAATTGGCAAATTCCCAGGTATTGGAGAGACACAGGAGCAGTGTAGCCCGCTTGCATGACCGTTTTGGCTGGCGCCATGCTTTGGCATAGTGGTAGCCCGTGCATACCTCACTGGTCTGGGTGCCCTGTTAAACCAGCAATCTGAGTTTTGGAAGGGAAGATTGACATGTTTATTTGATTGAACGGGACTTGGATGGTGAGCCAGACCAGGAGATTCCTGGAAAGAGTGATTTGTGCCAGTGCAGTCGGCTGCCACAAGGGAGATTGCACGAATCCTGGTGCCCAATCAGCAGGTGACTGGGGTGCCAGTGAGAGAGTCAACCAATCAATTTGGAAAGAAAAAGAGAGAGAGAGAGAGAGAGGAGGGACTCTGAGGCAGGGAGCCAGGTGATCGGGCTTGGTAGGTCCAACCCTCATGGGGACAAGCAGCACGGCAATTCGAGGCATACGCGGTTGACAGTTTTGCTGCGAGGTCAGCTGAATTTAAACAGTGCAGCTCAGTGTGGGAGGGGCGTCCACAACTATGGACCCAATCCGCCCCTAATAAGGTACTGCCCACTGCTGATGCAGCCTGCCATTGCTGAGACAACCAGCCATAACAGAGAGATGAAGCCAACAGTGCAGAGTGCACCACAGTAGAACAGAGCCCCGCGGCAGCAGAGCGAAACTACGCTAGCAGGGCAGAGTCCCGGAAGACAAATAGTGAATAGACTGCCTCCTAGCTGGGCAGGACAGTGCAACAGATACTCATAAAGAAAGCCCCAACTCAAGGGCAGCCAGAGAGAAAGGTCGGGTCACCCATAAAGGGAAGCCCATCAGACTCACAGCAGATCTCTCGGCAGAGACTCTACAAGCCAGAAGAGAGTGGGGGCCAATATTCAACATCCTTAAAGAAAAGAACTTTCAACCCAGAATTTCATATCCAGCCAAACTGAGCTTCATGAGTGAAGGAAAAATAAAAGCCTTCATGAACAAGCAAGTATTCAGAGATTTTGTCACCACTAGGCCTGATTTACAAGAGCTCCTGAAAGAGGCACTACACATAGAAAGAAACAACCAGTACCAGTCATCCTAAAAGCATACCAAATGCTAAAGACCATTAACAAAATGAAGAATCTACATGAACCAATGGGCAAAAAAGCCAGCTAGTATCAAAATGGCAGTATCAAATTCACACATAACAATATTAACCCTAAATGTAAATGGGCTAAATGCACCAATCAAAAGACACAGACCGGCAAATTGGATAAAAAACCAAAACCCATCGGTGTGCTGTATCCAGGAAACCCACCTCACACGCAAAGATACACAAAGCCTCAAAATAAAAGGATGGAGGAAGATTTACCAAGAAAATGGAGAGCAAAAAAAGCAGGAGTTGCAATTCTCGTCTCTGATAAGACAGACTTTAAAGCAACAAAGATCAAAAGGGACAAAAAAGGTCATTACATAATGGTAAAAGGATCGATACAACAAGAAGAGCTAACGATTCTAAATATATATGGACCAAATGCAGGAGCACCCACATATATAAGGCAAGTTCTTAATGACTTACAAAGAGACTTGGACTCCCAAACAATAATAGTGGGAGACTTTAACACTCCACTGTCAATATCAGACAGATCAACCAGACAGAAAATTAACAAGGATATCCAGGACTTGAACTCAGACCTAGAACAAGCAAATCTGATACACATTTACAGAACTCTCCACCCCAAATCCACAGAATATACATTCTTCTCAGCACCACATCACACCTACTCCAAAATTGACCACATAATTGGAAGTAAAGCACTCCTCGGCAAATGCAAAACAACTGAAATCATAACAAACAGTCTCTCAGACCATAGTGCAATCAAGTTGGAACTCAGAATTCAGAAAATAACTCAGAAACGCACAGCTTCATGGAAACTGAACAACTGGCTCCTGAATGTTGATTGGATAAACAATGAAATGAAGGCAGAAATAAAGAAGATCTTTGAAACCAAAGAAAATGAAGACACAACATACCAGATTCTCTGGGAAACATTTAAAGCAGTGTGTAGAGGAAAATATATAGCAATAACTGCCCACATTGGAAGAGTGGAGAGATCCAAAATTGACACCCTATCGTCAAAATTGAAAGAGCTAGAGGAGCAAGATCAAAAAAGCTCAAAACCTAGCCAAAGACAAGAAATAACTAAGATCGGAGCAGAACTGAAGGAGATAGAGACAAGAAAAACCCTTCAAAAAATCAATTAATCCAAGAGCTGTTTTTTTGAAAAGATCAACAAAATAGACAGACCACTAGCCAGACTGATAAAAAAGAAAAGAGACAACAACCAAATAGATGCAATAAAAAACGATAATGTGGAAATCACCACAGATTCCACAAAAATTCAAACCATAATCAGAGAATACTATAAATGACTCTATGCACATAAACTAGTAAATCAGAAAGAAATGGATAAATTCCTGGACGTCTGTGTCCTCCCAAGCCGAAACCAGGAGGAAGCCAAAAATATGAATAGACCGATAACAAGGTCTGAAGTTGAGGCAGCAATTAAGAGCCTACCACACAAAAAAAGCCAAGGTCCAGATGGGTTCACAGCTGAATTCTACCAGATACACAAAGAGTATCTGGTACCATTCCTTCTGAAACTATTCCAAATAATCCAAAAAGAGGGAACCCTTCCCAAATCATTTTATGAGACCAACATCATCCTGATACCAAAACCTGGCAGAAACTCAACAAAAAAAGAAAACTTCAGGCCAATATCCATGATGAACATAGATGCAAAAATCTTCAATAAAATACTGCCAAACTGATTGCAACAGCACATTAAAAAACTTATCCATCATGATCAAGTAGGATTCATACCGGGAATGCAAGGCTGGTTCACCATGCGCGAGTATATAAATGTAATTCACCACATAAACAGAAGCAAAAACAAAAACCACATGATTATCTCAATTAACACAGAAAAGGCATTTGACAAAATTCAGCAGCTCTTTATGCTAAAAACCCTCAAAAAACTTGGTTTGGATGAAACATATCTCAAAGTAATAAAAGCTATTTACGACAAACCAACAGCGAATATCATACTGAATGGGCAAAAACTGGAAGCATTTTCTTTGAAATCTGGCACTAGACAAGGATGCCCTCTCTCACTGCTCCTATTCAACATAGTACTGGAAGTTCTAGCCAGAGCAATTAGGAAAGAAAAACAAATAAAAGGTATTCAAATAGGAAAGGTGGAAGCCAAATTGTCTCCATTTGCAGACGACATGATAGTATACCTAGAAGACCCCATTACCTCAGCCCAAAAGCTCCTGCAACTGATAAGCAACTTCAGCAAAGTCTCAGGATATAAAATCAATGTGCAAAAATCACAAGCATTCCTATACACAAATAACAGACTTAAAGAGAAGCAAATCAAGAACGAACTGCCATTCAAAATTGCTACAAAGGAAACAAAATACCTAGGAATACAACTCACAAGGAATGTAAGGGACCTCTTTAAGGAAAACTACAAACCACTGCTCAACGAAATAAGAGAGGACACAAACAGATGGAGAAATATTCCATGTTCGTGGTTAGGAAGAATTAATATCATGAAAATGGCTATACTGCCCAAAGTCATTTACACAATCAATGCTATCCCCATCAAAATACCACTGAATTTCTTCACAGAACTGGAAAATACCACCATGAATTTCATATGGAACCAAAAAAGAGCCCGCATAGCCAAGTCAATTCTAAGCAAAAAGAACATAGCAGGAGGCATCACACTACCAGAGTTCAAACTATAATACAAGGCTACAGTAATCAAAACAGCATGGTACTGGTACCAAAACAGAGATATAGACCAATGGAACAGAACAGAAGCATCGGAGGCAACACAACCTATCTACGGCCATATTATCTTTGATAAACCAGACAAAAACAAGCAATGGAGAAAGGATTCCCTATTTAATAAATGGTGTTGGGAAAACTGGCTAGCCATGTGCAGAAAGCAGAAACTGGACCCCGTCCTGACCCCTTACACTAAAATTAACTCCAGATGAATTAAAGACTTAAATGTAAGACCTGACACCATAAAAACCCTAGAAGAAAATCGAGGCAAAACCATTCAGGACATAGGAGTAGGCAAGGACTTCATGAATAAAACACCAAAAGCATTGGCAGCAAAAGCCAAAATAAACAAATCGGACCTAATCAAACTCTACAGCTTCTGCATGGCAAAAGAAACAGTCACTAGAGTGAATCGGCAACCATCAGAATTGGAAAAAATCTTTGCAGTTTACACATCAGACAATGGGCTGATATCCAGAATTTACAAAGAACTCAAACAGATTTACAGGAAAAAAACAAACAAGTCCATTCAAAAATGGGCAAAGGATATGAACAGACACTTTACAAAAGAAGACATACATGAAGTCAACAAACATATGAAAAAAAGCTCATCATCTCTGGTCATTAGAGAGATGTAAATCAAAACCACATTGAGATACCATCTCACACCAGTTAGAATGGCGATCATTAAAATATCTGGAAACAGCAGATGCTGGAGAAAATGTGGAGAAATAGGAACACTCTTACACTGTTGGTGGGAGTGTAAATTAGTTCAACCATTGTGGAAGACAGTGTGGCGATTCCTCAGGGACCTAGAAATAGAAATTCCATTTGGCCCAGCAATCCCATTACTGGGAATATATCCAAAGGAATATAAATCGTTCCACTATAAGGACACATGCACACGAATGTTCATTGCAGCACTGTTTACAATAGCAAAGAACTGGAACCAACCCAAATGCCCAACGATGATAGACTGGACTGGGAAAATGTGGCACATATACACCATGGAATATTATGCAGCAATTAAAAATGATGAGTTTGTGTCCTTTGTAAAGACATGGATGAATCTGGAGAATATTATTCTCAGCAAACTGACACAAGAACCGAAAAAGAAATACCGCATATACTCACTCATAGGCGGGTGAGAAAAATGAGAACACATGGACACGGAGAGGCGGTCTAATATACACTGGGGTCTATTGGGGGGAATGGGGAAGGAACAGTGGGGGGGCTGGGGAGGGATAGCCTGGGGATGAATGCCAAGTGTGGGTGAAGGGGAGGAAGGCAGCAAAACACACTGCCATGTGTGTACCTATGCAACTATCTTGCACGTTCTGCACATGTACCCCAAAACCTATAATGCAATAAAAATTAAAAAAAAAAAAACAAAAAAAGAAAGCCCCAACTCCCTGAGACAGAGCATCGGTGAAAGAAAAAAAAGTGGGGGAGGCTTTTATAAGTTCTGCTGCAGCAGACACATTCTCCCAGCAAACATGATTGAACAACAGAGCTCACAGCTCAGCACTGGAGCTCCTATAAAGTACAGACCATCTCCTCTAGCAGCTCCCTGACCCCTGTATATCCATAGAGCCACCTCAAAAAAGGACTAATCAGACTGACATTTGGCAGGCATCATTCTGGGACAAAGACAGCAGAAGAAGAAACTGGTAGCATCCCTCACTGTTCTGCAGCTGCTACAGGTGTACCACAGACAAGCAGGGCCTGGAGTGGATCTCAGCACTCGTATAGCAGAGGGGCTAAACCATTAGAAGAAAAACTAAAAAACAGAAATAATTCATCATCAACAATCTGAGCATCCACTCATAGACCTAATAAAACATTCAGCAACTACTAGACGACAGGTGGATAAATCCAAAAAGATGGAAAGAAACCAGTGCAGAAAGGAGGAAAACAAGCAAAACAAAAACACCTCACCTCATACAGAGAACCAAAACTCCTCACAAGCAAGGGAACAAAGCTGCATGTAGAATGAGAGTGACAAAATGATGGAAACAGACTTCAGAAGGTAGGTAATGAGAAACTTCAGTGAGCTAAAAGAACATGTTCTAAATCAATGCAAAGAAACTAAGAATCTTGAAAAAAGATTTGAAAAAAGATTTGAGGAAATGATAACAAGAATGGACAACTTAGAGAGGAATATGAATAAATTGAAGGAGCTGAAAAACACAACACGAGAACATCGTGAAGCATGCACAAGTTTCAACAGCAGAATTGACCAGGCAGAAAAAATGATATCAGAAGTTTAAGATTAACTCAATGAAATGAAATGAGAAACCAAGATTAGAGAAAAAAGCACAAAGAGGAATGAACAAAATCTCCAAGAAATGTGGGACTATGTGAAGAGACCTAACCTTCTTTGATAGGCGTACCAGAATGTGACAAAGGGAATGAATTTAAGCTGGAAAACACTCTTCAAGATATTATCTATGAAAATTTCCCCAACCTAGCAAGGCAGGCCAATACTCAACTCAAGGAAATAGAGAGAACACCACAAAGATATTCTGCAAGAAAAGCAACCCCAAGGCACATAATTGTCAGATTCACCAGGGTTGAAATAAAGGAGAAAATACTAAGGGATGACAGAGAGAAGGGTCGGGTCACCCACAAATAGAAGCCCATCAGACTCACAGAAGATCTCTTGGCAGAAACTCTACAAGCCAGAAGAGAGTGGGGGCCAATATTTAACATCCTTAAAGAAAAGAACTTTCAACCCAGAATTTCATATCCAGCCAAACTGAGCTTCATAAGTGTAGGAAGAATAAAATTATTTGCCAACAAGCAAGAACTCAGGGAATTTGTCCCCAGCAGGTCTGCTTTACAAGAGCTCCTGAAAGAGGCACTACACATACAAATAAACAACGAGTACCAGCCATTCTAAAAACATACCAAATGCTAAAGAGCATCAACAAAATGAAGAATCTGCATCACCCAAGGGAAAAAACAGCCAGATAGTATCAAAAAAAGTATCAAATTCACACATAACAATATTAACCCTAAATGTAAATAGGCAAAATGCACCAATCAAAAGAAACAGACTGGCAAATTGGATAAAAAAACAAAACCTACCAGTGTGCTGCATCCAGAAAACCCATCTCACATGCAAAGATCCACAAAGTCTAAAAATAAAGGGATGGAGGAAGATTTACCAAGCAAATGGAGAGCAAAAATAAAGCAGGGGTTGCAATTATCATCTCTGATAAAATAGTCTTTAAAGCAACAAAGATAAAAGAGACAAAGAAGGTTATTACATAATGGTAAAAAAATCGATACAACAAAAAGAGCTAATGATCCTAATTATATATGGACCCAATACAGGAGCACCCAGATATATAAGGGAAGTTCTTAAAGACCTGCAAAGAGACTTAGACTCTGACACAATAGTAGAGGGAGAGTTTAACACTCCACTGTCGGTATCAGACAGATCAACCAGACAGAAAATTAACAAGGATATCCAGGGCTTGAACTCAGACCTGGAACAAGCAAACCTGATAGACATTTACAGAACTCTCCACCCCAAATCCACAGAATATACATTTTTCTCAGCACCACATCACACCTACTCCAAAATTGACCACATAATTGGAAGTAAAGCACTTTTCAGAAAATGCAAAACACTGAAATCATAACAAACAATCTCTCAAACCATAGTGCAATCAAGTTAGAACTCAGAATTCAGAAACCAACTCAGAACCGCACAGCTTCATAGAAACTGAACAACTAGCTCTTGAATGTTGATTGGATAAACAATGAAATGAAGGCAGAAATAAAGAAGTTCTTTGAAAACAAATGAGAACGAACACACAACGTACCAGAATCTCTGGGACACATTTAAAGCAGTCTGTAAAGGAAAATATACAGCAAAAAGTGCCCACATGAGAAGAGTGGAGAGATCCAAAATTGACACCCTATCATCAAAATTGAAAGAGCTAGAGGAGCAAGATCAAAAAAACTCAAAACCTAGCAGAAGACAAGAAATAACTAAGAACAGAGCAGAACTGAAAGGGATAGAGACAAGAAAAACCCTTCAAAAAATCAATAAATCCAAGAGCTGGTTTTTTGAAAAGATGAACAAAATGGACAGACAAATAGCCAGACTGATAAAAAAAAAAGAAGACAGAGGACAACGAAATAGATGCAATAAAAAACAATAAAGGGGAAATCACCACAGATTCCACAGAAATTCAAACCATCATCAGAGAACACTACAAACAACTCTATGCACAAAAACTAGTAAACAAGGAAGAAATGAATAAATTCCTGGACACCTGTGACCTCCGAAGCCTAAACCATGAGGAAGTCAAAACTATGAATAGACCAATAACAAGGTCTGAATTTGAGACAGCAGTTAAGAGCCTACCACAGAAAAAAGGCCCTGGTCCAGATGGGTTCACAACCGAATTCTACCAGACACACAAAGAGAAGGTGGTACCATTCTTTCTGAAACAATTCCAAATAATCCAAAAAGAGAAAAACCTTCCCAAATCATTTTATGAGACCAATATGATCCTGACACCCAAAGCAGGCAGAGACACAACAAGAAAAGAAAACTTCAGGCCAATAACCATGATGAACATAGATGCAAAAATCTTCAATAAAATACTGGCAAACCGACTGTAACAGCACATTAAAAAACTTATCCATAATGATCAAGTAGGATTCATTCCGGGGATGAAAGGCTGGTTCGACATACACAAGTCTATAAACGTCATTCACCACATTAACAGAAGCAAAAACAAAAACCACATGATTATCTCAATGGACGCAGAGAAGGCATTTGACAAAACTCAACAGCCCTTTATGCTAAAAACCCTCAATAAACTTGGTATTGATGGAACATATCTCAAAGTAATAAAAGCTATCTATGACAATCCAATAGCCAATATCATACTTACTGGGCAAAAACTGGAAGCATTCCCTTTGAAATCCAGCACTAGACAAGGATGCCGTCTCTCACCACTCATATTCAAAATAGTACTGGAAGATCTAGCCAGAGCAATCAGGCAAGAAGAGGAAATAAAGGGTATTCAAATAGGAAAGGTGGAAGCCAAATTGTCTCTATTTAAAGATGACAAGATAGTATACCTAGAGGACCCCATCACCTCAGCCCAAAAGCTCCTGCAACTGATAAACAACATCAGCAAAGTCTCAGAATATAAAATCAATGTGCAAAAATCACAAGCATTTAAATAAACCAATAACATAACTTAAAGAGAAACAAATCAAGAATGAACTGCCATTCACAATTGGTACAAAGAAAATAAAATACCTAGGAATACAACTCACAAGGAACATAAGGGACCTCTTAAAGAAAAACTACAAACCACTGCTCAATGAAATAAGAGAGGACACAAACAGATGGAGAAACATTCCATGTTTGTGTTTAGGAAAACTCAATATCATGAAAACGGCTATACTGCCCAAAGTAGTTTACACAATCAATGCTATCCCCATCAAACCACCATTGAATATCTTCGCAGAACTGGAAAAATCCACCATGAAACTTCATATGGAACCAAAAGAGAGCCCGCATAGCCAAGTCAATTCTAAGCAAAAAGAACACAGCGGGAGGCATCACCCTACCAGACTTCAAACTATATTAAAAAGCTACAGTAATCAAAACAGCATGGTACTGGTACCAAAACAGAGATATAGACCAATGAAACAAAACACAGGCATTGGAGGCAACACAACATATCTACAACCATATAATCTTTGATAAACCAGACAAAAACAAGCAATGGGGAAAGGATTCCCTGTTTAATAAATGGTGTTGGGAAAACTGGCTAGCCATGTGCAGAAAGCAGAAACTGGACCCCTTCCTGACACCTTACACTAAAATTAACTCCATGTGGATTAAAGACTTAAACATGAGACCTGACAACATAAAAACCCTAGAAGAAAATCTAGGCAAAACCATTCAGGACATAGGAGTAGGCAAGGACTTCATGACCAAAACACCAAAAGCATTGGCAACAAAAGCCTAAATAGACAAATGGGACCTAATCAAACTCCACAGCTTCTGCACGGCAAAAGAAACAGTCACTAGAGTGAATCGGCAACCATTAAAATGGGAAAAATATCTTTGCAGTTTACGCATCTGACAAAGAGCTGATATCCAGAATTTACAAAGAACTCAAACAGATTTACAGGAAAAAAACAAACAAGCCCATTCAACAATGGGCAAAAGACATGAACAGACACTTTACAAAAGAAGACATACATGAGGCCAACAAACACATGAAAAAATGCTCATCATCACTGGTCATTAGAGAGATGCAAATCAAAACCACATTGAGATACCATCTCACGCCAGTTAGAATGGCGATCATTAAAATATCTGGAGACAGCAGATGCTGGAGAGGGTGTGGAGAAACAGGAACACTCTTACACTGATGGTGAGAGTGTAAATCAGTTCAACCCTTGTGGAAGACAGTGTGTCGATTCCTCAAGGACCTAGAAATAGAAATTCCATTTGACCCAGTAATAAAGGCTATAAATCATAATCATTCTACTATAAGGACACATGCAAACGAATGTTCATTGCAGCAATGATTACAATAGCAAAGACCTGGAACCAACCCAAATGCCCATCAAGAATTGACTGCACTGGGAAAATGTGGCACATATACATCATGGAATATTATGCAACAATCAAAAATGAGGAGTTTGTGTTCCTTGTAAGGACATTGATGAATGTGAAGAACATCACTCAGCAAACTGACACAAGAACAGAAAAAGAAATACCTCATATTTGCAATCATAGGCGGGTGAGAAAAATGAGAACACATGGACACAGGGAGGGGGTCTACTACACACTGGGGTCTATTGGGGTGAATGGGGGAGGGACAGCTGTGGGGGCTGGGGAGGGATAGCCTGAAGATAAATGCCAAGTGTGAGTGAAGGGGAAGAAGGCAGCAAAACACACTGCCATGGGTGTACCTATGCAACTATCTTGCACGTTCTGCACATATACCCTAAAACCTATAATGCAATAAATTTTTTTAAAAAAAATCTGGAGACAACAGATGCTGGAGAGGTTGTGGAGAAAGAGGAACACTAACACTGTTGGTGGGAGTGTAAATTAGTTCAACCATTCTGGAAGACAGTGTGGCGATTCCTCAAGGACCTGAAAATAGAAATTCCATTTGACCCAGAAATCCCATTACTGGGTATATATCCAAAGGAATATAAATCGTTCTACTATAAGGACACATGCGCACGAATGTTCATTGCAGCACTGTTTACAATAACAAAGACCTGGAACCAACCCAAATGCCCATTGATGATAGACTGGTCTGGGAAAATGTGGCACATATACACCACGGAATATTATGCAGCAATAAAAAATGACGAGTTTATGTCCTTTGAAAGGACATGGATGAATCTGGAGAACATCATTCTCAGCAAACTGACACAAGAACAGAAAAGGAAATACCATATATTCTCACTCATAGGTGGGTGAGAAAAATGAGAACACATGAACACAGGGAGGGGGGTACTACACACTGGGTTCTATTGGGGGAAATAGGGGAGGGACAGCAGGGGGAAGCTGGGGAGGGATAGCCTGGTGATATATGCCAAATGTGGGTTAAGGGGAGGAAAGCAGCAAAACACACTGCCATGTGTGTACTTATGCAACTATCTTGCACGTTCTGCACATGTACACCAAAACCTAAAATGCAATAAAAATTAACAAACAAGGAGGGAAACTTTCAGAAATCATTTTATGAGACCAACATCATCCTGATACCAAAACCCAGCAGAGACTCAACAAGAAAAGAAAACTTCAGGCCAATATCAATGATGAACATAGAGGCAAAAATCTTTAATAAAATACTGGAAAACTGATTGCAACAGCACATTAAAAAACTTATCCATCATGATCAAGTAGGATTCATCCCTGGGATGCAAGGCTGCTTCAACATATGCAAGTCTATAAATGTAATTCACCACATAAACAGAAGCAAAAACAAAAACCACATGATTATCTCAATTGACGCAGAGAAGGCATTTGAAAAATTCAAGAGCCCTTTATGCTACAAACCCTCAATAAACTTGGTATTGATGGAACATATCTCAAAGTAATAAAAGGTATCTATGACAAACCAACAGCCAATATAGTACTTAATGGGCAAAAACTGGAAGCATTCCCTTTGAAATCCGTCACTAGACAAGGATGCCCTCTCTCACCACTCCTTTTCAACATAGTACTGGAAGTTCTAGCCAGAGCAATCAGGCAAGAAAAAGAAATAAAGGGTATTCAAATAGAAAAGGCGGAGGCCAAATTGTCTCTATTTGCAGACGACAAGATAGTATACCTAGAAGACCCCATCACCTCAGCCCAAAAACTCCTGCAACTGATAAGCAATTTCAGCAAAGTCTCAGGATATAAAATCAATGTGCAAAAATCACAAGCATTTAAATAAACCAAAAACAGACTTAAAGAGAACCAAATAAAGAATGAACTGACATTCACAATTGCTGCAAAGAGAATAAAATACCTAGGAATACAACTTACAAGAAACCTACGGGACCTCTTCAAGGAAAACTACAAACCACTGCTCAATGAAATAAGAGAGGACACAAACAGATGGAGAAACATTCCATGTTCATGGTTCGGAAGAATCAGTATCATGAAAATGGCTATACTGCCCAAAGTAATTTACACAATCAACACTATCCCCATCAAGCACCCATTGAATTTCCTCACAGAACTGGAAAAAACCACCAGGAACTTCATATGGAACCAAAAAAGACTCTGCATAGCCAAGTCATTTCTAAGCAAAAAGAACACAGTGGGAGGCATCACACTACCAGAGTTTAAACTATACTACAAGGCTACAGTAATCAAAACAGCATGGACTGGTACCAAAACAGAGATATAGACCAAAGGAACAGAACAGAGGAATCGGAGGCAAATCAACATACCTACAACCATATAATCTTTGATAAACCAGACAAAAACAAGCAATGGGGAAAGGATTCCCTGTTTAACCAATGGTGTTGGGAAAAACGGTTACCTATGTGCAGAGAGAAGAAACTGGACCCCTTCCTGACACCTTACACTAAAATTAACTCCAGATGGATTGGACCCCTTCCTGACACCCTACACTAAAATTAACTCCAGATGGATTAAAGACTTAAACATAAGACCTGGCACCATAAAACCCTAGAAGAATATCTAGGCAATACCATTCAGGACATAGGAGTATGAAAGGACTTCATGAACAATACACCAAAAGCATTGGCAAAAAAAGCCTAAATAGACAAATGGGACCTAATCAAACTCCACAGCTTTTGCATGGCAAAAGAAACAATCACTAGAGTGAATCAGTAAAACAGATTGGGAAAAAATCTTTTCAGTATACCCAAGTGACAAACGGCTGATATCCAGAATTTACAAAGAACTCAAACAGATTTACAGGATAAAAACAAACAAGCCCATTCAAAAATGTTCAAAGGATATGAACAGAAACTTTACAAAAGAAGACTTACATGAGGCCAACAAACATATGAAAAAGTGCTCATCATCATTGGTCATTAGAGAGATGCAAATCAAAACCACATTGAGATATCATCTCACACCAGTTAGAATGGCGATCATTAAAAAATCTGGAGACAGCAGATGCTGGAGAGGATGTGGAGAAATAGGAACACTCTTACACTGTTGGTGGGAGTGTAAATTAGTTCAACCATTGTGGAAGACAGTGTGGCGATTCCTCAGGGACCTAGAAATAGAAATTCCATTTGACCCAGCAATCCCATTACTGGGTATCTATCCAACAGACTGTGAATCGTTCTACTATAAGGACACATGCACACGAATGTTCATTGCAGCACTGTTTACAATAGCAAAGACCTGGAACCAACCCAAATGCCCATCAATGATAGACTGGACTGGGAAAATGTGGCACATATACACCATGGAATATTATGCAGCAATCAGAAATGATGAGTTTGTGTCCTTTGTAGGGACATGGATGAATCTGGAGAACATCATTCTCAGCAAACTGACACAAGAACAGAAAAAGAAATACCGCATATACTCACTCATAGGCGGGTGAGAAAAATGAGAACACATAGACACAGAGAGGCGGTCTACTATACACTGGGGACTGTTGGGGGAAATGGGGGAGGGACGGGGGGGGCTTGGGGGGACAGCCTGGGGATGAATACCAAGTGTGGGTAAGGGGGAGGAAGGCAGCAAAACACACTGCCATGTGTGTACCTATGCAATTATCTTGCACGTTCTGCACATGTACCCCAAAACCTATAATGCAATAAAAATTTAAAAAAAAATGTTCAAAGGATATGAACAGACACTTTACAAAAAAAGACATACGTGAAGTTAATAAACACATGAAAAAATGCTCATCATCACGGGTCATTAGAGAGATGCAAATCAAAACCACATTGAGATACCATCTCATGCCAGTTAGAATGGCAATCATTAAAAATATGGAGACAGCAGATGTTTGAGAGGATGTGGAGAAATAGGAACACTCTTACACTGTTGGTGGGAGTGTAAATTAGTTCAACCATTGTAGAAGACAGTGTGGCGATTCCTCCAGGACCTAGAAATAGAAATTCCATTTTAACCAGCAATCCCATTACTGGGTATATATCCAAAGGAATATAAATCGTTCTACTATAAGGACACATGCACAGGAATGTTCACTGCAGCACTGTTTACAATAGTAAAGACCTGGAACCAACCCAAATGCCCATCGATGATAATCTTGACTGGGAAAATGTGGCACATATACACCATGAAATATTATGCAGCAATCAAAAATGATGAGTTTGTGTCCTTTGTAAGGACATGGATGAATCTGGAGAACATCATTCTCAGCAAACTGACACAAGAACAGAAAAAGAAATACCGCATATACTCACTCATAGGTGGGTGAGAAAAATGAGAACACATGGACACAGAGAGGCGGTCTACTATACACTGGGGACTGTTGGGGGAAATTGGGGAGGGACAGTGGGGGGTGCTTGGGGGGATAGCCTGGGGATGAATACCAAGTGTGGGTGAAGGGGAGGAAGGCAGCAAAACACACTGCCATGTGTGTACCTATGCAACTATCTTGTACGTTCTGCACATGTACCCCAAAACCTATAATGCAATAAAAATTAAAAATTAAAAAAAAAAACCCTTGCTCTATGTCCAAGTGTTGGTGATTCTCCAGTTTGATTCTGTTCTGTGCCTGCATCAGAGCTGGGCAGGGAGGCTCCTAGGTTCTCTGTTTTCTGTCCTGGAGAAAAGACCTAAAGGCCAGGTAGAATTTAAACATGTTTGGCAAAAATATGTCATTGGTGATTTCCTGTGCTTTATATTCTGTCACATATAGAATTTTCTATATAACATATAGAGAAAATTTCTATATAATATATAAATAAGTCCTGGTTGACCTCAAATTCACAGAATTGGATTATGACAGATTCTCATCATTAGTCTATACATAGCCTGGTTTGTTTCTTTACTTAACTATTCAGAGTCAGATTTAAAATCCTCAATACATGGTTAGATATCCCCAGGCTCTTTACTAGGTGTGTGACCTTAGTCAAGTTTTCTAACTCTATGTATTGTTTCTTTCAACAGTAAAATGAGGATTATTACCTCATAGAGCCATGTGAGAATTAAATGAGTTAATATATGGACAGTAGTTAATGTGATGCCTGGTATCTCGTAAACTGTATATGTGTTGGCTTTTATATTATCTCTGGTTTCCATCTATAATCCTTTGCCTTATACCTGAAATAACTCTTTTAGAATTTCCTCTAATATGGGTCTGCTAGTGACAAAGACTCCTCATTTATGTCTTAAATTGTCTTTCACTTTTATTCTTTTAATTTTATTTTTTTAGTTTTGTATTTTTAAATTACTACTGAGGATGAACTTTTTTTACAGTGTTGCTTAGCTGTCTATGGTTCTTTTTTAAAAATGAGTTCACCCAGCATGGGCAACATAGGGAGACCTCATCTCTAAAAAAATAAAAAATGTTAGCTGAGTATGATGGTGTGTGCCTGTGGCTCCTGCTACTTGGGAGGCTGAGGTGGGAAAATTGTTTGGGCCCAGGAGGTCAAGGCTGTGGTGAGCCAATGTCATACCACTGCACTCCAGGCTGGGTGACAGAGTGAGATTCTGTCTCAAAAAAAAAAAATAGAAAAAGAAAAAAGTTTGTTTTTCCCTAATTTCTTTTTTTTTTTTTTTTGTGGTAAAATATATATAACATAAAATTTGCCATTTTAATCACTTTCAGTGTACAATTGAGTGGCATTAATTACATTTTCAGTGTTGTGCAACCATCACCACTACCTATTCCCAAGATTTTCATCACCCCAACAGAAATTTGGTACCCATTAAAGCAATAATTCCCCACTCTTCCCATCCCTGGTAATCTCTAATCTGCTTTTTGTCCCTTTGAATTTGCCTCTTTTAGACATTTCATATAAATAGAATCATACAATATCTTTTTGTGTTTGGTTTATTTCACTTGGCATAATGTTTTCATTTTGATTAGATAAGTTTCACGATTCAAACAACTATATAAAACTTACTCTGTGAAGTCTTACTCCCATCCCACTCCACATTATTTCTTTACATTTCATTTCCTATAGATAGATAATTTTTTTGTTTTTATCATGATAGTGTTTTTCTTTTGTTGTTGCTATTTGTTTTTGAGACAGTCTTGCTCTGTCACCTAGACTGGGGCACAGTGACATGATCTCAGCTCACTTCAACCTCTGCCCCCTGAGTTCAAGTCATTCTCCTTCCTCAGCCTCCTAGGTAGCTGGGATTACAGGCCCATATCACCACTCTCAGATACATTTTTGTATTTTTAGTAGAGATGGGGGGTATTGCTATGTTGGCTAGGCTGGTCTCGAACTCCTGGCCTCAAGAGACTCACCCACCTCTGTCCAAAGTGCTGGGATTGCAGGTGTAAGTCACGGTATCCAGCTATCATGACAGTATTTGTATGCAAAAATATAAATATATGTTCTATGTCTCCTTTTATAACAGAAAAATGTAGCTATTTTAGCCTGAGTCTTCCCAAAAGCAGAGTATAAGACAAGGGGCTAGGCCAGGTGCAGTGGCTCCCACCTATAATCTCAGCACTTTGGGAGGCTAAGGCAGATGAATTGCTTGAGCCCAGGAGTTCAAGATCAGCCTGAGAAACATGGAAAATCCCTTTCTCTACAAAATAGAAAAATAATCAGCTTATAGTCCTAGCTACATGGAAGGCTGAGATAGGAGGATTGCTTGAGCCTGGGAAGGTTGAGGCTACATTGGGTCATGATTGTGCTACTGCACACCAGCCTTGGTGACAGAGTGAGGCACTGTCTCAAAAAAGACAAAATATGACAAAGGGCTTCTATACCACTAATCTATTAGGAAGTACAATCTCAGGTAACAAAAGAGGGGCCAGGAGAGTGCAGCCAGAAAGGAGGAAAAGCCAATTTGAGAGCACATTATTGAATTGGTTATTAACTGCAACTGGTTTGTTAAATCCAGTTCTCCAAGAAGTCATATATATTGTGTTTGTGTCTGAGGGGAGCTAGTTGGAGGAGTGGTGAGAGGGAAATTTGAATTTTTATCCTCATCTTCCTCTGGTCAAACTTTCAGCACACAGACATTAACTACCCCACACTTCTGAATTGTGTATATGTGGGTGCTGAGCAAGGTTCCATGGCATCCTGTTAAATTGGTTTCAACAGGAAAGCCTTTGGGTGACAGCCAGATGACCTGTGACATAGTTATAAAAGGAAAAGTACTGTTAAGTTTGCACCTATGTGAAGTCTGTGCCCACATGGAGCTGGCTTCCAGTATTCATGTCTGGAATACAAGATAGGCAAACTGAGAACATCTAAAATGGATCATAAGAGGTATCTGATATAGTTCATCCACTGCACCACTATAGGCCTGCTCATATTCTCCATTATATCCAGCTTCCATGCTATTATTCAATATGAGGCCTCTATTTTGTGTGTGTGTGTGTGTGAGAGAGAGAGAGAGAGAGAGAGAGAGAGAGAGAGTAGAGAGAGAGAGAGAGAGAGAGAGAGAGAGAGAGAGTAGAGAGTATGCCCTCACTTCTTATCTGACAGCAGAGGAGTAAGTCCAATCCACAAAAGATTTTCCTTTACAATATAACCAAGCACAATTTCTAAAGAGACTTAAGAGTTAGTGAAACAAGCTACAGTTCCTTCTGGACCTGCTTGGAGATAAGACATTTACCTCTGAGGAGTTTAAGACCTTAATGCCTTATCTTTGTCACGGTTGCTTCAGTTGCTTATTTGCCATTGACACTGGCAATGGAAACACCAAGAGATACCCTAGTGAATCTCCTGAATTCCAGACATATTTTGAATTATGTTGGAGCAACCCAAGCTTCTCATGATAACCAGAGATGCTTACCACCAAAATCACATTAGCTCTTTTTTGCTTGTCAACTGGTATGAACAGCTCAACATGATCAGGTGGTAACCAGGTTCAGATTCAGCTGAAATGCATTGCTTCTCAGCCTTTTGGCTAAGATCAAGTGCAGATTCAACCGAAATGCAGCAGAGCCTAGATATTTCATGGATGGGAAGCAAAAATGCAATCAGATCACTGAAAGCATTTGTAAGAGGAGTTAATCCTAATCCATCACTTAGTTCATGGACTCATGTATTCTAACTACTTGGGATGAAATTGTTGGTTCAGCTCCTATTCTGCAATTTAGAGGACAGCATTCCCAATCTTTTAGAGTGATCTTCAAAGCTAGTGCCTTAGCAAAGCTGTTTTTTTTATTTTAAATTTTTATTTCATTTTAGGTTTTGGGGTACATGTGCAGAACGTGCAAGACAGTTGCATAGGTATACACATGGCAGTGTGTTTTGCTACCTTCCTCCCCTTCACCCACACTTGGCATTTCTCCCCAGGCTGTCCCTCCCCAGCTCCCCCCACGCTGTCCCTCCACCATTCACCCCAATAGACCCCAGTGTGTAGTAGACCCCCTCCCTGTGTCCATGTGTTCTCATTTATCTCACCCACCTGTGAGTGAGAATATGCGGTATGGAGATCTTTCAAGATGGCAACGTAGAGGCGACTCAGGATTGCAGCTCTCAGTGAAGGCACAGAGGGTGAGTCCTAGCTGCATTCTCAGATGGTCCTTTTTTGCCCACAGAACGTTGAAAGTCCCAGGTGTGGGAGAGACATGGGACGCCAGCACAGCTGGCTCACGTGGCCAGTTCAGCCAGCACCCAGGGCCTCAGCGCAGTGGCACCAGGCACAAAACTCACTGGTCTGGGTGCCCTGTTAAACCGGCAATCTGAGATTTGGAAGGGAAGATTAGCAGCTCCATCTGATTGAACGGAACTTGGACAATGAGCCAGACCAGAAGATTCCTGGGAAGTATGATCTGAGCCAGTGCATTGAGCAGTGGCATGGGAGATCCGATGGATCCCAGTGCCCTATAGGCAGGCTACTGGGGCGCCAGTGAGAGAGTTGACCATTCAGCTTGGGGAGAGGAAGAGAGAGAGAGAGAAGACAGACTCTGAGGCAGGAAGCTGGGTGATCAGGCTCGGCGGGTCACACCCTCACAGGGACAAGCAGGGCGGTGATTGGAGGTGCTCGGGGCTGAGAGTTTTGCTGCCTGCACAGTTGAAACGTGGACGGTGCAGCCCGGTGGGGGAGAGGCGTCCACCACTATGGACACAATCTGCCCCTACTAAAGTACCGCCCAGTGCTCACACAGCCTGCTGTTGCCAAGGCAACCCGCCATAACAGAGAGACTCTGCAAGCAGGGCAGAGTGCACCACAGCAGAACAGAGCCCTGTGGAAGCAGGGCAGACCTGTGCTAGAAGAGCAAAGCCTTGGCAGGCAAATGGAGAATAGACTACATCCTAGCCGGGTAGGACAGTGAAACAGATACTCATAAAGAAAGCCCCAACTCCCTGAGACAGAGCATCTAAGGGGAGAAAAAAGTGGGGGTTTTGTGAGTTCAGTTGCAGCAGACATAAACACATCCTCCCAACAACCCTGAATGAACAAGAGAGCTCACAGCTGAGCACTGGAGTTCCTATAAAGCACAGACCATCCCCTCAAGCAGCTCCGTGACCCCTGTATATCCAAAGAGTCACCTCAAAAAAGGACAAATCAGACTGACATATGGCGGGCATCATTCTGGGACAAAGATACCAGAAGAAGAAACTGGTAGCATCCCTCACTGTTCCACAGCCTGCGGAGACAAGCAGAACCTGGAGTGGACCTCAGCACTTGTACAGCAGAGGGGCTAGACAATTAGGAGGAAAACTAAGTAACAGAAATTCCTCATCATTAACAATCTGGGCATCCACACAGAGACCCAATCGAAAAATCAGCAACTACTAAGACGACAGGTGAATAAATCCATAAAGTTGGAAAGAAACCAGAGCAAACAGGAGAAAAACACCCAAAACCAAAAGACCTCACCTCCTACAAAGGACCAAAACTCCTCACCAGCAAGGGAACAAAGCTGGACGGAGAATGAGTGTGACGAAATGACAGAATCAGACTTCAGAAAGTGGATAATGAGAAACTTCAGTGAGCTAAAAAAACATGTTCTAAATCAATGCAAAGAAACTAAGAACCTTGAAAAAAGATTTTAAAAAGATTCGAGGAAATGATAATAAGAGTGGACAACTTAGAGAAAAATATGAATAAATTGAAGGAACTGAAAAACACAACACGAGAACTTCGTGAAGCATGCACAAGTTTCAACAGCAGAATTGACCAGGCAGAAGAAAGGATATCAGAAGTATAAGATTAACTCAATGAAATGAAATGAGAAACCAAGATTAGAGAAAAAAAAGCCCAAAAAGGAATGAACAAAATCTCCAAGAAATGTGGGACTATGTGAAGAAACACAACCTACGTTTGATATGTGTACCAGAATGTGATGAAGAGAATAAATCAAAGCTGGAAAATACTCTTCAGGATATTATCCAGGAAAATGTCCCTAACCTAGCAAGACAGGTCAATACTCAACTCCTGGAAATACAGAGAACACCACAAAGATACTCTGCAAGAAGAGCAACCCCAAGGCACATAATCGTCAGATTCACCAGAGTTGAAGTGAAGGAGAAAATACTAAGGGCAGCCAGAGAGAAAGGTCGGGTCACCCAAAGGGAAGCCCATCAGACTCACAGCAGATCTCTTGGCAGAGACTCTACAAGCAAGAGAGTGGGGGTCAATATTCAACATCCTTAAAGAAAAGAACTTTCAACCTAGAATTTCATATCCAGCCAAACTGAGCTTCATAAGTGAAGGGAAAATAAAATCCTTCACGAACAAGCAATTACTCAGAGATTTTGTCACCATTAGGCCTGCTTTACAAGAGCTCCTGAAAGGGGCACTACACATAGAAAGGAACAACCAGTACCAGCCATCCTAAAAGCATACCAAATGCAAAAGACCATCAACAAAATGAAGAATGTACATGAACCAATAGGCAAAACAGTGAGCTAGCATCAAAATGGCAGTATCAAATCCACACATAACAATATTAACCCTAAATGTAAATGGGCTAAATGCACCAATCAAAAGACACAGATTGGCAAATTGGATAAAAAACCAAAACCCATTGGTGTGCTGTATCAAGGAAACCCACCTCACACACAAGGATACACAAGGGCTAAAAATAAAGGGATGGAGGGAGATATACCAAGCAAATGGAGAGCAAAGAAAAGCAGGAGTTGCAATTCTCATCTCTGATAAAATGCACTTTAAAATAACAAAGATCAAAAGGAACAAAGAAGGTCATTACATAATGGTAAAAGGATCGATATGACAAGAAGAGATAACGATTCAAAATATATATGGACCCAATGCAGGAGCACCCAGATATATAAGACAAGTTCTTAATGACATACAAAGAGACTTAGACTCCCACACAATAATAGTGGGAGACTTTAACACTCCACTGTCAATATCAGACAGATCAACCAGACAGAAAATTAACAATGATATCCAGAACTTGAACTAAGACCTGGAAAAAAGCAAACCTGATAAACACTTACAGAACTCTCCACCCCAAATCCACAGAATATACATTTTTCTCAGTACGGCATCACACCTACTCCAAAATTGACCACATAATTGGAAGTAAAGCACTCCTCAGACAATGCAAAAAAACTGAAATCATAACAAACAGTCTCTCAGACCATAGTGCAATCAAGTTGAAACTCAGAATTCAGAAAATAACTCAGAACTGCAGAGCTTCATGGAAACTGAAAAACTGGCTCTTGAATGTTGATTGGATAAACAATGAAATGAAGGCAGAAATAAAGAAGTTCTTTGAAATCAAAGATAATGAAGACACAACATACCAGAATCTCTGGGACACATTTAAAGCAGTCTGTAGAGGAAAATATATAGCAATAAGTGCCCACATGAGAAGAGTGGAAAGATCCAAATTTGACACTATATCGTCAAAATTGAAAGAGCTAGAGAAGCGAGATAAAAAAACCTCAAAACCTATCCGAAGACAATAAATAACTAAGATCAGAGCAGAAATGAAGGAGATAGAGACAAGAAAAACCCTTCAAAAAATCAATAAATCCAAGAGCTGGTTTTTCTAAAAGATCAACAAAATAGACAGACCACTAGCCAGATTGATAAAATAGAAAAGAGAGAACAACCAAATAGATGCAATAAAAAATGAAAATAGAGAAATCATCACAGATTCCACAGAAATTCAAACCATCATCAAAGAATACTACAAACAACTCTATGCACATAAACTAGTAAAGCAGGAGGAAATGGATAAATTCCTGGACGCCTGTGTCCTCCCAAGCCTAAACCAGGAGGAAACCGAAAGTATGAATAGACCAGTAACAAGGTCTGAAGTCGAGGCAGCAATTAAGAGCCTACCACACAAAAAAAGCCCAGGTCCAGATGGGTTCACAGCTGAATTCTACCAGACACACAAAGAGGATCTGTTACCACTTCTACTGAAACTATTCCAAATAATTCAAAAAGAGGGAACACTTCTCAAATCGTTTTATGAGACCAAGATCATCCTGATACCAAACCCGGCAGAGACTCAACAAGAAAAGAAAACTTCAGGCCAATATCCATGATAATCATAGAAACGAAAATCTTCAATAAAATACAGGCAAACCGATTGCAACAGCACATTAAAATACTTATCCATCATGATCAAGTAGGATCCATCCTGGGGATGCAAGGCATGTTCAAAATATGCAAGTCTATAAAAGTAATTCATCACATACACAGAAGCAAAAACAAAAACCACATGATTATCTCAATTGACGCAGAGAAGGAATTTGACAAAATTAAACCGCCCTTTATGCTAAAAACCCTCAATAAACTTGGTATTGATGGAACATATCTCAAAATAATAAAAGCTATTTATGACAAACCAACAGCCAATATCACACTTAATGGGCAAAAACTGAAAGCATTCCCTTTGAAATCCGGCAATAGTCAAGGATGCCCTCTCTCACCACTCCTACTCAACATATTACTGGAAGTTCTAGCCAGAGTAATCAGGCAAGAAAAAGAAATAAAGGGTACTCAAATAGGAAAGGTGGAAGCCAAATTGTCTTTATTTGCAGATGACATAATAGTATACCTTGATGACCCCATCACCTCAGCCCAAAAGCTCCTGAAACTGATAAGCAACTTCAGTAAAGTCTCAGGATATAAAATCCATGTGCAAAAATCACAAGCATTCCTATACACCAATAACAGACTTAAAGAGAACCAAATCAAGAACAAACTGCCATTCACAATTGCTACAAAGAAAATAAAATACCTAGGAATACAACTCACAAGGAAAGTAAGAGACCTCTTTAAGGAAAACTACAAACAACTGCTCAAAGAAATAAGAGAGGACACAGACAGATGGAGAAATATTCCATGTTCATGGTTAGAAAGAATCAATATCGTGAAAATGGCTATACTGCCCAAAGTAGTTTACACAATCAATGCCATCCCCATCAAACTACCATTGAATTTATTCACAGAACTGGAAAAATACATCATAAACCTCATGTGGTACCAAAAGAGAGTCCGCATAGCCACGTCAATTCCAAGCAAAAAGAACACAGTGGGAGGCATCACACTACCAGACTTCAAACTTTACTACAAGGCTACAGTAATCAAAACAGCATGGCACTGGTACCTAAACAGAGATATAGACCAATGGAACAGAACAGAGGCATCAGAGGCAACACAACATATCTACAACCATATAATCTTTGATAAACCAGACAAAAACAAGCAATGGGGAATGTTTTTCTCTGTTTAATAAATGGTGTTGGAAAAACTGGCTAGCCATGTGCAGAAAGCAGAAACTGGACCCCTTCCTGACACCTTACACTAAAATTAACTCCAGATGGATTAAAGACTTAAACATGAGACCTGACATCATAAAAACCCTAGAAGAAAATCTAGGCAAAACCATTCAGGACACAGAAGTAGGCAAAGACTTCATGACCAAAACACCAAAAGCATTGGCAATAAAAGCCAAAATAGACAAATGGGACCTAATTATACTCCACAGCTTCTGCACGGCAAAAGAAACAGTCACTAGAGTGAATCGGCAACCATCAGAAGGAGAAAAAATTTTTGCAGATTACGCATCTGACAAAGGGTTGATATCCAGAATTTACAAAGAACTCAAACAGATTTACAGAAAAAAAACAAACAAGCCCATTCAACAATGGGAAAAGTATATGAACAGACACTTTACAAAAGAAGACATACATGAGGCCAACAAACACATGAAAAAATGCTCATCATCACTGGTCATTAGAGAGATGCAAATCAAAACCACATTGATATACCATCTCACGCCAGTTAGACTGGACTGAGAAAATGTGGGACATATACACCATGGAATATTATGCAGCAATCAAAAATGATGAGTTTGTGTCCTTTGTAAGGACATGGATAAATCTGGAGAACATCATTCTCAGCAATCTGACACAAGAACAGAAAAAGTAATACCGCATATACTCACTCATAGGTGGGTGAGAAAAATGAGAACACATTGACACAGAGAGGCGGTCTACTATACACTGGGGTCTATTGGGGGGAATGGGGGAGGGACAGCGGGAAGGCTGGGGAGGGATACCCTGGGGATGAATGCCAAGTGTGGGTGAAGGGGAGGAAGGCAGCAAACCACACTTCCATGTGTGTACCTATGCAACTATCTTGCACGTTCTGCTCACGTACCCAAAAAGCTATAATGCAATAAAAATTTAAAAATAAATAAGAAAATAAAAAAGAAATCTGGAGACAGCAGATGCTGGAGAGGATGTGGAGAAGTAGGAACACTCTTACACTGTTGGTGGGAGTGTAAATTAGTTCAACCATTGTGGAAGACAGTGTGGCGATTCCTCAGGGACCTAGAAATAGTAATTCCATTTGACCCAGCAATCCCATTACTGGGTATATATCCAAAGGACTATAAATCATTCTACTATAAGGACACATGCACACCAATGTTCATTGCAGCACTGTTTACAATAGGAAAGACCTGGAACCAACCCAAATGCCCATCGATGATAGACTGGACTGGGAAAATGTGGCACATATACACCATGGAATATTATGCAGCAATCAAAAATGATGAGTTTGTGTCCTTTGTAAGGACATGGATGAATCTGGAGAACATCATTCTCAGCAAACTGACACAAAACAGAAAAAGAAATACCGCATATTCTCACTTATAGGCAGGTGAGAAAAATGAGAACACATGGACACAGGGAGGGGGTCTACTACACACTGGGGTCTGTTGGGGGGAATGGGGGAGGGAGAGTGGGGGGAGCTGGGGAGAGATAACCTGGGGATAAATGCCAAGTGTGGGTGAAGGGGAGGAAGGCAGCAAAACACACTGCCATGTGTGTACCTATGCAACTATCTTGCACGTTCTGCACATGTACCCCAAAACCTATAATGCAATAAAAATTTTTTAAAAAAGTAAAGTAAATTGGATTCAACTGAAATGTGTGCTTTAGGAACACATGCATTTGCTCATTCATTTTGGACTATAACCTTGAATTTATCTGGTAATTTTTCCTAGATTATCTGTTTTTATAAGCAATGAGATTCTGAATGGGTTTACTTAACAAGAATTAATGTACATATATCTCTTAAGTTAGTATGGGTGAGATAGGTTCTGGATACATGAATTTCCTGTGCATGACTTTAGAAAAAAATTACTTGTGTTTTCTTCTTATTTTCTAATATGGTTTGGTATCGATGATTTCACGTGTTTTCCATTACCTAAACACTGATATCTACTAAGAATTAATAGCAGATATACATTATCTGAATATGAACAATAAGCTGAAGTTTTATTACCTCCAAAACAAAATTAAAGATTGTGCTAACGTACATATCAGACAAAAATTTTTTATAATCAGTAATAATTTAAAGCTAACATATAATTAAAGGCACAGTTGACTTTGTATCATTTGTAAGATATACTCAGAAAGTGTCATAATAAATAAATGTAATGTTTAATAATTGCTACTCATCCAGAAAACGTATGACTAGTGTTCTAATAGCTTTGACATGAAATTAATTTTAATAGATTTTAAAGACTAATTAAATCATTGGCTAAGTTTTAATCAAGATTTTCAATAAAAATATTGTATGGTTCAGATAATTATATAAGAAAGCTAATTGTGTTACGATTTGAAAAAAGTATTTTAAAATAAAGAGTGTACTTAAAATATATCAGAACTAGGTAAAAAATACAAATATGCACATTTAAAATGTATCTTGACTATATTTGTTTTCTCATTTTTTTTAAGTTATTAGCCAATGAAAACAAGTCTGTTATATACCATCTGGTGCCACAATTTTGTTTTCTAATATATTTATTCGATTAAAGAATCTAGGGCTCTTTGTAAGGATAGTCAAATACATGTCTGGATCAGCAACAAAATGTAATAATTTTGTGACCTCTTGTTATTGCCAGAAAGCAAAGATAGTTTCAAAATAGAGTTGAGTTAAAAGACCACAGAAGGCAGTTTAAGAGGTCTCTTAATGATAACTTATAATAGTTTAATTAGCAAAAATGGATGTGTATATTTGATTAAAACAAGTCCATAAATGCCATGAGTATAAAATAATGCTAGACAGAAAAATGTTTTACTCATTACTTTCCCTTCAAATAATTAGAATTATACTAAAGATGATTTTTAGTTTATTTGTTCATCCTGATGCTAACACTTCACTGTCTTGGTTACACTGTCTTGGTATATGCAGACATATAACATGTCTTACAAATCTATATATTTAGTGTGTATGATGATTGATAGATGATAGATAATAGATAGATAGATAGATAGATAGATAGATAGATAATGTGCTGCTTGTCACTTGCCAGTTTCTACAATATAGCATGTTTGGACTTTGATAGGGCTTTCATTAAATCTACAGGTCAACTTGGGTGAAAATGGATATCCAAAAATATTGAGCTTTTCAATCCACAATCATTGCATATCTCTTCATTTATTTAAGTTTTCTAAATTTCTCTTTGAAATGTTTTGTAATTTTAAGTGTAGAAAGCTTGCATATTTTTAGTTAAACTTATTCCCAATTATTTACATTTTATGCTACTATAAATGGCACTTTTTCATTTTTATTTTCCATGTGTTTGTTTTGATTATATATAAATACAGTGAATTTTTGTATATTAAATTTATATCTGAAAACTTGCTGAATTTATTCATTAATTATTGTAGGTTTTTTCAATATACACAATTACATCATCTGTAAATAAAGACAATATTCTTCCATTTGCCTTATATTTATTTTCATGCCTTTTTGCATTGACTAGATCTTTCATATTAATGAATAGATGCATTGAGAACATTCTGATCTTGACTCCAATCTTAGAGGAAAAGCATTTAGTATTTTATCATTAAGTATGATGGTGAGTTTGAAATTTTTAAAAATCAGTGTAAGGATGTTCTCATCTAGATATGTTGAAAGTTTTCACAAGAGTACATTTGTAATTTTTTGGTTTTTTATTCTTTTTTATCCTCTTTTTGCTTCTTCCTTCCTTCCTTCCTTCCTTCCTTCCTTCCTTCCTTTCTTTTCTTTCTTTACTTTTTGATAGAATCTTGCTTTGTCACTCAGGCTGGAATGCAGAGGTGCAATCAGCACTCACTGCAGCCTTGATCTCCCAGGCTCAAGTAATCCTCCCTCCTCAGCCTCCCAAGTAGCTGTGACTACAGGAACACACTACCATGCCTGTCTAATTTTTTAATTTTAGTTTTGTAGAGACAGGGTCTTGCCATGTTGCTCAGGCTGGTCTTGAACTCCCAGGCTCAAGAAATCCTAACCACCTTGGCCTCTCAAAGTGCTGAGATTACAAGTGTGAGCCACTATGCCTGGTCCATTTAGAATTTTTTTAAAAAGACTTTTTTATGTATCTATTGAGATAATTAAAATTTGCTCCTTTGTTAATATAATGAATTACATTGATTGTTTTAATTTAACACATACTACATTTATTACTTAGGGATTTTATTTGGTTTTGAATAACAGAAAACTCCCAAGATGTGCTCCACAAATCAACAAGGTACTGATTCTTCTCCTAAGACAGTTCAGAAATAGGCAGGGCAAGTGTGGTGCAGCAACTGAACAATGCAATGGGGAATAAAGATGCTTATTTATTCATTTTTCCTGCAATATTGTATGACTTAGAGAAATAGAGTCTTGAGAAGTATTATGAGAACTGCATGCATGCACACCACAAAAATTAGATCTTTGATAAATGTGGAGGAAATTGAGTCAGAATATTAAAGAAAGCCTCTAATCATGAAATTCTGTAACAGTGGTACAAAGGAAAAGGTTTAAGCTTGCAAGGAAATTCAGGCAACTATGCCAGTTTAGACCCCAAAGCAAGATCATGAAGGATGATGAGTTTTATAGAGATGTTTGTGGAAGCTATCACTTCTTTTTTGTTTGAGACATGGTCCCACATTGTCATCCAGGATGGAGTGCCATGGCACAATCTCAGCTCACTGCAACCTCTGCCTCCCAGGTTCAAGCAATTCTCCTGCCTCAGCCTCCTGAGTAGCTAGAATTACAGATGTGTGCCATAACATCCATCTGATTTTTGTATTTTTAGTAGAGAAGGGGTTTCACCATGTTGACCAGGCTGGTCTCAAACTCCTGGCTTTAAGTGATCCACCCACCTTGGTCTCTCAAAGTACTGGGAGTACAGGTGTGAGCCACTGTGCCCAGCCTGGAAGCTACCACTTCTGAGGGAATTGAAGGTAAGTGCTTAGGTGGTTGGTTCAGTGCTGATGTTGTTCAACACAACCAGTAGTCAAGAAGGCATGCTTAAAGTTTAGAACTGATGAGTACTTCTAGATCTGTTTGTCAATCTGCTACTGCCACATCCTTTTGAGATTTATGGCTTTTATTTTATTTCTTCATTCTAAATGTCATTCAGTTTCCTCTTTTGTTCAGCTCTAACCTATGAACCATACAGCAGAGAGGATTCTGGAAAATATATTTCTAAGCCATATAACACAGTCCAGCACAATGATCATTAAGCCAAACTTTCATCCACATGATTGCAAGGTCCCTCTTTTCAACTTGAAGTGCTGTGTTCAACTTGAAGCAATAGCAAAATACAGAAGGTTAAATCAACAGGTCAGAGGTCAGATGAAAGGGTCCTTTTTCAATAACTTTGCACATTTTAAAATTCCTACCAACCATATTGACCAAAACAATTAGTTGTAGAGTACACTCTCTGCAAAAATCTGCTGAAGATACCTCTTTCAAAAGTGAATTTAAAATATTCTAAGTTTTCTTAGTAAGGAAAAAGGGCAGGGTAGATATGAGGTAAGCAAATCCTAGGATCTGTTATGGCAAGCCAAAAAAAATGAAAACCTCAAAGTATCAAGGTCAATAGCACAATGACCACTTGCATTAACTATAGTGAAGTTTAATTAGAAACAATAATAAAATAAATTTTAAATTATTTTATTTCATCCATAGGTCCAAGGAGGCTTCACAATGGAAATTAGACACTTATATAAGTAAACTATAATAAAAATAATGTGTATCAAAATTTCTGTGAGATAACTGAAAGGATTCTGGAAGCAATAGTTGTCATCATGAAAGTTTTTATTAGAAAATAAAAACTACAAATTATGAGCTGGGGTTCACTTCTAGGATGAGATACTAATAAAGCACTTTCATATTTACAAGATTTTAAAGATTTGTTCTCTGGTGTCAATTTTATATATAATACAAGATGTATCTGAAGACATTCCTATATGAATTGAGTTTCTTTCCAATGTGAATTTTCAGATGTCTTTGAAAATATGAGAAAAAAACTAAAGGATTTTCTACATTTCTTATAGTCATACCTCCCAGTATGAGTTCTCACTTGCTAAGGGATGAAAAAGACTTGAAAGTTTTCTCACATTCTTTACATTTATTTATTTTCAGTATGTGTTCTCACATGTGTACTAAAGTGTGAGTGATTACAATTTCTTACATTTTTTGCACTTCTGTGGTTTCTTTTAAGGTGAATTATACCTCAATTTGAAAAAAATTAGACCCAAGATAAGGTTTTTCTACACTCCTTATGCTAATATAATTTATCTCCAGTGTGAGTTCTCACACTGCTGTGTAAGGGATGAGAAATAGCTGAAGGTGTTTCTGCACTTTATTCATTCAATGTGTTTATTGGTCAGGGGTCTCCAGAGAAACAGAAACATTAGAAAATATATAGATGGATAGAGAGATAAAGATAATTTATTATGAGAATTAGCCCACATTATAATGGAGGCTGAGAAATCTTATATCATATTATGATATGTTATCTGCTAACTGGAGAACCAGGGAAGCTAGTGGCATAGCTCAGTGCAAGTCCTCAGGCCCAAGAACCTGTAGGGCCACCAGTATAAGTCCCAGAGTACAAGTCCAGAGAATCTGGACTTCTTATAGCTAAGGGCAAGAAAACATAGGTGTATCAGAATGAGAAGAGAGAGAAAATTCACCTTTCTTATACCTTTTAATTGTATCTAGGCTCTCAACTGATTAGACGATGTGCAGCCATACTGGATGAGGACAGATCTTTCTTACTCAATCCACTGATTCAAATGTCAATCTTTTCTGGACCACCCTCATAGATAGATTAAAAGAAATAATGCTTTTACAGCTACCTGGGTATCCTTAACCCAGTCAAATTGACCCATAAAAATAACCATCACACAATGTTTCTCTAATGTATATTATCACATGTATGGTAAAGTATAAAGAATAAATGAAGCACTTTTAATATTGTTTATATTCATAGAGGCTGTTTTCAGGGTTTGTACTCACGTTTCTATTAAAAGAGAAAGGCAAACTGTATACTTGGCCATCGTTTTTACATGTATAGGACCCTTTTATGGTTTATTCTCATTTGAACAGGAAGTTTGAGGAATAAATGAAGGCTTTTCTTCATTCTCTATATTCATAAATCCTCTATCCAATGTTAGTTCTTACAAGTACAGTAAGAGATGTGGAAGAAATAAAGGCTATCTACATTCTTTTCTATTCATAGGGTAAATTACAATATGAGTTATCACATATGCTTTAAAGAATTAGAAGAAACTGAATGTTTTTCCACATTTTTATTTTAATAAGATTTCACTTCAGTGATAGTTTTCACGTGTTTTCTAAGATATTAAAGAAATGGAAAGCTTTTACACATTTCTTATATCTCCTCCACTGTGAATTTCTTTCTTTTTTTTTTTTGGCGATGGAGTCTCACTCTGTCACACAGGCTGGAGTGCAATAACATGATCTTGGCTCCCTCCAACCTCTGCCTCCTGGGTTCAAGCAGTTCTCCTTTCTCAGCCTCCCAAGTAGCTGGGATTACAGGTGCACACCACCATGCCTGGCTAATTTTTGTATTTTTATTAGAGATGGGGTGTCACCATATTGGTCAGGCTGATCTTGAACTCCTGACCTCAGATGATCTACACACCTTGGCCTCCCAAAATACTGGGATTATAGGCATGAGGCATTGTGCCCAGCCCACTGTGAGTTGTTACATTTACATCAATAAATGAAGAATGAACAAAGGCTTGCTTACATGTATATTCATAGTATTATTCTCCAGTGTGAAACTTTTCATGATTCCTAAAATACAAAGAACACATAAAGGGTTCCCTGTATTCCTTGCTTTGATAGGATATGTATCCAGTGTATAATGCCATGTGTGTTTTAACAAGTGAAAGGTCAAGAAAGACTTTCTTGCATTCACTAAATTAATATAATTTTCCTGCAGCATGAGTTCTCTAGTGCATATTTAGATTTGAAATTTGTCAGAGGTATTTTCACTTTTATTACTCTCATTACTTTGTCTCCAGTTTGGAGTATTTTCTACAGAGTAGATATCAAGATCTTTTTGAGATATTTTTAAATTTAATTATATTCATAGAGGTTCTTCACCATATGAATTCTCAAATATATGTCCTGTGTCTTGTGCTGATCCATCTATGTCATAGCAAAAAAATGGGGATTACATAATTGAAAGTTATTTATATTGTAGCTTAAGTTGTATAATACTAATTGAAGTTAGACCATGAAAAGAAAATGCCATATATTGTCATCCTTAGAAGAAATACTTCTGAAACTGTTGTAGCTAAAAAATTCAACTAAGGATATACAGTGGAATATGAAAAATATATAATCAAGTCAAAAGAAAAGAGAAAATGAGGAGCAAACGAATGAAAATGGAGGGAATGAATAAAAGTTGCAATAGAGACAATTATATTATAAATAATTGCATTACATATAAATAAAGTAAACTCTCTAATTGAAAAGAAAACATACGAACACCAGATAAAATGCAAGATTTAATGCTATGTTGTTTTAAAAAGATGCTTTTTGAATATAAGGACAGGTTGAAAATAAAAGGATGAAAAAATACATCATGCAAACCTTAAGTATAAGACATGTGGGCTGACTATATTAATATCAGACAGGATAACTAGAGACTAAAAGGGACATTTTATAATAATGAATGTCAATTCATCAAGAAGCTATTTATTGTGCATGTAATAACAGACCTTTAAAGTACATGAGGTTAAAAACATGATAGAACTGAAAGTAAATTAAAAAATTTACAATCACAGGTGAAGAATTTAACACTTTTCTCCTAGTAATTGGCAGAACATGTAGAAATAATGTTAAGAATAAAGACTATCTAAAAACATTATAAAGTGACTTGATTTAATATTTATAGAATACTCAACTAACAACTGTAGATTACACATTTCTTTCAAATACAAAGGGAGAACTCACCATGGTAACTTACATGCTGAATAATATTTAATGACTTCATAAATCTCAAAGCGTTGAAATTATACAGAGTATGCTCCCAGACTAAAAGATAATTATTTGAATATCAAAAACTTTATCTTTGGATATTTAGAAATTAAGCAACTCAATTATAGTCAAGTAATGGATCAAAGAAGAATAGTTCAACATGAATGGCAATAAAAACAACATACCCAAGTTCATGAAATACAAATTAAGTAATATATAGGAAAAAAATGTATACTGTTAATTTATATTTTATATATTTTAGTGTATGTTAGAAAGGAAAGAATTAGAATCAATGATCTAAGCTTTCAGAGAAGCTAGAAAACGAAAATTAAACTCGAAGTATGTAGTATAAAAGAAAAACAGAAAAGCACAAATTAATAAAATAAGAAACATAAAGCAGTCTAGAGAAGGTAGTTTATACCTGTAATCCCAGCATTTTTGAAGGTTGGGGGGATTGCTTAAGTCCAGGAGTTTGAGGCTAACCTAGGCAACATAGTGAGACACTATCTCTACAAAAATTAAAACAAAAATAGCTGGATATGGTGGCATGCCCCTATAGTCCTAGCTATTCAGGATGCTGAGGCAGTTTTTGTGTTTTGTTTTATTTTCTTGAGACAGACTTTGCTCTTTTGCCAAGGCTAGAGTGAAATGGCACCATCTCGGCTAACTGCAACTTTTGCTCCCCAGGTTTAAGTGATTCTTCTGTCTCAGCCTCTTGAGTATCAGAGATTATGGATGCCCACACCACACCTGGCCAATTTTTGTATTTTCAGTAGGGATGGGTTTTCACCATGTTGGCCATACTTGCCTTGAACTCCTTACCTTGGTGATCCACCTGTCTCGGGCTCCCAAACTGCTAGGATTATAGGTGTGAGCCACTGTGCCTGGCTTCAGGAGGATCTCTTAAGGATAGGGGTTCGATGTCACAGTGAGCTATGACTGCAACACTGTACTCAAGCCTTTTTTGTCTAAAAAAGGAAGAAAACAGAAAGTAGTAGAAAAAGCATAAAACCAATGCTTGGTTTGTTTTAAAAATTAATAAAATTGAAATACTGAGAGCAATACCAATAAAGACAAAAGGAGGAAAAACATAAATTACCAATATCCATAGTAAAAGGGGGGCCTCACTACAAATTCTAAATATATTGAAAGATGAGTGAGAAATATCAATAGCTTCATGATAATAACTTCAATATTTTTGATAAGATAGGCAAATTTGCTTAAAAATCACAAGATGCCAGCTGACAGAAGAGGAAACAGAAAATAAGAATTGCAGCATATTTATTTAAGAAATTGAGTGTGCAATTCAAAATCTTCTCATAAAGAAAATGTCATTCATGGTTGGCTTCTGCAATAAATTCTATCAAATACATAAAATAGAAACAATGATTGTCTTACATAAACTCTTTCATAAAAGAAGGGGAGGAAACAATTGCCAAGTCATTTAATGAGACCAGGAGAACCCTGAAACTAAATCCTGGCAAGGTCGTTACAAGTAAAACAATGTAGATCAACATCTCTCATCAATGTAGGTGCACAAATTCTGAAAAAAATTAGCACACTGAATTTATCTAGTAGCTTATATTTTTCACATTGCTGCATGTCACCCAGAAGAAAAACATATAAACAATTTTCCTGGACAATCATGATCATGCAGGTACTGTTTCATTTCCAATCTGCAGGACTCCAGCTCATGAGATCTGCTTGGATGTCTTTGTATTCTTCCATCGTTGGTCCTGCTACTCCGTATTTGGAATAGGGCTAGCTTCAGATTACTTTGCTCAAATTCCAGCTGTGGCCATCATTGCTACCACAGTGATGTTCATTTGAACTTGTGAGAGTGAAACAACAAACAACTGGGACAAGGGTGAAGCAAGTAACTCAGAAGCAAATTTTAAGTTATTATCCAAATACTTAAAGACAAATACTTAAAGACAAAGTAAAACAATGTAGATCAACATCTCTCATCAATGTAGGTGCACAAATTCTGAAAAAAATTAGCACACTGAATTTATCTAGTAGCTTATATTTTTCACATTGCTGCATGTCACCCAGAAGAAAAACATATAAACAATTTTCAAGTTATTATCAATTTATTTCAAGTTATTAACAAATTTTAAGTTATTATCCAAATACTTAAAGACAAATACTTAAGTATTTATTACAATACTCTAAAAATTAAAATGTAATGTAAACACCCATGAGAAACAAAATATGAAATTTTAAGTAAATACAGAAACCACCTTGCTCTTGCACACATTTGCCACCTTAACCTCACTCTCATCCTGTCAGATCCTATTGCCAACTTTGTTTCCTGATCTCACTGGGGGAAAAGTTACCATACCTACTTCACAGCTCTTATCCTGGGCTTCTCCTTCAAGGCCAAAAGGTCACAAAATTCTAAATCCAATAACGTTGGGATTGCTCCATTCACAAGAGATAATTTCTTTTCATTTGAAAATATAATCTTTTCTATAATATGCTGCCAATGCTAACTTTATTAAATACATTCATAGATTAAAGAAAAATATCTTAATGTGGAAAAGTTTTGGAAAAGCAAGGTTACTTTGATATTTATCTCTGCACTTTGTTGCCACTGTCTAATAAAGCCACCCACCAGAGACACACACATATACAGGCACAAATACGCACACCCACAAATATGCAAACCACTCTACGGTTTTGTGTATTTGTAGCTGAAGTGCTCTAAAATTGTTTGAGGCATCACCATTTATGTATTATGATAGATTGTTGTTGATATTTTGATGACTATGCTGATAATGGGAAGTAATGCTCTCTCAAGGTATTCCAGATCAGTCTAAGAAAGACAAAAGTATTAATGCTTTAGAGATAACTTTAAATACTAGATTCTACCAATAAAACATTTATTAAACAAGATACAAAGGGAGTAGTACACATTGGGATCTCTAGGCCTGTTTCAAATCATGCATTTCTATATGTGAGAAGTTTGTCAGGAATTAATCAAAAATGTTACTTCAAAAAGACAAGAGAAAGACCAAATCTAAAACTAGTAGTAATGAGCTTTCATCTCTCATTTGGTATACAAATTAATATTATCTTGAAAATGACCATCATTGCCAAAAGTGACAGGGACTACTAAAGATTGGGTCCTAATGGTAATACCCTAGAGGAAATGGTATTTACTGTTCATTAGCCATTACTATTCATAATGGGGGCTGTAAGTATGGCACAAACTTCTGAAAGTCCTAGAATTCACAAGAACTTTTTATTTGTTTGTGATTATGCTGATAACCAGAATCAATACAGTTATCAAAAGCCCCAGTCAGATAATGATTACTGCAGTCAGAAACGTAGAAATCTCAACAAGAAATTCATGTATTTAATTAAGTCATTTTGCCATTACATCTCTTCCTATGACATATCATTAAGGGAGAATCTAGGTGTGTAACAAAAATATCCAGTTAAAAAGATGCTAATGGCTACTGTGCTGGCTAAAATAAATGTTCTATGGAAGATTTTGATGAAGAAATAGATGTCAAAGGCCTCACTGATTTTAGTTTCCTTTTTTTTTTTTTTTTTTTTTTGAGACAGAGTTTCGCTGTTGTTACCCAGGCTGGTGTGCAATGGCATGAAATTGGCTCACCGCAACCTCTGACTCCTGGGTTCAGGTAATTCTCCTACCTCAGCCTCCTGAGTAGCTGGGATTACAGGCATGCACCACCGTACCCAGCTAATTTTTTGTATTTTTAGTGGAGACGGGGTTTCACCATGTTGACCAGGATGGTCTCGATCTTTTGACCTTGTGATCCACCCGCCTTGGCCTCCCAAAGTGCTGGGATTACAGGCTTGAGCCACTGTGCCCGGCCTAGTTTCCATTTTAAGAGGAAGCACCTCAACTACCATCATTCCAGATAGTCTACTTTGTTCTCACTGGCGATCAGTTTTTTTAGTCAGCTTAGCACTATACAGAAATTCAGCAGCAATATTGAGTTGCCATTGTCATCTATGACCATTATACAGAAAAATGCCTGGATGTTCAAAGCAATTGACCTACCATCTGTTACCCTAATTGTGGAGTAAAATTTTTTTTTTAATATTTGCAGACACACAAAATACAAGAATTATGAAAAAAAAAGATTAAATTAGATATTCTTAATTTCAAATCATTGGTGTTGGTGAATATTGACACAAGCAGATATGCATTTGCCTCCCCTCTTACAGGGAGTGCATATATCTCAACCCCACTGAACTCATGTGAAAAAAATGGGAGCAGTCATGTTCTTAAACCAAAAAACATAAACCTGCTTCCTAGCCCTAGTTTGGAGTTGATATAAGCCCACCAGTATTTCCAAACTTGGTACCAGAAAAGGCATGAGTCAACTTACAATTATTTTAACATAACTTTAAGGCTCCTGAGTTATAAGTGCATTTTTCCCCACGTGAAGGAAGCTGGTCTGCAGTAAAAGGGAATGAAACCAGCAGGATAGAAAATTTGGTCTTTTAAGTTTTCATTTGTAATTGTTACTGCCTTACCCTTCAATCAGTTTTCATTTCCAATCGTATCTTAAATTACATTATATACCCCAATAGCTTCTCAATAAATTCTGTTTTTTTTTATCTTGAGAGCTAATTTGAATTGGGTTTCTCTTGATTAAAATAATTTAGACTAACAGAGGTATTAATTTGGCAAAAGATCTTTCTGGTTATTACATTTTCTGTTGCCATGAAGTATGATTTTCTAACAGTCATTTTCAATGCAGAATATAAGAGATATGCAGAAGAGCATCTGCTTTTTAAACATGGTTCTGAATGTTGATGGCAATAGTGATAATTTGAGGCATAGCATTTACGGACAGCCTAGTTGAGAGGCACAAGGTTCCTTCAAGGAAAATGCTCAGGAATATCTTTAACCTCTATTATTTGTGTCTGCCCAAATTTGGAATGTCTGTCTTCCGTGGCATAGATCAGACTTTTAACAACAGTCAGATAAAAATTTCTGGTCAGAAAAAGAACTTGGAACAGAACACATGCAAAGGATTGTATATGACTTTTTGTTTCATTTCAAATGTAATATCCAGAAAATGTTGGGGTATTCTCAGAATTGCCTATTTGGACATTTTCAATCTTTTGAATACCCTTAGTTCTTGACATGCTCATTCACATTTGAGATCACATGACACAAGAGGGTTCCCATAGCCTCCCATAGGTAAAACTTCTGCAGTGATTTCCAGGCTATCAATCCAACATTAGAGACAATATTCTTATTACTTTTTATTACATTTCCCAGGATAAAGTCTGTAGGGGTTTGCTCAGATTACATTTCTGTTCATGGAGTATTCCAGTGAGGCCTCCATCTGAGTTAGATTTTCATTAAACATCGCCAAAGTGCACTCTCATTGAATGTTATTTGGCTCTGCTTAGAAAAGAAGACACAAGCCTCTCCCTTAATAGACTGGAAATATACATGAAAAAAGATTGCTATTTAGTGCCTATATTCTATTGATTTTATAGGAAAGTAATTCATTTTTACAGGAATAGGCATGGGGTTAACAAAAAATTCAGTAGGTTTATGTCTCCTTTGTTCTTTTGTGAAGAAAATACATCATTATAGTGTTTGTATAAGATTAGGAAACCCTTAGAGGATTATCCCAAAGATAACTTATAACACTCCATTATGACTTCATAATATCCAGAGAGACCTCTGCTAGCACAGCCAACCTTTCAACATTTAAGAAAATCTTTTCTGATAAGGGAGGCAAGATGGCGTCACAGAGGCGACTCAGGATTGCAGCTCTCAGTGAAGGTGCAGAGGGTGAGTCCTAGCCGCATTCTCGGATGTTTCTTTTATGCCCAAAGAGCATTGAAAGTCCCAGGTGTGGGAGAGACGCACAGCCGGCTAACGCAGCTGGCTCCCGCCGCCTCTTCAGCCGGCGCCGCAGCGGGACCCGGCGCAGAACTCACTGGTCTGGGTGCCCTGTTAAACCAGCAATCTGAGATTTGGAAGGGCAGATTGGCATGTTCATCTGATTGAACGGGACTTGGACAATGAGCCAGAGCAGGAGTTTCCTTGGAAGCGTGATCTGAGCCGGGGTAGTGGGCAGCGGCACGGGAGATCGCACGGATCCCAGTGCCCTATCGGCAGGCTACTGGGGCGCCAGTGAGAGAGTCAAACTTTCAGCTTGGGGAGAGGAAGAGAGAGAGAGAGAGGACGGACTCTGAGGCAGGGAGCTGGGTGATCGGGCTCAGCGGGTCCCACGCTCACGGGGACAAGCAGGACGGCGACTGGAGATGCTTGGGGCTGAGAGTTTTGCTGCCAGCATCTAGGATGGTGCAGCCTGGTGAGGGAGGGGCGTCCACCATTGCTGACGCAGTCCACCCCCACTGAAGTACTGCCCAGAACTGACGCAGCCTGCCGTTGCCGAGGCAACCTGCCATAACAGAGAGACTCCGTGCTCCACAGCAGAAGGGAGCCCAGAAGCAACGGGCGGACCCACGCTAGCAGGTCAGAGCCCCAGCAGGCAAATAGTGAATAGACTGCTGCCTAGTGGGGCAGGAGAGTGCAACAGATACTCATAAAGAAAGCCCCAACTCCCTGAGACAGAGCATCTAAGGGGGAAAAAAGGGTGGTGTTTTATGAGATCTATAGCAGCAGACATAAACAACCTCCCAACAATGCTGAATGAACAACGGAGCACACAGCTCAGCACTGGAGCTCCTATAAAGCACAGGCTGTCTCCTCAAGCAGCTCCCTGACCGCTGTATATCCAAGGAGTCACCCCAGAAAAGGACTAATCAGACTGACATTTGGCTGGCATTATTCTGGAACAAGGACAGCAGAAGAAGAAACTGGTATCATCCATCACTGCTCCACAGCTGCTGCAGGTATACCCTAGACAAGCAGGGCCTGGAGTGGACCTCAGCACTCATACAGCAGAGGGGATAGACCATTAGAGGGAAAACTAAGCAACAAAAATACTTCATCATCAACAATCTCAGCGTCGACACAGAGACCCAATTGAAAAATCAGCAACTACTAAGACGACAGGCGGATAAATCCACAAAGATGGGAAGAAACCAGCGCAAAGAGAAGGAAAACACCCGAAACCAAAACACCTCACCTCCAAAAAAGGACCAAAACTCCTCACCAGCAAGGGAACAAAGCTGGACGGAGAATGAATGTGACGAAATGACGGAATCAGACTTCAGAAAGTGGATAATGAGAAACTTCAGTGAGCTAAAGGAACATGTACTAAACCAGTGCAAAGAAACTAAGAACCTTGAAAAAAGATTTGAAAAAAGATTCGAGGAATTGATAACAAGAATGGACAACTTAGAGAGGAATATGAATGAATTGAAGGAGCTGAAAAACACAACACGAGAACTTCGCGAAGCATGCACAAGTTTCAACAGCCGAATTGACCAAGAAAAGGAAAGAATATCAGAAGTTGAAGATCAACTCAATGAAATAAAATGAGAAACCAAGATTAAAGAAAAAAGTACAAAAAGGAATGAACAAAATCTCCAAGAAATGTGGGACTATGTGAAGAGACCCAACCTACGTTTGATAGGTGTACCAGAATGTGACGAAGAGAATGAATCCAAGCTGGAAAACACTCTTCAGGATATTATCCAGGAAAATTTCCCCAACCTAGCAAGACAGGTCAATACTCAACTCCAGGAAACACAGAGAACACCACAAAGATACTCCGCAAGAAGAGCAACCCCAAGGCGCATAATCGTCAGATTCACCAGGGTTGAAACGAAGGGGAAAATACTAAGGGCAGCCAGAGAGAAAGGTCAGGTCACCCATAAAGGGAAGCCAATCAGACTCACAGCAGATCTCTCAGCAGAGACTCTACAAGCCAGAAGAGAGTGGGGGCCAATATTCAACATCCTTAAAGAAAAGAGCTTTCAACCCAGAATTTCATATCCAGCCAAACTGAGCTTCATATGTGAAGGAAAAATAAAATCCTTCACGAACAAGCAAGTACTCAGAGATTTTGACACCACTAGGCCTGCTTTACAAGAGGTCCTGAAAGAGGCACTACACATAGAAAGAAACAACCAGTTCCAGCCATCCTAAAAGCATACCAAATGCTAAAGACCATCAACAAAATGAAGAATGTACATGAACCAATGGGAAAAACAGCCAGCTAGAATCAAAATGGCAGTATCTAATTCACACATAACAATATTAACCCTGAATGTAAATGGGCTAAATGCAACAATCAAAAGACACAGACTGGCAAATTGGATAAAAAACCAAAACCCATCAGTATGCTGTATCCAGGAAACCCACCTCACATGCAAAGATACACAAAGGCTCAAAATAAAGGGATGAAGGAAGATTTACCAAGCAAATGCAGAGCAAAAAAAAGCAGGAGTTGCAATTCTCATCTCTGATAAAATAGACTTGAAAGCAACAAAGATTAAAAGGGACAAAGAAGGTAATTACATAATGGTAAAAGGATCGATACAACAAGAAGAGCTAACGATTCTAAATATATATGGACCCAATGTAGGAGCACCCAGATATATAAGGCAAGTTCTTAATGACTTACAAAGAGACTTAGACTCCCACACAATAATAGTGGGAGACTTTAACACTCCACTGTCAATAGCAGACAGATCAACCAGACAGAAAATTAACAAGGATATCCAGGACTTGAACTCAGACCTGGAACAAGCAAACCTGATAGACATTTACAGAACTCTCCACCCCAAATCCACAGAATATATATTCTTCTCAGCACCACATCACACCTACTCCAAAATTGACCACATAATTGGAAGTAAAGCACTCCTCAGCAAATGCAAAACAACGGAAATCATAACAAACAGTCTCTCAGACCATAGTGCAATCAAGTTGGAACTCAGAATTCAGAAAATAACTCAGAACCACACAGCTTCATGGAAACTGAACAACTGGCTCTTGAATGTTGATTGGATAAACAATGAAATGAGGACAGAAATAAAGAAGTTCTTTGAAACCAACAAGATTGAAGACACAACGTACCAGAATCTCTGGGACACATTTAAAGCAGTCTGTAGAGGGAAATATATAGCAATAAGTGCCCATATGAAAAGAGTGGAGAGATCCAAAATTGACACCCTATCATCAAAATTGAAAGAGCTAGAGGAGCAAGATCAAAAAAGCTCAAAACCTAGCCAAAGACAAGATATAACTAAGATCAGAGCAGAACTGAATTAGATAGAGACAAGAAAGACCCTTCAAAAAATCAATATATCTAAGAGCTGGTTTTTTGAAAAGATCAACAAAATAGACAGACCACAAGCCAGACTGATAAAAAAGAAAAGAGAGAACAACCAAATAGATGCAGTAAAAAACGATAAAGGGGATTCCACAGAAATTCAAACCATCATCAGAGAATACTACAAACAACTCTATGCACACAAACTAGTAAATCAGGAAGAAATGGATAAATTCCTGGACGCCTGTGTCCTCCCAAGCCTAAACCAGGAAGAAGCCGAAACTATGAATAGACCAATAACAAGGTCAGAAGTTGAGGCAGCAATTAAGAGCCTACCACACAAAAAAACCCCAGGTCCAGATCGGTTCACAGCCGAATTCTACCAGACACACAAAGAGGATCTGGTACCATTCCTACTGAAACTATTCCAAATAATCCAAAAAGAGGGAACCCTTCCCAAATCATTTTATGAGACCAACATCATCCTGATACAAAAACCTGGCAGAGACTCAACAAGAAAAGAAATCTTCAGGCCAATATCCATGATGAATATAGATGCAAAAATCTTCAATAAAATACTGGCAAATCGATTGCAGCAGCACATTAAAAAACTTATCCATCATGATCAAGTAGGATTCATCCCGGGGATGCAAGGCTGGTTCAATATATGCAAGTCTATAAATGTAATTCACCACATAAACAGAAGCAAAACAAAAACCACATGATTATCTCAATTGATGCAGAGAAGGCATTTGATAAAATAAAACAGATCTTTATGCTAAAAACCCTCAATAAACTTGGTATTGATGGAACATATCTCAAAGTAATAAAAGCTATTTACGACAAACCAACAGCCAATATCATACTTAATGGGCAAAATCTGGAAGCATTCCCTTTGAAATCCGGCACTAGACAAGGATGCCCTCTCTCACCACTCCTATTCAGCACAGTACTGGAAGTTCTAGCCAGAGCAGTCAGGCAAGAAAAAGAAATAAATTGTATTCAAATAGGAAAGTTGGAAGCCAAATTGTCTCTATTTGCAGACGACATAATAGTATACCTAGAAGACCCCATCATCTCAGCTCAAAAGCTCCTGAAACTGATAAGCAACTTCAGCAAAGTCTCAGAATATAAAATCAATGTGAAAAAATCACAAGCATTCCTATACACCAGTAACAGACTTAAAGAGAACCAAATCAAGAACGAACTTCCATTCACAATTGCTACAAAGAAAATAAAATACCTAGGAATACAACTCACAAGGAACGTAAGGGACCTCTTTAAGGAAAACTACAAACCACTGCTCAACGAAATAAGAGAGGACACAAACAGATGGAGAAACATTCCATGTTCCTGGTTAGGAAGAATCAATATCGTGAAAATGGCTATACTGCCCAAAGTAATTTACACAATCAACGCTATCCCCATCAAACTACCATTGAATTTCTTCACAGAACTGGAAAAAACCACCATGAATTTCATAAGGAACCAAAACAGAGCCCGCATAGCCAAGTCAATTCTAAGCAAAAAGAACACAGCGGGAGGCATTACACTACCAGACTTCAAAATATACTACAAAGCTACAGTAATCAAAACAGAATGGTACTGGTACCAAAATAGAGATATAGACCAATGGAACAGAACAGAAGCATCGAAGGCAACACAACATATCTACAACAATATTATCTTTGACAAACCAGACAAAAACAAGCAATGGGGAAAGGATTCCCTATTTAATAAATGGTGTTGGGAAAACTGGCTAGCCATGTACAGAAAGCAGAAACTGGAACCTTTTTAGACACCTTACACTAAAATTAACTCTAGATGGATTAAAGACTTAAACATAAGACCTGCCACCATAAAAACCCTAGAAGATAATCTAGGCAAAAACATTCAGGACATAGGAGAAGAAAAGGACTTCATGAACAAAACACCAAAAGCATTGGCAACAAAAGCCAAAATAGACAAATGGGACCTAATCAAACTCCACAGCTTCTGCACGGCAAAAGAAACAGTCACTAGAGTGAATCGGCAACCATCAGAATGGGAAAACATCTTTGCAGTTTACACATCTGACAAAGGGCTGATATCCAGAATTTACAAAGAACTCAAACAGATTTACAGCATAAAAACAAACAAGCCCATTCAGAAATGGGCAAAGGATATGAACAGAAACTTTACAAAAGAAGACATACATGAGGCCAACAAACATATGAAAAAGTGCTCATCATCATTGGTCATTAGAGAGATGCAAATCAAAACCACATTGAGATATCATCTCACACCAGTTAGAATGGCGATCATTAAAAATCTGGAGACAGCAGATGCTGGAGAGGATGTGGAGAAATAGGAACACTCTTACACTGTTGGTGGGAGAGTAAATTAGTTCAACCATTGTGGAAGACAGTGTGGCGATTCCTCAGGGACCTAGAAATAGAAATTCCATTTGACCCAGCAATCCCATTACTGGGTATCTATCCAAAAGACTATAAATCGTTCTACTATAACGACACATGCACACGAATGTTCATTTCAGCACTGTTTACAATAGCAAAGACCTGGATCCAACCCAAGTGCCCAACGATGATAGACTGGACTGGGAAAATGTGGCACATATACATCATGGAATATTATGCAGCAATGAAAAATGATGAGTTTGTGTCCTTTGTAAGGACATGGATGAATCTGGAGAACATCATTCTCAGCAAACTGACACAAGAACAGAAAAAGGAATACCGCATATACTCACCCATAGGTGGGTGAGAAAATTGAGAACACATGGACATATTGAGGGGTTATACTACACACTGGGGTCTATTGGGGGGAATGGGGGAGGGACAGCGGGGGAGGCTGGGGAGGGATAGCCTCGGGATGAATGCCAAGTGTGGGTTAAGTGGAGGAAGGCAGCAAAACACACTGCCGTGTGTGTTCCTATGCAACTATCTTGCACGTTCTGCACATGTACCCCAAAACCTATAATGCAACAAAAATTAAAAAAAAAAAAGAAAGAAAATCTTTTCTAAAAATTCAGCCATTAGCCAAAAAGGGATAATTTTATATACATTTAAATAGTAGCATTAACTAAATTATCTAAAATTATTCATAATTTCCATGTTTGCAGTAATCAAACTAGAAATAGAAGTTTCATGTTGCTATTTTCAATAGTGGTTTTAGAGGTTTAGTTGTTTAGAAGACACTGAACTTATTGTAAACTTATTTTTACAATACCAAAAATATAGCTAATGGGTTTCTCAGAAAACTATTGCTCTCATTTAAATTCATTTGTGGAAGAAATTCAAATTATTTTTTACTTTCCAATTGTTGGAATAAGGTACCTTCCACCTTGTAAATGCTGTAATTTGACCACAACTATCTATATATTTCAATTGCCATTTAGGAAGAAAATAAAAGCAAGGAAGGGAAATAAAGCAAGAAGGTGAATGGCCTTAGATTAACATCATAAAAGGCAAGTTGAGATTTATATAAATCTCAAAGAAAGTCTCTAAAGTCTGAGAGAGAAAATAAGTAAAATGAATGACTCTGTTTATATTGATGAGTCTCTATTCTGCTAGTTTCTAAAATCTTATTTCACTGTCCTTAACTTTTTTATTCACTAAGAAATAATGACTTGTCAGTCATGTTCAAAATTGTTCTAGGTGCTATGTGTGACATAGAGGAGAATTGGCACTTCCCCTTCCAATACTCATAATCCACAGAAACATATGGATTGCTGATCTGCTTATGAAGATTTTCAGAATCCATATTTAGTCAATTTTACTAAGTAAAATTTTTAACCCTGCTAGTTTCCCGCCTCTGATGGAGACAGGGTATTCTGGATTACTTCATAAATGTCTTAGTCATCTTGCTCAGGATACCGTTAATGCAGATTTAAAAGCACACCTGACATTTATCAGTTCACTTTCTCATTCTTTTCTCCAAAACTGAACTTTGATATGTGCTATTAGCCAGGAATATTTATTTGAAAATTCAGTTATTTGCATATGTTTGCCAGTTGTGAGATGACTAAATGATGCTATGATTTTAATTGTAGTAGTTCAGAGTACCGTCCCTTGATAATATGCCAGGGAAAATAATTCAACTGATCCAAGACAGGCAAGGTTCCAAATTAGGGCTTATTTCAGGAGGGTTTTTGGCTTCATACATAAAAGAATTCAAGGGCAAGCAGGTGGTGTTAGACAGCAATTTTTCATTGAAAGGGACTGCTCCTTGCTGAGCAGGGCTAACCCCTTTGTAGTTCACCCAGAGTTAGCAGTAGTAGCTTATGGGTTGTTGGCAACTGTATTTACACTCACTTATACCAACTTGTTTTAATGTTTCCTATCTGTTTCAACCCCAAGTGTTAGAACTTTATTTTGTTCACTGCTGCATCCCCACTATCTAAACTAATCCCTGGCACATAGTAGGTGCTCAATAAATATTTGTTAAATTGATTCATTAATAAATCACAATTAATTAAAAATTATGACAGATTCTCCTCCTACTATAGAAGTCCCCTCTTCTGCTGAGATCCAAGTTCAATATATAAGACAGATAAACAAAGACAGCATGTCCATAAGGTAGCTATTTCCTATAACCTTTAAATAGTAATTTGAAATAACTCAGAATGACATCAAATGTCATTTCATTAAGTGGCAAAATAACCTAGCTACCTATAAGCAAGGGATATATTATACAATAAAAACAAAGAACATAACAACAAGATTATGAAGACCTGAAAGATAAAGATTATGTCTCTTTTGGGCACACATTTTTCACTGTCAAGGTTTTTTTTACACTAATGTTATTATGACAGATATTTAAAACTTTTATATAGTAACATTTTCTAAGACTTTCTATGAAACTCTTCAAAGACTGTACCATTGGAAAGATCCTTCAGTTCTTCTCAAAATTATATATTCTAACAAAAGCTAGTACATGTCCCTTATAGACTACTTATATTTTACAACCCCCTTGATTCCAAATTATTATATTAATATGAAAAGCCACAATAAAAACACAATAGTAAGAAAGGTTTAACTTGCCAACAAATGTAAGAATAACTAAACATGCTTTTAGCAACAAAAACCTCACTTAGCTGTCTTAATTAGAGGGAAATTTATTAAACAGCACATATTTGTCTCCAAAAATCCAATGGAAAAAGCAGATTTGGGAGGGACTAGAAAATCTAAAACTTGAAAATCTACAATAAGGTCATTCTTTTGATACCTTCTTTATTCTTGTCCCTCAGTAAGTTGTCCTATATTTCTCTCCAGGTATTTAGTCATTCTGATTACATTCCTAACAAAGAGACTATATTGTATCTGGTTTCTAAAGCCATTTTTTTTAAAACAGAGCGAATCTGATTAGCCCAGCTAGGATCATCTTATTTAAGTGTTTCAAATCACAGAGCAAGGTAGTTCATATAAAATAAATGTGGCTGCAACAGTACACTTCTGCTAAAGATAGGGAGAAGTTTCTAGAAAAAGATCAGGTGGGCTAGATAGACTCCACAAATGGGATCTATAATTTCAAAATCTTGAGATAATCTGGTAATCATTAAATAATGCTCATGTGGCCAGGCACGGTGCCTGACACCTGTAATCCCACACTTTGGGAGAGTGAGGCAGGGGGATTACCTGAAGTCAGGAGTGTGAGACCAGCCTGGCCAATGTGGTGAAACCCCATCTCTGCTAAAAATACAAAAACTAGCTGTGTGTGATGGCAGGTGCCCATAATTCCAGCTACTCAGGGGGCTGAGGCAGGAGAATCAACTGAACAGGGCAGGCAGAGGTTACAGTGAGCCAAGATTGTGCCATTGCACTCCAGCCTGGGTGACAATAGCAAAACTCCATCTCAAATATAACCACAAAAATAATAATAGTACTCAAATATGTTATATAATGAAGATAATGAAAGGAGCAGAAAAGACTTTAAGTTTGGGGAAAATGTAGTCTTTCCCACTTCATGCCATTTTGAAATAAAGCCATGCAATTTTTGCAGACACTTCTCCATTTAAAACTTCGAAGCTTACAAGTAAGCATAAGATAGATTAAACGGAATATGAACTAATAATCACTATATTATCATGTTTGTCCTCTAAGCATCAAAAGTTTAGAAAAAGCTTCTGGAAAACAATGAAACAGAATGGGACTGGAGTCTCTGAATCAACAGCCTCTGATTTTGAGAAGTTGATAAATTGAACAAATATGACTTTTCAGTAATGTGTAAACTTGAAAGTTGTATTCATCAAAATACACATGATAAAAGGAAACTAAATATAAAAAAGAAAGAAAATGCCTAATCTTAACTAGGAAAATGAAATCAGCAAAATCTTAGAAATTTTATGCAGACCAAAAGACATAACAGAGACTTAATAGATTGAGAAAGAACTAACCTTTATCCTAAATGCTCTGAAAAAGCTACAGATTCCTAATTGAATCCAAACCCATTTACAAAGTTGGACTTTCCCTCCCGTCATTCACAGTGTTCACATACTCAGGAATAACAGACTTCAGGAATTTGAACTCATTTGTCCCAAAACCTGCCGACAGACACACCTTATACTGGAAGCTCTGAGACAGCGTCCTGCTGCCGCTCACATCCACCAGATGCCCTGGAAAGGGACCCTCAGGAACCGAGGCTGCCCTGCTCCTCTTGCACAGCCGCACCGCCATGAACAGGAGCACTGAGAACAGGAAGAGCAAAGACATGGATGCCAACGCCACCACCAGGTAGGCGGTGAGCAAGTCGGCCTGGGCCTGGGCCGGGGCTGCCTCTGGGAGCCACAGGTAGGGCTGGGAGAAGCCGTCCACCAGAAGCACGTGCAGCGTGGCGGTGGCCGAGCACGGAGGCTCACCATTGTCCTTGACCAGCACCAGCAGCCTGTGCTTGGTTGGGTCGCGCTCGCTCAGCAGCCTGGCGGTGTACACCTCGCCATTGTGCACCCACATGCCGAACAGCTTGGGCTCCGTGGCCTTGAGCAGCTGGAACGACAGCCAGGCGTTCTGGCCCAAGTCACTGTCCACCACCACCACCTTGGTCACCAGGTAGCCCGGCTCGGCCGCTGGGCACAGGCGAGTTGTCGTTGGCGTCCAGCAAACGAAGGGCGAGTTGTCGTTGGTGTCCAGCACCAGCACGCTCACCAGCGCCTAGCTGCTCAGCGCCGAGGAGCCGCAGTCTGTGGCGCCAACGCAGAACTCGAAAGCCTGCAGGGCCTCATAGTCCAGAGACCTGAGGGCGAACAGGTGTCCGTTGTCCGCATCGATGGAGACCAGGGAGGTGAGGAGCAGGTGCGGGTCCTGGGGCGGCAGCAGCGAGTAGGTGACCTGGGCATTGCTGCCTGAGTCTCTGTCGGTGGCGCTGACGCTGCTGATGTATGGGCCGGGTCTGTTGTTCTCGCGGACGAAGAGGGTGTAGGAGGTTTGGGTGAAGGCGGAGGCGTTGCCATTGACGTCAGAGACCCGCACGGTTATGCTGTGCTCGGTTTTCAGCCTTGGAGTCCCCAGGTCCGTGGCTGTGGTGGTGATGTTGTAGTCGGCTCTAATCTCTCTATCCAGTAGTCCTTCTGTTAACAATCTGTAGAAATTCAACGGAAGGTTTCAGTATGAATGGAACATCATCTTGAATTGAGCAAACTATTATTCCATTTTCCCCAGAATCTCGGTCTTGAGTGCTGAAAAGAGCTACCGTGGTCTCGGGAGAATTTTCGGGGATGAGGCTTCTGAATGAAGCCATGGTCAGTTCTGGGGCATTGTCGTTGATATGGACCACCTGTATTTTGACAGTGCATTTTCCAGAAAGACCTGCCCTATCAGAGGCTTTAATATCCACCTCATATGCCACAATTTTTTCAAAATCTAATTTTCTGATTATTTTAATTTCTCCCGCTCATTCATTAAATGCAAATGTCTTGGAAATCTTTTCATAACCATAAAAAAATGAGTAGAATATTTCACCATTAATTCCCGTGTCTAAATCTCTAGTGGAAATAGTGGCAACAAGGGATTCCAGGGGGCTGTTTTCTGAGATCTGCACCTGAGAGAGTGGCTGTACAAACTCAGGTGCATCGTCATTGATGTCCAAGATTTCAACGAGGACCAGAGCAGTCCCAGTTCTGGGAGGAGCCCCACCATCTATTGCCATGAGAGTTAAGCTGAGCTCAGCCTGCTCCTCTCGATCCAGGGCTTTGTCCAGAACTAGCTCTGGGTATTTTCTGCCTTCACTGCCGTTTTGAGTGAGAACGTGGACATAGGAGTTGGGGTAGATAATGTAGTTTTGAATGTTATTGATGCCCACATCCAAATCTTGTGCATTTATCAGAGGAAACACAGTTCCTGGAGGACTATTTTTCATGATTTTCAAAATCATTTCTCCTTCTGGGAACACAGGAGACTTCTCATTTATGTCACTGACCAGAAGTTTAAACCTATATATCTCCAAAGGTTCTTCCAGTAACACCTGGAATTGCAGCACACAAGGCTCAGTAGTGCCACACATTTCTTCCTGATCCAGTTTCTCATTTACTTGAAGGTCTGCGGTCTGAAAGTTTAGCTGAAAATATTTTTCGTTATTGTTAAAAATAACCCGAGCCCTCCGCTGGGATATTTCTCTTATTTCTACCCCTAGGTCCTTTGCTAGATTGGCCCCAAAAGAACCGCTTTCTGTTTCTTCTGCTGCAGTATAAACGTTCCCCTCTGCGCAAGTCTGAGACAGCCTAACAAAGAGAAGCAGAACTTGCCTTAGTCTAGGAAAGTGCTCCTTTTCAGCCTCCATTTCTCCAACACCAACAGCCTTCAGGGTCCGGATGCCTGTGTTGCGTCGGTAGGCAATCGGCTCTGGAAATCAATCCTTGCCATAACAACAATTTTCGGTTAAGAAAGTCTCTTCTCTTTGATAGATCTATACGTGACTGTCTGAATTGTAACCAGAGAGGTAACCATCTGCAAACCTGTTTTCCCGCAGCCTTAGCTTACAGCGCCACCATGTGTTGTACTTAAACCTAGTTTGCTAAGTGTTCCACAAAACATGTATTCTGCTTCCTCACAGTTGTGCAAAAATCATGGATTATATATATATATGGTGTGGCTTATAAATTAAAATTCTGCCTTCTACTATCCTGTGAGATTATGAATGTGAAAGTGGTATTTGACCCTTTAAGAAATGATGCAGTGCAAAGTTAACCAAATCTGGTTATTCAACAAATACTTATGATTTCAGATTATGCACCAGTCACTGTACTGAGTACTCAGAACACAAATCCCTTCTATGTCCTCACGGAGCTTACAATATAATGTCTACTATGTTGTATAGTGGAGGCTCTGGGGAAATTAAGCAGAAAAAGGTGTGTAGCTTTCAGCCTATTCCTAAAAAAGTTATGTATCCCAGTTTTGCCCATTAAGTATGATATTGGCTGTTGGTTTGTCGTAAATAGCTTTTATTACTTTGGGATATGTTCCACCAATACCAAGTTTATTGAGGGTTTTTAGCATAAAGGGCTGTTGAATTTTATCAAATGCCTTCTCTGCATCAATTGAGATAATCATGTGGTTTTTGTTTTTGTTTCTGTTTATGTGGTGAATTACAATTATAGACTTGCGTATGTTGAACCAGCCTTGCATCCCTGGGATGAATCCTACTTGATCGTGATGGATACGTTTTTTAATGTGCTGTTGCAATCGATTTGCCAGTATTTTATTGAAGAATTTTGCATCTATGTTCATCATGGATATTGGCCTGAAGTTTTCTTTTCTTGTTGAGTCTCTACCAGGTTTTGGTATCAGGATGATGTTGGTCTCATAAAATGATTTGGGAAGGGTTCCCTCTTTTTGGATTATTTGGAATAGTTTCAGAAGGAATGGTACCAGATCCTCTTTGTGTGTCTGGTAGAATTCAGCTGTGAACCCATCTGGACATGGGCTTTTTTTGTGTGGTAGGCTCTTAATTGCTGCCTCAACTTCTGACCTTGTTATTGTTCTATTCATAGTTTTGGCTTCCTCCTGGTTTAGGCTTGGGAGGACACAGGCGTCCAGGAATTTATCCATTTCTTCCTGATTTACTAGTTTGTGCATAGAGTTGTTTGTAGTATTCTCTGATGATGGTTTGAATTTCTGTGGAATCTGTGGTGATTTCCCCTTTATCGTTTTTTATTGCATCTACTTTGTTGTTCTCTCTTTTATTTTTTATCAGTCTGCTGGTGGTCTGTCTATTTTGTTGATCTTTTCAAAAAACCAGCTCTTAGATTTATTGATTTTTTGAAGGGTTTTTCTTGTCTCTATCTCCTTCAGTTCTGCTGTGATCTTAGTTATTTCTTGTCTTTGGCTAGGTTTTGAGCTTTTTTGATCTTGCTCCTCTAGCTCTTTCAATTTTGACGATAGGGTGTCAATTTTCCCTTTGAAATCCAGCAATAGACAAGGATGCCCTCTCTCGCCACTTCTCTTCGACATAGTACTGAAAGTTCTAGCCAGAGCAATCAGGCAAGAAAAAGAAATACAGGGTATTCAAATAGGAAAGGTGGAAGCCAAATTGTCTCTATTTGCAGACGACATGATAGTATACCTAGAAGACCCCATCACCTCAGCCCAATAGCTCCTGCAACTGGTAAGCAACTTTAGCAAAGTCTCAGGATATAAAATCAATGTGCAAAAATCACAAGCATTCCTATACACCAATAACAGACTTAAAGAGAACCAAATTAAAAATGAACTGCCATTCACAATTGCTACAAAGAAAATAAAATACCTAGGAATACAACTCACTAGGAATGTAAGGGACCTCTTTAAGGAAAACTACAAACCACTGCTCAACGAAATAAGAGAGGACACAAACAGATGGAGAAACATTCCATGTTCGTGGTTAGGAAGAATCAATATTGTGAAAATGGCTATATTGCCCAAAGTAATTTACACATTCAATGCTATCCCCATCAAACTACCATTGAATTTCTTCACAGAACTGGAAAAAACCACCATGAATTTCATATGGAACCAAAAAAGAGCCCGCATAGCCAAGTCAATTCTAAGCAAAAAGAACACAGCGGGAGGCATCACACTACCAGACTTCAAACTATACTACAAGGCTACAGTAATCAAAACAGCATGATGCTGGTACCAAAACAGAGATATAGATCAATGGAACAGAACAGAAGCATTGGAGGCAACACAACATATCTACAACCATATTATCTTTGATAAACCAGACAAAAACAGGCAATGGGGAAAGGATTCCCTATTTAATAAATGGTGTTGGGAAAACTGGCTAGCCATGTGCAGAAGGCAGAAACTGGACCCCTTTCTGACACCTTACACTAAAATTAACTCCAGATGGATTAAAGACTTAAACGTATGACCTGACACATAAAAACCCTAGAAGAAAGTCTAGGCAAAACCGTTCAGGACATAGGAGTAGGCAAGGACTTCATGAACAAAACACCAAAAGCATTGGCAACAAAAGCCAAAATAGACAAATGGGACCTAATCAAACTCCACAGCTTCTGCACGGCAAAAGAAACAGTCACTATAGTGAATCGGCAACCATCAGAATGGGAAAACATCTTTGCAGTTTACACATTTGACAAAGGGCTGATATCCAGAATTTACAAAGAACTCAAACAGATTTACAGGATAAAAACAAACGAGCCCATTCAGAAATGGGCAAAGGATATGAACAGAAACTTTACAAAAGAAGACATACATGAGGCCAACAAACATATGAAAAAGTGCTCATTATCATTGGTCATTAGAGAGATGCAAATCAAAACCACATTGAGATATCATCTCACACCAGTTAGAATGGCGATCATTAAAAAATCTGGAGACAGCAGATGCTGGAGAGGATGTGGAGAAATAGGAACACTCTTACACTGTTGGTGGGAGAGTAAATTAGTTCAACCATTGTGGAAGACAGTGTGGCGATTCCTCAGGGACCTAGAAATAGAAATTCCATTTGACCCAGCAATCCCATTACTGGGTATCTATCCAAAAGACTATAAATCGTTCTACTATAAGGACACATGCACACGAATGTTCATTGCAGCACTGTTTACAATAGCAAAACCTGGAACCAACCCAAATGCCCATTGATGATAGACTGGAGTGGGAAAATGTGGCACATATACACCATGGAATATTATGCAGCAATCAAAAATGATGAGTTTGTGTCCTTTGTAAGGACATGGATGAATCTGGAGAACATCATTCTCAGCAAACTGACACAAGAACAGAAAAAAGAATACTGCATATACTCACTCATAGGTGGGTGAGAAAAATGAGAACACATGGACACAGAGAGGCGGTCTACTATACACTGGGGACTGTTGGGGGAAATGGGGGAGAGACAGCAGGGGGGGCTGGGGGGATAGCCTGGGGATGAATACCAAGTGTGGGTGAAGGGGAGGAAGGCAGCAAAACACACTGCCATGTGTGTACCTATGCAACTATCTTGCACGTTCTGCACATATACCCCAAAACCTGTAATGCAATAAAAATTAAAAAAAAGAGAGAATAAGTAGCTTAATTATAAAAAAAAGTTATGTATCCCATTAAACTTAACTCTCTGCTAGCAGAGTGAATGAAGAGATCCATTCTCACATTTTAGGAGTATAAACGTAAGTGATGTACTAGCTAAACCTAGTTTATTATGCAAATGCAACAGGTAGCTTAAAGAGTTGTGGATAACTTATTTGTGAATATTGTCTTAGAACTGTGAGCTTGTTATGTTGACTTGTTACATTATCTAAAATAATTCATAAAGAGCATCACCATCTATTGTTAATACATGTTGAAGCTGAGAGTCAGTCACTGAGAGTTTGAAGAGAGAGACAGCCAAGATCACTGTTATAATGGCTGAAGTTAAAGGAAAAAGTAAAATGCAGAAGAAAATAACTTCACCTGAAATAGCTGGTTAAGCTTATTCCCAACTAGAGAAGATCTCAACTTATTTTTAGTAAGCAATCACATATCTCTTGTGGATTTCTTGGAATCCTGAAATGCTAGCATGGAACTGAAATTCTCTTCTAAGGAAAAGGAAAACAACTTGGGGTCTTCCCAACTGCACCAACTTTAGACAATGTTTTACTCACAATGTTTAAATAATAGACACTACTATGTGTTCTGGCATTCTAATTTCCTAGTTAACTGTGAAAACTAAAGATAAACCAAATAAGAATTGTATGTTTCTTATTGGTTTAATTCTCTTAAGGTATAAATTACTCAAATCAACATTCTATTTTAGAATGTTTCCTTCTATACAAACAAATTTGATTAAACTTCAAAATATGAGAACATGCCAGTCATCGTCAAAATCTAATGGACAATTTTCCTTACAGAAATATATTGGTCATGGATCCAAATTCATTATTATGAATTTACATGTCCAAGAAAATGTGTCCTCAATGTCTATGCATCTTTGAATATTAATGGGATAGAAGCTTATACCTATGTCAGTAACCTAATGGATCAAAGTTAGTTTTTCATTCCCATCATTCATCTCTTGGATACATTTTCTTCCTTCTAAGATCTTAGCTCCTAGGCTTGGCAGAAATTTAAATTTTTTTTATTAGGCTTTATAGCAATAGAGTGTATCAATTAAGTAATATTTATTTCTATACCTGAAATCATGAATTAAACCATATGCTCTATAAATTGGGACTATTTATGGAGCCAAAAGATTTTATATTATATGACAAAAAAATTTCTAATAACACTGAGCTCAGCAAATAATTTTTAAAAGAAAGAGTCTGCTAAGGAGGGTATGAGGATCTTGAGAAAAGGTACAGACACCCAACCCATAACAATTTCAGTGTTATTATTATATTCAAAATAAAAGTATTATTTAAAAAGTAATCCTGAAGCACATAAAATAATGGAGGGAAATTTAAGTTAATGAGACATTTCATAAAGTCCTTTGTAGCATTTATCTGTTGAAAGACCTCATAAATTATTTACAAATTTAAATTTTGTTACATAAGCCTCTAGTATAGATTTGTTATCTCTAAGCTTGTACATCCTGTATTTCATTCATTAAGTTAATATTAGAAGCATACAATAAAAGACCAGGGTTTCATGGTACATAGTCTAATTGAGTACTCTGGGTTGCACATAACTTTCAAGTCTCTTTTAATTTCAAGAATTCCCCTTCAAGACAGGTTTAACAAAAAAATTTTGCTATTAGCAATGGAGTCTGAACCTAAGAGCAATTAGACACTGGGGACTTAGGAGGAACTGGATTTAGGTGGACGGGTCTAGAACTAAGTAGATATCTTAGTCTCCACTCTTTCCTAGGCTTCTGCCTCCTCCTTTCACTTTTACTCTTTCCTTCCATTTTCTCTCCTTCTTTTTCTATCTAGAAACCATTCTCAGCTTCCAGTTACACAAGTATAAACATGGCTACCTCAGCCTATGCTCAACACTTATTCAAGAGGAAAAAGTGTTGAATTATATCTCAATCACAAATTTAGGGGATTTGAGAATGTGACTATTCTAGTTGAAATCAAGAATCTATTACAGGACCACTAAAAAATGATCAGGGCTCATGCCTATAATCCCAACAGTTTGGGAAGCTGAGGTGGTAAGATCACTGGAGCCAGGAGTCCAAGACCAGTCTGTGTGACTTGGCAAGACCCCATCTCTTTAAAACAAGCAAACAAACAAAAAAAAAAAGAAGAAGAAGAAGGGGGAGTGAGAAAAGAAGGCCTACAATGGAATAAGCATCACACTAGTGATCACTTCTCTAGGGTAGTATAGAGAATTTCTCAGACAAAAAAGGAGCATGAGCTGTGTATTTATAGGGGAAAAAAACCCTAAGTACAGGAAAAAGTTTCTGCAATGTTTGCCAGAAAAGTAGAATGTAAAGATTATAGATTTTTTAAAAAGAGGAACTTAAACTAGATAACATTTTTAAAACCAACCTAACCAGATAGCAAGCAATTATGTTTAGATTTATGTCATGTCTGTAATAATATTCTCAATCATATAAAAACTGTTTTGGTTAGAGGATCCACAGTCAGAACACCTAGAAATATGAATGAGCCCAATGTGCAATTAAACTTGAAGGAAAAATAATGTGTATGTGAATTATGTGAATATATTATTTGAGGTTGCATTTGGGAACAAAGACTAAGCAAATTCTAGCTCTCTCAAATTTTTCACAGTTAATAAAAACAAAAAAAAATTGACTTAAATTCTTTACTGAAAACTCGAGTAAAATGAAGGTACCCAAAATGAAAAAACTACCTAACAATGAATAAGATTTCAAAGAAATACGCTCATTCTAAAAGTTCTGCATCATCATCAGATCCCTAATTGAATTCCATGCAATTCAGAAAGGTGGGGCTTTCTCCATTTCGCTGCCCCAGGGCACCAGATTGGGAGTTACCGGTTTCAGAAACTTCAACTCATTTGTCACGGAACCTCCTGCCAGACACACCTGGTACTGGTAGCTCTGGGACAGGGCCCGGTGCCGCTCACGTCCACCAGATGCCTTGGAAAGGGACCCTAGGGCACCGAGCAGTGACCCACAGCGGCCCCCCTGCTCCTCCTGCACAGCCACACCACCACGAACAGGAGCACCGAGAACAGGAAGAGCAACGACACCGAGGCCAACGCCACCACCAGGTAGACGATGAGCCAATCGGCCTGGGCCTGGGCCAGGACAGCCTCCGGGAGTGGCAGGTAGGGCTGAGAGAAGCCATTCACCAGAAGCACACGCAGCGTGGTGGTGGCTGAGCGCGGAGGCTCGCCATTGTCCTTGACCAGCACCAGCAGCCTGTGCTTGGCAGCGTCGCGCACGCTCAGCAGCCTGGCGGTGCGCACCTCGCCATTGTCCTCCCACACGCTGAACAGCCTGGGCTCCGTGGCCTTGGGCAGCTGGAACGACAGCCAGGCGTTCTGGCCCGAGTCGCCGCCCACCGCCACCACCTTGGTCACCCGGTAGCCCGGCTCGGCCTCCTGGGGCACCAGCTCGGTGCAGGGCGCAGAGCCGTTTTGCAGCGGGTACAGCACGAAGGGCGGGTTGTCGTTGGTGTCCAGCACCAGCACGCGCACCAGCGCCTTACTGCTCAGCGCCAGGGAGCCGCGGTCTGTGGCACCCACGCAGAACTCAAACGCCTGCAGGGCCTCGTGGTCCAACGACCGGAGGGCAAACAGATGTCCGTTGTCCGTGTTGATGGAGACCAGGGAGGCAACTGGCAGGTGCGGGTGCTGGGGCGGCAGCAGCGAGTAGGTGACCTGGGCATTGTTACCTGAGTCTCTGTCTGTGGCGCTGACGCTGCGGATGTGCAGGGCGGGGCTATGGTTCTCGAGGACGAAGAGGGTGTAGGAGGTTTGGGTGAACGCGGGGGCATTGTGGTTGACATCGGACACCAGCACCAGCACGGATACGTTGTACTCGGTTTTCAGCCTAGGGGTCCCCATGTCAGTGACGGTGATGGTGATGTACTTGGCTTGGTTCTCTCTGTCCAGTGCTTTTTCAGAAACTATTGTGAAAAAGTTCTTGAAGGTCGGTTTCAGGATAAAAGGGAGATTATCCTGAATAGAGAAAATCATCCTCCCATTGTCCTCAGAGTCTTGGTCTAGGACACTAAAAAGAGGTTTCTGAGGCATTCTCTGGAATTCCTTTTGTAATCGACGACATGGTCACTTCTGGTGGGTTGTTGTTTATATCCATAACTTTAACTAGAAGGGTGCATTTTTCTGAAAGACCCCCCACCATCTGTTGCCTGAATATTTATAGTATAGGACTGTATTGCTTCAGAATCCAGGGGTGATCTCAAATTAACTTCTCCAGACATTGGATAGATTTCAAATGTTTTATGAATATCTTCTGATGCATGGAAAAATGTGTAAGATATTTTCCCATTGTTTCCTGAATCCAAATCCTTAGCTGAGATGGTAACAATCCAGGAGCCAAGGGGACTATCCTCAGGGACTTGTACCTCATAGAGACTCTGAGGAAACTCCAGGGCATTATCACTGATGTCCAAGACCTTAGAGAGAACCAAGGTTGTCCCAGACCTGGGTGGGGATCCACCATCCAGTGCCGTGAGTGTTAATCTGAGTTCATCTTCCACCTCATAATCCAAACCTCTATCTAGGACCAGCTCTGGGTATATCTTTCTGTCACCACTGTCTGGAATTTAATATAGAAGTGAGAATTGGGGCTAATTGTGTACTTTTGGAGACTGTTGCTTCTGACACCCAAATCTTGAGCACTCTCCAATAGGAAATAAAATACCTAGGAATACAACTCACAAGGAATGTAAGGGACCTCTTTAAGGAAAACTACAAACCACTGCTCAACCAAATAAGACAGGACACAAACAGATGGAGAAACATTCCATGTTTCTGGTTATGAAGAATCAATATAGTGAAAATGGCTATACTGCCCAAAGTAATTTACACAATCAATGCTATCCCCATCAAACTACCATTGAATTTCTTCACAGAAATGGAAAAAACCACCATGAATTTCATATGGAACCAAAAAAGAGCCCGCATAGCCAAGTCAATTCTAAGCAAAAAGAACACAGCGGGAAGCATCATGCTACCAGACGTCAAACAATACTACAAGGCTACAGTAATCAAAACAGCATGGTACTGGTAACAAAACAGAGATATAGACCAATGAAACAGAACAGAAGCATCGGAGGCAACACAACATATCTACAACCATATTATCTTTGATAAACCAGACAAAAACAGGCAATGGGGAAAGGATTCCCTATTTAATAAATGGTGTTGGGAAAACTGGCTAGCCATGTGCAGAAAGCAGAAACTGGACCCCTTCCTGACACTTTACACTAAAATTAACTCCAGATGAATTAAAGACTTAAATGTAAGTCCTGACACCATAAATACCCTAGAAGAAAATCTAGGGAAAACCATTCAGGACATAGGAGTAGGCAAGGACTTCATGAACAAAACACCAAAAGCATTGGCAACAAAAGCCAAAATAGACAAATGGGACCTAATCAACCTCCACAGCTTCTGCACGGCAAAAAAAAAAAAAAAACAATCACTAGAGTGAATCGGCAACCATCAGAATGGGAAAAAAATCTTTGCCATTTACACATCTGACAAAGGGCTGATATCCAGAATTTACAAAGAACTCAAACAGATTTACAGGAAAAAACCAAACAAGCCCATTCAAAAATGGGCAAAGAATATGAACAGACACATTACAAAAGAAGATATACATGAGGCCAACAAACATATGAATAAATGCTCATCATCACTGGTCATTACAGAAATGGAAATCAAAACCACATTGAGATACCATCTCACGCCAGTTAGAATGGCGATCATTAAAAATCTGGAGACAGCAGAAGCTGGAGAGGATGTGGAGAAATAGGAACACTCTTACACTGTTGGTGGGAGTGTAAATTAGTTCAACCATTGTGGAAGACAGTGTGGCGATTCCTCAGGGACCTAGAAATAGAAATTCCATTTGACCCAGCAATCCCATTACTGGGTATATATCCAAAGGACTATAAATTGTTCTACTATAAGGACACATGCACACGAATGTTCATTGCAGCACTGTTTACAATAGCAAAGAACTGGAACCAACCCAAATGCCCAACGATGATACACTGGACTGGGAAAATGTGGCACATATACACCATGGAATATTATGCAGCAATCAAAAATGATGAGTTTGTGTCCTTTGTAAGGACATGGATGAATCTGGAGAACATCATTCTCAGCAAACTGACACAAGAACAGAAAAAGAAATACCACATATACTCACTCATAGGTGGGTGAGAAAAATGAGAACACATGGACACAGAGAGGCAGTCTACTATACACTGGGGTCTATTGGGAGGAATGGGGGAGGGACAGCGGGGGAGGGCTGGGGAGGGATAGCCTGGGGATGAATGCCAAGTGTGGGTGAAGGGGAGGAAGGCAGCAAAACACACTGCCATATGTGTATCTATGCAACTATCTTGCACGTTCTGCACATGTACCCCCAAACCTATAATGCAATAAAAATTAAAAAAAAAAAGGAATGTAGTTCCAATAGCGGTACCTTCTGATATTTTAATAAGTATTTCATTGTCTAGGAATGTAGGGGAGTGATCATTTATGTCTTTGACATGCAGCTCAACCTGAAAAAACTGCAAAGGGTTTTCCAAAACCACCTGAAAATTTAGCACACAGGGCTCGGTGGAGCCACACAACACTTCTTGGTCTAGTTTCTCATATAGGAGCAAGTCCCCATTCAGCAAATCAAGGTGCAAATACTTTTTATTATCATCAGACACTACCTGGGCTTCCCGTGAAGACAGCTCATCCACCTTAAGCCCTAGGTCCCTCGCCAGATTGCCCAAAAAGAGCCAATTTCTGTTTCATCTGCAATAGAATAGTGTGCATATTCAGTACCTGCCCGAGACAATCCCAGCAAAACAAAGAATATCAGAACTTGCCTTTTCTGCAGAGCGAGTGCCCCTCTAATCTTCATGGTTGCTTCAGGCAACCTCTATTTTTTTTTCCTCTTAAGGATTTTATTATTTTTTTTTAATTTTTATTGCATTATAGGTTTTGGGGTACAAGTGCAGAACATGCAAGATAGTTGCATAGGTACACACATGGCAGTCTGTTTTGCTGACTTCCTCCCCTTCCCCCACACTTGGCATTCATCCCCAGGCTATCCCTCCCCAGGATCCCCCGCTGTTCCTCCCCCATTCCCCCAATAGACCCCAGTGTGTAGTAGACCCCCTATCTGTGTCCATGTGTTCTCATTTTTCTCACCAGCCTATGAGTGAGAATATGAGGTATTTCCTTTTCTATTATTGTGTCAGTTTGCTGAGAATCATGTTCTTCAGATTCATCCATGACCTTACAAAGGACACAAACTCATCATTTTTGATTGCTGCATAATATTCCATGGTGTATATGTGCCACATTTTCCCAGTTCAGTCTATCATCCTTGGGCATTTGGGTTGGTTCCAGTTCTTTGTTATTGTAAACAGTGCTGCAATGAACTTTCGTGTGCATGTGTCCTTATAGTAGAAAGATTTATAGTCCTTTGGATATATACCCAGTAATGGGATTGCTGGGTCAAATGGAATTTCTATTTCTAGGTCCCTGAGGAATTGCCACACTGTCTTCCACAATGGTTGAACTAATTTACACTCCCACCAACAGTGTATGAGTGTTCCTATTTCTCCACATCCTCTCCAGCATCTGCTGACTCCAGAATTTTTAATGATCGCCATTGTAACTGGCATGAGATGGTATCTCAATGTGGTTTTGATTTGCATCTCTCTAATGAATAGTGATGATGAGCATTTTTTCATGTGTTTGTTGCCTCATGTAAGTCTTCTTTTGTAAAGTGTCTGTTCATATCCTTTGCCCAATTTTGAATGAGCTTGTTTGTTTTTTCCCTGTAAATCTGTTTGAGTTCTTCGTAAATTCTGGATATCAGCCCTTTGTCAGATGTGTAAATGGCAAAGATTTTTTCCCATTCTGATGGTTGCCGATTCACTCTACTGACAGTTTCTTTTGCCGTGCAGAAGCTGTGGAGTTTGATTAGGTCCCATTTGTCTATTTAGGATTTTGTTGCCAATGCTTTTGGTGTTTTGTTCATGAAGTCCTTGCCTACTCCTATGTCCTAAATGGTTTTGCCTAGATTTTCTTATAGGGTTTTTATGGTGTCAGGTCTTATGTTTAAGTCTTTAATCCATCTGGAGTTAATTTTAGTGTAAGGTGTCAGGACGGGGTCCAGTTTCTGCTTTCTGCACATGGCTAGCCAGTTTTCCCAACACCATTTATTAAATAGGGAATCCTTTCCCCATTGCCTGTTTTTGTCTGGTTTATCAAAGATAATATGGTTGTAGATATGTTGTGTTGCCTCCGATGTTCTGTTCTGTTCCATTGGTCTATATCTCTGTTTTGGTACCAGTACCATGCTGTTTTGATTACTGTAGCCTTGTAGTATAGTTTGAAGTCTGGTAGTGTGATGCCTCCCGCTGTGCTCTTTTTGCTTAGAATTGACTTGGCTATACGGGCTCTGTTGTGGTTCCATATGAAACTCATAGTGTTTTTTTCCAGTTCTGTGAAGAAATTCAATGGTAGTTTGATGGGGATAGAATTGATTGTGTAAATTACTTTGGGCAGTATAGCCATTTTTATGATATTGATTCTTCCTAAACACGAACATGGAATATTTCTCCATCTCTTTGTGTCCTCTCTTATTTCGTTGAGCAGTGGTTTGTAGTTTTCCTTAAAGAGGTCCCTTACATTCCTTGTGAGTTGTATTCCTAGGTATTTTATTTTCTTCGTAGCAATTGTGAATGGCAGTTTGTTCTTGATTTGTTTCTCTTTAAGTCTGTTATTGGTGTATAGAAATACTTTTGATTTTTGCACATTGATTTTATATCCTGACACTTTGCTGAAGTTGCTTATCAGTTGCAGGAGCTTTTGGGCTGAGGTGACGGGGTCTTCTAGGTATACTCTCATGTCGTCTGCAAATAGACAACTTGGCTTCCACTTTTTCTATTTGAATACACTTTATTTTTTTTTCTTCCCTGATTGCTCTGGCTAGAACTCCCAGTATTATGTTGAATAGGAGTGGTGAGAGAGGGCATCCTTGTCTAGTGCTGGATTTCAAAGGGAATGCTTCCAGTTTTTGCCCGTTAAGTATCATATTGGCTGTTGGTTTGTCATAATTAGCTTTTATTACTTTGAGATATGTTCCATTAATACCAAGTTAATTGAGGGTTTTTAGCATAAAGAGCTGTTGAATTTTGTCAAATGCCTTCTCTGCGTCAATTGAGATAATCATGTCATTTTTGTTTTTGCTTCTGTATATGTGGGGAATTAGATTTTTAGACTTGTTTATGTTGAACCAGCCTTGCATCCCCGGGATGAATTCTACTTGATCATTATGGATAAGTTTTCTAATTTGCTGTTGCATTCGGTTTGCCAGTATTTTATTGAAGATTTTTACATCTATGTTCATCATGGATATTGGCCTGAAGTTTTCTTTTCTTGTTGAGTCTCTGCCGGGTTTCGGTATCAGGATGATGTTGGTCTCATAAAATGATTTGGGAAGGGTTCCCTCTTTTTGGATTACTTGCAATTGTTTCAGAAGAAATGGTACCAGATCCTCTTTGTGTGTCTGGTAGAATTCAACTCTGAACCCATCTGGACCTGGGCTTTTTTTGTGTGGTAGGCTCTTAAATGCTGCCTCAACTTCAGACCTTGTTATTGGTTTATTCATAGTTTCGGCTTTCTCCTGGTTTAGGCTTGGGAGGACACAGGCGTCCAGGAATTTATCCATTTCTTCCTGATTTACTAGTTTCTGTGCATAGAGTTGTTTTGTGTATTCTCTGATGATGGTTTGAATTTCTGTGGAATCTGTGGTGATTTTTCCTTTATGGTTTTTTATTGCATCTATTTGGTTGTTCTCTCTTTTTTTTCAGTCTGGCTAGTGGTCTGTCTGTTTTGTTGATCTTTTTGAAAAACCAGTTCTTAGATTTATTAATTTTTGAAGAAATTTCTTGTCTCTATCTCCTTCAATTCTGCTCTGATCTTTGTTATTTCTTGTCTTCAGCTAGGTTTTGAGATTTTTTGATTTTGCTCCTCTAGCTCTTTCAATTTTGACGATAGGTTGTCAATTTTGGATCTCTCCACTCTTCTCATGTGTGCACTTATTTCTATATATTTTCCTCTAAAGACTGCTTTAAATGTGTCCCAGAGATTCTGGTATGTTGGGTCTTCATTCTCGTTGGTTTCAAAGAACTTCTTTATTTCTGCCCTCAATTCATTGTTTGTCCAATCAACATTCAAGAGCGAGTTTTTCAGTTTCCATGAAGTTGTGTGGTTCTGAGTTATTTTCTGAATTCTGAGTTCCAACTTGTTTGCACTATGGTCTGAGAGACTGTTTGTTATGATTTCAGTTGTTTTGCATTTGCTGAGGAGTGCTTTACTTCCAATTAGGTGGTCAATTTTGGAGTAGGTGTGATGTGGTGCTGAGAAGAATGTATATTTTGTGGATTTGGGGTGGAGAGTTCTGTAAATGTCTATCAGGTTTGCTTGTTCCAGGTCTGTGTTAAAATCTTTAATATCCTTGTTAATTTTATGTCTGGTTGATCTCTGTGATATTGACAGTGGAGTGTTAAAGTCTCCCACTATTATTGTGTGGGAGTCTAAGTCTCTTTGTAAGTCATTAAGAACTTGCTTTATATATCTGGGTGCTGTTGCATTGGGTCCATATATATTTAAAATCATTAGCTCTTCTTGTTGTATCGATCCTTTTACCATTATGTAATGACCTTCTTTTTCCCTTTTGATCTTTGTTGCTTTAAAGTCTATTTTATCAGAGATGAGAATTGTAACTCCTGCTTTTTTTTGCTCTCCATTTGCTTGGTAAATCTTTCTCCATCCTTTTATCTTGAGCCTTTGTGTATCTTTGCGTGTGAGGTGGGTTTTCTGGATACAGCACACCGATGGGTTTTGGTTTTTTATCCAATTTGCCAGTCTGTGTCTTTTGATTGGTGCATTTAGACCATTTACATTTAGGGTTAATATTGTTATGTGTGAATTTGATACTGCCATTTTGATGCTTCTGCTGCCATTGGTTCATGTACATTCTTCATTTTGTTGATGGTCTTTAGCATTTGGTATCCTTTTAGGATAGCTGGTACTGGTTGTTTCTTTCTATGTGTAGTGCCTCTTTCAGGAGCTCTTATAAAGCAGGCCTAGTGGTGACAAAATCTCTGAGTACTTGCTTGTTCATGAAGGATTTTATTTTTCCCTCACTTATGAAGCTCAGTTTTGCTGGATATGAAATTCTTGGTTGAAAGTTCTTTTCTTTAAGGATGTTGAATATTGGCCCCCACTCTCTTCTGGCTTGCAGAGTCTCTGCCGAGAGATCTGCTGTGAGTCTGATGGGCTTCCCTTTGTTGGTGAAGCGACCTTTCTCTCTGTCTGCCCTTAGTATTTTCTCCTTCATTTCAACCCTGGTGAATCTGACGATTATGTGCCTTGGGATTGCTCTTCTTGCGGATTATCTTTGTGGTGTTCCTGTATTTCCTGGAGTTGAGTATTGACCTGTCTTGTTAGTTTGGGGAAATTTTCCTGAATAATATCCTGAGGAGTGTTTTCCAGCTTGGATTCATTCTCTTCATCACATTCTGGTACACCTATCAAACGTACGTTGGGTCTCTTCACATAGTCCCACATTTCTTGAAGATTTTGTTCATTCCTTTTGGCACTTTTTAATCTAATCTTGGTTTCTCGTTTTATTTCATTGAGTTTATCTTCGACTTCTTTTATTCTTTCTTCTGCTTGGTCAATTCGGCTGTTGAAACTTGTGCATGCTTCACGAAGTTCTCGTGTTGTGTTTTTCAGCTCCTTCAATTCATTCATATTCCTCTCTAAGTTGTCCATTCTTGTTATCAATTCCTCGAATCTTTTTTCAAATCTTTTCTCAAGGTTCTTAGTTCCTTTGCACTGATTTAAAACATGTTCTTTTAGCTCACTGAAGTTTCTCATTATCCACTTTCTGAAGTCTGATTCCGTCTTTTTGTCACACTCATTCTCCGTCCAGCTTTGTTCCCTTGCTCGTGAGGAGTTTCAGTTCTCTGTAGGATGTGAAGTGATTTGGTTTTGGGTGTTTTCCTCTTTTTTTCCACTGGTTTCTTTCCATCTTTATGGATTTATCCCCCTGTCATCTTAGTAGTTGCTGATTTTTCAATTGGGTCTCTGAGTGGACACATCGATTGTCGATGGTGAAGTATTTCTGTTACTTAGTTTTCCTTCTAATGGTTTTGCCCCTCTGCTGTATGAGTGCTGAGGTCCACTCCAGTCCCTGTTTGTCTGGGGTACACCTGTAGCAGCTGTGGATCAGTGAGGGATGCTACCAGTTTCTTCTTCTGCTATCTTTGTCCCAGAATGTTGCCTGCCAAATTCAGGCTGATTAGTCCTTTTTTGAGGTGACTCTGGATATACAGGGGTCAGGGAGCTGCTTGAGGTGATGGTCTGTGCTTTTTAGGAGCTCCAGTGCTGAGCTGTGCGCTCCATTGTTCATTCAGGGCTGTTGGTATGATGTGTTTATGTCTGCTGCAACAGAACTCATTAAAAACCCCCCTTTTGTTCCCCCTTAGATGCTCTGCCTCAGGGAGTTGGGGCTTTTTTTATGAGTATCTTTTGCACTGTCCTGTCCAGCTAGGAGGCAGTCTATTCACTATTTGCCTGCCGAGACTCTGCCTTGCTAGTGCCACTCTGCCCTGCTGCTGCATGGCTCTGTTCTGCTGTGGTGCACTCCGCCCTGCTGACAGAGTGTCTCTGTTAAAGCAGGTTGACTTGGCAATGGCAGGCTGCAACAGCACTGGGCGGTACTTCAGCAGGGGTGGATTGCATTTATAGTGGTGGACGCCCCTCCCCCAATGGGCTGCACCATCCTAGTTTCAACTGTGCTGGCAGCAAAACTCTCATCCCTGAGTGCCTCCAATCGCCACCCTGCTTGTCCCCGTGAGGGTGGAACCCACCAAGCCTGATCACCCAGATCCCTGCCTCAGAGTCTGTCCTCTCTCTCTCTCTCTCCCCCACCCAAGCTGAATGGTTGACTCTCTCACTGTCACCCCAGTAGCCTGCTGATAGGGCACTGGGATCTGTGTGATCTCCTGTGCTGCTGCCCACTTCACCAGCTCAGATCACACTTCCCAGGTATCTCCTGGTCTGGCTCATTGTCCAAGTCCCATTCAATCAGATGGACATGCCAATCTGCCCTTCCAAATCTCAGATTGCCTGTTTAACAGGGCACCCAGAACAGTGAGTTTTGTGCCATGTGCCGCGGCACTGCAGCGCCGGCCAAACCGGCCACATGAGCCGGGGGTGCCGGCAACCCATGTCTCTCCCACACTTGTGACTTTCAACATTCTCTGGGCAAAAAAGGTCCGTCCGAAAATGCGGTGAGGAATCACCCTCTGCACCTTCACTGAGAGCTGCAATCCAGAGTCACCTCTACGATGCCATCTTGAAAGATCTCTTCTTTCTTTCTTTCCATTTGCAAATTTTTAATAGGATGTTATGAAAAAAACAAAAGTGCTCTTAAAAGTAAACATTTGTGGGGAGGAGGCAAGATGGCATCATAGAGGCAACTCAGGATTGCAGCTCTCAGTGAAGGCACAGAGGGTGAGTCCTAGCCGCATTCTCGGATGTTTCTTTTATGCCCACAGAGCGTTGAAAGTCCCAGGTGTGGGAGAGACATGGGACGCTTGCGCAGCCGGCTAACTCAGCCGGCTCCCACCGCATCTTTGGCCGGTGCCGCAGCGGGACCCGGCGCGGAACTCACTGGTCTGGGTGCCCTGTTAAACCGGCAATCTGAGATTTGGAAGGGCAGATTGGCATGTTCATCTGATTGAACGGGACTTGGACAATGAGCCAGACCAGGAGTTTCCTTGGAAGCGTGATCTAAGCCGGGGTAGCGGGCAGCAGCATGGGAGATTGCATGGATCCCAGTGCCCTATTGGCAGGCTACTGGGGCGCCAGTGAGAGAGTCGACCTTTCAGTTTGGGGAGAGGAAGAGAGAGAGAGAGAGAGGACGGACTCTGAGGCAGGGAGCTGGGTGATTGGGCTCAGCGTGTCACACGCTCACAGGGACAAGCAGGGTGGCAACTGGAGATGCTTGGGGCTGAGAGTTTTGCTGCCAGCATCTAGGATGGTGCAGCCCAGTGAGGGAGGGGTGTCCACCATTGCTGACCCAGTCCACCCCCACTGAAGTACCGCCCAGGACTGATGCAGCCTGCCATTGCTGAGGCAACCTGCCATAACAAAGAGACTCCGCACTCCACAGCAGAAGGGAGCCCAGCAGCAACAGGGCGGACCTGCACTAGCAGGTCAGAGCCCCAGCAGGCAAATAGTGAATAGACTGCCACCTAGTGGGGCAGGACAGTGCAACAGATACTTATAAAGAAAGCCCCAACTCCCTGAGACAGAGCATCTAACGGGGGAGGAAAGGATGGTGTTTTATCAGTTCTATAGCAGCAGACATAAACAACCTCCCAACAATGCTGAATATACAATGGAGCTCACAGCTCAGCACTGGAGCTCCTATAAAGCACAGACTGCCTCCTCAAGCAGCTCCCTGACCCCGGTATATCCAAGGAGTCACCCCAGAAAAGGCCTAATCAGACTGACATTTGGCTGGCATTATTCTGGAACAAGGACAGCAGAAGAAAATGGTATCATCCCTCACTGTTCCGCAGCTGCTGCAGGTATACAATAGACAAGCAGGGCCTGGAGTGGACCTCAGCACTCATACAGCAGAGGGGATAGACCATTAGAAGGAAAACTAAGTAACAGAAATACTTCATCATCAACAATTTCAGCGTCCACAGGGAGACCAAATTGAAAAGTCAGCAACTACTAAGATGACAGGAGAATAAATCCATAAAGATGGGAAGAAACCAGCGCAAAAAGGAGGAAAGCACCCAAAACCAAAACACCTCACCTCCAAAAAAGGACCAAAACTCCTTACCAGCAAGGGAAAAAAGCTGGACACAGAATGAATGTGACAAAATGACGGAATCAGACTTCAGAAAGTGGATAATGAGAAACTTCAGTGAGCTAAAGGAACATGTACTAAACCAGTGCAAAGAAACTAAGAACCTTGAAAAAAGATTTGAAAAAAGATTCGAGGAATTGATAACAAGAATGGACAATTTAGAGAGGAATATGAATGAATTAAAGGAGCTGAAAAACACAACACGAGAACTTCACAAAGCATGCACATGTTTCAACAGCTGAATTGACCAAGCAGAAGAAAGAATATCAGAAGTTGAAGATCAACTCAATGAAATAAAATGAGAAACCAAGATTAAAAAAAAAGCACAAAAAGGAATGAATAAAATCTCCAAGAAATGTGGGACTATGTGAAGAGACCCAACCTACGTTTGATAGGTGTACCAGAATGTGACAAAGAGAATGAATCCAAGCTGGAAAACACTCTTCAGGATATTATCCAGGAAAATTTCCCCAACCTAGCAAGACAGGTCAATACTCAACTCCGGGAAATACAGAGAACACCACAAAGATACTCCTCAAGAAGAGCAACCCCAAGGCACATAATCGTCAGATTCACCAGTGTTGAAATGAAAAAGAAAATACTAAGGGCAGCCAGAGAGAAAGGTCGGGTCACCCACAAAGGGAAGCCCATCAGACTCACAGCAGATCTCTCGGCAGAGACTCTACAAGCCAGAAGAGAGTGGGGGCCAATATTCAACATCCTTAAAGAAAAGAGCTTTCAACCCAGAATTTCATATCCAGCCAAACTGAGCTTCATAAGTGAAGGAAAAATAAAATCCTTCACGAACAAGCAAGTACTCAGAGATTTTGTCACCACTAGGCCTGCTTTACAAGAGCTCCTGAAAGAGGCACTACACATAGAAAGAAACAACCAGTTCCAGCCATCCTAAAAGCATACCAAATGCTAAAGACCATCAACAAAATGAAGAATGTACATGAACCAACGGGAAAAACAGCGAGCTAGAATCAAAATGGCAGTATCAAATTCACACATAACAATATTAACCCTGAATGAAAATGGGACAAATGCACCAATCAAAAGACACAGACTGGCAAATTGGATAAAAAACCAAATTCCATCAATGTGCTGTATCCAGGAAACCCACCTCACACGCAAAGATACACAAAGGCTCAAAATAAAAGGATGGAGGAAGATTTACCAAGCAAATGGAGAGCAACAAAAAGCAGAAGTTGCAATTCTCATCTCTGATAAAATAGACTTTAAAGCAACAGAGATCAAAAGGGACAAAGAAGGTCATTAAATAATGGTAAAAGGATCAATACAACAAGAAGAGCTAACGATTCTAAATATATATGGAACCAATGTAGGAGCACCCAGATGTATAAGGCAAGTTTTTAATGACTTACAAAGACACTTAGACTCCCACACAATAATAGTGGGAGAATTTAACACTCCACTGTCAATAGCAGACAGATCAACCAGAGAGAAAATTAGCAAGGATATCCAGGACTTGAACTCAGACCTGGAACAAGCAAACCTGATAGACATTTAGAGAACTCTCCACCCCAAATCCACAGAGTATACATTCTTCTCAGCACCACATCACACCTACTCCAAAACTGACCACATAATTGGAAGTAAAGCACTCCTCAGCAAATGCAAAACAACGGAAATCATAACAAACAATCTCTCAGACAATACATAGTGCAATCAAGTTGGAACTCAGAATTCAGAAAATAACTCAGAACTGCACAGCTTCATGGAAACTGAAAAACTGGCTCTTGAATGTTGATTGGATAAACAATGAAATGAAGGCAGAAATAAAGAAGTTTTTTAAAACCAACGAGAATGAAGACACAACGTACCAGAATCTCTGGGACACATTTAAAGCAGTCTGTAGAGGAATATATATAGCCATAAGTGCCCACATGAGAAGAGTGGAGAGATCCAAAATTGACACCCTATCGTCAAAATTGAAAGAGCTAGAGGAGCAAGATCAAAAAAGCTCAAAACCTAGCCGAAGACAAGAAATAACTAAGATCAGAGCAGAACTGAAGGAGATAGAGACAAGAAAAACCCTTCAAAAAATCAATTAATCTAAGAGCTGGTTTTTAGAAAAGATCAACAAAATAGACAGACCACAAACCAGACTGATAAAAAAGAAAAGAGACAACAACCAAATAGATGCAATAAAAAACGATAAAGGGGAAATCACCACAGATTCCTCAGAAATTCAAACCATCATCAGAGAATACTACGAACAACTCTATGCACACAAACTAGTAAATCAGGAAGAAATGGATAAATTCCTGGACGCCTGTGTCCTCCCAAGCCTAAACCAGGAGGAAGCCGAAACTATGAATAGACCAATAACAAGGTCAGAAGTTGAGGCAGCAATTAAGAGCCTACCACACAAAAAAAAGCCCAGGTCCAGATGGGTTCACAGCTGAATTCTACCAGACACACAGAGAGGATCTGGTACCATTCCTTCTGAAACTATTCCAAATAATCAAAAAAAGAGGGAACCCTTACCAAATCATTTTATGAGACCAACATCATCCTGATACCAAAACCTGGTAGAGACTCAACAAGAAAAGAAAACTTCAGGCCAATATCCATGATGAACATAGATGCAAAAATCTTCAATAAAATACTGGCGAATCGATTGCAACAGCACATTAAAAAACTTATCCATCATGATCAAGTAGGATTCATCCCGGGGATGCAAGGCTGCTTCAACGTACGCAAGTCTATAAATGTAATTCACCACATAAACAGAAGCAAAAACAAAAACCACATGATTATCTCAATTGACACAGAGAAGGCATTTGACAAAATTCAACAGCCCTTTATGCTAAAAACCCTCAATAAACTTGGTATTGATGGAACATATCTCAAAGTAATAAAAGCTATTTACGACAAACCAACAGCCAATATCATACTTAATGGGCAAAAACTGGAAGCATTCCCTTTGAAATCCAGCACTAGACAAGGATGCCCTCTCTCACCATTCCTACTCAACATAGTACTGGAAGTCCTAGCCAGAGCAATCAGGCAAGAAAAACAAATAAAGGGTATTCAAATAGAAAAGGTGGAAGCCAAATTGTCTCTATTTGCAGACGACATGATAGTATACCTAGAAGACCTTATCACCTCAGCCCAAAAGCTCCTGCAACTGATAAGCAACTTCAGCAAAGTCTCAGGATATAAAATCAATGTTCAAAAATCACAAGCATTCCTATACACCAATAACAGACTTAAAGAGAACCAAATTAAGAACAAACTGCCGTTCACAATTGCTACAAAGAAAATAAAATACCTAGGAATACAACTCACTAGGTATGTAAGGGACCTCTTTAAGGAAAACTACAAACACCTGCTCAACGAAATAAGAGAAGACACAAACAGATGGAAAAACATTCCATGTTCGTGGTTAGGAAGAATCAATATTGTGAAAATGGCTATAGTGCCCAAAGTAATTTACACATTCAATGCTATCCCCATCAAACTACCATTGAATTTCTTCACAGAACTGGAAAAAAACACCATGAATTTCATATGGAACCAAAAAAGAGCCCGCATAGCCAAGTCAATTCTAAGCAAAAAGAACACAGCGGGAGGCATCACGCTACCAGACTTCAAACTATACTACAAGGCTACAGTAATCAAAACAGCATGGTACCGGTAACAAAACAGAGATATAGACCAATGCAACAGAGCAGAACACCGGAGGCAACACAACATATCTACAACCATATTATCTTTGATAAACCAGACAAAAACAGGCAATGGGGAAAGTATTCCCTATTTAATAAATGGTGTTGGGAAAACTGGCTAGCCATGTGCAGAAAACAGAAACTGGACCCCGTCCTGACACCTTACACTAAAATTAACTCCAGATGGATTAAAGACTTAAACGTAAGACCTGACACCATAAAAACCCTAGAAGAAAATCTAGGCAGAACCATTCAGGACATAGGATTAGGCAAGGACTTCATGAACAAAACACCAAAAGCATTGGCAACAAAAGCCAAAATAGACAAATGGGACCTAATCAAACTCCACAGCTTCTGCACGGCAAAAGGAACAGTCACTAGAGTGAATCGGCAACCATCAGAATGGGAAAAAATCTTTGCAGTTTACACATCTGACAAAGGGCTGATATCCAGAATTTACAAAGAACTCAAACAGATTTACAGAAAAAAAACAAACAAGCCCATTCAAAAATGGGCAAAGTATATGAACAGAAACTTTACAAAAGAAGACATACATGAGGCCAACAAACATATGAAAAAGTGCTCATCCTCATTGGTCGTTAGAGAGATGCAAGTCAAAACCACATTGAGATATCATCTCACACCAGTTAGAATGGCAATCATTAAAAAATCTGGAGACAGCAGATGCTGGAGAGGGTGTGGAGAAATAGGAACACTCTTACACTGTTGGTGGGAGTGTAAATTAGTTCAACCATTGTGGAAGACAGTGTGGCGATTCCTCAGGGACCTAGAAATAGAAATTCCATTTGACCCAGCAATCCCATTACTGGGTATCTATCCAAAAGACTATTAATCGTTCTACTATAAGGACACATGCACACGAATGTTCATTGCAGCACTGTTTACAATAGCAAAGACCTGGAACCAACCCAAATGCCCATCGATGATAGACTGGACTGGGAAAATGTGGCACATATACACCATGGAATATTATGCAGCAATCAAAAATGATGAGTTTGTGTCCTTTGTAAGGACATGAATGAATCTGGAGAACATCATTCTCAGCAAACTGACACAAGAACAGAAAAAGGAATACTGCATATACTCACTCGTAGGTGGGTGAGAAAAATGAGAACACATGGACACAGAGAGGTGGTCTACTATACCTCAGGGACTGTTGGGGGAAATTGGGGAGGGACAGTGGGGGTGGCTGGGGGGATAGCCTGGGGATGAATACCAAGTGTGGGTGAAGGGGAGGAAGGCAGCAAAACACACTGCCATGTGTGTACCTATGCAACTATCTTGCACGTTCTGCACATGTACCCCAAAACCTATAATGCAATAAAAATTTAAAAGAAAAAAAAAAGTAAACATTTGTTACCCAAAAAGCAAAACTTAAATTTGAATATTGGATAATTAATTAAATTGCTTAATAAATATAACAAGAGATGGAGAAGAAGAAAAATAATATAATTTAGAGTCTCAGAACGTCAACCCAGGAGGTCTAATACTTAATGAGATTCTGTTTAAAGTGAGAATGTAGAAAACTTAGTAAGTAAATTATTAGTAAAACAGTGAGAGCCTCTACATTAACAGGGTATGCCTGCATGACCAGATTCATAAATAAAATGCCTTTATTAAGGTATTTTCAGAATACCAGGAGAAAGTTTTTCAATGCTTCCAGGGAAGGTGGTAAGAGAGAAGGACACATAAAAAGAGGTAGGCATCAAATTTGAGTCAGTCTTCTAAAGAGCAACTCGACATGCAATAGTAAAAGACACAACTTCAGCTTTCAACATCCAAAGGAAAATTAGTTTTAATCTAGAATTTTATACCCAAACTATCCAGCAAATGAAAACAAATCAAACAAAAAAATGTCTTCACAATGAAGAAAGGAAATGTAATTATAGTTCAGTACACAAAGGCATATTCTGAAGCACTTAGCAATATAGATACTAACTACTAATTTAACTAAGAAACTGTGACATCTATATTTGGAGAATAGGAGAAAAATAATTTGCAATGTTTTAATATGTTTGCTAGATTAAAAATAAGAAAGCTAAATGCTTTTCTATTATACAAAGAAATGATTCAAGTACAAAACAATATCAAGATATGGCATCATAAACATACAATTTATAAACATTGAGATAAATTCAAAAAGAAACCACTCTGTGGTAAGAGACTGGAGGAAGAGCTAATGAAAATACTATGAAATGTTAGTAATATATATAGTATATTTTTAATATATGGTAATATGAAAACTAATGAAACTTCTATTTTTTATTCTGAACTTTAGGTCCTCTTGATTTTTAAAAATTGGGTAATTAAATTTACAACATAAAAAATGAACATCTACAACAATCTCAAAGACAAATTTCAAAATGTTTTTCTTTGTGTTCATTTTCATGTAGTTTATAATTTTGTTTCAATTATAAGGCATAGTTTGTTTTACACATCAGAAAAGATAACATAAGAAAATATTTGCCAAGTGAAGGTAGCATGCTTAAAAGATAAAATAATATAGGGACTCGCAAGATGGCATTGTAGAAGTGACTCAGGATTGCAGCTCTCAGTGAAGGCGCAGAGGGTGAGTCCTAGCCGCATTCTCGGATGGACCTTTTTTGCCCACAGAGCACTGAAAGTCCCACGTGTGGGAGAGACACGGGACACTAGTAAAGCTGGCTAGCACAGCCGGCTTGCGCAGCCACTTCAGCCGGCGCTGCAGTGGGACCTGGCATGGAACTCACTGGCCTTGGTGCCCTGTTAAACCGGCAATCTGAGATTTGGAAGGGCAGATTGGCATGTCCATCTGATTGAATGGGACTTGGACAGTGAACCAGAACAGGAGCTTCCGGGGAAGCGTGATCTGAGCCGGTGTAGTGGGCAGCGGCATGGGAGATTGCACAGATCCCAGTGCCCTATCAGCAGGCTACTGGGGCGCCAGTGAGAGAGTCGACCTTTCAGCTTGTGGAGAGGGAGAGAGAGAGAGAGAGGACGGACTCTGAGGCAGGTGGCTGGGTGATCTGGCTCGGTGGGTCCCACCCTCATGGGGACAAACAGGGTGGCGACTGAAGGAGCTTGGGTCTGAGAGTTTTGCTGCTGGCATCTAGGACGGTGCAGCCCAGTGAGGGAGGGGCGTCCGCCATTACTGATGCAATCCGCCCCTGCTGAAATACTGCCCAGGGCTGAAACAGCCTGCAGTTGCCGAGGCAACCTGCCATAACAGAGAGACTCCACCAGGAGGGGGGAGCGCTCCACAGCAGAAGGGAGCCCAGCAGCAACAGGGAGGACCCACACTAGTAGGTCAGAGCCCCAGCAGGCAATTAGTGAATAGACTGCCCCCAAGTGGGGCAGGACAGTGCAACAGATACTCATAAAGAAAGCCCCAACTCCCTGAGACAGACCATCTAAGGGGGGAAAAAAGGGTGGTGTTTTATGAGTTCTATTGCAGCAGACATAAACAACATCCCAACAACCCTGAATGAACAACGGAGTTCAAAGCTCAGCACTGGAGCTCCTATAAAGCACAGACCATCTCCTTAAGCAGCTCCCTGACCCCTGTATATCTAAAGAGTCACCCCAAAAAAGAACTAATTAGACTGACATTTGGCGGGCATAATTCTGGAACAAAGAGAGCAGAAGAACAAACTGGTATCATCCCTCACTGTTTCACAGCTGCTGCAGGTATACTCCAGACAAGCAGGGCCTGGAGTGAACCTCAGCACTCATACAGCAAAGAGGCTAGAGCATTAGAAGAAAAACTAAGTAACAGAAATACTTCATCATCAACAATCTCAGCATCCACACAGAGACACAATTGAAAAATCAGCAACTACTAAGACGACAGGTAGATAAATCCATAAAGATGGAAAGAAACCAGGGCAAAAAGGAGGAAAACACCCGAAAGCAAAACACCTCACCTCCTACAAAGGACCAAAACTCCTCACCAGCAAGGGAACCAAGCTACACGGAGAATGAGTGTGACGAAATGACGGAATCAGACTTCAGAAAGTGGATAATGAGAAATTTCAGTGAGCTAAAAGAACATGTTCTAAATCAGTGCAAAGAAACCAAGAACCTTGAAAAAAGATTTGAAAAAAGATTCGAGGAATAGATAATAAGAATGGACAACTTAGAGAGGAATATGAATGAATTGAAGGAGCTGAAAAACACAACACGAGAACTTCGTGAAGCACGCACAAGTTTCAACAGCCAAATTGACCAAGCAGAAGAAAGAATATCAGAAGCTGAAGATAAACTCAATGAAATAAAACGTGAAACCAAGATTAAAGAAAAAAGCACAAAAAGGAATGAATAAAATCTCCAAGAAATGTGGGACTATGTGAAGAGACCCAACCTACGTTTGATAGGTGTACCAGAATGTGATGAAGAGAATGAATCCAAACTGGAAAACACTCTTCAGGATATTATCCAGGAAAATTTTCCCAACCTAGCAAGACAGGTCAATACTCAACTCCAGGAAATACAGAGAACACCACAAAGATAATCCGCAAGAAGAGCAACCCCAAGGCACATAATTGTCAGATTCACCAGGGTTGAAATGAAGGAGAAAATACTAAGGGCAGCCAGAGAGAAAGGTCGGGTCACCCACAAAGGGAAGCCCATCAGACTCAAAGCAGATCTCTCGGCAGAAACTCTGCAATCCAGAAGAGAGTGGGGGCCAATATTCAAGATTCTTAAAGAAAAGAACTTTCAACCAAGAATTTCCTATCCAGCCAAACTGAGCTTCATAAGTGAAGGAAAAATAAAATCCTTCATCAACAAGCAAGTACTCAGAGATTTTGTCACCACTAGGCCTACTTTACAAGGCTCCTGAAAGAGGCACTACACATAGAAAGAAACAACCAGTTCCAGCCATCCTAAAAGCATACCAAATGCTAAAGACCATCAACAAAATGAAGAATCTACATGAACCAATGGGCAAAACAGCGAGCCAGCATCAAAAGGGCAGTATCAAATTCACACATAACAATATTAACCCTAAATGTAAATGGGCTAAATGCACCAATCAAAAGACACAGACTGGCAAATTAGATAAAAAACCAAAACCCATCGGTGTGCTGTATCAAGGAAACCCACCTCACACCCAAAGATACATAAAGGCTCAAAATAAAAGGATGGAGGAATATTTACCAAGCAAATGGGGAGCAAAAAAAAGCAGGAGTTGCAATTCTCATCTCTGATAAAATAGACTTTAAAGCAACAAAGATCAAAAGGAAAAAAGAAGGTCATTACATAATGGTAAAAGGATCAATACAACAAGAAGAGCTAACAATTCTAAATATATATGGACCCAATGTAGGAGCACCCAGATATATAAGGCAAGTTCTTAATGACTTACAAAGAGACTTAGACTCCCACACAATAATAGTGGGAGACTTTAACACTCCACTGTCAATAGCAGACAGATCAACCAGACAGAAAATTAACAAGAATATCCAGGACTTGAACTCAGACCTGGAACAAGCAAACCTGATAGACATTTACAGAACTCTCCACCCCAAATCCACACAATATACATTATTCTCAGTATGACATCACACCTACTCCAAAATTGACCACATAATTGGAAGTAAAGCACTCCCCAGCAAATGCAAAACAACTGAAATCATAACAAACAGTCTCTCAGACCATAGTGCAATCAAGTTGGAACTCAGAATTCAGAAAATAACTCAGAACCGCACAGCTTCATGGAAACTGAACAACTGGCTCTTGAATGTTGATTGGATAAACAATGAAATGAAGGCAGAAATAAAGAAGTTCTTCAGAACCAATGAGAACAAAGACACAACGTATCAGAATCTCTGGGACACATTTAAAGCAGTCTGTAGAGGAATATATATAGCAATAAGTGCCCACATGAGAAGAGTGGAGAGACCCAAAATTGACACCCTATCATCAAAATTGAAAGAGCTAGAGGAGCAAGATCAAAAAAGCTCAAAACCTAGCCGAAGACAAGAAATAACTAAGATCAGAGCAGAACTGAAGAAGATAGAGACAAGAAAAACCCTTCAAAAAACCAATAAATCTAAGAGCTGGTTTTTCTAAAAGATCAACAAAATAGACAGACTACTAGCCAGACTGATAAAAAAGAAAAGAGAGAACAACCAAATAGATGCAATAAAAAACAATAATGGGGAAATCACCACAGATTCCATAGAAATTCAAACCATCATCAGAGAATACTACAAACAACTCTATGCACATAAACTAGTAAATCAGGAAGAAATGAATAAATTCCTGAATGCCTGTGTCCTCCCAAGCCTAAATCAGGAGGAAGCCGAAACTATGAATAGACCAATAACAAAGTCAGAAGTTGAGGCAGCAATTAAGAGCCTATGACACAAAAAAAACCCAGGTCCGGATGGGTTCATAGCCGAATTCTACCAGACACACAAAGAGGATCTGGTACCATTCCTTCTGAAACTATTCCAAAGAATCCAAAAAGACGGAACCCTTCCCAAATCATTTTATGAGACCAACATCATCCTGATACCAAAACCTGACAGAGACTCAACAAGAAAAGAAAACTTCAGGCCAATATCCATGATGAACATAGATGCAAAAATCTTCAATAAAATACTGGAAAATCGATTGCAACAGCACATTAAAAAACTTATTCATCATGATCAAGTAGGATTCATCCCGGGGATGCAAGGCTGCTTCAACATACGCAAGACTATAAATGTAATTCACCACATAAACAGAAGCAAAAACAAAAACCACATGATTATCTCAATTGATGCAGAGAAGGCATTTGACAAAATTCAACAGCCCTTTATGCTAAAAACCCTCAATAAACTTGGTATTGATGGAACATATCTCAAAGTAATAAAAGCTATTTATGACAAACCAACAGCCAATATCATACTGAATGGGCAAAAACTGGAAGCATTCCCTTTGAAATCCGGCACTAGACAAGAATGCCCTCTCTCACCACTCCCATTCAACACAGTACTGGAAGTTCTAGCCAGAGCCATCAGGCAAGAAAAAGAAATAAAGATTATTCAAATAGGAAAGGTGGAAGCCAAATTGTCTCTATTTGCAGACGACATGATAGTATACCTAGAAGACCCCATCACCTCAGCCCAAAAGCTTCTGAAACTGATAAGCAAATTCAGCAAAGTGGCAGGACATAAAATCAATGTACAAAAATCACAAGCATTTCTATACACCAATAACAGACTTAAAGGGAACCAAATCAAGAACGAACTGCCATTCACAGTTGCTAGAAAGAAAACTAAATACCTAGGAATACAACTCACAGGGAATGTAAGTGACCTGTTTACGGAAAACTAGAAACCATTGCTCTACGAAATAAGAGAGGACACAAACAGATGGAGAAACATTCCATGTTCCTGGTTAGGAAGAATCAATATCGTGAAAATGGCTACACTGCCCAAAGTAATTTACACAATCAATGCTATCCACATCAAACTACCATTGAATTTCTTCACAGAACGGAAAAAAACCACCATGAATTTCATATGGAACCAAAAAGGAGCCCGCATAGCCAAGTCAATTCTAAGCAAAAAGAACACAGTGGGAGGCATCACACTACCAGACTTCAAACTATACTACAAGACTACAGTAATCAAAACAGCATGGTACTGGTACCAAAACAGAGATATAGACCAATGGAACAGAACAGAGGCATCAGAGGCAACACAACATATCTACAAACATATTATCTTTGATAAACCAGACAAAAACAAGCAATGGGGAAAGGATTCCCTATTTAATAAATGGTGTTGGGAAAACTGGCTAGCCATGTGCAGAAAGCAGAAACTGGACCCCTTCCTGACTCCTTTCACTAAAATTAACTCCAGATGGATTAAAGACTTGAACGTAAGACCTGACACCATAAAAACCCTAGAAGAAAATCTAGGCAAAACCATTCAGGACATAGGAGTAGGCAAGTACTTCATGAATAAAACACCAAAAGCATTGGCAACAAAAGCCAAAATAGACAAATGGGACCTAATCAAACTCCACAGCTTCTGCACGGCACAAGAAACAGTCACTAGAGTGAATCAGCAACCATCAGAATGGGAAAACATCTTTGCAGTTTACACATCAGACAAAGGGCTGATATCCAGAATTTACAAAGAACTCAAACAGATTTACAGGAAAAAAAAACAAACAAGCCCATTCAAAAATGGGCAAAGGATATGAACAGACACTTTACAAAAGAAGACATACATGAGGCCAACAAACACATGAAAAAATGCTCATCATCACTGGTCATTAGAGAGATGCAAATCAAAACCACATTGAGATACCATCTCACGCCAGTTAGAATGGCAATCATTAAAAAATCTGGGAACAGCAGATGCTGGAGAGGATGTGGAGAAATAGGAACACTCTTACACTGTTGGTGGCAGTGAAAATTAGTTCAACCATTGTGGAAGACAGTGTGGCGATTCCTCAGGGACCTAGAAATAGAAATTCCATTTGACCCAGCAATCCCACTACTGGGTATATATCCAAAGGACTATGAATCATTCTACTATAAGGACACATGCACACGAATGTTCATTGCAGCACTGTTTACAATAGCAAAGAACTGGAACCAACCCAAATGCCCAACGATGATACACTGGACTGGGAAAATGTGGCACATATACACCATGGAATATTATGCAGCAATCAAAAATGATGAGTTTGTGTCCTTTGTAAGGACATGGATGAATCTGGAGAACATCATTCTCAGCAAACTGACACAAGAACAGAAAAAGAAATACCGCATATACTCACTCATAGGCGGGTAAAAAAATGAGAACACATGGACACAGAGAGGCGGTCTACTATACACTAGGGTCTATTGGGGGAATGGGGGAGGGACAGTGGGAGGAGGCTGGGGTGGGATAGCCTGGGGATGAATGCCAAGTGTGGGTGAAGGGGAGGAAGGCAGCAAAACACACTGCCATATGTATACCTATGCAACTATCTTGCACGTTCTGCACATGTACCCCAAAACCTATAATGCAATAAAAATTTAAAAAAAGATAAAATAATAAGTATAGCTGTGGATATTATTGATGTTCAATATCGCTCGCAATATGCTTTGTTTCCTTGTGACATAAGCATATCAACAGAGAAATATTTCTTTTTAAACGTTGTGATTTAGAAATAAATGACATGGTTTTCAAAAACGAGTATATAGAATGTTAGAGTACGTTTGAAAATGTAGATACGCTTTCTTAAATAGAGCAAGTACACTATGCAGACAGAATTGATTAGAGTAATGAGGTGCAAGATCTGAAATAAATCAAAACCTCTGATTTTTATGATGAGACATAATAGTAATTAATTGCTTAGGCAGTTTGAAATAATTAAAATCTTAACACTTTTATTTAGAGAAAAGTACTAATTAAATGAAACTTAGTTGTTATTAATGAAAAATATTATAAAACATTGTAAAACCACAGGGGTATACTACTCTAATGCTTGAAGTTGCATAATAACTTCAATTTGAGATTTAAACGTAATTGCTATAAAATAATGCTTGAAGTTGCCTAACTTCAATTTGAGATTTTAAAGTAAACTAATGGCAATATGGTTTTATAACACACCAAAAGTACATAAAACTATAAACAGACTTTACTGAATATTAAATCCAAAGTTATTTCAGAAGGTGGAATTTTCTTCACCCTTCCTTCTGGGGCCCCTGGACTGAATATCCGGGATAATTTGTTTCAAGAACTTGAACGCACTGGTCTCAGAGCCTCCAGACAGACACACCTCGTACTGGTACCTCTGGGACAGGGTCCCGGTGCTACTTATGTCCACCAGATGCCCTGGAAAGGGACCCTCCGGCACCGAGCAGCGACCCACAGAGGCCACTCTGCTCTTCCTGCACAGCCGCACCGCCACAAACCGAGAACAGGAAGAGCGAAGACACTGAGGCCAACGCCACCACCAGGTAGACGGTGAGCAAGTCGGTCTGGGCTTGGGCCGGGGCCGCCTCTGGGAGCGGCAGGTAGGGCTGGGAGAAGCTGTCCACCAGAAGCACGTGCAGCATGGCGATGGCTGAGCGCTGAGGCTGGCCATTGTCCTTGACCAGCACCAGCAGCCTGTGCTTGGCCGCGTCGCGCTCGCTCAGCAGCCTGGAGGTGCGCACCTCGCCATTGTGCACCCACACTCTGAACAGCCCGGGCTCCGTGGCCTTGAGCAGCTGGAACAACAGCCAGGCTTTCTGGACCACAATGGCGAGGTGCGCACCGCCAGGCTGCTTCCTGGATGGAGGAAATAGTCTTCCCATTGCTCCTGGAGTCAGGATCTGAAATGCTGAAAACAGCAACTACAATCTCAGGTGAGTTCTCTGGAATGGGGCTGGTGAGTGCAGACAAGGTCACATGTGGCGGATTGTCATTCACGTCCACCACCTGCAGGAGAAGAGTACACTTTCCTGAAAGACCTCCCCCATCTGTGACCTTGATGCCCACTTCATAAGACATAATCGTTTCAAAATCTAATTGTTTTCTCAATCGAATTTCTCTCTTCATAGGATTTACCTCCAAAGTCTTACTAGTATCCTCTGAAGCCTGAAAGAGTGTGTATGATATTGTCCCATTGTCTTCGCTGTCTAAATCCCTGTCAGAGACGGTGGCAACCAGGGAGCCAAGCGGGCTTTTCTCTGGAATCTGCACTTTGTAGATGGGCTGCTCAAACTCAGGGGCATTATCATTGATGTCCACCATTCCAATGCATACCTGGGTGGTTCCAGTTGGTGGCGGAGAACCCCCATTCAGCGCTGTCAGGGTTCATCTTAGTTGAGGCTCCTCCTCCCGATCCAGCTCTTTATCCAACACTAGCTCAGGATATTTCCTGCCATCATGGCGTTCTCTGCTTAGAACCTGGAAACAGGAGCTTGGGCTAATTTTATAGTTTTGAACATTATTACTTCTAACGTCCATGTCCACAGCATGATACAGGGGGAACTCAGTTCCTAGAGGAGGACTATTTTCCAGTATTTTTAGAATCTTTTTTTTGTTTCAGTGAACACGGGCAAATGGTCACTTATACCTAACACCCTCAGTTCAGCCTGAAATATTTCTAAGGGTTTTTCCATTAACACTTGGAAATGTAGTATGCAAGCCTCAATGGGACCGCATAGCTCCTCTCGATCTAGCTTCTCATTTATAAGCAAATCTCCAGTTTGAACCTTGAGCTGCAAATGCTGTTTGTTCCCCTGGGAAATGATTCTGGCCCTGCGGCTGGACATCTCTGTCAACCCCAACCCCAGGTCTTATCCTAGATTTGCCACAAAAGAGCCTCTCTCGGTTTCTTCCACTATGAAATAGGGCCCCAACTCGGTGCCCGCCCCAGACAAGCTCAGCAAAACAAAGAAAACAAGGACTTGCCTTTGTCTCCGATTGTGCATCCAACCAATCTCCATTGCTCTTTCTTGAAAATTTGTTTCACAGAAGCTTCATGTATCCCCAGGATCCTACTAGCACGGTTTTACAGTCCGGAATATCAGAACCAAGCAGCTCAATGGTGTCTTAAACAGCTTCTCTTTTGCTTCCAGGCTTTGGGAAACCGTTTTCTGGACCGTGGAGCTGGGTAGGCAATTGTATTTTCCATCATCTTAGCCTGCAGCGCCACCATGCGTTCTCACTGAGTCATATTTTCTGGTTTAATTTTGGAGGCAAAATTCTTAATGTACTGAATAAGCTATGCAATATGAAACACGAGTCCTATTTTCATGTGGATTTTGTGTGAACAGATGGACCTCTGTGAGGTGCAAGGGAGGAGTAGAAGAAGCAAATAATCTCATGTTATTGACTGTTTAATGCTGTTGTTAGTGATTAAACAAAATATTTTAATTGAAATTAACATTTAATTTGAGGAGAAATGTACACTTAGAATCAAAATGTTTCTTTCCTATTTGAATCATCTAGCCTAAAATATCCCGAGCAAACTGTTTCTGAAGTGACATGGGAAGAATTTCACAAGCACATATTTGTCATTCTACATGTTACAGACACTAGGTAGAAGCTGCAACACTGTAGTCAGTAGTAGTTCTAAAGAGCATAGTTAACTAATGCCTTACTAGAGAGCAATTTAATTCCTTATTATCACCTAGGTCTGAGAACTGAGTTTTCACAACTTTCAAATGATTTGAAAATCATTTCCCAGATAGGTAGATCTCGAGGTCGGGCCTGGCACTGACCTTGAATTTTTGAATTGGCTTTTATCATGACAAGAATAATTTCTATTTTATTCTACTTAAAAAGAAGATACACTGAAATATAATTAAAAACATACAATACACCCTTAAATATGTGAACCTACTATATACCCATGAAAATTTTAAAAATTGCAATCTACCCATTTGAAATATATGATTCAAATCAGGAGTGGTGACTTAGGCCATTAATCCTATCACTTTGGAAAGATGACGAAGTCAGGATTTGAGGCCAGCCTGGCCAACATAATGAAGCCCCATCTCAACTAAAAATACAAAAAATATCTCGGGAGGCTGAGGCAGGAAAATTACTTGAACCCGGGAGGTGGAGGTTGTAGTGAGCAGAGATCACACCACTGTACTCCAGCCTGGGTGACAAAATGAGACTTTATCTCAAAAATAAATAAATGCATAAATAAATAAATAAATAAAATATATTATTTAATGACTTATGATATATTCAGAGTTGTGCACTCATCATCCCAATTTAGAACATTTTAATCACCTTGAAATAACTCTGTATCCTTTAACTATTACTGCTTATCCCCCAACTATTCCCTCATCCCTCTTGTGCTGAGCCTAAGCAACCATTAATCTACTCCTTGTCTCCATAGAGTTTCCTATTCTGGACTTCCGTATTATGGAATAATATAACATGTGGACTTTTGTGGCTGGCTTTTTTCTCTTAGCCTAATGCTTCTGAGGTTCATCTAAGTTGTAGCATGTATGAATATTTAATTTCTATTTTTGGCCAAATAATATTCCATTATATAGAATATCACATTTTGATTATCAATTAAGCTGCTTATAGACATTTGGGTTGTTTTCACCTTTTGGCTATTATGAATAACGTTGCTATGGACATTCATATTCGTGTACAAATGTCTGCAGATGTTTCATTTCTTTCTTTTTTTCCTTTTTACTTTTTTAAAAATTTTTATTTCATTTTAGGTTTTGGGGTACATGTGCAGAACGTGCAAGACAGTTGCATAGGTACACACATGGCAGTGTGTTTTGCTACCTTCCTCCCCTTAACCCACATTTGGCATTTCTCCCCAGGCTATCCCTCTCAAGCTCCCCCCGCCGCTGTCCCTCCCCTATTACCCCCAATAGACTCCAGTGTGTAGTAAACGCCTCCCTGTGTCCATGTGTTCTCATTTTTCTCACCTGCCTATGAGTGAGAATATGTGGTATTTCGTTTTCTGTTCTTGTGTCAGTTTGCTGAGAATGATGTTCTCCAGATTCATCCATGTCCTTACAAAGGACATAAACTCATCATTTTTTATTGCTGCATAATATTCCATGGTGTATATGTGCCACATTTTCCCAGTCCAGTCTATCATCAATGGGCATTTGGGTTGGTTCCCGGTCTTTGCTATTGTAAACAGTGCTTCAATGAACATTTGTGTGCATGTGTCCTAATAGTAGAATGATTTATAGTCCTTTGGATATATACCCAGTAATAGGATTGCTGGGTCACATGGAATTTCTATTTCTAGGTCCTTGAGGAATCGACACACTGTCTTCCACAATGGTTGAACTAATTTACACTCCCACCAACAGTGTAAGAGTGTTCCTATTTCTGTACATCCTCTCCAGCATCTGCTGTCTCCAGATTTTTTAATGATCGCCATTCTAACTGGCGTGAGATGGTATCTCAATCTGGTTTTGATTTGCGTCTCTCTAATGACCAGTGATGATGAGCATTTTTTCATGTGTTTGTTGGCCTTATGTATGTCTTCTTTTGTAATGTGTCTGTTCTTATGCTTTGCCCATTTTTGAATGGGCTTGTTTGTTTTTTTCCTGTAAATCTGCTTGAGATCTTTGTAAATTCTGGATATCAGCCCTTTGTCAGATGTGTAAACTGCAAATATTTTTTTCCCATTCTGATGGATGCCAATTCACTCTAGTGACTGTTCCTTTTGCCGTGCAGAAGTTGTGATGTTTGATTAGGTCCCATTTGTCTATTTAGGCTTTTGTTGCCAATGCTTTTGGTGTTTTGTTCATAAAGTCCTTGCCTACTCCTATGTCCTGAATAGATTTGCCTAGATTTTTTTCTAGGGTTTTTATGGTGTCAGGTCTTACGTTTAAGTCTTTAATCCATCTGGAGTTAATTTTAGTGTAAGGTGTCAGGAAGGGGTCCAGTTTCTGCTTTCTGCACATGGCTAGCCAGTATTCCTAACACCATTTATTAAATAGGGAATCATTTCCCCATTGCTTGTTTTTGTCTGGTTTATCAAAGATTATATGGTTGTAGATATGTTGTGTTGCATCCAATACTTCTGTTCTGTTCCATTGGTCTATATCTCTGTTTTGGTAACAGCACCATGCTGTTTTGATTACTGTAGTCTTGTAGTATAGTTTGAAGTCTGGTAGTGTGATGCATTCCACTGTGTTCTTTTTGCTTAGAATTGACTTGGCTATGCGGGCTCTGTTTTGGTTCCATATGAAATTCACGGTGGTTTTTCCAGTTCTGTGAAGAAATTCAATGGTAGTTTGATGGAGATAGCATTGATTGTGTAAATTACTTTGGGCAGTATAGCCATTTTCACGATATTGATTCTTCATAACCAGAAACATGGAAGGTTTCTCCATCTGTTTGTGTCCTCTCTTATTTCATTGAGCAGTGGTTTGTAGTTTTCCTTAAAGAGGTCCCTTACAATCCTTGTGAGTTGTATTCCTAGGTATTTTATTTTCTTTGTAGCAATTGTGAATGGCATTTCGTTCTTGATTTGGTTCTCTTTAAGTCTGTTATTGGTGTATATGAATGCTTGTGAGTTTTGCACATTGATTTTATATCCTGACACTTTGCTGAAGTTGCTTATCTGTTTCAGGAGCTTTTGGGGTGAGCTGATGGGATCTTCTAGGTATACTATCAGGTCGTCTGCAAATAGAGACAATTTGGCTTCCACCTTTCCTATTTGAATACCCTTTATTTCTTTTTCTTGCCTGATTGCTCTGGCTAGAACTTCCAGTACTATGTTGAATAGGACTGGTGAGAGAGCACATCCTTGTCTAGTCCTGGATTTCAAAGGGAATGCTTCCAGTTTTTGCCCATTAAGTATGATATTTTCTGTTGGTTTGTCATAAATAGCTTTTATTACTTTGAGATATGTTCCATCAATACCAAGTTTATTGAGGGTTTTTAGCATAAAGGGCTGTGGAATTTTGTCAAATGCCTTCTCTGTGTCAATGGAGATAATCATGTGGTTTTTGTTTTGGTTCTGTTTATGTGGTGAATTACATTTATAGACTTGCATATGTTGAACCAGACTTGCATCACTGGAATGAATCCTACTTGATCATGATGGATAAGTTTTTTTTTTTAATTTTTATTGCATTATAGGTTTTGGGGTACATGTGCAGAACGTGCAAGATAGTTGCATAGGTACACACATGGCAGTGTGTTTTGCTGCATTTCTCCCCTTAACCCACACTTGGAATTCATCCCCAGGGTATCCCTCCCCAGTCCCCCTTCCGCTGTCCCCCCCCATTCCCCCCAATAGACCCAAGTGTGTAGTAGACCACCTCCCTGTGTCCATGTGTTCTCATTTTTCTCACCCACCTATGAGTGAGTATATGCGGTATTTCTTTCTCTGTTCTTGTGTCAGTTTGCTGAGAATGATGTTCTCCAGATTCATCCATGTCTTTACAAAGGACACCAACTCATCATTTTTGATTGCTGCATAATATTCCATGGTGTATATGTGCCACATTTTCCCAGTCCGGGCTATCAACGATGGGCATTTGGGTTGGTTCCAGGTCTTTGCTATTGTAAACAGTGCTGCAATGAACATTGGTGTGCATGTGTCCTTATAGTAGAATGATTTATAGTCTTTTGGATATATACTCAGTAATGGGATTGCAATTTGACCTTGAGGAATCGCCACACTGTCTTTCACAATGGTTGAACTAATTTACACTCCCACCAACAGTGTAAGAGTGTTCCTATTCCTCTACATCCTCTCCAGCATCTGCTGTCTCCACATTTTTAATGATCGCCATTCTAACTGGCATGAGATGGTATCTCAATGTGGTTTTGATTTGTATCTCTCTAATGACCAGTGATGATGAGCATTTTTTTATGTGTTTGTTGGCCTCATGTAAGTCTTCTTTTGTAATGTGTCTGTTCATATGCTTTGTCCATTTTTGAATGGGCTTGTTTGTTTTTTTCCTGTAAATCTGTTTGAGTTCTTTGTAAATTCTGGATATCAGCCCTTTGTCAGATGTGGAAACTCCAAAGATTTTTTTCCATTCTGATGGTTGCCAATTCACTCTAGTGACTGTTTCTTTTGCCGTGCAGAAGCTGTGATGTTTGATTAGGTCCCATTTGTCTATTTTGGCGTTTGATGCCAATGCTTTTGGTGTTTTGTTCATGAAGTCCTTTCCTACTTCTATGTCCTTAATGGTTTTGCCTTGATTTTCTTCTAGGGTTTTTATGGTGTCAGGTCTTACGTTTAACCCTTTAATCCATCTGGAGTTAATTTTAGTGTAAGTTGTCAGGAAGGGGTCCAGGTTCTGCTTTCTGCACATGGATAGCCAGTTGTCCCAACACCATTTATTAAATAGGGAATCCTTTCCCCATTGCTTGTTTTTGTCTGGTTTATCAGAGATTATATGGTTGTAGATATGTTGTGTTGCATCCGATGCTTCTGTTCTGTTCCATTGGTCTATATCTCTGTTTTGGTACCAGCACCATGCTATTTTGATTAATGTAACCTTGTAGTATAGTTTGAAGTCTGGTAGTGTGATGCATCCCACTGTGTTCTTTTTGCTTAGAATTGACTTTGCTATGCGGGCTCTTTTTTTTTTTTTAATTTTTATTGCATTATAGGTTTTGGGGTACATGTGCAGAACGTGCAAGATAGTTGCATAGGTACACACATGGCAGTGTGTTTTGCTGCCTTCCTCCCCCTCACCCACACTTGGTATTCATCCCCAGGCTATCCCCCCCAGCCCCCCCCCGCTGTCCCTCCCCCATTTCCCCCAACAGTCCCTAGTGTATAGTAGACCGCCTCTCTGTGTCCATGTGTTCTCATTTTTCTCACACGCCTGAGTATATGCGGTATTTCTTTTTCTGTTCTTGTGTCAGTTTGCTGAGAATGATGTTCTCCAGATTCATCCATGTCCCTACAAAGGACACAAACTCATCATTTCTGATTGCTGCATAATATTCCATGGTGTATATGTGCCACATTTTCCCAGTCCAGTCTATCATCGATGGGCATTTGGGTTGGTTCCAGGTCTTTGCTATAGTAAACAGTGCTGCAATGAACATTCGTGTGCATGTGTCCTTATAGTAGAACGATTCACAGTCTTTTGGATAGATACCCGGTAATGGGATTGCTGGGTCAAATGGAATTTCTATTTCTGGGTCCCTGAGGAATCGCCACACTGTCTTCCACAATGGTTGAACTAATTTAAACTCCCACCAACAGTGTAAGAGTGTTCCTATTTCTCCACATCCTCTCCAGCATCTGCTGTCTCCAGATTTTTTAATGATCGCCATTCTAACTGGTGTGAGATGATATCTCAATGTGGTTTTGATTTACATCTCTCTAATGACCAATGATGATGAGCACTTTTTCATATGTTTGTTGGCCTCATGTATGTCTTCTTTTGTAAAGTGTCTGTTCATATCCTTTGCCCATTTTTTAATGGGCTTGTTTGTTTTCTTTCTGTAAATCTGTTTGAGTTCTTTGTAAATTCTGGATATCAGCCCTTTGTCTGATGCGTAAACTGCAAAGATTTTTTCCCATTCTGATGGTTGCTGATTCACTCTAGTGACTGTTTCTTTTGCCGTGCAGAAGCTGTGGAGTTTGATTAGGTCCCATTTGTCTATTTTGGCTTTTGTTGCCAATGCTTTTGGTGTTTTGTTCATGAAGTCCTTGCCTACTCCTATGTCCTGAACGGTTTTGCCTAGATTTTCTTCTAAGATTTTTATGGTGTCAGGTCTTACATTTAAGTCTTTAATCCATCTGGAGTTAATTTTAGTGTAAGGTGTCAGGAAGGGGTCCAGTTTCTTCTTTCTGCACATGGTTAGCCAGTTTTCCCAACACCATTTATTAAATAGGGAATCCTTTCCCCATTGCCTGTTTTTATCTGGTTTATCAATGATGATATGGTTGTAGATATGTTGTGTTGCCTCCGATGTTTCTGTTCTGTTCCATTGGTCTATATATCTGTTTTGGTACCAGTACCATGCTGTTTTGATTACTGTAGCCTTGCAGTATAGTTTGAAGTCTGGTAGCGTGATGCCTCCCGCTGTGTTCTTTTTGCTTAGAATTGACTTGGCTATGCGGGCTCTTTTTTGGTTCCATATGAAATTCTTGTTGCTTTTTTTCCAGTTCTGTGAAGAAATTCAAGGTAGTTTGATGGGGATAGCATTGATTGTGTAAATTACTTTGGGCAGTATAGCCATTTTCATGATATTGATTCTTCCTAACCAGAAACATGGAAGGTTTCTCCATCTGTTTGTGTCCTCTCTTATTTCGTTGAGCAGTGGTTTGTAGTTTTCCTTAAAGAGGTCCCTTATGTTCCTTGTGAGTTGTACTCCTAGGTATTTTATTTTCTTTGTAGCAATTGTGAATGGCAGTTCGTTCTTGATTTGGTTTTCTTTAAGTCTGTTATTGGTGTATAGGAATGCTTGTGAGTTTTGCACATTGATTTTATATCCTGAGACTTTCCTGAAGTTGGCCTATCAGTTTCAGGAGCTTTTGGACTGAGGTGATGGGATTTTCTAGGTATACTATTATGTCGTCTGCAAATAGAGACAATTTGGCTTCCACTTTTCCTATTTGAATACACTTCATTTTTTTTTCTTTCCTGATTCCTCTGGCTAGAACTTCCAGTACTATGTTGAATAGGACTGTTGAGAGAGCACATCCTTCTCTAGTGCCGGATTTCAAAGGGAATGCTTCCAGTTTTTGCCCATTCAGTATGATATTGGCTGTTGGTTTGTCATAAATAGCTTTTATTACTTTGAGATATGTTCCATCAACACCAAGTTTATTGAGGGTTTTTAGCATAAAGGGCTGTTGAATTTTGTCAAATGCCTTCTCTGCATCAATTGAGATAATTATGTGGTTTTTGTTTTGGTTCTGTTTATGTGGTGAATTTCATTTATAGACTTGCATATGTTGAACGAGCCTTGCATCCCCGGGATGAATCCTACTTTATTATTATGGATAAGTTTTTTTTTTTTAATTTTTATTGCATTATAGGTTTTGGGGTACATGTGCAGAACATGCAAGATAGTTGCATAGGGACACATAATGAAGATGGCATCATAGAAGAGACTCAGGATTTCAGCTGTCAGTGAAGGCGCAGAGGGTGAGTTCTAGCTGCATTCTCGGATGGATCATTTTTTGCTCACAGACCGTTGAAAGTCCCAGGTGTGGGAGAGACATGGGAAGCTAGTACAGCTGGCTAGCACAGCCGGCTTGCGCAGCCATGTCAGCCAGCACCGCAGTGGGACCTGGCATGGAACTCACTGGTCTTGGTGCCCTGTTAAACCAGCAATCTGAGATTTGGAAGGGCAGATTGGCATGTCCATCTGATTGAACGGGACTTGGACAATGAGCCAGAACAGAAGTTTCCCGGGAAGTGTGATCTGAGCCGGTGCAGTGGGCAGCAGCATGGGAGGTCGTATGGATACCAGTGTCCTATCGGCAGGCTACTGGGGTGCCAGTGAGAGTGTTGACCTTTCAACTTGCTGAGAGGAAGAGAGAGAGAGAGAGAGGATGGACTCTGAGGCAGGGAGCTGGGTGATTGGGATCGGTGGGTCCCACCCTCACAGGGACAAACAGGGCAGCACCTGGAGGCACTTGCAGCTGAGAGTTGTGCTGCCTGCATCTAGGATGGTGCAGCCCGGTGAGGGAGGGGCATCCACCATTACTGAAGCAATCCACCCCTACTGAAGTACTGCCCAGGGCTGATGCAGCCTGCAGTTGCAGAGGTAACCTGCCATAACAGAGAAACACCGCCAGGAGGGGAAAGCGCTCCACAGCAGAAGGGAGCCCAGCAGCAACAGGGTGGAACAGCGCTAACCAGTCAGAGCCCCAGAAGGCAAATAGTGAATAGACTGCCTCCAAGTGGGGCAGGACAGTGCAACAGATACTCATAAAGAAAGCCCCAACTCCCTGAGACAGAGCATCTAAAAGGGAAAAAAGGGTGATGTTTTATGAGTTCTATTGCAGCAGACATAAACAACCTTCCAACAACCCTGAATGAACAACGGAGCTCACAGCTCAGTACTGGAGCTCCTATAAAGCACAGGCCATCTCTTCAAGCAGCTCCCTGACCCCTGTATATCCAAAGAGTCACGCCCAAAAAAGGACTAATCAGACTGACATTTGGCGGGCATCATTCTAGAACAAAGACAGAAGAAGAAGAAACTGGTATCATTCCTCACTGTTCCACAGCTGCTACAGGTATACCCCAGACAAGCAGGGCCTGAAGTGGACCTCAGCACTCATACAGCAGAGGGGCTAAACCATTAGAAGGAAAACTGAGTAACAGAAATACTTCATCATCAACAATCTCAGCGTTACACAGAGACCCAATTGAAAAATCAGCAACTACTAAGACGACAGGCGGATAAATCCATAAAGATGAAAAGAAACCAGCGCAAAAAGGAGGAAAACACCCAAAACCAAAACACCTCACCTCCAAAAAAAAACCAAAACTTCTCACCAGCAAGGGAAAAAAAGCTGGACGGAGAATGAGTTTGACAAAATGACGGAATAAGACTTCAGAAAGTGGATAATGAGAAACTTCAGTGAGCTAAAAGAACATGTTCTAAACCAGAGCAAAGGAACCAAGAACCTTGAAAAAAGATTTGAAAAAAGATTTGAGGAATTGATAACAAGAATGGACAACTTAGAGAGGAATATGAACGAATTCAAGGAGCTGAAAAACACAACATGAGAACACCGTGAAGCATGCACAAGTTTCAACAGCTGAATTGACCAAGCAGAAGAAAGAATATCAGAAGTTGAAGAACAACTCAATGAAATAAAATGAGAAACCAAGATTAAAGGAAAAAGCAAAAAAGGAATGAACAAAATCACCAAGAAATGTGGGACTCTGTGAAGAGACCCAACCTACGTTTGATAGGTGTACCAGAATGTGATGAAGAGAATGAATCCAAGCTGGAAAACACTCTTCAGGATGTTATCCAGGAAAATTTCCTGAACCTTACAAGACAGGTCAATACTCAACTCCAGAAAATACAGAACACCACAAAGATACTCTGCAAGAAGAGCAACCCTAAGGCACATAATCGTCAGATTCACCAGGGTGGAAACGAAGGAGAAAATATTAAGGGAAGTCAGAGAGAAAGGTCGGGTCACCCAAAAAGGGAAGCCCACCAGACTCACAGCAGATCTCTCGGCAGAGACTCTACAAGCCAGAAGAGAGTGGGGGCCAATATTCAACATCCTTAAACAAAAGAACTTTCAACCCAGAATTTCATATCCAGCCAAACTGAGCTTCATAAGTGAAGGAAAAATAAAATCCTTCATCAACAAGCAAGTACTCAGAGATTTTGTCACCACTAGGCCTGCTTTACAAGAACTCCTGAAAGAGGCACTACACATAGAAAGAAACAACCAGTACCAGCCATCTTAAAAGCATACCAAATGCTAAACAGCATCAACAAAATGAAGAATGTACATGAACCAATGGTAGCAGAAGCATCAAAATGGCAGTATCAAATTCACACATAACAATATTAACCCTAAATGTAAATGGGCTAAATGCACCAATCAAAAGACACAGACTGGCAAATTAAATAAAAAACCAAAACTCATCGGTGTGCTGTATCCAGGAAACCCACCTCACACACAAGGATACAAAAAGTCTCAAAACAAAGGGATGGAGGAAGGTTTACCAAGCAAAGGGAGAGTAAAAAAAAAAAGCAGAAGTTGCAATTGTCGTCTTTGATAAAATAAACTTTAAAGCAACAAAGATCAAAAGGGACAAAAAAGGTCATTACATAATGGTAAAAGGATCGATACAACAAGAAGACCTAACGATTCTAAATATATATGGACCCAATGCAGGAGCACCCACATATATAAGGCAAGTTCTTAATGACTTACAAAGGGACTTAGACTCCCACACAATAATAGTGGGAGACTTTAACACTCCACTGTCAATAGCAGACAGATCAACCAGACAGAAAATTAACAAGGATATCCAGGACTTGAACTCAGACCTGGAACAAGCAAACCTGATATACATTTACAGAACTCTCCACCCCAAATCCACAGAATATACATTCTTCTCAGCACCACATCACACCTACTCCAAAATTGACCATATAATTGAAAGTTAAGCACTCCTCAGCAAATGCAAAACAACGGAAATCATAACAAACAGTCTCTCAGACCATAGTGCAATCAAGTTGGAACTCAGAATTCAGAAAATAACTCAGAACGGCACAGTTTCATGGAAACTGAGCAACTGGCTCTTGAACGTTGATTGGATAAACAAAGAAATAAAGGCAGAAATAAAGAACTTCTTTGAAACCAACGAGAATGAAGGCACAACATACCAGAATCTCTGGGACACATTTAAAGCAGTCTGTAGAGGAAAATATATAGCAATAAGTGCTCACATGAGAAGAGTGGAGAGATCCAAAATTGACACCCTACCATCAAAATTAAAAGAGCTAGAGGAGCAAGATCAAAAAAGCTCAAAACCTAGCCAAAGACAAGAAATAACTAAGATCAGAGCAGAACTGAAGGAGATAGAGACAAGAAAAACCCTTCAAAAAATCAATAAATCTAAGAGCTGGTTTTTCAAAAAGATCAACAAAATAGACCACTAGCCAGAATAATAAAGAAAAAGAGAGAGAGAGAGAGAGAGAGAGAGAGAGAGAGAGAGAGAGAGAGAGAGAGAGAACAACCAAATAGATGCAATAAAAAACGATAATGGGGAAATCACCACAGATTCCACAGATATTCAAACCATCATCAGAGAATACTACAAACAACTCTATGCACAGAAACTAGTAAACCAGGAAGAAATGGATGAATTCCTGGACGCCTGTGTCCTCCCAAGCCTAAACCAGGAGGAAGCCGAAACTATGAATAGACCAATAACAAGGTCTGAAGTTGAGGCAGCAATTAAGAGCATACCACACAAAAAAAGCCCAGGCCCAGATGCATTCACAGCTGAATTCTACCAGACACACAAAGAGGATCTGGTATCATTTCTTCTGAAACTGTTTGAAATGATTCAAAAAGAGGGAACCCTTCCCAAATCATTTTATGAGACCAACATCATCCTGATACCAAAACCTGGCAGAGACTCAACAAGAAAAGAAAACTTCAGGCCAATATTCATGATGAACATAGATGCAAAAATCTTCAATAAAATACTGGCAAACCAATTGCAACAGCACATTAAAAAACTTATGCATCATGATCAAGTAGGATTCATCCTGGGGATGCAAGGCTGGTTCAACATACACAAGTTTATAAATGTAATTCACCACGTAAACAGAAGCAAAAACAAAAACCACATGATTATCTCAATTGACACAGAGAAGGCATTTGACAAAATTCAACAGCCCTTTATGCTAAAAACCCTCAATAAACTTGGTATTGATGGAAAATATCTCAAAGTAATAAAAGCTATTTACGACAAACCAACAGCCAATATCATACTGAATGGGCAAAAACTGGAAGCATTCCCTTTGAAATCCGGCACTAGACAAGGATGCCCTCTCTCACCACTCCTTCTCAACATAGTACTGGAAGTTCTAGCCAGAGCAATCAGGCAAGAAAAAGAAATAAAGGGTATTCGAATAGGAAAGGTGGAAGCCAAATTGTTTCTATTTGCAGACGACATAATAGTATACCTAGAAGACCCCATCACCTCAGCTCAAAAGCTCCTGAAACTGATAAGCAACTTCACCAATGTCTCAGGATATAAAATCAATGTGCAAAATTCACAAGCATTCCTATACACCAATAACAGACTTAAAGAGAACCAAATCAAGAACAAACTGCCATTCACAATTGCTACAAAGAAAATAAAATACCTAGGAATACAACTCACAAGGAATGTAAGGGACCTCTTTAAGGAAAACTACAAACCACTGCTCAGTGAAATAAGAGAGGACACAAACAGATGGAGAAACATTCCATGTTTGTGGTTAGGAAGAATCAATATCGTGAAAATGGCTATACTGCCCAAAGTAATTTACACAATCAATGCTATCCCCATCAAACTACCATTGAATTTCTTCACAGAACTGGAAAAAACACCATGACTTTCATATGGAACCAAAAAAGAGCCCGCATAGCCAAGTCAATTCTAAGCAAAAAGAACACAGCGGGAGGCATCACACTACCAGACTTCAAACTATACTACAAGGCTACAGTAATCAAAACATCATGGTACTGGTAACAAAACAGAGATCTAGATCAATGGAACAGAACAGAAGCATCGAAGACAACACAACATATCTACAAGCATATAATCCTTGATAAACCTGACAAAAACAAGCAATGGGGAAATGATTCCCTATTTAATAAATGGTGTTGGGAAAACTGGCTAGCCATGTGCAGAAAGCAGAAACTGGACCCCTTCCTGACACCTTACACTAAAATTAACTCCAGATGGATTAAAGACTTAAACATAAGACCTGACAGCATAAAAACCCTAGAAGAAAATCTAGGCGAAATCATTCAGGACATAGAAGTAGGCAAGGACTTCATGAACAAAACACCAAAATCATTGGCAACAAAAGCCAAAATAGACAAATGGGACCTAATCAAACTCCACAGCTTCTGCACGGCAAAAGGAACAGTCACTAGAGTGAATCAGCAACCATCCGAATGGGAAAAAATCTTTGCAGTTTACACATCTGACAAAGGGCTGATATCCAGAATTTACAGAGAACTCAAACAGATTTACAGGAAAGAAAAAAACAAACAAGCCCATTCAACAATGGGCACAGGATATGAACAGACACATTACAAAAGAAGACATACATGAGGCCAACAAACATATGAAAAAAATGCTCATCATCACTGGTCGTTAGAGAGATGCAAATCAAAACCACATTAAGATACCATCTCACGCCAGTTAGAATGGCGATCATTAAAAAATGTGGAGACAGCAGATGCTGGGGAGGATGTAGAGAAATAGGAACACTCTTACACTGTTGGTGGGAGTGTAAATTAGTTCAACCATTGTGGAAGACAGTGTGGCGATTCCTCAAGGACCTAGAAATAGAAATTCCATTTGACCCAGCAATCCCATTACTGGGTATATATCCAAAGGACTATAAATCGTTCTACTATGAGGACACATGCACACGAATGTTCATTGCAGCACTGTTTACAATAGCAAAGAACTGGAACCAACCTAAATGCCCAACGATGATTGACTGGACTGGGAAAATGTGGCACATATACACCATGGAATATTATGCAGCAATCAAAAATGATGAGTTTGTGTCCTTTGTAAGGACATGGATGAATCTGGAGAACATCATTCTCAGCAAACTGACACAAGAACAGAAAAAGAAATACCGCATATACTCACTCATAGGTGGGTGAGAAAAATGAGAACACATGGACACAGAGAGGGGTCTACTACACACTGGGGTCTATTGGGGGAATTGGGGGAGGGACACCGTGGGGGGGCTGGGGTGGGATTGCCTGGGGATGAATGCCAAGTGTGGGTGAAGGGGAGGAAGTCAGCAAAACACACTGCCATGTGTGTACCTATGCAACTATCTTGCACGTTCTGCACTTGTACCCTAAAACCCATAATGCAATAAAAATTTATAAATAAAAATAAAATAAAAAATAAAACACTTAAAATGCTTATACTGCTTAATGTAAATTTTATCTCATATAAATTTATCTAAAGGAAATAATCAGAATTATTGTTATTAAATTATTTAAAAGAATCTGTTGTTTGATAATAGGGGATTAATTAAATCAGGTGTGGAATAGTCTTGTACTGGAATACCGTGTAGCCATTTGAAACAGTGTGGGCTTTTTGTTGTTGTTTGTTTATATGTTTGTTTGTTTGTTTGAGATGTTGTCTTGCTGTGTTGCCCAGGCTTGAGTGCAGTGGCCCAGTCTCAGGTCACTGCAACCCCTGCCTCCAAGGGTCAAGCAATTCTCCTGCCTAAGCCTCCTAAGTTACTGGGATTACAGACATTCACCACTATGTCTGGCTGGTTTTTGTATTTTAGTAGATATGGGGTTTCACCATGTTGGCCAGGCTAGTCTTAAACTCCTGACCTCAAGTGATCCACCTGCCTTGGCCTCCCAAAATGCTGGGATTACAGGCATGAACCACTGTGCCCAGCCTGTAAAATTATGTTATAGACAAATAATACATGGAATGATATCTCTGCATTCAGAAAGTTTATACATGATCCTATTCTTCTAAATAAAAGTATGTATATATCCATTAAAGAAACTGGAAAGATGTTATATGTTCTAAGACATTTTCTTCTTTTGATTGTCTGTATTTTCTGTTTCTTTTATAGTGAACATAAGCCCTTTTTTATTAGAAGAAAAAAATGTATTAGTAGGAATATTACATAAAGAGCAAGAAGAAGAGAAGCTAACATACAGAGCCCCTGCCTATGGTCATACTCTCTCTTCTCACATAGCCACTGAACCGATTTTTCTAATTCCAAAGTTTGGAAGGAAACTTGCCAATCTGTAAATAGTGGTTACTCTTGGAATTTGCATTAAGGAGATGCATGTAAGGGGAGACCTTTAATGTTCCATGTGTACTTGAGAAGAATGTGTGTTGTACTGCTGTTTGATTGAATGTTCTGTATAGGTCTGTTACATTCATTTAGTCTAAAGTGTAGTTTAAGTCAGAAATTTCCTGATTGATTTTCTTTCTGGATGGTCTGTCCATTGCTGAATGTAGAATATTGAAGTCCCCTAATATTTCTGTATTACAGTCCATCTTTCTCTTCCCATAAATTAATAGTTGCCTTACATATTTAGGTGCTGTGATGTTAAATGCATATATATGTACAATAGTTGTATTTTCTTGATTAATTGACCCTTTATTATTGTATAATGACCTTCTTTGTCCCTTTTTACAGTTTTGACTTAAAGTCTATTTTATTCCATATGAATATTGGTACTTCTGCTCTCTTTTGGTTGCCATTTGCATGCCATATCTTTTTCCATTCCTCTATATATAGTCTATGTGTGTCCTTATAGGTAAAGTGAGTCTCTTGTAGGTAACATATAGTTGGGTCTTACTCTTTTTTTAAACCATTTACATTCAAGCTAATTATTGATAGGTGAGAACTGGCTCCTGACATTTTGTTGTTTTCTGCTTATTTTGTAGATCCATTGTTCCTCTCTTCCTCTCTTGCTGTCTTCCTTTGTGATGAGGTGATTTTCTTTACTAGTATACTTATATTCCTTACCTTTTATCTTTTATGTATCTACTTTAGGTTGCTTTGTGGTTACTTTACACTTTTATTCCACACTTGCCACAAACATATTCTTTTTTTTTAGTGTCACAGTTTACATATTTTTGTATTATATATCCCTTAACAAATTATTGTAGCTGTTATTATTTTTAGCAGTTTTGTCTTTTAACCTTAATACTAGATAAAGGTGATTTACTTACCACCATTTACAGTATCATAGTATTCTGAATTTGACTATGTGTTTACCATTGCTAGTGAGGTTTGGGGGTTTGTTTGTTTATCTGTTTGTTTGTTTGTTTTGAGATAGAGTCTTACTCTGTCACCTAGGCTGGAGTGCAGTGATGTGATCTCAGCTCACTGCAATCTCTGCCCCCAAGCTCAAGTGATCCTCCTACCTTAGCCTCCCAAGTAGCTAGGACTACTTGCCTGTGACACCATGACTGGCTAATGTATGTTTGTTTGTTTGTTTTTGGTAGAGATGGAGTATCACCATGTTTCTCAGGCTTCCAGTGAGTTTATACTTTCATGTTTTTGTGTTGCTAACTAGCATCCTTTTCTTTCAACATAAAGCACTCTCTTTAGCATTTCTTATAAATTTATCACCATTGGGCCTGTGTAAGAAATAAAAGACAGGTCTGGTGGTGATAAATTCTCTCAGCTTTTGTTTCTCTGGGAAGGTCTTTATCTTTCCTTCATTTCTGAAGAACAGGTTTGCTAAATATATTATTCTTGGTTGGCAGGTTTTTTTTTTCATTTAGCATTTTAATTCTATCGTCCCATTCTCTCCTGGCCTATACATAAGGCTTGTAATGTGAAATCCACTGTCAGCCTTATTGGAAGTTCCTTAAATGCTACTTGCCTTTTTTCTCTTACTGCTTTCAGAATTCTTCTTTGTCTTTAATTTTTGCGAGTTTGATTATAATATGTCTTGGTGTAGTCTTATTTGGACTAAATCTTATTGGAGACCATTGGCTTTCCTGTTTTCAAATAATTAATTTTTGAGTTCACAGTCAGTCTTATGCTTGATCAGTTCTGCTGTTGCTGCTCTGTGTTGCAGTTTCATTTGATTGATTATATTTTTCAACTTCAGGATTTCTTTTGATGTTTCTTGAAAAATAATTTCAATCTCTTAAATTTGATTTGGATATTTATTATTTTCCTGATTTTGTTAAATTGTTTCTCTCTATTTTCTTAATGTTTGCTAAACTTTCTTAAAACAATTATTTTAAATGATTTATGAGGCAGGTCATGAATATCCATTTCTTTAGGCTTGGTTACTGATCCTTTAGTTTGTTCTTTGGGTGGGATCAGGTTTTCCTAATTGTTCTTGATTCCTGTGGCCAGGCATTTGTGTCTGAGTATATGAAGAACTAGGGACTTACTTTAGTCTTTGCAGATTGGCTTTGCCTGGGAAAGACCTTCACCATTCAACGTGTCCAGAGATTCTGGAAAGGCTGTTTTGTGTGGTTCATGAATGAGTTTAATGCTGGAGTCCTCAGGCATGCTGGCCTGGTCCCTGGGTCCTTAGGGTGTAGCTTGGAGCCTGAGTCCACAGTGGTTGGTCTGGTACTGGGGCAGACCTGGAGCCTGAGTTTATGGGGATTGGGCCTGGCCCCTTGGTCCACAATGGCTGACTTGGAACATGGGTGCACAGGGATAGTCCATGAGGGCCAGGCTGTCTCTCACATCCAGTCTGGACCCTGGATCTGCTGGAGCTGGCCTATATTTTGGGTTCACTGAAGGCTTTGGCACAGGGAATGGTCTGGAGTCTGGGCTGGCCTGGTTTTGGGCAGATATGAAGCCTGCATCTGTCAGTGATAGTCTGGAGCCTGGATATGCAGGTGCTGCCTCAGAGAATAGGTCTGTGAGGGCTGGCCTGGGTACTATGGCCATGGGGGCCACCCTGGGACCTGGGTCCATGGGGGCTATCCTGGTGTCTGTATTTGTGGGAGCCAGCTCAGTACTAGATCTACTGAGGTGGGTCTGCTGGCTGTTAGAGCTGGCCTGGAATGTGAAACCACAGGGACTGGTGTGAAACTGAGTAGTCCTAGAGCCTGTGTCCACTGCTGCTGGCCCAGTGCCTAAGGTCAGGGGTACTGACCTTGTGCGAGGGTGGGCCCACAGCTCCTCACTATATGGACTAACTTGCTGTGTGCTGTGCTGGAACCTGGGTGGACCTGGAGGCTGGGCCTGCTGGCATAGGCCTGATAACTAAGGCTGTCTGGCTGACCTGGTTCTAGGGCAGACCTGAAGCCTGGATTCATGCCCCATCCAGTTCTGGGGGCTGTCTAGCACCTTGGGCCACCAAGGCTACCCTGCCTCTAGGATGGGTCTGGAGATGGAATCTGCAAGGTGGGCCTAAAATCTCAGTCTGTAGGGGCTAGGCTGGTGTTAGGGTGGGCCCAGAGCCCATGACAGCTGGGGCTAGCCTGGCACTAGAGTGAGAGTCTGGGGCTGCTAAGGTCAGTCTGGTTAGGAAGCAGGTCCAGAGACCAAGTCAACCAGGAAGATCTGGAGCCTCAGGCTGTGGGGTATGGCCTGGCACTAAGGGAGGCCTAGAGGCTTAGTCTGAGGGCATCAGCCCAGAGTTTGGAAAACTTCCAGGCACTGAGTTTTACTGGGATGGGCCTGGTTTCAGGGTCTAAGGCAAAGTCCAATGCTCATTTCTCTCTCCTTCCCCCATGGGTGTATCTCTCTCCATGTGGACTGCCTAAAGTTGGGGGAGGGGCAATATGGGTAAGGGGAAATTGTGCTTCCTACCTTCTTTAGGTAGTCTTTTCTTTACCTCTGTGCTATGGCCAGGTGCTTTAATCTCCCATTTGGTTTACTTACCTCTTGTGAAGGTATTTTTGCATGTGGATAATTATTCAAATTGATGTTTCTGTTGGGGAAAAAATGCTGGAGAGTCCTGTTCAGCCATCTTGCTGATGCTGGAAGGGCTTTCTTGATCCCATTTCTTGTTCTACTGCATGTTTCTTCTGTGGTAACCTTCATCACACTTTGCTGTAACTTTATATTTAACTATTGTTTTTCTCAGCAGACTGGTCCTAGCTCTTTGAGGTAGCAGACCTCAGCACCTAGGACAGGGACTAGAATATTGTAGGCATTTGTTAGGTAATTGTTGGATAAACAGTGTGTGTTTTTATTTTTATACAAAATCTTGCTCTGTCACTAGGCTGGAGTGCAGTGGTGCAATCTTGGCTCACTGCAACCTCTGACTCCCTGTGTTAAGCGATTCTTCTGCCTCAGCCTTCCAAGTATCTGGGACTACAAGTGTGTGCTACCATGTCCAGCTAACTTTTGTATTTTTAGTAGAAACGAGGTTTCACCATGTTGGCCAGGATGGTCTCAATCTCTTGACTCATGATCTTCCTGCCTTGCCCTCCCAAAGTACTGGAATTACAGGCATGAGCCACTATGCCTGGCCAACAGTTTGTATTTTAGAGTTGTGGAAACTGGACCTTAGAAAGGTGTTACGTAACTTGTCCCAAGCTTCTCAGCTGATAAGTTTCAGAGGCTGCTGTTTTGTTGTTGTTGTTGTTGTTGTTACTGAAGTTCACTGTGTTGCCCAGACTGGTCTTGAACTCCTGGGCTCAAGTAATCCTCCCATCTTAGCCTCTCAAAGTGCTGGATTACAGTCATTAGTCACTGCATCCAGCCAAGATTTTCTATCCCTGTCTTTCCTATGCTTACCTTTTACCCTCCCAGAGTTCGTGTTTTTTTCAGCTGTATCACTCCCATGAGCAGAGACAGCACCAGTCCCCAAACATGCTTCCAGATCTGGGTTTTTACCTCTTGGATGTTTCCTGCTTTTGACACTTCTATCTTTGTAATTTCTTCTAGTGTGATAAAGGTCCTGCTTGCTGTGGGGGCTGATCCAAACCTTGGAGACGATTTCAGCAGTATTTACAAGACTGCCAAAGAACAGGGAATCCATTCTTTGGAAGGTGAGTGTGGGCTGTCCTGCTTCTCTGAGAGCTCTCCTTTTGTGGCTTTCATGCAGACTTGCTCTGTGGTATCAGCCCTACCAGCAACTCAGAGTGAGAGCCTTATCTCTGTGTTCCTTATCTCTGTGGACTCATGTTCCAACCCCCCAAAGGGCTTGGAAGAGCTGCCTTTCACAGTCTTCTGGCTTTAACTTTATGTCACTTCAGAAGTCTTGGGGAAAGAAATAGAGGCCTGGTTTCATGACCTAATTGGGGTTAGGAAGTACATTTCAACTTGTGTTTTACTGAAAGTATTTCAGCTTATGGAGCCACAGATGAATGGACAATGGATCAGGTTTCAGTAAAATAATTAAGGCGACTGCATGGAATGTGGATTTGTTCCTCTTCTGTTTCCTGAAGACTTACCTTGCCCCATCCCTTCCCCAGAACTAGACATAGCCTCCCTGAATTCCTCAGCCTTAGAAGTCACTAAATACTACTACTGTGAATACTTCTTTTTCCCCTCCTTCATGTAAAATGCAGTCCTGTCTCTGGGACTATCCCCTCAACTTACTATATATTCCAAGACAAATAGTGGACCTTCGCTGTGCCTTGATATCTATCCTTATAAAATGAGGTAATCATCATTGCCTCCTCTGGGATATCTGGGATGTTGTGTTGCTGGTGGTTTGAACTTCAGAGTAAAGAGGCTCTGGGGTGAGTCTTGGAGATTGAATCTGCAAGGTAAGTGTCTGGGTTTGTGCTAGGGCTTGGTCACATGTCTATTGGAGAGTACCTCAGTAAGTCAGTCTATGTTGTGTCTGAGGAGTACTTTTTCCAAAGTGGGGTTGAAAAAAAAGCTGGTAGCTTTGGCTGCAGTCAGAAATGAGTATTTTACATTTGAGCTTTTCTTTATCTAGAGTGCCTCCACTGCTTTCCCCTTGTCCTGTATTATTCACAAAGATTGTGCCCCTGTGAGATTTCCCTGGCTCTAGGATGGGTCTGGAGATTGAATCTGCAAGGTGGGCCTGAAGCCTCAGTCAGCTGAGGAGTGGCTGTTTTAGTGTTAGCAGTGATGCCAGAAGGACAGACAGCCTTGCTGACTGCCTGAGAGCCACAACATTGGCCCTGGGGGAAATTCAGCCAAGGGGAGCAGTGTGCTCAGCCTTCAGAGCTGTAAGGCTGCCAGACTGACATGGTGTGTGGTAACTCAGAGTCGTGGTGTTGCTGCCTTATGGAGAAGGTTCTCAAATTAATGGCATGAGAGGAGTTTCCAAGAGCTTTAAGGCATTGCTGCTCAGGTAAAGTATGAAGTTACCCTCTCCCTTCCCTTCCACCTCTCTAAACCTGGTCCTTCTCTTAAGGCTCCATTTCTAAGGCTAGATACTCCACAAAGGCTTCCCTGTCCTTGACAATAATTGCAGCCTGCCCTCAGTGGCTCTTTTGAATGTTTTCTGGATCTTGGCCTCTGCTATGTTTATTTGAACTTTCATCTACCCATATGTCCTTACTCTCCTCCTCATATGCAGGCCACAATCTGTGTGTCCTTGAATTCCCCACTGAACTGGAGGAATTGTGTTTACCTTACATTTTAAACAGAGAATTTTATAACTACCATTTTGCCCTCTATTTGCAGCTTAATATGTGGGGACTCAGCTTATGGGCTATCCTCTTCTTGTTCAAACACAGCATTGCAGTGCTCAGCTCTATCTATAGTAGGTGCTGATATGGTTTGGCTGTGTCTGCATTCAAATCTCAGCTTGAATTGTATCTCCCAGAATTCTCACATATTGTGGGAGAAACGTAGGGGGAGGTAATTTAATATTAGGGGTAGTGTTTCCCATGCTATTCTTGTGATAGTGAATAAGTCTCACAGGATTTGATAGGTTTATCAGGAATTTCCCTTTTGCTTCCTCATTTTTCTCTTGCCACCGCCATGTAAGAAGTGCCTTCCACCTCTCACCATGATTCTGAGGCCTCCCCAGTCATGTGGAACTGTAAGTCCAATTAAACCTCTTTTTGGTCTCAGTTTTGGGTATGTTTTTATCAGCAGCATGAAAACAAACTAATACAGGTCCTCTCACCAAAAAGCAAGGTGAAGCATTTGTTGAGCAGGCAGGTCCAGGTAGATAGGAGATTCTTTTGTGTGCCTTCTCATTGCTGTCAGCATTCTAGCAGGGCTTAGTAAATACTTCTTTTATTTCACAGAATCTTAGAGCTATGAAGCCTTTTAGTCCCAATTTCTGCTGCCACACTGATGTCCACCGCGTACATTCAAGTATTGTAGCTTTGTGTTTTAATGGTAACCTTCAGGTTGATACTCATATTAAACATTCTAGATTAGCAGTCAGCAAACTTTCTAGAAAGAACATGGTAGTAAACATTGAAGCTTTGTGGGCCAGTTGGTCTCAGTTGAGACTACTTACCTTGACCATTGTGATACAGAAGCAGCCATAAACAGTACACAAACAAATCGATGTGAATATGTTTCAATAAAATATTCTTTATAAAAACACACACTAGGCTGGATTTGGCCCAGAGAATGTAGTTTGCCAACCCTGCTCTACATACATTTTTTGCATTCCTAGTTCAAGATCACATAGCTTCTTTTTCTTAGTCCGTTCGTCCGTCCTTCCTTCCTTCCTTTGTTCCTTCCTTCCTTCCTTCTGACCTCCCTTTCCTTTCCTTTCTTTTCTTTTTCCATGTCCATTCTTCCTTCCTTTCCTTTCCTTTCTTTCCTTTATTCTGTCCTCCTTTTCTTGCCTTTTCTTTCTTCTTTTTTTCACTTCCATTCTTTTTTCTTCCCTTTCTCTTTTTCTCTTTCTTTCCTTTTTGATTCTTTTCTTTTCTTTCTTCCTTTCTTCCTGGTCAACCTATAGCTTATTTTAACTCTTATGTCAGACAGCCTACATTCTGGGTAGGTAGGTAGATAGAAAGAGATAGGAAACAAAAATATTTGAAAAGGCTATCATGTCCCCTTATGAAATAAAAATTAAAATAGTAACTCTCTCTTCTTATTTCGTGTGATCTATAGATTTAGTAGTGGGCTTTCTATGGATTCATTTATTTTTTCAAAATATTTATTGATCACGTTCCTATGTACCAGGTGGTGTTTTAAGCAGTGATGAGTTAAACACGATGACAAGATCCCCTGCCATTATATTCTTACTTGGATTAAAATGTTTATAAGGCCTCTATTAAATACAGAGTCCTAGAGCACACGGTCAGGATAATTTTGATGCATTATTCAGCATTCTTAGCTGTAATTCTACCAAACTTTATTCTTTTCCATCCTGCATTTCTCTGCTTTGTTCCTAAAATTTTAAGAGAGTTTTTCCTAGATTTCTTTCTGAAATTAAAATGTTTCCAGCATTTGTCTTATTTTCTTGTCTAATAACCCTTTCTAAAAAAGGAAATCAGGTTATTCCAGCATGTTGATTTATTGTCTTAGGGAATCCATGCTAGTACCCAGTAATTAACCAAGTGTTTAAGAACTGTTACATGGTGGCTCAAGCCTGTAATCCCAGCACTTTGGGAGGCCGAGGTGGGTGGATCACGAGGTCAAAAGATCAAGACCATCCTGGTCAACATGGTGAAACCCGTCTCTACTAAAAATACAAAAAAATTAGCTGGGCATGGTGGTGCGTGCCTGTAATCCCAGCTACTCAGGAGGCTGAGGCAGGAGAATTGCCTGAACCCAGGAGGTGGAGGTTGCGGTGAGCCGAAATCACGCCATTGCACTCCAGCCTGGGTAACAAGAGCAAAACTCCGTCTCAAAAAAATAAATAAATAAAAATAGGCCAGGTGCCATGACTCACACTTGTAATCCCAGTACTTTGGGAGGTTGAGACAGGCAGATCACATGAGGCCAGGAGTTCAAGACCAGCTTGGCCAACATGGCAAAATCCCGTTTCTACGAAAAATATAAAAATTAGCTTGGCATGATGGCACATGTTTATAGTCTCAGCTACTCAGGAGGCTGAGGCATGAGAATCGCTTGAACCCAGGAGGCAGAAGTTGCAGTGAGCCGGGATCATGCCACTGCACTCCAGCCTGAGTAACAGAGTAAGACCTTGTCTCAAACAAAAACAAAACAAAACAAAACAAAATCAGTAACTGTTAACCAAAAATAACATCCTAGAAGTCTGTTGGGAATCATTAATAAACTCCCTGTGACTTGCAAGATCTAACTCTCCACATTTTTTTTTAAATCTAGACTACCTTTGTCTGCCACAGTTTTCTGGCAGCTGGTCTTATTTTCCTGGGTGTATCAGTTTGGATGTGCCCTGCTGTCCAGCTTGGTGCACTGTACGTTCTGACTTTGACCTGGATAGTGATAGTCTGTTAGAATTGTCTCGGGGCTCTTCCATCTCATCAGTCTTAAGCCTTCAGCGTCATCTTAACCATGACTTTCTTTCCTTTATCTGTTGAAGGAAACCTCTTTTTTTTTATCCATTCAACTAATTTATACTGATTGCTAATTAATTGCATGCAGGGTACCATACCCAGCTCTGACTCATTTTCATTGACAAAATAGAAACAAAAGAATCCTGTAGTTCTCTTATTTTTGGATTGGACTGACTTTTTCATGGAAAATTACCTGACTTGGGATGGGTAAGGAAGGTAGAGTAGAACAAGAGGTGTAATTCCCTGTCCCTATAGTGTGTCTAGGCAAATTCACAGGATGGTCACAAGCTCAGGAAAGTTAGACAGTCCTTCACTGTTATATTAGACTATGGAGTCAGTGCCAAAGTCCATGAAGTTCACTAAATTTCGAATAGATATTTCTGTCGCTGTGGCCCTTGCCCTGCTTCAATTAGTACTGAAGGAAGGTGGTGAGTTGTAGTTTGTGGCTTTGGCAAGACCTGTCTAACCTCCAATGATACATTTCTTGTCTTCTGTATCAGTATTGTTCTCAATATCAAAAGATAAAATATGTGATGTTTGGATCATAAAGTGCTCTACAGTTGTCATTGCTTACTAGTTTCATTTATGTATAATTCAGCATTTTCTCACTGAGTGTCAGGCACTCTGCCAATTGCTGGGATTATATAAATAATTTTACATGGTCTAGCCCCTCAACAGTGCTCCCAGTCGTTTACAGAGGCAAGCCTGTAAACAAGGAATCACAATGCAGAGTGATAAATGCAAAGGTAGCTGCACAAAGTATGACAGCACTGCTCTAAGTAGTGGTGAGCTCCACCTGAGAAGAGAGCAGGCTGGTGCCTGGGAAATGTCACAGGGTAAGTGATGTTGAATTGGGTCTTAAGGATGAGTTGGAGGTTGCCAAGGAGTCTAAGAGGGATGGACCTTCCAGGCAGAGGGAACAGTGTATGCAGAGGCGTCAGGTGGGGGATTGGGGAGTGACAGCAGGTGGAATCATCTGCTACAAGAATGTATGCCCTTGGAGAACACAAACTCAGATGAGAATAATAAGGCTAAGGAAGTAAGTATCTCCTAGAAAGCTTGTTAAAACACTGGTTCCTAGACCCTCCCTTCAGAGATTCTGATTGATTAGGTCTGGGGTGGGACCCGAGGTTTTGCATTTCTGATAGGCTCCTACCCTCTTTGGAGCATGATCTAGACTACAGGTATCAGTTGTGGTCTTGTGCTTGAACTGCTTAGAAAACTCGTCTAGGCCTTCACCTCCCTACAAGAGATCTTATTTTGCCACTTTAAGCTTCACTCCCCTAGAGAGGCTGTGTGTTTAAGCCCCATGGTATTATACATGTACAAAACAATTAATGGCTCTGACACCTGGAGCAATTTTCTATACCTCTCAGAGGCTCTGTCTCCTTATTTGTACAATAAAGGTTATTGGGTGAGTTAGAGGTGGTATATTATCCCTAATCTAAAATCTAGAACATATAAGAAATTCTGTGAACGTAAACCTCTGTTTCCACATCCTCCTCCTCATTATACTCTTATGGAACGTCAGTCTTTGACACAGCCTTCCAAATGTTTTCCTCTGGTAGCAAACTGTTATCCTCAAAGAGCCAAATATTATTTAGAGTCAAAGGAATGAATTAGCCATTACCTAACTGTGTGACTTTGGCAATTCTTTTTCTCTCTTTGAGCTTGATATTCTCATTTGTAGAGAATAGTATTTCCTGCACCATAGGCTTATTACAAGGCCCAGAGTGGAGTACTTATGAAAGCACTTGAGAAAATACAAGGCACTATGCAAATGTAAGATGCTTGCAAGAACAGTAATTAGTAGTAATAAAGACTGAAGACATTACCAAGACAATATTTGACAAAGGGTCCAGTAAGAGGTACAGATAACAAGGACTGTCAGAGCTCAGAGAAGAGAATCTCTGGCTGAAGAGGTCGAGGAAATAAATGACATTTGAGTCTCAAAATATAGAGAGATTTTGGACAGCTGTATGGAGGGCTGACAGGTGGGTGCAATTGAGTGTGAGGATAGAAAGGGTATACTATATTCAAAACATACAGAGTGGTCAAGCGTAGTGGCTCATGCCTATAATCCTAAGACTTTGGGAGGCTGAAGCAGGAAGATTGCTTGAGCCCAGGAGTTCAAGACCAGCCTGGGCAACATTGTGAGACCCCATATCTACACAAATTTATTTTAGTTTATTTTTTCAAGACACAGTCTTGCTCTGTCACCCAGGCTAGAATACAGTGGCATGATCTCACCTCACTGCAACCTCTGCCTCCTGGGCTCAGGCAATTCCCATGCCTCACCCTTCTGAGTAGTTCGGATTACAGGCACATGCCACCATGCCTGGCACATTTTTTGTGTTTTAGTAGAGACAGGGTTTAACTATATTTCCCAGGCTGGTCTCAAACTCCTGAGCTCAGGTGATCCACCTGGATCAGCCTCCCAGAGTGTTAGGATTAGTTGTGAGCCACCACACGCTGCCAACATTTTTTTCCTTTTTCTTTTCTTTTCTTTTCTTTTCTTTTTTTTTTTTTTTTTTTTTGAGATGGGGTCTCATTCTCTCACCAAGGCTGGAGTGCAGTGGTGCAATCTCAGATCACTGCAACTTCTACCTCCCAGGTTCAAGCGATTCTCCTGCTTCAGCCTCCTGAGTAGCTGGGACTACTGGCGTCCACCACCACACCCAGTTAATTTTTGTATTTTCAGTAGAGGCACAGTTTCGCCATATTGGTCAGGCTGATCTCAAACTCCTGACCTGTCATCTGCCCATCTTGGCCTCCCAAAGTATTGGGATTATAGGTTAAGTCACCATGCCCAGCCTAATATTTTTTTAATTAGCTAGGTGTAGTAGGTTGTGCCTGTGGACCTGAGACAGGAGGATTGCCTGAGCCCAGGAGGCCAAGGCTTCAGTAAGCCATGATCACACCACTGCACTCCAGCCTGGGTGACAGAGCAAGACCATGTCTCAAAAAAAAAAAAACCACTCAGATGTGGGAAACAGAAAAATTACGTTTCACACTGAAAGGTGAACATGTGTTAGGGTGAGGCATGCACAGAGCAGAAGATTCATTTTAGAGAGTGATGTGTAATAAAGATGAAGCATTAGTAGACTAGGGCCAGATCAGACACTTGGGCTTTATCCTTTAGATAGAGAAGAGCCTTGAAGGTCCTAAAGGAGAAGGCTCTGCAGAAACTGATTCCTTCCAGGGTTGAGAAGCAGAAGAAGGTGATAATGAGATGACAGTGATGATGATAGCTGCAGGTAACAGATAACATTGATTGATACTTACTGTGTATTCACAGCAACCCTATGATGCAGGTTCTAAAGGAAACTGAGGCAGAGTGAGGATGTCAAATGCCAGCAGAACTGATGTCAAATGCCACTCTTTTATAAGACCCAGCAACCATATCAGCCTACATGTGCCCCACACTTAGTCAGCTGAGATCTCTGGCTTGTCCAAATGCTTGGCAACCTGCCAGGACAAAAGGTGTGTGGGCAACTTATTATTTTTAATAATGTCACAGGCCCCCTCATCCTTGTCCAGGCTCACTCAGAGCCTGGTCACGCTCCATGGCCAATGTTTCTACCTGTCATTTCTCCATAGTTCTGGTTCTGGCAACCATAGAGTTACGAGGATACATTATGGCCAACTGCATGATTAAATAAATCAGCCAGTTAGGTTAATTGTTTCCATTTTTTAAGCACTCAAAACTCTCTTTTTCTCACTCTCAATCTCTCTGTGTGTGTACGTTTGTGTGTCTGTGTCTTAGGAGAGGATAATAGACTAGTTGACATGTTTTATTAGACAGAATAAATTTGATACATTTATAAAAATAAGAAAAAATAGGATTGGGTAGCAAAGAACTATTCTTATGATTTTTAACTGATTTACAAATTTTGTGTATAAATATTTTTCATCAAAATTCCAAATCAGGGATGGGTCCCACACACCACACAAAATATATTAGAGACATTTATATGGACTTGACAAAGTTCTCTGTATACAGGTGATGAACGTGATTCAATCTAAACACTTTGACCAAGAATATTATATTTTCTATGAAAACAATAAAGTGACTATGCTCCTTTAGCATTTTGTGCTTGGATTTCTTGGGGGTACTCAGCAGCATGCCAGGACATCTGTCTCGGGATTGGAATTGCCCCAAAAAGTTTCTGAGATGCTCTTTCCAACTGATCTGCACCCATGAGAGGCCAGTTCCAGGTGCCACCAGCTTTGCCTGACGCTGGGATTGCTGCTCTTTCTTTCTGAACTCTCAGGATCCTGCACTGCTGTGGCCTGGGCTTGAGTCACAGTGACCGCCACCATGGCCTGGAGCACCATCTCAGCGGCCTTGCAAAGACGGGGCCCTCTGCAGTAGTGACTTCTCCATCAGTCGTGCTGAGAAGCAGGGGTCCCTGGACTTGGAGACCAAAGCAGGGCCCCTTCGTGGGTGGCCCATATCTAAGGGGGGCAGTGAGCTCACAGAGCAGGGGAATGTTCTGCTGACACCATCCTCGAGGGTCACAACCCATGTTTCTGGGGTCCACCGACCACCCCCACACCTCATCAGACGGAATCTCCAGCCTGATGGGATCTGACCTCGGCCCACGCCTTCCAAGCCATCTGGGTTGCAATGGGAAGGGCAGTTCCGAGTGCCCACCTCACGATCTGAAGCACCCTCCTCCTCCAGCCGATCCAATCAGGAAAGCCAGCTCAAAGAGGTGTGGAAGTCAGAACTGTCGGGCCCCTGCACTGCTTATGTTTTGCAGCCTTATTCCCCGGGACCACCCAGGGCACCACCTTCCAGCATTGTCCTGTGTGGCTGCGGTGGAAGAGCGCAGACACTGTGGCCGGCCATCCAGGCCCACCAATGCACATGCGCAAGTGGGGCGTCACAAGCGCAAGCGCTGAGCCTGGGCTCATGTCACAGTGATGACCACCGTGTCCTGGGGAACTGTCTCAGCGACTTGGCAAACCAGGGACCCACTGCAGCAGTGCCTTGGAGTTGGGCTACGACACCCCTTCACAGTGATCATCACCACAGTCCAGCGATTTCCAGAGTCCGGCTTGGTGGAACCAGACTGAGAAAACATCCAGTGGAGCTTCAGGGATGCCCCGGGTGATGGATCCCCAAGGATCCCCGAGATGCTTCAGGCCTGACCAGATGGTGTTGGGGTGCATCTTCTTGAATGCTGTTCCTGCTGGAATTTCCAGGTAAGGTCAGCCTGTGTGCTGCGGGGCTGCTCTATCCCTGAGGGGCTTCCCGGAAGAGAGCAGAACCCCACAGCCTCAGGAGCTGCCTGCGACTGTTGGATTTCTCTACGTGGCTTAGTCTTTCTCTCTCTCTCTCTCTCTCTCTCTCTCTCTCTCTCTCTCTCTCTCTCTGTGTGTGTGTGTGTGTGTGTGTGTATGTCTCCATGTGTGTTCACGTGTGTGTGCATGTGCTAGTGCTGTATGCTTGACAAGGGGTGTGGCCACTGCACTCCAGCGCGATTTCTCTAAAGCCTCAGTGTAGTGGTGGTCTGGCTCCCAAACGAAAGACTCTTAATCAACTGCCCATCCCGAAGGGGTCACGCTCCAGATGAAACATGAATAAAGCACACCAAAAACCAAACTCTTCCAAGGGCTGTTGGTCCTGCCAGCACATCTAGGGCTGGCCCCGTGCTCATGACCCTTTGAGGGACTACACTGGTGTCCTTCAACTGATGTGTATTTGACCTATTGAGGTTTCCTGTCAAAAGACATATTGAGTGGGCCTGTGATTCTGGATTTCTAGTAGGCACTCAGGGGATGCCAGTGATTGTGGGTCATGATTGGGATTTCCAGGAGCAAGTCTCTGTAGTGGTCTATGGAAGTAAGATTTGTAGATGTAGGGTCTGCATGTAAAGAATATAGTCTGGATATAGTCTTCGTTTTTCTCCCTTACCATTTTCATAAGATAATTCAAATGCACTGATTGTCAATATAGATGGAAACAGTTTCTAAATTGACTTTTCTTGAATGACTCATTTAGTTGACTCTTGATTATCTAGGGACAGATTAAATTATATGCAGCCAGCCACGTGATGAAATCACAGAGGGCTTGGTATCATGAAGAATTGAAATCACAGCACTTTCAAGTAAAGGTTAGCATATATATAGCATCATGCCCTTCTTTTTAGAAATATTTGGTACCTACTCTAGCTTGGGAATGCTCCTTGATCTCAGCTGTCCAAGTAATTTTTGGTAGCAGGGCCTGCTCTAGAGAGAGCTCTAAGGAACAGTGGTCTTCACATGGGAATGGCACCATCTACACCTAGTCTGTGCTGTTATTGCTGGTGGTTTTTAACCCTTTGGCTGCAAACACTCAGGTTCTTAATCTTCTTGTAAAATATCTGTATGTGTTCTTTGAAATGCTAAATATATTCTGACCTCTAGGATGCAAATTTCACCTGAATGAGTTTAAAATGACCTTTTCTGTGGCATTTTCATTTGTTTTTTTCTTAACTAGGACTTAGGAGATGTGAGACCTTTTCCTTCTGATCTTCTTTTGCTGCTGATAAATTCTTTCTTTAAATAAAAATGAAAGCACCTGCATACATGTGGTCAGGCAATGTGTGTAGTATGTTCCCAGGAATAGCATTTCAGCTAAAAGGCCATATGTGATAAGTTATAAAAATATACAGGCTGTGAGTAAATGCTAATGAAGGACAGTTGTGAAAGGATATATATATGATATTTAAATTGTTACATTTTTTCTCCTATGGCATAAATGGTCACAAAATTCTGTGGTCCAATAGAGTATTAATGAAAAGCATATAATTTTTCAAACACTTAACTTAAGTAATCATGTTTAACAGAGGAGATTCATTTTTATTATTAATTAAACAGATATTGTTTGCATTTCTTTTTTTTTTCCCAGACAACCAGAGGAGGAAAACAGAGCTTTGTTCTTGAGGGAGAAAAATATGAGGTTGGAATAAGTTAAACACTTTTCCACAGCCTTACCTTTGAGAAGTTTTCTTCAAATTGTTCCCTCATATCCTTCTCATGTTTTCTGTTGTTTTCTTTTCTCAGCCCTTGTGTGGCAGCAAAGAGTTCCTAGAGAGAGAAGAAAAAGACAGTCTGTGTTTCAAAAGTAGCCCTCAGCTGAAGATTGAAGAACCGAATGTACCACTGCAAGGGAACTGGAGACAATGAAAATCTTGTCAAGTAAGTTGGTTGCTCAGACTTGGTCTAGATGGGATGAAGATTCCATTTTCATGATTTTCTCATCACAGAAATCAGTTGAAACCTAATGGCAGGGTAGGGCCTTTATTAAAGTATGATTTAATGAAAAGACTCCTCAGAAACAGGTTTCAGCCACTAATTAACCTTCCACAGATGGTCACACTCTGAATTAGGTGTCAATAAGAGTTACAATCTGCATTTTTTTTCTTTTGAGACGGAGTTTTGCTCTTGTTACCCAGGCTGGAGTGAAATGGCGCAATCTCGGCTCACTGCAAGCTCCACCTCATGGGTTCAGGCAATTTTTCTGCCTCAGCCTCCTGAGTAGCTGGGATTACAGGCACCTACCACAATGCCCAGCTGATTTTTTGTATTTTTAGTAGAGATGGGGTTTCACCATGTTGACCAGGATGGTCTCGATCTCTTGACCTCGTGATCCACCTGCCTCAGCCTCCCAAAATGCTGGGATTACAGGCGTGAGTCACCATGCCTGCACAATCTGCATTTTTAACAGAGCGAATGATTTGTCTCTTGACAAGGGAAATTGACAAAGTTCTCTGCACACAGGCGATGAACGTGATTTGATCTAAATACTTTGTACCAAGACTATTATGTTTTCTATCAAAACAATAAAGTGACTAACTTCTATTGGGGTACTCAGCGCCACGCCAGGACATCCATCTTCAGATTGGAATCACCCCCAAAAGCTTCTGAGATGCTCTCTTCACCTGATCTGCCCCCATGGGAGACCAGTTCCAGGTGTTACCACATTTGCTTTGGCCGCAGATCGAGTCACAGTGACCGCCACTGTGGCATGGGGCACCATCTCAGTGGCTTTGCAAAGCAGGGGCCCTCTGCGGTAGTGCCTTCTCCAGCAGCAGTGCTGAGAATCTGGGGTCCCTGGACTTGGAGACCAAGGCAGGCCCACTTGGTGGGTGCCCCATATCGAAAGAGGGCACTTAGCTCACAGAGCAGGGGAATGTTCTGCTGACACCCTGCTCGAGGGTCTCAGGCCCACGTTTCTGGGGTCCACCGACCCCTTCCACACCTCATCAGACTGAATCTACAGCCCGATGGGGCCCAACCTCAGCCCACGCATTCCAAGCCATCCAGGATGCAATGGGGAGGGCAGTGCTGAGTGCCCTTCTCATGATCTGAATTGCCCTCCTCCTCCAGCGGATCCGATCAGGAAAGCCGGGTCTAAGAGGTATGGAAGTCAGAACTGTCAGGCTCCTGCAACAACGGAGCCCCAGCTGTTCCTGAACTGGTACCTTCTGGACTTTTCCATGAAAAGAAGCAGTGGATTCTTTTTCTGCTCAAACAAGTGAGAGTTGGGTCTCTTCCCTGATTCACACATTCACACACTGGGCTCACATCATGCAGGGACAGATGCCACAAATGCACAGTTGCCACAGTTGCACACACACTGCTAAACATCTGCAGAGAAAATGTGAGTGAGAAACAGGACTGGGGAGGAAATCCAGCATGCTGCACTGAGCAGTGGTGGCGGGAGGTGGGAGAGTAGGGGCCCAGGGTGCCTACCCAAGCTCTCTTTTTGTCACCTCACCCACCATTCACCCATTATTCCCATATTCAGAACCCTCAGTCAGCCATTGCACATGATGGGTGAATGGCAGCTGAGGCAGGCTGGCTGAAGCTCACTGGCTAGGGACGGACATGAATGTTCCTATTTACCAGTGTGCACATGTTCACATGCATGCTGAGTTTTGCATGCAAGAAACACACTGTGAGCCACTCAGGGAGCTCTTTCAGTTTCTTCCCACTGCAGAGGCCTGAAGCTGGAGCAGGGGTCTCTGGTCATTCAGGCCCTCCCCCACCCTGGGACTGTGTGGTTCCTGGGAGCTCAAGGACCACCTCGGTGGGGGCAACCCAAGGAGAAGAGACTGCCTCTTCTGCTTCATTGTGGGATATAAGGTTACCAGGGCCAAGTGCTGGTCTCATGGGGCTGGACTCGGGGAGAGGCTTCATTGTGGAGCCCAGGCTGCCTTTATGACACCGGGTAGTCCACGGTCCTGGATGAAGATTGCTTCAGGCATATTGCACACATCATGTGCACAGGCATGCATATGGGAACATGCAGACACAGCTATCTTGTGTGAGCTCTGGGGATGGAAAAGGAGGCCTTTCTGTGGACAGAGGACAAGGGTGGCAGAGGAAGCCTCAGACCACCTGGGAAGGCCCCACCCCACAGCCTGGCTCCTATCAGGCTACTTGAGCTCTGGCCTGGGGAAGGGCCCTCAGCCAGAAGCAGGAACAGCTGGATCAGGTGTCTGGAGATGATCCTGGCTCCCTGCCCCTGGCTAGAAACCCTTCCTCTAGAGCCCTGTCCTCCTCTCCTGCTCCTCTTCCTCTCCCTGCCTCGCTTTTGGAATTTCAGGCCACGTTCTGTTCCTCTTTCTTTTTCTTATTTTTTCTTGTAGAGATGGGTCTTGATATGTTCCCCAGACTGGCCTCCAACCCCTGGCCTCAAGGGATTCTCCTGCCTCTGCCTCCCAAAGTGCTGGGATGACTCTCTCTGACTCTGTGTCCTTCTCTCTCTATTGGTCCCAGTTTCTGTCTCTCTAATGGGTCATCCCAGGAGTGGGACAAGGCTCAGGCCTCAGGGATTAGGCCACCAGCCACTGGGCTGGGCCTTCCTCTTTCTGCTATCTGTCCCCTGCCCTGCTTTCTAACTCTGGTCAGAGCTGACATGACCTTTGCCCTGGAGCTTCGGTACCTTTGGCCATGGGGGAACTGATGGCCTCACCTCCCCCACCCCCTGCATCCCCTGCTGCTCCCCACAGGAGTCCAGGGGTCTCACAAGAGAGTTGGGCCCTGGGGAGGCCATACAGCCAGGATGCATGTCCTGGCCCCAGGTAGAACCCTTGCCCTGGCCACAGAGCCACACCAGCCAGATCACCTCTGTCCTCTGAAATCCCTGGAGACTGGGGAAAGCCTGCTCCCCAGGACAGCTTCAGACTCCCACTCACCTCCAGGTTGGGAAAACTGGGTTTCACCATGTTGACCAGGATGGTCTTGATCTCCTGACCTAGGTGATCCACCCGCCTTGGCCTTCCAAAGTGCTGGGACTACAGGTTTGAAGCACCATGCCAGGCACTTCCCACACTCTCACTGCATTCACTGCTGTCATCTCTGCCAGAGTCTGCCAGTGCCCGCCTCCAGGAAGGCCTCCAAAAGAGGGAGGAGCCTGAAGCAACCGGCCTTCTTCCCCACCATGCACTGGATGTGGGCTTGCACTCACCGCACTGATTAGGCTGGAAGTCATGGGGACAGGGTCAGGCTTCCCACTTCTGGAAGACCCCACCTGTCACCCAGACTGCCTGAGGCTGAGGGCTGCATTGGAAATGTGGCCTTTCCATTGCAGAGTCCGGGGCAAGGCCCGACTTCTGATCACTCTGGGCTGCTGTTTGAGAAAGTCCCCTAGGAAGAATTCCTCAGGCCTCACTGAACCCAGTGCTGCTATTGCTACAGCAGACAACCTGGGGCAATGTCCCTGGGAGCTGGAGAATAGGAGGAGGCTCCAGCAGTGTCTGCTGCCTGGGTGTGTGGTTCTGTGTGGCTGTGTCTACCTGCTGCCTTCCTCTCTGGGTACCTCCAATGATAGCTGGGAGGGGCCACCTCTAAGGGTTGTGAGCCCTTGAATGAGGCAATATGGGCAAGTGCCTGGCCTGCTGCTTGGTGCACACTGAACCCTCAATCAATGTAGCTGTCAACTCTGCTCAGGCCAGCAGGGTCGTGAGGACTGGAGGATCCAGGTCACCTCTGCAGACCCCAGCAAGGCCTGCTGCTGGCCAAGGGAAAGGCTTGGGATTAAGTCTTCGCCTTCCTGGCCACAGAATCTACAAGGCACAAATGTGCACTTGCGTGCATCTCACACACACACACACACACACACACATATATACTCACATACGCATACACACACAATACACACACATATACACATACACAATATACACACATATATATACACACACTATACACATACATACACATATACATACACACACATATACACATACACACATATACACATACACAATACACAAACATACACACATGCACATACACACATATACACATACACACATACACATATACACATACACTTATATACACACACCCAATATACACACACACACATGCACACAGACATACATATACACATACACACACATACACAATTCACACACATAGACACACAACACACACACACCTGGCTTAGCTCCCCAGGACCCAACCACCTGCTGGAAAACTAAGAGCTGCCTCTTCAAAAGGATGATTAACAACCAGCCTTGACTACTCAAACTGAAACTCCAAGCCCTTCTCTGGAGTACTCAGCTCCTCTGGAGCCTGTGGGCAAGAAGCTCTTACCATAGGGAAAAAAATATTCTGCAGAAACGGAAGTCTTCCTCAGTTTAACTGAGTCATTTTCTTATGGTTAAGGAAGTCTGGGTTATCTCTGGCCCTTCCCCTGATGCCCATGGTCTAGCCAGCCTGGGGGACCCCAGTCCACCCTCCCGTCCTAGAAGGGGCATGCCCATCCCAGTGAACTATAGGACCCTTGATTGTAAGTCACCACACTCACCCCAGGCTGCTTCCCACAGCTGTTTTCTGTGTTCAAGTGGGAATCCAGACCCCTGAGAGTCAGGATCCAGGGTCAGCCATCACCAGGTCACCAGGGAAGCTCCTACAGCCCTGGGATCTGCCTGTGCCTCCTGTTGGGGAAGGTGGCACCTTGAGGTTAGAGGTCTCGTGGATTGACACTGTACCTGTGTGTCCCCATCTCGGGCAGCTCATAGCACGTGGCAGGTTTCAGGAGCCCAGTCTCCCAGCATACATTGCTCACAGATTCCCCCAAGGAGCAGAGTGGTTGGGCAGTAGAGGCAGTGGGCACCAGGTCCTGCTTAGCTCTTGGACCCAATGGGGCTCATGGCAACCAGGGATGGCGCCTCAATTTCATTTTGGATCCCAGGAGCCTGAGCCTGCAGGCTCAGGCACCTGGCCCAGGTGTGGCAGAATCCTGCCCAGTTGGGGATCCGGCTGGATGGAGTCTGGTGCTGGTGGCAGCCTGCTCCCTGGGAGATCCTTTGGAAGCTGCCAGGGGCCATTGTGGGGGAAGATGGAGAGATGACAGGGCAGGCAGCTTGAGTGGGTAGAGCCTTGAAGATGCCATGTGGCAGCAGTTGCAGGTGGGGCGGAGGCCAGCTCTGTGGGTGCTGCGTTCTCCCTGTGCAGCCACATCATGTGCCAGAAACCAGAGACCCCCTGGGCTGCGCCTTCCACCCCTGCCCTCCTCCAGCTGAGCCCTGGGCTACCAGAGAGGCAGCAGGAGACAGGGCAGGCCGCTTTTCTGAGTTCGGACTTCCAATCAACTGATGGGGTCATGTGCTGTCTGGGCTCGCCTGGGGCCTGAGAAATGGGGATGTGGGCCACCCTGGCCAGGACTGTTAGGGAAATTCAAGGAATGAAAGTCAGGGAGTCAGGAGGCCATGACTCAGGGTGTGTGCAGGGGCACTGAAAGTCCTGCTGATTTGGGGGATAAAAAATACCACATGCCACTTGTGGGGTCTCAGGGTGACCAGGGAGGGGTGGAGCTCAGGGCTGCTCTTCACTGGGGAGGGCAGTGGCTAGCAAGGTCTGGGATTGAGTGAATGAGGCCAGGCTGCACAGCTGCCCTTGTCTTAGGGTTTGGAGAGCCAACAGCCGGACCTTACCTGCGTCTCTGGAAGCGACCTGGAAAGACTGATGGGAACTGGAGGGGCCCGGGTGGGACAAGGAACACAAAGGATCAGGTTCCCTAAAGCCTAGACTTGCCTGGAGGACCTCTCTCAGTGGCTGGCAGGCATCGCTAGCTGGGGCCTGCGGGCTGCACTGCCCATCGACTCCAGAGTCCTCCCACACCCACTTGGACTGGGTCCTCCCAGGTCTCTGGCAACCAAGGTTTGGGAAATTAGGTTAGGGTGCCCCGGGACGAGGGTAAGGAAAGGAACAATGTATGTCCAAAAGTCATCTTGAAATTTTCAGCATTTTTTTTTTATTTTTCAAAACAAAAGCTTTACATGTTGGGGTGGGAGGGTGGCGGTGGACCTAGCTTTGTGGGAAGTGAGTCAGATGGCCATAAAATGTGTTTTTCTGAGCTGAGGGGATTATTTTACATCTTGTGGCATAGAGCTGCCAGGAGGGAGCCCTTCTCGGTCCCTGGTGGGGCTGCTTGCTACTGGGCCAGGCTGAGTCTCAGCACTCATCTCCTTTCTTGAGATGGGGGCTTCTGCCCATCCAGGACACCTCCCCAGGCCTGCCCCTCTCTGACCTCACATCCCATTCTTTTAGGCAAGAGTGAGGCTGGGATGGTGGTGGCCTAATGGTGGGGCCTAGTACTGGCTGTGCCATCTCAGTGAATCTGGGTAAAGTAGGCCTTGGGAATCCCCCAACCCCTCATCTAATGGGCAGGCTGATAGCAGAGGACCACCTCCTAGAGCAGCCACCAGCAGGAAAGGAAAGATTTGAGAACATGCCTGGCATGCCATCAGGGTTTGGCCAGTGGGTGCTCTCCCACCTTCAAAGAGCATCTTTGAGTGCAGGAGAATAAATAAAGGGCAAAAGGGGCAACTGGGCTCTGTGGAGACCCTTCCCAAAGCCAAAAGGGCAAGGGTCCTCCCTAACCTCCACTGTCACCAGCATCCTTTCCACCACTGCCTCAGCGTGGTCCCAGGGAGAGGATGATGCCTCCACCCCAGGGACCGGAGACCTCACAGGGGCTAGGGTCAGGGACTCCAGATGCCCATCAGGACAGGACCTGGTGGCTTAGGTGATATAGGTCCCCCTCACCCAAGGCAGGGACTGGGTGGGGACCATAGGGAGAGCTCTCATGCCCTCTGCCTCTCTGAGGCTGCTGTTAATGGCCATGTGTGTCTCCCAAAGTCCTGCCTCCCTGGGCTAGAGGCACAGGCCCCATGAATAGCCTGGGGTCCAAGGGCCTATGCTGACTGAAGAGAAACCCTTGGTAGCCTGAGACTGGCAGAAATCCGGAAGAAATCTGGGGCCCAAACCACTTCCAAAAGCCCACCACCCTTCTCTTGAAGCAGCAATAAAGAGATGTCCTTGAGTCCTCCCCACTCACCATGTCTCCGCTTCTTCCTGGGACCACGGCCAGGCACAGTGGATACCCACTGTTTCACGTGTCTCAGCATCCATTTCTTTTTTTCCAGCCAACACATGGATTTTCCTCAGAGAACCTCCCTCCCTCATGCTCATTCCATGTAGTGTGGCTGGGACTGAGCCCCAAACTGTGTGTGTTTGTGTTGGAGGTGTGGGATAAAAACGTGACTCAGGATTGACCAATCAGCATCTTCCATGCTCCTGGATACAGTGGCTGGTTCAGTGATGAGCCCGTGGTCCAACAGCATCCAGTTCTGGGATTTTCGATGGAATTAATCAGAAATGGAAGCTCTAAGGCTGGGTGCAGTGGCTCAAGCCTATAAACTCAGCACTTTGGGACGCCAAGTCAGACAGATCACCTGAGGCCAAGAGTTTGAAACCAGCCTGGCCAACATGGCAAAACCCTATCTTTACTAAAAATACAAAAACTAGTCAGGCATGGAAGCACATGCTTGTAATCCCAGCTACTTGGGAAGCTGAGGCATGAGAATAGCTTGAACCCAGGAGGTCAAGGTTGCAGTGAGCTGAGATTGCATCACTGCACTCCAGCCCAGGTGACAGAGTAAGACCCTATCTCAAAAGAAAGAAAGAAATGGAAGCTCTAGTCTAAGTTTTTGGGTGTCTGTTTGGAAGCTTTGAGTCACTGGGAATCCACAACAGGTGGCTGAAGCCAGTGCAAAGGATGGCAAAACCAGGAGATGGAATGAGAGAGGACTCCAGATGACACAGTCTGGACTCCTGGATCCAGCCATGCCCGAGGATGAATCCTGATTGTTTCCCTTGTTGCAGCTGGCCCTGTTCCTGAATCTGCAACCAGAAGCAGCATTTTTGGAGAGATGTGCCAGTGTCATGTGCCCTTCTCTGTTCAGGCCACTTGAGCTGGGATCCTGTGTGTATTTGCGAGCCAGTTACCAAGAGCTAGAACCTGTGTGGAATGAGGGGCTCATCAAAACAGCCAGCACACCGCTGAGCTCACCAACCACAGGAGCTGGATATGTGGGTGAGAATGGGAGTCAGGTAGCTCCCCACAAAGGCCTCTCCTGGGGGTGAGTTTGGGAGAAGTCTTCATGGGAAGTAGCTCATGATTTTCCAATTATTAAACCTAGAAAAAGAACCAGCAGAATGTTCTCTTTGCCTTCATCTTTCTGTCTGTCCAATGGGCACCTTGACACGTCCAGGGCATGGAGTTGTGCAGAACTGGTTAATTTTGTCAGACATCTGCTTTCCTAATACTGGAACATAAGCTCCCGATGGCAGAACTGCAAAACTGTGTCTCCAGCTAAGGAGAGCTCTCAGTGCTCAGTGAATACTTGGTGAATGAGAAAAAGGGGTGATGCTCTCACTCTCTTTCTCAAAACACTCAAATGCCTTCCCAATGCAGCTAAAACATAAAATCCAGACTTCCTGCTTTGCCCTGTAAATAGAGTGACTGTGTCATTTGTTGAACAAGGAGGGGCATTTTTTTTTTTACAGGCCAAAGGGACTGCTACCAATCAGGCTGAAACAATGGGAGTAAGCTGGCATTGTTCCAGGCAAAGTGGGATGCATGCCTTCCCCAGCTCCAAGACCCCCCAAATGCTGATCTCCATTCCAGTCTTCAGCCTCACTTTCTGCCCCTCCCTGTCATGGGTCACACTGATCCTTCATCAGAGCTTTGCACTGTCTGTTTCTCTATCTGGAGAAGTCCTTTGAGTGACTCGGTCTTTTCTGGCACCTCGGTTTCCACTGCACACCACCTTCTCAAAGAGCTCTTTTCTGACCACCCATCCTCACCCAGGCAGCCTCTACCGAGAGACTGTGTTTTCTGTTCCTCATTGCACTGGGCTCTATGTAGGCAGGCAGGGAGTGAGCACTGAATTTCAGGACACAGCTCCAAAGCCTCTGTCATCCTCTGAGTAAGTTCTTGTGTGTCCAGCATGTGTCTTCAAAGGGAAAGTGAAGTGAAGCCAGTATCAGCGCAAGAGTGGGGTGGGAGGGAAGGAAAGACAAGGGAAAGACAAGAAGGAATGAAGCCTGTGGCAGGGAAGCCAAGTCACAGCTCTATTCACAGCCTCAAAACCAGTGAGTCCACTCCAGAAGTCACATGCACTTTGACCTCAATCACTGTGGTGACTCCTTTTTCTTAATTTTTTTTTATTACACTCTTTTTACCCAGGCTGGAGTGCAATGATGCAATCTTGGCTCACTGCAACCTCCATCTCCTAAGTTTAAGCGATTCTCCTGCCTCAGCCTCTCAAGCAGCTGGGATTAGAGGTGCCTGCCACCACACCTGATTTTTTGTGTTTTCAGTAGAGATGGGGTTTCGCCATGTTGGTCAGGCTGGTCTTGAACTCCTGGCCTCAGGTAATCCACCCTCCTCGGCCTCCAAAACTGCCAGGATTACAGGTGTGAGCCTCCATACCTGGCCTGGGACACCTCTTATAAGACCTGTTTGGAAACGGCCTTTGAATGCAGTTTGCAAAGCCTCCCCTTTGCGCACCCCATGGATGGAATTTCTGTAGACATATGCAGGAATTGTGCAGCCAGAGAGGTCACCACATACATTTCTCATTTTCCTGATTTCCTCTGTCCTTGCTACTCTTGGGACTCCATAACATTGTCCCAGCTGTGTTTGTCCCTTGACTCTGGCTCTCCATGCACACCTGTGGGTGTTTGTTTATAGAATACAGACACCACCCCTTTGGCTGCCATGAGGGACTAGCACCCCTCCAAGATGCCCAGACAGATTTGCTTCTCTGCCTTCTTCTTCCTTTCTTTTTAGACAGACAGGCAGGGTCTTGCTTTGTTGCCCAGACTCACTGCAACCTCGGTCTCCTGGGCTCAAATGATCCTCCAACCTCAACCTCCCAAGTAGCTGGGACTACAGGCATGTATTACCATCCCCAGGTAAGTTTTGTATTTTTAGTGGAGACAGGGTCTCACCATGTTGCCCAGGTTTGTCTCGAACTCCTGGCCTCAAGTCATCCACCCACCTCATCCTCCCAAAGTGCTGGGATTACAGGGGTGAGCCATGGCACCCGGCCTTCTCTGCTTTCTTTAAATTGAAAGAACTGGAGTAGCAGGTATCACGCAGGGTTCTGGATGAAACCAAACTCACCCTTGATGATTCTGATAAAAAGATATTAACCAAGGGGCTAGTTTATGGAGGTGTGAGCAGGGGTAAAGGAATGAGGATGGGATGCTGAGGCCACCAGAAGCTGGCCATGGCAGCTGTCATCACCACCTGCCAGGCTGAGGGGCGAGGGGAGGAATTGGTGCTACTGGAGCCCTGTGGAGGGCAGAGAAGAGGCCACCAGACAAGGGCTGTAGTCTTGGGGGTGCAGATGAGGCATGGACATAGGAGAGAGTGAAGAAGAAACACCACAGTCTCTCTCCTTCCTCTGTCTGATTTCCTGCTGGTGCTGCCTATTGGCCAAACCCAACAGGAAGCCAGATGGCCTGGGATGCCCTAAGTGTGGCCCACACAGAGCAAACTCCAGGGCCCAGGGCAGGATGTAGAGGGGATAGGGGCAGAGAAACAACACAGGCAGGTAAGGCAACCAGGAAAAAGTCTATGCTCAGTCTTGGGTCAAATCCTGCTTCTCCATGGCCCCATCCACCTCTAGCCACAGAGCTTCCTCACTGAGCTGACAGAGGTCCCTTTACCATCCACAACCCATGCTCCAAACACCAGCAGAATGATTCTAATAAGTAAACCTGGATGGGTGCAGTGGCTAAAGCCAGTCATCCAAGCACTGTGGAAGGCTGAGGTGAGTGGATCATTTGAGTCCAGGAGTTTGAGACCAGCTTATGAAGCATAGCAAGACTCCATCTCTACAAAAAATTTAAAAGTTGGCTGGGAATGGTGGCACATGCGTATAGTCTCAGCTACTTGGGAGGCTGAGGCAAGAGGATTGCCTGGGCATGGAAGGTCAAGGCTGCAGTGAGCTATGATCATGCCACTGCACTCCAGCCTGGGCAACAGAGTAAAACCCTGTCTCAAAAACAACATCAACAGCATCAACAAGAAACAAAAAGCAACCCTGTCTTCCATGTTCTCTATGGTTCCTGCTGTTCTTGGGATATTGGCTAGAGTCTGAAGTCCTGCATGTGAGAACCTGAGCAGTCTGACCCAGCTGACCCTCTGACCTCACCTCTTGTCCTCCATCTCCCTCAACCCCCACTCCCTGTTCTGTGCACTGTGGCCACACCAGATATTTTTGGGGACCTAAGAATGTCATGCTCCTTCTCAATTCTGCGTTTTGTATATGCTGTTCCCTCTGCTTGGATTCTTTTGCTCCAACTCCCAACTGCTTATAAATTCCACTTGAGATCTTCAGATCTCAGCTTAAACACACACACACACACACACACACACACACACCCCCCATAAGAGTGACTTCTCTGAGTCTACAAAGCAGGTGAGGACTCTGGGCAGACACTCTCACCACCCCTAAATTTCCTTACTTCACAATATGTGTCACAACTGTAATTAGCTAATGAATGGTATCACTCTCTGTTTACTGTCTGTCTCCCCAGAGAAACTAGGAGCAGAGGAGAAACTAGGATCTCCACAAGATCCCGCTCTGTCTGTTTCACTGCTGTGCTCATAGCACAGTGCCTGGCATATAGGAGGCACTCCACCAACATTTGAAGAATGAATGAAAGGAGGACTTCCAGTTTCCAGCACTGGCACACTATATATTTGGACTTATCCTCTAGCTAAAAACAACAGCTGGATTAAAAAAAAATTAAAATGTATTAAAAGGAGGCGAGGGAACCACCAGGCCAAAATTGAGGAGCAAAGGAATCCAGACAGGTGAGCAAGAAGCCACTTTTTCCTTGGAGCACATTCTGCTCCCCAAAAATGCAAATCTTGTTTTGATAGCTTCCTGGAATGAAAGAGACAAATCAATCTTTGGGGCTGAAAACAGGTGGGGCATATAATAGGACACCCATCCCATGTTGATGCAGAACTTTAAAGGGCTACACCCTCAGGATAAAGGTGAACCAGAAATAAACCGCCCTAGCATAAACTTTCCGTCTAAGTTCTCATCTCCTGGGTGGTCTAGGGCGGCTGGTAGGAGAAAAGGCCGGCCAGCGCCAGCTGCTTGGCTTCGTCCTCCTCACGGGGCTCCTACTTGATCGCAAGCGGCCGCAGCGCCGGCGGCCCGACGAGCTAGTACAGAGGCTCCAGCCTGCAGTCCAGGTAGCCGGCGGCCGCGCACCCGTAGCCGGGCGGGGGCCAGTGCGCTACCCCGGACATGACAGCGCCGCCACGCCCGCGAGAGCGCCCGGGTAGTCAAAATCACCGCCGCCGCCGCCGCCGCCCGCGAGCCAGCGGCTGCCTTGGCCTTCTGCTGCCGGCTGTGCCGGAACAGGTCGGCCAGGAACTCGTAGCTGAAGGCGGCCCGGTAGTTGTAGGCGCTGATGTCGATTGACGTCTCCTGCTCGCAGATGCCGCCCAGCGGCTACTGGGGGGCAGGTGAGGCAGGAGGCTGCGCGGGGCCCGCGCCCGGGGGAAAGCCGAAGGCGGCGCCGCTGGGCGCGTGCCCGGGTCTCTGCAGGTGGCTGCTTATCAGGGGCTGCGGCTCGGCCTCGTAGAAGTCGGCCGACTCCATGGGGGAGCTGGAGTTCTCCGGGCATGGCGAGCATCCGCGGCCTCCAGCCACCACGGGGTGCCGCAGCCGCCGTACACCTGAGCCCCTGCTTGCCCACGCCCGCGCCCGCGCCCGCGCAGCTCCGGGTCGCCAATGGCGCAGGCCGCGCAGGCCGCGCAGGCCGCGCAGGCCTCGCTTTTATACCCTGCAGTCCGAGTCGCCCCCTAGACTCCGAGGCGGCCGTCGTCCCCTGGCGGCAGCGGTGCCGAGTCCGCTGGGTCCTATCGCGCAGACGAGGGAGGGGGAGTGCGAACCAGCGGGGCCCAGCGCGGCGCACCCCAGGCAGGCTGAGGTGCAACACCTACCGCCTCCTGCTCACCCAGCCCGGCCGCGGCCCTCGATCCAAGCTCCGCCATGGGCCCGGCTGTCGCCCCTGCGCCCACGTGGTCGGTGGCTGGGGACCCCTCCTTTGCCCCCCCGCCCAGGCGCCCATATTTAGCCGTGGCCGGGAGCCCCGGAGCATCCCGAGGCTGCACCGGGTAGGGGTGGAGCGGGCGGAGGGCAAGTCTTGGTCTCGAGCTACTGCGGCGCGGACTTGCTTTCAAAGCTTGAACCAGGCCTGTCTGGGACCCGCGTCCCGGGGAGGCTGCAGCACAGAGCAGCGGGGCTGGCAGGGCCAGTGGGGGGTCGTTAGAGACGCACGGAGAGGCCCGGAGCGCTGTGGCTCTGCGTCTCCTAGCTGTGATCTGCAGGCGACCCCTGTGATTCTGCGCAGAGGCACCTCTCCGAGGACGCCGGGGTCCAAGAGCAGCGCCGCAGGGCGCTAGGACCCCGCGGGGAGCAGAGGCGGCCTCGGCCCGGGAGCCTTGGGGATCTGGCGGGTCGATCCGCCCGGGCTGGAAAACTTTCTTTGTAATTACTTCTCCAGGCCGGAGCGCGGGCTGCCTAGGCGCGCGAGGCCAGCGCTACTACTCCGCGTGGTGTTGCCGATTTGTTTCTTGCCGGATGGGCGGGCTCCCCGGACGAGCGGAGCTGGACGTGGGGGCGAGCACGGGGAGGGGAGCACCGAGGGAGGAGACTAATTTAACTCCGGGCCAAGATCCCTCCAGGCGGGGGCCGTAGCCTGCAAGGCCCGAAGGCATGGCCTCCTCCTCCAACTCCCTGTTCAGGTGGACGCCAACGGCTGAAGCGAGGGTGTCCAGGTCGCCAGGTCCGAGCACCCACAGAGAGAACTCTGCCCTGTAGTTCACTGGACGCTGGGGTCCCCGGGATCTTGGGTGCCGTGGCGGCCAGGCCCTGGGGCCCCTTAGGTGCGGAACGCTGACCCTCTCACCGCGACGGGGGAAGGAGCTTGCCACAGAGACCCCCAGCCCCGTGCGTCCCTCGCTTTCATTACCGAAGCCGGGGTGGGGGCTGAGGACTGTCAGCTGGGCCCCAATAGGGTCTTGGGGGCCCTCAAGTGTCTCCTGCCCCTGCCCGCGCCGCCCGTCCGGACTGACGCTGAGGCCAGACGCCGCCTGGGTCCCGGCTAGAGGCGTGCTTGCCTCCAGGTGAGGGAAGACCCCTTCGCTGACTGTGGCCTTCTTAGGCCTGGCAAGGCGCCACTACCGGCCCAGGAGCCTCCGAGGGGTTGCAGCTAAAAGCACTGCTGGAGAGGCTCCGAGCTTCCACAGCGATCGCAGTAAAGAAGCAGTTTCGGGCTGGGCGCGGTGGCTCAGGCCTGTAATCCCAGCACTTTGGGAGGCCAAGGCAGGTGGATCACGCGGTCAAGAGATCGAGACCATCCTGGTCAACTTGGTGAAACCCCGTCTCTACTAAAAATGCAAAAAATTAGCTGGTCACAGTGGCACGTGCCTGTAATCCCAGCTACTCTGGAGGCTGAGGCAGGAGAATTGCCTGAACCCAGGAGGCGGAGGTTGCGGTGAGCGGAGATCGCACCATTGCACTCCAGCCTGGGTAACAAGAGCAAAACTCCGTCTCAAAAAAAAAAAAAAAAAAAAAAAAAGAAGGAGAAGCAGTTTCATCTGGGCAATGCACACTGCGCTTTAATCAAGTTCCTATTCAACATATTCCCAGTGATTAATAGCCCAACTACTTCGTTTTCGCTCCAGAGCTCATAAACAAGATATTTTTAGCTTGATGCTTTTGGACAGAGGAGAGTAGAAACTAAGTTAAATAAATAACCCGATCTGAGCCGAAGAGCTGCTTGCTGAGCCAAATACAGGACCGGTTCATACACCATCCACCTGTGGAGGGAGACCTGGAAGAAATCAAAAAACATCCAGAGCGACTTCCATTTTTTTTTCTGCGGTGCTAAAACGAATGGCTCTTCCTAGGTAGGAACAAAGAAACGTCGCTGTACATGCACTATTCCTGGCCCATGCAGTGCAGGGAGGAAGGCCATGTCTGGCCTCTTTTGCACAGCTTGCTGTTGCCTGCTCAGAGATCGAGAACTGGCCACTTAGGACTGGAGGAAACCTCATTGTGGGGATAACATTGTCCAATAAGGGGCTGGTGAATGTGTGGGGGTGACAATGCCAAGGAGTGGGGCTCCCCACCTGGGAGTCTCTAACCCCAAGGGCCCTAGGTCCTCCTACAATTGAACCAGAATTCACCCACCCTGGCCTGCCCTGTGCAGGGTGCTAAGAGCCCAGGGATGCGTGAGAAGGTGGTCCCTGCCTCTGGGAACTGGGACAGTGGGAGAGACTAATAAAGTGTCACACAGAGGCTGCTAGGAGGAAGAAGTAGACAGAAGGAGTAGGGGATGAGACTTCATTAATTCATCAAATGCAAAGGAGGCATGAATGGGAATAAAGGGTGGACCTGCTGTGAATAGATGCCCTGCCCTGAATAAGGTGGTGCTGTGGAGGAGGCAGAGATCAGATCTGTCTGGGGAGGTGCTGTGGATGGAATTGTGTCCCTGCCCCAAATTCCTATGTTGAAGCCCTAACCCCCAAGGTGACTATTTGGAGACAGGGCTTTTAGGAAGTAAAGTGAGATGAAGTCATAAGGGTGGGGTTCTAATTCGATAGGATTGGTTGCCTTTTCAGAAAAAGAATGTCACGGGAGCACACCGAGAGGAAGTGGCCATCTGCAAGCTGGGAAGAGGCCCCTCACCAGAACCTGACAGGGCTGGCAGCCTGGCCTTGGGCATCCAGCCTCCAGAACTGTGAGAAATCAATGTTGATGGTAGGTCTATTATGGTAGCCTTCATGGACTGAACCATGGGGTGAAACACGGCTTCATGCAGGAGCAAACCTTTGAGCTGGGCCTTGAAGGTTGAGCAGGAATTTGCTGGAAGCATAAGGGAGGAAGCCTCTTCTAGGAGGAGGGAATGGCAAGTGCAAAGGTGGAGAGCCTGTGAGTGCATGATATGGTCTGGTAACAAAGGATGAGAGTTGGGGGAGGGAGGGAGGAGCCTAGATAAGGCTGGATCCTCAGACCGGGCTAAGCTGATGGCCAAGGCCACTGCAGGTGAAGGAGGAACCCTTATTTCCCAGGCTTTTGACCTCCAGTTTTTAGCAGGGGAGCTTTGTTTTCAGATCTGAGTTCCTGGGAGACTACTCCAGCCAAGACAGAGAGCAGGTATTGACCAGATGGGAAAGGATGGAGGCTTGAGGCCCCAGTCTGGAGCAGGCAGGGGAGATTTGAACAAGATGTCAGGACGTGGGGGCTGAATGCCAGGCTTCTGGCTGGGATTACTACCCCCTGACATAGGTAATGACCAGGAAATTGGGAGCCCCTCTCCAAGCCCCCAGGCAGCAATGGAGGACTCATTCCAGGATGCTTACCTGCCTGCTTTGTGGTTTAGGAGGGGAGGCCCTTGGAGAAGTTGCTAAGATTCACCTACCTTGTTCTGGTTTTTCCTTGAAAGCCTAAGTGTATACCTTGAGATGAGGAGGAAATGGTTTTGAGGGCAAATGGTAGGTCTCTGGCTAGGCCCGACTAGGTGCTGAGAGGACAGGGGGTGTCTGGGGTCCTGAGATAGAAGTGTCCTGCCCAAGCCCTGAAGCAGGAATTAGCTGGGGATTTGAGGTGAGACCTAGGGTCGATGGAGTCACTTTCCACAGAAGATGCCCACAGGGTAAGAGAGGAGGAGGCTGATGCCCGGCAGTCTCATAGTCGGCTGGTGGCAGGAGAAGTGGGAACAAAGGAAAAATCACCTTTGATTGAGAGAAGCGGCTCTGTGGCTGGTGTGCTAGTGAGACAAAGCCAGTCATAAGAGCAGCTTGTAAATTCTTCTGTGATCACCTTTAAAGTCCTTCTTCCTGAGACTGTGGATGGGGATATGTAAAGGCCAGGTGGGGAGGCAGTGAGCATGATTCCTCGGGAAACCAGGGTCCTGAGTTTTGGGTGCTCCAGGATGAAGCCTGGTTCTGGAATCAATCGCAGCTCTAACCATTTTGAGAAGATAAACAGCCCTAGAAACGTTTTACTTTACTTTGGTTCAACCTTCCTAAGGCAAGGCCCATGAGATAATTAGTATGTAAGTTTGGAAATGAATCAAATTCTGAAGAGCAAAAATGAAACTAACCCTTCTGAAGTAGTTTTCTGACTTTATCTGAAGCTGGAGTGTGTGTGTAACATTGGTCACTCCAAACAGGACCAATTCAGATAAGATAAAAGTCCAGAACTATGATTTTGGACACAGCTGAGCTCTGGCTAGGGGCAGAAGTATCTAATATGGTCTGTCTGAGAGTGTTTCCATGTTTCAATAAGATACCCTCAAAGGCCTTCCTCAAATTAGACAAACAAAACAAAATAAAAACACTAGTTACTGTTTTTTACCAGTGAGTTTTATACGAGTTTTAGGCTTTAGATCTTGACATGTAAAGCTATGAACTCAACACAATCAACACAAACTCTGATGTTCCCCTTTTCTTCTTCCTCTTCTTCTTCTTCATCTTTTTTTTTCTTTTTGAGACAGGGTCTCACTCTGTCACAGGCTGGAGGGCAGTGGTTCGATCTCAGCTCAATGTAACCTCCACCTCCCAGGCTCAAGTGATCCTCCTACCTAAGCCTCCTTGGACTATGCACCACCATGCCTGGCTAATTTTTTTGTATAGACAGGGTTTCACCATGCTGCCCAGGCTGACAAAGCCAATGAACTCTCTGGAACTCCTGAGCTCAAGTGATCTTCCCACCCCGGCCTCCCAAAGTGCTGGAATTTACAGGCATGAGCCACTGTGCCCAGCCTAATGTTCTTTATCAACAGATGCCCAGCTCTTATTATCCATGAGATGACTCATCCTGTCTCCCCAGGAGGCTCAGTGGTGTTGGGGGCTGCTGGGGCAATTAGGGAGCATGTCATGCCAAGGCCAGTTCTTGGCATACAGGAGACACTTATTTGGTAAATAAGAGCTTGATGTGTTCTTCCCTGCCCTCCTTGTCTCTCCATAAGCACACTTTTGAGGTGCTAGTTTCCCCTAAAACTTTGACTATTAAGCAACTAATTTATTTGTTTCTTTTTTTTTTTTTGAGATGGAGTCTTGCTCTGTCACCCAGGCTGGAGTACAGTGGTGCAATCTTGGATCACTGCAACCTCTGTCTCCCAGGTTCAAGCAATTCTCCAGCCTCAGCCTCTGGAGGTGAGGTGCAAACATTACAGGCATGCACCACCATGCTCTGCTAATGTCTGTAATATTAGTAGAGACAGGGTTTCACTATGTTGGCCAGGGTGGTCTCAAACTCCTGACCTCAGGTGATCTGCCCACCTTGGCCTCCTAAAGTGCTAGGATTACAGGTGTGAGCTGCCATGCCCAGACTAAACAACTCATTTTAACACATAGTTGAGGAATATTCTGGCAGTGGATTAGGCTGAGGTTCTCTGTGTGTTTTGGGAAAAAAGCACCTAGAAGTCATGGTACTCTCTGAAGAAAGTTCCAAGGCATAATGAATTCTGTCTTCATAAACTAGAGGCCATTTAACTGTTAGAAAGGATAACTATATTGTATGTATACCATATAAAATCACGACCATACGTACTCAAGTCTGTAACAATTACATTCTCTCAAATTCACAAAAATCATCTGTTTCCAGTTTTCTCTTTCTCTTTCTCTCTCCCTCTATTTTTTTTTTCTTTTGAGATGGAGACTCCCTCTGTCACCCAGGCTGGAGTGCAATGGCATGATCTCAGCTCCCTACAACCTCCGACTCCTGGATTCAAATGATTCTCCTGCATCAGCTTCCCAAACAGCTGAGATTACAGGTGCCCACCACCGTCCCCAGCTAATTTTTGGATCTTTAGTATAGAGTAGAGATGAGGTTTCACCATGTTGGCCAGGCTGGTCTCCAACTCCTGACCTCAAGTAATCCACCCACCTCAGCTTCCCAAAGTGCTGGGATTATAGGCATAAGTCACCCCACCTGGTCTCCAGTTTTCTCTTAATATTCATGTACTATACTATGTGTGATTTCTTTAGTCGTTGTTCATGTTTGTGATATGGTTAGGCTTTGTGTCCCCACCTAAAGGTCATCTTAAATTGTAATCCCTGTAATTCCCATAATCCCCATGTGTCAAGGGAGAATCCAGGTGGAGGTAATTGAATCATAAGGCAGATTTTCCCCAGGTTGTTCTTATGATAGTGAGTGAGTTCTCATGAGATCTGATGGTTTTATAAGGAGCTCTTCCCCCTTCTCTTGGCACTTCTCCTTTCTGCTGCCTTGTGAAGAAGGTGCCTTTCTTCCCTTTCATCTTCTGCCATGATTGTAAGTTTCCTGAGGCCTCACCAGCCATGATGAACTGTGAATCAATTAAATCTCTTTTCTTTTTAAATTACCCAGTCTCAGGCAGTTCTTTATAGCAGTATGAGAAAGGATTAATACAGTTTGTTCATATATTTTTTGCTTTCCACTGCTAGTAGGTAAGCAGTAGCAGGCATCAAGCATTCTAGAAAAAGAAAATTGAGTCAAAATTTAAATATCAGGGCTGGGCACAGTGGTTCATGCCTGTAATCGCAGCACTTTGGGAGGCCAAAGTGGGAGGATGTCTGGAGGCCAGGAATTTGAGAGCAGCCTGAGCAACATAGTGAGGCTCTGTGTGCACATAAAATGAAAATATTAGCCAGGCGTGGTGATGCAAGCCTGTAGTCCCAGCAACTCAGGAGGCTGAAACAGGAGAATTCTTTGAATCTAGGAGTTTGAGGCTGAGGTGAGCTATGATGGCACCACTACACTCCATCCTGGGTGACAGAACAAGATCCTATCTCTAAAAAAAAATTAAAAAATTAAAAATTAGAAAATTCTATCTATTAATTTTGTTTAGCAAATTGGGAAGAGCCCTTGATTCTGTTGTGGTGGAAACCTTCTTTGGTAAATGAGGGGTCCCCAAACTCTGCATCTAGCATTTGGGGAGCACTGCAGAAGGCAAGCATTGGATGTTGCAGGTTGCCCATGCTTCTGTGGGATCTGAGACAAGAGTACAAATGGCAGCCCCCATAGCATCTGTTTAAATATGGAAAGTTACCAATCAAACTGAAAAACTGTTAGAGAAAATATGTTCTACCTTCTTGCCTTAACACATACATCTTTATAATGTCCTAGAAGACCAGATAGAATCTGGTTTGGGAACATGGTGGTATGGGGACAGCCAGCCACACCAATTCGCTTCCCATCCTCTTTTTTGTTCCATTCCCCACTAGAAGGGTCCTGGGTCAGGGGTGTGGATTCCCTGCACAGGGCGAGAATGCTGTCTGTGCCCCTGAAAAATGCCACACCCTCTTCCTTCCCCCATCCTGGGGCTTGGGGTTCTGGAGAAGAGGCCCATGAAGGCCCAGGCAGCTGGCCCTGGGCTGCAAGGGCAGGAAACTCCTTTACCCATGGGGAGTGGCAGCCAGAGGGGGAATGTTGGGTGCCCTCTCCTGTGAGCGTCCAGCATGGGAGCCCTCCTGCCTGAGTCTAAGGGTGGGACTAGGCCAGCACGCACAGGGCAAGCAGGAAATCAGGGACCCTGTTGGTTCTGTCCTTGACTGGGGCCCCTGGCTCTGCTTCTGTAGGAGAACATGACAGTTGGCAATAATCCCATGCCCATGTCCCCAGTTCTTCCCTTCTCTCCACCTCACTGTGTACATCCTGCTTCTTCCTTTCCCTCTACCTCATGATGCACAGCCTGCTTCCAGCTCTGGGGCTTTCTCACCTGGACCACTGCACCAGCCTATGGCCTCCCTGTGGCTTTCCCTGCCTCCATGCCTGCCCTTGCCCACTCTCTCCACAAAGTAGCCCGAGTTATCCCTTAGACATGCACTCAGCCTGTAATCCCAGTGTTTCTGGAGGCTGAGGTAGGAGGATCACTGGAGGCCACAAATTGGAGACCAGCCTGGGCACCATAGCAAGACCTCCATCTCTATAAAACAAATTAACAAAAAAACAAAAACAAAGAAAAACATGCACTCAGATCACACCACTCACAGACCTAAACCCTCCCATCAGCACCCATTATATGTGGAAGAAAACCCACATGAATCCAGAGGGCCACAGACACTGCCTACATTGGCACTCGTTTCTGCTCACACCCCATCCACTCCTTGATTCTCTGAGCAGAGCACCCTCCAGCCACAAGGTGCTGTGCTTGGCACTTCTGGCTCCCTGGAATGTTTTTCCCAGATTCACACTACTCCTTCCTTCCTGCTGTTTGAGAAGAAGTTCTCAGGTGCCTCACGGGTGCTTGTTGCACACTCATCACCCCTCCCCCGTTGTTCCGTAGGCCACTGTGTGTTTTATTTTCCTCATAGAACTCTCTAAAAATGGTATTTTATGTGTTCCTTATCAGCTTCCCCTACTAGAGTGCCAGCTCCACAGATGCAGGGACCTCGTCCATCCTGTTCTGCCCATTCCTAGAGCTAGGGTTGGCCTTGGCCTATGGGAGAGCCTCAAATATTTGTTGACTGCACACAGATGGATTTGACTGCAGAAAATGGCTACCCAGCCACCCGCCTGGAACTGGGTCTATTCCTAAGCCTAGAGTTGCTCAAGGGTGGCCCTGAGGATGCTGGAGAAGACCAGGATGACCCCCTGGGTCAGGGATTTTTACAGCTGACTCAATCTGAAGCCTCCTGAGGCTGTTTCAGGGAAGGCTGCCAGGGCCTGGAGTGCCTGCCCAGTGCCTTTGGGCTAACTCCAAAGAGGGCCCCTGCCAGGCAGCTGTGGCCCCCATGGGCTTGGCTAAGAAGCACCTTTGTAGGGAAGAAAATAGGCTCTTTTTTGGAAGGAGCTGCAATCCAGCCAGGACACAAGGCTTTGTGAGTAGAGGTCATCTGAAGTGCCCCCTCCACTGTGGCTCCAGTGCTCCCTCTATCTGTAGGGCACTGCCAGGAGGGGCGCCCAGGGGAGCATAGACATGGCTGGGCATCAGACCCACATAGGAAATGGATCTGCCTCCCAGCTGGCTCAGAGGGCACAGGGGCTGCTCTATCCTGCAGACTTGGCAGAGCCCACTTCTCCTTAGAGCCCATTCTTGCACGCCCACCATTCTGACTCCATTTCTTCTCTTTGCCAAATTCCAAGGATTTCTCCCTCAAGATGCATCTTTTAAAATTTTTCAGCTTGGTGCCTTGGCTCACACCTATAATCTCAGCACTTTGGGAGGCCAACACGAGAAGATCTCTTAAGGCCAGAGTTCAAGACTAGCCTGGGCAACATTGTGAGACCTCATCTCCATGAAAAATTTTAAAAACCAGTTTGATAGGGTGAGGCATGGTGGCTCATGCCTGTAATCTCAGCACTTTGGGAGGCTGAAGCAGACAGATTACCTGAGTTCAGGAGTTGGAGACCAGCCTGGCCAACATGGTGAAATCCTGTATCTACTGAAAATACAAAAATTAACTGGGCATGGTGGCACATGACTATAATTCCAGCTACTCAGGATGCTGAGGCAGGAGAATCCCTTGAACCCAGGAAGCAGAGGTTGCAGTGAGCCAAGATTGTGCCACTGCACTCCAGCCTGGGGAACAGAGTAAGACTCTGTGTCTCAAAAAAAAAAAAAAATTTAACTGGGCATGGGTGTGAACACCTATAGTCCCAGCTACTCAGGAGGTTAAGACAGGAGGATTGTCTGAGCCAAGGAGGTCAAGGTTATAGTGAGCTATGATTGTGCCATTGCACTCTAACAGGTGACAGAGCAAGACTTCGTCTCTAAAATTTAAAAAAAGTCATAATAAGATGAGAAGCCAAATCTTTTGAATAATCAAAATAAGAGTGTCTAGGGGCTGGCTGCATGAAGCCCCCAATTCTAGCCCCTTTTCCTTGTGACTCTACTCAGCTGCCTCAAGTTTAAGCCCCTCAACACTGTGTAAAGTAGCCTCCCAGGGCAGACACTGAAGCTATGGTAGCAATGAGTGAGCCACTTAGAACATTTCCAAAGGCTGCATCTGCTCTAGCACATTCGTTGGAACTCAATTTTTCCCAAAGGGAGCTGGTATCAGGTCCTGCTGTGGCCTGTGGAAATACACTATCAACTCACATGTACCCCAAAACCTAAAATGCAATTTAAAAAATAAATAAATAAATAAAATCACCAGCTGCATTTTATCCGCCCCCCCCAAAAAAAAAACTGATTAAGAAACCAAATTGCAGAGTGTAAATTATTTCAACCACTGTGGAAAGTAATGTGGCAGTTCCTCAAAGAGTTAAAAGCAGAACTACCCCTTCAAACCAGCAATTCCATTACTGGGTATATAGAGAGAGGAATATAAAGCATTCTATTATAAAGACACGTGCATGTGAATGTTCACTGCAGCACTATTCACAATACCAAAGATATCGAATCAATGTAAATGCCCATCAATGACAGACTGGATAAAGAAAATGTGGTATGTATATACCATGGAATATTATGCAGCCACGACAAAGAATGAGATTGTGTCTTTGCAGTGGCTATTCTCTTTAGCAAAGTAACATAGGGACAGAAAAACATGTTCTCACTTGTAAATGGGAGATAAATAATGAGAACTCAATAATACAAAGAAGGGACCCCAGACACTGGGGTTTACTTGAAGGTGGAGGGTGGGAGGAGGGAGAGGAGCAGAAAAGATAAGTTTTGGCTACCAGCCTTAATACCTGGGTGATGAAATACCAAACCCCTGTGACATGAGTTTATCTATGTAACAAACCTTCACATGTACCCCCAAACTGAAAATAAAAGATAAAAAGAAAAGAAACCAAATTGCAAAAGTTACCATTCTTGACATCCAAGATAAAACCTTAATGGAAACAAAGCAAGTTGAAGAACAGCTTGAAGCTTCCATTTACTGGGAAAAAAACCTCTTTAAATATACATTTGTGGGTGTATAGAAAGAAGTTAGGAGGACTTCATATTAAACTGTTAATGGTGGCTCTCACTTTGTGAGAAGGGGGATAATTTTTACTTTTTAACTTATACACTTTTGTATTTTGTACTTTTAAAAAGAGATAAGTCTATATTAATTTTATTAATTTTATAGTTTTTAAGTTATAAAAATATGTTGTCACTTGGGTTTTATAGTTTTATAAAGTGTAAACTGTTTAAGTCACCTTAATTTACTCTACAAGTTATATAATGCCATAGTGGATGGTATAGTTTTATAATAACTTCAAAATGCTTTTCAGTGACCATATTTTCTAAATAAAAATATCTGGAGATTGGTGTGGTGGCTCATGCTTATAATCTTGGCATTTGGGGAGGCTGAGGCAGGTGGATCACAGGGTTAGAAGTTCAAGACCAGCCTGGCCAAGATGGTGAAACCCTGTCTCTACTAAAAATAAAAAATTAAAAAATTAGCCAGGTGCAGTGACAGGTGCCTGTAATCCCAGCTACTTGGGAGGCTGAGGCAAGAGAATCACTTGAACCTGGGAGTCAGAAGTTGCAGTGAGCCAAGATTGTGCCACTGCACTGCAGGTTGGGTGACAGAGCAAAACTCTATCTCAAAAGAGAGAGAGAGAGAGAGAGAGAGAGAGAGCTTTTAAAATCAATATAAAAAAGAATTGCAATCCAAAAAAACCTGGAGTATAGAGAGAGTTTATTTTAAAAAGTAAATGCAGGGGTGTGGTGGCTCATGCCTGTAATCCTAAAACTTTGGGAAGCCAAAGTGGGAGGATAGCTTGAGGCTTGGAGTTCAAGACCAGCCTGGGCAACATAGTGAGACCTTGTCTCTACTGAAAATAAAAGCTTAGCCAGGCATGATGTTGCATGCCTGTAATCCCAGCTACTTGGGGGTTGAGGCCAGAAGATCCCTTGAACTCAGGAGTTCAAGGTTGCAGCAAGCTATGCTGGTGCCACTGTATTCTAGCCTGGGTGACAAAGTGAGACTCTGTCTATTAAAAGAGGGAAAATGATACACAAATTTAAACTACATCATTGGACAGGTGAAGATGAAAATATTTAATATGCTGGACTGATCAACGAATAGGGCAAATAGGTAGGATTCTATATTGATACAATCTCTTGGGAGAATAATTTAGCAATACTTATCTAATTTTAAAATGTCATTTTTATTTCAACTTGCAATTCTACTTCTAGAAATTGAATCCTGTAAACTCATGCATACACAAAGGGGTACATGTTGGATATTAACTGGGCTACAAGGAATATTGACTGTTACTTTTGTTTGAGACAGGATCTCCCTCTGTCAGCCAGACTGTAGTGCAACAGCATAATCTTAGGTCACTCCAACCTCCACCTCCTGGGTTCAAGTGATTCTCCTGCCTCAGCTTTCTGAGTAGCTGGGATTACAGGCACCCACCACCAAACCAGGTTAACTTTTGTATTTTTAGTAGAGACAGGGTTTCATCATAATTGCCAGGCTAGTCTCAAACTCCTGACCTCAGATGATCCACCCACCTTGGCCTCCCAAAGTGCTGGGATTACAGGTGTGAGCCACCATGCCTGGCCCACATTGTTTATAATTATAAAATAGAACAATGGTTAAGTGAACATGGGACAGCTGGTTCATAATCTTCTGTGTCTGTCGAAAAGGTGGAAATAAAGGCTGTATGAACACTTAGAGAAAGATCTCTGGGCTGGGTGTGGTGGTTCACGCCTAGCACTTTGGGAGGCCAAGAGAGATCACTTGAGCCTGGGAATTTGAGGCCAGTTTGAGCAACAGAGTGAGACCCCAAGTGGACAAAAATTAATAAATTATGTATAGCCAGGCATGGTGGCATGTGCCTGTAGTACCAGGTACTCAGAGCTGAGGTAGGAGGATTGCTTGAGCCTGGGAAGTCAGGGCTACAGTGAGCTATGATTGTACCACTGCACTCCAAACTTCTAGGTGACAGAGTGAGAACGTGTCTCAAACCAACCAACCAACCAACCTCTGGTATATTCATTCATCATTTATACATATTACACTAATACATACATGTGCCTATGTAGACGTGGAAATATGCTCTAAAAATGGATTGTTTAGTGATTTGTGAGTTTTCCCATATCAAGAACATACACAGTATAGACACTAAGTCACAGTATTTTTTTATATGGAGTCTCAGTATCCCAGGCTGGAGTGCAGTGCAGTAGTGCAATCTCAGCTCACTGCAACCTCCACCTCCTGGGTTCAAGTGATTCTCATGACTTGGCCTCCTGAGTGGCTAGGATTACAGGCACACATAATCATATCTGGTTAATTTTTGTATTTTTAGTAGAGACAGGGTTTCACCATGTTGGCCAGACTGGTCTCGTACTACTGACCTCAGGTAATCCACCTGCCTCAGCTCCCCGCAAAGTGCTAGGATTACAGGCATGATCACTGTACCTGACCATTAGTACCTTATTTTTATTGGTGGCCCTAAAAAACCCTATGCAGTACTCAGTTACAGGAAAGTTTTCATACAACATGGGCCCGTTTCTCTCAAATATGGAATGGAGTTTCCTGTCGTGTTGATTTAGCAGTTCAGGGGCTGTAGGTGTGTTCATCCCACCTCTCTAATTATTCTCATCTTTACCATTTCCAGTCAAAACTCCAAAGGTCACTTAGAAGGCACATAGCCCACAAAACTGTCCAGACACTCCCTTCTGGCCAAATAACACCCCCATGGCCCAGATTTCAGTGCAGAGCCCTGGGGACCAGGGGCATGCTCTTCCCTTTTTTTTTTTTTTTTTCAATCCTCATCTGCTTAGCCAAAAGGGAAAGGCAACACTAACAAATTGAGTTTCAACCAGCACATCTATAGAACCCAATTTTTGTTATAATTGATCTAGCTTACATTCCAAATGTACTCTTTTTTTTCCCCCTTAATCTTAGTCAAGGTGCAATAACAGTTAAATGAAAACCAGCATGAGTCATGCTCCTATGAAACTGTCTGCTCTCAGAGTTCAGAATTTTTCTTGAGCCCAGGAGTCTGAGGCTGCAGGGAGCTATGATTGTGCCACTGCTCTCCAACATGGGTGACAGAGGGAGATGCTATCACAAAAATCAAACAACAAAACAAAGCAAACAAAAAACTCAAGAAAGTGGAACAACTAACACAATGGCAGAAAATATGTGCAAATCATATATCTGATAAGGGACTTGTATCTAGAATACATGAAGAACTCTTAAAACTCAAAAATAGAAATTATCCAGAAGATGGTGTCATAGAAGCGACTCAGGATTGCAGCTCTCAGTGAAGGCCCAGAGGGTGAGTCCTAGCTGCATTCTCGGATGGACCTTTTTTGCCCACAGAGCATTGAAAGTCCCAGGTGTGGGAGAGACACGGGACGCTAGTACAGCCGGCTAGCACAGCCGGCTTATGCAGCCGCTTCGGCCGGCGCCACAGTGGGACCCGGCATGGAACTCACAGGTTTGGGTGCCCTGTTAAACCGGCAATCTGAGATTTGGAGGGGCAGATTGGCATGTCCATATGATTGAACGAGACGTGGACAATGAGCCAGACCAGGAGATTCCTGGGAAGCGTGATCTGAGCCTGTGCAGTGGGCAGTGGCACGGGAGATCCCATGGATCCCAGTGCCCTATCAGCAGGCTACTGGGGCGCCAGTGAGGGAGTTGACCTTTCAGCTTGGTGAAAGGAAGAGAGAGAGAGAGAGAAGACGGATTCTGAGGCATGGAGCTGGGTGATCGGGCTCAGTGGGTCCCACCCTCACGGGGAAAAGCAGGGCAGCGATTGGAGGCACTCGGGGCTGAGAGTTTTGCTGCTGGCATCTAGATTGGTGCAGCCTGGTAGGGGAGGGGCATCCACCACTACTGACGTGATACGCCCCTACTGAAATACCGCCCAGGGCTGATGCAGCCTGCCGTTGCTGAGGCAACCTGCCATAACAGAGAGACTCCGCCAGGAGCGGGGAGTGCTCCACAGCAGAACGGAGCCCAGCTGCAACACAGCGGACCCACATTAGCAGGGCAGAGCCCCAGCGGGCAAATAGTGAATAGACTGCCGCCTAGTGGGGCAGGACAGTGCAACAGATACTCATAAAGAAAGCCCCAACTCCCTGAGACAGAGCATCTAAGGGGGAAAAAAAGGGTGGTGTTTTATGAGTTCTATTGCAGCAGACATAAACAACCTCCCAACAACCCTGAATGAACAACGGAGCTCACAGCTCAGCACTGGAGCTCCTATAAAGCACAGACCATCTCCTCAAGCAGTTCCCTGACCCCTGTATATCCAAAGAGTCACCCCATAAAAGGACTAATCAGACTGACATTTTGCGGGCATCATTCTGAAACAAAGACAGAAGAAGAAGAAACTGGTATCAACCCTCACTGTTCCACAGCTGCTACAGGTGTACCCAAGACAAGCAGGGCCTGGAGTGGACCTCAGCACTCATACAGCAGAGGGGCTAGACCATTAGAAGGAAAACTAAGTAACAGAAATACTTCATCATCAACAATCTCAGCGTCCACACAGAGACCCAATTGAAAAATCAGCAATTACTAAGATGACAGGCGGATAAATCCATAAAGATGGGAAGAAACCAGCGCAAAAAGGAGGAAAACACCAGAAATCAAAACACCTCACCTCCTACAAAGGACCAAAACTCCTCACCAGGAAGGGAACAAAGCTGGACAGAGAATGAGTGTGATGAAATGATGGAATCAGACTTCAGAAAGTGGATAATGAGAAACTTCAGTGAGCTAAAAGAACATGTTCTAAATCAGTGCAAAGAAACTAAGAACCTTGAAAAAAAGATTGGAAAAAAGATTCAAGGAATTGATAACAAGAATGGACAACTTAGAGAGGAATATGAATGAATTGAAGGAGCTGAAAAACACAACACGAGAACTTTGCGAAGCATGCACAACTTTGAACAGCAGAACTGACCAGGCAGAAGAAAGAATATCAGAAGTTGAAGATCAACTCAATGAAATAAACCGAGAAACGCAAACTGACACAAGAACAGAAAAAGAAATACTGCATATACTCACTCATAGGTGGGTGAGAAAAATGAGAACACATGGACACAGAGAGGTGGTCTACTATACATCGGGGACTGTTGGGGGAAATGGGGGAGGGACAGTGGGGGGGGGGCTGAGGGGGATAGCCTGGGGATGAATACCAAGTGTGGGTGAAGGGGAGGAAGGCAGCAAAACACACTGCCATGTGTGTACCTATGCAACTATCTTGCACGTCCTGCACATGTACCCCAAAACCTATAATGCAATAAAAATTTAACAAAAAAAGCACAAAAAGGAATGAACAAAATCTCCAAGAAATGTGGGACTATGTGAAGACACCAAACCTACGTTTGATAGGTGTACCAGAATGTGATGAAGAGAATGAATCCAAGCTGGAAAACACTCTTCAGGATATTATCCAGGAAAATTTCCCCAACCTAGCAAGACAGGTCAATACTCAACTCCAGAAAATACAGAGAACACCACAAAGATACTCTGCAAGAAGAGCAACCCAAAAGGCACATAATCGTCAGATTCACCAGGGTTGAAATGAAGGAGAAAATACTAAGGGCAGAGAGAGAGAAAGGTCGGGTCACCCACAAAGGGAAGCCCATCAGACTCACAGCAGATCTCTCGGCAGAGACTCTACAAGCCAGAAGAGAGTGGGGGCCAATATTCAACATCCTTAAAGAAAAGAAGTTTCAACCCAGAATTTCATATCCAGCCAAACTGAGCTTCGTAATTGAAGGAAAAATAATATCCTTCATGAACAAGCAAGTACTCAGAGATTTTGTCACCACTAGGCCTGCTTTACAAGAGCTCCTGAAAGAGGCACTACACATAGAAAGAAACAAAAAGTACCAGCCATCTGAAAAGCATACCAAATGCTAAAGACCAACAACAAAATGAAGAATGTACATGAACCAATGGGCAAAACATCCAGCTAACATCAAAATGGCAGTCTCAAATTCACACATAACAATAGTAACCCTAAATGTAAATGGGCTAAATGCACCAATCAAAACACACAGACTGGCAAATTGGATAAAAAATGAAAACCCATCGCTGTGCTGTATCCAGGAAACCAACCTCACACACAAGGATACACAAAGGCTCAAAATCAAGGGATGGAGGAAGATTTACCAAGCAAATGGAGAGCAGAAAAAAGCAGGAGTTGCAATTCTCGTCTCTGATAAAATAGACTTTAAAGCAACAAAGATCAAAAGGGACAAAGAAGGTCATTACATAATGGTAAAAAGATCGATACAACAAGAAGAGCTAATGATTCTAAATATATATGGACCCAATGCAGGAGCACCCAAATATATATGGCAAGTTCTTAATGACTTACAAAGAGACTTAGATTCCCACACAATAACAGTGGGAGACTTTAACACTCCACTGTCAATATCAGACAGATCAACGAGACAGAAAATTAACAAGGATATCCAGGACTTGAACTCAGACCTGAAACAAGCAAACCTGATAGACATTTACAGAACTCTCCACCCCAAATCCACAGAATATACATTCTTCTCAGCACCACATCACACCTACTCCAAAACTGACCACATAATTGGAAGTAAAGCACTCCTCAGCAAATGCAAAACAACTGAAATCATAACAAACAGTCTCTCAGACCATAGTGCAATCAAGTTGGAACTCAGAATTCAGAAAATAACTCAGAACCGCACAGCTTCATGGAAACTGAAGAACTGGCTCTTGAATGTTGATTGGATCAACAAAGAAATAAAGGGAGAAGTAAAGAAGTTCTTTAAAACCAATGAGAATGAAGACACAATGTACCAGAATCTCTGGGGCACATTTAAAGCAGTCTGCAGAGGAAAATATATAGCAATAAGTGTCACATGAGAAGAGTGGAGAGATCCAAAACTGACACCCTATCCTCAAAATTGAAAGAGCTAGAGGAGCAAGATCAAAAAAGCTCAAAACCTAGCCGAAGACAAGAAATAACTAAGATCAGAGCAGAACTGAAGAAGATAGAGACAAGAAAAACCCTTCAAAAAATAAATTCAGGAGCTGGTTTTTCTAAAAGATCAACAAAATAGACAGACCACTAGCGAGACTGATAAAAAAGAAAAGAGAGAACAACCAAATAGATGCAATAAAAAACAATAATGGGGAAATCACCACAGATTCCACAGAAATTCAAACCATCATCAGAGAATACTACAAACAACTCTATGCACATAAACTAGTAAACCAGGAAGAAATGGATAAATTCCTGGATGCCTGTGTCCTCCCAAGCCTAAACCAGGAGGAAGCCGAAACTATGAATAGACCAATAACAAGGTCTGAAGTTGAGGCAGCAATTAAGAGCCTACCACACAAAAAAAGCCCAGGTCCAGATGGGTTCACAGCCGAATTCTACCAGACACACAAAGAGGATCTGGTACCATTCCTTCTGAAACTATTCCAAATAATTCAAAAAGAGGGAACCCTTCCCAAATCATTTTATGAGACCAACATCATCGTGATACCAAAACCTGGCAGAGACTCAACAAGAAAAGAAAACTTCAGGCCAATATCCATGATGAACATAGATGTAAAAATCTTCAATAAAATACTGGCAAACCGATTGCAACAGCACATTAAAAAACTTATCCATCATGATCAAGTAGGATTCATCCCGGAGATGCAAGGCTGGTTCAACATACGCAAGTCTATAAATGTAATTCACCACATAAACAGAAGCAAAAACAAAAACCACATGATTATCTCAATTGACGCAGAGAAGGCATTTGACAAAATTCAACAGCCCTTTATGCTAAAAACCCTCAATAAACTTGGTATTGATGGACCATACCTCAAAGTAATAAAAGCTATTTATGACAAACCAACAGCCAATATCATACTTAATGGGCAATAACTGGAAGCATTCCCTTTGAAATCCGGCAGTAGACAAGGATGCCCTCTCTCACCACTCCTATTCAACATAGTACTGGAAGTTCTAGCCAGAGCAATCAGGGAAGAAAAAGAAATAAAGGGTATTCAAATAGGAAAGGTGGAAGCCAAGTTGTCTCTATTTGCAGACGACATGATAGTATACCTAGAAGACCCCATCACCTCAGCCCAAAAGCTCCTGAATCTAATAACCAACTTCAGCAAAGTCTCAGGATATAAAATCAATGTGCAAAAATCACAAGCATTTCTATACACCAATAACAGACTTAAAGAGAACCAAATTAAGAATGAACTGCCATTCACAATTGCTACAAAGAAAATAAAATACCTAGTAATACAACTCACAAGGAACGTAAGGGACCTCTTCAAGGAAAACTACAAACCACTGCTCAACAAAATAAGAGAGGACAAAAACAGATGGAGAAACATTCCATGTTTCTGGTTATGAAGAATCAATATCGTGAAAATGGCTATACTGCCCAAAGTAATTTACACAATCAATGCTATCCCCATGAAACTACCATTGAATTTCTTCACAGAACTGGAAAAAACCACCATGAACTTCATATGGAACCAAAAGAGAGCCCGAATAGCCAAGTCAATTCTAAGCAAAAAGAACACAGTGGGAGGCATCACACTACCAGACTTCAAACTATACTACAAGGCTACAGTAATCAAAACAGCATGATACTGGTACCAAAACAGAGATATAGACCAATTGAACAGAACAGAGGCATCAGAGGCAACACAACATATCTACAACCATATAATCTTTGATAAACCTGACAAAAACAAGCAATGGGGAAAGGATTCCCTGTTTAATAAACGGTGTTGGGAAAACTGGCTAGCCATGTGCAGAAAGCAGAAATTGGACCCCTTCCTGACACCTTACACTAAAATTAACTCCAGATGGATTAAAGACTTAAACATAAGACCTGACATCATAAAAACCCTAGAAGAAAATCTAGGCAAAACCATTCAGGACAGAGGAGTAGGCAAGGACTTCATGAACAAAACACCAAAAGCACTGGCAACAAAAGCCAAAATAGACAAATGGGACCTAATCAAACTCCACAGCTTCTTCACGGCGAAAGAAACAGTCACTAGAGTGAATTGGCAACCATCAGAATGGGAAAAAATCTTTTCAGTTTACCCATCTGACAAAGGGCTGATATCCAGAATTTACAAAGAACTCAAACAGATTTACAGGACAAAAACAAACAAGCCCATTCAAAAATGGGCAAAGGATATAAACAGACACTTTACAAAAGAAGGCACACATGAGGCCAACAAACACATGAAAAAATGCTCATCATCACTGGTCATTAGAGAGATGCAAATCAAAACCACATTGAGATACCATCTCACGCCAGTTAGAATGGCGATCATTAAAAAATCTGGAGACAGCAGATGCTGGAGAGGATGTGGAGAAATAGGAACACTCTTACACTGTTGGTGGGAGTGTAAATTAGTTCAACCATTGTGGAAGACAGTGTGGCGATTCCTCAGGGACCTAGAAATAGAAATTCCATTTGACCCAGCAATCCCATTACTGGGTATATATCCAAAGCACTATAAATTGTTCTACTATAAGGACACGTGCACACGAATGTTCATTGCAGCACTGTTTACAATAGCAAAGAACTGGAACCAACCCAAATGCCCAACGATGATAGACTGGACTGGGAAAATGTGGCACATATACACCATGGAATATTATGCAGCAATCAAAATGATGAGTTTGTGTCCTTTGTAAGGACATGGATGAATCTGGAGAACATCATTCTCAGCAAACTGACACAAGAACAGAAAAAGAAATACCGCCTATACTCACTCATAGGTGGGTGAGAAAAATGAGAACACATGGACACAGAGAGGGGGTCTACTACACACTGGAGTCTATTGGCGGGAATGGGGGAGGGACAGCGGGGGGGGTCTGGGGAGGGATAGCCTGGGGATGAATGCCAAGTGTGGGTGAAGGGGAGGAAGGCAGCAAAACACACTGCCATGTGTGTACCTATGCAACTATCTTGCACGTTCTGCACATGTACCCCAAAACCTATAATGCAATAAAAAAATAAATAAAAAATAAAAACTCAAAAATAAAATTATCCTAGTTAAAAAATGGACAAAAAAAATTGAATAAAAATTTCTTCAAAGAAGCTCTACAACTGCCCAGTAAGCACATGAAAGGATGCTCAACATCATTATTCTTCAGGGAAATGCAAATAAAAACACAGTGGGATACTCACTTCTCACCTACTAGGAAGCTCAAATAAAAATGACAGCTAGTAAGTGTTGGCATGGGGAGACTGATACCCTCATACACTGCTGGTGGGGATGTAAATTGGTGCAGCCACTTTGAAAAGCACTCTGGCAGTTTCTCAAAAGAAGCTGCCATTTGACCCAGCAATTCCATGCCTAGGTATATAGGCCAGAGAAATGAAAATATGTTGTAATAGTCTGTTTTTATGCTTCTGATGAGGACATGCCTGAGACTGGGTAATTTAGGGAAAAAAAAAAAAAAAAAAAAGAGGTTTAATGGACTCACAGTTCCAGTTGGCTGGGGAGGCCTCACAATCATTGCAGAAGGCAAAAGGCATGTCTTACATGGTGGCAGGGAAGAGAGGGCTCATGCAGGGAAATTCTCCTTTATAAAACCATCAGATCTCATGAGACTTATTCACTATCACAAGAACAGCATGGGAAAGACCCACCCTCATGATTCCATTATCTCCCAAATCCCTCCCACAATACTTGGGAATTATGGGACCTACAATTCAAGATGAGATTTGGGTGGGGACATAGCCAAACCATATCATATGTCCACACAAAATCTCATACATGAATCCTTATGGTAGTATTATTTATAACAGTCAAAAGGTGAAACCAACCTAAATGCTCACCCACTGCTGAAAGAATAAACAAAATGTGGTATATCCATATGATAAAATATTACTTGGCTGTGAAAAGGAATAACATGCTGATATGTGCTACCACATAGATGAATCTTTTTTTTTTTTTTTTTGAGATGGAGTTTTACTCTTATTACCCAGGCTGGAGTGCAATGGCGCAATCTCAGCTCACCACAACCTCCGCCTCCTGGGTTCAAGCAATTCTCCTACCTCAGCCTCCCAAGTAGCTGGGACTACAGGCTGTGCCACCATGCCCAGCTAATTTTTCTATTTTTAGTAGAGACGAGGTTTTACCATGTTGACCAGGATGGTCTCGATCTCCTGACCTAGTGATCCACCCGCCTCAGCCTCCCAAAGTACTGGACTTCTAGGTGTGAGCCACAATGCCTGACCCGAATCTTGAAAATATTATGCAAAGTGGCAGAAGAAAATTACAAAAGATGACACAGTTTATGAGTCCATTTATATGAAGTGTCCTGAACATGCAAATCTATGGAGACAGAACGGAGATTAATGGCTGCATAGGGTTGGGAGGAGAGGGTAATTGGGGATGGCACGTGATAGCTAAAGGGGACAGAACTGGTTTTGAGAGTGAAGAAAATGTTCTAAAACTGATTGTGCTGATAGTTGTACAACTCTGTTAATAAAATAGTAGTCATTAAATTTTACACTTAAAATGGGCGAATTTTGTGGTATGGAAATTATATCATAGTAAGTAAGTTACCAGTAAAATTACAAAACAAGAAAAAGGGTTTATTTTATTTTATTGAGAGACGGGCTTTGCCCTGTCACCCAGGCTGGAGTGCAATGGCACATTCATAGTTCACTGCAGCCTCGAACTCCTGAGCTGCCTCAGACCCCTCCTCAGCTCAAGCGAGCCTCCCACCTCAGCTTCCTGAGAATCTGGGACAACAGGCATGCACCACTATGCCCACCTATTTAAAAAAATTTTTTTGTAGGTGCAATCTTGCTGTGTTGCTTATGCTGGTCTCAAACTCTGTCCTTGAGCAATTCTTCAGCCACAAGCTCCCACAATGCTGAGATTACAGGTAGGAGCCACTGGGCCCAACCCTTTAAATTTTTAAGTTATACAGGTGATATATGTGTATTTTATCTTTAAGAAAATCAAAGTATAGTGAGGTGTAGAAGAAAACATTTTCAATTACCCTCTTATCCCAAATTTTGAATCCTACCACAGTTCTAAGAGGAAGCCACTGTTACCAGTTTGATGCAAAGATTTCTTCACATTTTTCTGTGATATATAGGGATGAATGTAAATAACAAGATGTAGATACATCATTTAGTTTTCTAACTTTAAAAATAAAAGGGTTGGTGAGGTATGTATTGCTCTGCTGCTTGCTTTTTCACTTAACATTGTGTTTCGGAGATCTCTCTGTGTTATTACATAGAGATATTCCTTTTCTTTAAAAATACTGCATGATATAATATTATATAGTAAAGATGCGAGTAGGCTTAATACTTAGGAGTGAGAGTGTTGGGTCAAAGGGTGTGGGGTTCAAAATTTAACAGAGGCCAGGAGCAGTGGCTCACACCTGTAATTCCAGCACTTCGAGAAGCCAAGGTGAAAGGATTGCTTGGAGCCAGGAGTTGGAGACCAGACTGGGCAACATAGTAAGACCCTGTCTCTAAAAACTTAGCTGGGTGTGGTGGCACACACCTGTGTTCCCAGCTGCTTAGAAGATTGAGGTGGGAGGATTGCTTGAGCCTGAGAGTTCAAGGCTGCAGTGAGCTATGATCACACACTGTACTCCTGGCTAGGTGATGGAGCAAGACCCTGTCTCTTAAAAAAAAAAAAAAAAAAAAAAAAAAAGGAAGGCCAGGAGCAGTGGCTCACATCTGTAATCCCAGCACTTTGGGAGGCCGAGGCAGGTGAATAATGAGTTCAGAAGATCAAGACCATCCAGGCTAACACAGTGAAAACCCATGTCTACTAAAAATATAAAAAATTAGCTGGGTGTGGTAGAACATGTTTGTAGTCCCAGCTACTTGGGAGGCTGAAGCAGGAGAATTGTTTGAACTTGGGAGGCGGAGGTTGCAGTGAGCTGACATCATGCCACTGCACTCCAGCCTGGTGACAGAGCAAGACTCTGTCTCAAAAAAAAAATTAAAATAAAGTTTAACAGATACACATTATTTTCCAGAAAGCCTTCACAGTTTTATATACTCACCAATAATGAATACATACATCTTTCAATAATATTTCATAATATCAAATAATGGATACTATTAATATTTTTAAATTTTGATTGTTTGATAGCTCATTGCTTCTTTAACTTCTAATTTCCTGATTACTTACAAGGTTAATGAATATGATATTCCCTAATGTTTCAACTCTGAATTGTTTTTCTTAGGCTGTCTGGTGTATTTTTTACATCTTTTTATTTCAAGGACTTTATTTTTAGTTTGTCTTACCCATATCTCTTGTAAACAGCAAGTAGCTGATTTTCTTGGTTGAAATTCTTATAAATTTGCCTGATCTGGGAGCTGAAACAAAAGGAACATGCAAAATTTAACAGCTTGTTAATGACAAATTAGGAGAGAAAGCAGAAGAGACAGAGAAAACTGAGAGAAATGACAGTGGCCATTATCAGAATTTAAAGTTCACTCAAAGCTTATAACTTCTCTAATATTCCTCTCAATATTTTGCCGACCACCCCGAGTGAATCCCAGCAACAAATCACTAAGATTGTTTAAAAGTTGTCTGCATGCCATGTATCATCTTTGCTTCGTGTATTATCATGTGCTGTAGAATTAAAGTTTATGTATATAGTGTATTTTAAGTTTTTGTTTGTTTGTTTTGAGACAGAGTCTTGCTCTGTCACTCTGTTGCTCAGGCTGGAGTATAGTAGCACAATCTCGGCTCACTGCAACCTCTGTCTTCTGGGCTCAAGCAATTATTGTGCCTTAGCCTCCTTGGTGAATAGCTGGGATTACAGGTGTGCACCACCATGCCTGGATAAATTTTTGTATTTTTAGTAGAGTCGGGGTTTCACCATGGTGGCTAGGCTGGTCTCAACCTCCTGATCTCAAGTGATCAAATGACAGTGGCCATTATCAGAATTTAAAGTTCACTCAAAGTTTATAACTTCTCTAATATTCCTCTCAATATTTTGCCGACCACCCCTCTTGACCTCCCAAAATGCCGGAATTGCAGGCATGAGCCACTGTGCACAGTCCATTTTAACTTTTACCAAAAAAAATTCCAACTGGTCATTATGATAGTTTTAAAACATGTTCACAAATTTTTCACCACTTTTTTCACTAAAGGTGGAGTCTAATTCCCCTGCACTCGAATGTGAGCTGGCCTTAGTGATGTGCTTCTAACAAAGAGAATGTGGTTCTGGTTCTGTGCTCTGTTCCAGCTTTCATCTGGCTTTTTTCCTGTTGGAATCTGTGTCCTTGGAACCTAGCCATCATGTTGTGAGGGAGCTCAAGCCACGTGAAGAGGAAAGGAGGCTCCCAGCCAAGAGCCAGTATCAATTGCCAGACATATGAATGAACCAACCCTGGGATGACTGCAATTCCCAGCTTATAAGTCTTCCAACCAAGTCCCCAAACATACTAAAGCAAAAACAGGCCATCTTCATTGTACCCTGTTTGAATCCCCCATCCATAGAATCCATGAGCAAAATAGATGGGTGATGCCATTAAATTTTGGGGTAATTTATTATGCAGCCATAGTAACTAGCATATTTAATGATAAAAAGAGTTAGCCAGGCATGGTAACTCACACTATAACCACAATGCTTTTGGAGGCTGAGGCGGGAGAATCACTTGAGGCCAAATAGGTAAGACCAGCCTGGGCAACATAGTGAGATCCTCATCTCTTTTTTTTTTTTTTAATTTTTATTGCATTATAGGTTTGGGGGTACATGTGCAGAACGTGCAAGATAGTTGCATAGATACACATATGGCAGTGTGTTTTGCTGCCTTCCTCCCCTTCACCCACACTTGGCATTCATCCCCAGGCTATCCCTCCCCAGCCCTCCCCCGCTGTCCCTCCCCCATTCCTCCCAATAGACCCCAGTGTATAGTAGACTGCCTCTCTGTGTCCATGTGTTCTCATTTTTCTCACCCACCTATGAGTGAGTATATGTGGTATTTCTTTTTCTGTTCTTGTGTCAGTTTGCTGAGAATGATGTTCTCCAGATTCATCCATGTCCTTACAAAGGACACAAACTCATCATTTTTGATTGCTGCATAATATTCCATGGTGTATATGTGCCACATTTTCCCAGTCCAGTCTATCATCGTTGGACATTTGGTTGGTTCCAGTTCTTTGCTATTGTAAACAGTGCTGCAATGAACATTCGTGTGCATGTGTCCTTATAGTAGAACGATTTATAGTCCTTTGGATATATACCCAGTAATGGGATTGCTGGGTCAAATGGAATTTCTATTTCTAGGTCCCTGAGGAATCGCCACACTGTCTTCCACAATGGTTGAACTAATTTACACTCCCACCAACAGTGTAAGAGTGTTCCTATTTCTCCACATCCTCTCCAGCATCTGCTGTCTCCAGATTTTTTAATGATCGCTGGAAGCCAAATTGTCTCTATTTACAGACGACATGATAGTATACCTAGAAGACCCCATCATCTCAGCCCAAAAGCTCCTGAAACTGATAAGCAACTTCAGCAAAGTCTCAGGATATAAAATCAATGTTCAAAAATCACAAGCATTCCTATACACCAATAACAGACTTAAAGAGAACCAAATCAAGAACGAACTGCCATTCACAATTGCTACAAAGAAAATAAAATACCTAGGAATACAACTCACAAGGAATGTAAGGGACCTCTTTAAGGAAAACTACAAACCACTGCTCAAAGAAATAAGAGAGGACACAGACAGATGGAGATCCTCATCTCTTAAAAAATCGCTAAGTGTGGTGGCACATGCCTGTGGTCCCAGCCCAGGAGGTCAAGGCTGAAGTGAGCTATGATTGCCACTGCACTCCATCCTGGGCCACAGAGAGAGACAGTCTCTCTCTCTCTAAAAAAAGAGAGAGAGTTTTAGAGGTGTTTCTCAACACCTTCCAAAAAAGACAATGTTACCCAGAAATGTAATTATGTTTTTCTAGTAACTCACTTCTCCACTGTCCTTAATGAGACAGGTTTGAAACTGTTTATACCAGCTTATTTTATGTTTCTCATTTTTATTTCTATATAGAAGCATTTTTCTTTTGTTGTCTTTCTTTTTTTATTAAAAAATCTTTTCCTTTTCTTGAAGAATAGGATTTTCTTTCTTCCATTCTTTTTTCCTCTGGTAATTAGGATATATAGAATTTATACATCTTTTATTCTTCTAGGATTACAATTATATATATATTTTTTGAGATGGACTTTTGCTCTTGTTGCCCAGGCTGGAGTGCAATGGTGTGATCTCAGCTCACTGCAACCTCTGCCTCCCAGGTTCAAGCAATTCTCCTGCCTCAGCCTCCTGAGTAGCACGGGCATGTGCCACAAAACCTGGCTAATTTTTGTATTTTAGTAGGGACGAGGTTTCACCATGTTGGCCAGGGTGGTCTCAAATTCCTGATCTCAGGTGATCCACCTGCCTCAGTCTCCCAAAGGGCTGGGATTATGGGTGTGAGCTACCACACCTGGCCTGCAGTCACATTTTTAGAACGTATTTTTTTCTACAAATATTTAGTGGTACACAGTATCTTTCCTGCCCTGAACAAGACAAAAAACTTAGTAGCCTCTCCTCCTCTTCTCGTCCATCTCTCATGTTACATCATCTGAACTTGAGTTTTGAACGACTTTAAAAACAAAAAGGCCAGCAATTATCTATCTTTAATTATAAGTTCATGTCCCCACCCTATTTATTTATTTTTTTTTTTTGCTTGTCACTGTTTTTAATATTATTATCTTTCTCATGGATTCAGTTTCTGACTTGTTGGAATTTGTCTTATAAGAAAATTTTCAGGGAATTCTTAATCTAAAGATTAAGGGTCTTTAGATGACTAAAAATGTCTTTATTTTGTACTTGCCATTTGCATGCTGGTTTGACTTGGCGTAGGGCTCTGGGTTTAAAAATTGTATTTATTTATTTTGAGACAGAGTCATCCTTGTCACCAAGGCTGGAGTGCAGTGGTGCAATCTTGATTTACTGCAACCTCCGCCTCCCAGGTTCAAGATATTCTCATGCCTCAGCCTCCTGAGTAGCTGGGATTACAGGTATCCACCACCACACCCGGCTAAATTTTGTATTTTTAGTAGAGATGGGGTTTCACCATGTTGGCCACTCTGGTCTCTAATTCCTGACCTCAAGCGATCCTCCCGCCTTAGTATCCCGAAGTGTTGGGAATACTGACGTAAGCCACCATGCCTGACTTAAAAGTCGTATTTCTTTCAGAACTATCTTTTTGTTTTGTTTTATTTTGTTTTGTTTTGAGATGGAGTTTTGCTCTTGTTGCCCAGGCTGGAATGCAATGGCGGGATCTTGGTTCACCACAACCTGTGCCTCCTGGGTTCAAGCAATTCTCCTGCCTCAGCCTTTGGAGTAGCTGGAATTACAGGTATGCACCACCATGCCTGGCTAATTTTTGTATTTTTAATAGAGACAGGGTTTTACCATGTTGGTCAGACTGGTCTTGAACTCTCAACCTCACATCCGCCCACCTTGGCCTCCCAAAGTGCTGGGATTACAGGTGTGAGCCACTGCATCTGACCTTCTTTTATAACTATCTATAGTGTGTTCCATCATCTCATAGCACCGTGTTGCGAATGACAGACACGATGCTAATATGATTCTCATTCTTCTATGCCTGATTTCCTGTCTGTTTGGCAAGATTTTCTCTTTCTCTTTGCTATTCTGAAATTTCATGAGATTGAACTTTATCTTCGTTCTTCTCCCTTCATCAATCTTCACCCATCTTCTCATTTGTTCCTTCTATTGTGACAAGGGAGGTGATGCTCCTTCTGCCCCTGGACAAGCCCTGTTGTCATGCTCTTGAAGAACTGTCTTCTACCTTCTCAGGGATACAACCCACCTGCATTGAATTACACTCTAGGGTCCCCCACTTAAGAAAACAAAATGCCTATCTCTCTGACTACACACCTTTCCACCTATCTCCCTATTTCTTTTCTTTTTTTTTCTTCTTCTTCTTTTTTTTTTTTTTTTTTTTTTTGAGACAGAGTCTAGCTCTGTCTCCCAGTCTGGAATGCAGTGGTACAATCATGGCTCACTGCGGCCTCGACTTCCAGGGCTCAAGCTATCATCTTACCTCAGCCTCCTGAGTAACTGGGACCACAGGAACGCACCACTGCACCTGGATAAGTTTATTATTATTATTTGTAAGACAGGGCCTCCCTATGTTGCTCAGAGTGGCCTTGAACTCCTGGCCTCAAGCAATCTTCTTGTTTTGGTTTCCCAAAGTGCTGGGATTATAGGTGTGAGCCACTGAGCCTGGCCCTTACTTCTTGACTTTTCACTCACAACTCAACTTTCTGACAGTTGTCTCCAAACAATGTCTCTGCTTACTCACCTTTCATTAATTTCCAAATGCAGTCTCATCTGCTCCCCACACTTTACTGCAGTTGTTGTTGAAAAGGCCCCTCCCTGTCCTTAGACCCAGAAGCAACCTCTCCCATGGTCCTCAGTAGTGTGCCACAGCCTCCCATTGGTGAAATGCTTCCTCTCTTGGCATCCACCTGATGCTTCCAGACTCCTGCATCAGCTCCTCCTGTCTCAGGGCCAGCCTCACTTATCTCCTCAGTCTGCACCTTTCCTCTGGAGACTCTAATCCTCTCCCCCAGCTTTAAATATAATCACTTTGCTGTTTAGTCCCAAATTAGTGTCTACAGCCCAGAGGCCAAGGCTGAGCATCATCCTCTCACATCCAATCTCTCCATCTGTCTATTTCACAGGTATCTCAAAATTAACAAGTCTAAGATGAGATCTTGCTTTCCCCTGAATTTACCTCCTGCCCCAATCC